>OV702283.1:105765217-107067717 GCA_916181665.1 Avena sativa
TTGAAAAAGAGTATATATTAATATCACAAGGATACTAATTACACCCAGCCTCTGCAACAATGCATGTCCTAGCGACTCTACGGATACACACAACTCAAAAAAGAAAGAAAAAATACAAAAAAAGAAAAGTCCCGCTACAGAAAACTAATCCTCAAAGAAACGACAGTGACACCATCAGAACAACACCAGTAGTCCTTCACTCCAATAACAGCGCCTTTAAGAAGGAAACAATGCCCAAGTGTTGTCGTTGCCCGACCAAAGATCATAGGTTTTCACAAAACAATGCCTTTAACAAGGTCATTACCAGGCACAACCAGTTAAGGTCAGACCTTGGATTTTCACCCTGCAAGATAAGACTGGGAACTCTCCTGTGTTGTCTTTCCGCACCAACAGTCGCTGCAACGAGTCCCAGATCATGCAGCCAGATCTCCGTCGCCACAAGAGCAAAAATCACCATCGCTACCCTCAAATTTACGTTTTCCTGACATTCTCCGCATCTGACATCACCATGGCTCTAAGCATGACACTTGGTGGGAACAAACAACAGAGCTTCGCAATGCTCCCGCTGAAACCAAACGGCCAGAAAAACAAGGTGTGCGCGACCGAATACCTTCCGATCCAGCAATCTCCAGGCATGACACGCCCATGGGAGTTTGCCGACGGGCCTTCCAGAACCCGCCTCTCCAGATCAGATCAAGGAGGGCAGACATCAAGCAGATATTCGTCTTCGTGCGAAAGAAATCAAAGGACTACCATCTTTATTAGATCCGACACATCGATCCCCACACCTTCGGCCGGTTTCCGGAGGACGGATCGAGCAGGCAAAAAGGAAGAGAGCCAAACCGGGAACCACCACAGCAGCGCCATAGCCGCTGCCCAGCAGGATCCCAGCACCACGCCTTGACCGCTGCCTACCACGGCGCCCCTGCCGAGGGCCGACCTGGCCTAGATGGCCCCAGATCGAGCCCGCTGGCGCACCCACAGACGGTCGTTGTCGCAGCAAGACCCCCGCCCTACGCCACCCATACCGCCTCCGACGAGCCACCATGCGCCGCCCGCGACCTCCAGAGCAGGCCGCGCCGTCGCCCCGACCCGCCAAACGCCTCCACGGCAGCCCTCCTCCAGCCTTCGGCGGCGAGGGCGCCCGCCGCCACCGCATGGGCGACCTGCAGCAGCGGCGGCGAAGGGACTCGCACGGGGGGAGCCCGCCGCCGGCGGCGGCTAGGGATACCCCGTGTCACCCCGTGCGGGAGCGACGCGGGGTCGGGGGTTCGGTAAATGGTCTCCCATAAGAAATAACATCGGCTAGGGTTACCAACGATGTTATCTTGGTGGAAGAGTAAGAACGACCACGAGGGCAGTTCATCATAGAGCCGATGTCGTCGTTGATATCCAAATTACCACCACCACCACTGCCTCCACCTCCACATGGTCCATGTGCGCCACTATCACCGCTGTCGTGCTTATGGGACTTTCTCGCGCCCTCGTGGCTCATGTACATATTGTAGTTGTACCGCTGCACCGCAATGTACGTGCAGGTGGATGAGTGCCGCGAGCGGTGGGAGCAGCAATATCCTTGAGAGCACAGGAGCGACAACGACGAGTAGGCGTTGCCTCCCCTCCCCGTGCCCTAGCCGATGCTAGTGATGTTTTTCTATATAAATTAAGGTTTATTTGAAACGAAATATTATGGGGAAAAAGAGTCAGGCTGCTGGGCACCCCTGAATCAAACGGACAGTGACCATTTTTCTGTCCATGGACCTAGTCAAATGGACCAAATCAGACACATGCATCCCACGTTTAAAACGAGGCCAGTGCGCTGGAGACGAGTACTCCACGTGGTGTGCTAGCCAGTGTGATCTTGCTTTGCACTATTTGGCGTGTGGCATGCACAGATAGAGACGTGCCTTTCTTCAGGATGATTGCAGCAGCCCACAGAGATAGAAAGAAACTGTCTAGCCCAACGTTGACTCTCTGCAAACCTATCTATAAGCTCCGATCCTAGGAACTGTCTAGCCGCTTCTAGGAAGACGACGCGGCAGCTCCGATCCTTCCACACCACCGATTCTCTCATCCTCTGCGCCCATCTCGAGTCGTCGTCCCTCGATCGACCTCTCTGCAGACTCTCCATTACAGAAATCCGTGGATGGACAACCTGCAGCCTCACACGGGCGCCACCCCGCTTCAGGACCACGCGCTCGCGGTGGAGTCTGCTGGCACGGAGGCCGCCACCGCCGGGCGCCACCTCGCCATAGCACAGGCGAAGCGCCTGTTGCGGCTCGGCTGTCCGATCGTCTTCAGCTGCCTCCTCATGAACCTCGTTAACGTGGTGTCCATCATGGTCGTCGGCCACCTCGGCGAGGTGCCCCTCGCCGGCGTGTCGCTCGGCAGCTCCTTCGCCAACGTCACCGGTTACATCGTCCTCGTACGTCCCTCTGACCCTTCGATCCTCGCCCGGTTCCGTGTTGATTGAGAAATGTCTGTGCGTGCGTGCGTGCAATGCAGACCGGCATGTCGATGGCGCTGGACACGCTGTGCGGGCAGGCGTTCGGCGCGGGGCAGTACGGCCTGCTCGGCGCCTACAAGCAGCGGGCCATGGTCGTGATGGCGCTCGCCTGCGTGCCGATCGTCGCCCTCTGGGCCAACGCCGAGCGGATCCTGGTGTTCCTCGGCCAGGACCGGGCCATCGCGGCGGTGGCCGGCGAGTTCGCGCGGTGGCTGATCCCGTCGCTCGCGGTGTACGTGCCGCTGCTGTGCCACTGGCGCTTCCTGCAGGCGCAGAGCCTCGTGCTGCCCGTCACGGCCAGCTCCGGCGCCGCCTTGCTCTGCCACGTTCCCCTGTGCTGGGCCATGGTGTACAAGTCCGGCATGGGGACCAAAGGCGCCGCGCTGAGCAACACTATCTCCTGTGGTATCAACGTCGCGATTCTGGCGCTCTACGTCAGGATGTCCAGCAGCTGCAACAACACGTGGACTGGGTTCTCCGGAGAGGCGTTCAAGGGGCTACGCCAGATCGCCAAGCTCGCCATGGCGTCTGCCATGATGATCTGGTGATGAGCAAATTCTCTTCGTTCATATATAAATACGGCTACACTCTGACGACCTAATAGTATCAATTATTTACTGTGCATGTAGCCTGGAGTGGTGGTCACTTGAAATTCTTGTCATTCTATCTGGAATTCTGCCGAATCCACAGCTCGAGACATCAGTGCTGTCAGTATGGTGAGCACACTTCTACCTCTTGCTCTCACACATATATAGTCGTCCCTCCCTGCATGATTCCGAAACCTGGGTAGACAGACTGTAGTACTGTGCTAGATCTCGTGCACATGCCTTACGATTCGTGCTGCACAATTTCATTAAGTTTCATCACGTTTTAGAAATCTGTGTCGAATTGAATTACAGGAAACAGAGTAAAACATTGCACGTGATCTAGCGTGCATGCTAGAATCACGTTTTTGTACTTACCTTGGTGCTTCATATGGTATGACCTAATGGGGACAATGAGGCTTAGTCAACTGGAAGACCATCCTTGTCGTCCTAAGCATCTTGGGGGTCTGGGTATTGCGGACCTTGACCGTTTTGTGAGAGCTCCCCGTCTTGATAGCCTTGGCTACAGCGGACCAACCCGGACAGTCCATTGGTGGAAACGTCTCTCCTCTCTGATAATACCGACATGGCCCTCTTCGGCTATAATTGTAATTAGCCGACTATAGCACCCCTATAGCTGTTTGACATGTAGCCGCTAAATAAAATCAAATACAATTGTCTGCTACAGCCTCATTTAGCACACCTATTAATCATGTACAATTATGTGCTATAGCTGTTTTGGAGGGCCGCTGCTATTTGCCATAGTCGGCTCCACAAAAGTAATGGCTAAATCCAGAAGAAAATGTTTGGAAGGAGCATAGTATACGTATTTTCAATGCGGCCCGCCAAACTTACTTGGAAGTTGACTATTTGTATCCAGTGTGAGCCTATTTGTGGAGTACTTCGCGTGCGCTACCCGTCTTACAAAACACTACAAGAGAAGGTGAATATGCCGACGGCCGGGTCCCGTCGGCGTAGGCTCTAAATGCCATCGGCGTAGGCTGACCCGATGGCTGTCGTTGGCGTATGGGCGTCGGCGTACTGCCCCGTAGGCGTAGCCTCTTCTCCCGTCGGCGTAGAAAAGCCGTCGGCGTAGACCATATGGGGCCCATCTAGATGACTAACGGCCGTTTGGCTACGCCGACGGCTTTACCGTCGGCCTAGATTTTTTCAATTTTTTTTCCAAATTTTTTTTTCCAAATTTTTTTTTCCAATTTTTTTTAACATTTTTGTATTGCTTAACTTGTTAATCTCATATGGACATTTTTAATTCTAAGTATACTTAGTCTCAAGTCAAATTGCACAATTAGTCAAACTTCCCAACCGGTCACCCATCCTAATACTACTTCAGCCCCAGCACGCTTAACTTCTTCGTTCCTTCCACATGAGCTTCCGACAAACAAACTAGAACTTTATTCAGACCTATTAACCATTACACTATAATGTTAGACATATTTGTTTTTTTACATTCCATACAATTTTTTGAGTAAACAACAATAAATAAGTAATAATAATCTTGAATTCAAATAAAAATAAAATAAATTTTATTTATTTTGCTTTTTTTATTTAAATTTGAATAATTCATATCTACAAATCCGTAAATCACAATTCGACAAATAATATATCCAAATCGATCAGAAAAATGAGAGGAATCCAAATATGACATCCCTATCATTTATTTAATTATATATCATAAATTTTAAATATTAGACCAACTGAAACTATATCAAGATTCATGAAACACCCCGTTTTTGGCACTCGAAAAATAAAAAATAGCTTTTTGGTGCGACGAAAAGGAAAACTTCCTCCTGCAACATTGTTCGCCATCCCATGATATACACGAGTGCATAATATGGGCATATTAGTGCAAACTATATCGCGATTCTAGCAATAACATTGGTCGTTTAACCTGAAATCCAGAAAACCTCGATTGAGATAGGTCATTTTGTGAAGGGTTTTTTGAGACACGATCAATATATCAAGTTTTTTATTTTTCCATCCAACTATGTCATATAATATGACACCACGCGAAGGTTTTGCATTGTTTTGATCTTTTTGAATTTTTTTATGCCCGTTTCAAACTATCGTCAAACTTTCTAAATCGAGGGGCATGAAAATTCTTAGCTCGGGGCTGAGCCTCACTAAGCTTGCATTAGATATCTGATGAAATAGCATATTTTGAACCTAAAAATGATTTTTGCAAAAAATTATGAGCATCATATCATGTACATGTAGTTCAAATCTAACTCATTTCCTACTGATTCGGCAGGAATTTGTCTTTTTCACGAGAGGTGAACAGAAAGGTTTGAGATACCTCGGTTCGGACATTGTCCATTAAATATGGTCTAGTATTTTTAAAACATATGGTATTATCATTTTGAAACTTTTATTTGGTGGTTGCTTCACAAAAACACCCCGTTTTTTGCACTCGAAAAATGAAAAATGGCTTTTCGGGGCGACGAAAAGGAAAACTTCCTCCTGCAACATTGTTCGCCATCCCATGATACACATGTGTGCACAATATGGACACATTATCGCAAACTATACCGCGATTATAGCATAATATTGGTCATTTGACCTGAAATCCAGAAAACCTCGATTGAGATAGGCCATTTTGTGAAGGTTTTTTTAAGACTCAATGAATATATCAAGATTTATATTTTTCCATGGAACTATGTCATATAATATGACACCACCGAAGGTTTTGCATTGTTTTGATCATTTTTAATTTTTTATGCCCGTTTCAAACTATCGTCAAACTTCCTAAATCGAGGGGCATGATGATTCTTAGCTCGGGGACGAGTCTCACTAAACTTGCATTAGATATCTGATGAAATGGCATATTGTGAACCTAAAAATGATTTTTACAAAAAATCATGAGCAATATATCATGTACCTATAGTTCAAATCTAACTCATTTCCTATCGATTCAGCAGGAATTTATCTTTTTCACGAGAGGTGAACGGAAAGGTTTGAGATTCCTAGGTTGGGAAATTGTCCATTCAATATGGTCTAGTATTTTTAAAAAATATGGTATTATCATTTTGAAACTTTCATTTGGTGGTTGCTTCATAAAAACACCCTGTTTTTTGCACTCGGAAAATGAAAAATGGCTTTTCGGGGCGACGAAAAGGAAAACTTCCTCCTGCAACATTGTTCGCCATCCCATGATACACATGTGTGCACAATATGGACACATTATCGCAAACTATACCGCGATTATAGCATAATATTGGTCATTTGACCTGAAATCCAGAAAACCTCGATTGAGATAGGCCATTTTGTGAAGGTTTTTTTAAGACTCAATGAATATATCAAGATTTATATTTTTCCATGGAACTATGTCATATAATATGACACCACGCGAAGGTTTTGCATTGTTTTGATCATTTTTTAATTTTTTATGCCCGTTTCAAACTATCGTCAAACTTCCTAAATCGAGGGGCATGATGATTCTTAGCTCGGGGACGAGTCTCACTAAACTTGCATTAGATATCTGATGAAATGGAATATTGTGAACCTAAAAATGATTTTTACAAAAAATCATGAGCAATATATCATGTACCTATAGTTCAAATCTAACTCATTTCCTATCGATTCAGCAGGAATTTGTCTTTTTCACGAGAGGTGAACGGAAAGGTTTGAGATTCCTAGGTTGGGAAATTGTCCATTCAATATGGTCTAGTATTTTTGAAAAATGTGGTATTATCATTTTGAAATTTTCATTTGGTGGTTGCTTCACAAAAACACCCCGTTTTTTGCACTCGGAAAATGAAAAATGGCTTTTCGGTGCGACAAAAAGGAAAACTTCCTCCTGCAACATTGTTCACCATCCCATGATACACATGTGTGCACAATATGGACACATTATCGCAAACTATACCGCGATTATATCAATAACATTGGTCATTTGACCTGAAATCCAGAAAACCTCGATTGAGATAGGCCATTTTGTGAAGGTTTTTTCAAGACTCAATGAATATACCAAGTCTGGTATTTTTCTATGGAACTTTGTCATATAATATGACACCACACGAAGGTTTTGCATTGTTTCGATCGTTTTTTAATTTTTTATGCACATTTCAAACTATCATCAAACTTCCTAAATTGTGGGGCATGATGATTCTTAGCTCGGGGACGAGTCTCACTAAACTTGCATTAGATCTTTGATGAAATAACATATTGTGAACCTAAAAATGATTTTTACAAAAAATCATGAGCAATATATCATGTACTTGTAGTTCAAATCTAACTCATTTCCTACCGATTCAGCAGGAATTTGTCTTTTCCACGAGAGGTGAACGGAAATGTTTGAGATTCCTAGGTTGAGAAATTGTCCATTCAATATGGTCTAGTATTTTTGAAAAATATGGTATTATCATTTTGAAACTTTCTTTTGGTGGTTGCTTCACAAAACACCCCTTTTTTGCACTTGGAAAATGAAAAATATGTTATACGAAAGTATTTGTATTTTTTATGTATTTTTTTGAATAAAAATATATAATATTTGAGTTTATATAGATATATCTTATTTTTCTGCAAATTTTGATATATTATATGTATTTTTCTAAATTTAAATGATTTAGTTATGATTTTTCTAAGATTAATGTGGCAAAAAAAGAAAATAGCTACGCCGACGGCAAAGCCGTCGGCATAGGGCTGAATGCCGTCGGCGTAGACTTGACGCCGTTGGGCTACGCGGACGGTCATGTTTACGCCGACGGCGGCTGTCGGCCTATTTATTCTACGCCGATGGCAAAACTGGGCCGACGACCTGTCAAGCTACGCCGACGGCCCCGACATTTTGCCGTCGGCGTATAAAAAGGCCGTTGGCCTATTTAGTTATTCCCTTAGTGAAATGTGTTTAGATACATGTGAATCTAGATAAATTTAAATAAATCCAAAACATCTAATTCAAGATGATGAGAGTATATTAAATTAAAATAAATATATCATGGTCACTTATTTCTCAATGAATATGCAGCTCTATTGCCAGGTTTAGCTCAAAAGGCATTGTGCTAACCAACATATGTCCTCTTTCAAAAGACACCTAATTTTGTATGTTCCATATTTGACAGTCTGAACACCGCGGCTCAGCTGTACATGATTCCATTGGGTCTTGGCTATTCTATAAGGTGCCAACTATTATACCATGTAATTTCAAATGTCTGCTTTCATATTGGTCTAGTAATTCCCTGTAATTTATGTATGCAATATATTTTCTTGGCATCTTTTGCTGTAGCACCGTCGTCTCAAACGAACTTGGAGCTGGGAAGCCAGAGCCGGCCAAGCTAGCTGTGCGAGTGGTCATGTACATGGCCTTCTCTGAAGGACTTGTGATAGTCCTGACCATGTTCTTGCTTCGACGTGTTTGGGGTTATATGTTCAGCGACAAGCAGGAGGTCGTGTCTTACATCGCAAGAATGATACCTATCCTCGGTATATCTTTCTTCATGGATGGACTTCACACTTCTCTCTCAGGTAAACTTACAATGTTGCCCTACACATTCGAGCAGTAATTCATACTTTGAGTATATGATGCTTGTGTTAACTTGATATAGGTGTGCTTACGGGCTGCGGCAAGCAGAAGATTGGCGCAGGCGTAAATCTCGGCGCGTTCTACTTGCTGGGCATTCCAGCTGCCGTGGTGTTTGCATTTGTCTTCCACCTGAATGGAATGGTAAATTGTATAGGATGTTGGTAAAATGCACGCTAATTGTTTGACTGAAATTACGATGGAAATCTCTGAGCATTAAATCTGGTTCGTTTGCAATAGGGACTCTGGCTTGGCATCGTGTGTGGCAGCTTCGTGAAACTTGTAGTGCTTCTATGTATCGCCTGGTGCATAGATTGGGAAAATGAGGTAAATATTGCACACCTACAAAAATCTACAACGCGGTCTATCTGCAAGACAAGGTGACATATTTTCTGAATCATTTTTCGATTCTAGGCATTCAAGGCAAAGGACATGGTCTGTATATCATCTCTGGCAGAAGCATAACAACTTGTCCGACACATGCAGTAAATTGAGTTCTCTCATCTGCTCAGGTTGCTAGTAGGTCGTCTACCTTGACCGGACCGTAGGTTGCAACCACTTGCCGAGCTCAAACCATTTGTGCAGCTTAATTTGAAGACAACTCAATCTTCGTCTATTCTGAACTTTATATACCAGTAGCTAGAAATTAGCGAGCTTCACATGTGTAAATATTTAAATACTTAATTTCAAATCTATGAATGTGATCTGCAATTTGGCTAAGATATATTACTCACAAAGTCACAATAAAGGAATGACCGAAATTCAACACAAATATCAATCGTTAGAACTTTTCTGTGAGGTAGTATTTATCATCTGTCGGGAAAATATGCTGACATGATTAGAAGATATACAAGTTTTAGAGTGGTTGGCGTTTTTAATAACCGTCCATCGACCTTCGGTGGGAAAGTTGGCGGCACTAGACTAACGGTACGAGACAGCACTATAAGTGTAGGACAGGTACTAAAATAACATGGACCGGTACTATAAAATTTGTTTTATTTTATGGGTAGTACTACACGTCCACCCGGGAAATTTGTGTTTTTTATCCTTCGGGTCTCCAGCCAACCACGTGTCCTCTTTTTCGGGTTAAAATCCCACTTTTGCTACAGACATACTCGTTTTTTCTATAAATAGTCCCGCTACGTAGCAAAAAACGGTTTGACCCAAAAAATAGAAAAATAGACTGGACCTCGCCGGAGAGTTCGCTGGAGACATCGCCGGTGACCGTGTAGCAAAAAAGTTGTGCTAATGTAGCAAACCCGACCTCGCCGGAGATCTCGTCGGAGACCGTGTAGCAAAAATTTTATGCTATTGTAGCAAAAACACAAAACATATGTAGCAAATAAATTATCATTATCAAAACGTATGTAGCAAACTTCGACGACGTATGTAGCAAACTTCGACGACGTACGTAGCAGCGCTGGTGATCTTCGGTAGCAACACCAGTGCCCTTGGGTAGCAACACAGCCGCGCGGCTGAGCAATTTCGCCGAAAAGAGGCCATGGAGGGAAGGCGTCATGACCTCCTCAACGTCGGCACACGCAGCACGGGTCAGCCGCGACGGGAAGGCAGCGAGTGCCTGCAAAAGAGAGGAGGAAGCAGCGAGCTCCGGCGGCGAGCCCCTCCGTCGTGGCCACTATCTCCGGCCAGCGGGGGCGCACAGCAGGTAGGCGAGAAGCAGGGAGGTGGGGGACGAGCTTCTCCGGCTAGCGGCGCACAGCAGGGAGGCGGCGGCGCGCAGCAGGAAGGTGGGGGAGGAGTTGCTCCGGCCAGCGGCGCGCAGCAGGGAGGCGGCGGCGCACAGCAGCGGCGCGCAGCAGGGAGGTGGGGGAGGAGCTTCTGCTCCGGCCAGCAAGAAGGCGAGGGAGGAGGTGTTTCGGCCGAGCCTCGGCGCTGCGAGGTACGACGGCGAGAGACAGTTCGGAAGGACAAGATAAAATAAAAGGAAGAAGATGAATCGGTGTGGGTACATGCAAGATACACGGGCGGAAGTTGCGGAGATCGATTCCCGGGGGACTAGTATCCTTTTTCTCTTATATTATTTGATTAGAGGACGATCGTTTGAGTTGTTGTGTCCAAAATCACCAAACTCTATTCACTAATTTTGTCTCCACCGGCTCCCTCTCGCTCTCTCTCACCGAGCCCGACAGCCACCCGCGGTCCCGCCGCCGATGGATCCCCGGCACCAGCACTCCGGCTCGACCGCTCGAGGCCCTCATTCCCACCCACGCCTCCACCCAAGAATCTCTACGATCACGCTCTACGCCGCCATGCTAGGCCTATCGCTAGTGCTGATCCACATGTACGTCACCCCTATCAAGCGGCGGTTCGGTTCCAGTCGCTACGGGCCACGGGAGGGGTCAGGTCCGCCGGGACCTACGCCCTCGCCGCGGTTGCTCGACGAGGGGCTGGTCCAGTACGTGCTCGAGCACCCCGGGGCAATGTGGTTTGTCCGGCCGACCTTCGCCATCCTGGCTGGCCTCATCTTCATGGAAGGTGCTTCTGCAAATCACTCTGCGTGTGTTCTAATGAATGTACGGTGGAGTTGATTGGTTCATCTTCATTGATTCGATCTGATGCTTACATTGAGCTGATTTGATCAGTAGCATACACTATGTAGCGTTCACTAGATGCATTCTGACTGTGATTGATTAGTCATTGGCTCAACTGAACCATTGCACTCAGTGGCTGGATAGTTCAGAATGTGAAATGTATCTGACAACAAATGCACTCTCACAGATTGTTGCTGTGGAAAATTCGGAGCTGTCGTTTGTACGTTTGTTATCCCCATCCTTCTTCTTGGACAATGAGTGAACTTTGTTCTGTTGTGTTCCTGACATTGAAGGAAGAAATTGACGAGAAATATGTTTTCAAGATCAACGTCCTCCAAGAAGCGGAAAAGAAAGCTGCTGCAGCTATAGGCACCAACCGAGTAGAAGTTCGAATAGGAGTTATCAGGCACACTGACAATAGCCAGCCGATGGACATGGACATCAAACTTCGCTACTGAATTAGTGCTTCCATGAGAATGAACATGAAACTTTGTTACTGAATTAGTGCAGAAGTTCGATAATATATGATTGCATCTAGTTTTGCGAGAGAGGACTTTCTCCAGGATGAAAACCTATGATATTTGACCGGGCAACGACATCGCTTGTGCAATGTTTCCTTCTTGAAGGCATTGTTATTGGAGTGGTGGGCTATTGGTGTTGTTCTGGTGGTGTCAGTGTCGTTGCTATGAGGAATAGTTCCCTGTAGCGGGACTTTTCTTTTTTGTAATTTTTTTCTTTTTTCTAAGTTGTGCATCCGTAAGACCGCTAGGGCATGCGTTGTTGCAGAGGCTGGATGTAATTGATATCTCGGTGATACTAATATATACTTATTTCCAAAATAAAATATGGTTGCATCTTATGTTTACAGTGAGCTGATTTGATCAGTGGCAGAGACCTTTGTAGTGCTCCCTGGATGCATTTTGATTGATTAGTTCATTGGATATAATGAGTAGTTTCCATTTGTCAAATATATCACAAGAAATGTACTAACAGTACCCTACTAAGGAAAATAGACGTAAATGTATCTAGAAGTCTAGTCTGATAGAGGTGCTAAATCTGCACTTTTGCTTTAGTCCCCCTTTCCCCTTCTTTCAAACTTTAACAAACAAAAACTCGATACCGTTTCTTTAGAGAACCATACGAACCCATCCGAAATCCATATGATCCTCTTAGACGTATACTTATCGTATACGTATACTCATATGCTTGCGGAAGGCGAAATTGGAAGTTATATAACAACAACAAAAAAAATTAAAATATGACATGCAAAATCGTAAATCGCAATAAAGGGAGATCGGATCAGCCGACCGGAACATGGATTATACCCAGTTCAACGGGGTACACATATACGGAGATATATGTGGCCTCGATATGGATTTCGAGGGGTCAAAAAAATAAAATAGCTCATGCAGCTTAAGTTTAGGGGACACACCTCCTAAATCTGAGATATCTATTTACAAGGTGTCCCTGGTTTAATGGACGATGGGGCAAATTTGGGCCTCTCAGGAGTGTGGATGGAACTCTTCACAGTGTTCGCCGCGAGGAAATTCCAAGAGCCCATTTAGGTATAGTCTCAAGAGTGTGTGGTATTTATCATCATTTGTACGAACTATGCATATGGTAGGCCTGGACATAAGGGCATATGGCAGTCTATTATAACTGTGATGTAGATGCAGATTGATTGCTGGATGTGAATGGCAACCATCCCCTGAGGACAGGAAGTTTCACAACTAGATGCCACGGCTTGGACCATTGCACTGAAACCGGAACGCCTTGCTGAACACATGCGCACTGCGTATGTTTGTCTGTATTTTTAGTGCATAGCTGCACTTTCTGGAGTACAGGTGTAATAGTGGATCCAAAAAATTTCTGTTATGTTGAAGTTATTGATAATTTATTGATCACTTAAAATTCTGTTCCGCTGTGTTCCTGACAAAAGCGAAAACATTGACGCCAAGTCTATTTTCATTCCAATGCGCTACCTGAAGAGGAAAGTTCTGATGTAGAAGCTTGAGGCGCCAACGAAGTTTCAGAACAAGAGGCCACGGCTTGCACCACTCAAACCGAGAATTACACTTTGCTCACTTGTTGTTCATTTAGGTAGCTGGGCATGCTTCCCCGCCAATGCTGACCACAGGGTGGAATTTGCTGCAATTTCACGAGTCGGTTTTCCTCCTCGGTAGTTTGCGTATCAAATGGAGAAACAACAGAATGCTTGGAATCGATTCTTTATCGCCATGGACATCAATATTTGTTTGTTTTCTCTATTCTGAGAGAAAACACAACCCTCTTTTTCAGCTAATTCATCTTTGTTGCTGACGCCAGATATACACACACAATTAGATCCAACGCGGTACTTGACGGTATCCAACGGTACCAAGTACCATCCCAATCAACGACACTATAATATAATTCAAATAAACTAAAAACTGTGAGATGATACCTTAGAAAATAAAACTATCTTTCAGCCAAAGTATAGTAAAATATATGCATTCTTATATCTTCAAATGGGACAATAGGTACCTGCAAGTAAAATCTAAATAGAACTTAAATTTAGCTTGCTCGGTTCCAAAAGGCAGCAAAGTGTGAACGGTAAAGTCTGCTACCTTCATAGTTTGTTGAATGGAATTAATCCAACTTTTTGGTCCCATGATCCATCCCGTTTCCTCTCCATGCACCATGTTTAGGTTGTAATGGATACTTTTTTAGATGAACAATTGATCGAAAATATTATATAGAAAAGACAAACATGTTGCCTCTGATTCATCTCATGTGATGTCTTTGAAACATACGTGAATTAATTTCAGAAGACTGGTATTTTTTCATGAAAGCTTAATACATATGTAAGCTCCTAGCTAGCTGCATGGGGACATCATTGTCTATCTGCTACATATATGAATGTATCTACCAGCAACTAACAAAAATACACACTACTCAGTAACCATTTGATGCACACATGACTTGGTGCAGAAGATGGGAGATCTGCACTGGTAACTGGGTAGCTGCACCTTGACAGCATGGATCCATCAATTTTTTCCACCACAACATCAACTTAGCCGGATGAGCACATACAGATCAAATTTGAGGCTCCACGGCACAGCTTTGCTTCCCTAAGCTATAGCCTCCTGTCTTGACTGCGATATCAAACTTCGCCACCACCATCGGCAAGAATGCTAGGGAATATTAGCCGACACACACCATGGCGGACCTAGGATTTTACCAATGGGTATGCCGGACAAAAAAAATTGATGGCTATTTAGACGATGCCTATTTACTAATGCACTAAATAATTATAAATTTTCATTTTAATACAGTATCGAAGCAAGACACAATATGTAATTGAACGACTAAATTCAAATTAGTCAAAATAACATATGATGTTCTAAAATATGCATAAAAGAAACTTACAGTTCTACTTGTTTAGCCTATGCTTCCTCATTGCCATGAAATACTCGATTATATCATCTCCATCCACCTCAGAGAACATATCTCTCTCAATGTAAGTGACTAGACAATCATCCAAGAGACTATCGCTAATCTTATTTCTTAACTTTGATTTCACTAAAGTCATTGCAGAAAACACTCTTTCAACAGTTGCCGTCGCCACCGGTAGAACCAATACCAATTTGACAAGCAAATAAACCATATTATACACTTTATGTCTCTTTGTTTCAACAAGCTTAATTGAGAGGTCAACAATACTCTCTAGGCCTCGGAAGTTATCATCTCGTCTCATGTCATCAATGTAATTATCAAGTTGCATTTCAAGCTTTAGCAAATAATTTCCTGGGATATCATTTGGATAGAATTGAGCTAGTCTGCATACCTTATGTGCATCAAAAGAAGCAAATGAGTTTGAAAGATTGAAGGCCGACATACAAGAAAGTAACTCCATATTAACCTCATCAAACAGATTATCAAGCTCTTGACTAATTTGATCGATCACACCAATGTATACTTCTCTTCTGAAGTGATCATCATTTGTTTGGTTTCGGGCACGGGCATACCTTGCTGATTTTCCATAAGGCACATAATTACCATCCGTAGAAGAAACTTCAACACCATGGTTGTCACAAAACAAAGTGACCCTCTCAAGAAATTGAACACAACCATTAGACCTCAGTTGTTGTATCCTGTCCTTTGCCCCATTAACAAGTGAGATTGCATTAAGAATATCTTATTCCCTTCTTTGCAAGCACTAGGATAATTCATTTGTACATCCAAGAATCACAACCATCAAGTGTGCAAAGAAATCAAACTCAAAGGACTCAAACGCTCCAAGAAACTTGATACACCTAAGTGAATAAGTCAACCTTATCTTGTAAACGCGAAGATCCTCATCTGTCCACTTCTCAATATGATAATCAATTGCTGCCTTGGCATTTGTGAACCCAATACATCTCTCTTGAGCTGCATTATGTGCCTTAGAATCCAGATGTTTCAAAAGTGATTTCTCTCCAATATTCCAATTTCTCCACCCATCAACAGTAAATGTATCTGGCCTAGTACCCTTCTTGAACAAGTAGCATACAAAGCAAAACACAGAATCGTTCTTGATACTATCTTCAAGCCACTCATAATTAT
Organism: Avena sativa; assembly: GCA_916181665.1. Lineage (NCBI taxonomy): Eukaryota > Viridiplantae > Streptophyta > Magnoliopsida > Poales > Poaceae > Avena > Avena sativa. The sequence continues at coordinate 105,780,980 of OV702283.1, forward strand.
ACAACCATACAACATTGAATCGACAATCTCTTTTTCCAATGTTCCTTTTTGGAAAAACATGTGTATAAGGTTTGAATGGGCCTTTAAGAATGTATGCTCTTCCAACTGCATCTTGATCATTAACATGATAAGTTTGGATGAGATGCCTTTCACCTGGATCATGCGAGAGCTGATTGATGTCATAAACCGGGGGTGGCGGCGACAACAACGATGGCGGGGGCGAGGGCACATGGTTCACAGTTTCTTCGTTTACACTCTCTTGCTCTTGATTGTGCTCTTCCGTCAAAGTTTCAACCGGAGAAGGATTTTTTTGAACGAGTGACAACTTTTTTGGCTGCGTGTCTCTTAAACAAAGATGCAATGTCTCCGCTTCTCTTCATTACTGAAACTTTCCAGAAAAAATAGATAAGAAATTGACAGTACATATGTCATCATTTAATAAATCTCGCATGTAATGCTAAAACAAAAGATTATCGTTCTGCCTGGCATATAATAAACCTTCGTTTTGTGTATATTCGTGTTGACGTGACAACGGTGACTACTGTACTTCAACTAAGTAAAACTATAGACTAGTAGAATCGTACTAGAGCTAACAGAAGACCATAGTAACCGATCGAATTCAAGGAAAAAAAGAAGAAGAAATAGCTTTGATCGATTAAAAAAAGAGAATCATAGTTGTCACGTACTTGCTAATTTCCAGCTGCCGGGGAGGTGGACGACACTGATTCCAGATGTCCCAATCTGATCGGCAATTACTATTGTCGTCTCCTTAACGGCAATTGGCAGGAACTAACCTGCTGGGTGTTGGCGTCGGTGATGTAGCGGCGTGGTCGTGGCTGGAGAGCAAGAGAGATTATCTCTAGACTCTAGATCGATCCGAGGCGATACCGTGAACTGCCCCGCTGAATAGCTGGACTTCTTTTTTCTATTTCTTCTGATCGATACGAACTGTCCTTGCGCTAGAGGCCGGCTGGCTGCACGTTTTCTTAGCTAGGAGTATACGTATACGGGCTGGACGAAGGGTATGCCATGGCCCACCCGGCATACCTTGTAGGTCCGCCAAACAAGGGTTAGTTTCTCATTTAATTCTGGCCTAGCAGGTCGACGTGCCTTCTTCTCCCCAAATTCTTACACAGATACCGCTAGCTAGGGAAAGGGTGACGACACGAGATCACACGGTAGGGATCAGGTAAGACGTGGACTTGGACTAAAAATTCTACTAGTATGTAGCAGTTTGAGAAAAAAACTAACCTTGTTCTCTGTCGTTTACCCTGATGGTCAAGCATGCCACTGCACATGGGTCGATGACTCGCCCCCAACGATCTGTGCCGCATACTGATACCATTTAGCTATAGATATTAGTCCTTAATTGACAGTTAAGCCAAATTTAGTTCTGATTCATGTACATGCCGAATCCCATATACCCATATTAGATGTTATAGTCCATGGCGTTCATTTACCTCGGCTGCTCTAGAGTACAGATCCGATCGATTTGTTTCGCTACGAACTTGCTAGGGCGACGGCTAGATCGTTGCTCTAGCATGCGAGCCGGTTAATACTACGAGAAGAACAGACCATCCAGAGTCATATCAAGACTCCTATCGCCCATTCTTGCAGCCATGCAGGATACTCCTACAATTCCTGCCCCCTCTATTATTGAGTCCGTTGATATGTGATTTTACTAGTATGATCAAGCACTCGGTTTTAGAGGTAAAGAAATTTGCACCTTATCGCTGTATGACTAGATGAAATCGACTTGATCAACAATTTGTTGCTAGAACCTAGGTTCTACTTTTTCTAGGTTAAAACTATACACTGGGTGATTTTGTATAGGATAATCTTTTGGTTAACTTATTACTAGATTATACATAATTATTAAAGACGTGCATATAATCAATACAATTACCTCTCCTTCAATACAACAATTTCCAAAAATAAATTTAATTGTGAATAACGGTTTAATTATGTTTCTGTGTTCAATTCGTCATCCACCGGATATAAAAGATGGGCATATGTCATACATAAAAATGCCAAATTTTGCTCAAATCGATCAATTAATATGTGTCAAATGTTATAAGAAAATTTACATTTTCAACTCGACCCCGTGTGTCTAATTCCTGGCTCCGCCCCTGTCGATGACCCCCAACAGCTGCAGCAGCCTCATGTACTACTCCCTTCGACCCATATTATTTAATTTGAATTTATCAAAATTGGATGAACCTACATAATAGTGTCTAGATTCATCTAAATTTAAACAAAGTTAACTAATATGGATCGGAGTAAGTGCTAGATTGTCCGTTACACCTCAAACAGCTGCTGCAGCCTCTTCATATCTACATGTACTACTACTGAATTGTCGCTTACAAATTAGGCGACGGGCTTCGTATCAAGGGATTTTCTCTATTTCCCATCGCTCCGACAGCTCGGGCATAGAACCGGTAGCCTCGTCGTCTAAAGATCGGAAGGCACACCGTCGAAAGAAATACGTATATCGGAAGGTGCCTCGTGTTAGGAGTATTGCGTTTGTAGGATGCAATCCTAGGGATGAGAGGCGTTGTTTTTTCCAGATGTGTACACGTTTCAAGTTAACGTGTCCATGGAGTATTATGGTGGACCTGAGTTACGTAACTTGACTTATGTTATGTGTTTTCTGGTTAAATCACAACCACAACTTTTAAATCCTACCGTCAAAATAATTAGAATGACGTGGACTAACTTGGTGTCTCAAAAATAATCTTATATTACTTTTAGTATATAATAAATAGAATAGATTTACAATATGTATACTCATATATATTTGTTAGAAATAATGGGCTAAAACATTTAGTTCCATGTATATTTCAGATTTTCTCTAAATCTTAAAGTTTAGGTTTGTGGCAGCCCATATGTGTTTGGGCCCATGTTTATGGCAACTCACATGGAAGTAGAGTGAGAGCTAAAGTTTAGTTCCACACATGGAAAGTTAAAGGAGAGCTGCACCGCCTTATAATGTGGAGTGTTGCACCACTTTGTAAGTGAGTGGCAATAAGAAAGATACGCGCGTACTCCTCCTCCGACGCCGCTCGCCCACCCGCCCGCCTGTCCGCTCGTCTCGCCGAGCCGAGCTTCCCGAATCGTGGGCTACTGTAACCGATCCGAACATGCGCAACGTGGACTCCGCCCATGTTCGTCTCCCTTATGGTTTTCTGAGCCGCTCTATATAAGTCCTATGCGACTATCGCCACAACACACTAAAAAATCAATCTAGGGTTTTGCCTCCTCTCTGCTTGCGCCGTCATCGTAGTCTTCTCCATCCCGCTTGCCGACGTGCACCGGCAAACGGGAGAGCAGGTCTCCTGAACCACTCGACTTTGCGATCCTGTACAGGAGACACTAGTAGAAAACAGGCCTTTCGTCCAGGCCATTAGTGCCGGCTTTGGCTAGAGCCGGGCCTAATGGCCCGCTCCGGACAGCCCGAGCCACCCCAAACCATAGGTCCCAGCCCGTTAGACCCCATTAGCCCTGGTGTGAGACACAAACCAGGACTAAAGGGTCTAGGGCCCGCCGCTCGCTGCGGGCACCCCCTTTAGTTCCGGTTTGTATCTCAAACTGAGACTAGTGGTCTGGCCCTATATATATATGGCACAGCCCCTCCCCCTCTCAACTGTTTTTTTCCTGGTGGGAGAGGTGGTGTTGTGCTATTTTTTTCTTGTTCATATGCACTAGAGGTGTTCGGTGAAATGTCCATTAGAGCGATGCGAGTTTAGGTCACACAAGACATACATGATATGAGGTGCCCGAGCCACACTTAAGTTTTCTCATCTTTGTTTCTAAGTGTAATAAAAGGTTAGCAACTATTTTCTTGTTTAGACCGCGCGGTACTAATTTTAGCATCGTGATTGTGTTTGATATATATTTGTATGATATAGATGAGCCATCCATGGATGTACGGTGACCAACGCTCTACCGCTTTCATAGAAGGCGTGTGTTCTTTTCGACTTGTGGCCGAGGAGAACAAGCGGCGGGATGGTTTTATGTGTTATCAATGTGTTGACTATAGGAATGAGAAGGCTCACACTTCTGCAAGAGTCATTCAAAGCCACCTGCTTCGGTCTGGTTTTATTTCTGGCTATAATGTTTGGACCAAACACAGAGAAAGAGGGGTTGTGATGGAAGACGGCGATGAAGAAGAGAATGAGGATGACAACTACCGATCTATGTTCCCTGAATACGCTGATACCGCAATGGAAGACAATGAAGAAGAAGGAGGTGAAGAACGGGAACTAGACCGGCCCGCTGATGATCTTGGTCGGGTCATTTCTGATGCAAAGCGAGACTACGACACATAAAAGGGGAGGTTGCAGTTTGAGCAGATGTTACAGGACCACAATAAATTGTTGTACACAACTTGTGAAGATGGCCAGAAGAAGCTGGGTAGCACACTAGAATTGCTGAAGTGGAAGACAGAGACCGGTGTGACTGACTCGGGATTTGAGAAGTTGCTGGTACTCATGAAGAAGTTGCTTCCAAGAAATAACGAATTGCCCGCCAGTACATACGAAGCAAACAATCTCGTCTCTGCCCTTTAGGATTAGATGTGCAGAAGATACATGTATGCCCTAATGACTGCATCCTCTACCGCGGTGAGAAGTATGAGAATTTGGATAAATGCTCGGTATGCATTGCATTGCGGTATAAGATCAGAAAAGATGACCCTGGTGATGTTGATGGCGAGCCACCCAGGAAGAGGGTTCCTGCCAAGGTGATGTGGTATGCTCCTATAATACCACGATTGAAACGTTTGTTCAGAAACAAAGAGCATGCCAAGTTGTTGTGATGGCACATGAAAGAACATAAGAAAGACGGGATGTTGAGGCACCCCGTGATGGTCGGCAGTGGAGAAAAATCAAAAGAAACTTCCCGGACTTTGCTGGTGACGCAAGAAACTTGTGGTTTGGTCTAAGTACAGATGGCATGAATCCTTTTAGGGAGCAGAGCTACAGTCATAGCACCTGGCCCGTGACTCTATGTATCTACAGCCTTCCTCCTTGGTTGTGCATGAAGCGGAAGTTCATTATAACGCTAGTGCTCATCCAAGGCCCGAAGCAACCCGGCAACGACATTGATGTGTACCTAAGGCCATTAGTTGATGAACTTTTACAGTTGTGGGACGAACCAGGTATACGTGTGTGGGATGAGGACAAACAGGAGCCATTCGACCTATGAGTGTTGCTGTTCGTAACCATCAATGATTGGCCTACTCTCAGTGACATCTCAGGACAGACGAACAAGGGATATAATTCATGCACACACTGCTTAGATGAGACTGAAAGTATATATCTGGATAAATCTAGGAAGAATGTGTACTCATAAAATCGTCGTTTTCTTCTGCCCAGACATCCCTTAAGGAAAAGAGGCAAGTATTTCGATGGCGAGGCAGATCACCGGAAGAAGCCCGCTCCCCGTACTGGTGCTGATGTATTTGGTATGGTCAAGGATTTAAATATAATATTTGGAAAGGGTCCCGGAGGACAACCTGTTCTGAAATACGCTGACGGACGCGCACCCATGTGGAGGAAAAAATCTATATTTTGGGAGCTACCCTATTGGGAAGTCCATGAGGTCCGCTCTGCAATCGACGTGATGCACCTAACGAAGAATCTTTGTGTGAATATTCTAGGCTTTTTGGGCTTGTATGGGAAGTCAAAAGATACACCGGAGGCACGGGAGGACCAGCAACGTCACAAAGGACGAGACGGCAAGCATCCAGGGCAGTTTCAAGGGCCTGCCAGCTATGCTCTTACCAAGGAAGAGAATGAAATCTTTTTTGAAGTCCTTTTCAGTATCAAGGTCCCGTCTGGCTTCTCGTCTAACATAAAGGGAATAGTAAATATGAAAGAGAAAAAATTCCAAAACCTAAAGTCCCATGACTGCCACGTGCTTATGACGCAATTGCTTCCGGTTGCATTGAGGGAGATTCTACTGAAAAATGTTCGGCTGGCCATTGTGAAGGTATGTGCATTCCTCAATGCAATTTCTCAGAAGGTAATCGATCCAGAAAGTCTATCAGGGTTACAGATTGATGTGGTCCAATGTCTGGTCAGCTTAGAGTTGTTGTAACCTCCATCTTTCTTCAATATTATGACGCACCTCCTAGTTCACCTAGTCGAAGAGATAAGAATTCTCGGTCCTGTGTTTCTACACAATATGTTCCCCTTCAAAAGGTTCATGGGAGTTTTAAAGAAATATGTTCATAACCATGCTAGACCAGAAGGAAGCATCTCCAAGGGTTATGGAACAGAGGAGGACATTGAGTTTTGTGTTGACTTTGTTCCTAACGTTAAGCCGATTGGTGTTCCTGAATCTCGGTATGAGGGGAGGCTGACTGGAAAAGGCACACTAGGAAGGAAAACAATGGTATTGTATGGACATGGATTATTTCAATAAATCGCACTACACAGTTCTACACAATTCCACCATGGTGGCTCTGTATATCGAGAAACACAAGATTATTGTACGCTCGGGAAACCCGGGGAAGCCTGAATCCTTGATTAAGGTGGAACACGAGGAAACTTTCGGTAGTTGGTTGCAGAAACATCTCATTAATAACAATACTGTTAAAGATCAGCTATACTTGTTGGCACGGTTACCATCTTCGACTATATGTACTTTCCAAGGGTACGAGATAAATGGTAATACATTTTAAACGATCGCCTAAGATAAAAAGAGCACCAACCAAAACAGTGGTGTCCGCTTTGATGCAACAGATGAAAATGGGCAGAAGGATACATATTATGGGTACATAGAGGAGATATGGGAACTTGAGTATGGACCTACTTTTAAGGTCCCTTTGTTTTGGTGCAAATGGGTCAAGATGACATGAGGCGGGGTACATGTAGACGAAAAGTATGGCATGACAACAGTGGATCTCAACAATCTTGCATACATGGACGAACCATTCGTCCTAGCCAACGATGTGGCTCGGGTTTTCTATGTGAAGGACATGTCTACGAAACCGAGAAAAAGAAATCAGCAAAAGAATACATCGTCCGATGAGCCAAGCGCCACATAGTTCTTTTAGGGAAAAGAAACATCGTGGGAGTGGATGACAAGGCAGATATGTCAGAAGATTATAATAAGTTTCATGAAATCCCGCCCTTCAAAGTGAAAACTGACCCAAGCCTTCTGTTAAATGATGAAGATTCTCCATGGCTACGGTGCAGAAGAAAACAACAACACTAGATAGGGATGTTGGTGATCTATGTAATATATTAAACCTTTTATGTAATCATATTGTGAGTCAAACATTTTACCCAGATCCACATGCATGCAACATTGGTCATCTTGCCCAATCAAACTGGACGACGACTCCCAGTTCCTATGCCGCGGGAGGTGAAAACCCAAAGAGACGGAACCATCACACGAGCATAGCTCGGGTGAGATCCCTGAAGAATATGCCAGGTATCGTCGACCCTGGTGTCCAATGCAGCATATAGCGAGGGACGTGCTCGTCCTCCTCCTTGACACGACGACGTACCACCTCCTTGGTGGCCGGCTCCCTCTGCACCCTACCTAGACCAGGTGACCTCCACCAAAGAAGCTCCGGGTCGACAACGACATCCGGGTTCCTCACCAAGCTACGTGTCCCAGAAGGTAGCACCATCCAGTGCCAGCCTGGCGGAGCCCAGTCTCGGACATGCCCGGAGGAGCCCAGTACTCCATTGTTGCCGCCGAGTCAACTACGAGGATGCGGGATGGGCATCCTAAAGTAGGCGGCGAGGAATGTGTGTATATGTGGGTGGCCATGACGGTCGCCCTATAAATAGAGGGAAAGGGCGGGCAAGCTAGATCGGGCAGCGTATAAGGGAAATGCCTATAAATAGAGGGTTAATCTTTAGTCCCGGTTGGAGAAACCAACCGCGACTGAAGGGATTGCGCCAGGCTGGGCCAGACAGCACTAATGATAGGGGTGAGTGTTGACATTATGTTCTTGCGGCTTGTACCTTGTCCCAGATGGTATCGCCAACCGGGACTAAAGCTGGGCCTTTAGTCCCGGTTGGAGACACCAACCGGGACAAAACACGAGTGAGCACTAATAATAGGGGTGGGTGTCGACATTATGTCGTGAGTGTCGACACTATGCCGAGCTGCTTGTACTATAAATAGGCATCCTTGTGAGTCCAGTCCTCTAGCCAGTTTGAGGCATCTCCAAGATGGTCTTCAAGAGCAGGGACACCACTAAGGCCCGTTTGAAGGAGATGCCGGAGGAGCCTAGTCCCCCGGTGACATGGTTGTACCCTACGGGTGCGTGACCTCAGCATACCTAGTCTAGCCCAAGGAAGGCCCACGGCGGATGTACGCCGGCCCATGAAGACTTTCGGGTGGCCCAGGCCCATAACGCCTTCGGATCCTTGGAAAGCAAGACTAGCGTAGATAGGAAATTCAAAGGGGTAAAACCCTAGAACTTGTAACCGACTAGGACTATGCCCGGGACCTGCCTAAGTCTATATAAAGGCTAGGAGGGCACGACCTAGATCGGTCGACTCATACTTTCGCATAAGCACCACCACGCCAGATCGAATCTGCGCACCCCTGTAACCTTCGGTTCCGCCTTAATCAAGAGCAGACAAGCAGGAGTAGGGTTTTCCCTCCGGGGGCCTGAACCTGGGTAAATCTCGTGTCCCCTGGTTGCTTGTCTGTTAACCGTTCCACGATCTTCTCCAAAACCCAAGTCCATAACAATGGGCATTGATGAGATCAAACCTCGTCAATTGGCACCATCTGTGGGTATCGGGGCTGCTGATTGTGCGATCGTGACGGTCCCGACCCGATCGATCTACAACTCTGCGGCGACGGAGAGTCACCTCCTCTTCGGCGCTTTCGACTTCACCGCCCACTTGCCGGCCACCATGAAGGACTTCGAGCCCGTAGGCGACAGACTCGAAATCCTGTTCGGGAGCTTCTGCTTCCAGGTGGGGCGAACTGGCACCCTTTGTCTCCCTGAGCAGGTGCCCCTACCATCAATCAGGCCCGCTTCATGGGCCCAACACCCCGTGCTACGCACAACATCATCAGCAGATGATTCCTACGACAGCAGCAGCTGCAACTCCGATCTGTGCGATCCGCCATCGGATGCAGGGACCTACGGTTCCGGATCTGAGAGCTGCGGCAGCAACAGACCGATCTACAAGCGCTACCAATGCGCCGCAGTCATCCAGGAGCAGCAAACGCCTAACCCGCCGCCCAACACGAACCTCAACCCGCAGGACAGAAACGGCGGAAACGGCGGGAACAGAAGAAGCCAGTCCCCCCACCCGAAGGGGAAAACAACGACCACGTCATCCAACTTAGCAAAGAAGGATGGGTCCAGGCACCCCGCACCGTAGCAGGCGACATAGTCCTGCCTGTAGACTCCCCACGTGAACTGTTGATGGCATACCACTACCTCCTCATCGAGGAGCATAAGAAGCAAGTCAAGATGCAGGAAACACTTGACAAACGCAAGCAAGCAGCCTCTGAGTCCAGCGCGCGACGAGCTGCGCTCTCCGCCATGGCCCCCGGCTCTAGCACGAATGGAAACCAGGGGAACAAGCACCGCTCGCGGGTGGAGAACATGGATCCCAAGGAGCGCCGTGATGTGACCCGAACTCTCCACACATCGTTCATGGAGATGGATGCCGACGGCAACATCATCCCAAAGACACCGCAAGCTGCGATCATGGTAGCCACTACGTATCTCGCGGCCCACCAACCTCCGGAAGGGGACCTGAAAAGAGCCATGCATAAGTCCGCACTCACCAGACTCGGACTTGTCGGAGCTGCGCTCCACGAAGACGCTCCTACGGAGCCGAAGAAGAAAGCTCCGGCCAGGCACGACCGGAGCCCCACCCCTTCATCCGAAGAGGAAGAGGAACACGACCTTCCTCGAAGAAAGAAGAGCTCGCGTCGCCATAAAGGCGACTATGACGCCAGAGACGCGCTTACACAGCGCAAAATCGACAAAGCACGAGCCAAACGTGCATGCTCATCTGAATCCGAGATGGACGAATACGAAGGAGAACTCTGTGGAGCTCGATGCTTCAGCAGATCTGTTCGGCGAACACATATGCCACGCAATTTCAAGCTTCCTTTGGATACGCCAAAGTTCAACGGCACGCAAGATCCAAAAGCCTGGCTCAGTGACCATCTGTCATCCGTCAAGCTGCACGGCGGTAGCAAAGAAACCGCCATGCAATGCCTTCAGCTGCAGCTGACAGGCGCGGCGCGGGTCTGGCTCAGCAGCCTATCATCAGGGTCCATCCGAAGCTGGAGGAGCTAGCTTACAGCTTCATCCGAAATTTCAAGGGCACCAGCAAGAGGCCTGCCTCAATCGAAGAGTTGCGAGCATGCACTCAGAAAACGGGCGAATCTATTCGCTCGTACATACTACGCTGGTATAACACCAAGAACTCCGCAGCATACATCTTCGAAGAGAGGGCCATCGACGCCTTCAGGGACGGCGTCAAACGCCCAGACTTCAAGGAGGAACTCGGGCGCGTCAAGCCCAAAACACTCGACCACCTCATGGACATCGCCAACAGGTGGGCCGACGGCGAAGATTGCATTCACCGAGCACAATCGGATGAATAGGACGACTACGGCCGAAGACGGGAACGCCGCAGCAAGAGGACATCGCGCGTCTACGAGGACCGCGACGGACCCGACATGGTCGCGGCTGGCTACGCCGACCGTCGCAATGACTATAGCCGCAACAGTGGAGGATACCGCGGAGGAAACTTTCACGATGGAGGACGCCCAGCGCAGTCGTGGCAACGCCGTGACCGCGATAACGGACCCTCAGCATACGAAAAGCTTTCGGGACCATGCACCATCCACTTCTACATCGACAAGCAGGATGGCAAAAAGAAGGCGAGCCACATGCTCAAGGACTGCCGCAAGTTCCAGAAGCTCAGCGAAAGCATGGTGCAAATGAGGCAACAAGCCCCAATCCCTGCATTCGGAAACGCACCTGCACAAAGCGAAATAGCACATGGAGCTCCTCCACCGCCGCCTATTGGAGGCCCGAACCAACCAGTCGCACCCGCACAGAACAACGCTGGGAACGGGTACCCCCCACCGAAAGGAGCACTAATGATGATCCAGAAGGGACGCCCAACGAATATGGTGCAGAAGAAAATCACCCGACAAATCAACCTGGCCGTGGCAACCCCACCTGCCATCCCTGAGTACCTCAGCGGATAGGAGTCCTACATCACATTCACTCGTGCGGATCACCCTTGCCAGATCCCTCGCCCAGGGCATGCTGCCCTGGTGCTGGAGGCGCAGATCGGAGGTTTCGAGATGAGTCGCGTCTTCATGGATGGCGGCAGCGGCATCAACCTAATGTTCGCAAGCACTCTAGCGGCAATGCAAATCCCGCAATGCAGCCTGGAACAGTCAGAAACAACGTTTCTCGGCATCGTTCCAGGGAAGGGCATATTCCCCCTGGGCAAAATAGGACTCGATGTCATCTTCGGGAAGCTGGACAACTTCTGGCAGGAGCGACTCGAATTTGAAGTGGTGGATTGGCCGTCACAATACCACGCCATACTTGGGCGTGTAGCATTCGCAAGGTTCCTGGCTGTCCCACACTACGCATACCTGCTACTCAAGATGCCAGGGCCGAAGGGCGTCATCACAGTCCACGGGAGCTTCACTCGATCGGACCAGTGCGACAGGGATTTCAACAAAATCTCCCAGTCTTTCGGCATGCAAGATGAACTCGTTAGGCTCCGTGAGGTGACGGACAATGGGGCACCCCCAGTCACAAGGCAAAACGCACCCGATATGTCTTTCGACTCCACCGTCAACACAAAGAAGGTGCAGGTCCATCCGACGGATGCCTCCAAGACGGCGCTGATCGCCAACGACCTCAGCCCCGCATAGGAAGGCGCGCTCGTCGAATTCCTCCATGAGCGCTGGGAAATCTTCGCCTGGTGTCCTGCGGACATGCCAGGAGTTCCCAGGGAATTCGCCGAGCACGCACTCAATGTCTTTCTAGACACCAAGCCAGTCAAGCAGTCCATCCGAAGACTATCCGAGCCGCGAGCCGGAGCCATCGGCAAAGAAATCAATAGACTACTCGCTGCAGACTTCATCAGGGAAATCAAGGAAAGCGAGTGGCTTGCAAATACAGTGATGGTCCCAAAGAAGGACACGGACATCCTGCGGATGTGCGTGGACTTCACGTCACTAAACAAGCATTGCCCAAAGGACCACTTCCCTCTTCCTCGGATCGATCAGATCATCGATTCGACCGCAGGATGTGAGAAACTCTCCTTCCTTGATGCCTACTCAGGCTATAACCAGATTCGACTCAAGGTCGAAGATCAGGAGGAAACGGCGTTTTTCACACCGTTTGGAGTATTCTGCTACAACACAATGCCTTTCGGGCTAAAGAACGCAGGTGCCACGTACCAGCGATGCATGCAGGCCTGCCTCAAGGACCAGATCGGTCGCAACGTCCAAGTCTACGTTGACGACATAGTCATAAAAACCAGGGAGGCAAGGACACTTATCGACGATCTCTGCGAGACGTTCGACAACCTTAATCGCTACAGGATCAAGCTCAACCCCGAAAAATGCGCCTTCGGCGTCCCATCGGGTCAACTGCTTGGGTACTTCATCTCTCAGCGAGGGATCGAGGCGAACCCGAAGAAAATCAGAGACATCATGGCGATGGAGAAGCCGAAAAACCTCAAAGGCGTCCAGCAGCTCGCAGGACGAATAGCGGCGCTAAGCAGATTCATCAGTCGCATGGGCGAGAAGGCCCTGCCATTCTACCAGCTGCTACGCAAGACAGACAAGTTTGAGTGGACGCCAGAAGCCAACGATGCATTCAAAAGCCTCAAGCGACTCCTCTCCACCTCGCCCGTCTTGGTCACGCCAAAGGAGCGCGAGCCTCTGCTGCTGTACATAGCAGCCACACACCAAGTGGTCAGCACCGTGCTCGTGGTCGAACGACCCGAAGAAGGCAAGACCCACGGGGTCCAGCGCCCAATATACTACCTCAGCGAGGTACTGACACCAACAAAGCAGAGGTACCCTCACTACCAGAAGCTCACCTACGGCGTGTTCATGACGGCTCGACGGCTGAGCCATTATTTCCAGGAGCACCAGGTGATGGTCGTCAACGAGGCACCCCTGAACAGCATCCTGAATAATCCAGAGGCCACAGGACGCGTGGCCCTGTGGGGCATCGAGCTGTCACCCTTGGACATCATCTACGAGAAGCGACTCGCAATCGAATCTCAAGTCCTTCCGGACTTCCTAGTACATTGGATGGAGCTGCAGCTGCCAGACACCCCAGATATGTCGCAGTGATGGACGATGCACTTTGACGGCTCCAAGCGAGAAGCTGGAGCAAGAGCAGGGGTCATACTGACCTCCCCGCAAGGCGACACGATGAAGTATGTCCTTTGGATGAAATTCCGAGCTTCTAATAATGAGGCCGAATACGAAGCCCTCATCCACGGCATGAGGATGGCAAAGATATGCGGCGCAACGCGACTGGTCATCTACGGTGACTCCAACCTCGTCGTCGAGCAGGCGATGAATGAGTGCGACGGACACGCCAAAAACATGATCGCGTACCGCGCGCTCTACAACGCACTCGAAGGAGAATTCGACGGCTACGAGCTTCGGCACGTTGGAAGAGAAAGCAACGAGGAAGCCGACAGACTCGCCAACATCAGCTCCACCTGCGCCAAGGTGCCACCAGGTGTGTTCCTCGAACAGATCTGTGTGCCATCCATCAAGCGGAAATTCCCCAAGGGATCACCCGAAGAAGCAGAACATTCGGGGGCTACGCTGCCCGAAGGACATGAAGGACCCGAGAAACTGGACACAGAGGTCGCCATGGTAAACGTAATGCAGGTCATGGCAGTCGAAGAAACTTGGACGCGACCATACCTCCAGTTCTTGTTAAATGGAGAACTGTGTGACAGCCCGACAGATGCCCGGCGCATATCTCGTCGGTCAAAAGCCTTCACCACCATCAATGGCGAGCTGTACAAGCGCAGTATTACGGGTGTACTACAAAGGTGTGTCACCATCGGTGACGGGAAAGCCATCCTCCAAGACATCCACGAGGGCATCTGCGGCCATCATGCAGGCAGCCGCTCCCTAGTCGCCAAAGCTCTACGGGCCGGATTCTACTGGCCAACGGCCATGAGCGACGCAAAGGACATCGTCCGAAGATGCAATGTATGCCAACGGTTCGCCGACAAACCGCACGCACCCGGGTCAGAGCTCAGACCCATACCTATAGCTTGGCCTTTTGCTCAATGGGGCCTCGACATGATCGGCAAACTGCCAAAGTCCTCGAAAGGGGGACACGTTTACCTCCTGGTCGCAGTCGACAAATTCACCAAGTGGATCGAGGCCATGCCCATCACCAACCAAAAGGGCAAAACTGCCGTCAAGTTCTTCGAGTCCATTGTCTACAGGTTCGGCGTACCGCATAGCATCATCACCGACAACGGATCGAACTTTATCTCCAAGGAATTCCAGGACTTCTGCGAAGGCCTTGGGATCAACATCACGTACGCCTCAGTGGCACACCCCCAAACGAACGGGAAAGTAGAAAAGGCCAACGGCCTAATCGGCGCGGGCATCAAGAAGCGCCTCATGAGTTCACTCGAACGGAAAGCAGGAGCCTGGACGAAAGAGCTACCATCCATCCTATGGAGCTTACGGACCACGCCAAACAGCTCCACAGGCTACACACCGTTCTTCATGGTACACGGAGCTGAAGCCGTGCTACCAGCCGAAGTACGCCACCAGGCTCCCCGGGTCGTCGCCTACAGCGAAGCCGAATCCACGGCTGCACTCGAAGATGCCGTCGATACACTCGACGAAGCAAGAGACATAGCAGCAGCTCGATCAACGGTGTACCAGCAGAGTGTCCGCAACTACCACAGCCGCCGGCTTCGCCCCAGGTCCTTCGTCGAAGGAGACCTCGTCTTGCGACTCAAGCAAGAACGACCGACAAAATTCGAGTCACCATGGGAAGGACCCTACATCATCACCGAAGTCATCCTAGGTGGCGCCTATCGCCTCAAACACGTGGAGTCTGGAGTCGCATACTCCAACCCATGGAACATCTCGCACTTGCGACGATTCTATCCCTAGATACCTACCCCCTTTACTTTCAATAAGGCTTTCAGCCAAAGCTATTCAGCCGAACAATGTACTTCCTCCATTACGATATAAATAAAGCTAAGTGTCTCGCCCCAAACTCCAGTTCATTATTTGCAACTTTACTTTATGCTACAAACGCACTCGGGGGCTCCCCCCCACCTCACGATTTCATTAACTGAGGATCACGAGTGTACACCTGAGTAGCTGGCAATGTCAGGCAAACGAAAAGGACACGTACTCAAACAAAGCACTGCATGCTCACAACAAACAAACCTTTACAACAAAGGGCACAACACGCCCAACCGAAATATACAAATTTTACATTTATCTCTTTTATAGGTACTACCTATTCTGCAGAATAACCTGAGCACGTTGCTCAAACAAATCTACGACCTGTTCGGCATACTGCCTTACAGCTGCGTAATGTGGACGCATGTCCAACTCACCACCGTCCGGCCAAGGAGGTGGCCCAGCTGCCACAGCAGCCAAATCTACATCAGGCCGGTGCAGCCTCACAAGAGACAAAGCAGCCTTCACTCCTGCACAAGCTGTTGCCGCACCAACTCCTTGACATTGCTCACGTTCCAAAACTTCGACAGAAGACCCGCAAGGCTTGTCGGTACGACATCCAAAGTAAACATGACGTGCAGCACCGAGGCAAGCGACGTCTTCACTTGGCGAAGCACTCGCGAAACCTGGTGCACACGATCCTGCACCGTCGCCAGAGCCATGGCACGGTCACGATCCATCCAGAAGAAGCCACCAGCCTCCATGTCCTGTTGAGTCAAGCAATTGACCCGAACAGCGACACGCTCCTTCTCTTCCCTCGGAGCAAGGTTCGCACCTGCGACAATGGCACAAAATAAGAGCAAGGCCAGCAGGCTCACCCGAAGAACTGAGCTACAGCTCGAAACAAAGAGCAACTTACATTGAAGCTGCTCGGACAGCCGAATAAGTTCCGCCATCAAGTACTCCTCTCTGGCTGCACCACGATCTGCCTTGGACTTCCAAACATCGGCATGACCTTGCAACCCGAGCAACTCCCTCTCCAGACTACGCACACGATCCCGAAGAAAAGCGAGTTGCGAGGAATCATCCAAAGATGGTCGCAGCGGCATTGCGGACGGGGTGTCAACAGGGTCAGCACCCGAGGGAACCTAGAGCAGCAGGAAAAGAAAGGGACACAAGCATTCAGACAGTGGCAGAGCACGAACTCAGGCGAATACATTCAGCACATAAAAGGCCACTACGTGGCACATGAATTGTGTTCATCCAAATATTTACAGCAAAAGAAGACTACAAATTATCCTACGTCTACAACACCTAAGACGCGGCACCCTGAGTCGCCTCGGAGCCAGACTGCCTAGCTTTGGCCCCGCCCTGCTGCCGCAGCGCATACTCAAACAGCAAATCAATGAGCTTCGGCCCATATCGCTTGCAGCGAGCAGAGTAGGCAGCGAAGGCTACCTCGGATCCATCTGCAGCCGTCGGCATCTGGGAGGTGATCTGGGGCAGGTCCAGCTCCGCTCCAGCCGCCAAAGCCATCGCCAGCCCGACGGACGCGCCGATGCCCTTCTGCTTGCGCTTGAACGCCGTAGGCGCTTCGGCTGACAAAGCCTCCGCCAGAGCATCCACATCATCGAGGGCCGCGCCCTTAGGGACAAGCTCCCTATAGAAGCGGCCAAGGACCTCCTTCGCCTTGGCAAGGGAGCCGACAATGGTGCTGCAGCGATCTTCGACCGCTGCAGTAGCATCATCTAGAGCACTACCATGCTCTAGAGCGCTGCGGTCAAACTCGATGCCAGCGGCATCTGAGACAAAAAAAAGGGGGAGAAGACATGAAGAAAAGCAGCATAGAAGAAGACAAGAAACATGAAGAAACAAGCACAAACACAACACTTACCCGAAACAGCCTTGGAAGCAGCCATGAGCTTGTCTGCCACCTCCTTCTCGCACGCAACCGCAACAGTGGCCAGCTGCTCCTCACGATCCGCGGCCTCCTGCTGCAGACGCTCTTTAGCCTCGGCTGCCTTGGTCAGCTCTAGCTCGAGGCGCTCCTTCGCACCAACGGCAGGCTCAGCCTTCTTCTCCGATTGACCAAGGCTCTTCTTGAGAGCGTCGACCTCACGGAGAGAATTATTATGCTCCTCTGTATTCGACACAAGCAAATGTCAGAAAACAGGACCAGAATCAATAAAAGATGCACCAACAACAATTAAGTACCTTGAAGCTGTCGGAGGTTAGCCGCTAGCACCAGGCGCTCCTGCACCAGCCGCTTGGCCTCCTCCACAAAAGGCTGCAGGAAAAGAAACACCAGTAAGAAAAAGGACTTGGGGGATGCGCCCAGCATTAAGGAATAAAGGCAACAGTCGAACGCGAAGACACTCGGGGGCTTCACCCCGAAGATTCGCAAAAAGAACAAGACAAGAAATTTTTCAGACACCCAGGGGCTCCCCCCGTGGTACGAAGAAGAGGTACTTACATGCTCTGATGGCGACTCCGAAGGCTCGCTGGCGAAATTCTGAGGCGCAACCACCTGCCCCTCCTGCAACGGAGGATCCGGAGCCGCGCCACCCGAAGTCGCCACCATCTGAGGAGGAGGAGACGCAACTTTCGACTCCCCCATCATCTCCCGCGCACCATCACTGGAGGAATCATGGGAGGAATGCCTGCATACGAAGAAATCAGCACAAGTGCAAAAATCATGAAGGAAAAAGGACAATAGTACAACAAGAAACTTACGAGCCCAGCGAGCTCAGGTCGAAGACAGGAGGAGTCCTTCGGGCTCTCTTCTCCTCCTTCTTCTCCTCCTTCTTCTCTTCCTTCTTCTCTTCCTTCTTCCGCTTCGCTGGCGGGTGCGGTGCCACAGCCCGCACAGGAATGGCAGGAATGGGAGAAGAAGAGCCTCCATGCCCGTCACTATGACGATCAAGGCACAGAGGGTTTCTGGGGGTCGGAGGAGTCGAGGCATCCGAAGACTCGCTGGAGCTCCGTGATCGTTTGCGCGTATGGTCCTCACTCGACTCATCGGCATCTTCGGCCGGAGAGCACGCTGAGGGCAGTTCGGACACGGACTCCACCACTTCATTATCCGGGGCATTCGGATACTTTTCGGGCAATGGCGGCACCATGCCCGACACCTTGAAGCTCTGCAAAACCAGAAGGGACTTTGTTAGCAAACAAAAGAAGTAAATATGCAGTCGACAAAAAAGCGCTACGTGCACGAATCTACACCTGCGGAACGGCCAGCGTCGAAGAAAACGGAGGAGTCAGCGACTTCCCCGGGATTTTCTCTCCGGCCTTGAACTTCAGCAGCGCGCGAAGGGTCCTGTCAAGCTCCCCCTCGGAGATTTTCTCAGCCGAAACCCTCGTTGGATCACGGCGCCCAGAATAAAGAAACATCGGGTGCGCCCTCGCTTGGAGAGGCTGCACCCGACGCTCAAGAAACGTCCGAATGATGTCCACACCGTTCACTTCCTTCTCCGGAATCAGCTGGAGATCCTCCACCCGACGGTAAAGGGCCTCTATCTCCTCTGTCTCGCCATCCAAAATCTGGTTTTTCCAGGATCTTTTTGGCTCGATGATCTGGGCGGGGTCAAAAGGAACAAGACCAAAATCTTGCCCAGGCACTACGGAGTCGCGGATGTAAAACCATCGCCTCCGCGAGTACTGGACAGATTCAGACATGGAAAAGGAAAAGAAAAGAAGATTGGGACTAAGGGAGATGATGCAACCCCCAATGGGATATACACCATCCGAACCAGACTGCCTCTTCACGAAATAAAGTGTCCGGAAGAGGCCAAAGTGTGGCTCAATGCCGAGCCAGCACTCGCAGAAGTTGTGGATTGGGAAGGAAAACCCACGCATAACGAAGGCAAGAAACATAACCCGATACCCAGATGGGGGACGGGGGATTACCTCATTGCCGGGGAGTCTGACGGCCTCCCTATCCTGCGGGATCAAACCCCGCTCGCGAAGCTTGCGGAGATCGCTCTCCCGCATCTCTGATCGCCGCCAGCCGCCGTCGGTGACACGGGTAGCGGTGGTGCCTTTCTTTCCTCCGGCGGCACTGGTACCAACGGCAGATGACGATTTCTTCGGCTTCCCCATTGCGCTACGGCGGCGCCGGCGGTGAAAGTGCAGGAAGGAAGATGGAAATGTGGAAGGAAATCCCAGCGCGCAGCAAGAATCGCTAGAGCACAAGGAGGCAGTGAAAACAAGAACTGGCGCGGTGAAAACAAACTGCGATTTTCCCCAATGATTATAACGACGAAGACGACGCACGGCAGCCGTCCATCCAGAAGACCTAACGCCAACGGCAGATCTGACCGTACACGTGTCAGCATCACAACGAACCGTCGTTACCACGCCGTCCACTACGCGCGGAAATCGAGGAGATGCCGTAATTATCTCCACACAGCGCGTGACCGGTCAATTCAATGTCAGCAAGTGGGACCCACGTTTGTCTAGTCAAGTCATCTCTGGCGTAGCAGATGCTTGAGGTCATTG
Organism: Avena sativa; assembly: GCA_916181665.1. NCBI lineage: Eukaryota > Viridiplantae > Streptophyta > Magnoliopsida > Poales > Poaceae > Avena > Avena sativa. The sequence goes on from OV702283.1 coordinate 105,800,648, forward strand.
ATCGTCAGCACTGACGTCATCAAAAGCTATACTAGCACCAACTACAATTCTTCGGCTCCATAGCTAAGAGTACTCACTCGAATCTTCGATTCGACTAAATACTCGGGGGCAACTCCTATCAGGAGCGATGTCCGCGCACCCTAAAGACGAATACAGACAAAATATTTCTTCGAGTCCTACGTCGAGTCTACGACTCCACTATGGACTCGGGGGCTACTCCCATAGGGAGGATGGATTTAAGCATCCGAAATTTTTTGTGTCCTACGGACTTAACAACTGAGCAATGCTTGAACTAAAGTCTCTGCTCGATTCTACGACTCGAACAGACACTCGGGGGCTACTCCCATAGGGAGCGCTGGTCGCGCACCCTATGAAATCTTCGACTGCGATCTTTCGGACCAGCATGCAAAAACTTATCGGCAACTTTGCCCCAACAAAACGCTAAGTGAGCAACGACCTCCTTGGCCACCCGAAACACCTCCGCGGTGACAAACATTCGGATGCTGTGTCTACGACACAAAGATAAGACCTACAGATATCATCTGATGGCCTGGCAACGCACACGACTGCACTATGCTAGTAAAAACCCGTGCTAACAGGTGCGATGAAAAATGCCGACGGACGCGTTGGGTACATCAATTAAATTCACTGGAATTCCACTTCTGTAAGTCCTCCGCGGCCTGAGTCGAATTACGCCAGCATATGTTCCAGTTTCGAGTTGAGGGACTCAAACCTGAAGAAGATTGTGTTGTTTCGTCCTAAGATAGTTAACTGTCCCTGATCCGTCGGGTGAGTCAGGCACACGCATCAACGATCCCTACGCACATACTGTTAATACATAGTTGCACCAGAAGGATTGAAGAGTCCTCAGCCGAATCTATGATTCGACTGATCACTCGGGGGCTACTGACATGGTTGTACCCTACGGGTTCGTGACCTCATCATACCTAGTCCAGCCCAAGGAAGGCCCACGACGGATGTACGCCGGCCCATGAAGACTTTCGGGTGGCCCAGGCCCATAACGCCTTCGGATCCTTGGAAAGCAAGACTAGCGTAGATAGGAAATTCAAAGGGGTAAAACCCTAGAACTTGTAACCGACTAGGACTATGCCCGGGACCTGCCTAAGTCTATATAAAGGCTAGGAGGGCACGACCTAGATCGGTCGACTCATACTTTCACATACGCACCACCATGCCAGATCGAATCTGCGCACCCCTGTAACCTTCGGTTCCGCCGTAATCAAGAGCAGACAAGCAGGAGTAGGGTTTTCCCTCCGGGGGCCTGAACCTGGGTAAATCTCGTGTCCCCTGGTTGCTTGTCTGTTAACCGTTCCACGATCTCCAGCATCCCCATCTTCTCCAAAATCCAAGTCCATAACAATGGGCATTGATGAGATCAAACCTCGTCACCCGGCATCTCCAAAAAATTGGTCATAGAGGCACTCCCTAATATGTGAAATTAGGTTAGCTCCCGGGCGTATTGATCTAGTTAGAGAAGTTACAAACTGCAAGATGGTCTTCGAGACCAGGGACACCACTATGGCCAGTTTCAGGGAGATGCCGCCGGAGCCCAGTCCTCTGGCATCTCCAAGAAACTGGTTATAGAGGCACTCCCTAATATGTGAAATTAGTTAGCTTCCAGGCGTATTGATCTAGTTAGAGAAGTTACAAGCTGCAAGATGGTGTGCGAGAGCAGGGACACCACTACGAACAGCTTTAGGGATATGCCGCCGGAGCCTAGTCCTCCAGCATGTTCCTAAAGTTGGTCATAGAGGCACTCCCTAATATGTGACCACACGTGTTTGGAGATCAGATCTTCATGGTAAGTATGAATCGGGACAACATCTTCATAGTTTGGGAAAGTCATAGTACGAATCGGAACTAAAGGCCCCCCTTTAGTCCCGGTCCAACCACAAAACATGACTAACACTCAAGACATTTATTAATATTTAAAAACTAAGACTACGGAATCGGGACTAAACCCCCTTTAGTCCCGATATAGCTACAAACCGGGACTAACACTTAATACATTTATTAATATGAAAAACCGGGACAAACCGGGACTAGCTAACACTCAGGACAAAAGTCGCCCCATTTATTCATAATCATGCCTAGTCCTATAGTATGCATCTTCAGGGTCTTCTTCGTCATCATCATCATCATTGTCATCATCATCGTCATAGTGTCTAGGCGGACGCGGCTCGATCCTCAGCCCAGCCATGGCATATACCGGGTGCACATGCCAGCCCGACCTCGGATTCACGACGGGCGGGGGAGGGGTCTCCTAGAAGATGATGCCGCTACCACCGGGCGGGGGAGGTGCCTTCTTGTGGCTCTGTGGCGGGTGGAATTCTAGGCACCGCGGGCGAGGATGGTCTCCCCCGGCGATGTAGCGCATCACGCCGATGATAGTACGGTTAGCTCACCACAGACGGCGGCCGGCTTTGTTGTGCTTCACCGGGGGCGGGCCATCACCCTCGTACCTGGCGAGCTCCCTTTCCTGCCGGTTAGCAAAGAAGGCATTCCAGATGTCGTAGTTGTCGGAATCCCACTGGGGGTCCATCCGCTGCTCCGGCGTGAGCTCGTGGTAGAAGTGATTCGTGATGGCCGCCTGTCGGGCGGAGCCTTGAGGCACAGGAGGGACAGGAACCCCTCCATCGCTTAGCATCCAGCCGGCGGGCGGCCGGTAGCCTGGTGGGCAAGGCTAGCTTGAGGAGCACATCGCCTCGGTCTCCTCGAGGGTCAGAATGGCCAAGTAGACATTGTCCATTTTTGTGAGAGAGGAAGGTGTTGATGTGTGCAGAACCATAGCGCGATCGGCCTATATATAGATGGAAAGGGCGGGAAAACATTGCGGGAAGCGGTGGTAAATGGCGGGAGATATCTCTAGTCCCCGTTAGTGGCTACAACCGGGACTAAAAGCTCGGTTCAGAGGAAAAAGGGCGGGAAAACATGGCGAGAAGCGGTGGGAAATGGCGGGAAATATCTTTAGTCCCTGTTAGTCGATACAACCAGGACTAAAGCTTATTCAGAAAATGGATTTGGATTACTTATTAAAATTTAAGCACTTTCCATTTTGAAAGTTTAGTGAGATTCAAAATTATGCAAAAAATAATAGTTAATGCATTTTTAAATTGATAATGGCAAAATGGTTAATAATTTGACTATTTAAAATAGTTACTTTATAAAACAGAAAATGGATTTGGATTAATCATTCAAATTCAATAACTTTTCATGTTGAAAGTTTAGTGAGATTCAAAATTATGCACAAAATAATAGTTAATGCATTTTTAAATTAATAATGGCAAAATGGTTAATAATTTGACTATTTAAAATAATTATTTTATAAAACAGAAAATGGATTTGGATTAATTATTCAAATTCAAGCACTTTTCATGCTAAAAGTTTTCTCAAATTCATCAGTACATAAGTATGAAAAAAGTATAATTATAATGTTTTAAATGATATATTCAATTTTTTTTTTCAAAATAGCATAGCGCGCGCTGCGCTGGGCGCAAATTTGGGCCTTTAGTCCCGGCCCAGGTAACCAGCCGGGACTAAAGGGTCTCCCCAGTGCGCGAAAAATGAAACGCCCCCCTCTAGTCCCGGTGCGTGGTACCAGCCGGGACTAGAGACTCCCCTTTAGTCTCGGCTGGTGCCATGCACCGGGACTAGGGCGGTATAAATTGGGGCCTTCTCCCCCGGTGCGTTCCATGCACCGGGAGACTTGGAGGCCAGACGACAAACAGCGCCGCCAGGCTGCCCGCCGCCAGACTCCGACGAACCCTGCGCCCGCGCTTCCGCTCCACCCTGTGCCCCGCCTCCCTCTCTATGCCGGCCTGTCGCCACCGCCGAGCCCGCCGCGCCCCGCGCCCGTTCCCCTACCACCGCACCCCGCGCGCCCGCCCCCGAGCTCGGCCGCGCACCGCGCACCGGCGCACCTCCGGCATTGCGCACCGGCGCACCTCCGACGAACCCCGCGCCCGCGCCTGTCGCCAGCGCCACCGCTGGCCGCCGCCACCTTCGGTGAGGGTTAGGATTAATTAGGATTTTTTTTAAATTATGTGTTTATAATTTTTTTAGATTGTGTTTAGAATTAATTAGGATTTAGGATATATTAGTGTATATATTTTTTTTATATATTTAGTGTTGTATATATTTTGTTATATTAGTGTATATAGTTTAGGATTAATTAGGATTTTAGGATTTTTTATTTTAGGATTTATGATATAGTGTCTATAATTTATGGTATAGTGTAGGATTTATGATATAGTGTTTAGGATTTTTTAGTCTAGGATTTTAGGTTTTATGATATAGTATAGGATTTTTTATAGAGTGTAGGATTATTTTTTATATTGTGTAGGATTATTAATTTTAGGGTATGAGATATATTATTGTAACATCCCAAAAATACAACACTTGGATCATCAAACTCTAATCATTAAAATTAGGGTTAACAAAAACTTTTCTAAATAAAATTATGGAAGCATGCATGTGAGTATGCATTTCATTTTGAATTCTTTTGAACCACCTTGTTTGTGTGTTCCATTGCTTGTAAATGGATGCTTAGGTGAAATAAACATCATCTAAACATTTCCCACACTTTTCCTAAAGACAAGTAAATCAAAACAAATAAAATAAGGGAATGGTCATTTTGACCAATTTAACTCCCATGCCTACTTTGGCTGTCTCAAACTTTCAGAACCTAACAGAAACTTTTCTGGATCTTTGCACCCCTTGATTGTACTCGTAACAAAGTATCAAGGCCCACTTTGTGATCATCCAGAAACTTTCAAATGCATAGTTTAAATGACAATTCAAAATTGAATCTTTCTCATATGGGAAGATCCCACTTTTTCAAAAACCACTCAAACAAGCTCAACTTTCAAAACCCAAGCATCTGCAGACTCCCCAGCATCAACCTAGCACACCCACCAAAAATCTTTTCAAAATTCAAAACTTGAGTTCCTGCGGCCATTTCATCAAACAGGTTGCATACACAAATCATCAAAATCCTAAACACTATTGTGAGCAGTGATTGAAGCCTAACTTGTTTCCTCTTTAGCTCACAACCATATCAGTAGATCATCTAGCAAGTTAAACCAAGCACTAGCCTCACTGTAAGCTGGGCAATGACATCAACGGTGAACAGCCGAAGCTCACCATGCCACCCTAGTGGAGACAAAAAGCTAGGAGAAGATTTAGTCGTGCCAACCTTGTCTAGGAGGCAGCCCACCGTCCACCGCCACCCCTGTCCAACGCTCGAACCTTGCCAACCCATGGACCACACGCACGGACCGCGCCCAGCTTGCCAGCAACCGTGCCGCGCATGCGACAGAGCGCCACGCTCGACCGACTCCCACAGACCGCGCGCCGCCCTCGCGGCGTGCATACGCGATCACCATCGACCCAGGAGACCGCCAGACATCCCCGTTCGCCGCCCCATGCCGCACAGCCACCGCCCGCCGTCGAAGACGCCGCCTCTGCCGCGCAGAGCATCGCGCGTTCCAGACCAAACCGCACCGCCCCTACGCGCGCATTAAAGCCGTAGAGCATCGCCAGGAGACCACCAAGTGATCGCCACCGCCGGCCATGCCTCTAGCAGCCCGTAGCCATGTCGCCACCGTCGCCTGCCCATCCCATTCGGTCTCGTCGTCGCGACTATAAATAGAGGCCACCCCCAGCCGAACTGAGCACACCATCTCACTCCCCTCTCCTCACTGATCGTGCCACCCTGTTCCCGGAGCAAGGCGAGCAGCACTTCGCCGAAATTTCACCGGAGCCTGCCGCTGCTGGAGAAGAAGGGCGCCAGCGATTGGAGCCGCCCCAGGAGAAGCTGCCGGTACCAGGAGGTTCGCCGTCGTCGACTTCGTCGTTCGCCCGCCTCGCCGACCCTCGCCTGAACCCCGGTGAGCCCCCAACGACCCTCACTGGCCGCGCTAGGTTTCTGTCTCGCCGGCGTTGCCCAACGTCGACGATGACCCTCAGCCGTTGGATTAGAACCAGATCGAACGCACCACATCGCCCCATACCGCTTCGCACCCCCTGTCTCACTGACGCGTGGGGACAGCAACTTAAACAGCCCGCGGAAGCGCTGCGCTTAGCAGGCCGGCCCAGTATCGCTTCCCGCGCAGCCCAGTTATTTGAATTAAACCTTTTCCATTTTATTTCAAACACACTTCTGTACCCAGTTTCAAAAATCAACCCAGGTCGACTCAGTGCACCAAATTGAATGAAACCAATTTTGTTAGAAAGGTCTGGAAATGCTGAATCCAAGCCCATTGGATTCAAGTCATTTGGATCTGTAGATCATCTTTGGTAAAAATAACAAGGCAGAAGCTTTTCTGCATTCAAACATTTTTCAAATTAAAACCATAATAGCTTTTGAGTTGATTCCAACTCTCAGAAATCACATTTGACCATACCTTTCAGAATATATAAAAATATATAGGTTTACTTACATAAATAATGACCAAGTAATAAAAGAATGCCACATAGGCATTTCTAGACACATTATTTAATTTAAAAAAAGGGTAAAACCTTGTTAAATTGTGACACCACTTTAAATCACATTCCCATGGACTAAAATATGTGGTGATGACATGTGTCAACATGATCCCATGTTTGGTTTGTAGAATATTAAATCTTAAGTAGTGTTTCAATGAGTAGAAATTACTTTTCTAAAAATAAAAGGGAATTAAACCAATCTTTAATCTTGTAATGTTTGTGATGATGCTAGATCATCTATAGGACCCTTTTGTGTGATGATTGCATGTAGTTAAGTATTGTTTGGTGATTGTGTAACTCGTATTTATTTATAGACGCTAGTACCGACCAAGGATACGAGGAGGAAGGAGGATTCTACGAAGAAGAAGCCGAGGAGAACTTCAACCACTGCTCTGCACAAGGCAAGCCTAATACTACTCGTGAATGTGAAATCTAACACTTGCAAGATATTCTACTGATGCAAACCCACCATTGCTTGTTACCATGCCAACTATATGCCTTAAGCATATGTGATCATACCCACTTGATAACCCAATCCTAGTTTTATTTGCAAGCTTCTACTTTATTTCTTTATCAAGGCTTTAACTTAGAGTTGACTTAAGTGACATATAGATCCTAGAAGAATATTTTTGAAGGTTGCATAAAGAGCATAAAATTTGGCCTAAGTTTGAAACCTTGATATCATCCTAAGATATAAGGTTGTACTTAGTTGAAACTCCACTAGTTTACCACCCCTCATTAGTACTTATCCTCACTTGTAGATGCTAGTGCTAAGCATAAAACTTGATCAACTTTAGATGGGAATACTTGGTGAAAATGGTTATGAAAACCTTAGAATGATGGATTATTCTACTGAGATGTTTTGACATATGTTTCTGAACACCAGATGATTTTGGTGAAGAAAATGTTGAGGCATGAGCCTTAGCCCTTTATAAAACTGATGGTTGTCTGGATGCGATACCATTCCAATGTTACCGTACAACCACAATACCCGAATATTGGGTAGGGATTGACTGGAAAATTATATACCTTAGTATTAGTTCCCTCACGACCAAGGTCTGAGCTGAGGCTACCTTGTGAAGATTGTCCACCTATGCAGTACCCAAGATGACAGTTGGTCATGGTTGGGAGGCCAAACTCACAGGAGAGGTGCTTATACTAGGGCGTGTAATTGAAAGGTTAGGATTGATTATCCGCATACTGAGTATGAAGAATTCAGGATTTGTTCCTGACGGATGTATCGAATGTTTTGGTGAAAGTGTACAATCTCTGCAGAGTGTCAAACTATTCGAATAGCCGCGTCCGCGGTTATGGACAGTTGGAGTGGCCATACTGTTCCCCCGTCAGATGTTTTCAAAATGACTTGTGAATTGAATTGAGACTTTGACCTGACGACATGAGTTACAAGATCCCACTTAGGAGTTATAAAATTATGACTAGCTTCTCTGGTTTCTAAACTAGTCGAGATAAATCTGGCTTTTTGCAAGACAACCCTAGAGCCTAGTGTCCTATTATCAAAAAACACCTTCACTTGTTAGTATTAGTTTGTGAGTACTTAAAGAGTACTCATGGATTTGTCCCTGGCTATTCCCGTGGCCAGACTATGAAGATGAGTACCTGGAGGATGGACCCTAGGAAGGTTACGACAACTAGGATCATCTCCCATCGTCAGCATTGCCTGTGACCCCGAAGATGGAGCTTCGCCTATGTTACCGTTACTATTACGTATTCCGCTGCTTGAAGTTGTATTAAGAACTAGATCATGAGATCCTTATTTGTGTAAAACCTTATGTATGGTTTGTAATGGATGATGTACTGTGGTATCCAATTCTGTTATGTCTCGCAGAAATGGTAATCCTGGGATTGCGATGTATGGCATAACAGGCATCTGGGATTAAAAATCCAGGTGTTGACAAGTTGGTATCAGAGCCATCCTGACCATAGGAGACCCTAGTTAGACTGGACGTTTGAATCAAAAACTTAGTTTCAAACCAAAGGAAGCAAATATTTACAAAAACTTATTCTCCTTCTTATCTCTCTGATTCTTTCATGAAAATTCATGTTCCTCAAAAACTCTTGCAAAATACATAAAATTTTGACACACTTGATCACTCTACTAACTTACTCATCCTATATTCTTATAGATGGACGTGAAGGACAACAAGTTTTATCAGTTGGGGAATGGAGGAGACCTTATCTTTGAGAGGGATTTGGACCAGCTTTCGGAACTTCTAGAGCGTCCGCACCCCGAGTTCTTCGGAGCTCAGCTCAATGATCAAGGAGGAGAAGATCTGAAGTGGCTAATTGTTGCAGGTCTCCGAGGAAAGATTGAACCTCCCACTGCTGAGGGAATTCAGTTTACCTTGAGAGAGAACAACTGGCTCGATCGACTTTCCAGGGCCATGCAGGAAAGTCTTGCCCGTCTATGTGGGCAAAGCATCAATTAGATCAAGGGAACCTGCTTTGAGTTCTGCCCAAGGCGTGATGCAAATGGACAACCTCTGGAAGCCCCATACCACCCCGAGCTGAAGACTCAATTGGGCCACCTTAGCTTCATGATGTACGATCGTCCGCAGGAGTTGGATAACTGCCGTGACTACTCCAACCACAAGTCTTCCATCATCAAGACGAAGGATCAGACCATCGCCATGATAGCAAAGGATCGCAAGTCTCGCCGCCGTCAGCTCGACAAGAAGGAGCGCATTATTGCCCGTCTCCGCCACCGCATCTCATCTTTGGAGGAGACCATCCACGAGAGGGACATGCAGTTGGAGGAAAGGGAGAATGCCGGAGAGGATCTTCGTGGAGACCCCTACTCCTATCTCAGCGATGATGATGATTTTCTGGAGGATCAGGCTATGGACTTCTTCACCGATGAGGATGATTTCGCCTTCATCGATGATGATGAAGATGATGAAGCCACAGATTCCGAGGAGTAGTAGCACTTGAGCACTAGCGTAGTGATTAGTATTCGGTCCCACTGTATCGTAGTTTTCAGAATGGTTCTTAAAACCATCTGTTTTTCCTTGTTGTGGTGTGTGTTGTATCGTGTGAATGAATGAAAAGCAAGTTGCTAGAAAACTCTGAGTCAAACTTTAAAAACTTTTCAAAGTCCCCGAAACCTTAGAAATTTCCCTCTTTTCTCATGATCTATCTAAATCTTCAGATGCCATGCGGAGGAAGTGGTTCATCCCCGGACCCGATGTTGCAGAACCTGCAAATGTTGACTTCTGACCGCGAAGCTGAAAGAGCGGAACGTCAAGCCAACCTAGCCACTCTGCAACAGATAGCTCAGCTTGCCCACAACAACCAAGGCCATGGAAATCAGTACAACCATGGATCTAAGCTCAAGAATTTCCAGAATACCAACCCACCTGTTTTCACGAAGTCAGAAGAGCCCCTAGATGCCGACGATTGGCTACAAACCATGGAAAATAACCTAGAAGTCGCCGGAGTGGAAGAAAACGAGAAAGTACTGTTCGCCACCCACTATCTAGCCGGAGATGCCAGGGCATGGTGGAACAGTGTTCGTGCAATGACCGGAGGACAGATGATGACCTGGGAGGAATTCAAGGTCAAGTTCAGCAGAACCCATGTGCCACCGGGTTTGATCAAGAGGATGAGAGACGAGTTCAGAGAGCTGAAGCAAGGAAGGATGACTGTAGTGGAATACCGTGACAAATTTTTGTCATTAGCTAGGTATGCCCCGGATGAGATCGACACAGAAGCCAAGAAGAAAGAGAGATTCCTGAATGGTCTGCATGATGAGATGCAGACAATGTTAGTCAATATCCCCTTTGCTGATATTGAAGCCCTTGTCGACTCTGCTATCCAGATGGAAGGAAAGATCAACCAAGCCAATGAGAACCGCAAGCGTCGTATGATGCATCAGCCAGGAACCCATCAGACCCCAAAGTATTGCCCTAACCCATCTCCAGGATTTGCCCCAAGAACAAACAGACCCCCGATGAACCGTCCCACCTATCCCAACCGTGGAAACCCTAGACCCGGAGGGAACCACAACAACCCCGGCAACTCTAGCAATTTCAATCGTGCCCCACCCAAGTTCAACAACAACAATGCTGCCACCAACACCAACACTGCCCCGAGGACTGGATGCAATGCTGTGCATGTCGCAGCAAAGGACAAGTCGCAAGTGACTTGTTATGACTGTGGAAATAAGGGTCACTACTCCAACGAGTGCCCCAACAAGAAGAATGCCGCAACCCCCAATGCCAATGCCCTAGCTCAGCAGCAGCGTCATGTTCAGCCCGGAAGAAGGTTTGCCCCAGGGAATTCACTCAACCGCAATGGCCGTCTTTTTCTGATGCATGCTAAAGAAGCTCAGGAAGCGCCAGACGTCGTGCTGGGTATGTTTTCTGTTAATTCAGTGCTTGCAAGAGTGTTGTTTGATTCTGGTGCATCGCATTCATTTGTCACCGAAGAATTTGCATGCACTAGTAAAATTCAACCAACCAAACTGAAGCATGTAATGATTGTTCAAATTCCCAAATCAACCACCAAGGCTAGGCAAATTTGCAAAGCCTTCCCGATCCGAATCCATGGCATAGATTTTTATGCTAATCTGATAGTACTCGGAACTAAAGGTTTGGAAGTCGTACTAGGAATGGATTGGATGTCCAAACATAAAGGATTGATTGACCGTGCCAAGAAAGCCATCACCATGACCAGTACAGCCGGAATATCAGTCGAGCATATATCTGAAACCTTACCTCGTCAATTCAAGTGCAACAAGAGTATAGCCCAACCTACCATTGACCAAGTCTGGATAGTCTGTGAATACCTCGATGTATTTCCAGATGTTTTGCCCGGTATGCCCCCAGATCGGGATATAGAGTTTATCATCGAACTAATCCCCGGAACTGGACCCATAGCCTAGAGACCCTATAGTATGAACCCAACTAGAAGAACTGAAGAAGCAACTGGATGCCATGCTAGAAATCGGATTGATTCAACCAAGTGCGTCACCATGGAGATCATCTGTCTTGTTTGTAGACAAGAAGGATGGAGGTAACCGTTTGTGTACGGATTATCGGAAGTTAAATGATGTCACCATCAAGAACAAGTACCCCTTGCCCAAGATAGAAGATTTGTTTGATCAGTTGACCGGTGCCAAAGTGTTTTCTAAGATTGATCTTAGAACTGGCTATCATCAACTCAAAATTCGTGCAGAGGATATTCCAAAGACTGCCTTTACCACCAGATATGGACTGTACGAGTATACCGTGATGTCCTTTGGATTAACCAATGCCCCCGCTTATTTCATGAATCTCATGAATAAGATTTTTATGGACTTCCTGAATAAGTTTGTCGTTGTTTTCATTGATGACATTCTGTTTTACTCCAAATCAAAAGAATAACATGAGCTACACCTAAGGACCATTCTTGGAACCCTTAGAGAGCATCAGCTGTATGCAAAGTTTAGCAAATGTGAATTCTGGTTACAGGAGGTAGGATTCCTCAGTCACATTGTATCAGCCGGAGGAATTGCCGTAGACCCTGCCAAAATAAAAGATGTAGAAGATTGGCAAGCCCCAACCACTCAAACCCAAGTTCGTGCATTTCTTGGATTGGCGGGATACTATCGCAAGTTCGTATAAGGATTCTCAAGTATCGCCAGACCTATGACCCAATTGCTGAAGAAGGACAAGAGGTTTGAATGGACTGACAAATGTGAAGCGAGTTTTCAAGAACTCAAGAGGAGATTGATTTCAGCCCCAATCTTGATCATGCCGGATATCACGAAGCCCTTCGATGTGTATTGTGACGCATCCAAGATCGGTCTCGGATGTGTGCTAATGCAAGAAGGAAAAGTTATATCTTATCTATCTCGACAACTGAAGCAACATGAGCAAAATTACCCAACCCATGACCTCGAACTCACAGCCGTAGTTCTAGCCCTGAAGACATGGAGACATTACCTAATGGGAAATCGTTGTGAGATCTATACGGATCACAAGAGCCTGAAGTATATATTCACTCAGAAGGAGCTGAATATGAGACAGAGGAGATGGATTGAGCTAATTAAGGATTACGATATGGACATTCACTATCACCCTGGTAAAGCCAATGTGGTAGCAGAAGCCCTTAGTAGATTGCCGTGCCGCTTGAAATCCATGATTTTGAAGGAGCAACCAAGCCTGCACAAGGAAATGGAAGATTTTCGAATAAAATTAGTGAGTGAAGGATTTTTGGCTAGTATAGAACTTCAGCCCACTTTGATCAGCTAGATCAAAGAGGCGCAAAAAGGAAATGCTACTATCGACGGAATCAAGCGTCGTATCGGTACAGGCAAAGTGCCCGGATTCACCAAAGACGAAGAAGGAGTGCTGTGGTACAAAGGACGCCTTTGTGTACCAGCAGATTCTGAGTTGAAAGAAGTTATTTTGAAGGAGGCTCATGATACTCTTTATTCTATCCACCCCGGAGGAATGAAGATGTATCAAGATTTGAAGGAGCAATTTTGGTGGCATAAGATGAAGAGAGAAATCGAAAGCTATATCGCCAAGTGTGATATATGTCAGCGAGTCAAGGCAGGACATCAAAGACCGCTGGATTGTTGCAACCATTGCAGATTCCAGAATGAAAATGGGATTCAGTTGGAATGGACTTTATCACCAGATTGCCTACTTCTAGTAGGGGAAATGACTCTATCTGGGTCATAGTAGACTGATTGTCCAAAGTCGCCCATTTGTTGCCCGTCAAGACCACATATCAGAGTTCGAAGCTAGCAGAGTTATACATCGCTAGAATAGTTAGTTTTCATGGAGTCCCCAAGAACATCGTATCGGATCGAGGAACGCAGTTTACCTCGAGATTCTGGAAGAAAGTCCAAGAAGGTTTAGGAACCTGCCTAGATTTCAGTACCGCGTATCACCCTCAGACAGATGGACAAACAGAGCGAGTAAATCAAATACTCGAAGATATGCTGAGAGCATGTGTGTTGGAATATGGATCCAAGTGGGAAGACTGTCTGCCGTTTGCAGAATTTTCATACAATAACAGTTATCAAGCCAGTTTGCAAATGGCCCCATTTGAATTCATGTACGGAAGAAAGTGTCGCACCCCTTTGAACTGGTCGGAAGTAGGAGAGAGTCAGATTTTCGGACCCGACATCCTACGAGAAGCAGAAGAGAAGGTTCACAAGATTCGTGAGCACCTCAAGACCGCCCAATCCAGACAGAAGAGTTACGCCGACAAGAGACGTCGAGACCTCGCCTTTAACATAGGAGATTTTGTTTATCTGAAAGTGTCGCCATTGAAGGGAATGCAGCGTTTCCAACTCAAAGGAAAGTTAGCCCCTAGATATATCGGACGTTTCAAGATTTTGAACCGTCGAGGAGAAGTATTGTATCAATTGGAACTTCCCGAAGAGATGTCAGCAGTGCACAATGTGTTCCATATCTCGTTACTTCGCAAGTGTCTCGAAGTTCCCGAGAAGACCAAAGTGTTCAAGAATATCGATCATCGGACCATAGAGATCAACGATGACCTGACCTATCCCGAAGTACCCATACGTATTTTAGAAGAAGCTTTCAGAACTACCCGAACCCGAAGCATCAAGTTTCTCAAGATTTAGTGGAGCAACCACACAGAAGAGGAAGCTACCTGGGAGCGCGAAGATCACATCAGGACGGAGTTTCCCGATCTCTTCAAATCCTAGGTAACCTTTTTCGTCCTTTTTCAAATCTCGGGACGAGATTTTGTTTAAGGGGGAAGGTTTGTAACATCCCAAAAATACAACACTTGGATCATCAAACTCTAATCATTAAAATTAGTGTTAACAAAAACTTTTCTAAATAAAATTATGGAAGCATGCATGTGAGTATGCATTTCATTTTGAATTCTTTTGAACCACCTTGTTTGTGTGTTCCATTGCTTGTAAATGGATGCTTAGGTGAAATAAACATCATCTAAACATTTCCCACACTTTTCCTAAAGACAAGTAAATCAAAACAAATAAAATAAGGGAATGGTCATTTTGACCAATTTAACTCCCATGCCTACTTTGGATGTCTCAAACTTTCAGAACCTAACAGAAACTTTTCTGGATTTTTGCACCCCTTGATTGTACTCATAACAAAGTAGCAAGGCCCACTTTGTGATCATCCAGAAACTTTCAAATGCATAGTTTAAATGACAATTCAAAATTGAATCTTTCTCATATGTGAAGATCCCACTTTTTCAAAAACCACTCAAACAAGCCCAACTTTCAAAACCCAAGCATCTGCAGACTCCCCAGCATCAACCTAGCACACCCACCGAAAATCTTTTCAAAATTCAAAACTTGATTTCTTGCGGCCATTTCATCAAACAGGTTGCAGACACAAATCATCAAAATCCTAAACACTATTGTGAGCAATGATTGAAGCCTAACTTGTTCCCTCTTTAGCTCACAACCATCTCAGTAGATCATCTAGCAAGTTAAACCAAGCACTAGCCTCACTGTAAGCTGGGCAATGACATCAATGGTGAACAGCCGAAGCTCACCATGCCACCCCAGTGGAGACAGCAAGCTAGGAGGAGATTTAGCCGTGCCAACCTTGTCTAGGAGGCAGCCCACCGTCCACCGCCACCCCCTGTCCAACGTTTGAACCTTGCCAACCCCTGGACCACACGCACGGACCGCGCCCAGCTGGCCAGCAACCGTGCCGAGCATGCGGCAGAGCGCCACACTCGACCGACGCCCAAAGACCGCGCGCCGCCATCGCCGCGTGCATACGCGATCACCACCGACCCAGGAGACCGCCAGACATCCCCGTTTGCCGCCCCATGCCGCAGAGCCACCACTCGCCGTCGAAGACGCCGCCTCTGCCGCGCAGAGAATCGCGCGTTCCAGACCAGACCACACCGCCCCTACGCGTGCATTAAAGCCGTAGAGCATTGCCAGGAGACCACCAAGCGATCGCCACCGCCGGACATGCCTCTAGCAGCCCGTAGCCATGTCGCCACCGTCGCCTGCCCATCCCGTTCGGTCTCGTCGTCGCGACTATAAATAGAGGCCACCCCCAGCCGAACTGAGCACACCATCTCACTCCCCTCTCCTTACTGATCGTGCCACCATGTTCCCAGAGCAAGGCAAGCAGCACTTCGCCAGAATTTCACCGGAGCCTGCCGCTGCTGGAGAAGAAGGGCGCCAGCGATTGGATCCGCCCCAGGAGAAGCTATCGGTACCAAGAGGTTCGCCGTCATCGACTTCGTCGTTCGCCCGCCTCGCCGACCCTCGCCTGAACCCCGGTGAGCCCCCAACGACCCCCACTGGCCGCGCTAGGTTTCTGTCTCGCCGGCATTGCCCAACGTCGACGATGACCTTCAACCATTGGATTAGAACCAGATCGAACGCACCAGATCACCCCATACCGCTTCGCACCCCTGTCTCACTGACGCGTGGGGACAGCAACTTAAACAGCCCGCGGAAGCGCTGCGCTTAGCAGGCTGGCCCAGTATCGCTTCCCGCGCAGCCCAGTTATTTGAATTAAACCTTTTACATTTTATTTCAAACACACTTCTGTACCCAGTTTCAAAAATCAACCCAGGTCGACTCAGTGCACCAAATTGAATGAAACCAATTTTGTTAGAAAGGCCTGGAAATGCTGAATCCAAGCCCGTTGGATTCAAGTCATTTGGATCTGTAGATCATCTTTGGTAAAAATAACAAGGAAGAAGCTTTTCTGCATTCAAACATTTTTCAAATTAAAACCATAATAGCTTTTGAGTTGATTCCAACTCTCAAAATCACATTTGACCATACCTTTCAGAATATATAAAAATATATAGGTTTACTTACATAAATAATGACCAAGTAATAAAAGAATGCCACATAGGCATTTCTAGACACATTATTTAATTAAAAAAAGGGTAAAACCTTATTAAATTGTGACACCACTTTAAATCACATTCCCATGGACTAAACTATGTGGTGATGACATGTGTCAACATGATCCCATGTTTGGTTTGGAGAATATTAAATCTTAAGTAGTGTTTCAATGAGTAGAAATTACTTTTCTAAAAATAAAAGGGAATTAAACCAATCTTTAATCTTGTAATGTTTGTGATGATGCTAGATCATCTATAGGACCCTTTTGTGTGATGATTGCATGTAGTTAAGTATTGTTTGGTGATTGTGTAACTCGTATTTATTTATAGACGCTAGTACCGACCAAGGATACGAGGAGGAAGGAGGATTCTATGAAGAAGAAGCCGAGGAGAACTTCAACCACTGCTCTGCACAAGTCAAGCCTAATACTACTCGTGAATGTGAAATCTAACACTTTCAAGATATTCTACTGATGCAAACCCACCATTGCTTGTTACCATGCCAACTATATGCCTTAAGCATATGTGATCATACCCACTTGATAACCCAATCCTAGTTTTATTTGCAAGCTTCTACTTTATTTCTTTATCAAGGCTTTAACTTAGAGTTGACTTAAGTGACATATAGATCCTAGAAGAATATTTTTGAAGGTTGCATAAAGAGCATAAAATTTGGCCTAAGTTTGAAACCTTGATATCATCCTAAGATATAAGGTTGTACTTAGTTGAAACTCCACTAGTTTACCACCCCTCATTAGTACTTATCCTCACTTGTAGATGCTAGTGCTAAGCATAAAACTTGATCAACTTTAGATGGGAATACTTGGTGAAAATGGTTATGAAAACCTTAGAATGATGGATCATTCTACTGAGATGTTTTGACATATGTTTCTGAACACCAGATGATTTTGGTGAAGAAAATGTTGAGGTATGAGCCTTAGCCCTTTATAAAACTGATGGTTGTCTGGATGCGATACCATTCCAAAGTTACCGTACAACCACAATACCCGAAGATTGGGTAGGGCTTGACTGGAAACTTATATACCTTAGTATTAGTTCCCTCACGGCCAAGGTCTGAGCTGAGGCTACCTTGTGAAGATTGTCCACCTGTGCAGTACCCAAGATGACAGTTGGTCATGGTTGGGAGGCCAAACTCACAGGAGAGGTGCTTATACTAGGGCGTGTAATTGAAAGGTTAGGATTGATTATCCGCATACTGAGTATGGAGAATTCATGATTTGTTCCTAACGGATGTATCGAATGTTGTGGTGAAAGTGTACAATCTCTGCAGAGTGTCAAACTATTCGAATAGCCGTGTCCGCGGTTATGGACAGTTGGAGTGGCCATACTGTTCCCCCGTCAGATGTTTTCAAAATGACTTGTGAATTGAATTGAGACTTTGACCTGACGACATGATTTACAAGATCCCACTTAGGAGTTATAAAATTATGACTAGCTTCTCTGGTTTCTGAACTAGTAGAGATAAATATGGCTTTTTGCAAAACAACCCTAGAGCCTAGTGTCCTATTAGCAAAAACCACCTTCACTTGTTAGTATTAGTTTGCGAGTACTTAAAGATTACTCATGGCTTTGTCCCTGGCTATTCCCGTGGCCAGACTATGAATAGGAGTACCTGGAGGATGGACCCCAGGAAGGTTACGACAACTAGGATCATCTCCCATTGTCAGCATTGCCTGTGACCTCGAAGATGGAGCTTCGCCTACGCTACCATTACTATTACGTATTCCGCTGTTTGAAGTTGTATTAAGAACTGGATCATGAGATCCTTATTTGTGTAAAACCTTATGTATGGTTTGTAATGGATGATGTACTGTGGTATCCAATTCTATTATGTCTCGCAAAAATGGTAATCCTGGGATTGCGATGTATGGCATAACAGGCATCTGGGATTAAAAATCCGGGTGTTGACAATTACAATATTGTAAGTTTTTTATTGTAATATAATAGTGTAATATATTATTTTTATTGTAAGACCCTATTTGTAATCGGATTTAGGGTTAGGGTTAGGGTGTTGGTGCTCGATGGTGACCGGAGTTAGGGTTAGGGTGGTGGTTCTCGCGGGAAGCCGCGTAGTCGCCCGCCTCTCCCGCGACCACCATCACCGGCTACCGCCACCGCACCTCCAGGTTTAGGGTTTATTTTTTAAGTTCAAATAAATATTGAGTGCATTGTGCAGGAACTATGGATCCACCTAGTCCAATCCATAGAGACCTAGATTCAGAACACTTTCTCGATGATATGATTCACGATGCCGATGAGGGATATCCCTCGAGGTATCTACTTTCTCGAACACTTTGCCTTTTGAGCTAAAAACCGAGGGGGGTTCGATAGTTTTCCAGAAAAAGTTCCGCTTCGCCGCAGCCACCAGAAACCAAGATTCGGATCCAGAAACTCTGTTGTGGCACCCTGCCGGGACGGGGAATTTGGAGAGGATCATCGCCATCACTAACGCATCTCCATCAACCACTGATGTTTCCCTCATCCATGAGTGAGTAATCCCCCGTTGTAGGCTTGGGGATGGTAGGGATTGGATGAGTTCTATCATGTAATCGAATAAGATCTGTTAGGGCATAGTGCCTAGTATCTCTATTAGTGCTATTTGACTTTGTTGCAACTTGTTGTGCTTAATGCTTGTCACTAGGGCCCGAGTGCCATGATCTCAGATATGAAATTATTATTGAATCATTATGATAGTATTGTTTGTGATCTTATCTGCAAGTTGTGTACACATATCATTGTACGGATCCAAAGGCCCCAAAGTGACAATAATTTGGACAACCGGAGGGGATGGATGTGGTGTGAGGATCACATGTGTTCATGGAGTGTTAATGCTTTTCTTCGGTGCTCTATTAAAAGGAGCACCTTAATTGCCAGTACTTCTCTAGAGGCCCCGCACGCCACGGGCTGGCTGGACAGAAGATGTTGTGCAAGTTCTCATTGCGAGCACGTATGACTATATTTGGAGCACATGCCTAGGATTGTTTAGTACTTGGATGCTTGTTATTATTTATCTGCAATGCCCTAGATCTTGAAGTTACATGTTTAGACTCGTCCATGGAACGCCCGTCCATCCATCCCTATGCCTACCGTACTCGAATCCTACTGTTACCATTACTGTTATTATTTCTCCTGTTTTACTGTTACTGTTACTGTTGCTTTTCTGTTTCTACTACAAACTGTTGCTACTGATAAACTTCTGTGAGCAAGAAATATTTCCAGGTGCAGCTGAATTGAAAACTAAGTTGTTAAGGCTTGCAAATATTCTTTGGCTCCTCTCGTGTCGAATCAATAAATTGAGTAATACTACCCGCGAAGACTGTTGCGATCCCCTATACTTGTGGATAGTGAGGGAGAGGAGATCAACTAACAAGAGGTAGAAGCCCATGGACACGTAACATAGACCGACGAGGTATATATATATATATATGATGTCCGATGATCGTCACTATATGTACCTAGTTGTATATATATTATGTTGATGAACGTTTCTTCTCTTAGGCCTCTACATCGAGCTAGAAAACCGAGCGCGGCCCAGCCAAAAAGTTGCCCCAGGGTACTGTTTATGAAATTACAGAGGTCTCAAGAGAGGGCGAACCATTGGAACTGAAAAAAATAAAACAAATATTTGTACAACAATACGGAGTTGTTGCTAGAGATTGCACCCCGATCACTGTTCGAGAGTGGAATAAGCCCAAAGAAGCGGAATGGAGTGATGTGTATATCGACCATAGGTTCAAAGAGCAACTATTTACTGACCTCATGGAACATTTCAAGCTGCCAGAATGTGACACTGATGACGAGACGGCTGAGATGAGATAGAAAGTCAAGCAGTTTGCACTGAAGAAGATGGCAGGACTATTCAAGAACTAGAAGAAATCATTATGGCAACAGTATCAGAAGGACAAAAAAACTCTATTATTCGAAGGCTATCTAGCGAAGCAGCAGCCTTACTGGGATGCATTTGTGGAGTATAGGAAGTCAGGAGTTGCAGAGGAAAAGTCTGAAAAAGCAAGATAAATGCTGCGAAGAAGAAATATCACCATAACATGGGGCCACGGGTGACGAGGTTTGATCTCGTCAATGCCCATTGTTATGGACTTGGGTTTTGGAGAATATGGGGATGCTGGAGATCGTGGCACGGTTAACAGACAAGCAAACAGGGGACACGAGATTTACCCAGGTTCAGGCCCCCGGAGGGAAAACCCTACTCCTGCTTGTCTGCTCTTTGATTACGGCGGAACCGAAGGTTACAGGGTGCGCAGATTCGATCTGGCGTGGATGCGTGTGCGAAATTATGAGTCGAGTTGCCCTAGGACGTGCCCTCCTGGCCTTTATATAGACTTAGGAAGGTCCCAGGCGTAGTCCTAGTCGGTTACAAGTTCTAGGGTTTTACCCCTTTGAATTTCCTATCTCCTCTAGTCTTGCTCTCCAAGGATCCGAAGACGTCATGGGCTTTGGCCACCCGAAAATCTTCATGGGCCAGCATATGTCTGCCGTGGGCCTTCCTTGGGCTGGACCAGGTATGCTGAAGTTACGTACCCGTAGGGTATAACCATGTCAGTAGCCCCCGAGTGATCAGTCGAATCGTAGATTCGGCTGAGGACTCTTCCATTCTTCGGGAGCAGCTATATGTTAATAGTATATGTGTGTAGGGATTGTTGATGCGTGTGCCTGACTCACCCGACGGGTCAGGGTCAGTTAACTGTCTTAGGAAGAAACAACACGATCTTCTTCAGGTTCGGGTCCCTTAACCCGAGCCTGGAACATATGCTGGCGTAATTCAACTCAGGCCGCGGAGGACTTATAGAAGTGGAATTCCAGTGATTTTAATTGGTGTACCCAACGCGTCCGTCGGGATTTTTCATCGTACCTGCTGGTACGGATTCATACTAGCAGAGCGCAGTCAGGTGCGTTGCCAGGCCATCAGATGATATCTGTAGGTCTTATCTTTGCGTCGCAGACGCAGCATCCGAACATTTATCACCTCGGAGGTGCTTCGGGTGGCCAAGGAGATTGTCGCTCACTCAGCGTTTTGTTGGGGCAGAGTTGCCAAAAAAGTTTTTGCGTGCTGATCTGAAAGATCGTAGTCGAAGATTTCATAGGGTCCGCAACCAGCGCTCCCTATGGGAGTAGCCCCCAAGTGTCTGTTCGAGTCGTAGACTCGAACGGAGACTTTCAGTTCAAGCATTGTTTCAATCATTAGGTCCGCAGGACTCGAAAATTTTCGGATGCTTAAATCCATCCTCCCTATGGGAGTAGCCCCCGAGTCCGTAGTGGAGTCGTAGACTCGACGTAGGACTCAGAGAAGTAATTTTGCCTTCATTTGTCTGTCGGGTGCGCGGCCAGCGCTCCTGATAGGAGTAGCCCCCGAGTATTTAGTCGAATCGTAGATTCGAGTGAGTACTCTTAGATGTGGAGCCGAAGTGGTGCTAGTATAGCTTTTGATGACGTCAGTGCTTACGATCGATGACCTCAAGCGTCTGCTACGCCAGAGATGACTTGACTGGACGAATTGTGGGTCCCACTTGCTGACTTTGAATTGACCGGTCACGCGCGGCGTGGAGATGATTACGGCGTCTCCTCGATTTCCGCGCGTAGTGGACGGTGTGGTAACGACGGTTCGTTGTGGTGTTGACACGTGTACGGCCAGATCTACCATTGGCGTTAGGTCTTCTCGATGGACGGCCAGCGTGCGTCGTCTTCGCTGTTATAATCCTGGGTGAAATCGTGGTTTGTTTTTCACCGCACCAGTTCATATGTTCACTGCCTCCCTATTCTTGAGCGATTCTTGCTGCGCGCTGAGCTTTCCTTCCACATTTCCTTCGTTCTTTCTGCGTTGTCATCGCCACCACCGCTGCAGCGCCATGGGGAAAACAAAGAAATCCTCATCTGCGGTTGGGACCAGCGCCGCCGGAGGCAAGAAGAGCACCGCCGCTGCTCGCGTCACCGATGGTGGCTGGCGGCGATGAGAGACGCGGGAGAGCGATCTCCGCAAACTGCGCGAGCGGGGCCTGATCCCGCAGGATACGACGGCCGTCAAACTCCCCGGCAATAAGGTAATCCCCCGTCCCCCATCTGGGTACCGGGTTATGTTTCTTGCCTTCGTCTTGCATGGGTTTTCGTATCCAGTCCATGACTTCCTTCGTGGACTGCTCTTCTTCTATGGGGTTCAGTTGCATCATCTGTCTCCCAATTCTCTTCTCCACATTGCTTGTTTTCTCACCCTTTGCGAGTGCTGGCTGGGCATTGAGCCGCACTTTGGCCTCTTCCGGAAGCTTTATTCCGTGAAGAGGCAGTCTGGTTCGGATGGTGTGTAACCCATTGGGGGTTTCATCATCTCCCTCAGTCCCAATGTGCAATTCTTTTCCTTTTCCATGTCCGAATCTGTCCAGTACTGGCGGAGGAAATGGTTTTACATCCGTGACTCCGTACTGCCTGGGCAAGATTTTGGTCTCGTTCCTTTTGACCCCTCCCAATTGATTGAGAAGAAAAGATCCTGGAAAAACCAAATCTTAGATGGTGAGGTGGCGGAGATAGAGGCCCTGTACCGTCGGGTGGAGGATCTCCAACTGATTCCTGAGAAGGAGGTGAACGGTGTCGACGTCATCCGGACGTTTCTTGAGCGTCGGGTGCAGCCTCTCCAAGCGAGGGCGCATCCGATGTTTCTTTACTCTGGGCGCCGTGATCCGACGAGGGTTTCGAGTGAGAAAATCTCCGAGGTGGAACTTGACAAGACTCTTCGCGCGCTGTTGAAGTTCAAGGCCGACGAAGAAATCCCGGGGAAGTCGCAGACTCCTCCCTTTTCTTCGACATTGGTCGTATCGAAGGTGTAGATTTGCGCACGTAGTGCTCCCCTTTTGTTTTTGTCAGCTGTGTACTTTTTCCTTTGTTTGCTAACAAAGTTCCTTTTCTTTTGCAGAGCTTCAAAGTGCCGGGCATGGCACCACCGTTGCCCGAAAGGTATCCGAATGCCCCGGATAATGAAGTGGTGGATTCCGTGTCCGAGCTACCGTCAGCGCGATCTCCAGCGGAGGATGCCGACGAGTCGAGTGAGGACCATTCGCGCAAGCGATCACGGAGCTCCAGCGAGTCTTCGGATGCCTCGACTCCTCCGACTCCCAGAAATCCTCTGGGCCTTGAGCGTCATGATGATGTTCATGGGGGTTCTTCCTCTCCTCTTCCTGCCATTCCTGTGCGAGCTGTTGCTCCGCACCCGCCAGCAAAGCGGAAGAAGGAAGAAAAGAAGGAAGAAAAGAAGGAAGAGAAGAGGGCCCAAAGGGCTTCTCCTATCTTCGACCTGAGCGCGTTGGGCTCGTAAGTTTCCTTGTTGCCATTGTTGTCCTTTTTCCTTGATGGTGTTTGGACCTGTGTTGATTGGCTTTGTATGCAGGCAATCCTCCGACGGCTCTAGTGATGGTGGGCAGGAGATGATGGGGGAGTCGAACATTGCGTCGCCTCCTCCTCAGACTGTGGCGACTTCTGGTGACGTTGCGCCAGTTCCTCCTATGCAGGAGAGGCTGGTGGTTGCGCCCCAGAATTTCGCAGGCGGGCCTGCGGGTTCGCCTTCGGAGCACGTAAGTTTTTCTGCTTGATGTTACGGGGGGAGCCCCCGAGTGTCTTCGAGTGCTGATGTTGTTTTTGCTTCTTTGTGTTGGGCGTATCCCCCAAGTCCTGTTCTTACTGCTATTGCCTTTTACTGCAGCCTTTTGTCCAAGAGGCCAAGCAGCTGGTGGAGGAGCGCCTGACGCTGGAGGCGGAACTGCGGCAGCTTCAAGGTATTCGTCTCCCTTGTAGTACTTCTCTTGCTTATCCTGGTCCTGTTCTTTGACACTTGCTTGTTGTAAATGCAGAGGAGCATAACGACTCTCTCCGTGAGGTCGATGCTCTGAAGAAGAGCCTTGGCCAATCGGAGCAGAAGGCCGAAGCTGCCGCTGGTGCGAGAGAGCGCCTTGAGCTGGAGCTGGCGAAGGCAGCCGAAGCGAAAGAGCGTCTGCAGCAGGAGGCCGCAGATCGTGAGGATCAGCTGGCCACCGTTGCGGCTGCTCATGAAAAAGGCGTGGCGGATAAGCTCATGGCTGCTGCCAAGGCTATTTCGGGTGAGCGTTGGCTTTTGTACTTGCTTCTTTTTTGACGAATCTTCTTCTATGTTGCCTTTCTTCATGTTTTCTTCTTTTTTGTCTCAGATGCCGCAGGCATCGAGTTCGACCGCGGTGCTCTGGAGCACGGGAGTGCTCTAGATGATGCCACTGTAGCGGTCGAAGACCGCTGCAGCACCGTCGTCAACTCCCTTGCCAAGGCGAAAGAGGTCCTTGGTCGCTTCTACCAGGAGCTCTTCCCGAAGGGCGCATCCCTTGAAGATGTGGATGCCCTGGCAGAGGCTCTGTCAGGCGAAGCGCCTGCAGCGTATAAGCGCAAGCAGAAGGGCATCGGTGCGTCCGTCGGGCTGGCGATGGCCATGGCGGCTGGGGCGGAGCTGGACCTGCCCTAGATTACTTCTCGGATGCCGACGGCTACGGATGGATCCGAGGTAGCCTTTGACGCCTACTCCGCTCGCTGCAGACGATATGGGCCCAAGCTCATTGACTTGCTGTCTGAGTACGCACTGCGGCAGCAGGGCGAGGCCAAAGCTAGGCAGTCTGGTTCTGAGGCGACTCAGTGTCCTGCACCTTAGGCATAGTAGACGTAGGGTAGTTTGTAGTCTTCTTTTGTTGTAAATATCTGCTGTAGTACCATCCTTGTGCCACGTAGTGGCCTTATATATTTTAATGAATTCCTCCGAGTTGTGCTCTATCCTTGGCTGAATGTCTGTGTGCCTTCTTTTTTCTGCTGCTATAGGTTCCTTCGGGTGCTGACCCAGTTGACACTTCATCCGAAAGGCCCTTGCGAGCATCATTGGATGATTCCTCGCAGCTCGCTTTTCTTCGAGATCGCGTGCGCAACTTGGAGAGAGATTTGCTTGGGTTACGCGGTCGCGCTGACGTTTGGAAATCCAAAGCAGACCGTGGTGCAGCCAGAGAGGAGTATTTGATGGCGGAGCTGGGTCGGCTGTCCGAGCAGCTTCAATGTAAGTTGATCCTTCTTTCGGGCTGTAGCTCAGTTCTTCGGGTGAGCCTGCTGGCATTACTCTTGTTTTGTGCGGTTGTCGCAGGTGCCAATCTTGCTCCGAGGGAAGAAAAGGAGCGTATTGCTGTTCGAGTCAATTGCTTGCCTCAACAGGACATGGAGGCCGGCGGCTTCTTCTGGATGGATCGTGATCACGCCATAGTTCTGGCGACGGTGCAGGATCGTGTCTACCAGGTTTCGCGGGTGCTTCGCCAGGTGCAGACATCACTTTCCTCGGTGCTGCACGTCATGTTTCCGTTGGATTCCGTGCCAACGACCCTTGCAGGTCTTCTGACGAAGTTTCGGAGTGCCAGCAATGTCAAGGAGCTGGTGCGACAGTAGCTCGTCGCGGGGGTGAAGGCTGCCTTGTCTCTTGTGAGGGTGCACCGCCCTGACATAGATTTGGCTGCTGTGGCGACTGGGCCACCTCCTCGACCAGATGGTGGCGAGTGGGATATGTGTCCGTATTACGCGGCTGTAAGGCAGTATGCCGAACAGATTGTAGATTTTTTTGAGCAGCGTGCTCAGGTTATTCTTCAGAATAGGTAGGACCTGAAAATAAACAGATAAATGTAAAATTTGTATATTTCGGCTGGGCGTTTATGTGCCCTTTCTTGTAAAGGTTTGTGAGCACGCAATGCTTTGATTGAGTACGTGCCCTTTTCGTTTGCCTGACGTAGTCAGCTACTCAGGTGTACACGTTTGGTCCTCAGTCGATGAAATCGTGAGGTGGGGGGAGCCCCCAAGTGCGTATGTAGCATGTAGTAAAGTTGCAGAAAATGGTCAACCGAAGGTTGGGACGAGGTACTTAGCTTTATTTATATCGTAATGGAGGAGGTACATGGTTCGGCTGAGTAGCCTTGGCTGAAAGCCTTATTGAAAGTAAAAGGGGGTAGGTTGCTACGGGTAGAATCGTCGCAGGTGCGAGACGTTCCACGGGTTGGAGTATGTGACTCCAGACTCCACGTGCTTGAGGCGATAGGCACCACCTGGGATGACCTCGGTGATGGCGTAGGGTCCTTCCCATGGTGAATCGAGTTTGTTCGGTCGCTTTTGCTTGAGTCGCAAGACGAGGTCTCCTTCGACGAAGGACCTTGGGCGCAGGCGGCGGCTGTGATAGTTGCGGAGACTCTGCTGGTACACCGCGGATCGAGCGGCTGCTATATCCCGCGCTTCATCGAGTGTGTCGACGGCGTCTTCGAGTGCAGCCGTGGATTCGGCTTCGCTGTAAGCGACGACTCGTGGAGCCTGGTGGCGTACTTCGGCTGGTAGCACTGCCTCGGCTCCGTGCACCATGAAGAACGGTGTGTAGCCGGTGGAGCTGTTTGGCGTAGTCCGTAAGCTCCACAAGGCAGACGGTAGCTCTTTCGTCCAGTTTCCGGCTTTGTGCTCGAGTGAGCTCATGAGGCGCTTCTTGATGCCGGCGCCGATTAGGCCGTTGGCCTTTTCCACTTGCCCGTTTGTTTGCGGGTGTGCCACTGAGGCATACGTGATGTTGATCCCGAGGCCTTCGCAGAAGTCCTGGAATTCTTCGGAGATGAAGTTTGATCCGTTGTCGGTGATGATGCTGTGCTGTACGCCAAACCTGTAGACAATGGATTCGAAGAACTTGACGGCGGTTTTGCCCTTCTGGTTGGTGACTGGCATGGCTTCGATCCACTTGGTGAATTTGTCGACTGCAACCAGGAGGAAGACGTGTCCTCCTTTCAAAGATTTTGGCAGTTTGCCGATCATGTCGAGGCCCCATTGGGCAAAAGGCCAGGCTATGGGTATGGGTCGAAGTTCGGACCCAGGTGCGTGCGGTTTGTCGGCAAACCGTTGGCACCCGTTGCATCTTCGGACGATGTCCTTCGCGTCGCTCATGGCCGTTGGCCAGTAGAATCCTGCTCGCAGAGCCTTGGCGACAAGGGAGCGGCTGCCTGCGTGGTGGCCGCAGATACCTTCATGGATATCTTGGAGTATGGCCTTGCCGTCGTTGATGGTGACGCACCGTTGTAATACGCCCGTAATGCTGCGTTTGTACAGCTCGCCGTTGATGATGGTGAAGGCTTTTGACCGACGAGATACGCGCCGGGCATCTGTCGGGCTGTCTGGCAATTCTCCGTTTATCAGGAACTGGAGGTATGGACGTGTCCAAGTTTCTTCGACTGCCATGACCTGCATCAGGTTGACCATGGCAACTTCGGTATCCAACTTTTCGGGTCCTTCATGACCTTCGGATAGCGTAGCCCCCGAGTGTTCTGCTTCTTCCGGTGATCCCTTGGGGAATTTCCGCTTGATGGATGGCACGCAGATCTGTTCGAGGAACACACCTGGTGGTACCTTTGCACAAGTGGAGCCGATGTTGGCGAGTCTATCGGCCTCCTCGTTGCTCTCTCTTCCAACGTGCCGAAGTTCGCAGCCATCGAATTCTCCTTCGAGTGCGTTGTATAGCGCGCGGTACGCGATCATGTTTTCCGCGTGTGCGTCGCACTCATTCATCGTCTGCTGTACGACAAGGTTGGAGTCACCGTAGATGACCAGGCGCGTTGCGCCGCATATTTTTGCCATCTTCATGCCATGGATGAGGGCTTCGTATTCGGCCTCGTTGTTGGAGGCTCTGAATTTCATCTGAAGAACGTACTTCATCTTGTCACCTTGTGGGGAGGTCAGTATGACTCCTGCCCCTGCTCCGGCTTCACGCTTGGAGCCGTCGAAATGCATTGTCCAGGACTGCGACATGTCTGGGGTGTCAGGCAGCTGCAGCTCCATCCAGTGTACCAGGAAGTCCGGAAGGACTTGAGATTTGATTGCGTGTCGCTTCTCGTAGACGATGTCCAAGGGTGATAGTTCAATGCCCCACAGAGCCACACGTCCTGTGGCCTCTGGGTTATTCAGGATGCTTTTCAGGGGTGCCTCGTTGACGACCATCACCTGATGCTCCTGGAAGTAGTGGCTCAGTCGTCGAGCCGTCATGAACACGCCGTAGGCTAGCTTCTGGTAGTGCGGGTACCGCTGTTTTGTTGGAGTGAGTACCTCGCTGAGGTAGTAAATTGGGCGCTGGACCCCGTGGGTCTTGCCTTCTTCGGGTCGTTCGACCACGAGTACGGTGCTGACCACCTGGTGTGTGGCTACTATGTACAGCAGCAGGGGCTCGCGCTCCTTTGGCGTGACCAAAACGGGCGAGGTGGAGAGGAGCTGCTTGAGGCTTTCGAATGCGTCGTTGGCTTCTGGTGTCCACTCGAACTTGTCTGCCTTGCACAGCAGCTGGTAAAATGGTAGGGCCTTCTCCCCCATGCGGCTGATGAACCTGCTTAGTGCCGCTACTCGCCCTGCGAGCTGCTGAACGCCCTTGAGGTTTTTCGGCTTCTCCATTGTCATGATAGCTTTGATTTTCTTCGGGTTCGCTTCGATCCCTCGTTGAGAGATGAAGTATCCAAGCAGCTGACCCGAGGGGACGCCGAAGGCGCACTTTTCTGGATTGAGCTTGATCCTGTAGCGATCAAGGTTGTCGAACGTCTCGTGGAGATCGTCGATAAGTGTTCTTGCCTCCTTGGTTTTTATGACTATGTCGTCGACATAGACTTGGACATTGCGACCGATCTGGTCCTTGAGGCAGGCCTGCATGCATCGCTGGTACGTGGCACCCGCGTTCTTTAGCCCAAAGGACATTGTGTTGTAGCAGAATACTCCGAACGGTGTGATGAACGCCGTTTTCTCTTGATCTTCGACCTTGAGTCGAATCTGGTTATAGCCTGAGTAGGCGTCGAGGAAGGAGAGCTTCTCACAACCTGCAGTCAAATCGATGATCTGGTCGATCCGAGGTAGAGGGAAGTGGTCCTTTGGGCAGTGTTTATTTAGTGACGTGAAGTCCACGCACATCCGCAGGATGTCCGTGTCCTTCTTTGGGACCATCACCGTATTTGCCAGCCACTCGCTTTCCTTGATTTCCCGGATGAAGTCTGCTGCGAGTAATCTGTTGATCTCCTTGCCGATAGCTTCGGCTCATGGCTCCGACAGTCTTCGGATAGAATGCTTGACTGGCTTGGTGTCTGGGAAGACATTGAGTGCGTGATCGGCGAATTCCCTGGGAACTCCTGGCATGTCCGCAGGACACCAGGCGAATATTTCCCAGCGCTCACGGAGGAATTCGACGAGCGCGCCTTCCTATGCGGTGCTGAGGTCGTTGGCGATCAGTGCCGTCTTGGAGGCGTCTGTCGGATGGACCTGCACTTTCTTGGTGTTGACGGTGGAGTCAAAGGACATGTCGGGTGCGTTCTGCCTTGTGACTGGGGGTAGCCCATTGTCCGTCACCTCGCGGAGCCTTACGAGCTCGTCTTGCATGCCGAAGGACTGGGAGATTTTGTTGAAATCCCTGTCGCATTGGTCCGATCGGGTGAAGCTCCCGTGGACTGTGATGACGCCCCTTGTTCCTGGCATCTTGAGTAGTAGGTATGCGTAGTGTGGGACGGCCAGGAACCTTGCGAATGCTACACGTCCCAGGATGGCGTGGTATTGCGACGGCCAGTCCACCACTTCGAATTCTAGGCGCTCCTGACGAAAGTTGTCCGGCTGCCCGAAGATGACGTCGAGCCCTATTTTTCCCAGGGGGAAGATGCCCTTCCCTGGGACAATGCCGTGGAACGTTGTGTCTGATTGTTCCAGGCTGCATTGCGGGATCCGCATAGCTGCTAGAGTGCTTGCGAACATTAGGTTGATGCCACTGCCGCCGTCCATGAAGACGCGACTCATGTCGAAGCCTCCGATCTGCGCCTCAAGCACCAGGGCAGCATGACCTGGGCGAGGGATCTGGCAAGGGTGATCCGCGCGAGTGAATGTGATGTAGGACTCCGATCCGCTGAGGTACTCAGGGATTGCAGGCGGAGTTGCCACGACCAAGTTGATTTGTCGGGTGATTTTCTTCTGCACCCTATTTGTGGGGCGTCCCTTCTGTATCATATTGAGTGCTCCTTTTGGTGGGGGGTATGGGACCCCGGCGTTGTTTTGCGCTGGTGCGACTGGTTGATTTTGGCCTCCAATAGGCGGCGGTGGAGGAGCTCCGTGTGCTATTTCACCTGGCGCAGGTGTGTTTCCGAACGCAGGGATTGGAGCTTGTTGCCTCATATGCATCATGCCTTCGCTGAGTTTCTGGAACTCGCGGCAGTCCTTGAGCATGTGGCTAGCTTTCTTTTTGCCATCTTGTTTGTCGATGTAGAAGTGGATGGTGCATGGACCCGAAAGTTTGTCGAATGCTGAGGGTCCGCTCTCGCGGTCGCGGCGTTGCCACGACTGCGTTGGTCGTCCGTTGTCGCGGAAGTTTCCGCTGCGATATCCTCCGCTGTTGCGGCTGTTGTCATTACGGCGGTCAGCGTAGCCGGCTGCGACCATGTCGGGTCCGTCGCGGTCCTCGTAGACACGTGATCTCCTCTTGCTGCGGCGTTCGCGTCTGCGGCCGTAGTCGTCCTCTTCATCTTATTGCGCCCGCTGGATGCAATCTTCGCCGTCTGCCCAACTGTTGGCAATTTCCATGAGGTGGTCGAGTGTCTTGGGCATTACACGCCCAAGTTCCTCCTTGAAGTCTGGGCGTTTGACGCCGTCCCTGAAGGCGTCGATGGCCCGCTCTTCGGAGATGTGTGCTGCGGAGTTCTTGGTTGTAGACCAGCGTAGTATGTATGAGCGAATAGATTCACCCGTTCTCTGGGTGCAGGCTCGCAACTCTTCGATTGAGGCGGGCCTCTTGCTGGTGCCTTTGAAGTTTCGGATGAAGCTGTAAGCGAGCTCCTCCCAGCTTCGGATGGATCCTGATGATAGGCTGCTAAGCCAGACCCGCGCTGCGCCTGTTAGCTGTAGCTGAAGGCATTGCATGGCGGTTTCTTTGTTGCCTCCGTGAAGCTTGACGGATGATAGATGGTCACTGAGCCAGGACTTTGGATCTTGCGTGCCGTTGAACTTCGGAGTATCCGAAGGAAGCTTGAAGTTGCGTGGCATCTGCGTTCGCCGAACAGATCTGCTGAAGCATCGAGCTCCGCAGAGTTCTCCTTCGTCTTCATCCATCTCAGATTCGAACGAGCATGCGCGTTTAGCGCGTGCTTTGTCGATCTTGC
The DNA here is from genome assembly GCA_916181665.1 of Avena sativa. Classification (NCBI taxonomy): domain Eukaryota; kingdom Viridiplantae; phylum Streptophyta; class Magnoliopsida; order Poales; family Poaceae; genus Avena; species Avena sativa. The sequence goes on from OV702283.1 coordinate 105,832,198, forward strand.
GCTGTGTAAGCTTGTCTCTGGCGTTGTAGTCGCGTTTATGGCAGTGCGAGCTCTTCTTTCTTCAAGGGAGATCGTGCTCCTCTTCCTCTTCGGATGAGGGGGTGGGGCTCCGGTCGCGCCTGGCCGGAGCTTTCTTCTTCGGCTCTGCAGGAGCGTCTTCGTGGAGCGCAGCTCCAATTAGTCCTAGTCCGGTGAGTGCGGACTTATGCATGGCCCTTTTCGGGTCCCCCTCCGGAGGTGGGTGAGCCGCGAGATACGCAGTGGCTGCCATGATCCCAGCTTGTGGCGTCTTCGGGATGATGTTGCCGTCAGCGTCCATATCCATGAACGATGTATGGAGAGTTCGGGTCACGTCACGCCGCTCCTTGGGGTCCATGTTTTCCACCCGAGAGCGGTGCTTGTTTCCCTGATTTCCGTTTGTGCTAGAGCCGGGTCCCATGGCGGAGAGCGCAGCTCGTCGCGCACTGGACTCAGAGGCTGCTTGCCTGCGTTTGTCGAGCGTCTCCTGCATCTTGACTTGCTTCTTATGCTCCTCGATGAGGAGGTAGTGGTATGCCCTCAGCAGATCACGTGGGGAGTCCAGAGGTAGGACTATTTCGCCTGCGACGGCGCGGCGTGCTTCGACCCATCCTTCTTTGCTAAGTTGGATGAGGTGGCCTCTGTTTTCCCCGTTTTCGCCGTTTCCACCGTTTTCGCCGTTTCTGTCCTGCGGGTTGGGGTTGGGCGGCGGGTTAGGCATTTCCTCGTCGGTTTGGATGAATGCGGCGCACAGATAGCGCCTGCAGATCGGTTGGTTGCTGCCGCAGCTTTCGGATCCGGAACCGTAGGTCCCTTCATCTGAAGGTGGATCGCACAGATCGGAGTTGCAGCTGCTGCTGCTGTAGAGCTCATCTGTTTATGGTGACGTGCGTAGCACAGGGTGTGGAGCCCACGAAGCGGGCCTGATTGACGGCACGGGCACCCGCTCAGGGAGACGGAGGGTGCCGGTTTGTCCCACCTGGAAGCAGAAGCTCCCGAACAAAATTTCGAGTCCGTCGCCTACGGGCTCGAAATCCTTCATGGTATCCGGCGAGTGGGCGGTGAAGTCGAAAGCGCCGAAGAGGAGGTGATTCTCCGTCGCCGCGGAGTTGTAGATCGATCGGGTCGGAACCGTCACGACCGCACAATCAGCAGCCCCAGTTCCCACAGACGGCGCCAATTGACGAGGTTTGATCTCGTCAATGCCCATTGTTATGGACTTGGGTTTTGGAGAAGATGGGGATGCTGGAGATCGTGGCACGGTTAACAGACAAGCAACCAAGGGACACGAGATTTACCCAGGTTCAGGCCCCCGGAGGGAAAACCCCACTCCTGCTTGTCTGCTCTTTGATTACGGCGGAACCGAAGGTTACAGGGTGCGCAGATTCAATCTGGCGTGGATGCGTGTGCGAAAGTATGAGTCGAGTTGCCCTAGGACGTGCCCTCCTGGCCTTTATATAGACTTAGGCAGGTCCCGGGCGTAGTCCTAGTCGGTTACAAGTTCTAGGGTTTTACCCCTTTGAATTTCCTATCTCCTCTAGTCTTGCTCTCCAAGGATCCGAAGACGTCATGGGCTTTGGCCACCCAAAAATCTTCATGGGCCAGCATATGTCTGCCGTGGGCCTTCCTTGGGCTAGACCAGGTATGCTGAAGTTACGTACCCGTAGGGTATAACCATGTCAACGGGGCTGCGCGTCTGCCATGTAAGTGGGATGCAAAAGAGAAAGAGCTTCGTGATAAAGGGATCATTGCAGAACCAATTCGCGAAGAATGGGATTTGAGGGCAAGAAATTGGTTCCTTGGGCATGGGAGTATGTATGACGAACTTACAGGGGACCTTGTTTGCAGTCACAGGATAAAGGTACCTAGGATGCATGGCTAAAAGTGGTGAAAGATATTAAAGATGGAATAAAACAGTTTCATCCCGATAAAGATAAAGACTTGCTGACCTTGGTCCTCGGGAATCGCGAACATGGAGGACGAGTCCGAGGCCTTGACAGGAGTTTCACGTGGGAGACTGGGTTTCCTAAGGACTAAGGTACCTATAGAAGTCGAGCAAGAGCAAAGCAACGACGGTATGAGGAGGAGGCAGACAAGTTCAACTAGCTGCTAGCAAGACTTGACAAGCAGCAGCAGCAGATCGACGAACTTAGAGGAATAGCGCGCTTGCAAGATCCTCCACTCGATATTACCGCCAACCCATCTCAGCGGAGAAGCAGCGTGGCTAAATCGGAGGTCCCGTCTAACGATGTACCCTATACAGATGGTGGTCCTGGCTACCCCGTGGATGGAATTAAGGAGCAGATATCTTGTGACCTCCATAATAAATTGAAGAACGTATCTATGAAGGTGGCGGTCATGTCTGATTTGCCTTCTCCGACACTGGCGCACGTTGGCATGGCCGTGAGATTCCACCTGGCTATGCTAAAGTCGGGGTGTATCAAATCGTAAAGGAGTGGGAGTCAAGGGAGCTTAACATCCCTGGACCTGAAGGTGATATCACACTCGGAGAAGTACTTGGTGGTATCATTCTATGGGACAAGAACAACATACGGTTTTCAGGCTCGGCCACAAGGCCAACACTACCACCTCTGAGTCGTCATAGGTCTCCTTCACCTCCATCACCTCCACGAATCCCACCCCATGATGACTACGACCACCACATCCTGAGTCCATCTCGATCTCCGCCGCAGGCTCAGCAGTCTTCCTCGCTCGCTAAGGACAATAAGCGGAAGCGTGCTCCATCAGTGAGTACTAAAGGACGCGGCAGCCTAAAACGGAAAATGTCGCCCCTCCCAATAGTGGCTTATAAGAATCTTCCCATCAGACCTTACGATCGTACTGATGCGGAATCTGTAGCGATAGCAAAGGCCGAAGTGGCGGTGCATTTTGAGAAGAAGAAACCCGAGCCCGCTCCGGTATACACCGAGAAGCAAAAGGCATATGCAATCGATTTTATGAACACAAAATCGCAATATGAGTTGCACCATAAGCCATATGACTATCTACGCACACTTCAGAAAGAAGTGGTGAAGAGCAAATCAAGTGCAAGCGGTAAAAAATCAGCAAGCACTGGTGCAAGTAGGACCAAAACTACATTCAGTAAAAAATCAGACGTTCCCCTTCTCGGACAACATGCCAAACGAATGATCGCACCCCCCAAGGTATTTTCAGAAAATGTTCCCCTTCTCGCACAACAACCACTAGATATGTCAGTAGCTGCGGAGTTGGCGGCCAGCATGAAAATTAGTCTTGATGAACTGTTAGGCCCCCAACTCGACCTTCTACTGAAGGCTGCTGTAGTCCCTAGATATGTCACATGTGAGGATTTGGTCAGCAAAGAGAGGCTGAAAGAACTGCCAACACAAATACGGAATCTCCATCAATGGTACTCGACGGTCATAAAGTAGGGGAGAATAATGATCGTAGCCAATGTCCCACGTGAGTACTACTTCAGACCCGAAGAGGTCCATATTGAGTTTTCAGAACTGTTCCAGTTATACCATCTCGACGCCCTGGGCAAATCCATCCTCATCTACTATTGTTTGTAAGTTGTTAAATTCATTATCTACATGTTCATTTTTCAGTTGTTCAGTTCAGAACATGTAATTATCCTTATTATGCAGAATGAAGATCCTAGAATATAAAAGAAAAAGAATCTATAATATTGGGTTCATTGACCTAGATAAAGTGTATATAACCACGCTAACGGATAACCCCAAGGAGACGGAGGAAAACATTCTAAGGTTTCTAATGGAGCAAATTTTTTCTGACCACATAATGTTTCCTTACAATTTCAGGTGAGGGTCTTACTCTGTTGTACACATTCACTTTTGATTAGTCGATACTAAGTGTAACTGATGAGTTACTGATGTATATATAAATGTTTGCAGCTTCCACTGAGTTCTGCTAGACATTCAACTTGATAAGGGAAGATTTGATGTCATGAACCCATCAAAGAGAAACCTGGAAGATTTCCGCAGCATGCAGGACATGCTCCAGAAGTAAGTTTCACGCTATATCGGTCTCTTTCGTTGATTTCCTGAGATATCAGGTAATGAATAACTCATTCATTCATTTTCTTCGCCGGACAGGGTTTGGATCTGGTTCAAGCGCGAGGTTACGGATGTATTTAGTGAGAAGCTGACGTTTAAGGCGTTCTCGGTAAGTAGAACGTGATATGTTCACGCATCTCTTTACTTCTAGTTTTAATACAATAATGATGCTAGATTATTATTTTGATTGAATCCTATTCTCGTAAAGTGCGTGAGGCAGCCACAGGGGTCGAATCTATATGGATTCTACGTATGCGAGTTTATTCGCAAGTTTACCACCGAACACAATGATTATAGAGTCGACGTAAGCAATGCATTCACACCATCATTTTATTGCCGTCACCTTTTGTTATCATGATTGATATTCATATTGATCTCCTTTTTTCTTATATATAGTTCGAGAGAATGCGAGATCAACTACTACCAGAGCAACGCGTACTAGCAATTGCGGAGGAGCTGGCAGGGTTTATTGTCAAAGAGATCATAGACGATGCCGGAGAATTTAGTGTGAATAGACGCTACTGATCTCCATGTAATCGAACATACGTGCTCTAGTTCCGGTATTTTGTGATCTCCATGTAACTACGTAAATTGTATATATTTGTATGCTCGATATCGTAATACAAGCTATCTTATATATGCACGAATGTGTACGATATGTGGTGGCGTAGAAATATTCAAAAACTATGTTGAAATAAAAAATAAGTAAATAAAACAATAAAAAATGAAATCTCTACCGCGGCAGAGAAGGGGCAAAAATGCTGCCGCGGCAGAGAACAACCAGTCCAAGGTAATGCTCTACCGCAACAAAGAAAATGCGCAAAATGCTGCCGCGACAGAGACCCACTAGTCCCGGTCCTTAACACCAACCGAGACTAGTGGGGGTGCACCTTGAGCGCGCAGGAGCATCCACGTGGACATCCACTAGTCCCGGATGATAACTGGACCGGGACTAGTGGTGGGCCTCTAGTCCCGCTTGATTAGTCCTGGTTCCAAAATCCGGACTAAAGACCCTTACGGACCGGGACTAGAGGCCCTGTTTCCACTAGTGAGAGGGCGAATAAGGTTTTTGGGAAGCGCTCCGCGCGACTGCTCGAGTTCTCCATCACGGGTCGTCTTCCATCCAAGTCGGGCGGTGCTGCCTATCGCCGTCTTTGCTGCCATCTGCTTCGATCAGTCTTCCCCAAAGTTACTGCTCCGACAAGTGAACGGTACGCGCGACATGCTCTTGTTTGGTTATACATCATGATGTGTGAGTACATGTTTAGCTGCTACTTGGTTCCGTTCATCTTGTTGTTTAGTACATTTAGTATGTTTGAGTTACATGAGCTAGTAGCTGGTTTATTCATGTTTAATATTCTGGAATTAATCCTGAAAATTGTGCCTAATATTCCAATAATATATACTAGTTGTATTAACATCCAATTGGCCCAGCTGCATTTTTTGTGGCAGTTTTGTCTGTCTAAGAATAATCCTTCCTAACAGATTTACTAAGTGTTTTTTTTGGCAGATTTACTATTAGCATGTTTAAGTCATGGTACACATGACCAGGCTTCTTGGATTTAGACCTTGGAAACAATTAATGTAGAGAAAAGTAAGGAAAATAATATTTCTAGTCGGGTCGACCCATTTCTAGCATATACGGGACCATGTCCATACACATTGGAGCGTATATTTTTGGTTGAACTAGACAGATTTGGGTCCAACACTTGCCATTCGATTCACCGGAGCAACTTCGTCTTGCGCTGATGGTGTCCGGGCGAGAAGGATCAATGACCACGTTCTGCATCGAGTACCGCGAACCCGTGGCGTTTGAATTTGAAAAACTCACTTTGTGAGTTGTGATCTGGAAAAGGTGGACGCCGGCGACGAAGATCTCCTCCACGACGCCGATCGCCGCCGCTCTGAACGCACCAGGATCAAACACGATCGCTGCACCATGTCGGTGATGTCGTCCGGTTCGTTGTGATTGTTGGACTGTGCCCAGGACGATGGGTGAGCCTCCAAACTCCGTGTTGGCGAGCTCTTCCAGGTCGACGGCAAGCTTGTCCCGTGATCTGCAGGCGACCAGTCATCATCCCAACCTGAAGCAAAGGAACTCAACGGGAATGGCGACGCCGCCGCTCTTCTTTCCTCTTCTCAGGTCTCCTCAATGCCCTTGTCAAATTCGCCTGCGAGACAGACTGCGACAAGACCTCCTCCGGCGTACGGCGAGAGACTGAGACACGACCTCGTCCTCATCGTTCGCCGGCGATGAGAGAGTCGAGAATCGGCCATCTCCGGCCCGCACTGAATCTCCTCTCGCTCCTAGAAATTTGCTAGGTCCTCTAGCAACTGGATTATCTTGCGTTTCTTTCACAATTCCGCCACATGTAGCAGTCCGGATAATAACTAGACTCCACACGTGCATAAATAGAAGACCAAATCCCGAGTCCGACGTTAGCTCTTATCGAACTTTCCTGGCAAGTTTCTATATATACACGCACACACGCAACAAACTTGTCCAGATTAGGTAGCCATGGAACCGAAACCGGAGGCCACGTGTCTAAAGTACTGGTACGGACTCCGGCGTGCCGGTAGTAACCGGCGGACAGGCCTGCTCTTCTTGGATCGCACGGGCGTATACTCCACGGCACGCTGCCGTTACATCCGGAAGTCGCGCTACCACCGCTACCGAGCCATGACCATGGATCTCGTCCCGGTCATCAAAGCCTACCGCTCGCTGCAAAAGCTCGGGATGAACAGCTGGCCTGAGCACGACAAGGCGGCAAGGAAGGAGATCACGAGGTGGAAGCACAGGGTCATGGACTTGTACTGGGACGCCATGCCCGAAAAGCGGAAGGCGAGAGCCATTGAAAGGTGCTTCAGGGCCTGGTACCAGCACGGGATGGTCTACCCTTTTCTATGGTGCGTACTTGCGGTCAAACTTGTCACTCTGTTGCGGCTGATGCTGCTCGGGAGGTTCACGGTCTCCTTGCGTATCCTGGCGCCGCTGCTGGCCTTATGTTTGATTGCATGGGTTGCTATTGTCATGACCGAGCGATTTGTCACCGTTAGGTGGGTCCTCTCCCGCTCGGAGATTCATCACGTGCTAGAATTTGAGTTGTCAAACTGACAATATTTATAACAAAGTGTTTATTTCATGTGCACATCTGTTTGTAAACGCAGCGATTCTCCCATGCCATGGACGTCTTGAGCTTATCGAACGGTGTACCATATGTCTGGAATCGTTCTGCGTCGCTTTGCACCTTAATCCTATACAAGTCAAGATTCCGGCTCCTATAGACATTGAATTGGACGTGTCCATTTTCCTCTACTATGTCTCATCTTACAAAAAAGCAATACCGTCTGGGGTTTTGTGTTCCGAGCTTATCCTGCTTGTCCAACCTTGATAGAAACTTAGTGGATTTACACTGGTATCAACAGATATTCATATACAATTTATAGAAATTCATTAGTTTCATACATAATTCGTAGAAACATCTAGAATCTCCACTGAAACTTGAAATAATATAAGAAACTTCACTGGATTCAACAAAGATACAAAACAGACCATCTAGATTCAACGGACTTGGCAGACTCATGCCAAATTATTTAGGTAGCAACATTTGGCAGATTCATAGGAGATTTATATTAAGATTATTGACATACACGGATCCATGATTATTCAACAAAAAGACCCAGTTCATGGAAGATTCGTCATAGACAATTCTTACAAGATACACAATAATTCACAAGAGTTCCATAAAAGTTTCAGGAAACATGTATCTAATTAACACTTCGGGTATTCTATGCACCATCAAGATTGAAGGGTTTCACAGTAGAAAAAAAATCCTACTGCAAAACACACATAATGCCCAAGATCTATCTAGGAGTAAATGATGTAATGGTGGGTATTTCGGTAACATACTCTTATAGACTGAAAGCGTTAACCTTCCGATGGAAACATGTATGATATAGTCGTACTCGTAGCCGACCTTAAGATTGCGAAGCTCCTCGCAAGTCAACCCTGATCCTCGCACAACAATCCGAGTGCCACCAGTGGCAGCACCCCATGGTTGTGCACACATACGGTGTACGATGACAACCTTCAGTTCTCTGATCCCCGCCGAGAGTGCGGAAGTAGATTCTCTGGCTAGAATCCCTACAACACAATGGCGTGATGCAGCGACGTCGTCTCTTGTGTGTACGGTTCCTCCAGAAACTGCGCAAGTGCAACAACGACAAGAGAGAGATCTATCCCGTGTGCAAGTCAAAACTTGGGAACCATACGTGAGTGAGAGAGAGATTTTCTCTAAGAAAACTATCTTTGAGAAATATTGCCGTGTCTCTCCCTCCCTATATGCCCCTCTTTATGTAAGGGAAGGGCGGGCACCCCCACCCATCCAAGTCCCGGGGTGGGACTATTCAAGGAGGAGGTGCGAGGAGGAGCCGCCATGGGTAGGAGGGCCAGCCGGCGGCCAGGTGGCCTCCACCCACGTGCCAGCCCATGGCCGCCCGGGTGTAGGGTGGGCCCCACCCCGCGCACCAAGGCCCAAGGCGATGGTGGTTGGGCTCCCTTGTCCGCTTTCCCTCACGGGCTTTTTCCCTCCAAGATTTGGCCCATTAGGGAAGTAACCCTTTCAAAATAGATTTTAAATATATATTTAATACTAGTTTCATTAATTAATATAAAATACATATTATTAAATCCTTTTTGACCCGAAACACCTTTCGATTCAGTCCGAACTACTTCGGATCCTCCTAGAATGATTTCGGTTCTCTCACTGAACACTTTTGATTTTCTCTTCTCTTTCATCCCGTGATTCCGATAATTCCATAATGATCTCCAAGTGTCATAGTACCCTTAAGCGTGTTATCCCAAAGGTTCGGGAACATCACAAACATGACCGATACCTCTCTCGGATCGATGATCAATAGTGGGACCGGGATGCCCATAATCATCGATATCATATACCTTGTTCAATATCGTTACCGACAAGTACTGTTTTACTTGTTCCCATGATATTCCATCCCCGTGACCTAGTCACATGTTGCAACATTATGGATATAATCTCAACGAGTTGGACGTGTGTATCTTCCTATCACGCGGGTGAAAAAATCCTGATATTGATGCATAGGCCTCAACATATCCCTCTGGAATACCCAACATACACCGTTATTATCACCCAGTTATGGACATGACGTTTGATGTAGTCAAAGCTATAGGGTTTGTAGCATAGAAAACAAAAAATTTCTATCGAAAGAATGAATGAAACCAAAATCCAATCTATGCAAAAGCCAAGATCTAATCTATGAGATAGGCGCAACAAGATAGATGAGAACTAACCCTCAAATATCCAAAGCCTTAACGGGATCCAATCTCATGGTTGATGAAGATGATCCTTCCGGTGCTATGATCCGACAACACTTCCGCACTCGGTCACACATACGAAGTGGATGAAGACCTTCCTCTCCCGTTCCAGCGGGAAGCGGAGGTAGTAGATCCCCTCAGAATCCCAGCAGCAATATGGCGTGGTGGTGGTGGAGAATATCCTGCAGGGCTTCGCCTAAGCCGGCGTAGGAAGAAGGAGGAGGGACGAGAGGTGGCGGCTAGGGTTGGGGAAAGGGGCAAGGGGGCCGGCCACTCCTCCCCTCTATTTATAGAGGGAGGGTGCGTCTAGGGTTTCCCCTTCGGCCCACCTCCTCCTAGGGCCAATGCAAGGGGAGGGGGAAGAAAACTTACCCCAAGTCTCCCCCTATTCTTTCATTTGATATTATCCTCCTAGAACCTTCCATAAGCTCCGGTCAAAACACCGTTTGCCCTCACATTCCATATCTACTTGAACAACATCGAACCTTAAGTGTGTCACCCTACGGTTCTCGAACTATGCAGACATGATCGATACACCTCTCTGATTAATAACCAATAGCGGGACCAAGAGATCCATAATGGCTCCCACATATTCAATGATGACTTTGTGATCGAAAGAACCATTAACATACAATACCGATTCCCTTTGTCGCGCGATACTTTACTTATCCTAGGTTTGATCATCTGTATCTCCATACCTAGTTCAACCTAGTTGTCGATAAGTACTCTTTACTTATACTGTGATATGGCATCCCTTGTGACCTAGTCAAATGCGTGCAAGACAATTATATGACACTCCACCAAGAGGTCCTAGAGTATATCTATCTGTTATTTGGATGGACAAATCCCACTCTTGATCCATGCGCTTCAACTCATACTTTTAGAATACCCAATGCCACCTTTATAATCATCCAGTTACGAAGTGGCATTTGATGTCATCAAAGCATTCATCCGGTGTTGGTGATTAACATGATCTCATGGTTGAAGGATTAGATTACTATGTATTTGAAAGCTTGTAGCAAAACAAACTTAATGACTTGATCTTATGCTATGCCTACTATGGGTGTGTGTCCATCACATCATTCTCCAAATGATATGATATTGTTATTAATAACATCCAATGTTCATGATTAGGAAACCATGATCATCTATTAATCAACAAGCTAGTTTAACAAGAGGCTTACTAGGGACTCTTTTATGTTTACGAAACACACAAGTACTAATGTTTCATGTTAATACAATTGTAGCATGGGATGCAAACATTTATCATAAACACAAAGATATAAGAATAACCACTTTATTTTTGCCTCTTGGTCATTTCTCCAACAGTCTCCCACTTGCACTAGAGTCAATAATCTATATTACATGGTAATATACCTAACACCCATGGCGTTTTGGAGTTGGTCATGTTTTTTTTCTAGGGAGAGGTTTAGTCAACGGACCTGCCACATTTAGATCTGTGTGTACTTTGCAAATCTTTATGTCACCATCTTGGACATATTCGTGAATAGAATGAAAACGTAGCTTGATATGCTTTAGCTTCTTGTGTGACCTTGTCTCCTTTGCATTATCTATGGAACCAAACTTGTCACAATAGATGGACATCGGGTCCAACGCACTAGGAACCACACCAAGCTTAGTAATCAACTCCTTCATCCATATCGCTTCTTATGAATCCTCCCAAGCAGCTATGTGTCATGGTATTCTCGACGGGTACGCCATGGAGGGGTCCTCACAGAGCATGTTTAGAGACATGGGGTAAGGCGGAAGGTTGGCGGGTACGAGATAACACAGCTTACCCAGGTTCAGGTTCCACGACGGTGGCGGAACCCTAATCCTACTATAAATCACTATAAAGGCAATACATCGAGTTACATGGATTGGTTCGTTGTGCGTGATATGAGTTGAGTTATGCCCTAAAGGCTCCTCTAGGTCCGGATTATAAAGACGCCAGGTCCTAGGGTTACAGTGAAGAGTTCTAGCCAGACAGGTTATAGAGTCCTACATGGGTACTAACTATTCTACGTGCCTTGCACTCCAAGGCTCCAAGTATGTCAGTGACTCCTGACGTAGCCTTCCTTTATCCGGCATGGGCCTCCCTTTTGGATCCATATAACTGGGTCACCCAGTAGGCATGGACCTTGCTACCAACTGTGGGACACCCAGGTTATCCAGATTAGAGACATGCGATGGTGGTACCCATTTGGCATATCCCCGACAATAGCCCCCGGAGAACTCTGAGATCTTGCACTATCTTGCCTCTTTAGGCTGAATGGTCCATCAAGGTGATGTCGGCAAATTGACAAGCAATATCTTATAGTACTCCAAAGAACCCTGCAATATCCTCCGTCTTTGATACGTAAGTCGGAGAATCACTGAGTCTTCTATCGTACTCTTCTCGTAGCTGGACAGGATCCGTCCATGTCGGAATATTCAGATGAGACTGTTCGTCTGCATATGTCGGTGAGATGACGTAGAACATAGGTCAACGACGCCTCGTAACTCACATATGCAGAGAACACAATCATGGCAGTTTTCCCACGCGAGGTATCTGAAACGCTGGTAGCGGCGGTGGGAACATGGCTAAATTTCCGTGCATGTTCTCGCACACGCTGTCCATGCATCAACCGTTGGATCATCTTGCATGACTCTTGACGCCAGAGCTATATATTTGAACTGCGGTGGCAATTTTATCTTTTTACCTCATTCACTCCTGCGTCATCGTATTCCTCTAGCTCCAAGCCTCTCCTCGAATACATCACACATATAGAGGAAAAACCCTAGCTTCCCCCAATATTTAGTCCATATCCTCCACTTTCAATGGTGAGCAGCAACAACACACCAACGATGACGGCGTCCGATGAGGCTTCTGCCAAGCCATCCAACACTGTTCACGTCCCGTCGCAGGGCGTGGTGGTTCCGCATTCCACGATGGTGGAAACCCCCGGCGGCGACCAAATTCTAGCGGTGCTGGAGCCTTTGGAAGAGGAGGCTAACTCCCATGAGGGATAATGGCGAGGTTCGGACATCTTCGATAGAGACACCAAGGATATGCTTGATGAAGGGTACCTCCCTGCGACGGAGGGCCTGGTCTGGCGGGTGACACCGACCGGCGAGGTCATCCCTTCTCCCCAACCCGGAGTCTCCCTGCTGTTGTCCAACTTCTTCATCCAAGTCCTCGAGCACTTCCGGGTTCAACCTCAGAACCTGTCCCCCAATAGTATTCCTGCACTAAGCAACTACACGGATCTGTGCGAGGGATAACTAGGGTTTAGGCCTAGGTTAGATCTGTTTATATATTTCTTCACCATGAAGAGGGAAGCCAGAGTAAGCAAAGAGGATCTTAGGAACAGTGGGTGTAGGGGTTCGTAGCATGGAAAACAAAAATTTTCTATCGCATACAAACAAACAAGCCAAGATCTATCTACTAGATTGTAGCAACGAGTCGATGGAATAACTCACCCTCGAAGATTCCAAAGTGTTTAACGAGAGCAGATTCTCGTGGGTGATGTAGTCGTACTCTTTCCGATCTCAAGATCGCGTAGACGATCCTTCCGGCGCCGCGTTCCCGCAGCGCTCCCGCAGTCGGTCACACGTTCGGTACTCGACGAAGACCTTCCTCTCCCTTGTTCCAGCAGGCAGCGGAGGTTGTAGCACTCTCCTCGCGATTCCGGCAGCACAACGGCGTGGTACCGGAGGTAGAGGGGAGATCCCGCAGGGCTTCGCCTTAAGCCGGTGCGAGTATGGTGGAGCTTATGAGAGAGGCTATTAGTGGTCTAGTAATTAGACACACCAATTAGAGGGCTCTAAACCAATTAGAAGGCTCTAAACCGAAACAGCTCTAAACCGGGGTCTAGGTCTAGTTTCTAGTTTAGAGGATAGGAACTTGTGTGTGTTGGGAGGGGAGCCCTGCCCCTCCCTTTATAGGTGGGAGGGCTGGCGCGCTAGGGGAGGGAGGGAGTCCCTCCCCAACTCGGCCTAGGGCTGGCCGCCGGCTTGGGGACTCCTTCCCCAAGTCGGTCTCCTCTTCTCCTCCTCTTCCCACTTTCCAAAACTGGCAGTTTGACTTTCAAACTAGCCGTTTGACTTTTCCAATTTAGGAATTAAATAAACCCTTTATTTTGGACAGCGAGAACACTTAGTACATGATGCAATCATTCCATCTTGCAATGACACATTCATGTACCCCTTCCCCCCCGGAGTGCCGGACATTCCGGGACCTTCTAGAATGTTCCCGATGAAAACACCGGAACCATTCCCCAACTCCGAAATGGGACTTTCCTTATATGAATCTTATTCTCCGGACCATTCCGGATCACCTCGTGATATCCCGGATCCCATCCGAGACTCCGAACAACATTCGGTCTCTTTCTCATAATACCATAACTACTCAAACAACGTCGAATCCTTAAGTGTGTCTCCCTACGGTTCGTGAATTATGCGGACATGATCGAGACACTTCTCCGAACAATAACCAATAGAGGAATCTGGAAATTCATATGGCTCCCACATATTTCTACGATTACTTTGCGATCGAATGAACCACTTACATACGATACCAATTTCCCTTTGTCTCACGATATGTTACTTATCCGAGGTCATGATCGTCGGTATCTCTGCATACCTAGTTCAACCTCGTTACTGATAAGTACTCTTTTCTCGTTCCCGTGATATGTGATCCCTTGTGACCAAGTCACATGCTTGCAAGCTAATTGGATGACATTTCACCGAGAGGGCCCAGAGAATATCTATCCGTCATGTGGATGGACAAATCCCACTCTTGATCCATGTGTTTCAACCAATACTTTCCGAACACCCAATGCCACTTTTATAGCCACCCTGTTACGGTGTGGTGTTTGATGACATCAAAGCATCCATCCAGTAAAGGCAATATGCATGATCTCATGGTCGAAGGAATTAGGTTACTATGTATCAGAAAGCATATAGCAATTGAACTATTGAAATGACTTGATCTTTATGCTACGCTTGTCTATAGGAGTATGTCCACCATATCATTCTCCTAACGATATGATCTTGTTGTTGATAACATCTCAATGTTCATGACAAAGAAACCACATCATCAATCAACCAACAAGCTAGTGAAGTATAGAGGCCATACTAGGGACTTCAAATTAAGTTTACAAATCACACAAGTATTAATGGTTTCCTTGTTAATACTATTATAGCATGAATGTAAACATTTATCATAAACACAAAGATATATAATAATAACTACATTTATTATTACCTCTAGGGCATATCTCCAACAGTCTCCCACTTGCACTAGAGTCATCTAATCTAGATTACATGGTAATATACCGAACACCCATGGCAGTTTGGTGTTGGTCATGTTTTGCCCTCGGGAGAGGTTTAGTCAACGGATCCGCCACATTCAGATCTGTGTGTACTTTGCAAATCTTTATATCCCCATCCTGGATATGTTCTCGAATAGCGTGGAAACGCAGCTTGATATGCTTCAGCTTCTTGTGTGACCTTGGTTCTTGCGCATTGGCTATGGCGCCCATGTTATCACAGTAGATAGACATTGGGTCCAGCGCACTTGGAACCACACCCAGCTCTGTAATGAACTCTTTCATCCATATCGCTTCTTGTGAAGCCTCCGAAGCAGCCATGTATTCCGATTCAGTTGAAGATCTCGCCACAACGCTTTGCTTTGCACTCCTCCAGCTAACTGCTGCACCATTCAAAATAAATACGTATCCAGATTGTGATTTAGAATCATCCGGATCGGTGTTCCAACTAGCATCGGTGTAACCATTAACAACGAGCTGTTCATCACCTCCATAAGAAAGAACCATATCCTTAGTTCTTCTCAAGTACTTAAGGATGTTTTTGACCGCTGTCCAATGATCCACTCCTGGATCACTTTGATATCTGCTAGTTAGACTAACAGCATATGCGATGTCGGGTCTAGTACATAGCATGGCATACATTAGAGATCCTATGGCTGAGGCATAGGGAGTCTTACTCATCTTTTCTCTATCTTCTGCCGATGTCGGACTTTGAGTTTTACTCAAGGTCGTATTGGGCAACATGGGCAAGAACCCTTTCTTGCTATCTTCCATTCCAAACCTCTTTAGAACTTTGTCCAAATATGTACTTTGTGACAATGATATTTGGCGTTTCGATCTATCTCTATAAATCTTTATGCCTAATATGTAAGCTGCTTCGCCAAGATCCTTCATTGAAAAACTATTATTCAAATATTCCTTGACACTATTAAGAAGGTCTACATCATTCCCAATCAACAATATGTCATCCACATACAGTATTAAGAATGCTACAGAGCTCCCACTCACTTTCTTGTAAATACAAGCTTCTCCATAAGTTTGTATAAAACCAAAACTTTTGATTACCTTATCAAAACGTTGATTCCAACTTCGGGATGCTTGCTTCAATCCATAGATGGACCGTTGAAGCTTGCATACCTTGTTAGCATCTTTAGGATCGACAAAACCTTTGGGTTGTATCATATACAACTCTTCATCAATGTCTCCATTGAGGAATGCTGTTTTGACATCCATCTGCCATATCTCATAATCATAATATGCAGCGATTGCTAACATAATCCTCACAGACTTTAGCTTCGCTACCGGTGAGAAAGTCTCATCGTAGTCAACTCCTTGAATTTGTCGAAACCCTTTTGCGACAAGTCGAGCTTTATAGACAGTAACATTACCATCAGCATCTGTTTTCTTCTTGAAAATCCATTTGTTCTCGACAGCCTTCCGGCCATCCGGTAAGTCCACCAAAGTCCATACTTGGTTTTCGTACATGGATCCAATCTCGGATTTCATGGCTTCTTGCCATTTATTGGAATCTGGGCTCATCATCGCTTCCTCATATGTCTCGGGGTTATCGGTGTTGTCCACCAACATGACATTCATAACGGAATCATACCAATCTGGAGTGGTACGAGTTCTCGTTGACCTCCGAGGCTCTGTAGTAACTTCAACCGAAGTTTCATGATCACCATCATTAGCTTCCTCTCTTATTGGTGCAGGCACCACAGGAACTTCTTCCGGTGCTGCGCTACTCGCAATTTCGAGAGAAGGTTCGACAACCTCGTCGAGTTCTACTTTCCTTCCAGTCACTTCTTTCGAGAGAAATTCCTTCTCTAGAAAGGATCCATTCTTAGCAACGAAGATTTTGCCTTCGGATCTATGATAGAAGGTATACCCAACAGTTTCCTTCGGGTATCCTATGAAGACGCATTTTTCCGCTTTGGGTTCAAGCTTGTCCGGCTGTAACTTCTTTACATAGGCTTCGCATCCCCAAACTTTAAGGAACGACAATTTAGGTTTCTTCCCAAACCATAATTCATACGGTGTCGTTTCAACGGATTTAGACGGTGCCCTATTTAAAGTGAATGCGGCTGTTTCTAATGCATAACCCCAAAATGATAGTGGCAAATCTGTAAGTGACATCATAGAACGAACCATATCTAAGAGAGTTCGATTACGACGTTCAGACACACCATTACGCTGTGGTGTTCCCGGCGGTGTCAACTGCGAAAGTATTCCACATTTCTTCAAATGCTCGCCAAACTCGTAACTTAGATATTCACCTCCACGATCAGATCGTAGA
Organism: Avena sativa; assembly: GCA_916181665.1. Taxonomy (NCBI): domain Eukaryota; kingdom Viridiplantae; phylum Streptophyta; class Magnoliopsida; order Poales; family Poaceae; genus Avena; species Avena sativa. Next base: position 105,849,232 of record OV702283.1, read on the forward strand.
AATTTAATCTTCTTGTTACGTTGATTCTCTACCTCACTTTGAAACTCCTTAAACTTCTCGAAAGTTTCGGACTTATGTTTCATAAAATAGATATACCCATATCTACTCAAGTCATCCGTGAAGGTAAGAACATAACGATAACCACTGCGCGATGCTACACTCATTGGACCACACACATCGGTATGTATGATTTCCAATAAGTCTGTAGCTCGCTCCATCATACCAGAAAATGGAGTCTTAGTCATTTTACCCATCAGACATGCTTCGCATCTTTCAAGTGATTCAAAATCAAGTGATTCAAGAAGTCCATCGGAATGGAGTTTCTTCATACGCTTCACTCCAATGTGACCAAGACGACAGTGCCACATATAGGTCAAATTATCGCTTGATTTCAAACGTTTAGCCTCAATGTTATTAATATGTGTATTTCTACTATCGAGATTCAATATGAATAGACCATCTATCAAAGGTGCATGTGCATAAAACATATTACTCATATAAATCGAACAACCATTATTCTCGGATTTAAACAAGTAACCGTCTCGCAATAAACAAGATCCCGATATAATGTTCATGCTCAACGCAGGCACCAAATAACAATTATTTAAGTATAAAACTAATCCCGATGGTAGATGAAGAGGTAGTGTGCCGACCGCGATCACATCAACCTTTGATCCGTTTCCCACGCGCATCGTCACCTCGTTCTTCACTAGCTTCCGTTTATTCTGCAGCTCCTGTTTCGAGTTACAAATATGAGCAACCGAACCAGTATCAAATACCCAGGCACTACTACGAGTACTAGTGAGATACACATCAATAACATGTATATCAGATATACCTTTCTTCTTGATGTTGCCGTTCTTCAAATCCGCCAAGTACCTTGGGCAATTCCGCTTCCAGTGACCTTCTCCCTTGCAGTAAAAGCACTCAGTATCAGGCTTGGGTCCAGCCTTGGTCCTCTTCGTCGGCGTGGTAACTTTCTTACCACCCTTCTTGAAGTGTCCCTTCTGCTTAGACTTGCCTTTCTTGAATTTGGTGGTCTTATTGACCATCAACACTTGGTGCTCTTTCTTGATCTCCACTTCTGCAGATTTTAACATAGCAAATAGTTCTGGCAACTCTTTGTTCATGTTCTGCATGTTGTAGTTCATCACAAAGTTCTTGTAACTTGGTGGTAGTGATTGGAGGATGCGGTAAACTCCCAAAGTATTAGGAATCACTATACCCAAACTTTGAAGTTTATTTGCGTGCCCAGACATTTTAAGCACATGCTCACTGACGGAGCTACCCTCTTCCATCTTGCAGTTAAAGAACTTTTCAGAAGCTTCATAACTTTCAATTGCCGCATGAGTCTCAAAGATTAATTTGAGATCCTCGACAATATCATATGGATCTGACTCTTCAAACCTTTTCTGAAGCTCCGATTCTAAACCATACAAGATAGCACACTGAACTATGGAGTACTGATTCTTCCGAGCGAGGTAAACATTCTTTACTTCATCGGTAGCATCAGCTGCAGGTGGGTCACCTAGCGGTGCATCCAGCACATAGGTCAAATTACCAGCTGTGAGGACAATCCTCAAATTGCGGAACCAATCCGCGAAGTTGCTTCCATTGTTTTTCAACTTTTCTTTCTCTAGGAACGCATTAAAATTGATGGTAGGGGCTGCCATTGATCTACAACATATTTGCAATAGTTTAGACTAAGTTTATGACAAATTGAGTTCAAATTAATTAATGAAATTAAACTAGGTGAACTCCCACTCAAAACAACATCCCTCACATTGTTTTAGTGATCACACGAACCAAATCCACTACATCAACACCGATCATCACGAGAGCTGATATAGTTTTAATGGCGAACAATCATCATGTTCATCATATCTACTATATGATTCATGCTTTGCCTTTCGGCGATCCGTGTTCCTGAGGCCATGTCTGTACATGCTAGGCTCGTCAAGATCAAACCTTAGCTTCCGCATAAGCAAATCTGGCTTGCTTACGTTGTAGTCACCCGCGGAATCAAAGACACCCGATCATCACGTGGTGCTTCGAAGCAGCAAGCTTTGGCAACGGTGCATACTAAGGGTGAACACTTTTAGAACTTGAAATTTATGTGCATGAGGGATCATCTTATAATGCTACCGTCGTCTACTAAGCAATACAAGATGCATAAAGGATTAACATCACATGCAATTCATAATATGTGATATGATATGGCCTTTCTTCTTTGTGCTTCCGATCTCCATCTTCAAGCACGAACATGATCTCCATCATCACCGGCATAGCATCAAGGTCAATGACGCTTCTTCATGGTTGTCGTCCGCCAACTTCAACTATTACAACTATTTTGAATAGACACGCAGGCCTTAACAGAAATTAAAGACAACCATATGGCTCCTGCCGGTTGCCAACTTACAATAAGGATCATTGCATACATCAAATATAATCACAATCATGGCCATATCACATCACTGCACACCCCTGCAAAACAAAGTTAGACGCTTCTACTTTCTTTGCATATTTTACGTGGTTTGGGGCTTTCCATAAGTGTCGTTCTAACTTACGAACAAGAACCACAACATTGATACTAGCATTGTTGATCACCCGTTGTAAATTGGATCTTTACTATGCTAGGAGAAACAGGCACCCGCAAAGCCACTTATGCAAAACGAGTTGCATGTCAAGCGTGGAGCAAGTCTCATGAACGATGTCATGTAAGGTTAGCCCGGGCCGCTTCATCCCAACATACCGCAAGATGCAAAGTACACAAAAAGCAATCTACAATAAAAGCATCAACGCCCACAATGACCATTGTGTTCTACTCGTGCAACAGATCTACATATAGACACGGCTCTGATACCACTGTAGGGGTTCGTAGCATGGAAAACAAAAATTTTCTATCGCATACAAACAAACAAGCCAAGATCTATCTACTAGATTGTAGCAACGAGTCGATGGAATAACTCACCCTCGAAGATTCCAAAGTGTTTAACGAGAGCAGATTCTCGTGGGTGATGTAGTCGTACTCTTTCCGATCTCAAGATCGCGTAGACGATCCTTCCGGCGCCGCGTTCCCGCAGCGCTCCCGCAGTCGGTCACACGTTCGGTACTCGACGAAGACCTTCCTCTCCCTTGTTCCAGCAGGCAGCGGAGGTTGTAGCACTCTCCTCGCGATTCCGGCAGCACAACGGCGTGGTACCGGAGGTAGAGGGGAGATCCCGCAGGGCTTCGCCTTAAGCCGGTGCGAGTATGGTGGAGCTTATGAGAGAGGCTATTAGTGGTCTAGTAATTAGACACACCAATTAGAGGGCTCTAAACCAATTAGAAGGCTCTAAACCGAAACAGCTCTAAACCGGGGTCTAGGTCTAGTTTCTAGTTTAGAGGATAGGAACTTGTGTGTGTTGGGAGGGGAGCCCTGCCCCTCCCTTTATAGGTGGGAGGGCTGGCGCGCTAGGGGAGGGAGGGAGTCCCTCCCCAACTCGGCCTAGGGCTGGCCGCCGGCTTGGGGACTCCTTCCCCAAGTCGGTCTCCTCTTCTCCTCCTCTTCCCACTTTCCAAAACTGGCAGTTTGACTTTCAAACTAGCCGTTTGACTTTTCCAATTTAGGAATTAAATAAACCCTTTATTTTGGACAGCGAGAACACTTAGTACATGATGCAATCATTCCATCTTGCAATGACACATTCATGTACCCCTTCCCCCCCGGAGTGCCGGACATTCCGGGACCTTCTAGAATGTTCCCGATGAAAACACCGGAACCATTCCCCAACTCCGAAATGGGACTTTCCTTATATGAATCTTATTCTCCGGACCATTCCGGATCACCTCGTGATATCCCGGATCCCATCCGAGACTCCGAACAACATTCGGTCTCTTTCTCATAATACCATAACTACTCAAACAACGTCGAATCCTTAAGTGTGTCTCCCTACGGTTCGTGAATTATGCGGACATGATCGAGACACTTCTCCGAACAATAACCAATAGAGGAATCTGGAAATTCATATGGCTCCCACATATTTCTACGATTACTTTGCGATCGAATGAACCACTTACATACGATACCAATTTCCCTTTGTCTCACGATATGTTACTTATCCGAGGTCATGATCGTCGGTATCTCTGCATACCTAGTTCAACCTCGTTACTGATAAGTACTCTTTTCTCGTTCCCGTGATATGTGATCCCTTGTGACCAAGTCACATGCTTGCAAGCTAATTGGATGACATTTCACCGAGAGGGCCCAGAGAATATCTATCCGTCATGTGGATGGACAAATCCCACTCTTGATCCATGTGTTTCAACCAATACTTTCCGAACACCCAATGCCACTTTTATAGCCACCCTGTTACGGTGTGGTGTTTGATGACATCAAAGCATCCATCCAGTAAAGGCAATATGCATGATCTCATGGTCGAAGGAATTAGGTTACTATGTATCAGAAAGCATATAGCAATTGAACTATTGAAATGACTTGATCTTTATGCTACGCTTGTCTATAGGAGTATGTCCACCATATCATTCTCCTAACGATATGATCTTGTTGTTGATAACATCTCAATGTTCATGACAAAGAAACCACATCATCAATCAACCAACAAGCTAGTGAAGTATAGAGGCCATACTAGGGACTTCAAATTAAGTTTACAAATCACACAAGTATTAATGGTTTCCTTGTTAATACTATTATAGCATGAATGTAAACATTTATCATAAACACAAAGATATATAATAATAACTACATTTATTATTACCTCTAGGGCATATCTCCAACAGTGGGACCATTAGCTTCAAGATACGGCCTGGCCGGCGCTTCCCCGACATTGTAGGACATGAGTCCTGCAAGAACTGGCAATGTACATACTTCTACGGCCACGACATTCCTCGATTGGTCGAGAAGTATCGTACCCGGAGTTCATTGACGGGGCCGTCACTGAAGCCCCGACATGGCAATCACAAGCCTCCTCCCTTCCGATGACGAAGCCTCCCGTGTCGTAAGGAGGATCGACTGGCTCGTAGAGACGGGTCTGACCGGCTTGGACCTAGCCATGTGCTGGTTTGTCATGCGGATCCAGCCTCTATAGCACCGCGAGAAGCTGATGTGTCAGTACACGAAGGACAGAAAAGATAGCCTCCGGATCTCCGAGGATAACTTTTCCAGTGACTCCATCAAGCTCCGCCTCAAGGACAACGTCAAGGTGAAGGACCGCAAGCGTGGCTTCACCATCGCCTATAACATGTTCGAGGACGACAAGTGCCCAAACGTAACTTTTATTTATTGTCTTGACATATACTCCAGCTCTTCTGACTTGAATATATACTTCCGTCTAACACACTGATTTCACTTAACAGCTGAGGGATTTGGAGGAGACCTTCATGGGTTCCCAAATCTATAAACCCAAGATGAAGGAAGTCACCGTCGTGCCTGACGACGAAGTCCCACTAGCACAAAAGCGTAAGAGCTCCACCTCTGACATTGCCAACAGAGGCAAGAAGAAGACAGAGGGTGGATCCTCCAAGAGATCCACTGCCTCCCTAGTGGCGGAGAAAAAAAGATTAATCATCATCCCATTGACCAAGGCGCTCAGTGTTGTGTAAGCTTCTATTCCTCCGACATTGTCGTTATACTCCTCTTATTTTTGATGTTCCTTGCTTGTTTTGTATCCACTTTGCTATGTTTTGTCTACACTTTGAGGTATTTTTATAAACTTTATGGAACTAACCTATTGACAAGATGCCACAGTGCCAGTTGCCTGTTTTCTGTTGTTTTTGGTTTCAGAAAGCTAAAAATATGAATATTCTCAGAATTGAACGGGGCAAAAGCCAAAGTTTATATTTTCCCTGAGCGATACGGAACCACGAAGCGGAGTTAGAGGAGGACACCAGGGTGGCCGCATCCCCTAGGCGCGGGCCAGCCCTGGTGGTCCCACAGGGGGTGTGGCCCCCCTGGCCCTCCACCGACCTTGCCTCCTTCGCCTATAAGAAGACTCCGACCCGAAAACCCTAAGGCATCCAGAAGAAATCCATGAAAACCTCCATAGCGCCGCCGCCACCGAAGGGGATATTCGGGGGACAGAAAGTCTCTGTTTCGGCACCCTTCCGGGATGGGGAAGTGCCCCTAGAGCCATCTCCATCGATCTTCAACACCATCTCCATCACCGCTGCTGATTCCCATGATGAGGAGGGAGTAGTTCTTCCTCGAGGCTAAGGGCTCTACCGGTAGCTATGTGTTCATCTCTCTCTCTATGCATGATCATATTGTGTTCATGAGCTTTGTAATCAAGTAGATCTACCTTACTACTCAAGTGCTTCAATAGATCTCTAGATCTCCCCATGTGCGTGAAAGTGACAGCGTGCACGCCATGGTGGCACTTAGGCTAGAGTCTACATAAATACTCATCGTGCTTTAATAGATCTATGCTTTTCCCCACGTGTGTGAAAGTGACAACGTGCACGCCGTGTGTGGCACTTAAGCTAGGTTACATATATATTTATCATGATTATATTTTGAGTTGGTTGTCTCTATGAAATTGTGGTGTTTGTTGGAACCATCTAGCGCTCAAGGTGACAGTGTGGGGTTATCTAGATGGGGAAGGCAGACTTTGAGGTGTGCATTTGTAGGCCTACCATGGATTAGAGTGTCCAACCGGAGAGTAGTTAAGAGTAGTATCATGAAGAGAGGATATTTATATGAGAGAGTGTTCACTAGTGAAAGTATGATCCCTAGGCCTTGTTTCTAAGCATTGAAACACCGTTTGCATCTAGATCTGTTGCATGTTTGCTTGCTTCCATCTTTATTTCAGTTTGCCTTTAGTTTCTCCCACGTCAACAACAAGTCCGAAGCTCTTTTCTGACACCGTTACCACTTGTATTTTACTATCTCTTCGCCGAACTAGTGCACCTATACAGCTGACAAGTGTATTGGGTGTGTTGGGGACACAAGAGACTTCTTGTATCTTGATTGCAGGGTTGCTTGAGAGGGATAACTTTGACCACTTCCTCCCTGAGTTTGAAACCTTGGGTAATCCACTTAAGGGAAACTTGCTGCTATTCTACAAACCTCTGCACTTGGAGGCCCAACAACTATCTATAAGAATAGAAGTGCGTAGACATCAAGCTATTTTCTGGTGCCGTTGCCGAGAAGGAAAGGTAAAAGGCACTCACACACGTTACCCCATGGCAACAACAAGCTAGAAAGCTATTTTCTAGCGCCGTTGCCGGGGAGGTAAGGTAAAAGGTACTCACATCCTCTGGTGTGAGTGCTCGAAGTTTTTTCCTTTAGATTCTGCAATTTTGTATTTTTGTTTCTTGTTTTCACTAGTTAGGCTTAATGGAAAACAACAAAAAAATTAGAGAGGTTTATAGTGTTTATCTTGAGTTAGGACATGAAGTGTTTGAAGAGAAAATTAAAAAACCTATGGAGATTTATTTGCACGCTAATATCAATGTTATTAGTATGAATTCTTTGGACACTATTATTGCTAATGCTATGGAAAAGTCTAAGCTTGGGGAAGCTAGTTTTGATGAAAATGATCTTTTTATTCCCCCAGCTTTGGAAGATAGCTATTCTATTGCTTATGATGATACCAAACCTCCAATATACGATGATTACAATGATGAATATGGTATTTTCAGTCCACCTACTATTAAGGAGAATTAATTATGATTACAATATGCCTCCTATATTTGATGATTATGGTGATGAGAATAATAGTGATAGCTATTTTGTTGAATTTTCTCCCACTATAATTAATAAGAATGACTATGCTTATGTGGAGAGTAATAATTATTTTATGCATCTGGTCATGATAAGAATTTTTTATGTGATATTTATATTGTTAATTTTATTCATGATGCTACTGAAAATTATTATGAGATAGGTAAACATGGTTTTATGTATCTCAATAGTATTAAGTTTCCCCTCTTTATGTGGAAAATTTTGAAGTTGCATTTGTTTTGCTTTCCTATGCTAGTTGCTTTGTGTTTTCCTGACTTGTTTCTTTACAAGATTCCTATGCATAGGAAGTGGGTTAGACATAAATGTGTTTTTAATTTGCTTCTTGATGCTCTCTTTTACTTCAATTCCATTTCTTATATGAGCATCTTGTCAAACTATCAAGCCTAACTTAAAGGCGTTAAAGAAAAGTATTTGCTGGGAGATAACCCAAGAGTTTTCTTGAGTCTTGTAAGTTATTAACTCTGTAATAACCGCTTCTTATCCTTTTTGTTTGCTTTTTGTGCCAAGAATAACCTCTAATGGGAGGGAAGTAAGATTTGGGGAGTTGTTGTTCCGAAACAGATTTTTGTGGTCCACCATAAAAATTTGTGAGGAATCTCTGTAAGTCGGATTGAGATGATATTTTACGAATAAATCCCCCACTATGTTAGCTAACTTTATTTAGTTCAACATGTTTTGATTTGAGCAACATAAGGTCTTCGAAAAAATTAGTTTCTACCTGTTGTTCTGTTTTGACAGATTTCTGCCATTATTTGCATTTGCTTCTTATTGATTCCTTTTTGGGTTCTTTTTGGGAAATTGAGATTTTTTAGGAAATTAGCTTGTGTTTTTAGTGAAAGTTTTTCTGTTCTAAAACTAAAACCCAAAGGTCTATTATCTTTTGAATACACTAATGTTGCTAATGAAGATTGTGTGAAGTTTTGTATGAAGGAAAATTTTTAGGTGTAAGGAAAGAATGATGTAATGAGATGAAGAATGGACAAAAGCTCAAGCTTGGGGATGAAACCCCATGCCTCCCCAAGAAATATTCAAGAGGTACAAGCGTCAAAGCTTGGGGATGCCCAAGGCAACCCCTTCTTCATCAATAAAAATCTCAGGTCTTTCTAGACACTTTGTTTTTATTCTTTCATGCACTATTGTGTTGTTCTTGGAGCGTATTTTTTTTGTTTTTTGTTTTATTTTGCTTGGTTTCCTGCAATAAGATGGTTGGATCACAACACACTTTTTTTTGGATAGATACACACTATGTTTTCATTGCCTAAAACACTCTAGTTTTCTTTCTTATTGTCTTGTGAGTGTTCACTTTTGCTAGCACTGCGTTTAGCCTTAGTTTTCTTATGCTTTTTTCTTAGAAATTTTTATTTTCTTCTTTGTGGATTTGTGAGACAAGCTCACTGATCTTTATTTATTATTATCATCTTTATTTATTATTATCTCTATGAGTTGTTTCAAATAAGTCGATTGATGTTGCAAAAGAGTAGAGAGTTTCATGCTTATAGTGGTACAAAAGGGAGCTTATTTTGAATATGACTTAGACTTTATCATGTCATGCTAGATGTTGTTTTGACCTTATTCTTAGTGATTATTGCTGTAGCATGACTTGTTCCAAACAATTAGGATTGCTTCATGGGCCTTAACGGAATCGTGCATTGTTTTAGCATACAAAAGCATAGTATTGTGGTATTCTCCTTTGATGCTTTGTTTGGGTTGACTTGACACATGTTCACACCATGTTATGACTATACAAGTCACCTTAGCCTCTATGATCATTTAGTCCTTGACTTGTCGTACCACTTTTGTAAGCGCCCTCCCTTTATAAAGATAAGGATCCCTGTGATTGCAATGCTAGTCCCTAGATCAATGCTAGCATCCATAGTTTAAGATGAAGTACACAGAAACAAAGGTCATTATTACATATCATTCCAGAGACAAACATAGTCTTTTACAAACTCCATGGCCATAGGCCTAATACAAGAGTTAAAATATAGAATAAGATAAATAAGTCTTCATCTTCATGTGCCACAGGCAAGCATGTTGATTGTAGACTCATAACCCCTAATCATCATCAGAATAACCTGCAACATCACAAGTTATAGCCACAGTGGGTCAATACATTGGAATAGTATTATCAAGTGATACCTTAGTAGAATATTAACATCTAAATACTATATGAATTTGGATAAGTGTAGCTTAGGCTTGCTTTGCTCAAAATAGGTTTTACCTATTAGTTGAAAACACTAAGTTTTTCTTTGACAAAACCTTCCCAAGGAATCACCAATAGAAATTGGTGAACCTTCACCCTTGTTCGACCACAAGTTTTTACTTAGAAAATTGGGATGAGGAGATTCTTGATAGCTTCTATGTCTTGATGCTCAAGTTGTCCAATACCAGGGACATGGCTAAGTACTTAGATTCTTCCATCTGCAGAGGTTGTGCACTTTCCCCACAAGCTTCTTAACATTTGCATCTCAAATCCCTTTGTTCCTGGGTGGCTTTCCACAAGTGAGATACACAAGGTAAACCATAGATATGGGCCTTGTGTAACCACTCAACACAAACCATTCTTTCCATTCCACCCAGGTATTTTATTCACTTAGTTGTTTTATTAAGCAAAAACACAAGTCAATGACTTGGAAATATTTCACATAGCATGAATATATAAACCACCCATGGTTGCTACTAGCTAGGCTATGTTGGAGATATGCCCTAGAGGCAATAATAAATGTAGTTATTATTATATCTTTGTGTTTATGATAAATGTTTACATTCATGCTATAATAGTATTAACAAGGAAACATTAATACTTATGTGATTTGTAAACTAAATTAGAGTCCCTAGTAAAGCCTCTTTATAATACTAGCTTGTTGGTTAATAAATGATTGTGGTTTCTCTATCATGAACATTGAGATGTTATTAACAACAAGATCATATCGTTAAGAGAATGATATGATGGACATGCTCCTATAGATAAGCGTAGCATAAAGATCAAGTCATTTTAATAGTTCAATTGCTATATGCTTTCTGATACATAGTAACCTAATTCCTTCGACCATGAGATCATGCTTATCACCATCACCGAAAGGATGCTTTGATGACATCAAACACCACACCGTAACTGGGTGGCTATAAAGGTGGCATTGAGTGTTCGAAAAGTATTGGTTGAGATACATGGATCAAGAGTGGGATTTGTCCATCCATATGACGGATAGATATACTCTGGGCCCTCTCGGTGGAATGTCATCCAATTGGCTTGCAAGCATGTGACTGGCTCACAAGGGATCACATATCACGGGAACGAGAAAAGAGTACTTATCAGTAACGAGGTTGAACTAGGTATGCAGAGATACCGACGATCAAAACCTCGGATAAGTAAACTATCGTGAGACAAAGGGAAATTGGTATTGTATGTAAGTGGTTCATTCGATCGCAAAGTAATCGTAGAAATATGTGGGAGCCATATGAATTTCCAGATTCCTGTATTGGCTATTGATCGGAGAGGTGTCTCGATCATGTCCGCATAATTCACGAACCGTAGGGAGACACACTTAAGGATTCGATGTTGTTGAGTAGTTATGGAATGATGAGTAAGAGACTGAATGTTGTTCGGAGTCTCGGATGGGATCCAGAATATCACGAGGAGATCCGGAATGGTCCGGAGAATAAGATTCATATAAGGAAAGTCCTTTTTCGGGGTTGGAGAATGGTTCCGGTGTTTTCATCGGGAATGTTCTAGAAGGTTCCGGAAGGTCCGGCACTCCGGAGGGGAAGGGTACATGAATGTGTCATAACAAGTTGGAATGGTTGCATCATGTACTAGGTGTCATCGCTGAGCAAAATAAAGGGATAAATCAAATCCTAGTTTGAAAAGTCAAACGCCAATTTGAAAAGTCAAACGACAAGTTTGCTTGGTGGAGGGAGAGTAGGAAACCTACTTGGGGAGGAAGTCCCTCTCCCTCCACCGCCGGCCTTAGAAGCCGAGTTGGGGAGGGACTCCCCTCCCCTTGGCCGGCGCCCCCCACCTATATAAGGAGGGGCAGGGCTGCCCCTCCAAACCTACACCTTGCACCCTCCAAACCCTAGCCCCAAGCCGCCAACGCCGCTACCTCCTGCTGCTGCCGCTGCCGCCTAGGGCAAACCCTAGCCGCCGACTTGGGCTTCCCCAAGCCCTAGCTGTCGGCCTAGCCCTCTCCCCTTGGTGTGTCTAAACCCTAGATCACCGAGGCCTCTCTCATAGTCCACCATACTCGCTTCGGCTTAAGGAGAAGCCCTGCGAGATCTCCCCTCTACTTCCGGTACCACGCCGTCGTGCTGCCGGAATCGCGAGGAGAGTTCTACAACCTCCGCTGCCTGCTGGAACAAGGGAGAGGAAGGTCTTCATCGAGTACCGAACGTGTGACCGACTGCGGAAGCGCTGCCGGAACGCAGCGCCAGAAGGATCGTCTACACGATCTTGAGATCGGGAAGAGTACGTGTAAGATCCCTCCTTTGTAAAGGAAAAGGATCCCTGTGATTGCAATGCTAGTCCCTGGATCATTGCTAGCATCCACAGTTTAAGATGAAGTACACAGATACAAAGGTCATTTATTACATCCATTCCAGAGATAACATAGTCTTTACAACTGAAGGCCACAGGCCTAATACAAGAGTTTGAAAAAGTAAATAAATATAAGTCTTCATCTTCATGTGCCACAGGCAAACATGTTGAGTGTAGACTCATGACACCTAATCCTCATCAGAGTAACCTGCAACATCACAAGTTACAGCCACAGTGGGTCAATACTTTGGAATAGTATTGGCAAGTGATACCTTAGTAAAATTTTAGGTGGACTATATTACTATATGCAATTTGGATAAGTGTAGCTTGGCTTGCTTTGCTCAAAATAGGTTTTTCCTATTAGTTGAAATCACTAAGTTTTTCTTTGTCAAAACTTTTCCCAAGGAACCACCAATAGACATTGAGGTCCTTCACCCTTGTTCACCCACAAGTTTTTACTTAGAAGTTGGAATGATGAGATTCTTGATAGCTTCCATGCCTTGATGCTCAAGTTGTCCATTGCCATGGACTTGGCTAAGTACTTAGATTTTTCCCATCTGCAGAGGTTGTGCACTTTCCCCACCAGACTTGGTTTCCCAAGACAGGACCTTTCAGAAGCCTTTCCTTAGAGCAAATGGACGCGCTCCAACTTATCATTCCCACTACCACCAACTGTCCAAATGGCTAAGTTCTAGCAACTTATGTGTGAAGGGAATATGCCCTGAGAGGCAATAATAAAGTGTTTATTATGTGTATTCCAAGTATATGATAGATGTTTATTTTGCATGCTATAATTGTATTAATACGGAAACGTTAATACATGTGTGTTTAATAAACAAACAGAAAGTTCCTAGTTATGCCTCTCTCATAAACTAGCTCGTTGATTAACAAGATGATCAAGGTTTACTGATCATGGACATTGGATGTTGTTAATAACGGGATCACAACATTAGTGTAATGGTGTGATGAACATTCATCCGAAGTATAGCATTACGATCAAAGTCATTGAGTTTATATTGCTATAACAACTTACGAAGTGATCCTAATCCTTAGACCATGAGATCATGTCAATCACTAACACCGGAAGAGTTTCTTGATAACATCAAACGTCACACCGTAACAGGGTGATTATAAAGATGGATTCAGAACTAATAAAGTGTTATGTTGAGGCTCATGGATCGAGAGTGGAATTTGTTCATCCCGATGACGGATAGATATACTCTAGGCCCTCTCAGTGATATCACATTGATTAGCTTGCAAGCAAGTGATTTGATCACTAGAATGTTATATCACAGGAACAAGAAAAGAGTGCATGTCGGTAACGAGATCAAACTAGGTATGGAGATACCGATGATCGAATCTCGGACATGTAATATATCGTGAAACAAAGGGATTAAGATACTAGCGTAAAAGGTTCCGATGATCACAAGAAAGTCATCGTTGAATGTGTGGGAGTCAGTATGGGTCTCCAGATCCCGCTTCTGATTATTGATCCGAGAGGGGTCTCGATCATGTCCGCATTATTCACGAAACGTAGGGTGACACACTTAAGAGACACCGACATCCAATTGGAGCAAATGTTTCATGTCGAAAGAATGAACAAGCGCAGGAATTTATTTCACTAGATACCGAAACAGGTTTTCGGGTGAAATTGCATAAAGTGGTTATGCATGTGAAATAGAATTCTAGCAAGGGGTTATTTGTGAATGTTTGTCATTAAAGTAATTGACAAAATTCTGAATAAAATAAAAGAGTTTTATTTAATGAGAGTTTGCATTAAATTTGGTGAAAATTTAATGGGAATTTGAGTGGACTTTTGAGTGGAGGGATTTTAAAGGGCATTTTGTGAGTGGAGTGTCCACCCACATGAATGAAGGAGGGGAGGGGGCAGCCCCCATGGCCGGCGGCCACCCCCTTGGGTGCCCCCCTCCTCCTATAAAAGGAGCCCCCCTCCTCACTTGTCTCTCACACCTGCTCGTGAAGGATCTCTCTCCCCCTCTAGAATTTATCCCCCATGGTCTCGGACTAGCGAGATACATGTTCCCGGTGGCTATTCGGCAAGAAAGAGTTGTGCTTCCGCTGCATCGCTGGAGCGAGGAGGCGGAGGTTGCTCGGTGCCTCGAACGTGTGTGCGAGCACGGATGCGCTGCTGATTTGCGGCGCTAGGACTTCCTCTCGATCTTGAGATCGGCAAGAGATCGTCTACATCAACCACGAGTTGAACTCGTTAAGCTTTGTCGGTCTTCAAGGGTATGTTCTCTACGGATATACATCCGCCCGTTGTTTGTATCTAGTAGATAGATGTGGCATCCCGCAAAACCACTACTAGAAAATCGCGTTGTTTTTGTGCATTGCATCATCATGACCGTATGCTCATGTCATCATGCCACATTGCATTTGAGCATCGTCATCATCTTGCATTTGCTTGCATAAAATTATTTGCGGATAAACCGGTTCATGTTTTCTAAACACCCGTCTTAATTCAAACGCAAAACCCCGGATGCTGCCGGATATTTTGTTTGTCCAAAACTATTTACAAAGTTCGTCGCAATCAAATAAAAATATTAAATTATTTTGGGCGGGGCAGTCGAACGGGCCGAATGACCCGAACGACCACCCCAGAAAATATAATCGGTCCACCCCAAACCAGCCCCTCTAAATCCTACAGCTACCTAAAACTCTACCCCAACCCAGCCTCCACATCACTCCCTCCAATAGCCCTGCGCCACGTCACCTCGCCCCTCCCCTCTAGCCTATCAAAACCTGCCACCTAATCCTAACCCACTCCCTCTCCTCTCCCACCAGACCCACACCCGCGCCCCACACCCGACACAGCGCCCTGCACTGGCCCCACCCGGCGCCACCTGCCCGCGTGCCCCGTCCCTGTTCACCTTCCCCTTCCTCCCGCACGCGCAGCAGCCCCCGCAGCCCGCGCGCTCTCTCCCTCCTCCTCACACGCCGCCCCTTCCCACCTTCTTCCCCTCCGCCTCCGGCCCCGGCGCAGCCCCCCTCTTTCCCCGCCTCCCCTCCGGCCGTAGCTCCGCCCGCACCGCACCCCTACCTCGCCCCAACCCGAGCCGGCGCAGGCGCCCCCGCGCGCCTCCACGCCGGTGCTGGCCTCTCCCTCTACCGCCGCCTCTCGCCGCCCCTCCTCCCGCGGCCCCGCACGCACCTTCCGCCGGCGTGCCCCACCGCCAACCACCGACCGCGCCCAACCGCGCCTCGGCCTCCTCCACCTACCCCGCCCCGAGCCCGCGTCCGGCCCCTTCTGCAGCAGCGCCGGCCGCCCCGCTCGCCGGAGGCCGCTCCTCCCCCCTGGCCGGCGCGAACCCCGCGACCCCCGACGCCGCGCGCCCGTCTCCTCCCGCCGCCGCACCGGCGCCCGCCTCGCCCCTCCGCCCGTCCGTCGGCCCTGCACCACCACCTGCATGCAGCCCTGTCGGCCTCGCCATGAGCCACCGTTTGATGTTGTTGTTGTTTGAAGACATCTTCCGTTCAGAGCCTTGTGGATCATGCGTGTGCCCCCGTTGAGCAAGTAGTGTGGCTTCCGTCTGTTGTTTGGCCTCTCCCGTTCGGTCAGACTAACGACCCAGGGAATCATCAAGACCTTCCGCCAAGTACTCCAACCCCGGACCCCGATGAACCATGATCTACGCTACAGGACAGCAAGCCCCTCGGAGTGAGACCAACAAGACCTACCGCCGGACGCCAAGAACTGCCTCGGACGCCAAGACCGACCCGATACGCGAACCCGACAAGTTCTTCTCGACGACAAGATCATCGACAGGGAACCCGAAGACCACATGTGTGACAAGCACTTCCTCAGGAACGTCAAGTACTTCACCCCGGACACCGAAGACCCCGGACGCGACAAGAACTACCCCGATATCCGAGAACGTTCCCGCCGAGACCGTTCCGTTGAACCCTGGACCCCGAGACCGACCCCGAACCCCGGAACCCCAAGATCGTCGAGACCCCTAATGTGTGACCCTTATCCGAACCCCTATTTTATAAATGTCAAACATAAAACTTGTTGCATATTGAATTGTCATACTCGCATGCATATTATCATGTGGTTTGGGGGCCTTATGCCGATTCACCTGATACTTAAATATGGGGCTCATATGCGGGCAAATCTAGTCGTATATTGGCCTCATTTAAATCTGGGTAGCGAACCGGTAACTTATCTTGCCTTGTTAAACAACATTTAAATGCGGGGTTTCTAAATAACATGAACCACCTAATTAAATGCCGGGACCCCGGTTCCGCTTAATATGACCTAATTGCATCGCATCTTTGC
Source organism: Avena sativa (assembly GCA_916181665.1). Taxonomy (NCBI): domain Eukaryota; kingdom Viridiplantae; phylum Streptophyta; class Magnoliopsida; order Poales; family Poaceae; genus Avena; species Avena sativa. The sequence goes on from OV702283.1 coordinate 105,865,807, forward strand.
CATGTCATGCATCATACATGCATCATGCCGATCTTCTGCCGTTGTATTAAATATTGCACCCGGTGTTTCTTTTAGTGTTTTGCTTCTTCGCGGATAAGGCCGTTGAGTTGATGTGAGCTTCGCCCCGATCTTCGGTTGCACCCTTCGACAATGTTTTCAGGCGAGCATCTCCCCCTTTCTACCTATCTTACTTTTATAGTATTTACTCCCTCCTGTTGATCTATTGCTATCTGTGTTGCGATGCTCTAGTTCTCGTACCCGTGATATCCCTTGCAGCCCTATATTGCCTTGGACACACCCTATTACCTGTTGTTTGGTAGATAGCTGGACTTGCGCATCGTAGTCGCTGGCTCAAGTGCTGTTGCGTGTCGTCAAATGCCACAGTTGTTGATGTATTGCCGCATGTTGATGTTGGAAATGATTATGGTTTTACTTATCGCACACTTTAATTCCTGTTTAACAACTAAAATTGAAGTAAGCAGAGGCATCGGTGGGTGATAGATAATATTTGGTTTCCGAACGCCCACTTGTGTCCCGTAGGACCCCGAGTACTTGATACCTGTTCCTTGATTTATCGCGCTATCCACATCCGGGAGGTATATGGGACCCCCCTGAGCCAGAGCTTGATTCAGTCTTATTTCTTGGGGCCACAAACTAGTTTGAGGTTTTATTACTATCCTGTACTTATGCCATGCTACTGCTTTATTTACGATTGTGCGAGGAGCACACTGTACTGTTTAGGAATTGTGACCCGTTTACGTGGTATCGACAGTCCCCGTTTGGGGATCTGCTGTCGTTTACCGCCGGCCCCACAAACCTTGGGTCCGTCTCGGAGCTAGCTTACTTCGTTGCGGGTGTACTACAAGGGGTGGCCCCCTGAAATATTTCTGAATCCTGTGATTGTTCAGTCGTGAAAGCCTCGTTGGGTTTTGATTTGGTTTTTCCGAGGTTGATCGAGTGTGTGTTGCTATTGGTGCACCCCGGCCGGGTAAAACTTTCTGAAAGCCGTGTCCGCGGTTATGGACGACTTGGAGCACAGTATCTCGACCATAGACAAGCATAACTAAAGTTTATTGCTATAAATTTGACTCTATAATGACTAGTAATCAGCTTCACTATAATGGAATGGCTAATTAATACTGCCCACAATTGCTTGTTTGGAGTGTCGCTTGCGACCATTGTACCTGACTAGTAAGTATGACAACTACAACGGAAGGGCTGAATAAAAGTACCAACAACTACTGGGTTTTGGGTTTATCTCATGCTAATTGTATCTGACTAGTAAGTGTTGCCACTATCACGGAATGGTTAACTAAAAGTGCCCACTGCCTACTTTATCAGGATGATTATCTAAACTGACTAGTAATTACTGCAACGATAACTGAATAAATAAAACTGCCAACTGTGTGAGTTCCTCGGTTGACTTCCTCGATCGGTGTCGAGGGGGAAACGCCAGGATGGGTTTGATTGGTGGTAGTATCAGGTTGGTTCCGAATAGGTCTTTCTTACCCCTCTCTGATTGCCGCCAGTTGTATCGAGTCTCTATAGGGTGTTTAGTGCATGCTGCCGCTGCCGCTCAGTCCACCATACCTTTGTAGGCGAGGACCGCCGAATTCTAGTCTCGCCGTGTACTGGCCTCAGTACTGACGCTCCTCTTTTCCCTTTGCCCTTTGTCGGCACCCCTTTTGTTTAAGCAGGTTTTGAGATCGACGTCGTTAGCAGGGTTACCCTTCCCGCTTGGCCTGGGCAGGGTTATGGACGCCATTGGTTATTCTTCAGGGCTCTTAGCCCCATTTGCATCTTGTCCGTAGTCGGACGCTCTATCAGTTTTAAGGTGATTTGGATCTTGTATATTATATCTGTATTATTGACGCTTGGAATCGCTGTTATATATATCTGTTCTGTGGGTCCCATCGAGGACTGTTGTGTAATGTTATTACTTCGTTTTCCACCCGCACGAAAGTGCCTGGTGGGCACCTTTGAATCGTTTCTATGCGGGTTTGGCGAATTTTGCTCCAACTTGCATAGGTCCGATTCTGAGGGTGTTACAATAGATCTAGGTATATAGTTCACATCGTAGGAAATTTTTTGTTTTCTATGCTGCGAACCCTACAGTGGTATCAGAGCCGGATCTATGCGTAGATACTTTACACGGGTAGTACACATATGAGTATGTGGGCGATGATGATCATGTTGTTGCTCCTTTGTTGTAATTTTGGATATTGGTGGCATAGTGGGATGAAGCGGCCCGGACAAACTTTACTTGTCCTCGCACATGAGACCTGTTCCACGCTTGACATGCAACTAGTTTGCATAAGTGGCTAGCGGGTGTCTGTCTCTCCTACTATAGTAAATATCTATTTTGCAAGCGATTTGTCAACAATTTGATTATCCTCGTTGTGGTTCATGTTCTTAGGTAAGAACGGTTCTATCTCGAAAGCCCTAAGCCACGTAAAACTTGCAATGGATAAATTAGAGGCGTCTAGTTTAGATTGTTGCTGGGCTAGTGTTATGATATGGTAGTGTTGTAAGTAGAAGTATGAGATGATACTCTTACAACACACATAGCGTGTAAAATCCATAGACCTTGGATTTACACATATAGGTATGATAGTGATCATACCACGATGCACATGATAGAGATCATCTGCGGGAACCATATAATTTCACTAATAAACATATGATGTTTGATAGCATCTTATATTGCTTGTTTAGCGTTTTGTTAGCATAAGAAGATGATCCCTCATTTAAATATCAAGATAAGAATGTGTTCTTCCTTTAGTATGCACCGATTATGTTTTCGTCGCTCCAAGACATCACGTGATGATCGAGTGTTCTTGGATCCACGACCATATTTCGGGTGTAAAACAGTTACACACGCGAATACTAAGGTTCTAACTTGGCGAGCCTAGCATGTACAGACATGGCCTCGGAACACGGACCGAAAGGTTAAGCATGAGTCATATAGTTGATATGATGCCCATTTGATGCTCGCCTTTGAAGCTATACCGACTCACGTGATGATCGGACTTGGTGTAGTGGATTTGGTTCATGCAATCACCAAAAAGGCACGAGGGATGTCGTTTTTGAGTGGGAGTTCATTCGTAATATAGATTAGTTGAACTCAATCTATCATACACTTAGTCTAAAGTTTACAAATTCTGTTGTAGATGGCACCACCTGCTTTTAATTTCAATGTGTTCATGGAGAAAGAGAAACTATCAACGAACGGTAGCAACTTTACCGAATGGGCCATGAATTTGAAGATTCTCCTCTCTGCTGCACAAAAGCAACATGTGCTAGAAGCGCCATTAGGCCCCCCACCTTTTGATGATGCCCCTGACGAGGAGAAGAATGTCTATCAGACTCGTCAGGAGGACCACAACTTAGTTCATTGCGGCATATTGTATGGGCTAGAGCCGGAACTTCGAAAGCGTTTCGAAAACGGCAATGCATTTGATACAATGGGTGAGTTGAAAATGATTTTCGACACACATGCTGCTGTAGAGAGCTACAACGCTTCAGAAAAGTTCTCTAGCTGCATGATGGAAGAGCACAACTCCGTTAGTGAGCATGTACTCAAGATGTCGGGTTACGCCGATAAGCTTGTGTCCTTGGGAATATCGATTCCCATTGACTTAGGCATCCATCGTGTTCTGCAGTCTCTGCCACCTAGCTATAAGAGCTTCGTGATGAACTATAATATGCAAGGCATGAAGAAGTCTCTCCCCGAGCTTCTGTCAATGCTTAAAACTGCAGAAGTGGAGATCAAAAAGGAACATCAAGTGTTGATGATCAATAGGAACACTGGTTGCAAGAAAGACAAGAAGGGAAAACGGAAGGGAAGTAAGGGCGGCAAGCCTGTTGCCGCGCCTGAAAAGAAACCCCGAGTTGGACCTAAGTCTGATTCCGTGTGCTACTATTGTAAGGGGACTGGCCACTGGAAGCGCAACTGCCCCAAGTATCTGGCAGACAAGAAGGCCGGCAAGGCAAACAAAGGTATATATGATATACATGTTATTGATGTGTACTTGACTAGTGCTCGCAGTAGCACCTGGGTATTTGATACCGGTTCAGTTGCTAATATTTGTAACTCGAATCAGGGGCTGCGGAACAAGCGACCGCTAGCAAGGGGTGAGGTCAAGATGCGTGTCGGCAATGGATCAAGCGTTGATGTGATCGCCGTCGGAACGCTGCCTCTCCACTTTCCGTCGGGATTAGTTATAAACTTGAATAAATGTTATCTGGTGCCTGCACTGAGCATGAACATTGTATCTGGATCGTGTTTGATGTGAAGTGGTTATTCATTTAAATCCGAGAACAATGGTTGTTCCATTTGTATGAATGAAATCTTTTATGGTCATGCACCGATGATGAATAGTTTATTTCTATTAGATCTCGATGATAATGTTACACATATTCATAATGTTGATGCTAAAAGGATTAAACTTAATGATGATATATCCGCATATATGTGGCACTGCCGTCTAGGTCATATTGGCGTTAAACGCATGAAGAAGCTCCATTCGGATGGACTTTTGGAATCACTTGATTATGAATCATTTGATACATGTGAGCCATGCCTTATGGGCAAGATGACTAGAACGCCGTTTTCCGGTTCAATGGAATGGGCGACAGATTTATTAGAAATCATACATTCTGATGTATGTGGTCCAATGAGTGTGTCGGCGCGAGGTGGATATCGTTATTTTGTTACTTTCACGAATGATTTGAGTAGATACGGTTATATCTACTTGATGAAACACAAGTCTGAAACCTTTGAAAAGTTCAAGGAGTTTCAGAATGAAGTGGAAAATCATCGTAATAGAAAGATCAAATTTCTACGGTCTGACCGTGGAGGTGAGTATCTAAGTTACGAGTTTAGCACTCACATGAAAGAGTGTGGAATTGTTTCACAACTCACACCTTCCGAAACACCACAGCGAAATGGTGTGTCGGAACGTCGTAATCGTACTTTATTAGATATGGTTCGATCTATGATGTCTCTGACGGACTTGCCGTTGTCATTTTTGGGTTATGCACTAGAAACTGCTGCATTCACTTTAAATCAGGCACCATCTAAATCCGTTGAAAAGACACCGTATGAATTGTGGTTTGGAAACAAACCTAAGATGTCATTTCTTAAAGTTTGGGGATGCGATGTTTATGTGAAGAAACTTCAACCGGATAAACTCGAACCCAAAGCGGAAAAATGCGTCTTCATAGGATACCCTAAAGAAACTATTGGGTATTCCTTCTATCACAGATCCGAGGGCAAGGTTTTTGTTGCCAAGAATGGATCCTTTCTAGAGAAACAGTTTCTCGCGAAAGGTGTGAGTAGTCGGAAGGTAGAACTCGAAGAGGTTGTGGAACCTTCTCTTCAAAGTATGGCGAGTAGCGCAGCGCCGGAAGTTGTTCCGGAGTTGGCTCCACCTGTTGAAGAGGGAACTAATGATAATGATCATGAAACTCCGAAAGAGAGTACTACCGAACCTCGCAGGTCAAACAGGACGCGTGCAGCTCCCGAGCTGTACGGAAATCATGTCATGAATTTCATGGTTGATGAAAATGATGACCCTGCGACGTATGAAGAAGCGATGATGAGCCCGGATTCCAACAAATGGTTAGAAGCCATGAAATCCGAGATGGAATCCATGTATGAAAATCAAGTTTGGAACTTGGTGGAATTACCTCACGACCGAAAGGCCGTGGAGAACAAATGGATTTTCAAAAGGAAAACTGATGCTTATGGTAATGTGACCGTCTATAAAGCTCGACTTGTCGCAAAGGGGTTTCGACAAATTCAAGGAGTTGACTACGATGAGACTTTCTCTCCTGTAGCGATGCTAAAGTCAGTTAGGATTATGTTAGCAATTGCTGCATATTTCAATTATGAGATATGGCAGATGGATGTCAAAACCGCGTTTCTCAATGGTAATATTGAAGAAGAGTTGTATATGATACAACCAAAGGGTTTTGTTGATCCTAAGGATGCTAACAAGGTGTGCAAGCTTCAGCGATCCATCTATGGATTGAAGCAAGCATCACGAAGTTGGAATCTCCGCTTTGATGAGGTGATCAAAGAGTTTGGATTTGTCCAAACTTATGGAGAAGCTTGTATTTACAAGAAAGTGAGTGGGAGCAATGTGGCATTTCTGATATTATATGTGGATGACATATTATTGATCGGAAATGATATAAATCTTTTAAACAGTGTTAAAAGTTATCTAAACAGCAAATTTTCAATGAAGGACCTAGGTGAAGCGTCATACATATTAGGCATAAAGATCTATAGAGATAGATCTAGGCGCCTAATAGGGCTATCACAAAGTACATACCTTGATAAGATTTTAAAGAAGTTTAAAATGGACGGAAGTAAGAAGGGGTTCTTACCTATGTTTTAAGGCAAGACATTGAGTAAGACTCAAAGTCCGGCTTCGGCGGAAGAAAGAGAGATAATGGACAAAGTCCCCTATGCTTCAGCCATAGGCTCTATAATGTACGCCATGCTATGTACAAGACCGGATGTGGTAGATGCTATTAGTTCGACTAGTAGGTACCAATCGGATCCAGTTCGGAACACTGGATAGCGGTCAAGAATATCCTTAAGTACTTACGAAGAACTAAGGATATGTTTCTTGTATACGGAGGTGAAGAAGAGCTCGTCGCTAAGTGTTATGTCGACACTAGCTTTGACACCGATCCGGATGACTCTAAGTCTCAATCCGGATACGTATTTCTCATGAATGGCGGAGCGGTTAGTTGGAGGAGCTCCAAACAACCTGTGGTAGCGGGATCAACAACGGAGGCCGAATATGTTGCTGCTTCAGAAGCGGCTCAGGAAGCAGTTTGGATGAAGGAGTTCATATCCGAACTAGGAGTGGTGGCAAACGCGTTGGACCCAATGGTGATCTATTGTGACAACAATGGTGCCATTGCCAATGCCAAAGAGCCAAGGTCTCACAAGCATTCCAAGCATATTAAGCGCCGGTTTCACTCCATCCGCGAGCATGTCAAGGATGGAGATATAAAGATTTGTAAAGTACATACGGATCTCAATGTAGCAGATCCGTTGACTAAAACTCTCCCTAGAGCAAAACATGATCAACACCAGAACTCAATGGGTGTTAGATTTATCACTATGTAACTAGATTATTATCTCTAGTGCAAGTGGGAGACTGAAGGGAATATGCCCTGAAAGGCAATAATAAAGTGTTTATTATGTGTATTCCAAGTATATGATAGATGTTTATTTTGCATGCTATAATTGTATTAATACGTAAACGTTAATACATGTGTGTTTAATAAACAAACAGAAAGTTCCTAGTTATGCCTCTCTCATAAACTAGCTCGTTGATTAACAAGATGATCAAGGTTTCCTGATCATGGACATTGGATGTTGTTAATAACGGCATCACAACATTAGTGTAATGGTGTGATGAACATTCATCCGAAGTATAGCATTACGATCAAAGTCATTGAGTTTATATTGCTATAACAACTTACGAAGTGATCCTAATCCTTAGACCATGAGATCATGTCAATCACTAACACCGGAAGAGTTTCTTGATAACATCAAACGTCACACCGTAACAGGGTGATTATAAAGATGGATTCAGAACTAATAAAGTGTTATGTTGAGGCTCATGGATCGAGAGTGGAATTTGTTCATCCCGATGACGGATAGATATACTCTGGGCCCTCTCGGTGATATCACATTGATTAGCTTGCAAGCAAGTGATTTGATCACTAGAATGTTATATCACAGGAACGAGAAAAGAGTGCATGTCGGTAACGAGATCAAACTAGGTATGGAGATACCTATGATCGAATCTCGGACATGTAATATATCGTGAAACGAAGGGATTAAGATACTAGCGTAAAAGGTTCCGACGATCACAAGAAAGTCATCGTTGAATGTGTGGGAGTCAGTATGGGTCTCCAGATCCCGCTTCTGATTATTGATCCGAGAGGGGTCTCGATCATGTCCGCATTATTCATGAACCGTAGGGTGACACACTTAAGAGACACCGACATCCAATTGGAGCAAATGTTTCATGCCGAAAGAATGAACAAGCGCAGGAATTTATTTCACTAGATACCGAAACAGGTTTTCGGGTGAAATTGCATAAAGTGGTTATGCATGTGAAATAGAATTCTAGCAAGGGGTTATTTGTGAATGTTTGTCATTAAAGGAATTGACAAAATTCTGAATAAAATAAAAGAGTTTTATTTAATGAGAGTTTGCATTAAATTTGGTGGAAATTTAATGGGAATTTGAGTGGACTTTTGAGTGGAGGGATTTTAAAGGGCATTTTGTGAGTGGAGTGTCCACCCACATGAATGAAGGAGGGGAGGGGGCAGCCCCCATGGCCGGCGGCCACCCCCTTGGGTGCCCCCCTCCTCCTATAAAAGGAGCCCCCCTCCTCACTTGTATCTCACACCTCCTCGTGAAGGATCTCTCTCCCCCTCTAGAATTTATCCCCCATGGTCTCGGACTAGCGAGATACATGTTCCCGGTGGCTATTCGGCAATAAAGAGTTGTGCTTCCGCTGCATCGCTGGAGCGAGGAGGCGGAGGTTGCTCGGTGCCTCAACGTGTGTGCGAGCACGGATGCGCTGCTGATTTGCGGCGCTAGGACTTCCTCTCGATCTTGAGATCGGCAAGAGAACGTCTACATCAACCACGAGTTGAACTAGTTAAGCTTTGTCGGTATTCAAGGGTATGTTCTCTACGGATATACATCCGCCCGTTGTTTGTATCTAGTAGATAGATCTTGGTATATAGTTCACATCGTAGGAAATTTTTTGTTTTCTATGCTGCGAACCCTACAATAATGTGATCCAGGCAGAGCCCATATTGCCAAGTGGCTGCACTAGAAGCTTCTCAACACTTGGCCTCTAAAATCCCTTTGTTCCTGGGTGGCTTTCCACAAGTGAGATACACAAGTTAAACCATAGCCATGGGCCTTCTATAACCACTCAACCAAAAACCACCAATCAAGTCCCTTTCCACCCAGGTGATTCATTGACTTAGTTGTTTTATTAAGAAAAACATAAGTCCAAAGACTTAGAAATATTTTCATCATAGCATGTATATTTCACCAACCCTTGTTTGCTACTAGCTAGGCTAAGCATGGCATAGATAGTACTTGACTTAGAAATTTCCTAGCAATTCTACAACTACTTAGGATTTCCCAACATGGCATTTGGCAAAATAGTAACATGCAATACTTAGCAAAATATTTCTAATGCTTGTATTAAAATATAGGGATAGAAATATTCATGAAGTACCACTTGCCTTGGTAGTTGGGAGAGTAGCACTCTTCACAATCACAATCACTAGCACCAAAGTCTACACAAAGAATGGTAGCAACAATTACACACAACATATACGAACAAACAAAAATACATATGCATGCATGCAAATGCTAAGTGATGATTTTTAAAACTTAACCAAGCAAGTGCATAGTACTGAATCATAACCAAGTCAAAAACTTGCTAAACCAAGTTTATTTGACACTAAAACAATTTCCTAAACAATTCATAAGCTCAAAATAGTCCTAAACAAGTTTCTGTAAATAAAATCATTTTAACAGAAGCTAAACATTAAACACATTGCATAAACAGAAAGGGCTTGTTCTCCTGATTCCAACGGTATAAAATTTTCCAAAATCTAACGTGGGAATCAAAAGTTATAGCTAAATCAAATTTGGATATAAATCTGATTCAAATTCTGTTTTTTAAACAAAACCCTAGCCATGCGGCGCTATCCTATTGGCTGGTACCGATTCTCTCAGGATCAAGCTTCCGCGTCGTTGGATCAAGTCAGATCCAATGCGCCAGATTCAAAGAAAACGATTCGCTCAGATCTAATCTAATCCGCAAGATCTACATCCAACGGCTTCTGTTGCTTCGACCATAGACTAGCGGCGCTAGCGGCGGCGACTGGTGGCGGCGCGTCTGTCAGTGGCGGCGCTGGCGTTCTAGGTTGTCCGGGGAGGGGAGAGGGTGCTTACCAGAACCGCAGAGAGTTGCTGAAGCTCAAGGTGGCGGTGGCTTTGCAAGGGGCGCACGGTACGGGCTACTGGAGCTCGTCGGAGTCGTGCACGGCGTCAGGTGGTTGTTGTCGGGGTCGTTGCCGAGGTTCCGCGTCGCCCTAGCACAAATCAGATGGTTTAGAATATGCGCAAGACGGTGGCGAACAACCTCGTATGCGTGAGAGATCAAGGGGTGCGCTATGCTTACCGTAATTGGTCGCCGGAGTTGAGTGGCGGCTCGGTCGGTTGCGGGCACGAACGGGGACGGTGTCCTGGGTCACAAGCAGGCAAGTAAAGGGCATCAGAAGATGCACGAGATCATGCTGGACACACGCGTTTGAATCAGAGGCTCAGGGGCGGTCGGAACTCACCGGAATTTGCTGCCGGAGATCGTCGGATTAGCGGCAACGTCGATCGAGTTGCGAGCATCCTGGTGGCGTGGAGAGGAAATTGGGTGCGGGGAAATGGCCGCGAGGGGGAGGGGCTTAAGTAGGCAGAGGCTCGACAAGAAACGCTCAGTGATTCAATGCCAATTACACCGCGGAATCAACGCAGCAACGGCCAGCGGCGGTGTTCGTGCGCGGAAATTTGGGGAAGACGATGACGACGTGGACGGGGCCCGCTTGTCAGCGAATAGAGCAGAGATGGAGTGGGGTCCGAGCATCAGTGTCTCCGTGGGTGCGTCTGCGCGTGCGAGAGAGAGAGGGAGGACCCGGGTGGGCTAGCTGGGCTGGTTTCACTGTTGGGCCCAAAGTCTGGCGCCGGCCCTTTTCTTTTTCTTTATTCTTTTTCTATTTCTGATTTGATTTTCTGGATTGATTTTCAAATGATTTTCAAAGGCTTTTGAATTCAAACTTTTTCCAGGGTTTTTGCAGTGTGCAACAGTCACAATTCTAGGCATAAAACCATGTGGTCACTTTGAGTTGGCTTGGTCATTTTGGAAAGACAAAATAACAGTGACATAGCACTTGGTTTGCAATTGTTTGAAAATGATTTTGAAACCATTTTTATCTTGTATAATTTTGTTCAAACTCTACACTCAAACCAATCAACAAGGAAGCAAACAAACTTGATTTTTAAAACACTAAGCTCTCAAATGATAATGGTCATTTGATTTAAGTTTGCTCACATAAAATGATAGCACTGTGTGCTTCTGTTTTCTTGAAATTGGTTTAAAATTGATCTCAAAACTATATGCATGCATGAATGATATGCAATCTTTGAAATCATGAATTTAGGGATGTTACAAATCTAACCCCCTTAAGGTGAATCTCGCCCTCGAGATTCGGATTGGCTAGAAAATAGGTGAGGGTGGTCTTTCCGAAGATCATCTTCTCTTTCCCATGTTGCTTCCTCTTCGGAATGATGATTCCGCTGCACTTTGCAAAACTTGATAGTCTTAGTCCTTGTGACTCTTTCTGCAGTCTCAAGAATCTTGATAGGTTTCTCTTCATAAGTGAGATCACTTTCTAGTTGAACCTCCTCCAAAGGTATAGTATCCTTCAAAGAAGTTTCTTCCATTTCTGGATGAAATTTCTTAAGTTGACTCACATGAAACACATTATGAACTGCTGACAAAGATTCTGGCAGTTCAATTTCATAGGCAACTTCTCCTTTGCGACTTAGAATCTTGAATGGCCCAACGTATCTTGGTGCCAATTTTCCTTTGACTCCGAATCTTTTCACTCCACGAAGTGGTGACACTCTGACATAAGCTCTATCACCGACTTCGTAGGTGACTTCTCTACGCTTAGGATCTGCGTAGCTTTTCTATCGGGACTGTGCTATCTTCAACCTGTCCTTAACCAACTTGACCTTCTCTTCGGCTTCTTTGATAAGATCTGGCCCGAATAAAATTCTTTCTCCCACACCATTCCATAACAATGGGGTGGTACATTTTCTTCCGTAGAGAAACTCAAACGGTGCCATCTCAATGCTGGCTTGATAGCTGTTGTTATAAGAAAATTCTGCGTAAGGCAGACTTTCATCCCAACTGGCTCCATAGTCTAGAGCACATGCCCTCAACATGTCTTCAAGAATTTGATTAGTCCTTTCTGTTTGTCCATCGGTTTGAGGATGAAAGGCAGTACTGAATTACAACCTCGTTCCCAATGACTCATGTAGTTGCCTCCAAAAATGGGAAGTGAATTGGGTTCCCCTATCTGACACAATACTCTTGGGCACACCATGTAGACATACAATTCTACTCATGTAAATTTTGGCTAACTTAGCACTTGTATAGGTTGTCTTCGCGGGTATGAAATGAGCCACTTTAGTTAGGCGATCCACTACTACCCATATGGAATCATATCCTGACCTTGTCCTTGGTAATCCGATAATGAAATCCATACCAATCTTGTCCCACTTCCAATCAGGAATAGGTAGTGGTTGAAGCAAACCGGCTGGTTTCTGATGTTCCGCTTTTACTCTACTACACACATCACACAAAGCAATATGTTCGGCGATGTCCTTCTTGAGATTATTCCACCAAAATCTTTCTTTCATGTCCATGTACATTTTGGTGTTACCCGGGTGAATAGAATACGGAGAGTTGTGTGCTTCTTGCAAAATCAGTTTCCGCAACTCCGGGTCTTGTGGAACGCAGATACGTTTTCCATGCCATAAAGTACCCTGTTCGTCTTCATGGAAATCTTTGGCTTTTCCTTTGCCAATCTTTTCCTTAATCTCCTCAATTTCCTTATCAGTCTTCTGGGCTTCTTTGATCTTGTCCAACAAAGTGGGTTGAACATCCAAAGACATGAGATGTTCTTCAGGCACAATCTCCAATCTGAGTTTTCTAAATTGGGTACACAAATCATCTGGTAATTCTCCTTTGGTAAGGCCATTCACAAAAACTTTACGACTTAAAGCATCTGCTACAACATTTGCTTTACCGGGGTGGTATTGCAAACTTAAGTCATAGTCCTTGATAAGTTCTAGCCATCTTCTTTGTCTCATATTGATTTCCTTCTAGGTGAAGATATACTTCAAACTTTTGTGATCTGTGAACACTTCACAACGCTTTCCCAAAAGATAATGTCTCCATGTTTTGAGTGCATGGACGACAGAGGCTAACTCTAAATCATGAGTAGGATAGTTTACTTCATGAGTTTTGAGTTGTATCGAGGCATAAGCCACTACTTTACCGTCTTGCATAAGTACTGCACCCAAACCTTGATGGGATGCATCACAATATACTTGGAAATCTTTTTCCAAATCTGGCAGACACAAGACTGGTGTTGTCACAAGTCTCTTCTTCAACTCTTGAAAGCTGAGTTCACAACCTTCAAACCAAGCAAACTTCTTGTCTTCTTTAACAATTCAGTCATGGGCTTAGCTACTTTAGAGAAATTCTCAATAATCCTTCTGTAGTAACCTGCTAAGCCAAGGAAACTACGAACTTCTTTCACGGACTTGGGAGATTCCCATTCAGTCACAACTGAAACCTTAGCAGGATCAACTGCTACACCATCCTTTGTCATAACATGACCAAGAAAACCAACTTCTTCCAACCAGAACTCACACTTGCTAAATTTGGCATAAATTTTATGCTCTCTTAACTTCTCAAATATCAAACGCAAATGTCCTTCATGCTCTTCTTTGCTCTTGGAGTAGACTAAGATGTCATCGATGAAAACGACAACAAACTTGTCAAGGAATTCCATGAACACCTTGTTCATCATATTCATGAAGTATGCTGGAGCATTCGTCAAGCCAAAAGGCATTACGGTATACTCATACAATCCATATCTTGTAGTGAATGCTGTCTTAGGTATGTCTTGTTCCCTTATCTTGAGTTGAAAATAGCCTGACCTTAGATCAATCTTTGAGAACACACATGCTCCTTCTAGCTGATCAAACAAGTCATTGATTCTAGGCAAAGGATATTTGTTCTTGATAGTTACCTCGTTGAGTGAATGGTAATCTATGCATAACCTTTGACTTCTATCTTTCTTCTCCACGAACAAAACTGGGGCTCCCCAAGATGAAGAACTTGGTTGAATAAATCCTTTCTGCAACTGTTCTCCAAGTTGCTTCTTGAGCTCTTTCAGTTCATCAACTGACATTTTATACAGTCTCTTTGCTATTGGTCCAGACCCTGGTACCAAATCTATCAGAAACTCCACATCTCTATCTGGTGGAATTCCCGGTAATTCTTCCGGAAACACATCCGGATACTCACTCACAATTGGCACACTGTCCATGCTAACCCCCTTAAGAGAATTTAGCTTACTTCCTTTAGATTCAAAGTTGGACTTGAATTTAATCTGTTTTCTTTCCGGGGTTATGAGTGCAACAGTACGATTAGCACAATCCAGTACTCCTTCATACTTAGCCATCCAATCCATTCCCAATATTACGTCCAGTCCTTGGGAATCTAGGATTATCAGACACACTGGAAATTTATGTTTTCCAAACTCTATTACTAGATCCCGGCATCCAAGACTTACTATCATATCTCCACCCGGAGAACTAACTTTTATTGGACACCCAATGTTTTCAGTTGGAAACCCATTTCTATCAACAAATGCTTTTGATATGAATGAATGCGATGCTCCAGTATCAAAAAGAACAAATGCTGGAATAGAATTGAGTCTGAACTTACCAGCAATAGCATCAGGCTCCTCATAGACCTCCTCCACACTGATGTGGTTCACCTGTCCTTTCTGGAAAGGATTGGGCTTGATAGGTCCTTCAACTTTCTTTTCTGGGCATTCATTTGCATAATGCCCCATCTTCTTGTATTTGAAGCATTCAACCTGACTGATGTCCCTCTTAACGGGCTGACTTGCACTTCCACTTCCATTACCACTGTGGTGGTTCTTATGTCCACTCTTGTGGTTCTTGTACTTGTCATTGTCATGACTACGGTGATGCTTGTTGTCATGACGGTTGTGGTTGTGGTGCTTGTTGAATTTCCCATGCTTGTGGGATCCTGAGCTTCCGCTGTCATCATAGTGAGTTCGTTTGTGAGACGATCCCGAGCTGTGCTTGTCGGAGTGCTTTCTCTTTCTACTCTCGACTTGCTTCATTTTGTTCTCCAATATTGCAGCTTTGTCACAAAGCGACTGATAAGTGGGAACATATGCCACAGCCAACTGCAGATTCAGCTCATCATTCAAGCCTTCAAGAAATTTTTCCTTTCTCTTGGCATCAGTGTCAACTTCATCCGGTGCATAACGCGCCAGATTGTTGAACTCCTCAATGTATTCAGCCACGCTGCGGTGGCGCTGCTTCAGATTGTGGAACTCTTTCTTTTTCAGACTCATCCCTCCTGATGAGATATGAGCAGTGCGAAAGCTATCCTCAAAGATATCCCATGTCACTTCATCTATGGGAGTGGTGATCTGGAAGTTGTCCCACCAAGTGGCGGCTGGCCCTTCCAGCAGATGTGCTGCAAATCTGACCTTTTCAGCATCCGTATAACCCACGGTTACCAAGTCCTTGTTTACTAAGCGTAGCCAATCATTGGCCACAATGGGATCAGTCGTCCCTGAGAACTTAGCTGGCCTCAATCTCAAGAACCTGGTGAGCATATCAAAGCCTGGAGGGTTGTTGTTGTTGTTGTTGTTGTTATTGTTATTGTTGTTGTTATTGTTTTGGTTCTGGATGAACATTGTCATCATCTGCATCAGCTGTGTTTGATCAGTCATCATTTTTTGCATCTCCGGAGTGATGTTGTTGTTGTTGTTGGGGTTGGGGTTTGCACGACGGGGAGGCATCTGTGGATTGTTCAAATAGGGATAAGAATGAGATACCCATAGATGCTTTCATGCACATTACATTACATAAGAAAACACATAGCATGTAACACAAACATAAAAGTTCAACAACAAGATAATAAGTTCACAAAGTAAAACACACAAGTAGCAAGCCATCCACATGTCGGATGGTCCAATAACAAGTTCTCAAATAACAAGTACGATAATAAAAGATAAATGAGTAGTCAATCTACTCATCGGCATCAATCTCCTCCTCGACAAAGGTAAGACCTGCGTTCTCCATCGCGGTCTTGTTCTCCTCGATGCTAGTGGTCAAGGTCTCTATCTTGGCCTTGAGAGCCCTCTTCTGGGAACGAAGCCTCTCAATCACCGTCTGCTGCTGCTTTAGCTCGAAGTCCTTGGACTACAGTTCTTCAGTCATGTCCCGGATCTTCTTGTTCCTATCCTGGACACGCTTCTCCTGACTCTTGAACTTCCTGTCCTGGGTCTCGAACTTCGCCTCCATTTCCTTGACTATCTCGTCTTGCTGCGCGAAGAGCTTATACTTCTCGCGAAGCTGCACCTGGAGCTCATCATTGCTGAGCATGACATTGGTCCTGTCCGTGTCCACGTGCCTAATGAGAGACTCTAAGTCCTAGAGGTACAGGCGTATCGGCTCTGCTGCGTCCCTCGAATCGTCCTCGAAGTCGATGGACTCTCCATCGTCATCACGTCTTCCGAAGACGTGGAAGTGGGTACCTCTAACCTGTCGGGAGTGTCGCCCTAGCAGACGTCCTATCAGATCCTGCATAACTACCTCCATGCCTCTCTCCCTATCATCGTGCATGAGCTTGAAGATGATGGCCTCCGTAGTAGGCTCTGTCTGGCGTCCGGGCTGGTTCACCTTGAAGCCCCAGAGATCCTTCCTCTCAAACTTGGTGAGGGGATGCACCATGATGGTGGGAAGAGGGAGATTGAGCAAAGTAGTAAGATCAACGATACGAGGACCAAAGCGGGTAACCTGGAACTCCTCAACAGTGCTGATGGTAATAGGCATCTATTTATAAGATAGAAAAGTTAGAACAACACAATTCAAGATAAAACAAAAGTCAAAACATCACATACATATCCTTGGAAAGCAAAACACACAAGTCATGCATACATGAAACCATTACATCAACCAAGGTTCAATCTTATTTTAAAGCAACATTTTGGAAAATAGGGTGATAGGTGGTGGTCCAACTAACGAAGTACGTTTACAATCCTATCTCACTGGATCTGTTGGCTAACACAATGTTTCTAGAAGCAATCAGCCTATCTTGCTCACATGATTCCATCACTAAGTCTATAATGTCTCCTCTTAAGGTTTGGTTGGTAGCTTCCAACTCTTGGGTATGTTCCTTCTCTTTCCTTAGATCATTTTGGAGGTTGAGCATTCTGCACTTGACTCTATCACCAAGTTCTTTGATGGTCTTCCAAGCTGCATCCCTTGCTGATTCAAAGAATGTAGGGTGCACCACTGAATTGGTGAACATGCAGAATCCTTTTTCCTGATGGTTGTCTTCCTTGTTTTTATACAAGTGAAGTTGCACCCACCAGTATTCCACTCCTTCATCCATCACTGGAAAACCTTTGTACACAGCTGCACCTTGTATCTCTAATGCAACCATGAGGTCCTTGAGAGCCTTGGGGAATTCTGTCTCACACTCCAAAGTCATTGTCATGAGTGGTCCTTTCCTCACGGCTTTGTTGATGGAGTTCATCTACAAATAGAGATGAGAGAGAAGATTAGAAAAGTTTACAAGAAGAATAGACAAGTGTAGAAGTTGAAATTTTTTCCTTAGTGGTTTCCAATCCTAGGGTCATAATCCTACAGGCAACACAGTGCTCTGATACCATCTGTAAGATCCCTCCTTTGTAAAGGAAAAGGATCCCTGTGATTGCAATGCTAGTCCCTGGATCATTGCTAGCATCCACAGTTTAAGATGAAGTACACAAATACAAAGGTCATTTATTACATCCAATCCAGAGATAACATAGTCTTTACAACTGAAGGCCACAGGCCTAATACAAGAGTTTGAAAAAGTAAATAAATATAAGTCTTCATCTTCATGTGCCACAGGCAAACATGTTGAGTGTAGACTCATGACACCTAATCCTCATCAGAGTAACCTGCAACATCACAAGTTACAGCCACAGTGGGTCAATACTTTGGAATAGTATTGGCAAGTGATACCTTAGTAAAATTTTAGGTGGACTATATTACTATATGCAATTTGGCTAAGTGTAGCTTGGCTTGCTTTGCTCAAAATAGGTTTTTCCTATTAGTTGAAATCACTAAGTTTTTCTTTGTCAAAACTTTTCCCAAGGAACCACCAATAGACATTGAGGTCCTTCACCCTTGTTCACCCACAAGTTTTTACTTAGAAGTTGGAATGATGAGATTCTTGATAGCTTCCATGCCTTGATGCTCAAGTTGTCCATTGCCATGGACTTGGCTAAGTACTTAGATTTTTCCCATCTGTAGAGGTTGTGCACTTTCCCCACCAGACTTGGTTTCCCAAGATAGGACCTTTCAGAAGCCTTTCCTTAGACCAAATGGACGCGCTCCAACCTATCATTCCCACTACCACCAACTGTCCAAATGGCTAAGTTCTAGCAACTTATGTGATCCAGGTAGAGCCCATATTGCCAAGTGGCTGCACTAGAAGCTTCTCAACACTTGGACTCTAAAATCCCTTTGTTCCTGGGTGGCTTTCCACAAGTGAGATACACAAGGTAAACCATAGCCATGGGCCTTGTGTAACCACTCAACCAAAAACCACCAATCAAGTCCCTTTCCACCCAGGTGATTCATTGACTTAGTTGTTTTATTAAGAAAAACATAAGTCCAAAGACTTAGAAATATTTTCATCATAGCATGTATATTTCACCAACCCTTGTTTGCTACTAGCTAGGCTAAGCATGGCATAGATAGTACTTGACTTAGAAATTTCCTAGCAATTCTACAACTACTTAGGATTTCCCAACATGGCATTTGGCAAAATAGTAACATGCAAGACTTAGCAAAATATTTCTAATGCTTGTATAAAAATATAGGGATAGAAATATTCATGAAGTACCACTTGCCTTGGTAGTTGGGAGAGTAGCACTCTTCACAATCACAATCACTAGCACCAAAGTCTACACAAAGAATGGTAGCAACAATTACACACAACATATACAAACAAACAAAAATACATATGCATGCATGCAAAAATGCTAAGTGATGATTTTTTAAACTTAACCAAGCAAGTGCATAGTACTGAATCATAACCAAGTCAAAAACTTGCTAAACCAAGTTTATTTGACACTAAAACAATTTCCTAAACAATTCATAAGCTCAAAATAGTCCTAAACAAGTTTCTGTAAATAAAATCATTTTAACAGAAGCTAAACATTAAACACATTGCATAAACAGAAAGGGCTTGTTCTCCTGATTCCAACGGTGTAAAATTTGCCAAAATCTAACGTGAGAATCAAAAGTTATAGCTAAATCAAATTTGGATATAAATCTGATTCAAATTCTGTTTTTTAAACAAAACCCTAGCCACGCGGCTCTATCCTATTGGCTGGTACCGATTCGCTCAGGATCAAGCTTCCGCGCCGTTGGATCAAGTCAGATCCAACGCGCCAGATTCAAAGAAAACGATTTGCTCAGATCTAATCTAATCCGCAAGATCTACATCCAACGGCTGCTGTTGCTTCGACCATAGACTAGCGGCGCTAGCAGCGGCGACTGGCGGCGGCGCGTCTGTCAGTGGCGGCGCTGGCGTTCTAGGTCGTCCGGGGAGGGGAGAGGGTGCTTACCAGAACCGCAGAGAGTTGCTGAAGCTCAAGGTGGCGGTGGCTTTGCAAGGGACGCACGGTACGGGCTACTGGAGCTCGTCGGAGTCGTGCACGGCGTCAGGTGGTTGCTGTCGGGGTCATTGCCGAGGTTCCGCGTCGCCCTAGCACGAATCAGATGGTTTAGAAGATGCGCAAGACGGTGGCGAACAACCTCGTATGCGTGAGAGATCAAGGGGCGCGCTATGCTTACCGTAATTGGTCGCCGGAGTTGAGTGGCGGCTCGGACGGTTGCGGGCACGAACGGGGACGGTGTCCTGGGTCACAAGCAGGCAAGTAAAGGGCATCAGAAGATGCACGAGATCATGCTGGACACACGCGTTTGAATCAGAGGCTCAGGGGCGGTCGGAACTCACCGGAATTTGCTGCCGGAGATCGTCGGAACAGGGGCAGCGTCGAGCGAGTTGCGAGCAGCCTGGTGGCGTGGAGAGGAAATTGGGTGAGGGGAAATGGCCGTGAGGGGGAGGGTCTTAAGTAGGCAGAGGCTCGACAAGAAACGCTCAGTGATTCAATGCCAATTACACCGCGGAATCAACGCAGCAACGGCCAGCGGCGGTGTTCGTGCGCAGAAATTTGGGGAAGACGATGATGACGTGGACGGGGCCCGCTTGTCAGCGAATAGAGCAGAGAGGGAGTGGGGTCCGAGCGTCAGTGTCTCCGTGGGTGTGTCTGCGCGTGCGAGAGAGAGAGGGAGGACCCGGGTGGGCTAGCTGGGCTGGTTTCACTGTTGGGCCCAAAGTCTGGCGCTGGCCCTTTTCTTTTTCTTTATTCTTTTTCTATTTCTGATTTGATTTTCTGGATTTATTTTCAAATGATTTTCAAAGGCTTTTGAATTCAAACTTTTTCCAGGGTTTTTGCAGTGTGCAACAGTCACAATTCTAGGCATAAAACCATGTGGTCACTTTGAGTTGGCTTGGTCATTTTGGAAAGACAAAATAACAGTGACATAGCACTTGGTTTGCAATTGTTTGAAAATGATTTTGAAACCATTTTTATTTTGTATAATTTTGTTCAAACTCTACACTCAAACCAATCAACAAGGAAGCAAACAAACTTGATTTTTAAAACACTAAGCTCTCAAATGAGGATGGTCATTTGATTTAAGTTTGCTCACATAAAATGATAGCACTATGTGCTTCTGTTTTCTTGAAATTGGTTTAAAATTGATCTCAAAACTATATGCATGCATGAATGATATGCAATCTTTGAAATCATGAATTTAGGGATGTTACAGTACGACTACATCACCCGCGAGAATCCGCTCTCATTAAACACTTTGGAATCTTCGAGGGTGAGTTATTCTATCAACTCGTTGCTACAATCTAGTAGATAGATATTGGCTTGTTTGTTTGTATGCGATAGAATTTTTTTGTTTTCCATGCTACGAACCCCTACAGTGGTATCAGAGCCGTGTCTATATGTAGATCTGTTGCACGAGTAGAACACAATGGTCATTGTGGGCGGTGGTGCTTTTATTATCAATTGCTTCTTGTGTACTTTGCATCTTGCGGTATGATGGGATGAAGCGGCCCGGGCTAACCTTACATGACATCGTTCATGAGACTTGCTCCACGCTGAACATGCAACTTGTATTGCATAAGTGTCTTTGTGAGTGTCTGTCTCTCCCATTATAGTATAGATCCAATTTACAACGGGCACTTGATAGTTCTAGCATCAACGTTGTGGTTCTTGTTCGTAAGTTAGATCGACACTTATTGAAAGCCCCAAACCAAGTAAAACATGCAAAGAAATTAGAGGCGTCTAACTTTATTTTGCAGGGGTGTGCTGTGATGTGATATGGCCATGATTGTGATTATATTTGATGTATGCAATGTTCCTTATTGTAAGTTGGCAACCGGCAGGAGCCATATGGTTGTCTTTAATTTCTATTATGACCCGCGTGTCTATTCAAAGTAGTTGTAATAGTTGAAGCTGGTGGACGACAACCATGGAGTAGCGTCATTGACCTTGATGCAATGCCGGTGATGATGGAGATCATGTTCGTGCTTGAAGATGGAGATCGGAAGCACAAAGAAGAAATACCATATCATATCACATATTATGAATTGCATGTGATGTTAATCCTTTATGCATCTTGTATTGCTTAGTTAACGACGGTAGCATTATAAGATGATCCCTCATGCACATGAATTTCAAGTTCTAAAGTGTTCATCCTTAGTAAGCACCGTTGCTAATGCTTGTTGTTTCGAAGCACCACGTGATGATCGGGTGTGTTAGATTCTGTAAGTGTATACAACGTGAGCAAGCCAGTTTTGCTCATGCGGAAGCTAAGGTTTGATCTTGACGAGCCTAGCATGTACAAACATGGTCTCGGAACACGGATCACCGAAAGGTAAAGCATGAATCATATAGTAGATATGATGAACATGTCGATTGTTCGCCATTGAAGCTACATCAACTCTCGTGATGATCGGTTTTGATGTGGTGGATTTGGTTCGTGTGATCACTAAAACAATGTGAGGGATATTGTTTTGAGTGGGAGTTCACCTAGATTAATTTAACTATTAATTAGAACTCAATTTGTCATAAACTTAGTCTAAACTATTGAAAATATGTTGTAGATCAATGGCGGCCCCTACCATCAATTTTAATGCGTTCCTAGAGAAAGAAAAGTTTAAAAACAATGGAGGCAACTTCGCGGATTGGTTCCGCAATTTGAGGATTGTCCTCAATGCTGGTAATTTGACCTATGTGCTGGATGCACCGCTGGGTGACCCGCCTACAGCTGATGCTACCGATGAAGTAAAGAATGTTTACCTCGCTCGGAAGAATCAGTACTCCACAGTTCAGTGTGCTATCTTGTATGGTTTAGAATCGGAGCTTCAGAAAATGTTTGAGAATTCAGACCCACATGATATTGTCCGTGAACTCAAACTGATATTTGAGACTCACGCGGAAATTGAGAGCTATGAGGCTTCTGAAAAGTTCTTTAACTAAAGATGGAAGAGGGCAGCTCGGTCAGTGAGCATGCTTAAGATGTCAGGGCACGCAAACAAACTCCAAAGCTTGGGTATAGTGATTCCTAATTCTTTGGGGATTTACCGTGTCCTCCAATCACTACCACCAAGTTACAAGAACTTTGTGATGAACTACAACATGCACAACATGAACAAGCAGTTGCCAGAACTCTTCGCCATGTTAAAATCTATAGAAGTGGATATCAAGAAAGAGCACCAAGTGTTGATGGTCAATAAGACCACCAAATTCAAGAAAGGCAAGTCTAAGCAAAAGGGACACTTCAAGAAGGGTGGTAATAAAGTTACCGCACTGACGAAGAAGACCAAGGCTGGACCTAAGCCTGATACTGAGTGCTTTTACTGCAAGGGAGAAGGTCACTGGAAGCGGAATTGCCCAAAGTACTTGGCGGATTTGAAGAACGGCAACATCAAGAAGAAAGGTATATCCGATATACATGTTATTGATGTGTATCTCACTAGTACTCATAGTAGTGCCTGGGTATTTGATACTGGTTCGGTTGCTCATATTTGTAACTCGAAACAGGTGCTGCAGAATAAACGGAAGCTAGCGAAGAACAAGGTGACGATGCGCGTTGGAAATGGATCAAAGGTTGATGTGATCGCGGTCGGCACGCTACCTCTTCATCTACCATCGGGATTAGTTTTATACTTAAATAATTGTTATTTAGTGCCTGCATTAAGCATGAACATTATATCGTGATCTTGTTTATTGCGAGACGGTTACTTGTTTAAATCCGAGAATAATGGTTGTTCGATTTATATGAGTAATATGTTTTATGCACATGCACCTTTGATAGATGGTCTATTCTTATTGAATCTCGATAGTGGAAATACACATATTAATAACATTGAAGCTAAACGTTTGAAATTGAGCGATAACTCGACCTATATGTGGCACTGTCGTCTTGGTCACATTGGAGTGAAGCGTATGAATAAACTCCATTCCGATGGACTTCTTGAATCACTTGATTTTGAATCACTTGAAAGATGCAAAGCATGTCTGATGGGTAAAATGACTAAGACTCCATTTTTGGTATGATGGAGCGAGCTACAGACTTATTGTAAATCATACATACCGATGTGTGTGTTCCAATGAGTGTAGCATCACGTGGTGGTTATCGTTATGTTCTTACGTTCACAGATGACTTTAGTAGATATGGGTATATCTATCTCATGAGACATAAGTCCGAAACTTTCGAGAAGTTTAAGGAATTTCAAAGTGAGGTGGAGAATCAACTAACAAGAAGATTAAATTTCTATGTTCTGATCGTGGAGGTGAATATCTAAGTTACGAGTTTGGCGAGCATTTGAAGAAATGCGGAATACTTTCACAATTGACACCGCCGGGAACACCACAACGTAATGGTGTGTCCGAACGTCGTAATCGAACTCTCTTAGATATGGTTCGTTCTATGATGTCACTTAAAGATTTACCGCTATCATTTTGGGGTTATGCATTAGAAACAGGCGCATTCACTTTAAATAGGGCACCATCTAAATCCGTTGAAACGACACCGTATGAATTATGGTTTGGGAAGAAACCAAAATTGTCGTTCCTTAAAGTTTGCGGTTGCGAAGCCTATGTAAAGAAGTTACAGCCGGACAAGCTTGAACCCAAAGCGGAAAAATGCGTCTTCATAGGATACCCAAAGGAAACTATTGGGTATACCTTCTATCATAGATCCGAAGGCAAAATCTTCGTTGCCAAGAATGGATCCTTTCTAGAGAAGGAATTTCTCTCGAATGAAGTGACTAGAAGGAAAGTAGAACTCGACGAGGTTGTCGAACCTTCTCTCGAACTTGCGAGTAGCGCAGCACCGGAAGTAGTTCCCGTGGCGCCTACACCAATAAGAGAGGAAGCTAATGATGATGATCATGAAACTTCGGTTGAGGTTGCTACAGAGCCTGGCAGCTCAACGAGAACTCGTACCACTCCTGATTGGTATGATCCCGTTATGAGTGTCATGTTGGTGGACAACACCGATGACCCTGCGACATATGAGGAAGCGATGATGAGCCCAGATTCCAATAAATGGCAAGAAGCCATGAAATCCGAGATTGGATCCATGTACGAAAACCAAGTATGGACTTTGGTGGACTTACCGGATGGCCGGAAGGCTGTCGAGAACAAATGGATTTTCAAGAAGAAAACAGATGTTGATGGTAATGTTACTGTCTATAAAGCTTGACTTGTCGCAAAAGGGTTTCGACAAATTCAAGGAGTTGACTACGATGAGACTTTCTCACCAGTAGTGAAGCTAAAGTCTGTGAGGATTATGTTAGCAATCGCTGCATATTACGATTATGAGATATGGCAGATGGATGTCAAAACAGCGTTCCTCAATGGAGACATTGATGAAGAGTTGTATATGATACAACCCAAATGTTTTGTCGATCCTAAAGATGCTAACAAGGTGTGAAAACTTCAAAGGTCCATATATGGATTGAAGCAAGCATCCCGAAGTTGGAATCAATGTTTTGATAAGGTAATCAAAAGTTTTGGTTTTATACAAACTTATGGAGAAGCTTGTATTTACAAGAAAGTGAGTGGGAGCTCTGTAGCATTCTTAATACTATATGTAGATGACATATTGTTGATTGGAAATGATGTAGACCTTATTAATAGTGTCAAGGAATATTTGAATAATAGTTTTTCAATGAAAGATCTTGGCAAAGCAGCTTACATATTAGGGATACAGATTTATAGAGATAGATCGAGATGCCTAATATCATTGTCACAAAGTACATATTTGGACAAAGTTCTAAAGTGGTTTGGAATAGAAGATAGCAAGAAAGGGTTCTTGCCCATGTTGCCCAATACGACCTTGAGTAAAACTCAAAGTCCAGCAACGGCAGAAGATAGAGAAAGGATGAGTAAGACTCCCTATGCCTCAGCCATAGGATCTCTAATGTATGCCATGCTATGTACTAGACCCGACATTGCATATGCTGTTAGTTTAACTAGCAGATATCAAAGTGATCCAGGAGTGGATCATTGGACAGCGGTCAAAAATATCCTTAAGTACTTGAGAAGAACTAAGGATATGGTTCTTTCTTATGGAGGTGATGAACATCTCGTTGTTAATGGTTACACCGATGCTAGTTGGAACACCGATCCGGATGATTCTAAATCTCAATCCGGATACGTATTTACTTTGAATGGTGCAGCAGTTAGCTGGAGGAGTGCAAAGCAAAGCGTTGTGGTGAGATCGTCAACTGAATCGTAATACATAGCTGCTTCAGAGGCTTCACAAGAAGCGATATGGATGAAGGAGTTCATTACAGAGCTCGGTGCGGTTCCAAGTGCGCTGGACCCAATGTCTATCTACTGTGATAACATGGGCTCCATAGCCAATGCGCGAGAACCAAGGTCACACAAGAAGATGAAGCACATCAAGCTACGTTTTCATGCTATTCGAGAACATGTCCAATATGGTGACATAAAGATTTGCAAAGTACACACAGATCTGAATGTGGCGGATCCGTTGACTAAACCTCTCCCGAGGGCAAAACATGACCAACACCAAACTGCCATGGGTGTTCGGTATATTACCATGTAATATAGATTAGTTGACTCTAGTGCAAGTGGGAGACTGTTGGAGATATGCCCTAGAGGCAATAATAAATGTAGTTATTATTATATCTTTGTGTTTATGATAAATGTTTACATTCATGCTATAATAGTATTAACAAGGAAACATTAATACTTGTGTGATTTGTAAACTAAATTAGAGTCCCTAGTAAAGCCTCTTTATAATACTATCTTGTTGGTTAATAAATGATTGTGGTTTCTCTATCATGAACATTGAGATGTTATTAACAACAAGATCATATCGTTAGGAGAATGATATGATGGACATGCTCCTATAGATAAGCGTAGCATAAAGATCAAGTCATTTTAATAGTTCAATTGCTACATGCTTTCTGATACATAGTAACCTAATTCCTTCGACCATGAGATCATGCTTATCACCATAACCGAAAGGATGCTTTGATGACATCAAACACCACACCGTAACTGGGTGGCTATAAAGGTGGCATTGAGTGTTCAGAAAGTATTGGTTGAGACACATGGATCAAGAGTGGGATTTGTCCATCCATATGACGGATAGATATACTCTGGGCCCTCTCGGTGGAATGTCATCCAATTGGCTTGCAAGCATGTGACTGGCTCACAAGGGATCACATATCACGGGAACGAGAAAAGAGTACTTATCAGTAACGAGGTTGAACTAGGTATGCAGAGATACCGACGATCAAAACCTCGGATAAGTAAACTATCGTGAGACAAAGGGAAATTGGTATCGTATGTAAGTGGTTCATTCGATCACAAAGTAATCGTAGAAATATGTGGGAGCCATATGAATTTCCAGATTCCTCTATTGGCTATTGATCGGAGAGGTGTCTCGATCATGTCCGCATAATTCACGAACCGTAGGGAGACACACTTAAGGATTTGATGTTGTTGAGTAGTTATGGAATGATGAGTAATAGACCGAATGTTGTTCGGAGTCTCGGATGGGATCCGGGATATCACGACGAGATCCGGAATGGTCCGGAGAATAAGATTCATATAAGGAAAGTCCTGTTTCGGGGTTGGAGAATGGTTCCAGTGTTTTCATCGGGAATGTTCTAGAAGGTTCCGGAAGGTCCGGCACTCCGGAGGGGAAGGGTACATGAATGTGTCATAACAAGTTGGAATGGTTGCATCATGTACTAGGTGTCATCGCTGAGCAAAATAAAGGGATAAATCAAATCCTAGTTTGAAAAGTCAAACGCCAATTTGAAAAGTCAAACGGCAAGTTTGCTTGGTGGAGGGAGAGTAGGAAACCTACTTGGGGAGGAAGTCCCTCTCCCACCACCGCCGGCCTTGGAAGCCGAGTTGGGGAGGGACTCCCCTCCCCTTGGCCGGCGCCCCCCACCTATATAAGGAGGGGAAGGGATGCCCCTCCAAACCTACACCTTGCACCCTCCAAACCCTAGCCCCAAGCCGCCGGCGCCGCCACCTCCTGCTGCTGCGGCCGCCTAGGGCAAACCCTAGCCGCCGACTTGGGCTTCCCCAAGCCCTAGCCGTCGGCCTATCCCTCTCCCCTTGGTGTGTCTAAACCCTAGATCACCGAGGCCTCTCTCATAGTCCACCATACTCGCTCTGGCTTAAGGCGAAGCCCTGCGAGATCTCCCCTCTACTTACGGTACCACGCCGTCATGCTGCCGGAATCGAGAGGAGAGTGCTACAACCTCCGCTGCCTGCTGGAACAAGGGAGAGGAAGGTCTTCATCGAGTACCGAACGTGTACCGACTGCGGAAGCGCTGCCGGAACGCAGCGCCAGAAGGATCGTCTACACGATCTTGAGATCGGGAAGAGTACGACTACACCACCCACGAGAATCCGCTCTCGTTAAACACTTTGGAATCATCGAGGGTGAGTTATTCTATCGACTCGTTGCTACAATCTAGTAGATAGATCTTGGCTTGTTTGTTTGTATGCGATAGAAATTTTTTGTTTTCCATGCTACGAACCCCTACAGGCTAAGCATGGCAAAGGCAAGTATCATAACTTAAAGGAAATTCTAATATTACTACAACTACTAGGATTTCTCAAGCATAGCATATAGATACTTAGCAAAATATCCATGCAAGTCCTATACAAAATATATCAAATGCATAGGTGGAAATATAGGGATAAAAGCATGAAGCACCACTTGCCTTGGTAGTTTGGGGAGTAGCAACAATCTTCACAACCACAATCACTATTAGCACCAAAATCTACACATAAAATAATAGCACCAAAATCTACACATAAAATAATGGCACCAAAATCACATATCAAAGATATACAAACAAAAATATATGAATGCATGCAAATGCCATGTGATGATTTTCTACATAAAACAAGGCAAGTATACAGTACTGAATCATAAACAAGTCCAAAACATACCAAATAAACTTTATTTGATCTTTAAATCATTTTTCAAATAATTACTATACTCAAATTATGCCATAAATGTCTCTGCAAAAATAACCATTTTTACAGAGGCAAAACATTAAACACATTGCATAAACAGATAGGATTTTCTCTCCTGATTCCAATGATATAAAATTTGCAGAATTTGAACGTGGGGATCAAAAGTTATGAATTTGGCAAGTTTGAAACACTAATAGATCAAATTTCTGTTTTTAAATCTAAACTCAGGCCACGCGGCGGCTTCTGATTCGCTGATACCGATTCGCACGGATCGATCAACGTGGACCACTGGATCTAACTAAAAACGCACGGCTAGATCTAACGCATACCCCTTCGTTAAGTGAATCTATCGTATGCGTTAGATTTAGATCTAACGGCTACCGATCAAACGACCAAAGTCTGGCGGCGCTGGCGACGATGGCGCAGCGGCGGCGCTCTGTCTGCGATGCTCTAGCGGCTATAGAGGGGGCTGGGGTCAACGGAGGGGCTTACCGAACTTGCAAGGTCGCGCTGATGCTCAACCTCTTGTCGACGTGGACGGCGGCGTGTTGTGGAGGTCACTGGGTCTCGTCGGAGTAGCGGGCGGCGTCGGGTTCTTGCAGTCGAAGAGGTTGCCGACGATGTGGACCTCCCTAACACAATGCGAAGGCGTCAGGGTGTGCACAACAAACTGGCGAACAAGATAGGGTCAAGTAGAAAACACAGGGCGGCCTGGTATTACCTAAATCGTTTACCGGAGTTAGGCGGCGGTTCTGCCATTTGTAGAGGTTGTCGGGGACGGCGACCTAGGTCATGCGCGGGCAAAACAAAAGCATCAAGAGAAGCACAGAGACGCGGAGAACTTGATAGCGTCAAGCAGAAGACAAGGGGCGCTCGGTACTCACCGGAATCAGACGTCGGAGTTCGTCGGGACATCGGCGAGGTTTGGTAAAATTCGAGCAGCCTGGTGGCGGAGCGACCGAGTGGGGTGAGGGGAAATGGCCGTGGTGAAGAGGAGATTAAATAGCCAAGAGCGGGGCGGCGATTACTCCCTGCATCAATGGGAATTAAGAGGGGCAGTGACTGCGGCGAGGTAACGGCGGAGCGGCTCGGGCGCGCGTTGATTGAGGACGACGCTGATGGGGCAGGGTGGGGTCGGCTTGCCAGCGGGTGGGTGCGCACTGCTGCGGTGAGAAACAGAGAGAAAGGGAGAACCCCGGGTGGGCTGCTTTGTCTGCTGGGCCAAATGAGTGACGCCAGGCCCAGTTCTGTTTTCTAATCTTTTTTCTTTT
Source organism: Avena sativa (assembly GCA_916181665.1). Classification (NCBI taxonomy): domain Eukaryota; kingdom Viridiplantae; phylum Streptophyta; class Magnoliopsida; order Poales; family Poaceae; genus Avena; species Avena sativa. The sequence goes on from OV702283.1 coordinate 105,895,668, forward strand.
TATAATTTCATTTTTACGAAACCTTTTCAAATAAATTCAAAAGCATTAGAATTCCAAATCTTTCTAGACTTTTATAAAGTGAAACCTGCATAATTTTGAGCATAAAACCATGCTGTCTTACTAGACTTTCTTGGTTCCTTTGGAATTTTTAGAATAAACAGTGCCTAAGCACAAGATTTAATATAGATATGAAAATGGTTTTAAAACCATATTTTGATTTTGGAAATTTTGTTAAAGCTTTGGAACTCAACCAAACCAACTTATGAACAAAAAAAATCTTGGTTTGAAACAAATATTCTCTCTCTAGAGAGTAGCATTGGATCAATGCTTGCTTACATAAAATAATAGAACTCAATGCTTCTGTTTCTTTGAAATGAGTTTGAAATTCAACCCTAAATGATTATGCATGCAAGGATGATATGCAATCTTTGAAAACATGATTTTAGGGATGTTACAAATCTAACCCCCTTAATGTGGATCTCGCCCTCGAGATTCGGATTGGCTAGCAAATAAGTGAGGGTGGTCTTTCCGAAGATCATCTTCTCTTTCCCATGTTGCTTCTTCTTCGGAATGATGGTTCTATTTAACTTTGCAGAACTTGATAGTCTTAGTCCGAGTAACTCTTTCTGCAGTCTCAAGAATCTTGATGGGGTTTTTCCTCATAAGTGAGATCACTTTCCAATTGGACCTCCTCCAAAGGTATAGTATCCTTCAAAGAAGTCTCTTCCATTTCTGGATGGCATTTCTTTAGCTGACTCACATGAAACACATTGTGAACGACAGACAATGATTCTGGCAATTCAATCTCATAAGATACTTCTCCCTTACGACTCAGAATCTTGAAGGGTCCAACATATCTTGGTGCCAATTTTCCTTTGACTCCAAATCTCTTCACTCCACGAAGTGGTGACACTCTAAGATAAGCTCTATCACCCACTTCATAGGTGACTTCTCTACGCTTAGGATCTGCGTAGCTCTTCTATCGATATTGTGCTATCTTCAATCTGTCCTTAACTAACTTGACTTTCTCTTCAGCCTCTTTCATTTGTTCTGGTCCGAACAAATTTATTTCTCCCACACCATTCCATAACAATGGGGTGGTACACTTTCTCCCATAGAGAAACTCAAATGGTGCCATCTCAATACTAGCTTGATAGCTGTTATTGTAAGAGAATTCTACGTAAGGCAGACTTTCATCCCAACTGTCTCCATAGTCTAGGGCACATGCCCTTAACATATCTTCAAGTATCTGGTTGGTCCTTTCTGCTTGTCCATCAGTCTGAGGATGAAAAGCAGTGCTGAATTCCAATCTCGTTCCCAATGACTCATGTAGTTGCCTCCAAAAATGAGAAGTGAACTGAGTCCCCCTATCAGACACAATACTCTTGGGTACTCCAAGCAGACACACAATCCTATTCATGTATATCTTGGCCAACTTAGCACTTGTGTAGGTTGTCTTCACGGGTATGAAATGAGCCACTTTAGTTAGGCGATCCACTACTACCCAAATAGAATCATATCCTGACCTGGTCCTTGGCAATCCAGTGATGAAATCCATGCCAATCTTGTCCCACTTCCAATCAGGAATAGGTAGTGGTTGTAGAAATCCTGCTGGTTTCTGATGTTCCGCTTTCACTCTACTACATACATCACACAAAGCAATATGTTCGGCGATGTCCTTCTTGAGATTATTCCACCAAAATCTTTCCTTCATATCCATGTACATTTTGGTGTTACCCGGATGAATGGAATATGGTGAGTTGTGCGCTTCTTGTAAAATCAGTTTCTGAAGCTCCGGATCTTGTGGAACGCAGATACGTTTTCCATACCATAAAGTACCTTGTTCGTCTTCATGGAATCCTTTGGATTTTCCTTTGCCAATATTTTCCTTAATCTCTTCAATTTCCTTGTTTGTCTTTTGGGCTTCCTTGATTTTGTCCAATAAAGTGGGTTGCACATCCAATGACATGAGATGTCCTTCAGGCACAATCTCCAATCTGAGATCTCTAAATTAAGCACATAGATCATCTGGCAACTCTCCCTTAGTAAGGCCATTCACAAAAACCTTACGGCTTAGAGCATCTCCTACAACATTTGCTTTACCAGGATGGTATTGCAAACTCAAGTCATAGTCCTTGATGATTTCTAGCCATCTTCTTTGTCTCATGTTGATTTCTTTCTGAGTGAAGATATACTTCAAACTCTTGTGATCTGTGAACACTTCACATCGTTTTCCCAAAAGATAGTGTCTCCATGTTTTGAGTGCATGGACAACAGAGGCTAACTCTAAATCATGAGTAGTGTAATTTACCTCATGAGTTTTGAGTTCTCTCGAGGCATAAGCCACAACTTTCCCTTCTTGCATTAGAACTGCACCTAATCCAAGATGAGATGCATCACAATACACTTGGAAATCTTTCTCCAAGTCTGGCAGACATAAGACTGGTGCTGTCACTAGTCTCTTCTTCAATTCTTGGAAACTGAGTTCACATCCTTCAGACCAAGCAAATTTCTTGTCTTTCTTTAGCAACTCAGTCATAGGCTTAGCTATTTTGGAGAAATTCTCAATGAACCTTCTGTAGTATCCTGCCAAGCCAAGGAAACTACGAACCTCTTTTACTGACTTTGGAGATTCCCATTCAGTTATAGCTGACACTTTAGCGGGATCAACTGCTACACCATCTCCTGACACAACGTGTCCAAGAAATCCAACTTCATTTAACCAAAATTCACACTTGCTGAATTTGACATACAGCTTATGCTCTCTAAGCTTCTCAAGTATCAAACGCAAATGTCCTTCATGCTCTTCTTTGCTCTTGGAGTAGATCAAAATGTCATCGATGAATACAGCAACAAAATTGTCAAGGAACTCCATGAACACTTTGTTCATCATATTCATGAAATAAGCATGTCAAAACCTGGTGGATTGTTCTGATTGTTGTTGTTGTTGTTGTTGTTGTTGTTGTTGTTGTTCTGATTCTGCATGAAAGTTGTCATCATTTGCATCAGCTGTGCTTGTGCTGTCATCAGCTGCTGCATCTCTGGGGTGACATTGTTGTTGTTCGGGTTGGGGTTGGCACGTCGAGGAGGCATCTGTGGTTTTCAATAAGGATAAGAATGAGATACCCATAGATGCTTATTATGCACAATACAACACAGACAATCACCAAACAAGCATCAAAATAACATAAGGTTCAACGACATAAACAACAAGTTTGAAAAAGCAAACACACCAATAGCAAGCCATCCACATGTTGGATGGTCATTGCGACTCAATAATCAAAAGCATGGTAAATGACAAATAAACGAGTAGTCATGACTACTCCTCTGCATCAACCTCCTCGTCGACAAGTGTAAGACCTGCATTCTCCATAGCGTTCTTGTACTCCTTGACATTGGTAGTCAAGGCCTCTACCTTGGCTTTGAGAGCCCTCTTCTGTGAACGAAGCCTCTCAATCACACCCTGTTGATGCTCGATCTCGAAGTCCTTGGCCTATAGTTCTGCAGTCATCTCTCGAATCCTCTTGTTCCTATCTTGGAATCTTTTCTCTTGACTCTTGAACTTTCTATCTTGACTCTCGAACTTGGCCTCCATTTCCTTGACTATCTCATCTTTCTCCGCGAAGAGCTTGTCCTTCTCACGAATTTGCACCTGGAGTTCGTCATTGCTAAGCATGACGTTGGTCCTATGAGTATCTAGGTGCCTAAGAAGAACCTCTAGGTCCTGGAGGTATAGACGAATTGGCTCTGCCGCCTCTCTAGCAGCATCCTCGAACTCAATAGCCTCGCCATCCTCGTCGCGTCTTCCGAAGGCATGGAAGTGAGTACCTCTAATATCCCGAGAGTGTCTCCCTAACAGACGCCCAAGTAAATCCTGCATGACTACCTCTAGGCCTCTCTCCCTGTCGTCATGCATAAACTTGAAGATGATTGCCTCCGTAGTAGGCTCAGTCTGGCGTCCTAGCTGATTAACCTTGAAGCCCCAAAGGTCCTTCCTCTCAAACTTGGTAAGGGGAAGCACGAGGATGCTAGGAAGAGGAAGATTGAGCATGCTAGTGAGCTCAATAAGACGAGTGCCAAAACAAGTTCCCTTGAACTCTTCAGCCGTGCTGATAGTAACATTAGGCATCTATTTTATATGACAGAGAGAAGTTAGAATCAACAACAATAGAAAATTCACAAGACAGTATCACAAGCATATCATTGACAAACAAACACACAAGCCATGGTATACATAAATCCATTACAAGCATCCAAGGTTCAATATAACTTAATCAAAATTTTAGAAATATAATGATAAGTGTGGTGGTCCAACTAACAGGGCACATTACATCTCTCACTCTCTAGTCTAAAGGCTATCAAAGCATCCTTCTCCCAATAGAGATGAGAAAGAAGATTAGAAAAGTTTACGAGAAGAATAAGACAAGTGTGGAAGTTGTTGAAAATTTTCCTTAGTGGTTTCTAATCCAATCCTAGGGTCATAATCCTACAGGCAACACAGTGCTCTGATACCATCTGTAAGATCCCTCCCTTTATAAAGGTAAGGATCCCTGTGATTGCAATGCTAGTCCCTGGATCAATGCTAGCATCCACATTTTAAGATGAAGTACATAGAAACAAAGGTCATTATTACATATCATTCCAGAGACAAACATAGTCTTTTACAAACTCCATGGCCATAGGCCTAATACAAGAGTTCAAATATAGAATAAGATAAATAAGTCTTCATCATCATGTGCCACAGGCAAGCATGTTAAGTGTAGACTCATAACCCCTAATCATCATCAGAATAACCTGCAACATCACAAGTTACAGCCACAGTGGGTCAATACATTGGAATAGTATTGGCAAGTGATACCTTAGTAGAATATTAACATCTAAATACTATATGAATTTGGCTAAGTGTAGCTTAGGCTTGCTTTGCTCAAAATAGGTTTTACCTATTAGTTGAAAACACTAAGTTTTTCTTTGACAAAACCTTCCCAAGGAATCACCAATAGAAATTGGTGAACCTTCACCCTTGTTCGACCACAAGTTTTTACTTAGAAAATTGGGATGAGGAGATTCTTGATAGCTTCCATGTATTGATGCTCAAGTTGTCCAATACCAGGGACATGGCTAAGTACTTAGATTCTTCATCTGCAGAAGTTGTGCACTTTCTCCACAAGACTTGATTTTCACCAAGACAGGACCTTTCAGAAGCCTTCCCTTAGACCAAATGGACGCGTTCCAACCTATCATCCCACTACCACCAACTGTCCAAATGGCTAAGTTATTCCAACCTATATGATCCAGGCAGAGCCCATATTGCCATGTGGCTGCACTAGAAGCTTCTTAACATTTGGCATCTCAAATCCCTTTGTTCCTGGGTGGCTTTCCACAAGTGAGATACACAAGGTAAACCATAGATATGGGCCTTGTGTAACCACTCAACACAAACCATTCTTTCCATTCCACCCAGGTGTTTTATTCACTTAGTTGTTTTATTAAGCAAAAACACAAGTCAATGACTTGGAAATATTTCACATAGCATGAATATATAAACCACCCATGGTTGCTACTAGCTAGGCTAAGCATGGCAAAGGCAAGTATCATAACTTAGAGGAAATTCTAATATTGCTACAACTACTAGGATTTCCCAAGCATATCATATAGATATTAGCAAAATATTCATGCAAGTCCTATACAAAATATTTCTAATGCATAGGTGAAAATATAGGGATAAAAGCATGAAGCACCACTTGCCTTGGTAGTTTGGGGAGTAGCAACAATCTTCACAACCACAATCACTATTAGCACCAAAATCTACACATAAAATAATGGCACCAAAATCACATATCAAAGATATACAAACAAAAATATATGAACGCATGCAAATGCCATGTGATGATTTTCTACATCAAACAAGACAAGTATACAATACTGAATCATAAACAAGTCCAAAACATACCAAATAAACTTTATTTGATCTTTAAATCATTTTTCAAATAATTACTATACTCAAATTATGCCTATAAATGTCTTTGCAAAAAATAACCATTTTACAGAGGCAAAACATTAAACACATTGCATAAACAGATAGGATTTTCTCTCTTGATTCCAATAATATAAAATTTGCTGAATTTGAATGTGGGGATCAAAAGTTATGAATTTTGCAAGTTTGAAACACTAATAGATCAAATTTCTGTTTTTAAATCTAAACTGAGGCCACGCGGCGGCTTCTGATTCGCTGATACCGATTCGCACGGATCGATCAACGTGGACCACTGGATCTAACTGAAAACGCACGGCCAGATCTAACGCATACCCCTTCGTTAAGTGAATCTATCGTATGCGTTAGATTTAGATCTAATGGCTACCGATCAAACGACCAAATTCTGGCGGCGCTGGCGACTTTGGCGCGGTGGCGGCGCTCTGTCAGCGACGCTTCGGCGGCTACAGAGGGGGCTGGGGTCAACGGAGGGGCTTACCGAACTCGCAAGGTCGCGCTGATGCTCAACCTCTTGCCGGCGTGGACGGGGGCGTGTTGTGGAGGTCACCGGGGCTCGTCGGAGTAGCGGGCGGCGTCGGGTTCTTGCAGTCGACGATGTTGCCAACGATGTGGACCGCCCTAACACAAAGCGAAGGCGTCAGGGTGGGCACAACAAACTGGCGAACAAGATAGGGTCAAGCAGAAAACACGGGGCGGCCTGGTATTACCTAAATCGTTCACCGGAGTTAGGCGGCGATTCTGCTGTTTGTAGAGGTTGTCGGGGACGGCGACCTGGGTCATGCAAAGGCAAAAAAAAGCATCAGGAGAAGCACAAAGACGCGGCAAACTTGATAGCGTCAAGCAGAAGACAAGGGGCGCTCGGTAATCACCGGAATTAGTCGTCGGAGTTCGTCGGGACAGCGGTGAGGTTTGGTGAAATTCGAGCAGCCTGGTGGCGGAGCGAGCGAGTGGGTGAGGGGAAATGGCCGTGGTGAAGAGGAGATTAAATAGCCAGGAGCGGGGCGGCGATTACTCCCTGCATCAATGGGAATTAAGCGGGGCAGTGACTGCGGCGAGGTAACGGCGGAGCGGCTCGAGCGTGCGTTGATTAAGGACGACGCTGACGGGGCAAGGTGGGGTCGGATTGCCAGCGGGTGGGTGCGCGCTGCTACGGTGAGAAACAGAGAGAAAGGGAGAACCCTGGATGGGCTGCTTTGTCTGCTGGGCCGAATGAGTGACGCCAGGCCCAGTTCTGTTTTCTAATCCTTTTTCTTTTTCTAATTCCATTTTCAGGAAACCTTTTCAAATAAATTCAAAAGCATTTGAATTCCAAATCTTTCTGGACTTTTATAAAGTGAAACCTGCATAATTTTGAGCATAAAACCATGCTGTCTTACTAGACTTGCTTGGTTCCTTTGAAAATTTTAAAATAAACAGTGCCTAAGCACAAGATTTAATATAGACATGAAAATGGTTTTAAAACCATATTTTGATTTTGGAAATTTTGTTCAAGCTTTGGAACTCAACCAAACAAACTTATGAACAAACAAATCTTGGTTTGAAACAAATATTCTCTCTCTAGAGAGTAGCATTGGATCAATGCTTGCTTACATAAAATAATAGCACTCAATGCTTCTGTTTCTTTGAAATGAGTTTGAAATTAAACCCTAAATGGTTATGCATGCAAGGATGATATGCAATCTTTGAAAACATGATTTTAGGGACGTTACAACTTTATACTTTGATCAGTAATGTTTTGTCGCTCTGCATGATTATGGCCATTATTTCTCTCTTAGTTGGTCGCTCCCAGTCTTTTGCTAGCCTCAACTTGTATTGAGTAAGCTCTACTCATGCATCCAACTCCCAAGAAACCAAGTTATTCCAAAGTGTCCACTATAAATTCCTATGCATGGTGTGTTACACCATTCCAAGTATATTCTTGTTTTATCTATCTTCCAAATTAAACTTGTTATGTGAAAGTTAGTGATTAAAGCTCTCACAAACTTGATGGCACACTTTATTTTTCTTGCCCCTAATAAACTTGAACCATTGTGTCATCTATGTTGTATATGCTTGCACTTATAAGTTGGAATTAGCAGAACCGTGCTATCACGGGGAACACTTTCAACATTGCACTTGTACTTTGTACACAGTTGATATCATGCTCTTTTGTCTATGGATGTCGTCGGTGTGAAATGAAAGGGGAGCTTGTAAGTCCATGGAGTTATGTATGTATGTTAGATAAATGCCTGGGCCGCTAGCCTAAGCCATGCCTAATCATGGTGGAAACTTGCAGCATCACCATAATGAGCAATCTGGGAAGCATCCTCAATAAAAACCTATGCAAATAGCAAATAAAAATATCACTGAGATTCTGATTGTCTGCTTGCCTTGTCATTTTGGTTATGGGATAGCTCCTGTACCATGTGCAAGGGGTACCCGTTGGTGGTTCTCTATGATACACATGTACTTACTATGACAAGAACTTACATGTGACTAAAGTTGAGTAGCATGAGGTGTGGCCCTCGTATTTAAGGGACATGAGATTGTCAACTTATACTTTGTCAAGCATATACTCCATAGTTTGTTCACTTTAACCTTAATCACTTCAATATGCTTATGATAGGGGCAATGAGGGCTGAAAGCTAACAAGTACCATAATTTTTGGAAGCTTTTTATGTGACTTGAAATCCCTGCTTTCCTTTATGAAGGGCCTTTCTTCCACCACTATATTGAGTCTCACCCTTCTACCTTTAGGCACCAGTTAAGAGAGCATAGTTGCCATTATTAGTTCTATGTGCATTGTCCCAAAACTTATTAATTGATGCATATTGTTGATATTACTTTTTCTTGTGCTATTTGTATCTAGTCACCCTTATGAACTATGAAGGTGTCCTATGCATCTATTTGCTACTACATGAGGGACAAGCTGAATGCCACTATGCTATGTTTTCTGTATGTGAAACAAACAAACGTCTTTCAAATGCATTGTTATTCATGAATCTTTGTTTGTAACCTTTCATGTTGAATGCGTAGTTACTTTGTCTTATTGTTAAAACTCAATATTTCATGCTCATGTTTAGAGTTCTTTAATCCCAGCTTTCAATGCTTGCAAATGGTTTGATCTTGATTTTGATGGTGCATGTCACCTAAAAAATTATTATTTTTATCACTTACCTACTCGAGGACGAGCAGGAGTTAAGCTTGGGGATGCTTGATACGTCGTAAATGTATCTATAATTTTTGATGTTCCATGCTTGTTTAGTATCCACTTTGCTATGTTTTGTGTAGACTTTGAGGTATTTTTATAAACTTTATGGAACTAACCTATTGACAAGATGCCACAGTGCTAGTTGCCTATTTTCTGCCGTTTTTGGTTTCAGAAAGCTAAAAAATGAATATTCTCGGAATTGGACGGGAAAAAAGCCAAAGTTCATATTTTTCCCTGAGCGATACGGAACCACGAAGCAGAGTTGGAGGAGGACACCAGGGTGGCCGCACCCCCTAGGCGCGGGTCAGCCCTGGTGGCGCCCACAGGGGGTGTGGACCCCCTGGTCCTCCACCGACCTTGCCTCCTTCGCCTATAATAAGCCTCAGACCCGAAAACCCTAAGGCATCTAGAAGAAATCCACAAAAACCTCCGTAGCACCGCCGCCACCGAAGGGGAGATTCGGGGGACAAAAAGTCTCTGTTCCGGCACCCTGCCAGGACGGGGAAGTGCCCCCAAAGCCATCTCCATCGATCTCCAACACCATCTCCATCACCTTTGCTGATTCCCATGATGAGGAGGGAGTAGTTCTTCCTCGAGGCTAAGGGCTCTACCGGTAGCTATGTATTCATCTCTCTCTCTATGCATGATCATATTGTGGTCATGAGCTTTGTAATCAAGTAGATCTACATTTCTACTCAAGTGCTTCAATAGATCTCTAGATCTCCCCATGTCTGTGAAAGTGACAGCGTGCACGCCATGGTGGCACTTAGGCTAGAGTCTACATAAATACTCATCGTGATTTAATAGATCTATGTTTTTCCCCACGTGTGTGAAAGTGACAGCGTGCACGCCATGTGTGGCACTTAAGCTAGGTTACATATATATTTATCATGAGTATATTTTGAGTTGGTTGTCTCTATGAAATTGTGGTGTTTGTTGGAACCATCTAGCGCTCAAGGTGACAGTGTGGGGTTATCTAGATGGGGAAGGCGGACTTTGAGGTGTGCTTTTGTAGGCCTAAGCCTACCATGGATTAGAGTGTCCAACCGGAGAGTAGTTAAGAGTAGTTAAGAGTAGTATCATGAAGAGAGGACATGTATATGAGAGAGTGTTCACTAGTGAAAGTATGATCCCTAGGCCTTGTTTCTAAGCATTGAAACACCGTTTGCATCTAGATCTGTTGCATGTTTGCTTGCTTCCATCTTTATTTCAGTTTGCCTTTAGTTTCTCCCATGTCTACAACAAGCCAGAAGCTCTTTTCTAGCACCGTTACCACTTGTACTTTACTATCTCTTCGCCGAACTAGTGCACCTATCCACCTGACAAGTGTATTGAGTGTGTTGGGGACACAAGAGACTTCTTGTATCTTGATTGCAGGGTTGCTTGAGAGGGATAACTTTGACCACTTCCTCCCTGAGTTCGATAAACCTTGGGTAATCCACTTAAGGGAAACTTGCTGCTATTCTACAAAACTCTACACTTGGAGGCCCAACAACTATCTACAAGAATAGAAGAGCGTAGACATCAATGATGGGAGGCGGATCTGCAGCGACCACGAGACAAACATAGACTCCCAAGATTATATTTCCAGTGTTCACTCCGAGCACCTCTGCCATGGCTCCTGGCACAACGCCGACCTCTCCTACATGCGGTCTTGAGGTGCTGCCCAAATAGGTGGAGATCCTCCGAGTTAACACAGTTTCCTTCGGCAAACTGTTCGCTGAGAGCACAAGCAACCTCAAGATCATCGCATATGTAAGTTTTATATGCCTTTTCATTTCACATATAGTATCCCACTATAGCTCCCAAGGATTTAGATGGAAAATCATAGGTATTTTGGTCTGAATACTCTAAGAGTGACTAAGTAAGAAACTTTGTACTGTAGCCCCAAAGTATGTAGTTTGAATAAATTATTTTGAATAGATACTTTTAGAGTAGCATACATAGTGTTTGTAATTTTCAATACTGTAGCCCCCAAGCTTCTAGTTGAAACATAATTAGTTCAGACTAGATGCTTAAAGAAAGACTAAGCATAGCTTTGAGTTAAAAGATCATACTATAGCCCCCGAGCCTCTAGGTGGAACCAAATAATTCCGACTAGATGCTCTAAGTAGACTAAGTAACCTTTTTGTATTTGCCGAATGAGAATGATCAGAGGGTAACCGCCAACGGCAAGTTCCACAAGATGCACAAGGATCTTGAAGCTTAAAAGGGTAAAACCGCCTTCTTGAAGGAACAGGTCGGCAAGGGCAAGAGTCTTTTATGTTTTCAGTTTCATTCTCAACTTGATATTATGTCTTTATCTTCCGACTACTCATTATGCTTTGTCATTTCTCCAACTTGTAGAATGTGTTGCCAAGGCCAAATATATTGTCGAGCAGTCCAAGCATATCCAAGAGCTGGACAGTGAAAACACAATCTTAAAGCAGGAGAGGGATGATACCCTAAAGATGCATGAAGATGCACTAGCTGCCATGCAAGTATCTGCAAACACGGAGATTAACCGCCTTAAGGAGGAGATTACGATCCTCAAGGAGCAGAAGAAAGCTACCGACAAGCACAATTCTCGTAACCTTGAGGCGTACAAGACTCGCCGAAAGGAACATGACTCCATGGCGGAGGTTCTCCAGCAAGCTGAGAGAAGCGTCTTTAGTAAGCATTTTTCGTCTTGTACTTATGTATATAAGGTACTTTGATCTAATGTGGTGAACTCATGTACTCAAATATTTTTGTCGGAAATGCATATCCTATTGGCCTAGCCAACAATGCTCCTCCATGAAAAGACTGCATGGTTCTTGCCGGCAACTTCATCGACACTGTGATCTCCCAAGCCAAGGAAATTGCCAAGCCCCTGGACATCAATATCAAGGAGGTGGATTCTGTCATGAAGTTCTCGGAGATCCTTCACCGAGCCCCCGAGCGCATCGTAAGCTAGAAAGCATCATGTACCCGGGCTGGCGCTAGGATGGCCCTAACCATGGTCAAAGCCCACTACAACGATGCCGACATTGATATGGTGACCGCTGGTCTCCCCGGCGTGAACGAAGACGGATAAAAGATCGACAATGATGCAATATGGACTTATCTCGCCGGCTATGACACCAGGGTCGCCAAATTGGTCAAGGCGGACGTCTTCGTGCCTCTCGAGGTTATCGAAGCTGACCAGGCTAGCTCTAAATCCTTGAAGACCACTGACTTTGTTGATGAACAGATGGCTCTCCTATTGTCAACGATGCATCTTCGAAGTCCCCTGCGCTAGAAGAATGAAAAACACTTTGTAATATTTGCTTCTTCTGGAATTGTATTTGTGTGGAAAAACAATGTGGTTCGCTTAAGGCGGAAAACTTGACGATAAGTTTCCAGCTACTCAGGAACAAGTTCCAGCATGTATGTTGTGTATTTTTAAGCAAGTGCTAGCTTATAATTACTTTGGCTTTTATGCTTGACCTTTCATGAGTCGGAAGACCCTCAGTCAGAACCATGCGCTCAGGTGATGATTCCCAATGGCACCATAAAAAACCTAAGCACAAAATCACCGACTTCGAGTGCCAAAAGTCACTACTCCAGAATCCACATAAAACAACAAAGAACGTGTAGACCAGAAAACTTAAGCTAACGCCCGTAGGCGGAATTTTCACAAGTGAAAATGCAAAAACTTGTGCATAAAGGTTTTATATGATACAAAAATGAAAATTAAAGGAGGTAAAAGACTCAAGCATATGAGTGAACAATAAATATTTATTTCATTGATAATATAAGAGGTACACAATAGATAATAAAATATACTAAGTGTAAAAAGGAGGTAGCTGTGCTATGTTCCATGGCCGATCAAGCTCCAGGTAGTCATCATCCGGGTCACGTCGCTTACGATTATGATCCTTATTTGGTCTATCCTCCGATTCACAATTGTCAATGAGGTAATAAGAACCATTGAGTAGTGCCTTGCTTATGAACGGTCCTTCCCATGGCGGGGATAATTTGTGTGACTTTTCTGCTTAAGTCGGAGCACCATATCCCCCTCTTTAAACAAGAGATGCCGAACGCGGTGACTATGGTAGCTGTGTAGCTTCTGCTGGTAGATGGCAGATCTCTGGAATGCCAGCATGCGCTCCTCTCCGAGAAGGTCCACATCTAGGCGTCTGGGTTCTTCAGCGTCATCTTCGTCGTAGGCAGCAACCCTTGGTGAATCGTGGAGGATGTCGGAAGGTAAGACTGCTTCTGCTCAATATACCATGGGGAAAGGGGTGTAGCCGGCGGATCTGTTGGGAGTAGTTCTTAAACTCCATAAAACAGATGGCAATTCCTCAACCTAGGCTCCAGCTGCTCTATGTAGTGGTGATTCTAAATGTGGCTTTATTCCCTGCAAAATTAGTCCATTGTCTCATTCAACTTGACCATTAGATTGTGCGTGAGACACATATGCTAGGTCAAGGGGGATGCCTTTTTTCCCAACAGTAGGCCTCTACTTCTCCAAGTGATAAGTTGTTGCCGTTGTCGGTAATGATGCTATGTGGGAGACCAAATCTCACGACCAAATCCTGGACAAACCCAAGGGAAGTTGCCCCAACAGGCTTTCTCATGGGTTTATCTTCTATACATTTTATGAATTTATCAACTGCTACTAGAAGATGCGTAAACCCACAAGGTGCCGTCTGCAATGGACCAACCATGTCAAGCCCCCAGACTATAAACAACCAAGTTATTGGTATGGTTTGAAATTCTTGAGCTGGCACATGTCGTTGCCGTGCATAATACTGACACCCAACGCATGTATCAACCATATTGTCGGCATCCGCCTTCACGGTCAGCCAGTAGAATCCTTGTCGGAAGGCTTTGGAGACCAAAGATCGAGGAACAGCGCGATGCCCGCAATCTCAGAGATGAATCTCATGAAGCATATCAATACCTTCCTGCTGGGAAACATATTTTAGGTATACACTTGTGGTGCTTCTTTTGTAGATCCGCCCATTAATTATGGTATAGCCTTTTGCTTGACGTAGTATTTGCCGACTTTTGACCTCGTCGATGGGCAAAGTTCCATGTACAAGATACTCCATGAATGGTTTTTCCCAAGCTAGAGGGACTATTGTTACTGCATTAACAAATGAGTCACCTCTATCCGGATTCTCGGGGTCCACTCCCTTCATGGATGGGGTCCGTAGATGCTCCAGAAAAATCTCTGGCATAATTGGTTTGCGCCCCGATCCAAGTTTTGACAGAAGATCAGCCGCCTCATTTTCCTCCCTCTTGACGTACTTGACTTCGAAGCCTTTGAAGCACTTGGCTATCTCATCTACTTCGTCTCGATATGCCGCCATCATAGCAAACTATGCCTGGCGAAATTGGTTTTCTAGGCAACCAAGTCGAAGTCTCCACAGAAAACTATGCGCTTGATGCCAATATGCTTGGCTACGCGAAGTCCGTGAATGACTGCTTCATATTTTGCCATGTTGATTGTAGCCTCAAAGTGAATTTGCAGGATATAGTGCAGTTTTCTCCTATTGGTGACTGTAATACTACACCATCCCCTGAGCCATTGAGTAGTTTTTATCCGTCAAAGTGCATCACCCAATACTCTGGTTCAGGTACGGGAGTATGATCTGGAATCTCTGTCCAATTTGCAATGAAATCCGCCAAGGCTTAAGATTTAATAGCGTCGTGTCTCTTGTATGTGATCTCGAAGGCGGCAAGCTCAATGCCCCACTTCGCAACCCTTCCTGTAGTGTCGCTGTTGATGATGATGTAGGACAGTGGAGCTTTGCTCACTACTGTGATAGAGTGATCCTAGAAGTAGTCCCTCAGCTTCTGATAAGCAAGGAACATTCCATAAGCTAACTTCTGGCAGTGCGGGTAATGCTGCTTGGACTCCCTCAAGACCTCGCTTACATAGTAAACCGGCCGTTGCACTCCGTACTCATGCATTGGTTCCTTCTGCTCCACCACAATGACGATGCTGATAAATCAGTTGGTGGCCGCCATGTAGATCAACATAGACTCCATTGGCTCAAGTGCTGCAAGTATAGGCACATAAGAAAGTATTCTTGTTAGATCCTTAAGCACAGTGTCTGCCTCGTCTGTCCATACAAATTTGTCTGCCTTCTTCAACAACTTGTATAGCGGCTGAGCCTTCTCTCTAAGTCGGCTGACGAACCGGCTTACTGCTGCCATGCATCATGTGAGCCATTGGATGTCCTTCATGAAGGAAATATGCCCTAGAGGCAATCATAGAGATGATTATATTTCTTATGTATCCATGAGTTATTGTAATGTTCCTTGAATATCCATATCAGGCAACTTGTATTGATTGGCAATTATGTGAATTGTTTGTGAAACTCTTTACTTGTATGGTTATTTAATAGTTGTCCCTAGTCGGAGTTCATGTGAGGACACATGTGAATATTAGACTAGCACATCGATTGGTTGATGACTATGTTTCGCAAGTCATAGACATGGAGATGTCAAACCAATGATGTGGACACGTGTTATGAACATGGGGTTGGACTGACCAAACTTGAGACTGGCAATTAGTTGCAGCTCTCTCTACACATCATGTACGTTTTGTCCTTAGACCTGAGATTGTCGCATGTACTTGAGATGTGGATCGACATACTTTGGGGCTATCAGACGCTACTCCGTAGCTGGGTAGTTATAAAGGTAGTTTTCGGGTTTGTCCTGAAGCATGCTGCAAGGAATGGTCAATCAAGATGGAATTTGCCCCTCTCTACTTGAGAGAGATATCTCTGGGCCCCTCGAGTGATCGGATCCAGAAATGCATGGCCGTGCTACATATGTTTAAGAGTTAACCTAGTAAAGGGATTCCGAATCACAGTATCGAGAAAGGGAGGTCAGCTTGGAGCTAGACCAAATATCGTGAGGCAAAGGGAAAGACATGTACTAAACTTTGTGATGGTTCGTCCAATATGATCTTTGTATGCGTTTAGGAGTTGGCACGTCTTGCTAGAGGCCACTACCAACTATTAACAGAATAAGTGTATTCGTGTCATGTCTATACGTATATGAACCTATAGGGTCACACACTTAACGGTCTGGAAGCCTAATGAGGATTGGATCTCAATTAGACCAGGCTTAGGATACCACTAGGGACGCCTATATAAGAGAGGGTGGGGCGTGCTGACCAGGGTTAGACCATTCTCCCCAGCCGCCACTCCTCACGCCTGTGTTGCACGCGCGAACCTAGCAGTCCGGCGTCTGACGCTTCCACCCCACACGTGTGGATACCTCGGAGGAGCTGCATCTGTAGTGCTTGGACGAGCCGCGCAAGGGGAGCTGCTCATGGGACGATAACAAGGAGGAGAAATAGATCATCTACACTGCCTCGACGCGCTTCATCAAGTTCCGCAACTGCGCTCTAGTGGTAATCCTGTGATCTATGACAACAGTAATCTTGGTTTACGTGGTAGAAAATTTTGATTTGTGCTAGTGTAGCATACCCGTATCCCTTTAGTGGTATCAGAGCCGATGCTGTTCAATTATAGGTTCGGGATGTTTGCATATGGTGATATGCAGATTGATATGAATGATGTGATCGTTTATATTGAGGTGGTTTATGATTGATCTATGATCTTGCTTTCCATGATCGTGATTCTGAGGTTGTCGAACGACTTACCCCTACCGTTCGGCTTCCGCCATCGGGGTAGACAGTGACACATAAATCCTGTTGAATCACGTGAAGATCAATATGATTGATCGAATTAGAACCTAGATGTAAAATCGATGTACCGTGATCAAAGGAGTTTGATCAGATCGAAACAACAGACGGTTTATGGTACATTTGATACCGCGAGGGGCGCTGCCCCTTCCAACCCCGCAGGGGGAGACCCCCCTAGTCGTAGCACATTTTTGTATCTCGTTAAGGTAACTAGGTGCTGCAAGGTCATATGATCCGGTAGAATGCGATTCTATGCATAACTTGTTTTTTCAGGATGTATGTGATCAGTATGACCCATATATGTATGTGATGCATGTATGGAATTTATCATGACCCGCGTGTCGTGAGTAGGGCAACACGGCTGGAGCCATGTGCGTTGTCAATTATTGTAATGGCATGCGTGCCAACTTGTGATGATCCCAATTCGATGTAATTTTGATTACTAGCTGTTAGGGGTAATAGCTTGTATTAGTTCTTGGAGGACTCATCACTTGGAGGATGGATCGCATGGAACATGAAGATGGAGATCATCATGGTGGACAGGTTCTATGGCGATAGAGATCACCATGAGAAAATGGGCCATACTGTGTCACAACTATGTGAATGCTATTCTTATGGGTCTTACTCTATGCATGCTTAGATGATAGAAGTAGAACGATCCCTCACAAAGTTTAAGTTAAACCATGCCCTCCCAACCAAACCTTGCACCATCCTATCCCCTGTACGATCGTTGGTGGGCCTATGAAATTAGGGTGCCACGGTTTTCCTTGGCTGGATGGGATACCTACACGCATAAGGGTTGGTGAGCTTGACAAGGTCATCTTAACAGTTAAGGACCTTGGGGCATAAAGGTTGGGCGCCTAGTTTTGACATAGAGATGTCACCCAACAACAAGAGTCATATGTGATATGATTAGCAAGTGTTGCTTACCAATTTACCTTGTCTTCTAGCAATGATGCTAAAGCTCACTAGTCGACTTGTTAATTGTGGATCTTGAATCACTTAGTATCAATAGAGGGATATTGATTTAAGTAGGAGTATATGCTATTAAATTTTTTAATATGTTTTACTCTTTCATGGTTACATGGCTTAGTATTTTGCATGTTTTCTGTTGTAGATCAATGGCACCGAACACTGCATCACCTTTTTCTTTGCGTTCGATTCTTGACAAAGATAAACTTAATGGAACAACCTATACGGACTGGGTCCGCAACCTGAGAATTGTTCTCAGGACTGATAAAAAGGAAACGGTTATGGATACCCCAATCCCCGATGAACCTGCTGATAATGCATCTGCTGCCCTAAAGAACACCTACAAGAGAGCATGTGATGATTCTCTTGAGGTTAGCTGTCTTATGCTTGCATGCATGGAACCTGAACTCCAAAAGAAGTTTGAGGATCAGGATGCGCACGATATGATCTCGCTCTTAAGGACATGTTCCAAGATCAGGCAAGGACTGAGAGGTACAATGTTGCCAAGTCCTTTGTCGAATGCAAGCTAGTAGAGGGAGCAGCTGTAGGCCCCCATGTGATCAAAATGGTTGGTTACGGTCAGACTTTGGAAAAGCTTGGTTTTCTAATAGGCCAAGAGTTAGCCACTGACTTCATTTTGGCGTCTCTTCCATCCAGCTATGGGCAGTTCATTTCGAACTACCATATGCATGGGGTGGAGAAGGGACTTAATGAGTTATGAGGGATGCTAAAAACAACAGAAAGTGACATGAAGAAGTGTGCAGGGCATAGCCATGTGATGGCTGTGCAGAACAAGCCTAGCTTCAAGAAAAAGGGTGCTTCTTGGAAGAAGAAGGGCAAGGCTAAGGATACGATCCCTAAGCCTGCACCCAAGCAAAAGGCTGGACCTGTAGAAGACACTAAGTGCTTCTTTTGTCATGAACATGGCCACTAGAAGAGAAACTACATCAAGAACCAAGCTTCTTTGAAGAAGAGTGGAAGTAAGAGTACTTCCCACTCAGGTACGCTTGTTGTAAATGTTGTGGACATTCTTCTCGCTGATTCCTATGTTAACTCTTGGGTATTTGATACCGGATCGGTTGCTCATATTTGCAATTCGATGCAGGGGCTAATAAGGACTAGAGAAGTGCAGAAAGGCGAGATTTTCGCGTCGGAAATAAAGCAAGGGTTGCTGCATTGTTCGTCGGCGTCATGCAACTTCACCTTCCGTCAGGATTTATTATGGAGTTGAATAATTGCTATTACATTCCTAGTATGGGTCGAAACATTTTATCACCTTCATGTTTGATGATGTATGGTTATTCATTCGCGAGTGCAAACAATGGTTGTGTAATCTCTAAGAATGATATGTTTATGGCTAATGCTCCCATTTTGAATGGGTTATTTATTTTAAATCTTGATGATGCATCTGTTTACAATGTTAGTGCTAAAAGGCTTCGGCCTAACGATTTGAGTCCTACCTATTTATGGCATTGTCGTTTGGGGCATATAAGTGAAAAGCGCATGAAGAAGATCCATGGTGATGGTCTTCTAACTTCGTTTGATTTTGAATCATACGAGACATGTCAGGCTTGTTTACTTGGAAAGATGACCAAATCGCCTTTCTCGGGTTTACCCGAGCGACAGACTTGTTGGAACTCATACATACTGATGTGTGTGGACCAATGAGCATGACAGCCAGAGGAGGATATCACTACTTCATTACTTTCACTGATGATTTCAGTAGATATGGTTATGTCTACTTGATGAGGCATAAGTCTGAAACTTTTGAAAAGTTCAAGGATTTTCAGAGTGAGGTAGAGAATCAACATGGCAAGAAGATAAAGGCCTTGCAATCTGATCGCGGAGGTGAATAATTGAGTCACGAATTTAGAAATCATCTTAAGAGTTGCGGAATTGTTCCACAGCTCATGCCGCCCGGAACGCCTCAAAGAAACAAGGTCTCCGAACGGCGCAATCGAACTTTGTTGGACATGGTTCGATCGATCATGAGCCAGTCGGATTTACCATTATCATTTTGGGGTTACGCTCTAGAAACGGCAGCTTTCACACTTAACAGGGTACCATCTAAATCCGTAGTTAAGACACCATATGAGATGTGGACTGGAAAGAATCCCAGTTTGTCTTTTCTAAAGATTTGGGGTTGTGATGCATTTGTCAAGCGACTTCAGTCGGACAAGCTAACACCCAAATCGGATAAGTGCATTTTTGTGGGATATCTAAGGGAAACCTTAGGGTATTACTTCTACAACCGAGAAGAGGGCAAAGTGTTTGTCGCTCGTAGCGGTGTTTTCCTAGAGAAATAGGTTTTCACAAAGGGGACGACTGGAAGGTCGGTGCGACTTGAAGAAGTTCAAGATGAGCCAGTCGGGGATGCTTCTGCGACTGATAATATTATAGCATAACAAGTTGAGGAAACCGTGGCAATAGAAGCACCACAACCACGAAGGTCGGCTAGGCTCCGCGAAATGCAGGAATTATTATTGTTAGACAATGATGAGCCTGTGACCTATGCAGAAGCGATGGTGGACCCAGACTCTGAGAAATGGCTGATCGCCATGAGATCCGAGATAGAGTCCATGGGAGACAGTCAAGTTTGGAACTTGGTTGACCTACCTGATGGTTTTAAAGCCATCGAGTGCAAATGGATCTATAAGAAGAAGATTGATATGGATGGAAATGTTCACATCCATAAAGCTCGACTTGTTGCAAAAGGTTTTCGACAAGTTCAAGGAGTTGACTACGACGAGACTTTCTCGCCCATAGCGATGCTTAAATCTATACGGATCATTCTAGCCATTGCTGCACATTTCGACTATAAAATATGGCAGATGTATGTCAAGATGGCTTTCCTAAATGGAATCCTAACTGAGGACGTGTATATGCTGCAGCCCGAAGGTTTTGTCGATCCAAACAATGCTGGAAAGGTATGCAAACTTCTAAAGTCTATTTATGGGCTGAAGCAAGCATCTCGGAGTTGGAACATTCGATTTGATGAAGTTGTAAAGGAGTTTGTCTTCATCAAAAACGAACAAGAACCTTGTGTTTACAAGAAAGAAAGTGGGAGAGCGCTGGTATTTATAATCTTATATGTAGATGACATATTACTGATTGGAAATGACATTCCTATGCTCGAGTCTATTAAGACCTCGTTGAAAAATTGTTTTTTGATGAAGGACTTAGGAGAAGCGGCATATATTCTGGGCATCAAGATCTATAGAGATAGATAAAGGAGGCTAATTGGATTAAGCCAGAGTACATACATTGACAAAGTGTTGAAATGGTTCAGCATGGAAGAGGCTAAGAAGGGGTTCTTGCCCATGTCTCACGGCATTAAACTCAGGAAGACTTAGTGTCCTTCGACTACTAATGAGCGTGAGCGCATGAGTAGGGTTCCATATGCTTCGGCTATTGGATCCATCATGTATGTAATGATATGTACTCGCCCAGATGTTTCCTATGCTCTAAGTGTTACGAGCAGATATCAGGCTGATCCAGGTGAAGGTCACTAGACAGAGGTAAATAATATCCTTAAGTACTTGAGAAGGACTAAGGATGTGTTCCTAGTTTATGGAGGTGAGGATGAACTCAGTGTAAGGGGTTACACAGATGCGAGTTACCTTAACGACTCAGATGATTCCAGATCGCAATCTGGTTATGTGTTTGTCATGAATGGTGGTGCTGTGAGTTGGAAAAGTTCCAAGCAAGATACGGTGGCCTCCTCTTCAACAGAAGTTGTTTGGTGTGGTTCAGGGCGCGTCCAATCCCATGGACGTTTATTGTGACAACAATGGTGCTATTTCACAAGCCAAGGAACCTAGATAGCACCAGAAGAACAAACATATTCGCATGCGTTACCATCAGATTCGTGAATTCGTTGAGGATGGTAGTGTCATGATATGCAAAATACATACGGACTCAAATGTTGCGGATCCTTTTACAAAGCCACTCCCGCAGCCTGCGCATGAGGAGCACGCAAGAGCAATAGGTATTAGATACAATCTAGATTGACTCTAGTGCAAGTGGGAGACTGAAGGAAATATGCCGTAGAGGCAATCATAGATATGATTATATTTCTTATGTATGCATGAGTTAATGTAATGTTCCTTGAATATCCATATCAGGCAACTTGTATTGATTGGCAATTATGTGAATTGTTTGTGAAACTCTTTACTTGTATGGTTATTTAATAGTTGTACCTAGTCGGAGTTCATGTGAGGACACATGTGAATATTAGACTAGCACATCGATTGGTTGATGACTATGTTTCGCAAGTCATAGACATGGAGATGTCAAACCAGTGATGTGGACATGTGTTATGAACATGGGGTTGGAATGACCCAACTTGAGACTGTCAATTAGTTGCAGCTCTCTCTACACATTGTGTATGTTTTGTCCTTAGACCTGAGATTGTCGCATGTACTTGAGATGTGGATTGACATACTTTGGGGCTATCAGACCCTACTCCGTAACTGGGTAGTTATAAAGATAGTTTTTGGGTTTGTCCTGAAGCATGCTACAAAGAATGGTCAATCAAGATGGTATTTGCCCCTCTCTACTTGAGAGAGATATCTCTGGGCCCCTCGAGTGATCGGATCCAGAAATGCATGGCCGTGCTACATATGGTTAAGAGTTAACCTAGTAAAGGGATTCCGAATCACAGTATCGAGAAAGGGAGGTCAGCTTAGAGCTAGACCAAATATCGTGAGGCAAAGGGAAAGACATGTACTAATCCTTGTGATGGTTCATCTGATATGATCTTTATATGCATTTAGGAGTTGGCACGTCTTGCTAGAGGCCACTACCAACTATTGACAGAATAAGTGTATTCGTGTCATGTCTATACGTATATGAACCTATAGGGTCACACACTTAAGGGGCTGGAAGCCTAATGAGGATTGGATCTGAATTAGACCAGGCTTAGGATACTAATAGGCTGCTAATGTAGAAGCCCACTAGGGACGCCTATATAAGAGAGGGTGGGGCATGCTGACCAGGGTTAGACCATTCTCCCCAGCCTCCACTCCTCACGCCTGTGTTGCACGCACGGACCTAGCAGTCCGGCGTCTGAAGCTTCCACCCTGCACGTGTGGATACCTAAGAGGCGTTGCATCTGTAGCGCTTGGACGAGCCGCGCAAGGGGAGCTGCTCATGGGACGAGAACGAGGAGGAGACGTAGATCGTCTGCACTTCCTCGACACGCTTCATCAAGTTCCGCAACTGCGCGTCTAGTGGTAATCCCATGATCTATGACAACAGTAATCCTGGTTTACGCAGTAGAAAATTTTGATTTACGCTAGTGTAGCCTACCCGTATCCCTGCACTTCAGGCATGTCAGACGGTTAATGTTGAGGATGTCTTTGATCTTCTCTGGGTTGACCTCGATTCCACGTTGGGAAACGATGAAGCTCAACAATTTGCCAGCGGGAACCCCGAAGACGCACTTCTTAGGGTTAAACATTATGTTGTATTTCCGGAGATTACAAAGGTTTCCTTTAAGTCGAAGATTAAGTCATTAGATTTTTTAGACATCACCACGATATTGTCCACATAAGTGTGAACGTTTTGACCAATTTGGTCGTGTAGGTAACACTGCATGGTCCGCTGGTACGTAGCACCTGCATTTTTTAGCCCAAATGTCATTATGACATAGCAAAACGTGCCATAAGGTATGGTGAACGAAGTGGCCAATTGGTCCGACTTCCTCATCTTGATCTGGTAGTATCCTGAGTATGCATCTAGAAAACACAGAAGTTCTGAGCAAACGGATCCTTCGGACACGCTTTGTTCAAGCCGGTGTAATCAACGCACATTCTTAATTCTTTGGTTCCCTTTTTGGGCACAAGTACATGATTGGCCACCCATTGGTGTGAAGGACTTCTCGGATAAACTAGCCTTAAGTAATCTAGCTATCTCTTTGCGTATGGCGCGTATCTTCTCATCCCGAAGAGTCGTAGAGGTTGTTTCACCGGTTTGATTGGATCAATATTCAAGTTGTGCTCGGCAAGTTCCCTAGGTACACCTTTCATGTTGGCAGGTTGCTAGGCAAAGATGTCCCTATTATCATGGAGGAACTCGACGAGCGTGCTTTCCTATTTGGTATCCAGTTTCGTCCCAATGGTGGTGGACTTGGAGGCATCGCCTACCACAAGTTCCACCGGCTTGGTCTCGATGGCGGCCTTGAAGCGGGATCAGAATCAGAAATCTGCTTCTCCGATGTCGGCATCTTCGAGGCATCGACCTTGCTCTGGATCTCCTTGAATTCTTCGCTGTAGAGGATAGATTCTACAAAGGATGCTTCTCCAATCTTGCAGTCCCTTGCCTTTGCAAAGCTTTTGGATATGATGATGACACTGTTTGTTCCGGGTATCTTGAGCTTGTTGTAGACGAAGCATGGCTTGGCCATGAAGGAGTGGAAGATGTCGCGTCCAAATATGACGTGTTACACGCTCTTGAAGGGGACCACTTCAGAGGTCATGTGCTCTTGGCAATAATTGTTAACATCGGCAAAAGCGACCGAAAGCGTGATGAACCTAATGGACCGAGCCTCTCGGCCAGGAACTACGCCATGGAACACAGTGTTGGTCCGCCTTAGGTTGGTCTCCGTCAAGTTCATCTTGTGTAGTGTATCCAGGTACATGATGTTGATGCTACTTCCACTATCCACCATGCACTTTGTGAACTCGCATCCATCAATCAAGGGGTTGATGACCATGCCATACTAGTTCTCTGTTGGAACGAGGTCGGGGTGATCCTTCCTGTCCCATGTGATTGGAACTTCTGACCAGTGCAGGAACTGGGGAACTGGGGGTAGGGTGGCCATCAGTATCCTCAGAGAGGTATTTTGTGCCCAGATAGTTGGGGTGCCAAGGAAAGTGTGGTAGATGGGGTCCTACTTCTCGAAGGGGTTCTTGCCTTTGCCATCGCCCTTGTCGGCGTGCTTGGGGTCAACATCCTTGTCCATGTCACTTGAATCCCTGAACTCCTCTTCCTTCTTCTTCCCTTCTCCCTTGCCTCGCGGTCGGTTCTTCCGGCTTCGCTTGTAGCCGAACTCCGGGTCTTCCTTGATATCGTTGACAAACTTGAAATGGTGGTTGGTGTGAGTGGCCTTGCCATTGGCATCGAGGTGTACGAGGCATGGCATATCATGGTACTTCTCGTACGTTTTGGGAATGCGGAGCGCTACCAGGGTAGTTTCACTACCGCACTGCTTCCCACGACCAGCCCCCGGCCCCGGCCATGCTGTCCGCCAGCACCTCTGCCTGCAAAGGTCATCGCGACCATGTAGGAGGCTGGCTTTTCTTGTGGCTGATTCTTCCGCTTAGCGCTGTTGTTCCTTTTGGCTTGGGTTAGAATGGCGGCAAGGAGCATCATCGTTGGCGGCCGCGAACTCACTGGCCAAGGAGATCATCTGATTGAGATCTAGCCTATGATTTTTCTGCATGTGCTTCAACTTATGCTGGAGCAAGGTGCCCTTTTCCAAATGATCAATGTAGGAGGCCATAGCGGTCTTATTGTGCAATCCTGCACATGAATTTTTCATATCCAGCCAGCGGGAGAGGTAGGCCCGAGATGTCTCGTCCTTCTCCTAGACGCACCGTTGTAGATCGCCAACTGTGTAGGGACGTTTGTACATACCCTCGAAATTCTTGGTGAATGCTTCTTGCATGTCCAACCAATTGCATATGGACTTCTCCGGCAATTCGTCGATCCATTGTCGGGCCGTGCCCGTCAACATTAGTGGGAGGTACTTGACGGCATTGTTGGTGTCTTCCTCGGCGATCTCGACCGTGTTGCTATAATCCTGCAACCATGTAGCTGGCTTGGCGATGCCATCATAGGGCTTGATTATCTTGTCAATCCGGAAACCCTTGGGGTAAGTTGCGATCCATATCACAGGTACAAAGTAATGTGGTGCCAAGTATTGTCCTCCCGGGCGTCCTGAATCTTGTCCAAGTGTGAAGTACATCGTATGGCTCCGGGCTTGCTTTCTTCTTGTCGCCACCACGGGAAGGGCTGCATGAGCGACGTGGTCCTCCTCCGCCATGGTGGCTGCTAGGGGGCGACAGAGGCGGAGGTGGCCGTGGGTTATCCTTATTGATGTTGCCCTCCTACGACTCCTCACGCCTATCGCGGTTGCTTGTTGGACGCGGAGGGTCATGGCGCGACGTGCTCTTGTGTATGTGATTGCCACTGCGATCTCCTCCATGACGAGGCTTCTCCGTGTTGCCGCGAATGAAGATGATGCCCTGGGGGCATCTAGGCGGAGGCATCCTCGTATGGTGGTGAGCCTTTGGGTCTTCGTGATGCTGGGAAGGTCGGGGCGGCTGCAGCAAGCGACGAGGGTGGGCCTTACCTCCGTGGTCGGAGGATATGGGTATAGCATCCTCCTTGTTGCATGCGTCCCTCCGTCTTTGTTCTGATGAACTCGTCTGCGATCCGACATCAAAAGGAGGGAGGAGCTAGATATGTTGGTGACAAAGCCAAAGATTTTCTTTGGAATAAGCTCATGGTTAATTTCACCCTACCGATGCTAGAGGTCGATCCAAATGAGGAGGATCGAGAGAATGACGATACCATAAAGCAAAAAGTCAAGGAGTGGGCTCATAAGAAGATGGCCCAGTAGTTCACCAACTGGAAGAAAAAATTGCACCTTGACTTTATCATGAAAGAGAAGACTCCGCGGTTCACTAGAACGTATGAGAAGATAAAAGACGGCTAGGATGACTTTGTGGCGTACAAGCAATCGGAGCTAGCTTTGAAAAGGTCTGAAACGAATAAGAAAAATGTCGTTAAAAATCAGTATCACCATACTATGGGGCAAGGTGTAACACCCTCAGAATCGACCCTATGCAAGTTTTAGCGACTTCCGCCAAACGCGCATAGAAACGATTCAAAGGTGCCCACCAGGCACTTGCGTGCGGGTGGAAAACGAAGTAATACCATTTTACAATAGTCCACGATGGAACCCACATAACAAATATATATACAACAATGACTCAAAGAGTCAAGAATACAGATATACCATACAAAGAACCAATTCACCTTGAAAATGATACAACGTCCGACTACGGACAAGATGCAAATGGGGCTAAGAGCCCTGAAGAATAACCAATGGCGTCCATAACCCTGCCCAGGCCAAGCCGGAAGGGTAACCCTTCTAACGACGTCGATCTCAAAACCTGCTTAAACAAAAGGGGTGCCGACATAGAGCAAAGGAAAAAGAGAGCGGTAAGTACTGAGGCCAGTACATGGCGAGACTAGAATTCAGCGGTCCTCGCCTACATAGATATGGTGGACTGAAGCGGCAGCGCAACATGCACTAAACAACCTATAGAGACTCAATACAGTTGGCGGCTATCAGATAGGGATAAGAAATACCTATTCGGATCCAACCTGAAACTATCACCAATTATACCCATCCTGGTATTTCCCCCTCGGGACCAAACGAGGAAGTCAACCGAGGAACTCACACAGTTGGCAGTTTTAGTCATTTCGTTATAGTTGCGGCAATTACTAGTCAGATATAGATAGCATGAGTCATCCTGATATAATAAGCAGTGGGCGGTTTTAGTTAACCATTCCATTGTAGTTGTAGTACTTACTAGTCAGATACATATAGCATGAGGCATCCCAAAACCCAACAGTTGTTGGTACTTTTATTTAGCCATTCCGTTGTAGATGCAATACTTACTAGTCAGATACAATGGTAACAGGTGACAATCCAAACCAGCAATTGTTGACACTTTTATTTAGCCATTCCATTATAGTGAAGCTGATTACTAGTCATTATAAAGTCAAATTTATAGCACTACTTTAGTTATAGTTGTCTATGATCGAGATACTGTGCTCCAAGTCGTCCATAAACGCGGACACGGCTTTCAGAAAGTTTCACCCTGCAGGGGGCACAAATAGCAACACACGCACGATCAACCTCGGCAAAAACCAAATAAAAACCCAACGAGGCATCACGACAGAGCAATTGCAAGATTCATATAAATTTAAGGGGGCCACCCCACCAAGCTACCCGCGACGAAGTTGGCCGGCTCCGAAACGGACCCAGAGGTTTGCGTCAATGGCTGTAAACGACTGTGAACCCGAAAGTGTGACTGGGCTTGTCGATACCGCTTACCTAAATAGTACAGGCGCTCCACGCAATCGTAAATAAAGCAGTAAAGCATGGAAAAAGTACAGGATAGTAATAAAGCCCCAAACTACTTTGTGGCCCCAAGAAAAAAATATGACTCAAGCTCTGTCTAGGGGGATTCATGGTCCCACATGCGGATAGTGCGAATATTCAAAGATTAGGTATCAAGTACTCGGGGACCTACGGGACACAAGTGGACGGTTAAAAACCAAATAACATCTATTTTCCACCTGTGCCTCTGCATTATTTACCTACTTCAATTTTAGTTATTAAACGATAATTAAAGCCATGATCATCTCCAACATAAAGCATATGACAGTCTTCCAACAACTGTGGTACTTGACGACACGCAACATCACTTGAGCAAGCGATTACGACACGCAAGTCCAACTATCTACCAAACAACAGGTAATAGGATGTGTCCTAGGCAATATAAGGCTGCAAGGGATAGTTTAAAGGGGTACGAAATCTATAGCATCGCAACACAGATAGCAATAGATCAACAGGAGGAAGTAAAGACTAAAAATGTAAAATAGGTAGAAAGGGGGAGAATGCTCGCCTGAAAACATTGCCGAAGGTAAATCCGAATATCGGGTCGACTCTCGCATCAACTCATCGGCCTAATCCGTGAAGAAGCAAAACACTAGAAGAAACACCGTATGCACTATTTAATACTACGACAAAAGATCGGACATGATGCATGTATGATGCTTGGCATGGCAAAGATGCGATGCAATTAGGCCATATTAAGCGGAACCGGGGTCCCGACATTTAATTAGGTTACTTATGTTGTTTAGAAACCCCGCAATTTAAATCTTGTATTAACAAGGCAAAAAATATGTTACTGGTTCGCTACACAAATTTAAATGAGAACAATATTAGACTAGATTTACCCGCATATGGTCTCCATATTTAATTTAGGTGAATCTTCGAAATAGCTCCAAACACCCACAATATGCATGCAAACATGAATAGTTTAATGTAACAAGTAGATATCATATATTATAAAATAGGGTCCAAAGAAAGGGGTCACACATCTCGGTTCCGAAGATCTTGGGGTTCGGAGGTTCGGGGTCTCGGCAGGGTTTGAGTTCGGATCCGGGTAGGGGATCGGTCTTCGCCTCCGGGGACGGGGTCTCGATGCCTTGGAATCCAGGAACTTGGCGTCCACGGTCTTCGGTTCCGTGTAGAAGTACTTGGCGTTCCAGAGCCACCGGATGACCTTGACTGATATAGTCCTCGCCTCCATTCCTTCAGGTTCCTTCATATCGGTCTTGTGCTCCGAGTGTCGCTGAAGATCTTATCAAGAAGAACTCGGGAGAACTTGGTCTGCACAGACCACCTACAGGGCTAGCACGCAAACGGTGCCCACCAAGCGGCACGGGATGAGGCTATTTGAGACAAGGAGGTCCAAGGACAGCAGGGGCTTGCGGACAGCGACGTACGGGGAACGCCCGGAGACGGTCACGATGCAAGAGGTAGCACAGCATCGATGGAACGAGGTGGAGACGAGCTGCAGGGGTGGCGGGGTTTGGCGGAGAAGGCCGATGGTGCGGCGCTGCAAGGCATAGCATGGCCGGACGCGAGCAAGGTGGCGCCCGGGCCGGGCTGCAGCGGAACAGGGATGCAGAGGAGAGCACAGGAAGGTAGGTCCTCGAGGAGGCGACCGGCGGCGCGGTGGGTAGAGGAGGCCTGCGAGGAGGCCGGAGGACGTGGTCGGCGTGGCCGCGGAGGGAGAGGAGGGGGCGCAGGCGATGGACGGGTGCGGTGGAGAGGAAGGCGCGCGACGGTGGCCCTGGCTCCACTGCAGGTGACATCGATGAGGTTGGGCGGATGCCGAGGGAGGAGGATGGAGATCGAGCGGGGCGGCCTCACGAAGTTGAGGACGAGGGGCGGGGAGAGGCGGTGGCACCAAGGGAGGCCAGCAGTGGCGGGGGATGTCGGGTTGGGGAAGGAGACGAGCGAGGAGAGGGTCGCGGGCGACAGGATCGTGGGGAGCAGGCGCAGGACGCAGGGTGGTGGGGCCAGGGAGCGGGGCGTGCGTGGCGTTTGCGTGTGTGGTGTTGCATGTTCGCGTGAGGGAGTGGGGGTGGCTGCGCGCGTGTCCTGGGTGGCGGAGGCAGGGTGGGGTGAGAGGAAGGATTAGGTCTAGGGTTGAGGTTTGACTAGATTGGGGTTTGGGGTTGGTCTAGGTTTTGTCTATTTTGGGTCGGGTAGTAGGCTGCTGCCAGCTGGGCCCTTTGGGCCTGGCCGGTGGCGGCCTCCCCGGTATAAAATATTTTATCATTTTTATAAAACAAAACATTTTGAAATATAGTTTTAGATAAAATACAAGATCCAGAAAAGACCGAGGTTTTGCATTTGAATAAAGAGAGGGACGTTTGTAGAAAATGAAATAGGACTTTTAGTAAAATAGTTTTAGGCAAATAGATGCATGGTGATATCATGACGATGCATGAATAAAATAACACGTGATTTTATAGTAGTGGTTTTCTCGGGGTGCTACACAAGGTGGCTATAGGGCTAACATGCCTAATTGGAAGAAACTTGAGGATGACCTTCGTGCTAAAGGGATCACTCCAGAGATAGAAATTAGCTCGAATGGGTAAAGAATTGGTTTTATGGGCATGGGGGCACGTTGGACTCACAAGGGAAGTTCATATATAACAAAAGACAAGATGAAAATCCCATACCCATCAAAGACATTGGAAATGAAGTGAAGGCTGTTGAAGAGGGGAGGTTCCTTCCCGATAGAGAGAATGACGATCTCACACTCGCCCTTGGGAATGATGAACACACATGACGAAACGAGGCACATTAGGCTCCAAACCATGGAAAATTGGGTTTCCCGTCGGCAGGAACAAAATATCCTGATAGAATCCATAAGAGGAGAAAGGAAAAGGAGGAAATTGAAGCAAGGAAACAAAAAGAACAGATACATAACATAGAAGAACAATTAAAGTTGCAGTAGGATCAAACTGACGCACTTAGCCAGCAAGGTACTACCATCCCATCTCAGTGGCACATGGTAGAACCTACATTCGATGATACCGGCCTATCTAATAATCAGAAAAGCAGTGTGGCTTCCACGGAGCTGCAGGGTGATGATGATGCACCGATGATGGATCCTCTTGGCTACCCAATGGATGATATCATGGAGACAACACATTCTGAGCTACATGTGAAAGTTGTGAACATAACCATGAAGGTGGTCGGCTATGCCTTACCATTTGGACCTAAACGAACTTACCACTATTGTCCGGTTCCACAGGGATATGATGTTGTCGGGGTGGATGAAGTTATGAACGAATTTCACCAGCTGAAGCTTGACAACCCTGCAGGTGAAGGGGACATGACTGAACTGGGAGAAGCCAAAAATGTCACCATTCTATGGCGAAAGGAAAACATCGTGCTTCCAAATCAAACACCAAGGCCGTCGACTTATCAGAGCACTCCATCATCGCCGCCGCCTCACCCTTCTCTAGCACAACAGTTGTCTCTGCCGCCTCACTCGCCTCCAGTGCAGCCATATGCACCGCCGCGTCAGCCGTCTCCAACGCAGTCGTCGGTGCCGCCACGATAGCCGTCTCCAACACCGTCGTCGGTGCTTCCACGATAGCCGTCTCATCCCACTATGGCTCAGGGTCAAAAGCGTAAGAGTACCACCACTAGTCTAGGGAGTGGTAACCGATTAGAAAAACATCGACTGGAGCCTCTCCCAAAATTACCAAAGGTTCCTCCTAAGAGACCTTATGACTATAATCCAGAGGAGAATGAGGTGATCGCAAAGGCCCATACAAAAGAGTGGTTTGGTAACCTGAAGCGGCCGAAAGATCCACAGTTCCCCAACACCAAAGTAGAAAAGGCCCAAGTGCAAAAAATGTTGAAGACCCTTCATCAACCCGAGCGAAGGCTGTCATCAGACTATGACCGCTCTATTCTCAAGTCACATGTAGCAAAGGTGCAGTCAAAGAGTAGTAGTGCAAGCGGGAAATCAGTTCCCCAGCTTAGAGAACAAAAAACAATGTGCCCCTGCTCAAGGTGATTTCCTATACCAAGGTGGGGTTGAGCAAAGGTGTGGTCGAGCAGTATGATCCGAAGTATGTTGTAATGTATGGAGAAGAGGTCGCTCCTCATGGTTTGACTATTGCTCAGTATGTAGCCCAGTTAGAGTTCCCGTGGGTGATGTAGCATACAAATACCAGCATGGAAAAACTCTCGTCAAACCTGAGGAGTTCAAGAATCTACCAACAAAAATGCAAAGATTGCATAACCGGTACATGGAATCCTCAAAGGAAGGGAAAAACTGGATAATCCTAGGAGTTAGAAACAAGCATTACGGGTATGGAGATGCCGAGATAATGATTAAATTTTCTGAAATATTCCAGTTATACAATCAAGACGCCATCGTAAAAGCGATCATTAGTGTCTATTGTCTGTAAGTACTATTTTTGTAATTAAGTCTCTAGCTAGCTCAGCTCGTTTATTGCATGTATAATCACCGTTCACTATATTATGCAGAATGAAGATTCTCGAATGCACAAGAGGACAAATCTATGACATTGGGTCCATTGACCCATATTTTGTTTATCAAAATAATCTCCAAAAAAAACCAAGGATACAGAGAATACAATTGTAAAGGCGTTAAGGTTTTAAGAAACCAAAAGGAAAATACTATTGACTTATAACTATGAGTAAGTGTTATTGTCTTATACACATTCCATTTCACTTACTCGATGTTAAGTGTATAATTGACGAGTTATGCGTCCGCAATTTCCACTTTCTTCTGCTAATCATTCAACCTGACAAAGGAGTAGTACAAGTCATGGATTCGAAACATAAACCCCTTAAGACGTGGGCGGACATGCAAACAATGCTCCAGAGGTAATTTCAATAATTATAATACTATATCAGTAACTTTCGTTCATTTCCTGATATCAAGTAATTAATAACTCCTTTTATTCATTTTATTTGCCGGACATCACATGGAAACGGTTCACCAACAAGGCTAGGGATACCTTAAAAGAGGAGCTTACATTTGAACCACTAGTTGTAAGTACTACTATCTAGATCCACGCATCTCTTTGATTCTAGTTTTAATACCATTATCATGCTTAATTATTATTTTGATTTAACTTTGTTCTTGTCAAGTGCCTGATGCAGGGACACGGGAATAATTTATGTGGATACTATGTTTGTGAGTTCATTCGTCAAACGACTTGTGAGAAGGGTGGAAATTTAGAGCAACTTCAAGTACGTAAAAAATATTCACAATTTTATTTTATTACCATTAATTGTGTTTAGTTTTATTCATATATTTTGACTCCTTTAAATTAGATCGAACAGTTTCATGATGGTATTCTACCAAAGGATCACGTATGAGCAATTTAAAAGGAATTGGCAGGATTGTTTGATGCATAAGTCCTACAACCAAAAGGAGAATACTATCGGGAGATGTTGATAGTGTAATAGGGATTCTAAAAAGAGATTATATTCTGTATATATGCATAAAACTCGTATAACTGTATGTAATATGTTCGACACTTCGATCTCTATATTCACATGACGATGTTGTGTAATACTCCCTCCGTTTCAAAGTATAAGATGTTTTAGTTTTCTGAAGCAAATGTATCTAGACTTGTTTTAATATGTAGGTTCACTCGGGTTTGGAGTGAATCTACACACTAAAAAAAGTCTAGATACATTTTTTTCACAAACCAAAAACATCTTATATTTTGAACCGGAGGGAGTATAATGGTTCCTTTATTGCTGAGTGCAAAATACAAAATAAAAAGGAAATCAATAAATGGGAAATAAAATAAATGAAAAAAATACAAAATAAATCTCTGCCATGGCATAAAAAATGCTCAAAATGCAGCCGCGACAGAGAAACATCGATCCTGGTTCGTATTACGAACCGGGACGAATGGTGCCTCCTCTCGCTCCAGACATCGACAACGTGGATCCCCTTTCGTCCTGGTTCGCAGCACAACTGGGACTAAAGGGGGGAGGGCTTTAGTCCTGATTGCCTCGTGCCGGTTGCGTAACCAGGACTAAAGCCCCTCATGAAGCGGGATGATAGGCCCGTTCTCCACTAGTGATATTTACTATTACCATGTTTAAGTCATGGTGTTGGGGCCCACATGACCAAGCTTGTTGGATTTAGGCCTTGGAAACAATGTAGTATTTTTCGATCTATATTAATGTTCTTAACTTTGTCTAGATTCATATATGAAACTAATTAATTATTTAAACTAGATGGCATATCTAGACAAAGTTGAGAACACTAATATGAACCGGAGGTAGTAAGAAAAGTATTTCGTGAAGGAAAAAAATATTTTTAGTCGGGTCGACCCGCTTCTAGCGTATACAGAACCATGTCCATACACATTGGAGCATATATTTTTGGTCCAACTAGACAGTTTTGGGTCCAACACTTGCTACTTCGTGTAGAATTGTATAGAATAATAATCGATGAAAATATTATGGCAATTACAAGAGGTATATATGAGGGTCTAGGTGCACTGGCCTAGCCCTATAACAAAGCGACTAGGACTCTTAAACCTAACAAGAGTTGTATTCGAACATCCCCCGCAGTGTTAACGGTAGGTTCGATGACGTTGAGACTGAAACGAATGTCTTGAAACAGAGTAGTCGCCAGGCATTTAGTAAAGATATCAGCGAACTAAGCTGAAGTAGGCACATGTAGAACACAAACTTGACCGAGAGCCACCTTCTCTCGAACAAAATGAATGTCGATCTCGATATGCTTGGTCCGCTAGTGTTGTACCGGATTCCCTGACATGTAAACAATTGAAATATTATCACAGTAAACAATAGTAGCTTGCTCAATAGGGCGATGCAGCTCCGACAGCAACTGGCGCAACCAAACCATATCAGCAACCGCATGAGCACAACGCGATACTCAGCTTCGGTTGACGATCGATAAACCATAACCTGCCTTTTTAAAGACCACGGAACCAAACTGTTACCAAGAAAAACACAAAATCTGGATGTGGACCGTCGAGTATCGGGGCAACCAGCCCAGTCTGCATCAGAGTAAGCTGACAATGAGGTGGGAGAGGATTTTTTTATATGAAGACCTAAATATAATGTGCATTTGAGATACCGAAGAATACATTTGACATTGTTGAAGTGAGGAACACGAGGATCATGCATGTGGAGGGCGCCTGTGGCATCAGAGTAAGGCAAGCTTATCGGACATAAAAAGAAATTTCAGGACGAGTAAGAGTAAGAGATTGGAGGGCGCCTGTGGCACCCCGGATTTATGGTCCGAGAATACCCGTTATGCATATAATTCACGTTCCCATGATCAGTGAGCCATGAGCATAACCGACTAGTGTCATTACAACATCAGTAAAGTTACGAGTACAATACTTACAAAGTGGCCTTTATGGCGAATACAACACAAATAGCCGAAGTCTTCTGCGTAGAGCCCGTGCCTTAACCTACAGGCAACTGACTGGGAAGATGGCCTAGCTCGCATAGACGTCAGCATCTTTGTTCCTTCTTAACATCTGCAATTTGGCCAAGTAAATAGCCAGGGACAATGCCTGTGAGTACTTTGAATATACTCGCAAACCACCGAGACAAGGTAACAAGATAATGCATATTTGGCTGTGGCGAGATAGCTCTACACTATAGTTGTTTTTAAGGAAATCTACAATGGCATCTCTGAATCTTTGGTGAAAAAGAGTATTTGGAAAGTATGCCTCCTTTTAGAAAATATGAACATCTCCACATCCTTGTTAAAAAGATTTAAAATAGTTTTGTTGTAAAACCCTTTTTAAACATCTTCGACCATCTCTGGTCAAAATCAAACTCATTCTTGTCCTTCCTTGTGACCAAGTCACATCCTTTATTTTATCACAACATAACCGAAGGGTACTCCTAGCACTTGCCATTCCAACCGTCCTTGACCGTGGACACGGCTATTAGAATAGATTAGACTCTGCAGAGTTTGTGCACTTTACCCACAAGAATCAATACATACGCCGGAATAAAACCACGGCCCGCAACACACGGTAGACGGGGGTTCGGATAATCAAACCTAACTTTTCATTTGTCCATCCCTAGCAACGGTGGATTTTCCTTTTGGGTTGTTCTCTCCGGTACGAGTATGCGGCACGAAGGCCGTGGTCCTTCCTCCCGTACTGACCCCTATCTCCAAACCGTAGTTTGGCCGGTAGCAATTGTGACATCACTTCCTCCCGTACTAACCAAAAGTCATACCGTCGGCGAGAGACCCAATTTTTGCACCGGTACCTTGCCCATGGCAGGCCGGATTTCTGGGTATTTCTCCCCTTTAGCGAGTACGAGCAGCCCTGGCTAAAGACCACAAACTACGAGCTAAGCCCCAGCGACTGGGGTAATGTGGTTGCACGAATAAATTGTTCCAGACAATATCATAGAACATCCCTTCTCTTTCTCTTGCTTGACTTTCTCTTCATCCACCTCATATTTTCTTTAGTAAAACTTCCACTCGGAAACGATGCCTCTTTCTAAGGGTTTTATTTTGAAAATTGTGTAGTTGGGTAAAACCCAAAATAGTTCTATCATTGGAAATCCGTGGGTTTCAAGAGGGAAGATGCTAATCATCTTAGCCTTGATCTAAAGGGGTAAAAATAGGTGTCAAAAGGGTAGGTGTCCTAATGGACACTCATCCATAACTTGGAGGAGCCACGTTACTCACACCTTTGTATTTGAAACAAACCATGCCATTTAATCGTGTGGTTCATAAACGAGATATAAAACAATTGATAAAAATGAGTAGGTTTATATTAGAGTTCAGGAATGGTGGCTTGCCTCTGACCAGCGAGATGTCCCTTGATGGCGTTAGATAACCAGAATACCAATAATAACAATAAAAAAAGGAATAACCCGATCCTTCCATCTTCTCGGCATCACACAATCGCAACTATTGCCGTTATCGAGCATACATGCAAACAAACAATACACCAATAAATACAAGGCATACATGCATCAAACCATACAGAAATCAGAGAATAATTACATGATAAACATCCGTATGATGTTATTGGATGGGAAGAAGATTTGGAGATATAGAAAAAAGGGGTCCTTTTGATTTGAAGTCTAGGAACTACCTAAGAGGTTTTTTTTTTGACCAAGGACTTGATCTGTATGATACCATTGTATAAAATGATACCATGAGATATGTATTGATAAATGAAGCCAACAAAAGTGGTTTCACTATTTTATCAATTTCCAAAGATTTATAGTGGATTTTATAGTGATTAAAACTCTAGTTTTAGGAAATAATTCACCATAACTTCTCTGGAGTTCCAAAAATTATTTACTTGGGTGATTAAGGAATATTTAGTGCAATGATTCTAGAGGAGTTGGAATCATCTCAAAACAATTAACAGAATGCCCTTGAGAAATTTCCAAATACAGTACTTGTTGGGATTTGTCGTTTTCACCATATTTAGTCTACAGAAGATTTTGATGTGATTCCAAGGAAACATGTTAGGTACTGAGCATACCTTTCTGTAGAAATTGTAAACAACCTGCTTGGAGTTGCAGAGATACTGTAGTGATTTTATTAGTGAATAAACCATGCACAGAATAGTTTAATTCACTAAAATTTATCACAGACTCATAAAATTATGAGCTGCCGGATTTAGAAGTATATGGTTGTGTGTGTTCAAGGGGAGTTGGAATTAGGTCAAAACCTCACTTTTTTTAACCTAGGGAATTTTCTAAAGGCAGAAAGGACCTGATTTTGATATTTTTTCTACCAACAAACTAGGAAGAAAATTTATGTGGGGCCAGTGGGACATGAAAGTTAGGGTTAGTACCTTCCTATAACACTTGGATTTACTCTATTTGCAGTTGTAAAACTTTCTGGAGAAAATTATTAGTGAAATGGATACCTCTTGGTAGATGATTTATCATATTTATTCTAAACAACTTTTGGGCTAATCAAAGCCTCTGCATGTTAGGTAGTACACTTGGGACCTTGATAAAATATAGATATGAATATTTTCTGGTGTTTTCGATTTTTTTGTATTTAATCCTAACAGCCATATTAAATGGTTTTTCTGAAAAATATTAAAAAGGACAAGGGGAGGGGTTATTGGGCCTTACCGCGGTGCTTTCGTCCCATATCTGCGAGGTGAGCGCGCGGGCTCCCTTTCAAAATCTCCTGGTGGGAGCCCACCTGTCAGCGGGACGACGCAGCGAAGAGGTACGGGGGAACCTGCACCGTTGGATTAGAACAGAATGGACGGCCCTTGGTGGTCTTCCTCGGTGAGACGAAACCCTAGACGAAGCAGGCGGTGATGGGGAGGATCACCTGGGGGTTAGGAGGCGACAGAGAGGAGGCAGGTCGACGCGGCGCATGAAGACGAGTCAGGGGATGGGCGGAAGCATGGGTTTCTGCGCAGGGACTGGGTCTCGCGCCTCCGCGAAGGAGCTGGCTTCGGGAGCTCGTCGGGGAAGAACCGGGGAGGCATGCCAGGCGACAGTGAGATGAAGGTTCAGATGCGGCAGTCCTAGGGCATGCAGGGAAGAAGGGGCTCGGGGGCTTAGGGTTTGCAGGGGATCTTAGCTCGGCCATGAGCTTGAGCGGCAGCCTCTGGAGTTCCTGCGTGCAAAGGAAAGGTACAGAGAGGGGGATTAGATCCAGAGGAGCAAGACAGAGAGTAGAGAGTAGAGAGGGAGTTGGGGTGGTCGGGGGTGACCTGATTCTTGCATGCAAGCAAGAACCCGAGAGGAGATCATGGGGTTCTCCATGGCAATGGAGAGGAGGAGGGCGAGATCTGGAGCTCGGGGAGAGGCTCTCTGGTGGTCTAGGGGAGAAATGAGAGGGAAGGGGAGGTGTGCTCTGGCCTCTTAGCTTATAAACCGAAGAAGAGGGTGTATGGTGGTCTAAGTCCACGGGGAAAGCTTGGAGGAAGGGAGGTGGCCATCTATTGGGCAGCAGGGGTGGTGGAGGGTGCTCTGTGGTCAAAGGTGGACAGAGAGGTGGTGAGAGGGACGTTGCAGCTGGTGTGGCCTTTATGAGGAAGAGATCTTGCAAGATATGGATGTCTCTCTCCCTCACATACTCCATGCACTAGGGACAAAGGAGGGGTGTGCTACAGTACATGGCTATAGTGCTGGTCGACCAGGGGGAGGGGAGTTGTGTTGTGCAAGTTTGGAGAGGGTTTGGTTTTGATTTGATTCAAGTTTGCATTGTTCTAGCAAAATTGGATAGATGGAGGCTTATGAAGGAATTTGAAGAAATTACATAGGGAAAAGTGTGGAAATGGTACTGGTAGCTATAGGAGGTCAAATAACCTCTTCATGATTTCAATGGGATTTTTCTAGAGATTATAATCCCATTTAAATGCACTTCTTCAAAAAGTGCTGAAGTAGATTATGGAAGCTAAGATGGTAATTTTACATTGGGCAGGCTTGGTTTTTGATGTGATATGGTCCTCAATACCATAACACATATTGTAGAATTTTGTTGGGATTTATTGAGGTGGAAAAGTATTTTGGGGGCATTATTTCTTGTTTCTGCCATTTAAGAAAAAGGGCAAAAAGAAATAATAAAGAATCTCAAAAATATTTATTTTTGAGTTGGAAAGATGGGATATGATAAGTAGGCATCAAATGTGCCTTGAGTTGGCAAGGTGATTTGGAGAAAAACAAACTTGCCCTTTATAGACAAGGATTTGAGAATTTGGTAAGTATAGGAAATTAAATAGTTTAATAATCCAAATAATTATGGGAAATTATTTGGGGATGCTTATATCCAAGGTAGATGATGTAGACTTGATGTAGGAATCAAGGTCATCCTTGGTTTTGAAGCAAAGTGGTGAAAAGGATGGAAACTAGATAAGGGAGGATCTAGGGTTTGGTTATTCTGATGCCACCTAAACATGGTTGGATTAGGGAGCTCGGAGCTCACCTTGGTAAAGGGGTATATGGATGGATAGACAAAGTTATATAGTTGATCATGCAAGCAAGGGTTCGGGCTTGGTTGCATTTGAGGTGATATAGAGGTGATGGAAAACTTTGTTGAAAATAAGGCTGCCATACAGATACATCAGGTAGCCTCCTAAGCCATGTGGGTTCAGGAAGCACAGGGCTCCAATGGAAACATGTGAAGTGGGGATTTATTGGCCATGATTAGTATATCATAACCATGCAAAGACACTACTAGGAAAACGGCTATAGGTAATCCACACATCCGTGACGCACGTGCTAGTGGTGCCCCACGGGTAAAATAGGTGTGGCGCACTGCCCACAGGTGCCCTACGGCTAACTGCCGTAAGCATGGCGCACATGGGGGTGGGGTGCCACGCCTATGTGTGAGCCAGGGCACATGTGGCTGCAGCACACATACCCGTAGTGCACTAGGTCAAGATGCGCTACGGATGTGCAACTTAGCCGTAGGGCACTCCGTCCTAGTGCGCTACGGGGCTATGTGTTGCAGCAACTGGGTCAACTTAGCCGTAGGGCACTCTGTCCTAGTGCCCTACGACTAAGTGGCCTGCACCAACTCCACACCCCCCCCCCCCGTGGATCGCCGTTTTAGGCTTTCTAAAAAATAAAAGAAAATGAAAAACACTTCAAAAAATAATATTATTTCATATGTAGGTAGGTAATGTGGTATAGTTTCTAGGAAAATTAACAAACATGATTTTCCACTTTTTCTGCAAAAAAAAGTCATGCCACGGCAAAATGGCTGTAACTTTTGCATACGATGTCGAAAAAATCGTATAATATACCAAAATGATGAGAACGAGATTTCGCATCCGCTCGCAACGACCTACGGTCATTTAGCGATTATTTATTTTCAAAATTCGAAAAGAGTAAAAAGTTACGGTCAAAAACCTTTTTTTCCTGCAGAAAAAAAAATAGAGGGAAGCTTACCCGTAGCGCACCACCACCTAGTGCGCTACGAGTAAGTTGGGCGGGATTCAAAATTTGAACCCCCACCCCGCCCACCTACCCCTATTCCCTCCCTCTTCTCCTTTTCATTCTCCTCCCTCCTCCTTTTCCTTCTCTCTTCTCCTCCTCCTTTTCCTTCTCTCTTCTCCTCCTCCTCCTCCTTTTCCTTCTCCTCCTTCCCTTGCACTGACGATGGAGACGGTGGCCTTCTCATCCTCCTTGCTCAGGCATCCTCCTCTCCTTGCAGTGACGATGGCGACGGCGGCGGCGACCTTCTCCTCCTCCTTGCAGTCATGACGGCGATGACCTCCTTCTCCTTGCGGCATCCTCCTCCTTGCAGTCACGACGAGCTCCGACAACCGCCGACGACGTCCTTCTCCTTGCGACGACCTCCTCCCTTCTCCAGCCACACCTCCTACTCCCTCTCTTCCTCGATGCCGGCAAGGAGTAGCACGGCCACGGCCACCCGCACCTCCCTGCGGTGGTAGGTCGTCGCCACGGCCACCATGCTCCAGCGAGGCGACACGATGGCGGCGATGTAGACCCGATTGCTTTTGCAATTCAAAACGAGGGTGTTTTTTGCATTTATTTTGTTTTTTTGAAAAAAACATCTGTGGCGCACTTGTACCCCTACCCGTGGCGCACCTGGTAATGCGCTACGCCTTCCCTATATAATCGTAGTGCACCAGGGTAATGCGCTACGGGCACTTTTCAGCTGTAGCGTACGCTCCGTGGCGCACCACTAGTGCGCCACGAATGGGCTTTTTAGGTGCGCCACGAATAACCCTTTTCCTAGTAGTGAGATTTGGTCAAGGGGAGGTGGCATATAGGAGTGAACTTCTGCCAAAGTAGGCAAGTTGATAATATTTGCAGAAAAGATTAGTATCTTGACTACAAAACCATCAAGGATGAGTGGGAAATAGAATGGCTTAGCCAAGGGCAAGAGTGGGCCTTGGTAGTACTACTGATTTACTACAAGATGGTTCAAATACATTCTCAAGAATGCACAAGGGTTGGAAGACGTAGAGCTCCAAAGATGGTATCCAGATAAGAAATCCAGACTTAGCCATTTTGGTAGATTTGGGGTTTTAGACTAAAGTGCAAGTGTAGATGATTTTGAGAGGATGCTAGGTTCCAAGCTCATGATCAAGGAGATTATGTTGAGGTACTAACTAATTAGATAGGATTCATGCTTATATTGGGTCTCCACTGAGTTGGCAACCATCCATAGGGATTATCCTTGGATTGATCTGAGCATGAGAGGAGATAGTTACTTTAGTGGCTTAGGATAGCTCCAGATTTGGAAGCTTGATAGGGGCTTGATGATCACAAGCAATGATTGGGTCCTAAGGAATGAGCTATTAGATTAGCTCACTCTAGTTCGTAAGCAAACAAGGCAAACAACAGATCAAGGCAATTCATCAACCAGCTGATCAGGGTAATTCATCAACCAGCAGATCAAGGCAATTCATCTTATCACTTATACACTACTACTAAAGTTACCATCAAGCTTAGATTGAGGTAAGGAGGGGTATTTTGAGTGGGGTTGTGCTTTGAAGGGAGATAAGGATCATCTTGGTTTCTCTACCAAGATTGTGATGAAAAGATTTTAATAAAGGTTTTGTAAAACCTAGAGATAAGGGTAGTTGAAGGTTCTGACTTGAAAACATAAGGAGATTATATATAGGTCTCCATAGATTTGTTAAATAGAGACTAGTAAAGTATTTTGTTGTGTCAAAGTCATCTTGGCTCAGGTTTTTGAAATGCCAGTATATTTGAGAATATGAAAGATGAGCCAAGACATCTCTTTTGTAAAATAGTTTTTGTAAACCCGTGTTGAGATGAAGGAGTACACAACTAATACACAAACAGTTGCTTGAGCACAAGCAAACAAGTAAGCACACTATGCTAGAAAAAGTTTTTGTTCCCCTGATTTTTGGCTTTTGGACATTTAATCAGGGTTGCTGAAATTGGGATGTTGCACGCCAGTAAGACTACGATAAAGAGAACGATCAGAAAAGGGATCACCATCGGCAGAAAGTTTTGAACCTCTATCAGCAGGAGTACGAGACGGTTGACAATCAAGCATACCAGCACGATAAAGAAGATCTAGGGTGTACTGACGTTGAGATAATAAAAGACCAGATGAGTCATGGATGACAGCAATACCTAAGAAGTGATGAAGAAGACCTAGATCAGACGTAGAAAATTCTTTGCAAAAAAGAGAGATAATATGATCTAAAAAGTGTTATGAGGAAGCTGTGAGAATAATATCATCAACAAAGATAAGTAGATAAGCAGTGTCGGTATTATGATGAAAGGTGAAGAGAGAAGTGTCAGAACGAGAAGGAGTAAAGCCAATTGTTTGAGCATAAGTAGAAAAACATTGAAACCAAGCTCGTGGTGCTTATTTTAGACCAAAGAGAGAGATTTGAAGAAGACAAACATGATTAGGATAAGATGAATTTTCGAATCCAAGAGGTTGTTGACAATAAACTGTTTCTTGAAGAGAGCCATGGAGAAACACGTTTTTGACATCGAGTTAATGGATGGGCCAAGAAGAAGAAACGGCGATGCTAAGAACAATACGAATAGTGCTGGGTTTGATAACTAGAGAGAAAGTCTCATCATAATCGATGCCGTGTTGCTGAGAGTAACCACGACATACCCATCGAGATTTATAACATGCAAGACTTCCATCGGAATTAAATTTGTGTCGAAAAAACCATTGGCTGGAAACTATATTAGTGTTTGATGGACGAGGAACTAATTGCCATGTATTATTTTGAATGAGAGCATCATGTTCATCTTTCATGGTTGTGGCCCAATTAGGATCTAGGAGAGCTGATTTGTAAGATTTGGGAATAGAGGAAGAAGACAGAGATGCATTGAGATTCAGACGATCTTTAGCGGGTAAACGAAAACCGGATTTTCCATGTGTGCACATAGTATGATCATTAGTGGGAGCTAGGACGATAATAGTATGAGGAGGAGGGACGGATGATGATGTGGAAGACGCCCCCGACGCAGTGGAAGATGCGGACGAGGGAGTCAGCGGTGGAGACGACGGCGGTAGGAAGTCTGCCGCCCCA
Source organism: Avena sativa (assembly GCA_916181665.1). Classification (NCBI taxonomy): domain Eukaryota; kingdom Viridiplantae; phylum Streptophyta; class Magnoliopsida; order Poales; family Poaceae; genus Avena; species Avena sativa. Next base: position 105,939,654 of record OV702283.1, read on the forward strand.
GAGTTTTTGGCGGTTTCGGCAGTCGCGGCAGAGGTGGTGGCAGGAGAAGGAGCGACAGGATCGGCTGCCACGATAGAGAATTTGGGATTTTTTGCTACCGCGGCAGGAGCGACGGCAGGAGATGGCTGATGAAAAAAGGAAAAATTATTTGGACGAGGGGGGACTAGTAGATGGTGCAAATGTTTTAGGATCGAGAGATTCACGCTCAGAAAAGGGAAAAATATGTTTAGCAAAAGTTTATTAGGAGAAGATCTAGACAATGATAGCCTTTGTGTTCGTCGGAAAAACCTAGATGGACGCATGGGATAGAACGGGGTGAAAGTTTATTAGGAGAAGTAGAGCAGGAGTTAGGAAAACAAAGACAGCCGAAGACACGAACGTCGGAGTAGTTTGGGTGAGAAAGAAATAAAAAGAAGTAGGGTGTGGTTTGAGGATTAACTTTAAATGGTCGAATGTTAAGTAGATATGTGGCCATGTGGAGAGCTTCAGGCCAAAACTTCGGAGGCATAGAAGATTGAATAAGAAGGGTGCAAGTGATGTCATTAAGAGTGCGAAGAGATTGCTCGGCCTTGCCATTTTGAGGAGAGGTATAGGGGCAGGAAAAATGCAGAAGAATTCCATATTGGAGAAAGAAATTTCGGTTTTTAAAGTTGTCAAATCCATGACCATTATCACATTGAATAAATCTTATAGGAAGGAAAAAGTGAACCGAGACATAGCGCTGAAAATTAAGAAAAATATTGTGAACGTCGAATTTGTTGCGTAAGGAAAAGGTCCAAACATAGTGTGTAAAATTATGAAGAATAACAAGATAATGCTTGAAACACTTTCTATTGGTGACGTCTATAGATCACAATAAAGTAACTAAAAAGGAAAAGTACTAGAGGATAGAGAGGAGCTAAAGGGGAGACGAACATGTTTTCCTAATTGACACGACTGAAAAATACAAAAATTATGAGAATCTCTATTACAAGGTATTGAAAATTCACTAAGAAGAGTAGATAACACATTATTATTGGGATGGCCGAGACACTGGTGCCACAGATCAATAGAGGCCACCATAGATGATGGAGGGGCAGTAGCCGGAACACCATGGAGGGAATACAAATCACCAGAGCTACTGAATCGAGCGATCTCAGCCTTGTTCCGGTAATCCTTTATAGACAAACCAAAGGGGTCAAAGTCGACATAAACGTGATTGTCATTGGTGAATTAGCGAACATAAATCAGATTTTTAATTAGTGCAGGAGCTACAAGAACATCACGAAGAAGCAAAGGTTTGATTGGGGATTGGATTTGGGCTTGACCGACACAGTAAATAGGAATAGATGATTCGTCACCGAGAGTAATAGATGGAAAAGGCGACCGTGTGCAAAAATTCAGCAAATTACTTGATGCAGACATATGACTAGAAGCACCAGAATCGAAAATCGAATCCGTACCTACGTTTCCTTGTGCAACAAAGTTGTTCATGGCTGGTAGAAAAGTAGCTTGGTCCCAACTCGGAGTCGAAGTAGAGGCCGGTGTAGACATGGGAGCTGGCGGGTGTGGCGGCGTCAGTAGTAGGGCCTGCATTGGCGTATAGATAGATCCACCATTATTGTACTGCGACATATTGTACTGTGTCATGTAGGGCGACGTTGTAGCGCCATATGAAACATAAGGAGCAGCGTTGTAGATTATTGGCGCATAGGCGAGGGTGGAGTGGTATGCGGCCGTCGACTGTCGTGGCGCGAGGACGGGAGATCTAGTGTGAGGGAGGGCACCGGGCTGCCAGCCACAAGTGTAGGAAGGCGGGGCACCATAGGGCGTCAGGGCAGTCCAGGGCATAGGCCACGCCTGGACTAGCCCGGTCCACGGATCAGGAGAAGGACGCCATACGAGGGGCGGCGTTGATGCATTCGGTGGTGCAGACGGTGGATCCGGAGCCGAGGGCGGAGGAGGAGCGGGCGTCGTACGAAACTGCTGTGGTTTAGGGTTTCGACCCCTGTAGTTGGGACTTGGACGCTAGCCCGATGGTTGAGGAGGAGCCATTGGAGGAGGTGGCGGTGGCGGCAGTGGTGAAGGAGGTCGAGGAGTAGTAGTGAAGACCTAAGGACGGGAGTCCTTGTTGGTTGGGGCACGATCGGCCCATTGTAGCATCGAGCGAACCTCGACGAAGGAGGGGCGTGGATGCATAATAGGGATGAAGGAGGCCTGTTTTTCGAACCGCTCGCTGAGGCCGACGAGGAGGACGTTGATGAGCTGTCAATCGTCGATCGGATCAAATCCGCGATCGCCTTAAGGCATTGGCAGTAGACGCTGACGGGTGTATCACCTTGCATCGTGTTCCGAAGATCAGTGTGGAGATTGTTGGCGCGAGCGTCGACGTTGTCCTGGAAGAGCTGACGAAGGGCTGCCCCATAGATCGGCGGCGAAGGCACCATCACAGTGTATGAGATTGAAGATTTCTGTGGAGACTCGCATGTAGATCCATTGAATAATGGCGAGATCATCCTTAACCCATTGCGGATCGTGAGGTTGAGGGCGAGCGTCGTCGGCGACGTGAGAGCGAAGGTTGCATCGTCCGAGGTGAACGTCGAAGAGGTGATGCCAATGGTAGTAGTTGTGAGTAGCGAGGTATAGGGTTATGGGTATGTAGGGGCTAATATCTTATATGGTGTCGGTGAAGGAGATTGATGGGGCTATTGGTGGAGGTAGAGCTAAAGTAGAGGTGAGGTGGAGGGGGTCATGGCCGTGGCGACCTTGGCGGCGACGATGGCGGTGCGCCGCTCGATGTAGCCACTACTGGAAAAAGGTCTTCGGTTCGATCTGAACAAAGCCAGTAGTCCCGGCCTGTCATGTCCCGCGACTAGTGCTAGCACTAGTCCCGGGCCATGAGGCCTCTAATGGCTAGAAATGGTCGTAGACACTAGTGCCGGGCCGGACCAGATCTCTAGTCCCGGTTCGTAATACGGCCCGGGACTAATAACCTGGAGTAGTCCAGCTGGTCTTTTCGTGGACTATTAGTCCCGGGTCGTATCACGGCCCGAGACTAGTTGTCCACCAGTATATATACTGCTTCCTGTCCACCTGCCCTAAACCATATGGTGGCCATTTTACTCAAAGAATAAAGCGAGTGCATGCCATTTTTTTTCTCAAGATATGTCAAGATTTAGTTTGCAACCCCTAAATCCAAAGTTTTAAAAGGTTAGAACTTCATTCTTTCATCTCTTATTGCTACTTTAGATCTAGAATTCTCTAGAAGTATAGAGATATGGATCAATGCATGCATGCTCTAGAAGTATAAGGATTTTGATATGTGTAACAAATTTTGATTATGCACATAGTTATTGAAAATTGAAATGTGTAATTCTAGAGTTTCAGAGCTTAGAATGGAATGAGGTTTTCAATGATAGAACAATAATCAAAAACTTCACATTTATCATGTTAATTGTTTTCTCCAATTCACAAATTGGTGCATGTAAATTTTTCAAAATTCAAAATTAATGCTCTATAAGCTCTCAATATAACTTGTAATAATTTTATCATGTTGTGTAATGGTTTTTGATATACTTTTACTATAATGCAGATGGTCCGGGAATGGATGTACGGTACTGACTGACGCTCTGGCGAGTTCATTAATGGCGTGCATGAATTCATCCGTGTTGCTGATGCAAATAAGCGCAATGGTTTTGTATTATGTCCATGTAGTGGATGTAGGAATCAGAAGGATTATCTGACTCCAAAAACCCTTCACAGCCACTTGTTGAAGTCCGACTTCATGCCCAGTTATAATTGTTGGACCAAGCATGGATAGAGAGGGGTTATAATTGAAGAAAATGAAGAAGAGGAGGAGGATGACAACTATCATGGTTTCCCTGAGTATGGAGATACTTCCATGGGGGATGCTGAAGGGGAGGATGAAGAAGAGACACATGATGAACCCGCTGATGATCTTGGTCGGACCATTGTCGATGCACGAAGATACTGTGAAACTGAAAAGGAGAGGGAGAAGTTCAATCACATGTTAGAGGATCACAAAAAGTTGTTGTACCCAAATTGCAAAAATGCTCTGAAAAAGCTGGGCAGCACAATGGAATTGCTGCGATGGAAGGCTGAGTGTGCTATACCTAACTCCTCATTTGAAAAGTTGCTGAAAATGATGAAGAATATGCTTCCAAAAGATAACGTATTGCCCGCCAATACGTACAAAGCAAAGAAGGTTGTCTTCCCTCTAGGTTTAGAGGTTCAAAAGATACATGCATGCCCTAATGAATGCTCCTCTACCGCGGTGAGGAGTATGAGAATTTGGATGCATGCCCGGTATGCACTTCACTTCGGTATAAGATCAGACGAGATGACCCTGGTGACGTTGAGGTCGACCCCCCGGAAGAGGGTTCCTGCCAAGGTGATGTGGTATGATCCTATAATACCACGGTTGAAACGCTTATTCAGAAACAAAGAGCATACCAAGTTGTTGCGATGGCATAAAGAGGAACGTAAGTCAGACGGGATGTTGAGACACCCTGCTTATGGGTCGCCATGGAGAAAAATCGATAGAAATTACCTGTACTTTGCAGATGACACAAGAAGTTTAAGGTTTGGTCTAAGTACAGATGGCATGAATCCTTTTGGGGAGCAGAGCTCCAGTCACAGTACCTGGCCCGTGACTCTATGCATCTATAACCTTCCTCCTTGGTTATGCATGAAGTGGAAGTTCATTATGATTCCACTGTTGATCCAAGGTCCGAAGCAATCCGGAAACGACATTGATGTGTACCTACGGCCATTAGTTGAAGAAATTTTACAGTTGTGGCACAAACCCAGCATACGCGTGTGGGGTGAGCACAAGCAGGAAGAATTTGACCTCCGAGCATTGTTTTTCGTAACAATCATTGATTGGCCTGCTCTTAGTAACCTTTCAGGACATTCAAACAAGGGATACAATGCATGCACACACTGTTTAGATGAGATTGAAAGTATATATTTGGAACATTGTAAGAAGAATGTGTACAATGAGCATCGTCGATTTATTTTGGCCAAGCATCCCTTAAGAAAGAAAGGCAAGCATTTCAACGGTCTAGCATGTCACCAGACGAAGCCTAAGGAGCATACTGGTGCTGATATATTTGATATGGTCAAAGATTTGGATCAAATAGTAACCTTTGGAAAGGGTCCTGGTGAAAATCTGTTCCGAAGGACGCTGAAGGACACACACCCATGTGGAAGAAGAAATCTATATTTTGGGAGATACCATATTGGAAATTCTTAGAGGTCCGCTGTGCAATCGATGTGATGCATGTGACGAAGAATCTTTGCGTGAACCTGCTAGGCTTCTTGGGCTTGTATGGGCAGACAAAAGATACACCAGAAGCACGAAAGGACCATCAACATATGAAAGATCCATATGGCCTGCATCTAGAATGGTTTCAAGGTCATGCCAGCTATGCTCTTACCAAACAAGAGAAGGAAATATTTCTTGAATGCCTGAGCAGTATTAAGGTCCCGTCTGGCTTCTTGTCGAATATAAAGGGAATAATAAATATGGCAGAAAAAAGTTCCAAAACCTAAAGTCGCATGACTGCCACGTGATTATGATGCAAATGCTTCCGATTAAATTGAGGGGGCTTCTACCAGATAATGTTTGAGTACCCATTGTGAAGCTATGTGCATTTCTCAATGCAATCTCTCAGAAGATAATCAATCCTGAAGATCGACCATGGTTACAGAATGATGTGATCCAATGTCTTGTCAGTTTTGAGTTGGTGTTCCCACCATCCTTCTTCAATATTATGACGCACCTACTGGTTCACCTAGTCGAAGAGATTTCCATTCTCGGTCCTGTATTTCTACACAATATGTTTCCCTTTGAGAGGTTCATGGGAATCTTAAAGAAATATGTTCGTAACCGTGATAGGCCGATTGGTCTTCCTCAATCGCGGTATGAGGGGAGACTGAGTGGAAAGGGTACTCTAGGAAGGAAATCAATAATATGTAGGGACGGACATTCTTACACTGAATCACATTACATAGTTCTACAGAATTCTATCTTGGCATCCCTGTATATCGAGGAACACAAGAAAATCTTACGCTCCAACAACCCTAGAAAGCATGACTCTTGGATTAGAGATGAACACATGAAGAGTTTTGGCGGTTAGTTGCAACATCTCATCAAAAACAACACTCTTGGAGATCATCTATACTAATTGTCTAGGTCACCATCTTCGACTATATCGACTTTCCAAGGGTATGAGATAAATGGGTATACATTTTACACGATCGCCCAAGATAAAGAGAGCACCAACCAAAACAGTGGTGTCCGCTTTGATTCAACAGACAACAATGGGTCAAAGACCACATATTATGGTTACATAGAGGAGATATGGGAACTTGACTATGTACCTACTTTTAAGGTCCCCTTGTTTCGGTGCAAATGGGTCAAGCTGACAGGAGGAGGGGTTGAGGTAGACAAGAAGTACAGAATGACATCGTTGGATCTCAACAATCTTGGGTACTTACACGAACCATTCGTCCTAGACAATGATGTGGCTCAGGTTTTCTATGTGAAGGACATGTCTACCAAACCTAGAAAAAGAAAAAAATAAGAAAAAGAATACATCAGACGATGAGCCAAAGAGCCACATAGTTCTTTCAGGAAAAAGAAACATCGTGGGAGTGGAGGACAAGACAGACATGTCAAAAGATTGTGATAAGTTTCATGAAATTCCGCCCTTCACAGAGAAGGATGACCCAAGCATCATGTTAATGAATGAAGATGCTCCATGGATACAGCAGAATCAGAAAGGGACACACGCGAAGAAATGATGTGTAATAATTGTAACATTTTATGAATGAAGATGCTCCATGTGTCCATTTTTATAGTCTTGTTTGCAAACCATCTTGAGTGTGTTAGTCTCGTTTTGTGGCTGGACCGGGACTAAAGGGGGCATTTAGTCCCGATTCGTACTTAACATTAAGATTTGATCTCCAAACACGTGTGGTCACACATTAGGGAGTGCCTCTATGACCAGTTTCTTGGAGATGCCAGAGGACTGGGCTCCGGCGGCATCTCCCTAAAACTGGCCGTAGTGGTGTCCCTACTCTCGCACACCATCTTGCAGCTTGTAACTTCTCTAACTAGATCAATATGCCTGGGAGCTAACTAGCTAGTTTCACATATTAGGGACTGCCTCTATGGCCAGCTTGTTGGAGATGCCGGAGGACTGGGCTCCGGCGGAATCTCCCTCAAGCTGGCCGTAGTGGTGTCCCTGCTCTCAAAAACCACCTTGGAGATGCCTCAAACTGGCTGGAGGACTGGACTCACAAGGATACCTATTTATAGTACAAGCAGCTCGGCATAGTGTCGACACTCATGACATAATGTCGACACTCACCCCTAGTATTAGTGCTGACTCATGTTTTGTCCCGGTTGGTGTCTCCAACCGGGACTAAAGGTTCATCTTTAGTCCCGGTTGGTGACACCATCCGGGACAAGGTACAAGCCGCAGAACATAATGTCGACACTCACTCCTATTATTAGTTTTTCCTGGCCAGTCTGCCGCAATCCCTTCAATCGTGGTTGGTTTCTCCAACCGGGACTAAAGATGAACCCTCTCTTTATAGGCATTTCCCTCTATTTATAGGCCTTTTCCTCTATTTATAGTTTGCTCTATTTATAGGCCTTTTCCTCTATTTATAGGGCGACCGATAGCCCGGCGGACAACTGTAGCTGGAGGCGCACGGCGCCTCGGTCTCCTCGAGGGTCAAAATGGCCTAGTAGGCGTTATCCATTGTTGTGAGAGAGGAAGCTGTGGATGTGTGGATATCCATGGCGCAATCACCCTAGATATAGAGGGAAAGGGCGGGAAAACTTGGCGAGAAGCGGTGGGAAATTGCGGGAAATATCTTTAGTCCTGGTTAGTGACTACAACCGGGACTAAAAGATCTGGTAAAAAAGCAAGGGCGGGAAAACTTGGCGGGAAGCGGTGGGAAATGGCAGGAAATATCTTTAGTCCCGGTTAGTGACTACAACCGGGACAACCGGGACTAAATGGATATTATATTAAGATTCTTTATATTTTTCTGATAATAATAGACATATTATTTGTTTTATTTGGATTTTTACATAAGGAGATATGATTTTTCAAAGTTTTATATTTTATTTGAATTAAAAAAGAAAATTTACAAATTAAATAATTTATAAATGATGCAAACAGATGTATGGATATTATATTAAGATTCTTTATATTTTTCTGATAATAATAGACATATTATTTGTTTTATTTGGATTTTTACAATAGGAGATATGATTTTCCAAAATTTTATATTTGATTTGAAATAAAAAAAGAAAATTTATAAATGATGCAAACAGATGTATGGATATTATATTAATATTCTCTAAATTTTTCTGATAATAATAGACATATTATTTGTTTTATTTGGATTTTTACAATAGAAGATATGATTTTCCAAAGTTTTATATTTGATTTGAATTAAAAAAGAAAATTTACAAATGGAATAATTTATAAATGATGCAAACATATGTATGGATATTATATTAAGATTATTTAATTTTTTCTGATAATAATAGACATATTATTTGTTTTATTTGGATTTTTACAATAGAAGATATGATTTTCCAAAGTTTTATATTTGATTTGAATTAAAAATAAAATTTACAAAAGAAATAATTTATAAATGATGCAAACAGATGTATGGATATTATATTAAGATTCTTTATATTTTTCTAATAATAATAGACATATTATTAGTTTTATTTGGATTTTAGAAGATATGATTTTCCAAAGTTTTATATTTGATTTGAATTAAAAAAAAAAATTTACAAAAATAAACTAGTCGCTGGTCGTGGCTGGACCCGGGACTAGAGGGTGCTTGCGCGCGCGAAAACGAAGCGGCCGAAAAAACACACTAGTCCCGGGCCGTGGCTTAACCCATGACTAAAGACCCCTTTAGTCGTGGGTTAAGCCACGGCCCGGGACTAGAGACCCTCTAGTCGCGGACGGTGGCTTAGCCCGGGACTAAAGGGGGGTCCCTATATATTCCGCGCGCCAGGGGAGGTGCTGCCCAGCACTTGGCATTCCTCGATGAGGACGAAGATAAAGCACAGGCGACGCAAAGACACATGGAGGGGAGGTGCTATCCGGCCGGCCACCGATTCCACCACCGCTCTGTCGTGCGTGCTCCGCCGTGCCCTCGCTCCGCCGTGCCGTGATGTGCCTCCGCGCTCCGCCGTTTCATGTTGCCGCGCGCGCTTTCCTGTTCCGCGCGCCGCACACCGCCTCGCCGTACCGCCGCGCGCCGCCCCGCCGTGTCGTTGCCTCGCCATGCCACCGTTACGTGCTGCTGCCGGCGTCGGTGAGCTCGAGGCCGGGTGGTTTTTTTTACCACAAAATATTAGCTAGGGTTATTATAATTAGAATTATTGTTTTAGTTAGGATTAGGATTATTGTTTTAGTTATTAGGATTAGGATTATTGTTTTAGTTATTATTGTTTTAATAAAAATATTAGGATTAGGATTATTGTTTTAGTTATATTTTGTTTTAGTTATTAAGATTATATTTTTTTACCAAAAATAATATTAGGATTATTATAATTAGGATTATTTTTACCACAAATAATATTAGGGTTATTTTTTTTTGTTTTAGTTATTAGGATTATTGTTTTACCATAAATAATATTAGGGTTATTAATTAGGGTTAATTTTTTTTGTTTTAGTTATTAAGATTATTGTTTTACCACAAATAATATTAGGGTTATTAATTAGGTTTATTGTTTTTTTGTTTTAGTTATTAAGATTATTGTTTTACCATAAATAATATTAGGGTTATTGTTTTTTGTATTAGTTATTAGGATTATTGTTTTACCGCAAATAATATTAGGGTTATTAATTAGTGTTATTAAGGTTATTGTTTTTTTTAGTTATTATGGTTATTGTTTTTTCTAACTAGTTTAACTCTCTTTCTGTTATAGTTAATTAAGTCATGGATCCATCCGAAGATCCTGGTCGCATTGGTGAAGGTTTTCTTAAGGGCATGATAAGAGGTGAAATTCCTATTAATATTACTACTGGTGAAGATATTTTGCTCAAGGAAGAGATTTCCTCATATCTGAATCCATCTGGTGATGGACTAGAGGAAAACCTGATGTACCAAGGGGAAGACCGGATGGACGAAGGGAAAACAAATAACGACAATAATGATGGCCCCTCGACAGGATCCGGCGACGTACATATATATAAATCCTCGTGTTATCTCTATTCATTAATTGATCTAGATATATCAATATATATATATATATTAATCACTCTCTCTTCTTTTTTCATCCCACCGGATCGAAGCAATCGACATCTTGAACGAAACGAGGGCCGGACAAAAAGTTGGATGGTAATCAGAGGTTCACCATCAAAGAAATAGATGATGATGGTGAACCGATTGCTCCAGAGAAGCACCGGCGGATGTTTACAAATCAATGCGGGGTGCTTGTTAGGGACAACCTGCTGATCACCATCCAAGAATGGAGTAAGTCAAAGAAACCCAGTGAAGAATCCAACAGTTATGTCACCGATGATGCCAAAGATGACCTCTGGCAGAAGCTCATAGCGCATTTCATACTACCTCTAGAGTATGAAGAATTTGAGGCAGATGGTATTACCCCAAGCCCGGGTGGGCTTGAAAATAGAGCAAAAGTCAAGGAGTGGGCTCTGAGCAAGATGGCCAAACTGTATTGGAACCACAAGAAAAGTTTATACGCGAAATATGTCGCGAAAAAGAAAACTCCAGACTTCAAAGGAGCAAACAAGAAGTTGAGAGAACAGTGGATCAATTTTGTAAAGTACAAGAAATATGATAAAGCAAAGGAAAAGTCGGCAAAGTCGGCAAAGAATGTATTAAATGCCGCCCAAAAGAAATACCATCATAAAATGGGGACAGATGGCTACAAGAGTGTCGTCCCTAAGTAGGAAACTATGGAGAAGGAAATGAGGGATAGAGGCGTCACTCCTGGTACAGATGGATGGCCCGAGAGGTCAAAGCACTGGTGTTACGGTCATGGGGGATCATTGGACCCAGAATCAGGGAAGACATTATTTCATGAAAAAAATTCTAAAACCCTCCAAAGACCTTATTCAAGCAATGAACGATGATCAATTGGGAATGTTCCGTCCCGAGACAGAGAACGACGAGCTGACACGCGCCCTAGGGAATCCTGAAAAGGATGGACGAACACGAGGCAAAGGCGTCTGTGTCTCGTGGAAGAAAGGGTTTCCTCAGTACGATGTCAGTTATACAAGCCATCAGAGAAAGAAGGACCTAGAGGCAGACCGGATCTCCAAGGTAGAGCAGGACCTAGCAGATCTGAAGAACCTCATGCAAGAAATTAGCCAAAGGCCGTCGTCAACTCACCAGCGGGCTGATGATCATGCATTGGATGTTAGCCAGCGGAGAAGCATCATGGCTTCCACGAAGGTCCGGGCTGATGATCAAGCACTGCTAGATGATGTATCGGCTCCTCGCTAACTTGTGGATGATGTCAGAGAGATGGCACAATGTGAGCTACATCAGCCAATGAACAACCTGTCCTTCAAGGTGGCGATCGGCACTGCTTTACCTGTCTACCTGGAGCACTCCACCATTCACTTACGATTCCACCTGGCTATGCTCGTGTCAGGGTGGATGACATAGTGGAGGATTTGTGGACCTAGAGATTGACATCACTACGCCTAAAGGCCTTACGAAACTACGAGATGTCAAGAGAAACATCATTCTATGGAAGAAGAAGTACATCAAGTTTCCAGGCTCGGCGCCAAGGCCACCGACTTCGAGGAATCCAAGTCCACCCCGCATCGAATATCGTCAACCTCCAAGTCCACCCCGCCCCGTTGACGATCGCCGTAGTAGGAGTACATCAACTCGATCTCCGCATCCGCGCAATACTCGATCTCCGCCTCCGCCTCCGTGCAATACTACTACCTCGTCGATGAAAAGGAAGGTCAACGCTCCCCCGCTCCCCACATCGAAGAAAGGTCAAGCGGGGAAGATAGTCGACATCCCGCCGGCTCTTCCAAAGAGACCTTATGACAAGACCGATGAGGAAACTAATGCGGATGTGGCTGCCCAAGTTAAGGCGCATTTTGCACCTAAAAAGCCTTAGCCAAAGACGGTATATGATGAAAAAACCAAAAAGTGGGCTAAGTTCAATCTTGAGCAACCATCCCAGATATCGATGAGTCTGGAATCAGACTATGACCGGGAGATTCTTAAGTAAGCACAGAAGAAAAAAAAGCACAAGTGCAAAAAGCGGGAAGCAAGTTGCCCAGCTCGGAGCACAGAAGAATCAATCGGTCGCCCCGCTCAAAGTCATTTCGGACCTCGACAAGACCTTCAGAGCTGAAATGGATATGGACATGCAAATAATGGACCCAGAGCCCGTACTAATGTTTCACTAATGAGCATCACTGTATCGCAGGCCAAAGCACTTGCTACCGAAGCAAATATGTCTCTTGGTCAATATTTAGAATATGAAGATACGCCAGTTGGTCAGATAGTACGGAATATGTCCAAGGGGAGTCTCTAGTCAGTAATAAGGAGCTCGCGCGTCTATCCACACATATGCGGAATCTGCACGAATGGTACATGTCGCAAGTAGAAAAAATGTATCAGAAAGATCGATTTCCGATGGACGTTAGAAAGGAGCATCACTTCAAACCATACTCGATACATGTTCAAATGACCGAACTGTTTCAGTTATACAACCAGCGCGCCCTCGACAAATCTATCATTGGTTGCTAATGTCTGTAAGTGATTTATTTCTATAATTAAGTTTGTAGGTCAGCTCGTTCATTGCATTTAATATATTATCCTAACTATATATCCTTTTGTATGATATTATATTCTGCAGAATGAAGATGCTTGAATGGAAAAGAGCTAGAAGATATGACGTTGGGTTCATTGACCCATATATCGTTAATGAATATACGTTAAAGAATCACCCCAAAGACGTGGAGGAAGACATGTGCATGTTCTTAACCGAGAATAATTTTGTTAAAAAATACTATTTCCTTACAACTTTAAGTTAGTGTTTCTATCTTGTACATATTTTATTTTTTCTTACTCGATGAGCTATGCATGTATGCTTATGTAAACGTCCGCAGATTCCACTGAATCTTGCTAAACATTCAAGTTGACAAGTCCCTAGTTGAAGTGTCCTTACAACTTCAAGTTAGTGTTTCTATCTTGTACATATTTTATTTTTTCTTACTCGATGAGCTATGCATGTATGCTTATGTAAACGTTCGCAGATTCCACTGAATCTTGCTAAACATTCAAGTTGACAAGTCCCTAGTTGAAGTCCACGATTCATTAAGTTGGGACCAAGAGTAGTGGAGCGACATGAAAGCAATGCTCCATAAGTAATTTCAATCATTATCGCATTATATCAGCCTCTTTCGTTCATTTACTGATATCAAGTAATAAATAACTCCTTTGTTCATTTTCTTTGCCGAGCAGGTGTTGGACACGGTTCAGACAGAAAATACCAGGTCCATTCAAAGCGGAGCTAACTTATAAAATAGTGAAGAGTTTACAGCAGCCACCGGGAACTCATTTATGTGGATACTACGTCTGCGAGTATATCCACGAGTTGACCAGTGAGCGAAAAGTTGACTCACATTACATTTATGATTTGCAGGAGAAACTAGAGCCAGACCAGCGCATACGAGCAATTCAAGAGGAGCTGGCGGGATTTATGATGAAGGAGGTCCTTGATGTACATGGAGAGCATTATGTGGACGACGTGGAACTCGATTTTCCTTAGTGATCTCCATGTAGTTGATATGATATACTATATATCATCAATGACCATGTAATTTCAAAATATTTTTCCTTTTGATATGATTGATTATATGTATGCTTGCAAGGGATCGATTAATTATATAGATGCATCAACGTGTACTGTGTATGTAGTAGCGTAGAATATGTGTATTGAAATATATGTTTGAAATTATAGTGAAACACAAAACGAAAAAGAAACGAAATGGCAAAAATAAGGAAATACACAATCTCTATCGCGGCAGAGAAACACACAATTCTCTGTCGTGGCAGGAAACCGTATAGTCCCGGGTGGTGTTACGGCCCGGTACTACAGGGTTTCCGCCCCCCCGCGACGCTGGAACAACCACGTGATTGTTATCAGTCGCGTTCCGTAGCGAGCCAGGAATAGAGGGAGGAGGGGCATCTAGTCCCGTTTGGCAGTCCCGGGCCCAAAGCTGGGTCTAGAGCCTGTTGCGGTCCAGTACTGGAGGCCTATTTTCCACCAGTGAGCCGGGCAGTGACGACGGCGGTGGCTCGACGGATGAGCCATACCCTAAGATCGAAAATTGATACCATGTAGAATTATATAGAATAATAATCGATAACAATATTATGATAATTATAAGAGGTATATACGAGGGTCACTTGGATCGAGAGCAACTACTCTCTCTGTTTCAAAATATAAGATGTTTTAGGTTTATGAAGAAAATGTATCTAGACTTATTTTAGTGCGTAGATTCATCTCAAACTTGAGTGAACCTATATAAAAAAATAGTCTAGATACATTTGGTTCACAAAGATAAAACATTTTAAAACGGAGGGAGTACGCACGTGAATACGGCCCCTCGTAAGTACCGGAGCTGCAAGCTTATCAACTGCATCGTGTGCTGACGGTGCCCGGGCGAGAATGACCCATGACCACGTTCTGCATCAAGTACCATAAACGATTTCTCCTCCGGCGTACGCCACGCTGCAAGTGGGACGCTATAGTGAAACACGACCTCGTCCTCATCGTTCCCCGGCGACGAGAGAGTCGAGAATCGGCCACCTCCGGCCCGCCCTGAATCGACCTCGTCCTCATAGAAATTTGCTAGATCCTCTAGCAACTGGATTATCCTGGGTATCTTTCACAATTCTTCGTCGCCACATGTAGCAGTCCGGATAAAAACTAGATTCGATACGTGCATAAATAGAAGACCAAATTCCGAGTCCGACTTTAGCTCTTGTCGAACTTTCCTGGCAAGTTTCTATATATACACGCGCACACGTACGCAACAAACTTGTCCAGATCAGTTAGCCATGGAACTGAAACCGGAGGCCACGTGTCTAGACTACTGGTACGGACTCCGGCGTGCCGGCAGTAACCGGCGGACAGGCCTCCTCATCTTCGATCACACGGGCGTATACTCCACGGCACGCCGCCGTTACATCCGCAAGTCACGCTACCACCGCTACCGGGCTATGACCATAGATCTCGTCTCGGTCGTCAAAGCCTATCGCTCGCTGCAAAAGCTCGGGATGAACAGATGGCCTGAGCAAGACAAGGCAGCAAGGAAGGAGATCACGCGGTGGAAGCATAGGGTCATGGACTTGTACTGGGATGGCATGCCCGAAAAGCGCAAGGCAAGAGCTATGGAAAGGTATTACAGAGCGCGATACCAACGGGGGGAGCTCTATCCTATGCTGGGGTGCGGAGTCGTGGCCATAGTCGGGGGCGGTCTGTTGCGGCTGATGCTGCTCGGAAGGTTCGACCTCGGCTTTGATTTCCTGTTGCTGTTGCTGGTCATCTGCTTGCTTACATGGCTTCTCGTGGTCGTGTACGAGCAACTTGTCACAGTTAGGTGGGTCCTCTCCCGCTTGGAGATACATGACGTTCTAGAATTTGAGTTGACAAATACTAATACTTGTGACATATTTTGTTTCCTGGCGAGAGCATTTAATTTGCACTTGTCCGTAGGTCATGTGTGTACTCTAGACTCTAGAGAAAGTTAGATTGTTAGAGGTGGTGTGCTCTTTTTGTAGATCATGTTTTATGGCACTCAAGGTCGTCACCAAGCTTATTGCAAACAGAACCCAAAAGATCATCATCTCTGTTATTCATGCAAATCAGTATGGATTTATCAAGACTAGAACTATCCTTAAGTATGGATCTTATGGCTCGGACTTGTGACTAAGGTAATGTTGCCAGGCCTAACCCTCTCCCTCTCCTAACCTAACCCTAGGCGCCGTCGCCGCCGCTTCCCCTTTCCGCTGCCGGAGGGGCCAAGGGCAAAGCCCGGGCGCCCCAAGGTGGCTGGTGGTGCGGAGCTAGCTCGCCGGGAGTGCGGGCTGCCGCTGACACGGCAGGCGAAGGTGGAGGCTGGTGTTGGGCGTCAAGGCGTACGACGGCGCTCAGATGACCGGGGTGGAGCTCTGTTGGTGGTGTGGTCGAATGGCCCTTGGCCCATATGTGTCTGCCCCTGCATCCGATCTCCGCCGGACAGATGGTGCGGTGGTGCGGTCGGGCATCCAGGTGCCTCCGCCCATGCACTTTCTCCGCCGATCGGAGTTCGGACGATCTCCGCAGGTCTCTTGGCGCCAGGTTGTGGTCGTGGCGGCTCGGGCTGCCTACTCTGATCCTCTGCCGGTCTTGTTGGTGGGGAATTGGGCAGCCGGTCCTGTTGGTAGCCGGTGAGCAACGGTGTGGGGGCCGACGATCTGCCTAATAAAGGTGGCGGTCCTAAGATCCCTCTCAATCCATGATGGTCTGCTTGTCACATGTCGTCAGTGACCTGGCCGGAGTGCTGAGTTCCGGAGTGCTACGCTCAAGAACTCCAAATGGAAGACATGCCTGGAGTTTGCCAGATCGTATGAATTTCGGTCATGCGCATCCATGTTTTTCTGACTGTTTGGTTTCAGAGGAAGCGTTGCAAAGGTTTGTAGTCTGTTGCCATCGTGGGACATGTCTTTAGTCTCATGGTGAAGTCAGTCGTAGAGAAGAGCATGGAAGCCGAAGATCTGAGGACAAGTAAAAGTGGTTCGAGTCCTAGTGATGACGAGATTTCGGCTAGGTGATTTCTGACTTGGAGTAGCCACAACGGCAAGTGGGGGTGATAACGCAGGAGGAACTAAGGGTCTAATCTTACAGGGTGAAAGTCCAAGGTCTAGGCTTAGTTAGTTGTGCTTGCCAATGACCTTGTTGGAGGAATTGTTTTGTGAATTCGAACTTTTTCCTGGGTGAAAACCTATGATCGATGATCAGGATGATGACGCGTGTAGCATCCCAATTGTCTAACATTATAATTCTACATAATATAAATAAAGATTAAGGCTACCATATACTTGTTATTAATGAATCATCATAATATCATGCTCATGTCACCATGCCACATTGCATTTGAGCATTATATTAAAAACCTTTTTTCATTTGGTTTTTCTCCTCATATTGCATTTTCCTTATTATAGTATTTGCTTCTTGATATAAATGTATTTGGTTTTTGATAATTGCTTATAATGCCCAACATGAGTCGAGGGCATATCTCTTATTCTCCTTGTATCTACCAACTCAGTTTCATCACCCTTGCTTCCATTCTAATTATATCTACACATGTGCCCCTATTCTATTTGGGTCTAAATTCAATCCCATGTGGCGATATTCCCACATGAATCATAAACCTCTCCTTGGGATTGCAAAAATTGTTTATGCATGGCCCATGCAAGCTTACACACCTCCAATTGGTCATCCTCTCTTTCCTTTTGGATTCTTTTGTGATGGCATTTGTTTGTTCTTTCAAGCTATGTATGTGATAATACGTACATCTATGATCACTCTTTTATGTCTCTCTCACAAGCCCTAGCTCGATCCTTTCCCCAATCCTTCTAAACCCCTAAAAACCCTTCAAGCTAAAACACCTCTTCTATCTACTAATCTACATGAGCGTGTGTGCGCGCATGACCATACATGCATATGCCCCCTCCCGCTCTTGTTCCTAAGCTACCTAGTTGACCTAGCTAAGAAACCAACATCTACCGTGTATGAGGTACACACTTGCACGCTACACCACCCCGGCCCTCTAATCATTCCACCTAAAATTCCTAAACCCCACCTATCTCCCTCCCTTGTCGTGGCTACCACATAGGGCCATGCATGCACCTACATGTGTGTGTGTGTGTTTATTTCCTAGCTAAACATGAACTGCACCTAACATCTAATATCTACCGACCCTCTCTTTTCTCCTCCAGACAAACCGGTGCACCCAGACTCCTCTCTTGGTCCGGCTAGACCGAGCCAGCAACCAGTGGCACCCCTGTCGCTTCATCCTCTCTCGCGCTCTGCACGTGAGCTGTCGTGCTCGTTCACCACCTAGCCTCCCTCGTGGCCTCCCTCTAGTGCCTCTCTTTCCTTTTCTTAAAGGGTGTAAAGCATCAGCAAGGCCATCCTCTCCAACCAATTCCCATCTAGATCTCCTTCATCCCATCTTCTTCTCCCTCCTTTCTTCTCCTCCACAAAAAGCACTAGATCGAAGCCCGTGACCATGGCCTCGTCGTCGGCCTCGCCGCTGAGCTGCACCGTTGGAGAAGCCGCTGACAAGCAGAGGAGCAGCACATCGTCTACAACTACTGTCAGGGCTCTGGCAACTGGGGTGCCACGTCCCCACGATTGACGAGCCCCGCGTCATAGGTATCACCACCCTCGTGAAGCAGCCGCGTCTCCAGAGGTGGCCCGACCGTGCAGGCATCGTGAGGCCCCTACCTCGCGAGGGAATAAAACTCCAGAGGGAGCCCGCTATGACACCGCGCTACGCCCTCAAGCCTCGGATACCTCGAAGCGCATCGACGACAGGACAGTAACTTCATCGAGCGGAGCGCGAACCATGGTCCGACAGAAAGCGCAGCGGTCCCGTGACGCTAGTTGACTCGGTAAAGGAAGCCTCGGTCCACCTCCCTTTTCCTAGGGAAAGGACATGCGATCTCGTGGTGGAAGGCTCATTCCATTGCTGTTTTGGTGAAAGAGGGAAATAGCAGAGAGCGCCGGACGAAGACAAACGACGTCAACAAATGCCGCTTTACAGAAGGACGAAGTGGAGCACGGGGAGCTAGACCAAGTCCACCGAAAGTAGTCTCCTAGACCGGGATCTCGAGGAGCGGTACTGTGAACGCCCTTCCCCCTCAAATACTGGGAGAAGAGGCCTGACACCACCGAATATAAGGGACCCTTCTCCTACTTTAGAACAGGTCGATCCCCAGTGATCTAAACCCTAGACATAGAATTTTCATTGTACCCTCACGAAGCAGGCGAGCAATACAACAAAGCAGGAGTAGGGTTATGTCCTCACGAGGGTCCCGAACCTAGGTAAAAAAAACCGTGTCATCTTCCTGTCATGTGCTTTTTCCTCCATCGCTACCGTCGCCGAGGTTCCTTAGAACTGCGTATTCAGCGCCCTCTCAAACCAAAGGATTGTGGACCCTAGTTTCTTCGCGGGATAAATTTCTGACAACTACCTCACGGAGCAGAACATGAGGAGAAGAAGCTCCGGAACACCGTCGCCGTCTATGGGAACGCGTCGTTCACCTCGCCGTCACGGATGCCTTGCCGCGCCGCCGTCCCTGTCGCATCTATGGCCAGCAGCCAGCAGCCACCGTCACCGACCCCACTCTGTGTAAGCCCCGACGAACCCTAGCTCTCCTCTCTATACCGCTGTAGCCTCCCACGCGTACCAGGGCTCGCCGTCGACGCATGCCCGCGCCCAGCCGCACGTTCGACTCCACGCGCCGCTCGCCGACATGCTCGCCGCAGCAACATCCGCGGACACACACGCGCCCCTGTTCCCGGCGGGTTTCCTGGCGATCTAGACCTCCTCCAGCTGAATCCCCAACACGAAAGTTGGTCTCGGTAGATCAGGCTACATGTAGGCGAAAACCATGCTTCAAACCGATTCTTAGGTCGCCCGCAATCGTCTCGCGAAGTCCTCCGAAAATCTCTGTTAACTGCTACTCCGATCTGTAGTTTTTGAACCGGATGGAAAGCACTCTGTTCTTTGATGTTTTCCAGGCGCAAAAATCTTCCTCCGACGAATCTTACTGGAAGCCAATCAACCTCCTTTGTCCGCTCTTCTCGCCAGTCCAAACCACGCTTAATTCCGACCACCATAGCCCTTGTAATCCTCCACCGAAGATCAAGCATATTCATGTCTGTCGTGTTCAGATTTGACAGTCCCCGCGCTCCTTATTTTTGCCTCTATTCATCGGAAGATCACTTCATCCTACATCTACCTCCGGCCCAGTTCTTCTCCAGAATATTTTCTCTGCATATCCCTCTCCGAGGAGCTTCAAACCACATGTCAAACGGAGCACCAGATCGCTCACAATCAACTTGCAAAAATCTAATCAGCTAACAGATATCACGAAATCTTTGTCAGTTTGGGAAGAGAACTTCCAAGAAACGCTTATAAAAAGGCCCTCAACCTGCAGTCCCCCACTCCGCCACTTGTAACACCCACACGCTCCTGCCACGTCAGCGCCCAGCCAGCAAAATGAAAAGTGAATCTTTTTCAAATATGAATTCAAACGCATATTCAGTTTATTCCAGTTTTGACCCTAACAATTCAAACCTTTGAATTCTTTCCTTTTTGAATTAACTTGCATTTAATTATAATTTTATTTCATATTTTTAAATAATACAAATTATATATGTTTCTAATAAAAAAATGCCAGGAATATGAATATGCAATCTAAAATAATTTCTGAGATGGCTCTCTCTCTTCCCTCTATCGTGCAGCGTCGGACAGCGTCGGTGATTTGAGTTCGTCGACAGGCAGGTGGAGAGTGATCTTCAGAGAGCCACGTGTGGATGCATTGTGCACGCACCGTCATGGCATGATCGTGAGCGATGGATCCAGTCGGGTGTTGTTGTTAGATGAGTTGGGGAGGACCTTGGTGGAGCGGAATCACTCTGCCGAATCTGTCACGTATGGGGCTCGATTGGTGTGTGAGGGTTGGAACGTTGTCATGGGGCCGAAGGTACATGATCATGGGTTGCGACACAATCTTGTCGGTGCGCCGACCTATGCACGCGTGTGCCGGGTGATTCGTGTTGGCAGTGTGAAGAGGCAGACGCGCGTTGGCGGTGGGCTGGCGGTAGAGGAGGGCCACCCGACAGCTGGTAGCACTACAAGGAATCTGGCTATATATGACCCTCCATTTTCGTCACAAAATCGTTATAGTAGTTCGTTTATGACGATTCTATGACGATTTTGAGATCGTCGAAAGCTGGGCGTCGCAAATGAACTATAACGACGTTTTTGGTAAAATCGTCATAACCGTCTATGACGATATTAACTCGTCATAATGTCTATGACGATCTAATATCGTCATGGACCATCTAGCCAAGCCAGCTCAGATCCTACGTGGCCGATCCTACGTGGCAAAATTGTGACGAAATGAAATCGTCTTAAATCAAAATCAGCCCAGTCCATTTTAGTGATCTAAATGGGCTGGCCCAATAATGTTGGACTTTTTCTGTTTTGGGCCTAGGCCATTTGTAGAGCATTTTATTTTATGTCGTGTCTATGGGCCATGGCCTTTTTTTTAGGGTGTATTCGACTTTTTAGATCTAGTACGGACCCAAATGTACAAACCAGCCCAACAACATTTCCAAATATATAGTTCACACAAAACAACAGTATATAATCCAGAATTTAAACATAACAGCCACGAGGCTAATAAGTAACATTATTACATGACATGATAGCTAGATCATCATAATAGATATAGATATCTGATACAACGGATATAAACATGATAGCAGATACAGCAGCCAAATTTGAGACACAATAACCAAAAAGACAGCAAATACAACAGATGTAAACATGACAGATTCGCTACTCGTTGTCAGCTTCATCATCAGGTATCTCGAAACCAAATTCCTCTTCCAAGGCCATCACAACCTCCGTTGCATCCAGACTATCCAGGACAAGATCATCCTTGAAGTGGGCATCTGGTTTCACATATAGGACAGTAAGTTAGGCAAAGAACAAATGTGCATGTTTCTGGATATTAAATAAAGCACTATCCTAGCCCACATAAACAATACTTCCCTTTATTTTCTGTTGCAACAGGGTTTCAAATGTTTACAACATGAAAAATGGACCTTTTCTATCTATGTTACTATATACATCAGTCCCTAACTATACTAGCATCTGCTTATGAATCCCTGCTGCTTATCATAAATAGCATAGTTTGCTTCCTAATAACTCTAGTCTAAAAAATTAGGAACTACAGCAGTAGTTTTCATGTGTCCAAAAAAGAACAGCCAATGTCATCCCAAATAAGAAAAAGAACAGCAGTAGTTTTCTTTATACTGACTCCAAAGTCTCATAAACAGTAAACACTGGTTAAATACATAGGGATGAGAAACTAAAACAAGTATGTCATGAATTTCCTACAAGAGAGAATATAGAGGACCTCCAAGTCAATTAAGTCATAGCATATAAGCTATTCTTATCCATTACTTAGCCAATGTAGTTCTGTACACAGATTTTTTAAGAAACAAGAAACTATTACCAAAGGAAGAATGGTTAGTTGGTTAGTTTGCTCTCAGAAATGAATAGTGTGTTGCACTGTTAAAATTTCATCATTGAGCTAAACTTTAGAAAGGGGCAAGTTTCACCAAAAAAAGTAGCACTGTTCATATCAGTATATTTTGCCTCAGTACAACATCATAGGCTGGAGAGGGGCAAGTTTCACCATGACAGATAAGGTAATAAGATAAAGATTCCACAAATATCAAGTTTTCACTTGATCTCATCCACACCAGCAGGTCCCACTTGCAAGCAGCTTGCGCATCAACATGCAAGTAGCTGTTGTCAACACCACAGCAGACCAGGAAACCAGATAAGAAGGAACAGCCGTAGCTAACAATTACCTGGCCACACTCCACAGCACATCCACACAAAGTTACCATCAGAGTGTTATACCTCACCCTCAACCAACTCTGGTTGCTCCTTGGAGCCATCCAGGATCTAGAAGTAGAGGGATTCACAGCAAAGGCAACATGGTTGCAAGGTAGGAGGAGGCAAGAAGCACTAGTAGTCCAAAGAAGAACCAGCCAGCATATCAAGTATCTGGATAGGATTCAAAATAGATCCAGCAAGGAAGAAGGAGGAGAAGGATTTCCAGGACAGGATGCATGGAAGCTTATATTAGTAGCATAACAAGATCAACAATCATATCTTGTAGCAGGTAGAACTTTACAATATTTTCAGCATATGTATTCTCTTTTGCATCAGCATCTTAGGAAAATAAAGAGACTAATACCCATCAAATCCACCCCTATACCATTTCAACTAGATGATCATCTAGGAGGATTGGATGAGGGTGTTCTCTCAAATTTACATAGAGATGCTATGTATGTTCCTCATAGAGAAATAAAAAGATACACCATAATCTCTGTTCTTATTTAGAGTTGGCCTCAGCCTTTGCATCCTAGGAAGGGGCTATAGCACACTTCTACTAATCATACCAAGGCCATAAAAGCATACAAATCATCTTTGCACAAACCATCAAGCATGAGGGATTGCTGGGCACAAATCCAAAAGAATTGGAATTGCACCTCAGGCACAATCCCAAACTCACTCCCACCAAACTCTCAATCTAGTCTCTAAAACTAGAACATCAACCCTTCAACAAGTTTGATAATAAATCATTTTCTTAGATATTCAAAAATATCTAAGAATCATTTTATATTTTAAAACAAAGGTAACTGAATTACACACTGCTCATATTCACAGTTCGATTCAAGGAAACTAGAACTCATATAGCTCCAGCAATTGAACAAAAATACAGGCCATAGGGGATTTGCAACATCACAAAACATGCTCTTTAAATGAAATCATCTTCATATCCATTTGGCTATGAATCATTTAGATTATTGTTGTCATATGGACAGAGTAATCATATTGATCATCCATTTACACTTACCAATATTATCCAAATAATCTTTATCATTTTCCTAGCAGTAATTCTAGAATCAAAGCTATACCTTATTTCACTGTCAGATCTGACAGAGAATAAAGCATTTTCCTAGAAAGTGTTTCTGGGAATCATTTTAGTGAATATTCCATGGTCATATAAGTTCTGAATCCACTAGCTACTTGCATCCAACAATAATTTCAAGCCAATATGTTTTCCAGATCATTTTCCTAACCAATTCAACTAGGAATCAGTGTCAATAGTTCTTAACTATCAACATGAACTAGCAAATGTTCAGACCAGCAAGTATCCCAAACAGATAAAATCCAAACCAATGGTTTGAATTTTCATGTCTACTATAATCATCCAGAAGGGTTTCTCAGATCATCTACCCAGATTAAGCGTAGCATAAACCTACCCTTACCATAGTACCTCATCA
Organism: Avena sativa; assembly: GCA_916181665.1. NCBI lineage: Eukaryota > Viridiplantae > Streptophyta > Magnoliopsida > Poales > Poaceae > Avena > Avena sativa. The sequence goes on from OV702283.1 coordinate 105,963,850, forward strand.
TTTAATCACAGGGTACAGAATTAAAACAGGGCCTTGAGACCATCACAAGTAAACCAAGCATGTCAATTGAGCATCAAACCAGAGCTAAGATATCTCCACCAGACACAGTTATTCACCAGAAGTGAACCCTAGGTTCAGATATGAAATCTAGATAGTGGGGAATCACAGAAAACACACTTGACATGGCAAGGTAGATAAAGCCTGGAGGGAAGCATAGAAGGAGCACCTACCTGGGGCGAGTTCTATCTCGCCGGAGAGGAGGCAGAAGTAGTATCGACGGCAACGGCAACACAGAACACCACGGGGAAGGCTTCACCATACACCACCACCTAGCCCAGCATCAATCTCACCACCAAGGCGGCACTGGGAGCAGCCCTGAGGGCCACAGCATCCTACACCGGCCTAGAATACCAACTTCAGTGATGACAGAGCCCCAATCGACAGATCTGCAGCGCGGACACAACAGTAATGACAAAGGTGGTGGGGTTGCTCACCGAAAACAGTGTTGACCGGGTTCATGGCGACCTGGTTCTTGGAGGCGAGGTTCCTCGAGGTCATGACGACGTGGGCGCTGCGCTCTGCCAAGACTCGCGTCGTCTCGGCGCCGATCCCGCTGGACGCCCCTGGGTTCTAGAATCGGGTCCGTCAACAAGTGGGCGGCAATGACAAGGGGAAACTAAGGAGGCAGGAGGGGATGGGAGGGGTGTTACCGGTGATGATGGCGGTGAGATCTTGGGTGACCTGGTCGGCGGTGGAGGCCTAGGAGAAGCCCGAGGCGCCCTTGCGGTTGAAGATGGACATCAGCATCTTGGTCGCTGGCAGCCACGAGATCAACATCAGGGGATGGGGGTGACCGAGAGGGAGCAGCCGTCGACCCACATGCACGGAGAGGAAAATCGAACCACAGCCGTCGACCGTGAGGGTGGAGGAGATCCGGTGAGGATGGAGGGGAAAATCGCAGCCGCCAAGGAAGGAGAAGGGGCGAACGGAGATGGGAGTGGTGTGGCGGCTGGGGAGATGGGAGTGGTGTGGCGGCTGGGGAGAGATTAGGGTTAGAGGATGGAGGGGTCCTGGGGGTGGGGGATTTGGTGGTGCACGCGCGATGCACACAAATATCTGCCGTGCTGGATGCCAGGTCATCGATCCACAACAAGTTTCCACACTTCACCATCCTAGCCGTTTATTATGTTTACATCCTACGGCTGATATTGACCCTCTCTAATATCTCAACCTGTCTAGAAATTATGACGATTTTGTCCATGGAAATTACGACGTTTTTCACGAAATCGTCATAGTTTAATAAGGATTTGGCCCTCCCAAATAGCTTACGACCATTTAGTGTAGAATCGTCATAAATTTATGACGATTTCATTCAGGGTCACTACCAAAACGTCATAGTTTGACACATTCCTTGTAGTGTAGGGTGGCTGCTACTACACCGCCGGGGTGTAATTCCGGGGGGGGGGGCACTCAGACGGTTCCAGTCTCGCCCATTTTCATTAACCCAAGATCGAGATTGCAATCTACTGATCCATTTCATTATAACCCTAGATCGATAGATGTGTGCAAAGTAGTTTTCGTGCATAATCCGCCTACAGTTCGCCATCTTCTCCACTGGCCGTATCTCCTGCAAGTTGGAGTGGTGTTGTCTCTGGTGATCGGAGATCGTTTGCGCAAGTGGTTGTGGCTCCACGGGTGGTGATGGATCGTCAGTTTCATGGTGGTCGCAGACCGCCGCCTCGTCCCCCAATCCGACCTGTTCCCTATGCGACCAGATCGAGATTTGGGTACTGGCAAGGGAGGCTGCCGGATGAGCACAGTCATTGATGAGCATCTTCGTGAAGGGGATTGGATAAGGGAACAAGAGCGCCGCCGTGAGGAAGAGCGGCAATGGGTAGATAGGCGCAAGGATGATGAATGACGACATGCGGGGGATGAAGCGAGATTGGAGGATCAGCGCCGCGAAGCGTTGGCGCATGACAGGGATTTGGCTGAGGCGAGGCGTCGGGATGCCGACCAAGAAAGGAATTGTGGTCGTTGGAGTCATAGGCTCAGCGTTAGATGCCACTGCTTCTTCGTTCCCAGGGAGGACATGTAATTCTGCTGGCAATGCTTGAAGGGTGGAGTCTATTTTTGCTCGAACTGTTGAACAGGCGACTACTTCTAGGCCTACCGTGAATCCTAATGTTCATGTGGTTCATCATGTTGCTCTCGTGAATACTCCTATGTCAAATTCAGTTAATGCTCCTACTGTGGTGGGCAATCCTGTTGCTTCTTCACCTGTCACTGCTGTGAGCCAACCTGATGTTGTTGCCACTACACTAGTGGGGGTCCTCTATACCTGCTCTAGTGGTTGGTGTGCTTGGGAATTTGCCTGTTAACACAGAAGTTGTCAGTCTTTAGGTGCCGACTGTAGTACAAGGGGGACAAGAGTGTGATAATTGTGGCAAGAACCATAACATTTTGGTCTATGAAGAGAAGAAGCCTTGGGAGTATGTACCTCTGTTTTTTGGCAGCAGTAACTTTGATCAGGGGTTCCATTCTATTCCTGTGATTGAGTCTACATTTCAATCTATGGAATAGCTGCATTATGCCCATATTAGCGTGGTGACAGGTGATTTTACTAGGAAGGATATGGAAAAATAGTTTCAAATGTGGGATGATGCGATTGGTTCTGACTAGAGGTTCAATGCAAGACCTATTAATGTTGTTGAATTTTTTATGAGATTCCCTTCAGCTAGATCTATTGATGATTTTCACTTTGGGAAAATGTTTATGAAAAAAATTCCTGATGTAGTGATTCATCTCTCTAAGTGGAATGGAGATTTGGATCCTGTTGAGTGGCTAGAGGAAGCCTGGTTCAGGACAGTAGGCATTCCTATGAAATGCAGGGAAACATCAACTGTGTTCTATATAGCTTCTCTGGTTGGTAATCCACTTGCTATGGATATGAATAGTTTGAGGAATCTGGCTTATGTGAGGGTGAAAATTTCTTGTCTAGATGTAACTTTTGTGCCCAATACTAGGAGAGGGGAGATGCAGGGTGGTATCTATGAGTTCCAATATACTAGGGAAATTTTTGCTCTAGATATTGTTCCAAGTATTCCTGTGACTATGGGAGTGGATGTGCAGACTGATGATGGAGGTGCTGACAGAGGGGTTGCCGATCCTGTAATTCAAAATATATATGCTCATATTGTTGGGCACACTGATAGAGGTGGTGCAGGTTTTATGGCGGGATCCTCTGGTGGTGCTGGTGGTGGGGCTGCTGGGAATCAAAGCAATGTGAATACTCCTGCATGTGCTTCTTTGGAAAAAGGGAAGGACTTGCTGGTGGAGCAGGATAACTCCGAGGATATATATTTTGGTACAAGAATTGCTCACATTTTGGCGGGATTGTTATTAGAGAGAATACTGCTGGTGAGAGTGATGGCCACAAAGAAAAGGCCTTGGGAAATTCTGAGGCTGGTAGACAACATAATGTTGGACAGTCGAATGTTGATGGTCCTTCACAAGTTATTGAAGATGTGCATATGGAGGTTGCTTAGGCTCTAGATCCTTAGGTGTTTGGGGGATGTGATTAATCATGTTGTTGTTGGAGGCCCCTAGAGTTTTTAGGATTTTATCCAGGATATGTTGAAGAATAAAGGTAGTGACAAGTACTATGAGATCAAGTAACAGTATGGAAACTTGTTGGATAATGAAGAGGAGCAGGGAGATGTAGAAATGCAGAATATTCATGATGAATCCTCTTCTGATGTGCTTGATTCATCTTCTGAGAGTGGGAGGGTGATGAAGGAGTCTCTAATAGGGAGAATGTTCCTGGGGTGGCAATGGAGGTTCAGGGGGCTTCCTAGGAACATGAGGTGCTGGTTGTGGGATCTTCTCAACCTGAAGTGGTTTCTACTCAAGACAGTCAGGGATCTCAACAAGGAGGTGATGTTAATGTTGGTGGTGTGGAGGAACAACATGTTTGGATGAGCTCTAGGATAGCTGGCCATGGAGGGGTGCAGAATATGGGAGAAAGGAAATTATCTCAAGCTCCCAATAGGGACTTGCCAGGTACCAACTTAACCTCTTATAATTCTTTTGATGTTTTGGATGATGATGATATTGTTAATAGAGCCTTGGAGATGGGGATTGATGCTACATCTATTTCCCTTGAACATGTTATTTCTTTGAAAGATCTTGAAATTTCTAGGAATAGTTTGAATGATAAAAACATGATCTTGGTGAAGAGAGTGAGCATCAGAGTGAGAAAATAATGTTACTTGATTGGAAGAAAGATGAAGATGATGTAGGGTTCACATCATAGAAAACAAAAAATTTCCTACGATGGGAACAACTATGTACCAAGATCTATCTACTAGATACAAGCAACGGGAGGATATACATCCGTAGAGAACATACCCTTGAAGATCGAAAAAGCTTAACGAGGTTGAACTCGTGGTTGATGTAGACGATCTCTTGCCGATCTCAAGATCGAGAGGAAGTCATAGCGCCGCAAATCAGCGGCAAATCCGTGCTTCCACACACGTCCGAGGCATCGAGCAACCTCCGCCTCCTCACTCCAGCGATGCAGCGGAAGCACAACTCTTTCTTGCCGAAAAGCCACCGGGAACATGTATCTCGCTAGTCCGAGACCATGGGGGATAAATACTAGAGGGGGAGAGAGATCCTTCACGAGGAGGTGTGAGTGAGAGAGAGGCATGGGGGCTCCTTTTATAGGAGGAGGGGGGAACCCCAAGGGGGTGGCCGACGCATGGGGGCTGCCCCTTGCCCTCCCTTCATTCATGTGGGTGGACACTCCACTCACAACAATCCCTTCAATTTGCTCCACTCAAAAACCCACTCAAATTCCCATTAAATTTCCACCAAATTTAATGCAAACTCTCATTAAATAAAACTCATTTTATTTATTCAGAATTTTGTCAATTACTTTAATGACAAACATTCACATATAACCCCTTGCTAGTATTTCATTTCACATGCAGAAACACTTTCTGCAATTTCACCCAAAAACTAGTTTCGGTATCTAGTGAAATAAATTCATGCGCTTGTTATTCTTTTCAGCATGAAACCTTTGCTCCAATTGGTGTTGGTGTCTATTAACTGTGTCACCCTACGGTTCGCGAATAATGCGGACATGATCGAGACCCCTCTTAGATCAATAATCAGAAGCGGGACCTGGAGATCCGTACTGACTCCCACACATTGAACGATGACTTTCTTGTGATCGTGAGAACCTTTTACGCTAGTATCTTAATCCCTTTGTTTCGCGATATATTACATGTCCGAGATTCGGTCATCGGTATGTCCATACCTAGTTTGATCTGGTTATTGACATGCACTCTTTTCTTGTTCCCGTGATATAACATTCTAGTGATCAAATCACTTGCTTGCAAGCTAATCAATGTGATATCACCGAGAGGGCGCAGAGCATATCTATTCATCATCGGGATGAAAAAATTCCACTCTCTATCCATGGGCCTCAACATAACACTTTAGTAGTACTGAACCCATCTTTATAATCACCCTGTTACGGTGTGACGTTTGATGTTATCAAGATACTCTTCTAGTGTTAGTGATTGACATGATCTCATGGTCTAAGGATTAGGATCACTTCGTATGATGTTATAGCAATATAAACACAATGACTTTGATCACAATACTATACTTCGGATGAATGTTCATCACACCATTCCAACAATGTTGTGACCTCGTTATTAACAACATCCAATGTCCCTGATCAGGAAACCTGGATCATCTTGTTAATCAACGAGCTAGTTTGTAAGAGAGGCATAACTAGGAACTTTCTGTTTGTTTATTAAACAGACATGTATTAAAGTTTTCGTATTAATACAATTATAGCATGCAAAATAAACATTTATCATAAATAAGGAATGCGATAATAACCACTTTATTATTGCCTCTCGGGCATATTCCCTTCAGTCTCCCACTTGCACTAGAGACAATAATCTAGTTTGAAAAACTTTGCGTATTGAACACCTATGGCTTTCTGGTGTTCCATATACGCGATTGCAAGTGGTTAACATAATATATGGATCTGACGCTTTCAGGTCCATGTGTATTTGCATGTCTTTGCATCTTCACGCATCACTCATTCTCCAATGAGATGACATTGTATAAATTTGGTCTTTTGGTGAGACCTTTAGTTCCTTGGGGTTAAATCATGTCGATACTATTATCGTACAATATATCTTTAGTGTTAGCCCATTGCGAACCACACCTTAGTTTGATAACAAACTACTTGACACAAATGCCCTCCTTTGCTGCTACTATAGCAGTCATATACTTAGTCTTTTGTTGTAGTATCCGTCACAATATCTTAACTTTGTAATTCATCCAAATCCATAATGGAAACTTCCTTTCCATTTCATTGTTCCACCCATAGTTTAAATTGAGATAAATTTATTTTGTATCTTGTGACAAAACTAGTATCAATGTAATGCTTTACACTGAACTATTTGTAATTGTTTGTCACCTCTACACAAATATATTCTTAGTTCTTCCAAAATATCATAAGAATTTCCTTACTATCGTCCAATGATCATTTTATGATTCATTATGGTATATGCTCATAACACTTAGAGAATAGGACATATCTGGATGTGTACATACCATGGTATGATTGATCAAAAAATTCATGTGATTTCACTCATCAAGTGTCAAAGCACTTGAATCTTGTTTCACTTATCAAGTGTCGATACACTTGAATCTTGATTCAATTCCTTTTCCATGCGACAAGATACTTTTCTCGTCATTTCTATATTGAACCCCTTCAATATCTCATATATGTACATTTGGCATGACCATATTAGCGTCACTGTCTATCCATGTAGAAATTCATGCTAAATATTCGGGTTTTGCCTAAGTCTTTCATCGAAATGAATTTCTTAACCTTTGTCAATAAAAGATACATCATTTCCAATCAATAAGATGTCCTCCACCTAATGTATTAGAAATATGTCTCAGTGCTCCCACTTAATTTCTTGCAAATGCAAGCATCTTCATCGTCTCCAGATGAACAGTTTCATCATAGTGAAAATTCCAACTCCGCGATGCTCACTTCAACCATTGAAGTTTGCATGCTCTTTTAGCATCCTCTGAATTTAACAAAACCCTTTGGACTGTGTCTTATACACGTCCTAGGTAACCATTTTATTAGAAGAACTTTGTTTTGTTTATTCATCTACCATATACCAATTTATATGTAGTGGTTGCTATTTTAATCCGTCCAGACTAAATATCGCTATAAAAGATTAAATATTGTCATAGTCAACTCCTTGAACACTGTCGTAAAATACTTTACGATATGTCGACTATTTCATTGATGTGAAACATCCATGTCTGTTTCTTTATAGATCCAAATACGACCGATTGGTTTTTACACCTTTCCAGAGGGTCTTCCAAGTTCAAAAAACTTGATTTCTCGTGTATGGAACTATCACGGATTTTATGGTTTCAAGCCATTTGACGGAGTCAGCGCCCATCATTGCTTTTGCATGTAGTCGGTTCATAATTCTCAAACAATAAGGATTTACTCTCAAATCTCAGCATTTGATTTTTATCCAACCTACTTGGTTCAATAGGAACTTAGATCTCCGTGACCACAACCTTTGAGGCACATCAGCTATGAGCATTATGGCTGCCTCCCGAACGATTTCCGGCGCTGCGCAACTCAGCGCATTTAGTTAAGCTTCGTTTACCCTAGCAAAGTTCTATTGTCCTCCCACTTAACTTTTACGAAAAATTCCTTTTTCAAGAAAATTCACGTTTCAAGAGGCAAACCCTTTTGTCCTTGGTGTTATGGAGGAATAACCAACTGTTATTCGAAATAACCTACAAAGACATGCTCATCAGACTTTGGTTGTAAATATCTTACTTATGCTTAGCATACCAAAATTTAAGAAAGGATAACTTGGGTTTTAGCCCAAACCATAACTCACATGGTGTCATTTCAACGGATCAAGATGGAGCTCTTTTAAGTGTAAAAGCGATAGTCCCTAAAGCTTATAATCCTTTAAAACATAATGGCAGTTTTATAAATAACGCCATAGATCCAACCATGTCAAAACAAGGTTTCATTACAAATCTCAAACACTCCATATTCCTATGGTGTTTCGAGAGATGCAAATCTAGGTGTTTTTGCTAAACTTGTAACTCAAATATATCCCTTGATGATAAAATCATAAATTATTTATTTTCTTGTTACACTTGCAACTCAAATAAATCCCTTTATGATAAAATCATAAATCATTTATTTTCTTGTTACAATGATTTTCCACTTCATCTTGAAAGTCTTTGAACATTTTCAAATATTTCATACTTCTTTCTCATTAAGTGAACATTCACTCAAATTTCCGGAGAAAGCATTTGAAGTTGAAATCCATCGCTTACGACTATACATAATGGACTACATACATCGATATGTATAAATTCCAATACTTTAGTCGTTCGTTCTTCTTTGGCCTTTGAACGAAGTTATAATTATCCCAAGGGAAGTCTCACAAGCGTCACTTGATCAAATCAAAGACTCCAAAAATCCATGAATATGGAGATTCTTCATGTTTTCTTTCCAATATAATTTAAACGGCGATGTCACTTTGTAAGTGATCTTTCAATCATTTGTCTTGCGACATTTTAGCATTAGTTTTTATGGATGTGATTTCTCCAACTAGATTTGTAAATCATCCATCTTATATGGAATACGATAATTATTTGAACAAACTTTGTTCTGATAATACCTGATTAAAATAACTATTATTAAAACAAATCTTGAAGGCAAGCTTTGATGTCAACGAGAAATACAAACAACGGTTTGTTTATTTTCGATGAACATCATCACATATTCTCTTGCTAGTTACTTAGGCCATTGTGGTTCATGAATTGTGTCGTTCTATATGAAATTTCATACCAACCAATTCAGTATTCAATACCCAAGAACCACATTGTTTAACAAGCAAAGAAACAACCATAACATGTATATCATCCATATACCTAAATTGGATATTTCCAATCTTTTCTTTTCTACCAAATATATTTTATAGATTCTCTTTCAGCATTTCCTTTTCCTTTTTAAAATAATCTATAAACATCAATAGTGGCGCCATATACATGACACATAGTCCAAAGCATGTATATTCAAATACAAATACCTTTGGACTTGCACTTTGGTAGATCACCATCATCAAATGACCAGTGTTCTTCCAAAATCCATTCTTTAGTAATCTTTTAGTGTAGTAAACACATTACATACATCTATTCATCCTTATCATGAAGACTTTCATGATCAAGCTAACGTAGCTTATAAAAGCGAATCGTGAGTATAACATCACTTTCCAAAACCCTTTTGGATGATTAGGATGTCTAGGATCTCCAACCTTCGCAAATTCTCATCCAATATGAGAGCATACATTATACTCTATCATATTGCAACCAAAACATTGTTTCAGATATCGTTATATCTGCCACACATGATGGTTTTTGAAACAATTCTTTCAGCTCCTAGATAACCTTGATATTTAAAAACAATCAAGAATCATGGAGGCAAACATGATACTTAAGATACTAACACTGGAATTGTTACTCTCGATTTAATACTAACTATTAAATTTCATTGGATTAAATAGAGTTTGTTGAAAGTTTGCAATAGGACTTTAAACTTTAGATTGACACTCAACACAATACGATACCAGTTCGTAAAGTATATATCCAGAATTCTATAGTTCTATTATCTCAATTACAACTATGCATAAGGTGGTGAACGAATGCCAATGACTACAACAAATTATGCAAATTCACTTTGATTTAATTTATGATAAATTGAGTTCTTTTAATCCAAATTAGAAATGAACTCCCACTCAAAAACGACATCCCTCGTGTCTTTTTGGTGATTACATGAACCAAATCCACTACACCAAGTCCGGTCATCACGTGAGTCAGTGTAGCTTCTAAGGCGAGCATCAAATGGTCATCATATCTTCCATATGACTCATGCTTAACCTTTCGGTCCATGTTCCAAGGCCATGTCTGTACATGCTAGGCTTGCCAAGTAAGAATCTTAGTATTCGCGTGTGTAACTATCTTACACCCGAAATATGATCGTGGACCCAAGAACACCCGATTATCACGTGATGTCTTGGAGTGACGAAACATAATCGATGCATACTTAAGGGAGAACACATTTTTATCTTGATATATAAATTAGGGATCATCTTATTATGCTAATAAAACGCCAAACAAGCAATATAATATGCAACAAACATCACATGTTAATAAGTGAAATTATATGGTTGTTGCACTTGATCTCCATCATGTGCATCGTGGTATGATCCTCATCACACCTTTATGTGTAAGGCCAAGGTCTATGGAACTTACACATTATGTGTGTTGTAAGAGTATCGACTTATACTTTTACTTACAACATCACCATATCATGACACTAGCCCAGCAACAATCTAAACTAGATGCCTCTAATTTATCCATTGCAAGTTTTACGTGGCTTAGGGCTTTCAAAGATAGAACCGTTCTTACCTACTAACATGAACCACAACAAGGATAAAAAAATTGTTGACAACTCGTTGCAAATTACATATTGACTATAGTAGGAGACAGACACCCGCTAGCCACTTATGCAAAACTAGTTGCATGTCAAGCGTGGGTCATGTCTCATGTGCGAGGACATGTAAAGTTTGTCCGGGCCGCTTTATCCCACTATGCCACCAATATCCAAAGTATAACAAAGAAGCAATAAAATGATCATCATCGCCCACATAATCATATGTGTATTACCCGTGCAAATCATCTACGCATAGATCCGGCTCTAATACCACTGTAGGGTACGCAGCATCGAAAACAAAAATTCCCTATGATGGAAACAACTATGTACCAAGATCTATCTACTAGATACAAGCAACGGGCGGATATACATCTGTAGAGAACATACCCTTGAAGATCGACAAAGCTTAATGAGGTTGAACTCGCGGTTGATGGAGACGATCTCTTGCCGATCTCAAGATCGAGAGGAAGTCCTAGCGCCGCAAATCAGCGGCCCATCCGTGCACGCACACACGTCCGAGCCACCGAGCAACCTCCGCCTCCTCGCTCCAGCAATGCAGCGGAAGCACAACTCTTTCTTGCCAAATATCCACAGGGAACATGTATCTCGCTAGTCCGAGACCATGGGGGATAAATACTAGAGGGGGAGAGAGATCCTTCACGAGGAGGTGTGAGCGAGAGAGAGGGAGGGGGCTCCTTTTATAGGAGGGGGGAACCCCAAGGGGGTGGCCGGCGCATGGGGGCTGCCCCTTGCCCTCCCTTCATTCATGTGGGTGGACACTCCACTCAAAAAAATCCCTTCAATTTTCTCCACTGAAAAATCCACTCAAATTCCCATTAAATTTCCACCTAATTTAATGCAAACTCTCATTAAATAGAACTCCTTTTATTTATTCAGAACTTTGTCAATTACTTTAATGACAAACATTCACATGTAAAAACAATTTCTGCAATTTCACCAGAAAACCAGTTTTGGTATCTAGTGAAATAAATTCTTGCGCTTGTTATTCTTTTCAGCATGAAACCTTTGCTCCAATTGGTGTCGGTGTCTCTTAAGTGTGTCACCCTATGGTTCGCGAATAATGCGGACATGATCGAGACCCCTCTCAGATCAATAATCAGAAGCGGGACCTAGAGATCCGTACTGACCCCCACACATTCAATGATGACTTTCTTGTGATCATGAGAACCTTTTATGCTAGTATCTTAATCCCTTTGTTTCACGATATATAACATGTCCGAGATTCGATCATCGGTATCTCCATACCTAGTTTGATCTCGTTACTGACATGCACTCTTTTCTTGTTCCCGTGATATAACATTCTAATGATCAAATCACTTGCTTGCAAGCTAATCAATGTGATATCACCGAGAGGGCCCAGAGCATATATATCCGTCATCGGGATGAACAAATTCCACTCTCGATCCATGGGCATCAACATAATACTTTAGTAGTACTGAACCCATCTTTACAACACCTTGTTACGGTATGACGTTTGATGTTATCAACATACTCGTCTAGTGTTAGTGATTGACCTGATCTCATGGTCTTGTAGGGGTGCGTAGCATGAAAAACAAAAAAATTCTAGCGCATGCATACAAACAAGCCAAGATCTATCTACTAGATTGAAGCAACGAGTCGATTAGAGTACTCACCCTCGAAGATTCCAAAGTGGTTAACGAGAGCAGATTCTCATGGGTGATGTAGTCGTACACTTGCCGATCTCAAGATCGCGGAGACGATCCTTCCGGCACTGTGTTCCGGCAGCGCTTCCGTAGTCGGTCACACGTTCGGTACTCGATGAAGACATTCCTCTCCCTTGTTCCAGCAGGCAGCGGAGGTTGTAGTTCCCCCTCGCTATTCCGGCAGCACGACGGCCTGGTGTCGGCAGTAGAGGGAAGATCCCGCAAGGCTTTGCCTAAGCCGGTGCGATTTATGGTGGATCTAGGGTTTACGGTGATCTAGGTTTAGAAGGCCGGAGAGGAGGAGGAGGTGTCGGCGGCGGCTAGGGCGTCGGCGACGGGTAGGCGGCAGCGCGGTGGGTGGCGGCGGTGGCGGTGCACGGGTGGGGAGGGCTGGTGTTGTGTGCTTTGGGGCAGCCCTCCCCTTCTATTTATGAGAGGGAGGGCAGCTTGGGAGAGGGTAGTTTGAATCCATACCCAAACCCAAGTTGGATAGAAGGAAGGACTCTTTCCGTCTTCCACTAGGAAACTATTGTTCCAGTTTGACTTTTCAAACCTCCCTTTTGACTTTCAATTTAGAGATTCATTTCTCTCTCGCAAATGCCCAACCAAAGTGACCTAGGACATGATCCAATCATTCCACTTAACCATGATACATTCATGGACAATTCCCCTTTCGGTCCGGTGAACCTTTTAGACCCTTCTAGAACCTCTCCGATGAAAACATCGAAATCATTCCCGAGCCCCAGAATCGGACTTTCCTTATATGAATCTTATTATCCGGACCATTCCGGATCTCCTCGTGATATCCTGGATCCCATCCGAGACTCCGAACAACATTCGGTTTCCCTACTTAAATTCCATATCTACTAAACAACACTGAATCCTTAAGTGTGTCTCCCTACGGTTCATGAATTATGCGGACATGACCAAGACACTTATCCGATCAATAACCAATAGAGGAATCTGGAAATTAATATGGCTACCACATATTTATACAATTACATTGCGATCGAATGAACCAATTACATACGAGGTTTACTTATCCGAGGTTTGATCGTCGGTATCTCTGCATGCCTAGTTCAACCTCGTTACCGATAAGTACTCTTTTCTCGTTCCCGCGATATGTGATCCCTTGTGAGCCAGTCACATGCTTGCAAGCTAATTGGATGACATTCCACCGAGAGGGCCCAGAGTATATCTATCCGTCATATGGATGGACAAATCCCACTCTTGACACATGTGCCTCAACACATACTCTTCGAACACTCAATGCCACATTTTTAGCTACCCAGTTACGGTGTGGTGTTTGATGTCATCAAAGTATCCTTCTGGTGATGGTGATTAGCATGATCTCATTGTCGAAGGAATTAGGTTACTATGTATCAGAAATCTTATAGCAAACGAACTATTGAAATGACTTGATCTTTATGCTACGCTTATTTATAGGAGTATGTCCATCATACCATTCTCCTAATGATATGATCTTGTTTTTAATAACATCTCAATGTTCATGATGGATAAACCATGATCATATTTTAACCAACAAGCTAGTATTATAAAGAGGCTTTACCAGGGAATCTAATTTAGTTTACAAATCACACAAGTATTAATGTTTCTAGTTAATACTATTATAGCATGAATGTAATCATTTATCATAAACACAAAGATATAATAATAACCACTTTTATTATTGCCTCTAGGGCATATCTCCAACAGTCTCCCACTTTCACTAGAGTCAACTAATCTAGATTACATGGTAATATACCGAACACCCATGGCGGTTTGGTGCTGGTGATGTTTTTCCCTCGGGAGAGGTTTAGTCAACGGATCCGCCACATTCAGATCTGTGTGTACTTTGCAAATCTTTATGTCACCATCTTCGACATGCTCTCGAATAGCGTGAAAACGTAGCTTGATGTGTTTCAGCTTCTTGTGTGACCTTGGTTCTTGCGCATTGGCTATGGCACCCATGTTATCACAATAGATAGACATTAGGTCCAGCGCACTTGGAACCACACTGAGCTCTGTAATGAACTCATTCATCCATATCGCCTCTTCTGAAGCCTCCGAAGCAGCTATGTATTCCGATTCGGTTGAAGATCTCGCCACAATGCTTTTGCTTTGCACTCCTGCAGCTAACTGCTGCACCATTCAATGTAAATACATATCTGGATTGAGATTTAGAATCATACGGATCGGTGTTCTAACTAGCATCGGTGTAACCATTAACAACGAGTTGTTCATCACCTCCATAAGAAAGAACGATATCCTTAGTTCTTCTCAAGTACTTAAGGATGTTTTTGACCGCTGTCCAATGATCCACTCCTGGATCACTTTGATATATGCTATTCAAATTAACAGCATATGCAATGTAAAGTCTAGTACATAGCATGGCATACATAAGAGATCGTATGGCTGAGGCATAGGGAGTTTTACTCATCCTTTCTCTATCTTCTGTCGTTGCAGGACTTTGAGTTTTACTCAAGGTCGTATTGGGCAACATGGGAAAGAACCCTTTCTTGCTATCTTCCATTCCAAACCTATTTAGAACTTTGCCCAAATATGTAATCTGTGACAATGATATTAGGCGTCTTGATCTATCTCTATAAATCTTTATGCCTAATATGTAAGCTGCTTCGCCAAGATCTTTCATTGAAAAACTATTATTCAAATAATCCTTGACACTGTTAAGAAGGTCTTCATCATTCCCAATCAACAATATGTCATCTACATATAGTATTAAGAATGATACAGAGCTCCCACTCACTTTCTTGTAAATACAAGCTTCACCATAAGTTTGTATAAAACTAAAACTTTTGATCACCTTATCAAAACATTGATTCCAACTCCGGGATGCTTGCTTCAATCCTTAAATGGACCGTTGAAGTTTGCATACCTTGTTAGCATCTTTAGGATCGAAAAAAATCTTTGGGTTGTACCATATACAACTGCTCATCAATGTCTCTATTGAGGAACGCCGTTTTGACATCCATCTGCCATATCTCATAATCATAATATGCAGCAATTGCTAATAAAATCCTCATAGACTTTAACTTTGCTACCAGTGAGAAAGTATCATCGTAGTCAAATCCTTTGTCGAAACCCTTTTGCGACAAGTCGAGCTTTATAGACAGTAACATTACCATCATCATCTGTTTTCTTCTTGAAAATCCATTTGTTCTCGACAGCCTTCCGGCCATCCGGTAAGTCCACCAAAGTCCATACTTGGTTTTCGTACATGGATCCAATCTCGGATTTCATGGCTTCTTGCCATTTATTGGAATCTGGGCTCATCATCACTTCCTCATATGTCGCAGGGTCATCGGTGTTGTCCACCAACATGACACTCATAACGGGATCATACCAATCAGGAGTGGTACGAGTTCTCATTGACCTACAAGGTTCTGTAGTGACTTCAACTGAAGTATGATGATCAACATCATTAGCTTCCTCTCTTATTGGTGTAGGCGCCACAGGAACCACTTCCGGTGCTGTGCTACTCTCAAGTTCGAGAGAAGGTTCAACAACCTCGTCGAGTTCTACCTTCCTTCCAGTCACTTCTTTTGAGAGAAACTCCTTCTCTAGATAGGATCCATTCTTGGCAACGAATATTTTGCCCTTGGATCTATGATAGAAGGTATACCCAATAGTTTCCTTCGAGTATCCTATGAAGACGCATTTTTCCACTTTGGGTTCAAGATTGTCGGGCTGTAACTTCTTTACATAAGCTTTGCAACCCCAAACTTTAAGGAACGACAATTTAGGTTTCTTCCCAAACCATAATTCATACGGTGTCATTTCAACGGATTTAGATGGTTCCCTATTTAAAGTGAATGCGGCTGTTTCTAATGCATAACCCCAAAATGATAGCGGTAAATCTGTAAGTGACATCATTGAACGAACCATATCTAAAAGAGTTTGATTACGACGTTCGGGCACACCATTACATTGTGGTGTTCCCGGCGGTGTCAATTGTGAAAGTATTCCGTATTTCTTTAAATTCTCGCCAAACTCGTAACTTAGATATTCACCTCCATGATCAGATCGTAAAAATTTAATCTTCTTGTTACGTTGATTCTCTACCTCACTTTGAAATTCCTTAAACTTCTCAAAAGATTCGGACTTATGTTTCATGAAATAGATATACCCGCATCTACTCAAGTCATCCGTGAAGGTAAGAACATAACGATAACCACCACGCGATGCTACACTCATTGGACCACACACATTGGTATGTTTGATTTCCAATAAGTCCTTAGCTCACTCCATCATACTAGAAAATGGAGTCTTAGTCATTTTACCCATCAGACATGCTTCGCATCTTTCAAGTGATTTGAAATCAAGTGATTCAATAAGTCCATCGGAATGGAGTTTCTTCATACGCTTCACTCCAATATGACCAAGACAACAGTGCCACATATAGGTCGAGTTATCGCTCAATTTCAAACGTTTAGCTTCAATGTTATTAATGTGTGTATTTATACAATCGAGATTCAATAAGAATAGACCATCTATCAAAGGTGCATGTGCATAAAACATATTACTCATATAAATCGAACAACCATTATTCTCGGACTTAAACAAGTAACCGTCTCACAATAAACATGATCTGGATATAATGTCCATGCTCAACGTAGGCACCAAATAACAATTATTTAAGTATAAAACTAATCCCGATGGTAGATGAATAGGTAGCATGCCAACCGCGATCACATCAACCTTTGATCCATTTCCAACGCGCATCGTCACCTCGTTCTTCGCTAGATTCCGTCTATTCTGCAGCACCTGTTCCGAGTTACAAATATGAGCAACCGAAGCAGTATCAAATACCCAGGCACTACTACGAGTACTAGTGAAATACACATCAATAACATGTATATCGGATATACCTTTCTTCTTGATGTTGCCGTTCTTCAAATCTGCCAAGTACTTAGGGCAATTCCGCTTCTAGTGACCCTCTCCCTTGCAGTAAAAGCACTCAGTATCAGGCTTAGGCCCAGCCTTGGTCTTCTTCGCCGGTGCGGTAACTTTCTTACCGCCCTTCTTGAAGTTTCTCTTTTTCTTAGACTTGCCTTGCTTCTTGAATTTGGTGGTCTTATTGACCATCAACACTTGGTGCTCTTTCTTGATCTCCACTTCCGTAGACTTTAACATGGAGAAGAGTTCGGGAAACGACTTGTCCATGTTTTGCATATTGTAGTTCATCACAAAGTTCTTGTAACTTGGTGGTAGTGATTGGAGGACACGGTGAATCCCCAAAGCATTAGGAATCACTATACCCAAGCTTTGAAGCTTACTTGCGTGCCCAGACATTTTAAGCACGTGCTCACTGACGGAGCTGCCCCCTTCCATCTTGCAGTTAAAGAACTTTTCAGAAGCCTCATAACTCTCAATTGCCGCGTGAGCCTCAAATATCATTTTGAGTTCACGGACAATATCATGTGGGTCATGGTTCTCAAATCTTTTCTGAAGCTCTGACTCCAAACCATACAAGATAGCACACTGAACTGTGGAGTACTGATTCTTCCGAGCGAGGAAAACATTCTTTACCTCATCGGTAGCATCAGCTGCAGGTGGGTCACCCAGCGGTGCATCCAGCACATAGGTCAAATTACCAGCATTGAGGATAATTCTCAAGTTGCGGCACCAATCCGCGAAGTTGCTTCCATTGTTTTTCAACTTTTATTTCTCTAGGAACGCATTAAAATCGATGGTAGGGGCCGCCATTGATCTAAAACATATTTGCAATAGTTTAGACTAAGTTTACGACAAATTGAGTTCTAATTAATAGTTAAATTAATCTAGGTGAACTCCCACTCAAAACAATATCCCTCACATTGTTTTAGTGATCACACGAACCAAATCCACCACATCAAAACCGATCATCACGAGAGTTGATGTAGCTTCAATAGCGAACAATCAACATGTTCATCATACCTACTATATGACTCATGCTTTACCTTTCGGTGATCCGTGTTCTGAGACCATGTATGTACATGCTAGGCTCGTCAAGATTAAACCTTAGCTTCCGCATGATCAAATCTGGCTTGCTCCCATTGTATACACTCGCAGAATATAACACGCCCGATCATCACGTGGTGCTTCGAAACAACGAGCTTTAGCAATGGTTCTTACTAAGCCTAAACACTTTATAACTTGAAATTTTGTGAGAGGGATCATCTTATAATGCTACCGTCGCGAACTAAGCAATACAAGATGCATAAAAGGATTAACATCACATGAAATTCAAAATATGTGATATGATATGACATTTCTTCTTGTGCTTCCGATCTCCATCTATAAGAGTTCCCAACCTGATAAGGTGGAGATCCCTGTGTTTACAATGCTAGTCCCTGGATCAATAGCTAGCATCCATAGTTTAAGATGTAATATCAAGAAACAAAGGTCATAATTCAACTTTATAACCAGGAATAAAATAATTCATTACATATTACATAGCTCATTTGGCTATCTCATTACAATGCAGCAGAAATAACTATATAGCATGGAGTCCTTCATCTTCAAAGTGCCACATGCAATCATGTTGGTTGTAGACTTGTAATCCTAATCAACAAACTTCACTAACCTCAAACAAACCTGCAACATAATAAGTTACAGCCACAAGGGTCAATACATTTGAATTGTATTGGCAAGCGATACTATGGTAGTATAGTGGATTCTATCATCTATTTGCATTTTGCTAAGTGGATCTTAGGCTTGCTTTGCTCAAAATAGGTTTTCCTTATAAGTTGAACACACTAAGTTTTTGTTTGTCAAAATCACCCAAGGAACAACCAATGAATATTGGTTAACCTTTACCCTTGTTCAACCACAAGTTTTTAACTTAGTAATTGGGGTGAGGAGATCCTTGATAGCTTCCATGTCTTGATGCTCAAATTGTCCATTGCCGGGGACACGACTAAGTACTTAGATTGTTCCTTCTGCAGAGGTGGTGCACTTTCCCCACAAGACTCGACATGCATCGAGACAAGATATTTCACAAGCCTTCCCTTAGACCAAAATGGACGCGCTCCAAACCTATCACCCCTACCACCAAATGTCCATCTAGCTAAGTTATTGCAACCTATATGATCCAGGCAGAGCCCATATTGCCATGTGGCTGCACTTGAAGCTTCTCAATATTTGACATATCAAATCTCTTTGTTCCTGGGTGGATTTCCACAAGTGAGATACACTAGGGTAGGCCATAAATATGGGGCTGTGTAACCACTCAACATAACCCATTCACACCATTCCACCCAGGTGATTCATTCATATAGTTGTTTTATTAAACAAAACACAAGTCATTGACTTAGAAATATTTCGTAGCATGAATATAATCCACCCTACTAGCTAGGCTAAGCATGATACTAGCAAGAATCTTAACTTAGGTAAAATTATACTTAGGCAGCATCTACTAGGATTTCCCAAGGCATAGCATACTTAGTAAAATTCCATGCAAGTCCTACTCAAAATATCACTAATGCATAGTGAAAATAATAGGACAAAATGTATGAAGCACCACTTGCCTTTTTAGTAGATAATATAGATTCACTCCTTGATCTTGCAATTGTCACACTCTTCAAAGTTCACTACAATTCAATCAAGCAAGCACATACTCAAACTAGCATTCAAACAATTCATCACATAAATAATAAAAACAAAGAAATGCATGCAAGCATGCAAAATATTGTTTTATTTGGAAAGGTGGTTTCTTAACAAGTTATAAACATTTTAAAACACCCATTGGTCATTTCTAAAAGTTGCAAAACCATTTTAAATCAAGTTAGTGAAAATGGGCCATTTAAATCATTTTTGTTTTGCTAGAAATGATTCAAATCAAAGTAATTATTTCTAGTGTTATCCCAAATGTTTTTAAACACAAATATTAATAATTAGGGTCAAAGTGTTTTAAAACAAATCCATTTTCAAAAGGTTTCACTCAAAACCATTTTTAAATCAAAGCAATAATTTTATTTTACTAGAAATGCCTTTATTCAAAGGAATAATTTTCTATGGTTAATAAAATATATTTTAAATCAAAAACTTAGTGGTTTAGGGTCAGAGAGTTTAAATTAAACCATTTGCAACAGTTTTTACTCAAAAATTATTTATAAAACATAATCAACAATTTTTGTGTTGCTAGAAATGCTTTTATTCAAGGAATAATTTCTTAGTGTCACAAAATATACTTTTTAAATCCAAAGGTTGGTTTTTATGGTCATTAGGTTCAAAACAAACCATTTGAAAAAGATTTTATCCTAAAAACATTTTTAGAATGAATTTTATAACTAAAATAGACCTAATAATGTTTCTGCAAAACAGATACTTTTACAGAAGCAAAACACTAAACAAAGGGCATGGTTGCAAAGGTTTCTTTTTCCTGATTCCAATGATATAAAATTTGTAAATTTTGGACGTGTAGATTAAAAGTTATGAATTTTACAAAATCAAACTACTAATAGACAAGTTTCTGTTTTTAAAACAAAAGGCTGGCCACATGGCTGGTTCTTATTGGAGAATACCGGTTCACACGGATCTACTGATATAGTGCATTGGATCTAAGTGGCATCGTGCGGATCAGAACAAACCATACCGTTTCGATTTGATCTAATCGTATCCACTGGATTTATATCTAACGGCTCAGATCGAGACGACCATAAGTGGGCGGCGCTGTGACAGTGGACGGCGGCGGCGCGCTCTGCTCATGGTTGTTCCGGCTATACAGGAAGCAAGGGAGGAAGAGAGATGGCTCACCGTGCTCGCAATGACGTGCTGAGGCTCAACGTTCTCGTGGAAAGGCCAGGGGCGCACGAGGTTGGTGTAGATTGCTCGTCGGAGATGTTGCTGACGACGGTGTGCTCAGGCTGTCGTTGTTATAGAAGTTATGGACCGCGCTAAGCCACGAAAAAGGCTGTGTTATATGCGCACGGAAGATTTGCGTACTGGAGCATCAATAATATGGGGAGGGGCGGTCGGACTTTACAGGGGTAGCTCGTCGGAGAGGGGGCAGACGGCGGTGGCGCTCTGTCATCGATGTTGCCGAGGCTGGGAGACACGCGCGGGCAAGCTAGTGCTACTGGGAGGTGCGCAAGGAGATGGGGAGCAGGCTCGTGGGAACTGGGGGCAGTGGGGGTGACGGTGCTGGCCGGAATTCGCCGATGAGCTTGTCGGAGCAGAGGAGGTGTTGGCGAGAAATTCAGGCAGCCTAGGGGCAGAGAGGGTGTGGCATCTGAGGGGAAAGAGAGAGGGGGTGTTGGCGATTATGAGGGCTTCGTAGCTGGCGAGATTTACTGAGCCTTCAACGCAAATTTACGTCAATTAATCGTGACAGAAATGGCGGCGAGGTGAGGGGCGAGGTCAGCGTGGGGTGGAGACGACGATGACCTGGCTGTGGGGCCTCGCGGTCAGCGAAGTGAGGGGGTGCACCTGGGGTCACCAAGTCAGCTGCTGAGGGGGTCATTTTGCTGGTAAGAAAAGAACGACGGAGAGAGGGTGCCGGCTGGGCTGGTTGGGCTTTGCTGGGCCGGGTTTGGGGTAGGCCTAGTTGGGCTGGGTCTGTTTCCTTTTTCCTGTTTCTTTTTCCTTTTCCTTTTCTGATTTTCTGTTTTCAAATTCAAACTCTCATTTGAATCCATATTCCTTTTTCAAATCCTTCTAGTATTCAGTATGTCTTTATTTTGTTTATTTATGTAATTAAATAATCCATTTTAGAATATTTCCTTTTATTCTTTTATGGTTTATTAATTATTTATAATAGGCACTTGTCTTTATTTAATTAAGATTTTAAATATATTTTCAAACTTACATTTGAATTCCAATTTTTACCAAACCTTTTTCAGTAGGTTTTATTTATTCATTAGTGCAAATAATTCACTTGAATTATTTAAAATATTTTAATATGATTTAATGTTCATTTAAATTGGGCATTTGTCTTTATTCAAATAAAACCATATATGGTTTTAAACCCATATAATTTATTCAAATAATTCTTTTTAACTTAATAAGATAACTTTTTAATCCACTTTCGTAAATTCCAATTTATTATTTTCTCATGATTTAATTAATCATTTACTTTAGGGGTTTTGTATTTATTCAAAACAATATGGTTTAAGTCCATATAAGTTTTTATTTAAATAATATTTCTTTCTTTTTTATTATTTAATATCTTCCATTTGTTTATGGATTTGGCCAAGATTTAATTTGGCTTTTAAATATTCCTTATTTATTCATTTCTTTCTTTATCTTATAAAATCCATATCTTTTTATTTATAGGTCTAAAATTGGTGATTTCCAACTTGTATATTTTTATTTGATATTTGTTTATCTTGTTAAATCCTTTTGGGATTATTTTTCTCATAATTTGGTATGGATTTTGGTTAGGATCTTTATTAGCTTTGGAAATTATTTCCTTTTATATTATTAAATTCATAAGTTTTTATCCATGGCTCCAAATTAATGAAACCAATTTCTATGGTTTTATAATATTTTTTTTATCATTTGGATCATTTAAATTTGTTTGTTGCTAAATTTTTATATGGATCAAATCCATAGTCTTAGGGAGATCTTGTAAATGATTTCTTTCATCAAGATTTGGGATTTTGATTTAACTTCTCCAAGTGTTTAAATTTCAAGATACATTCATTGGTGAATGCATTTCACTTGATTGAAATTTTGTTGGATTCCCTTTTATTCAAATTTTGTTCAAGAAGGGTTCTGATGTTTCCATTTAGAATCAAAAATTTTCTTTTCACCCTAAATTTCAACAATTATTTATTATGTTTATTTATTTTTCACATTTCAAAATTTGGAAAATTTTGTGATGTGACACCATCTTCAAGCACGAACATGATCTCCATCATCACCGGCATGGCGTCAAGGTCAATGGCGCCGCTTCATGGTTGTCGTCCACCAACATCAACTATTATAACTACTTTGAATAATAGGCACGCATGTCTTAATGAAATTAAAAGACAACCATATGGCTCCTGCTGATTGCCGACTTACAATAAGGAACATTGCATACTTCATATATAATCACAATCATGGCCATATCACATCACAGCACACCCCTGCAAAACAAAGTTAGACGCCTCTAATTTTCTTTGCATATTTTACGTGGTTTGGGGCTTTCAGTAAGTGTCGTTCTAACTTACGAACAAGAACAACAACGTTGATACTAGTATTGTCAATTACCCATCGTAAATTGAATCTTCACTATGTTGGGAGAAACAGACACCTGCAAAGCCACTTATGCAATACAAGTTGCATGTTAAGGGTGGAGCAAGTCTCATGAACGATGTCATGTAAGGTTAGCCCGGGCCGCTTCATCCCACCATCACACAAGATGCAAAGTACACAAGAAGCAATTGACAACAAAAGCATCAACGCCCACAATGACCATTGTGTTCTACTCGTGCAACAGATCTACATATATACACGGCTCTGATACCACTTAAGGGGTACGTAGCATGGAAAAAAATTCTACCGCATGCATACAAACAAGCCAAGATCTATCTACTAGATTGAAGCAACGATTCTATTAGAGTACTCACCCTCGAAGATTCCAAAGAGGTTAACGAGAGCAGATTCTCATGGGTCATGTAGTCGTACACTTGCCGATCTGAAGATCCCGTAGATGATCCTTCTGGCGCTGCGTTCCGGCAGCGCTTCCGCAGTCGGTCACACGTTCAGTACTCGATGAAGAACTTCCTCTCCATTGTTCCAGCAGGCAGCGGAGGTTGTAGTTCTCCCCTCGTGATTCCGGCAGCATGACGACGTGGTGTCGGAAGTAGAGGGAAGATTCCGCAGGGCTTCGCCTAAGCCGGTGCTAGTTATGGTGGATCTAGGGTTTCCGACGATCTAGGTTTAGAAGGCCGGAGAGGAGGAGGAGGTGTCGGCGGCATCTAGGGCGACGGCGACGGGCAGACGGCGGCGCACGGGTGGGGAGGGCTGGTGTTTTGTGCTTTGGGGCAGCCCTCCCCCTCTATTTATGAGAGGAAGGGCAGCTTGGGAGAGGGGCGTTTGAATCCATACCCAAACCCAAGTTGGATAGAAGGAAGGACTATTTCCTTCTTCCACTAGGAAACTATTGTTCCAGTTTGACTTTTCAAACCTCCCTGTTGACTTTCAATTTAGAGCTTTATTTCTCTCTCGAAAATGCCCAACCAAAGTGACCTAGGACATGATCCAATCATTCCACTTAACCATGACACATTCATGGACCATTCCCCTTCCGGTCCGGTGAACCATCTAGACCCTTCTAGAACCTCTCCGATGAAAACATCGAAATCATTCCCGAACTCCGGAATTAGACTTTCCTTATATGAATCTTATTCTTCGGATCTCCTCGTGATATCCCGTATCCCATCCGAGACTCCGAACAACATTCGGTTTCCCTACTTACATTTCATATATACTAAACAACATCGAATCCTTTAGTGTGTCTCCCTACGGTTCATGAATTATGCGTACATGACCGAGACACTTCTCTGATTAATAAACAATAGAGGAATCTGGAAATTCATATGGCTCCCACATATTTCTATGATTACTTTGCGATCGAATGAACCACTTACATACGATACCAATTTCCCTTTGTCTCGCGATAGTTTACTTATCCGAGGTTTGATCATCGGTATCTCTGCATACCTAGTTCAACCTCATTACCGATAAGTACTCTTTTTTCTCGTTCCCATGATATGTGATCCCTTGTGAGCCACTCACATGCTTGCAAGCTAATTGGATGACATTCCACCGAGAGGTCCCAGAGTATATCTATCTGTCATATGGATGGACAAATCCCACTCTTGATCCATGTGCCTCAATACATACTTTCCGAACACTCAATGCCACCTTTTTAGCCACCCAGTTACTGTGTGGTGTTTGATGTCATCAAAGTATCCTTCCGGTGATGGTGATTAGCATGATCTCATGGTCGAAGGAATTAGGTTACTATGTATCAGAAAGCTTATAGCAAACGAACTATTGAAATGACTTGAATCTTTATGCTACGCTTATCTATAGGAGTATGTCCATCATACCATTCTCCTAATGATATGATCTTGTTGTTAATAACATCTCAATGTTCATGATCGAGAAACCACGATCATCTATTAACCAACAAGCTAGTATTATAAAGAGGCTTTACCAGGGACTCTAATTTAGTTTACAAATCACACAAGTGTTAATGTTTCCGGTTAATACTATTATAGCATGAATGTAAACATTTATCATAAACACAAAGATATAATAATAACCACTTTTATTATTGCCTCTAGGGCATATATCCAACATGTCTAAGGATTAGGATCACTTTGTATGATGTTATAGCAATATAAACACAATGACATTGATTGTAATGCTATACTTCGGATGAGTGTTCATCACACCATTACAACAATGGTGACCTCGTTATTAACAACATCCAATGTCCATGATCAGGAAACCTTGTTCATCTTGTTAATCAACGAGCTAGTTTATAAGAGAGGCATAACTAAGAACTTTCTGTTTGTTTATTAAACACACATGTATTAACGTTTCTGTATTAATACAATTATAGCATAAATTTTTTTTTATCATAAATAAGGAATACGATAATAACCACTTTATTATTGCCTCTCGGGCATATTCCCTTCAGACGATGAGGGGGAATTTACTCTTGTTATTTCTTGGAGAAACAGAAAGATGTTGAGATCTATTTCTGGTGGGAAGAAAAGTAAGTTAAATGCTGATGCTGTGAAGGTTAACAACTCTCACCCTATGAGTGGTGTTGTGACTAAAACAAGGGAAAGGAAAACTGTATTATGATAGGTGCCATTTTAAATATTAGAGGAGTGGGGAAGAAAGGTGTGGGGGCATATTTGAGTAACTTGATGAGTCAAGAGAGGTTGGACTTTGTTGGTTTGCAGGAAACTATCAAGAAGGATTATTCTCAAGATTTTTTAGGAAAATTGATCCTATGAATCAATTTTCCTAGAGTTGGCTGCCATCTGTGGGGAGATCTGGTGGGATTCTGGGGGCCTACGTTCCTCTTGGCTGGATAACTGTGGTGTTTCTGTATGTAGGTTTCATGTCAAAATGAAAGTTTTTGATATAAAAAATAGGTCCATTGGCATTTGGTGATAGTTTATGGTGCTACACAGGAGGAAAATAAGGAAGAGTTCCTGGTAGAATTGGCTGATGTGTGTCAGGATCAATCCCTCCCGCTGTTGTTAGGTGGAGATTTTAATGTCCTGCGATTTGCCTCTGAGAAAAATAAGGGTCATAGTCTGGGCAAGTGGAGTCATATGTTTAATTCCATTATTAACACATATGGTTTGAGAGAATTATAAATGTCTCGGGGCAAATATACTTGGTCCAATAATCAAGCAATTCCAACTCTTGAAAACCTTGACAGGATTCTTGTTTGTAAAGAATGGGAGAAGCTATTCCCTTTAACTATGGTCCATAAGATGACTAGGGAGGTCTCTGAGCACAGTCCTTTGATTCTGGATATAATGGAAGATTAAGTGGGGAGTAGAAAAGAGTTTAGATTTGAAAAAAATTGGTTGCGGAATGTGGATTTTTTTCCAGAGTGGAGAAAGTTCGGAGAAGACCTGTCAGAGGTTGCAGCAGGAGTTGAAAAACGTTAGAAATTATTTGAAAGGGTGGGGAGCACACGTTAAAGGGGCTGAGAAAAAGAGAAAAAGTCTAGTGGATGAATTGCAGGACATAGAGTATATAGAGGAATTGATCTTTCTTAATGCAGAAAAATTAAAGAGGAAAGCTATGATCCAGAAGGAATTGATGGAAGTATATGAGAGTGATGAATGTTTTTGGCAATAGAGGTCAAGGGATAACTAGCTGTTGAAAGGTGACAATAATACTGAATACTTTCACAGGATTGCTAATGGAGTGCGGAGGAAGAAAATGATTTTTTCTATGCAGAATGATGGGGAGAAAATTCAGGGGACACATGACTTGTTGCAACATTCCACTGCTTACTACAAAAAACGGTTTGGTCCGGCTGATGGTTTCTCTGTTAGATTAGCTAATGATAATTGGGGTGAGTGGGAGAAATTGGATGATCATGATAGAGAGAGGATGGGTGTACCTTTTAGTGAGAAGGAGGTCAAAGAGGTCATTGCTCAAATGGAAAAAACGAAGTAACTGGTACAGATGGGATACCTGTTGAATTTTATCAACATTGTTGGTTGATTATAGAAGGAGATATTACAGATATTTTTTATGACTTCTATGCTCACAGATTGGATCTGAGGAGTATCAATTATGGGGTCATAACTTTGTTGCCCAAAAGTGATGATGATTGTATTCAGAAGTTTAGACATATATATTTACTTCAAGTCTTGTTCAAGATTTTTACCAAGGCACTAACTATCAGGACTAATCCAGTTATGGGGAAGCCGATTGATACATGTCAAACTACTTTTATAAAAGGGATATTCATTGCTGATGGAGTTACTTTGTTGCATGAAATTTTGAAGGAGTCAAAAGGTCAGAAACAACAAGGTGTGGTGTTGAAAATCGACTTTGAAAAAGCTGATGACAAAGTCAATTGGGGTTTTTTATTCCATTGTTGCAAACAGAAAGGTTTTAGTGAGGATTGGTTGATTTGGGTGAGAAGTGCTGTCACTCAAGGGGCTCTCAGTGTAAAAGTGAATGGGGAGGTTGGTCCTTTATTTTGGCAGTTTTAAAGGGGTTAGGCAGGGGGACCATTTTTCTCCTTTCCTGTTTAACCTAGTTAGTGAATGCCTGGCTAAAATGGTTCTAAATACTCAAGTAGGTGGTTTGTTCATTGGTTTGGTAGATAACTTGTTTGACAAAGGGATTTCTATTCTGCAGTATGTTGATGATACTATCTTATTCATTAAAGACGATGTGGAAGGGGCTAGAAACCTGAAATTGTTGCTTTATCTTTTTGAGTCCATGTCTTGTCTCAAGATTAATTTTGAGAAAAGTGAGGTGCTGATGGTGTTGGAGGATGAGGACAAGCTTCTCACATATGTAGAGCTGTTTAATTGTCATAGGGGCAAGTGGCCTATAAAGTATTTGGGTTTGCCTGTATGCAGTAGAAGATGTACAGTTGCTGAGATGGGCTTTATTGGGGAAATATTGAGGAAAAAGTTGGATGGTTGGATGGGTGATGCTCTCTCCCTAGGGGGTAGACATGTTAAAATTACATCTTGTGTGTTTAGTGTGGCTTTTTATCCCATGTCCATGTTCCTATTGCATAAACTAATGTGGATGAAGTGGAAAATCGTACTAGAGCTTTCTTCCGGTACGACAGGGTTGGTAAGAGAAAGTACCATCTGGTGAAGTGGAAATTTGTATGCAGACCAAGGGAGAAAGGTGGGATTGGGATTAAAAATATTAAGTTGCTTAATATCAGTCTGCTTTGTAAATGGTGGTGGAGGTTGGAGGCTGAGAGGTGGGGGTATTGGTGTTGTGAAGCACAAACAGAGTGATTCTCCATGTTGGGCTGATATGCTAAAAATAAAAGAGTTATATTTAGCAGGGAGAAAAATGAGGGTGGGTGATTGAAAGTTGACAGACTTTTGGAATGATGCTTGGTGTTTAGATGTTCCTTTAAAAGTAAAATTCTCTGACCTGTTTGAGGTTTGTTAGGATCAGATGGTACAATTGCAGTAATGGCTGCTAAGGGGTGGAATTGTTCCTTTAGAAGATGGTTGAATGTGGAAGCTCGGGATCATTATAATCAGTTGAGGGGTTTGCTGAGAGGAGTTGTCCTTACTAATGAAAAAGACCAACATGTTTGGATGTGGACCAAAACTGGCAAGCTCACAGTTAAATCCATGTACTCTCACCTTTCTAATGTTGGGATTGATAGGAGCTTTAAACATCTGTGGAAAGCAAGAATTCCTATGAAGATTAAGATATGGTTGTGGATAGCATAATGCAATTCTCACAAAAGATAACATGAAGAATAAAAACTGGAAAGGAAATAGTACCTGTAGGTTCTGCTGTGAGGAGGAGACCATTGGGAATTTGTTTTTCTCTTGTGTGGCTGCGAAGTATGTTTGAGGCGTGGTGGCTAAATCAGTGGCTGCTGGGAATAGGCCTGGGTCCTTTTCTCAGTACTTCTAGTGGATTCCTAAATTCCTGGGGGCTAGTCAAAATATGTAGATTACGACCTTGGTGGCGATTTGCTGGGCTATTTGGAAACTTAGAAATAGGGCTTGTTTTGAATAAAAACTGATTAACTCCCATGTTGATTTGGTTATATATATGCATGTGTCTTCATTCGTTATTGGGCAGGTCTTTATGGTGTGGAGCAGCAGGAAATGTTGCGTGTTGGGGCTGATGTGCTGCAGCGGAAAGCTTTGGAGGATGTCGCGGCAATGGATGTTGCTCCTATGCCTTTCCTGGGTCTCCCGACGACTGCTCATCTTCAGTGGAGGGGCTCAGATGAATCCGATCAAGAGGAATGATTGGCGCTGATAAAATGAGAACTTTGTTGTTTGGTGGACCTTCTATGGGTTGTTTGTTTTTCCTGTTATGTTTGGAACGTTCACTAGCCTTTGTGTGGTTCTCTTGCGTCTCTATCCCTCCTCTCCTTTTCTTGATCATGGTCTGTAAAAAAGGGATGTGTTGCTGATCCCCTAGGTGAATCGTACGATTACTTTTGTGGTTGTTTGTTCCGTTATCTTTTGATAGTGGAACCCAATCCCTGTGTTATGGGGATTGTATGGAAACAAATCTAAAATAATTTATGAGTAATTTAATTTTTTTGAATTATTAAATACCATTAAATGCCTATTTCTTAAAAATATATGTATGTTTTAAACCGTAATTCTGAATTCGACAAATAATATGTATAAATCAATCAGCACGACAAGGCCTTTCCAACTATGAATTCCATGATATGAACTGAAGCATGCATCATATAAATATAAAGAATATATCAATGTTTATGGGATCAAATAATGACTAAATAATTAATCAAAATGCTTTATTCTTCTTCTTACACCTCACCCATGCCATGCTATGTTATCCCATGTAATTGTGCATCATTCATCATGGCATACAAGTTTTGCTTGTTCCATATGATTTATATGATTTCTCAATGTTTTTATTATGGTCCTTGTGTGTTTGGTTTTTATCCGGATAGACGCCGAGCAAGGGAACTATTAGGAGACTCAGGAGTATTACCCAGATCTCACTTATCCATCAACTGAGCTACCAGGAAAGCAATTCCCCATCATATAATACCTATTGCATATATTTATTCTTGCATCATAAATCGCGTACCAAATTAAATTGCAATCCCAAGTACTGCATAGCCTTTACTTTTAAACCCCATTGAAGCTTGTACCCTCAATCCTATCAGCCATTACTACAGGAGTTGTTTGAGCCATGCGAGTCTAAAACTGCATGTGTACGGTTTGTGCGAGTCTGTTGAATAACGAGGTACCTAAACAACTGAATTGAGTAGTAATGAGAGAGAAAGAGGCATCGGTGGGAAATATCTGATATTTGGTTCTTTAATGCTCACTTTTGTCCCGTAGGACCCGAGTACTTGATTCTTGTTCCTTGACTATCGCACTATCCGCATGTGGGACCATGAATCCCCTTAGTCTTAGTTTGATTCACATTTTATTTTTTGGGGCCACAAACTAGTTTGGGGCATTATTACTATCATGTACGTATGCCATGCTTTACTGCTTTATTTACTACTGTTGGTCGAGGAGCGTTTACTACTGTACTATTTAGGACTTGTTCTACGTTTACGCGGTATCGACAAGCCATCATCTATGGTGAATATTTCAAGGATATACAGAGCCAGGTCGATGCCTCAGAGATGCCGACATTGAAGAAACAAATATCTGATTCCAAAACCTCCTTCAAGGATGCCATTGAGACCAACATCATCGACGTTGGCACAAACCTAGATACCAAAATGGGAAAGCGCGCTCGTCGAGTTCCTCCGTGATAATAAGGACATCTTTGCCTAGCAACCTGCCAACATGAAAGGTGTTCCTAGGGAACTTGCCGAGCATATCTTAAACATCAATCCTAAAGCAAAACCAATGAAAAACCTCTATGATGCTTCGGTGGCAAAAAGAAACGCGCCATAGGCAATGAGATAGCTAGGGTTTTAATCCTAATTTGGTCCGAGAAGTGATCCACACCAAATGGGCGGCTAATCCTGTACTTGACTTGCTCCCCAAGGAGACTCCTTGGAGAACACGGCCAGGATGTAGATAAATTATTCAAGGGTGAAACCCTAACTTGTAACCGACTCGACCTACACTGAGACCTGGACTATCAATATAAAGGCCAGGCGGGCACGACGAGGAGGCTCTCCCCAACTCATACACACACCTCATGCTACCTCGCATCTACGCACCCTTGTAACCTTCGGTTCTGCCATAATCAAGAACAGACAAGCAGGAGTAGGGTTTTCCCTCTGGGGGCCTGAACCTGGGTAAACCTTGTGTCCCCTTGTTGTGTGTCTGTTAACCGTCTCGCGACTTCCAGCATCCCCATCTTCTCCAAAACCCAAGTCCATAAAAATGGGCATTGACGAGTCGAACCCTCGTTAATTGGCGCCGTCTGTGGGAACTGGGGACGTGATCGTGCGGTCATGATGGTCCCATCTGGAGCGATCTACGATTCCTCTATGACGGAGAATCACCTTCTCGTCGGCGTTTTGGAGTTCACCGCCCACTTGCTGGCCACCCACAAAGATTTTGAGTTGCTGTTTGGGAGCTTCTGCTTCCAGGTGGGACAGACTGGCACCCTCTGCCTACTGTCAACACCCAGATTTTTAAGCGCAGATGCCTGTTATGCCATACATCGCAATCCCAGGATTACCATTTTTGCGAGACATAACATATTGGATATCATAGTACATCGTCTATTACAAACCATACATAAGGTCTTATACAAATAAAGGATCTCCTGATCCAGTCTTAATACAATTCAAGAAGCGGAATAACATAATAATAACGATAGCGTAGGCGAGGCTCCATCTTCATGGTCACAGGCAATGCTGACGATGGGAGATGATCCTAGTTGTCGTCACATTCCCGCTGTCCGTCTTCCTTATAGTCCTCTTAATAGGTTGTTTTGCAAAAAGACAGATTTATCTCTACTGAGTTCAGAAGCAAAGAAAGCTGGTTGACAAAGTTTTATAACACCTAAGTGGGAACTTGAATTTCATATCACAACCCTGTTGTGGTCAAGTCAAAGTCATGAATCATTTCACAAGTCATTTTGAAAACATCTGACGACAGAATAGTATGGCCACTCCAACTGTCCATAACCGCGGACGCGGATATTCGAATAGTTTGACGCTCTGCAGAGGTAGTACACTTTCACCACAACATTCGATACATCCATCAGGAATAATCCTGAATTCACCATACTCAGCATGCGGATAATCAATCCTAACCTTTCAATTACACTCCCTAGTATAGGCACCTCGCCTGTGAGTTTGGCCTCCCAGCCATGACCAACTGTCATCTTGGGAACTGCACAGGTGGACAGTCTTCACAAGGTAACCTCAGCTCAAACCTTGGCCGAAAGAAAACCCATCCTAAGGTGTATAAATTTCCAGTCAAGCCCTACCCAAATTTTGGGTATTGTGCTTGTACGGTAAAATTGGAATGGTATTGCATTCAGACAACCATCAGTTTTATAAAGGGCTAAGGCTTATTCCTTAACATTTTCATCATCAAAATCATCCGGTGTTCAAGAACACATGTCAAAACATTTCAGTAGAATGACACATCATTCTAAGGTTTTTATAACCATTTTCACCAAGTATTCCCATCTGAAGTGATCAAGTTTTATGCTTAGCACTAGCATCTACAAGTGGGGGTAAACACTAATGAGGGGTGGTAAACAACTGTATCTTATCTAAGTTCAATCTCATGCCTCAGGATGACATCAAGATTATCTAACTTAGGTAAAGTTTTATGCTCTTTATGCTACCTTTAAATATATTTCTAAAATCTACAAGTCACTAAGTAAACTCTAAAAGAAAGCTTTGATAAAGCAATAAAATAATTAAGCTTGCAAGTAAAACTGGGATTTGGTATCATCAAGTGGGTATAATCACATATGCTTAAAGCATCTAGTTTGCATAGTATCATGCAAGTTTTAGCTTGCCAAGTCATCTGGTAGTATTAGGCTTGCCTTGTGCGGAGCAGTGGTTGAAGTTCTCCTCGGCTTCTTCCTCGTAGTATCCTCCTTAATCCTCGTATCCTTGGTCGGTACTAGCATCTATAAATAAATACGAGGTACACAATCACCAAACAATACTTAACTAATTCTATTTATCACACAAAGGTTTTCACTAGATGATCTAGCATCATCACAAACATCACAAAGATTAAGGCAATAGTTTTACTTCCTTTAATTTAGAAAAGTAATTTCTACTCATTGAAAAACTACTTAAGATTTAATATTCTCCAATTAAAACATGGGATCATGTTGACACATGTCATCACCACATATTTCAGTGCATGGCAATATAATTTAAAGTGGTGTCACAATTTAATAAGGTTTACCTTTTTATTTTAATTAATTAAGGTGACTAGAAATGCCTATGAGGCATTCTT
This sequence comes from Avena sativa, assembly GCA_916181665.1. Taxonomy (NCBI): domain Eukaryota; kingdom Viridiplantae; phylum Streptophyta; class Magnoliopsida; order Poales; family Poaceae; genus Avena; species Avena sativa. Next base: position 105,997,704 of record OV702283.1, read on the forward strand.
TTATTACTCCATTATTTATGTAAGTAAACATATATATTTATATATCCCTGAAAGGTCTTGTTAAATGTGATTTTTGAGAGTTGGAATCAACTCAAAAGCTTTGATGGTTGAGTTTTGAAAAATGTTTGAATGCAGAAAAGCTTCTGCCTTGTTATTTATACTATAGCTGATCTACAAATCCAATTGGTTTGAATCCAATGGGCTTGGATTAAGCATTCCACTACCTTTCTAACAAAATTGGTTTCATGCTGGGTTGATTTTTGAATCTAGGTACATAACTAGGTTTGAAACAAAATAATAAATCTAAATTTTAATTACTGGGTCGCGCGGGATGTTAACTGGGCCGACCCACTGCGCACAGCGCGTGTGCGGGCTGGGTAATTGGCTGTCCCACTCGTCACTGAGACAGAGAGTGACGAAGATGTACAGGGCTATTAGAGTCGTAGGATTAGAAGCTAGATCTATGTCTGAGGTTCATCGTCCATGCCTAAACAGGACGCGGCGAGGTCGAACCCTAACGCGGCCAGTGGGGGTCGTGGGAGGCTCACCGGGGCTCAGGCGAGGGTCGGCGATGGGGGCGAACGACGAAGTCGACGACTGCGATCCTCCTGGTACCGGCAGCTCCTTGTGGGGCGGCTCCAATCAAAGGCGCCCTTCTCCTCCAGCAGCGACAAGCTCCAGCGAAATTCCGGCGATGCGCTGCTCGCCTTGCTCGGGGAGTGAGGTGGGGTGCTTCTGAGAGACAGGGAGTGAGATGGTGTGAAGAATTCTTGCTGGGAAGGCCTCTATTTATAGTGCAGTGAGGGGACCGAATGACACGGCGGAGCTCGTCGGTGTCATTGTTACAGCGAGCTAGAGGCATGGGCAAACGCAGGGGACAATGCTGTGCTCCCTGGCTGTAACACCCCAGTTTTAGCTAATGTCTAATTAGGGTTTGTTTGTGCATTCATGAGCATCATATTAAAAGTGCATGAAAAGAAAATAAAACAAAACTCTAAAACCCTAATATATTCCCTCTCTTTGAAACCGCTTCAAAGTGGTTTTGAAAATATTTGAAAATCCAAAATGTTTGGAGCCCAATTGGACTAAAAGGGCCCCTTCAATATTTTCTATATCTTACAAAGTTCCTAGTATTTTTGAATTACTCAAAATATAATTTGAAAGGAAAATACAAAACAGAAATTGAAAAAAGAAAAAGAAAAGAGTTCCTGAAAAGAAATATAGAAAACCTAGCTAATGAGCCGCCGCCGTAGAGCTTCTCTCCTCCCTTCTCTTCCACGCATGCAGAAGCCAGCAGATCAACGCGGCCCAGCCGGCCCGTACCCTTGGGTCGTCCTTCTCCTTTCTTCTTCCTCCCGACAGAAGGACATCAGCGATGGAGCAGGTGCGTGTTGCCGCCAGAGCCGTCCGTCGTCGCCGTGATTAACCCCTCGCCAAGATACGTGCAGTCACCGCTCTTGCCGCCTATAAGGACCCCGTACCCGTAGAGAACGAGCCCCATTTCTCATCCTCACTCCTTCCCCTTATCCACTGCAACCCTAGCTCGATGGAGCTTCGGGGCACCGCCGTTCTGGACCACTCCGAGCATCTCTGGCCACACCATGATGACCGCCTCACTCGGCTTGTTCGATTGCCCAACCAACGAATGCCGTAGAAGTCCCAGTCACCGGAATCAAGCCCTTCTTCTTCGACACCGACGCCGCTCGTCGTCGCCATTGACGCTGTAACTGTCCTCCTCAGCCCTCCCCAAGGACAGACACGCGTCAAGGGTAATCCGCCGGTCCTCCCGGGCCATCTCGTTGCCGCTCTCCCTCCTCGGTTCACTCCCTTTTCAGTCACAGTCGTCGTGCACCTCCAGTCGTCGTCGTGGACCTTGCTCCGGTGACCAAAAACCGGTGGCTCCATCATAGTTAGCCTCCCCGTGACGCTCTGCTTCGACCCATAGCAATAGCGCGTCCCCGCTCGCCCCAAAACGCCGCCGCCATCGTCGATCTGGGAGAGCCCCACTGGCTGACATTATCGTGACGTCGTCCTGACGTCATCGGGCGCGGGTCAGACCCGGTCAACCGGCTACTAGTCCCACTCGCCCGCGTGGCAGCTGAGGTGGCCTAGGGCCCCTCTTTCAGCCACGGTGGGTAGGCACTGCCCCAGTGACAAATGACCCCTACCCCGTGTGACGTCAGCCTTTGTTAGTGTGATGCAGTAATTCAATTAAAAATGCTTTAATAATTCCAGATAATGTTATAAAACTTGTAAATTCAATATCTAATTAATTAGAAGTCAGAAATATACAAATAATATATCAAAATGTTTAGAAAAATGAGCTCTATCTAATTACACTATAATCATGTATTTATCAACAATGTAAATGACAAGTTTAATTAGAACAACATAGTAACCCCTCACAGGTGATTTCGGAGTTTCTCCGAGTTAGGGTTTTTACCCCTCGGAACCCCGATTAAACTGTCAAGCAAGCCTTAGGGTTAATTTTAAATGCAATTTAACTTTTTATATCATCATCATTGCTTGAGCATTGCACCAATGCCATGTGTTGATTGTTTCCCTCTCTTTCCGGTGTTTGGATCTTTTTGGTAGAATACAACATCGAGATCAAGATCGAAGCCCGAGGTCAAAACCATCGAAGATTGAAGGTCGACGAACAATACTTGACCAACTATAACCAAGTCAAGTACAAGGCTTTCGAAGATCTATTTATCTTCTATCAACTGGCAAAGGCAAGCAGAGCCCCACCATGATATAATCCTATGATCTTGAAAGCATTTCAAATCCTGCCATGTTGCATACGATTCTACTATGGTCTTTTATCGATAGATAGATATCATATCTATTGCATACTCCCTTTGAGCTTATATTACCTGTTCCACTACTCCTAGCATAACTAGGTTTGGTTTGTGTGCACTGCTAGAGCTTATTTTGTGTCTTGCTTAGCCGTGCATAGCTCTTGAGTTTGGTCCATCCAGATGATGTATCAGATGCAGATAATCTATTATGTCAAGAGAACATGATGAGATAAGATCGATTATATGAGTTAAACATGCTAAGGCTTGTATGGGAGGCCACGGTGGGATGCGGTTTTTCTAGTCCCATGCTCGCCACCACTAGGAACCGAGTTATTGCCTTCGGAACCGAGACGAGCGTGCAACCACACTGGGCCAGGACAACCTCACGAGCAACTAACTTGCCTAGTGGATTCCATGAGTCACATAGTTCGGGCGTTCCATTCGACATATGCATAGAAAACCTTTTGAAAGATTTGCCGGGTGCAGGTGCATTCATAACAGGTAGGTAAGCGTGGCCGAGGTTGCTTGGGGTAGATAGCGCCCTGGTAAACCAACCTCGCCTCACATCTTTAAGTACCGACTTCGGGATTTGACCCATTATGGTGGAACCATACTTATTGCGCGACCCATGGTCTCGACAAAAGCAAGGTAAAGGTCGTGTCTAACCACCCTCTGTCGGCCTTCCAAGGAAGTGGGCTTATCTAGTGGCATTAAGAGAAGGTTAGTACGTGTGGGTAAAGTTGTACACCCCTGCAGGGTAATAATGTTGTCGAAAAGCCGTGTTCACGGTTATGAACGACTTGGCGACCGGACTCAAGATCATAGAGAACTAGAACCTAATCGTAAAACTTGGCAGATCAATGTGTGCTTAAGGATGCTTCCTCATGGGTACGAGGGGGTGATCCTAGTTTAGGAGATGATGATTGGTGGATATCGAAAGATGATGATCAATATTTCGGAGATGTCGCTCTCCTATCCCCTTTTAAAATACTCTTATTAGATGAGATCCTTCTCCCTTTTGTTTTATAAACAAAAGATGGCTTTATGCAAAACAAATCCACCAGCCATAAGTCTTGCGGAGTACACCCTATACTCACACTTTCTTTGTTGATACTTTTGACAAAGTAAGTGTTTCCTAAAGACGAGTTTGGTACTACATTGACATCGACGAGTAGGTTGGGGTTCCCGGCCGGTAGCCTGGAATCTATGGGCTGGGACGTCATCGTTATGCTTCAGGCCTCTTAGGCCATTTGTTAAGTTTGCTATACTTAATAGAATAATTTGCCTTCCGTTCTTTGATGTTTTTGGTAAGTGACCTCTGCTTGTAATAATTTGGTTCTCTGCTCAGTTATGAGCTTGCTGTAATAATTTTTGTGTCGTAGGGTCACTACTGTGTTATCGATTCTTCACTGGATATCCTCGAGCTCAAGGTTAAGCTTATGTCAGACGGAGGTCTAGGATTTGTTTAGCCCTGATCCCGGGGGTGTCACAGGTTTTGGTATCAGAGCAGTACCGACCGTAGGAAAACCTTGCTATTGGTCAATGTTGAGTCTAGTGCTTGTGAAAAATTATTTTAAAAGCTGAAAAGTATTTGCGAAAACTCTAGTATGCTTCCTTTTCTTCTTATCCAGTTTTGCTCTAACTCTGGGTCATCTTATCTTGTGTTGATTTTGGAAAAGTTTTGATCTCTCTTCTAGTCTTTCAAAGCTTAGGTGCCTTCTAGGCATGTCGTTTCTCAACCAGTTGACCTAGTGTTGAGTTCTCTAGAGTTGTGTGTGTTGTGAATTACTTGTTTCCCTTGCTCTGTTTCATCTAAGAGATTCCTTTCTATCATGATCTCTCTATCTTTTGGACCCACAATATTATATTGTTGGATCTGCAGTGTTCTGTTCTAGGCTTCGAGGTTTCCTTTCGCCTCGAGTGCCTCCTTTTCGTTTGTTGGGTACTGCAGAAGTCGTTTCTTCTTCTGGAAGCTACCTCATGATCACTATCTTGCAGTGTACACTATGTCACTCAATAATTAGTTACTCCTTTCTCGGGTTTTAACCCTTGGACTTGAAGCTAAGATCCCCGATTATGCTAGATTCCGGTGTTTTTGAATCTTGTACATGAAGCTGACCTTTAACCCAAGATCCATTCCTTTGACCCCTGTTGTCAATGTTCAAACATTACCTCAGGATGGCTGGTGATACAATTCTAGCCTTCAAGCTTGTGGTCTTTGTCGCGATTGAATTGTGACAACTAAGGACTTCCCCTGCCACCTGCTATGGCAGATGTTCTTTAATGCAACCAAATAGATCACGACAAGGGTACTCCTCGAGAGTCTCGCATCTATATTCATGACTCTGCCACACCTTATCTCTTCTATGTATTGGTTTTCGGAAGATTGCTAATCTATGCATTCACATCTCGGGATTCCATCTTGAGGATGTTCCTTTCCCCTTATTGTTTTTCGACCTTTGTTTACCAGTTGGTAGCCAAGTAGTAAATGTGCATCGGTGTCTTCCGATGTAAGATACTCTTGTGGTCCGTCAAGACAAACATTTCGGGATGTCTAAGAGAAACAAACTCCAGTACCTCGTCATATCTAGGACCAGGTCAAAGTGTTGTAATCTGCAGATCAAGAGGCATCGATTAGCTTCTATCCGTTCTATCTTAAAGTATCACACTCTTCTATACTAAGAGGTCGTTTTAAGTTCCATGAACCCTTAATGAAGTGATAATTTACACATCGTTACCCACCCTTCACCGAGCTTTCGCGCTCGTGAGTGATGCGTGTGCGTAATAATGTGGCTATCTGAGATTCTTAGCAATTATTATTGTTTTGAACTCTAAGGACATTCAAGTCATTCTTAGCATGATTGGTTAACCCCTATCACTACGTGAAGCTTGACTATGCTAACAAGTCCGCTAATCTGGTGCACCCTCTTCGGTCAAAGGGATAGGCTTGTGCCGAAGCTCTTAGACTATGTCTTCTTGCCTTACAAAGTAAGTTTCCTCTCGAACTAAGTGACATATCGGTGGTTCGTGATATTCTAGATGTCTTCCTAGAAGTGTCGCCTTGTTCCGACATGACCGTGTTGTCAGGTTCTTGAGAAAGAAAGTTCTCTGAACTGCTCATTTCTCCAAGGATCCATACTAGATACCCCTGAACTAGTTGGTTGAGCTTAAACAACAACTTGGAGAGTTGTAAGACAAAAGTTCTATTCAAATTTGTTCCTTCTTAAAAGGGTTGTCTAGTTTTGTTCGTGTTGAAGAAAGATAGTATTTACTTTGTGGATATGTTGTCTTCCCCACCTTTGATTTGATTTTGGGTTATCGTCAAATAAAACTCAGTTCCAAGGACTATCTTGATGGTGTTCCTACTCGTGATGTTTCACTTGAGTACATCTCCATGTCCTTTGATCTGACCAATATTCTTGTCTTGTTCAAGCAACATGTGAGTCCATCTTCTTAGAGTGTTTCGATAAGTTTGTTGTTGAGCCCATTGACAAAATCCTTATCCTCTCCATGTTAGATTGGATTCATATGGGACGTTGGTCATTAATGTTGGAAGCTTTCGAGAACCATCTTTGTGTCATCTCGAAGTATGAGTTATGGATGTTAGAAGTAACCTTCTCTGATTCACGAGCAATTGTTGAAAGATGTCGCCGTGGATTCGAGAGAAGTTATCTCCGTTCCTTAAGGATACATCTGTGCTCTATTGTTAGTACTTTATGTGTGTGTGCAGTTGTCCTTCGACAAGTTGCTAATACATGGGTATAGCAACCTAGCTCAGGCATTTGAAGCTTTACACTGTAGACCATATGTTGAGAATCTAGTAACTTTACCTTTGTGGTAAATGTTGCGAACTTTCTATTCGGACATGCTGAGTCTCAAGTATCATCTCACCTAACCAAAGCTGAATCTCAAGCAACAACGATGGTTGGTGTTCCTCAAGGTTATGACTTAGGTCTCTTTGTAAATCGGCAAGGTTGATGTAATGGTTGACACACTTAGCCAGAAAGATCTTTTGTTGTATTCTCTTGATTTCAGCAGTAACAACCACTCTTCATGAGGCTTCTTCTATAATTTGATTATAGGAATTGTGCTCATGGTTTCCTTTGTCTACAAAGTCCGACCTTTACTTGAGGATTGATTTCTCGAACATCAAGGAGAACATTTAAAGTAGCATTGCTAAATGTGTCTCGGTCAATCCTCCAGACCCTTTTATGATGGCAAGCATCTTGTTGTGCCAAGTAATTGAAGTCTGAGAATGAATCTTCTTCTTCTCGTGTCATCAGGAATCTTCTTAATTATTCATCTCAGTGGTGTAAAGTGATATCACGATCTTTGTGAAAGATTTTGATAAACCTAGATGAGTAAAGAGTTTCCTTCATTTTCTTTCCCATGTTTTAAGAGTGACTATGATTTTGGTAATTAGTAGTTTCTCTTGTTAGATGTTCCTTGTGAATCTTATGAGTCCTCGCCACAAAACAGCTTTTTGTCTTGACCTTATGTTGGATGAAAGAGTGACCCTTCTGTGTCAAAAGTAGTTCAACAGCTTGGTTTTGTTGATTCATGTCTCTGCAGCCTGAAATCTCTACTTAAGTCTTTCAAAAGAGATTCTTTATCGAAGTCTATGGTTATGTTCCTTCTGTTGTAAGCTTTCATTTTCAGAAGCTTGATTTCTTCCATAAGTTCCATGGTCTCAACCCTTATGAAGACCAGCTCTCTAACAACTTGAAAATTTCTCCTCTTGTTTCCTCCGCTACATTGGCGTGTTTCATGTCGTAATCTCAAAGTTGTTCTAAAAACTCCATCCAAGAGTTGACCATGAGATACTCTCTGTGTTATTTAGTGTGTTTCCCTCTTATCCTTAGAATGACCCTGTTCTTTTTCTCTCTGTCTCTCTTCCTACCTTTGGAATCTCGGGTCGAGATTCTCGTAAGGGGGATAGAGATGTAACACCCCAGTTTTAGCTAATGTCTAATTAGGGTTTGTTTGTGAATTCATGAGCATCATATTAAAAGTGCATGCAAAGAAAATAAAACAAAACTCTAAAACCCTAATATCTTCCCTCTCTTTGAAACCCCTTCAAAGTGGTTTTGAAAATATTTCAAAATCCAAAAGGTTTGGAGCCCAATTGGATTAAAAGGGCCCCTGCAATATTTTCTATATCTTACAAAGTTCCTAGTATTTTTGAATTACTCAAAATAGAATTTGAAAGGAAAATACAAAACAGAAATTGAAAACAGAAAAAGAAAAGAGTTACTGAAAAGAAATACAGAAAACCTAGCTAATCGGCTTCCGCAGAGCTTCTCTCCTCCCTTCTCTTCAACGCGTGCGGGAGCGAGCAGCCCAACGTGGCCCAGCCGGCCCGTACCCTTTGGCCGTCCTTCTCCTTTCTTCTTCCTCCCGACAGAAGGACAGTGGCAATGGAGCAGCTGCGTGTTGCCGCTAGAGCCGTCCGCCGTCACCGCGATTAACTCCTTGCCAAGATACGTGCAGCCACCGCTCTTGCCGCCTATAAGGACCCCGTACCCGCAGATAACGATCCCCATTTCTCCTCCTCACTCCTTCCCCTTATCCACTGCAACCCTAGCTTGCCGGAGCTTCGGGGCGCCGCCGTTCTGGACCATCTCGAGCGTCTCTGGCCACACCACGGTGACCGCCTCACTCGGCTTGTTCGATTGCCCAACCAACGAACGCCGTAGAAGTCCCAGTCACCAGAATCAAGCCCTTCTTCTTAAACACCGACGCCGCTCGTCGTCGCCATTGACGCTGCAACCGTCCTCCTCAGCCCTCCCCAAGGCTAGACACGCGTCAACGGTAATCCGCCGGTCCTCTTGGGCCATCTTGTTGCCCCTCTCCCTCCTTGGTTCGCTCCCTCGTCGGTCACAGTCGTCGTGCGCCGCCAGTCGTCGTCGTGGACCTTGCTCCGGTGACAAAAAACCGGTGGCGCCATCATAGTTAGCCTCCCCGTGAAGCTCTGCTTCGACCCATAGTAACAGCGCGTCCCTGCTCGCCCCAAAACACTGCCACCGTCGTCGATCTGGGGAGAGCCCCGCTGGCTGACGTTATCGTGACGTCGTCCTGACGTCATCGGGCGCGGGTTAGACCCGGTCAACCGGCTACTAGTCCCACTTGCCTGCGTGGCAGTTGAGGTGGCCTAGGGCCCCTTTGTCAGCCACGGTGGGTAGGCACTGCCCCGGTGACAGATGACCCCCACCCCGTGTGACGTTAGCCTCTGTCAGTGTGACATAGTAATTTAATTAAAAAGGCTTTAATAATTCCAGATAATGTTATAAAACTTGTAAATTCAATATCTAATTAATTATAAGTCAGAAAAATACAAATAATATATCAAAATTTTCAGAAAAATGAGCTCTATCTAATTGCACTATAATCATGCATTGATCAACAACTTAAATGACAAGTTTATTAGAACAACGTAGTAACCCCTCATAGGTGATTCCGGAGTTTCCCCGTGTTAGGGTTTTTACCCCTCGGAACCCCGATTAAACTGTCAAGCATGCCTTAGGGTTACTTTTAAATGCAATTTAACTTATCATATAATCATAATTTCTTGAGCATTGCACCAATGCCATGTGTTGATTGTTTCCCTCTCTTTCTGGTGTTTGGTTCTTTTCGGTAGAATACGACATCGAGATCGAGATCGAAGCCCGAGGTCAACACCGTCGAAGATTGAAGGTCGACGAACAATACTTGACCAACTGTAACCAAGTCAAGTACAAGGCTTCCAAAGATCTATTTATCTGCTATCAACTAGCAAAGGCAAGCATAGCCCCACCATGATATAATCCTATGATTTTGAAAGCATTTCAAATCCTGCCATGTTGCATACGATTCTACTATGGTATTTTATCGACAGATAGAGTATCCTATCTATTGCATACTCCATTTGAGCTTATATTACCTAATCCGCTACTCCTAGCATAACTAGGTTTGGTTTGTCTACACTTCTAGAGCTTATTTCGTGTCTTTTGTAGCCATGCATAGCTCTTGAGTCTGGTCCATCCAGATGATGTATCAGATGCAGATAATCTAGTATGTCAGGAGAACGTGATGAGATAAGATCGGTGATATGAGTTAAACACGCTAAGTCTTGTATGGGAGGCCATGCTGGGATGTGGTTTTTCTATTCCCATGCTCGCCACCACTAGGAATCGAGTTCTTTCCTTTGGAACCGAGACAAGCGTGCAACCACACGGGGCCTGGACAACCTCACGAGCATATAACTTGCCTAGTAGATTCCATGAGTCACATAGTTCCGGCGTTCCATTCGACATATGCATAGAAAAGCTTTTGAAAGATTTGCCGGGTGCAGGTGCATTCATAACAGGTAGGTAAGCGTGGCCAAGGTTTCTTGGGGTAGATAGCGCCCCTGGTAAACCAAACTCGCCTCACATCTTTAAGTACCGGCTTTGGATTTGACCCATTATGGCGGAACCATACTTATTGCGTGACTCATGGTCTCGGCGAAAGCAAGGTAAAGGTCGTGTCTAACCACCCTCTGTCAGCCTTCCAAGGAAGAGGGCTTATCTAGTGGCATTAAGAGAAGGTTAGTACATGTGGGTAAAGTTGTACACCCCTGCAGGGTAATAATATTTTCGAAAATCCGTGTTCATGGTTATGAATGACTTGGCGACCAGACTCAAGATCATAGAGAACTAGAACCTAAATCGTAAAACTTGGAAGATCAACGTGTGCTTAAGGATGCTTCCTCATGGGTACGAGGGGGTGATCCTAGTTCAGGAGATGATGATTGGTGGATATCGGAAGATGATGATCAATATTTCGGAGATGTCCTCTCTTATCCCCTTTTAAAATACTCTGATTAGACGAGATTCTTCTCCCTTTTGTTTTATAAACAAAAGATGGCTTTATGCAAAACAAATCCACCAGTCATAAGTCTTACGGAGTACACCCTGTACTCACCCTTCCTTTGTTGATACTTTTGACAGAGTAAGTGTTCCCTGAAGACGAGTTTGGTACTACATCGACATCTACGAGTAGCTTGGGGTTCCCGGCCGGCGGCCTGGAATCTATGGGTTGGGACGTCATCATTATGCTTCAGGACTCTTAGGCCATTTGTTAAGTTTGATATACTTAATAGCATAATTTGCCTTCCGTTGTTTGATGTTTGTGGTGAGTGACCTCTGCTTGTAATAATTTGGTTCTCTGCTCAGTTATGAGCTTGCTGTAATAATTTTTGTGTCGTAGGGTCACTTCTGTGTTATCGATTCTTCACTGGATATCCTCGAGCTCAAGATTAAGCTTATGTCAGACGGAGGTCTGGAATTTGTTTAGCCCTGACCCCGGGGGTGTCACACTGGCGATGCTCAACGGCATGGCTACGCGACATGGGGCGGTGCGAGATGGTCGGAACACGTCGACGCTCTGGGCGGGTCCAACGGAGGTTTTAATGGTGCACTGGTGATAAGGGTCGCACGGCGGCGAACGGGCATGTCTGGGGTGTTCCTGGGGTGGTGGCAATCCTGCTTGCAAGCGGCGAGGGTGGCACGTGGTCTGTGGGCATGTGTCGCGGGTGACGCTCTGGCGGGCTCTCGGCATGCTCGCAGAGAGGTTGGGCACGCTCGGGCTGTGTGGTCTACGGGTTGGTAGTGCTCGAGGCTTGGACAGGGGGTGGAAGTTGACGGTGGTGAGTGTACCAGACATGGTTGCTAGGCTTGGTGCTTCTCCTAGCTTGCTGTCAACTGAGGGGTGGCAAGGTGAGCTCGGCATGGTCACCATTGATGGCTATGGCAAGCTCACAGTGGTGCTAAAGCTTGTTAAATTGGCTAGATGATCTACTAATAGCTTACTATGAACCAGAGAGGGAACAAGTTAGGCCAAACTCACTGCTCCTAATAGTGTTTGATATTTGTTTGTTTGTTGTTTGCAAGGTGTTTGATGAAATGGCCGAAAGAGATTCAAATTTGAATTTTTGAATCAAACTTTCTGGGTGTGCTAGTTACATACTAGGGAGTCTCCGGTTAGTTGGAAAGGTCAAGTGGAATTGGTTTGGTTGGGTTTTGAAAATGTGTGATCTTCACATATGATAAATATTCAATTTTGAATTGCCATTTGAATCAAGTTGCCAAATGTTTCTGTAAGTTTGAAAGGTGGTATTTGATTCACTTTTACTTGGTCTAGCAAGGGGTGAAAAGAAATGGAAATGTTTCTGTTTGAAATCTTGGACTAGAAACACTCAAAGTGGTCTAGTGAGCAAGATTGGCAAAAATGACCATTTTCTTATTTGATTTGTTTTTAATTTTCTCTTGATTTGTTTCTGCTTGGAAATGTTTTAGATGATTTTGTTTTCATATTTAAACCATTCCTTGCTATTTAGATCAATCACACAAGTCCATTCATGCATTCATACAATCATCACATTCACACATGCATTCATATGATTTTAAATAACAAAAGTTTTTGTTAACCCTAGTTTTGGTGATTGGAATTTGATAACCAATGTTCAATTTTTTTGGGATGTTAAAAACCTTCCCTCCTTAAACAAAATCTTGTCCCGAGATTTGAGAAAGAAGAAAGAAGAAAACTAGGATCTAAAAAGATCGGGAAACGCCATCTTGATGTGATCTTCTCGCTCCCAGGTAGCTTCTTCTTCAGTGTGGTTACTCCACTGAATCTTGAGAAACTTGATGCTTCTGGTCCTGGTGGTTCTAAAAGCTTCCTCCAAAATACGGATGGGTACTTCAGGATACGTCAGGTCATCGTTGATCTCTATGGTATGGTGATCAATGTTCTTGAAGACTTTAGTCTTCTCCGAGACTTCATGGCATTTGCGAAGTAACGATATATGGAACACATTTTGCACTGCTGAACTCTCCTTTGGGACTTCCAATTGATACGATACTTCTCCTCGACGATTCAGAATCTTGAAAGGTCCGATATATCTGGGGGCTAACTTTTCTTTGAGATGGAAACATTGCATTCCCTTCAAAGGCGACACTTTGAGATACACAAAATCTCCGATATTGAAAGCGAGGTCTCGACGTATCTTGTCGACATAACTATTCTGTCTTGACTGGGCAGTCTTGAGGTGCTCACGGATCTTGTGAACTTTCTCTTCTGCTTCTCGTAGGATGTTGGGTTCGAAAATCTGTCTCTCTCCTACTTCCGACCAATTCAAAGGGGTGCGACACTTTCTTCCATACATGAATTCAAATGGGGCCATTTGCAAACTAGCTTGTAACTGTTCTTGTAAGAAAATTCTGCAAAAGTCAGACCATCTTCCCATTTAGATCCATACTCTAGCACACATGCTCTCAACATATCTTCGAGTATTTGATTTACTAGCTTTGTTTGTACATCTGTCTGAGGGTGATAAGCTATGCTGAAATCTAGTCGGGTTCCCAATCCTTCTTGGACTTTCTTCCAAAATCTTGAGGTAAACACAGTTCCTCAATCCGACACTATGTTCTTGGGGACTCCGTGCAAACTGACGATTCTAGCGATCTATAACTCCGCTAGCTTCGAGCTCTGGTAAGTGGTCTTGACTGGTAAGAAATGGGCGACCTTGGACAATCTGTCAACTATGACCCAAATAGAGTCATTTCCCCTACTAGAAGTAGGCAATCCGGTGATAAAGTCCATTCCAACGGAATCCAATTTCCATTCTGGAATCTACAGTGGTTGCAACAGTCCCGCGGGTCTCTGATGTCCCTCCTTGACTCTCTAACAAATTTCACACTTGGCTATATAGCTTTATATTTCTCTCTTCATCATATGCCACCAAAATTTATCCTTTAAATCCTGATACATCTTTGTCCCTCCGGGGTGGATAGAATAAAGAGTATAATGGGCTTCCTTCAACATAACTTCTTTCAACTCTGAATCTGCTGGTACACAGAGACGTCCTTTGTACCACAACACTCCTTCATCTTCGGTGAATCTGGGTACTTTGCCTGTACTTATACGACGTCTGATTCTGGCGATGCTAAAATTTCCTTTCTGTGCCTCCTTGATCTGACTGATCAAAGTGGGTTGAAGCTCTATGCTAGCCAAGAATCCTAATTCCATTCTAAAATCTTCCATCTCCTTGTGCAAACGTGGTTGCTCATTCAGAATCATAGAGTTCAAGCGACACGACATTCTGCTAAGGTCATCTGCTACCACATTGGCTTTACCGGGGTGATAGTGAATGTCTAGATAATAGTCCTTGATTAGTTCAATCCATCTTCTCTGCCTCATATTTACCTCCTTCTGAGTGAATATATACTTTAGGCTCTTGTTATCCGAATAAATATCACAACGGTTCCCCATGAGGTAATGCCTCCATGTCTTCAGGGCTAGAACTACGGCTACTAGTTCAAGGTCATGGGTGGGATAATTCTGTTCATGCTGCTTCAGTTGTCGGGATAAATAAGATATAACTTTGACTTCTTGCATTAACACACATCCGAGACCAATATTGGATGCATCACAATACACATCAAATGACTTCGTGATATCCGGCATGATCAAGATTGGGGCTGAAATCAATCTCTTCTTGAGTTCGTGAAAACTCGCTTCACATTTGTCCATCCATTCAAACTTCTTATCCTTCTTCAACAATTGGGTCATGGGTCTGGAAATACTCGAGAATCCTTTGATGAACTTGCGGTAATATCCCGCTAATCTGAGAAATGCACGAACTTGGGTTTGAGTGGTTGGGGCTTGCCAATCTTCCACATCCTTCACCTTTGCAGGGTCAACGGCAATTCCTCCGGTTGATACTATATGTCCGAGGAATCCTACCTCCTGTAACCAGAATTCACATTTGCTAAACTTGGCATATAATTGATGCTCCCTAAGGGTTCTAAGGATGGTCCTTAGGTGTAGCTCATGTTCTTCTTCTGATTTGGAATAGATCAGAATGTCATCGATGAAAACAATGACAAACTTATCCAGGATGTCCATAAAAATCTTATTCATGAGGTTCATGAAATAAGCGGGGGCATTGGTTAATCCAAAAGACACGACCGTATACTCGTACAACCCATATCTGGTGGTGAAGGCAGTCTTTGGAATATCCTCTGCGCGAATCTTGAGTTGATGATAACCAGTTCTAAGATCAATCTTAGAAAACACTTTGGCACCAGTCAACTGGTCAAACATGTCTTCTATCTTTGGAAGTGGGTACTTGTTCTTGATGGTGACATCATTCAACTTACGATAATCCGTACACAAATGGTTACCTCCATCCTTCTTGTCCACAAACAACACAGGGGATCTCCAGGGTGACGCACTTGGTTGGATCAATCCTATCTCCAGCATGGCATCCAATTGCTTCTTCAGCTCCATTAATTCAGATGGGTTCATACTATAAGGTCTCTGAGCTATGGGTCCAGTTCCAGGGATTAGTTCAATGATAAACTCGATATCCCGATCTGGGGGCATACCGGGCAAAACATCTGGAAATACATCGGGGTATTCATAGACTATCCGGACTTGGTCAATGGTTGGTTGGGCTATACTCTTGTTGCATTTGAATTGGCGGGGCAAGGTTTTATATACATGCTCTACTGATATTCCGACTGTACTAGTCATGTTTATGGCTTTCTTGGCACAGTCGATTAATCCTTCATGTTTCGACATTCTATCCATTCCTAGTACTACTTTCAAACCTTTAGTTCCAGGTACTATTAGATTAGCATAAAAATATATGCCATGGATTCGGATAGGCATGGCCATGCATGCAAATTTGTCTAGCTTTGGTGGTTGAACCAGGTATTTTAACTGTCATAACATGCTTCAATTTGGTGGGTTGAATCTTACTAGTGCATGCAAATTCTTCAGTAACAAACGAGTGCGATGCTCTAGAATCAAACAACACTATTGCTGGTACTGAGTTAACAGAAAACATACCCAACACGACATCAGGTGCTTCTTGGGCTTCTTCAGCATGCATGAGAAAGAGACGGCCGTTGCGGTTGAGCGAGTTCCCTGGGGCAAACCTTCTTCCGGGCTGAACACGACGCTGCTGCTGAGCTGGGGCATTTGCATTGGGGGCTGCGGCAATCTTCTTGGGGCACTCATTGGAATAGTGACCCTTGGTTCCACATTCATAACAAGTCACCTGGGACTTGTCCTTTGCTGCAACAGGCACAACATTGCTTCCAGTCCTTGGGGCAGTGTGGGTGTTGGTGGAGGCATTGTAGTTGTTGAACTTGGGTGGTGCACGGTTGAAATTGCTAGGGTTGTCGGGGTTGTTGTGATTTCCTCCGGGCCTTGGGTTTCCACGGTTGGGATAGGTTGGACGGTTCATCGGGGGTCTATTGGTTCTTGGGGCAAATCCTGGAGATGGGTTGTGGCGATACTTTGGTGTATGGTGGGTTCCTAGTTGATGCATCATGCGAAGCTTGCGGTTCTCATTAGCTTGGTTGATCTTGGCTTCCATCTGAATGGCAGAATCCACTAAGGCTTCAATACCAGTAAATATGATATTGACTAACACTGTCTGCATCTCATCGTGCAGACCATTTAGGAATCTCTCCTTCTTCTTGGCTTCGGTATCTATCTCATCCTGTGCATACCTAGCCAATGACAAAAAATTGTCATGGTACTCCACTACGGTCATCCTGCCTTGCTTCAGTTCCCTGAATTCATCTCTCATCCTCTTGATCAAACCCGGTGGCACATGGGTTCTGCTGAACTTGATTTTGAACTCTTCCCAAGTCATCATTTGACCTCCTGTCATGGCACAAACGCTGTTCCACCATGCTCTTGCATCTCCGGCCAGATAGTGGGTGACAAACAGTACTTTCTCGTTAGCTTCCACTCCTGCAACCTCTAGGTTATTCTCCATGGTTTGCAGCCAATCATCGGCATCGAGGGGCTCTTTAGACTTAGTGAAAATGGGTGGATTGGTGTTCTGGAAATTCTTGAGCTTAGATCCATGGTTGTCTTGATGTCCATGGCATTGGTTGTTGTTGGCCATCTGAGCTATCTGTTGAAGGGTGGCTAAGTTGGCTTGACGTTGGGCTCTTTCGGCTTCATGGTCCAAAACCAACATTTGCAAGAGTTGCAACATCGGGTCCGGGGATGAAGTGCTTCCTCCGCGAGGCATCTGAAGATTGAGATAGATCATGAGAAAAGGGGGAAATTTATAAGGTTCAGGGGTTTGGTTTTTGAAAAGTTTTCAAAGTTTGACTTAGATTTTTCTAGCAACTTGCTTTCATTCATTCATTCATTCATTCATAGCACACGATACAAACACACACCACAACAAAGGAAAACAAATGGTTTTAAGAACCATTCTGGGAAATTACGATACAGTCGGACCGAATAAAACTCTCTAACGCTAGTGCTCAAGTGCTACTTCTCCTTGGAGTAAGTGTCTTCATCATCCTCATCATCATCATCACTGAAGGCGAAGACATCCTCATCGGTGAAGAAGTCCATGGCTTGATCCTCCAGAAGGTCATCATCATCACTGAGATAGGAGTAGGGGTCTCCACGAAGGTCTTCCCCTGCATTCTCACTCTCTTCCAGCTACATGTCTCTTTCATAGATGGTCTCCTCCAAATCCGTGATCCCGTGGCGAAGACGGGCAATGATGCGCTCCTTCTTGTCGAGCTGACGGTGACGAGACTGGCGATCCTTCACTAGCATGGCAATCATCTAATCCTTCTTGGAGGTGATGGCATACTTGTGATTGGCGTAGGAGAGGGCATTGTCCAACTCCTTCTGACGGTCATACATCATGAAACTGAGGTGGTCCAATTGAATCTTCAGCTCGTGGTGATACGGGGCCTCTAGTGGCTGTCCCATAACATCCTTCCTTGGTAGAACTCAAAGCGGGTACCCTTGATCTGAATGATAATCTTCCCACACAGAAGGGCAAGAGCTTCCTGCATTGCCCTAGCAAGTCCATCGAGCCATTTGTTCTCTCTCAAGGTGAACTGAATTCCCTTTGAGGTGGGGGCTTCAATCTTTCCTTGGAGACTTGCAACAACTAGCCATTGCAACTCCTCTCCTTCCTGATCGTTGAGCTGAGCTCCGAAGAACCCGAGACATGGACGCTCTAGCATCTCTGACAGCTGGTCCATGTCACGCTCAAAGATGAGGTCTCCTCCATTTCCCAACTGATAAAACTTGCTATACTTCACATCCATCTATAAGAATATAGGATGAGTAAGTTAGTAGAATGATCAAGAGTGTCAAATTTTATGTAAGTTTGCAAGAATTTTTGAGGAACATGAATTTTTATGAAAGAATCCGAGTGGTAAGAATGAGAATAAGTTTTCATAAATACTCACTTCCTTGGTTTTGAAACTAAGTTTTTGATTCAAACGTCCATTCTAAACTAGGGTCTCCTATGGTCAGGATGGCTCTGATACCAACTTGTCAACACCCGGATTTTTAAGCCCAGATGCCTGTTATGCCGTACATCGCAATCCCAGGATAACCATTTTTGCGAGACATAACATATTGGATATCATTGTACATCATCCATTACAAACCATACATAAGGTATTACACAAATAAAGGATCTCATGATCCAGTCTTAATACAATTCAAGCAGCGGAATAACGTAATAATAACGATAGTGCAGGCGAGGCTCCATCTTCCTGGTCACAGGAAATGCTGATGATGGGAGATGATCCTAGTTGTAGTAACCTTCCTGTCCGTATTCCTCATAATCCTCTTCATAGTCTGGCCACGGGAATAGCCAGGGACAAAGCCATGAGTACTCTTTAAGTACTCACAAACTAATACTAACAAGTGAAGTGGTTTTTGGGTAGGAAATACTAAGCTCTAGGTTGTTTTGCAAAAACCTAGATTTATCTCTACTGAGTTCAGAACCAAAGAAAGCTAGTTGTCAAAGTTTTATAACACCTAATTGGGAACTTGAATTTCATATCACAACCCTGTTGTGGTCAAGTCAAAGTCGTGAATCATTTCACAAGTCATTTTGAAAACATCTGACGACAGAACAGTATGGCCACTCCAACTGTCCATAACTGCGGATGCGGATATTTGAATAGGTTGACGCTCTACAGAGGTACTACACTTTCACCACAACATTCGATACATCCATCAGGAACAATCCTGAATTCACCATACTTAGTATGCAGATAATCAATCCTAACCTTTCAATTACACGCCCTAGTATAGGAACCTCGCCTGTGAGTTTGGCCTCCCAACCATGCTGTCATCTTGGGAACTGCACAGGTGGACAATCTTCACAAGGTAACCTCAGCTCAAACCTTGGCTGCAAGGGAACCCTTGCTAAGGTATATAAATTTCCAGTCAAGCCCTACCCAGATTTTGGGTATTGTGGTTGTACGGTATAATTGGAATGGTATCGCATCCAAACAACCATCAGTTTTATAAAGGGCTAAGGCTCATGCCTTAACATTTTCATCATCAAAATCATCTGGTGTTCAAGAACACATGTCAAAACATTTCAGTAGAATGACTCATCATTCTAAGGTTTTTCATAACCATTTTCACCAAGTATTCTCATCTAAAGTGATCAAGTTTTATGCTTAGCACTAGCATCTACAAGTGGGGGTAAACACTAATGAGGGGTGGTAAACAAGTGTATCTTATCTAAGTTCAATCTCATGCCTCAGGATGACATCAAGATTATCTAACTTAGGTCAAGTTTTATGCTCTTTATGCTACCTTTAAATATCTTTCTAAAATCTACAAGTCACTAAGTAAACTCTAAAAGAAAGCTTTGATAAAGCAATAAAAGAATTAAGCTTGCAAGTAAAACTGGGATTTGGTATCATCAAGTGGGTATAATCACATATGCTTAAAGCATCTAGTTTGCATAGTATCATGCAAATTTTAGCTTGCCAAGTCATCTGGTAGTATTAGGCTTGCCTTGTGCAGAGCAGTGGCTGAAGTTCTCCTCGGCTTCTTGATCGTAGTATCCTCCTTCCTCCTCGTATCCTTGGTTAGTACTAGCATCTATAAATAAATATGAGGTACACAATCACGAAACAATACATAACTAATTTTATTTATCACACCAAGGTTTTCACTAGATGATCTAGCATCATCACAAACATCACAAAGATTAAGGCAGTAGTTTTACTTCCTTTATTTTAGAAAAGTAATTTCTACTCATCGGAAAACTACTTAATATTTAATATTCTCCAACTAAAAAATGGTATCATGTTGACACATGTCATCACCACATATGTCAGTACATGGGAATATGATTTAAAGTGGTGTCACAATTTAATAAGGTTTACCTTTTTATTTTAATTAATTAAGGTGACTAGAACTGCCTATGAGGCATTATTTTATTACTTGTCCATTACTTCTGTAATTAAACCTATATATTTTTATATATCCTAAAAGGTCTTGTTAAGTGTGATTTTTGAGAGTTGGAATCAACTGAAAAGCTTTTATGGTTGAATTTTGAAAAATGTTTGAATGCATAAAAGTTTCTGCCTTGTTATTTTTAGTATATCTGATCTACAAATCCAATTGGTTTGAATCCAACAGTGTTGGATTAAGCATTCCAGTACCTTTCTAACAAAATTGGTTTCATGCATTTTGGTTTAGTGAATCGACCTAGGTTGATTTTTGAATCTAGGTACAGAACTAGGTTTGAAACTAAAATAATACATCTAAATTTGAATTACTGGGTCGCGCGGGATGTTAACTGGGACGGCCCACTGTGCACAGCGCGCGTGGGCTGGTTAATTGGCTGTCCCCACTCATCAGTGAGATAGAGAGTGGCGAAGCGGTACATGGCGATTAGGGTCGTAGGATTAGAAGGTAGATATACGGCTGACGTTCATCGTCCACGCCTGAATAGGAAACGGCGAGGTCGAACCCTAACGCGGCCAGTGGGGGTCATGGGAGGCTCACCGGGGCTCAGGCGAAGGTCGGCGATGGGGGCAAACGACAAAGTCGACGACGGCGATCCTCCTGGTACCGGCAGCTCCTCCTGGGGCGGCTCCAATCGACGACGCCCTTCTCCTCCAGCAACGGCAAGCTCCGGCGAAATTCCGGCGATGCGCTGCTCGCCTTGCTCCGGGAGTGAGGTGGGATGATTCTGAGAGAGAGGGGAGTGATATGGTGTGAAGAATTCATGCTGGGAAGGCCTCTATTTATAGTGCAGCGAGGGGACCGAATGGCGCGGGCGGAGCTCGCTGGTGTCATTGTTACAGCGAGCTACGGGCATGGGCAAAGGTAGGGGACGGTGCTGTGCTCCCTGGCAAAGCTCAACGGCATGGCTACATGGCGTGGGGCGGTGCGAGATGGTCGGAACATGTCGACGCTCTGGGAGGGTTCGACAGAGGTTTTAATGGCGCACAGGTGATACGGGTCGCACGGCGGCGAACGGGCATGTCTGGGTTGTTCCTGGGGTGGTGGCGATCCTGCTTGCACGCGGCGAGGGTGGCGCGCGGTCTGTGGGCGTGTGTCGCGGGTGACGCTCTAGCGTGCTCTCGACATGCTCGTAGAGAGGCTGGGCATGCTCGGGCTGTGTGGTCCAGGGGCTGGCAGTGCTCGAGGCTTGGACAGGGGGTGGCGGTACGTGCGGTAGCTAAATCATCTACATCATCTAAATACAACTAAATCATTTAACAACTAATACACCTAAAATAATCATCACCTAAATCAACTAAAAAAAACTAAAAGGGCCTCTCGGGTACGTGCGGTACCGGCGGCGGCGGTGTGCGCGGGCGGCGCTGTGGCGGTCGGGGAGGAGAGGGAGAGGTGGCGCGGCGGGCGGCGCTGGTACCGATGCACGCGACGGGTGGCGGTGGCAGTGGCGGCGCCGGTCGACACGCGCGGCCGGAGACGTACGGAGGACGGAGGCGGCGCGCGGCGATGGATGGAGACAGAGGGTGGAGGAGGCGGAGCTGACGGCGACGGCGGGCGCGCAAGGACGAGGCAACCTGCCGGCGTCCGGGGGATCGGGGCAGCGGCGCTGACAGCGACGGCGGGCGCGCAAAGACGAGGCAACCTGCCGGCGTCCGGGGGATCGGGGCGGCGGCGTCTCCCCTGCTGTGTGCGGCGCGTCAGGTGGTTGCAGAGAATGGAGAAGGGGAAGAATAAGAAGAGGCACGCGTAGTTATAAAGGAAGGATCTTTTATCCCGGTTGGTGGCTCCAACCGGGACTAAAGGGTCATACGTCCCGATTGGAGCCACCAACCGGGACGTATAGTCCAGTTTTTTTCATCAGCCCAAGGGGCGCGCGCAGGGCTCTTTAGTCCCGGTTGGTGGCTCCAACCGGGACGTATGACCCTGTTTTCAAAAATTTCAGGAATTTTCTCTGTGTTCCCGCCTTATTTTTTATTTTGGGGTTTAAATTTGTAATGTTTTTTAAATGATAATTACTTTAGAATTTAGAAAAACTTTAAACATAAAAACTGTTTGATTATGAATAAGTAATTCAAAACCATTTTCTATTTTTAAAAATAATTAATGTAACCATGTAAACTATGAACCATTTAAAATTAAAAATGAATTAACTTATATTTTTTGAATATTAATTTGGAATTTAGAAAAACTTTAAACATAAAAAGTGTTTGAATTTAAATAACTAATTCAAAACCATTTTCTATTTTTAAAAAATAATTAATGTAACCATTTAAACTATGAACCATTTAAAACTAAAAATGAATTAACTTATATTTTTTGAATATTAATTTGGAATTTAGAAAAACTTTAAACATAAAAAGTGTTTGAATTTGAATAACTAATTAAAAACCATTTTCTATTTTTAAAAAATAATTAATGTAACCATTTAAACTATGAACCAATTAAAATTAAAAATGAAATAACTTATATTTTTTGAATATTAATTTGGAATTTAGAAAAACTTTCAACATAAAAAGTGTTTGAATTTGAATTACTAATTCAAAACCATTTTCTATTTTTAAAAATTAATTAATGTAACCATTTAAACTATGAACCATTTAAAATTAAAAATGAATTAACTTATATTTTTTGAATATTAATTTGGAATTTAGAAAAACTTTAAACATAAAAAGTGTTTGGATTTGAATAACTAATTCAAAACCATTTTCTGTTTTTAATTTGGATTTGAATTAACTTATATTTTTTATATATTAATGGGCGGGAAAAAAGGACGGGAAATAATGGGCGGAAAGAAAATTTTATTAGGATAGAACTGGAATTAAAGTACATAACGCAACTAACACAAAGTTACATAGAAGAACTGAAAATTAAGATACATGGCCAGATTAAGCCACAATAGTCGTCGTACTCGCCGCTGAATGTGTTTTGTAATGTTGGAGTGATTCAGTCATGCTCCTGTCTACACCTGTGATACTCGCCACTGTAGTCGTCGTACTCACCGCGGCCGTCGTCGCTGTCATCATCGCGGTCGCCATAGTTGAACCTTGAAGGCTGAGTACAAGTGGGCTGGACTTGAGGGTAGCGCAGGCGGGGGCTAGACTCGGCGGCCGTGTCGTAGGCCATGACGCTCTGGAGCGTCCGACCGCGCCACCACAACCGACGGCCGACCTCGTTGAAGTTCGGAGGAGGTGGGTCGTCCTCCTCGTGCCTGGCGAGCGCCCTCTCACGCCGATCCACGAAGAAGGCTTCCCAAGTCGGGAAATAGTCGGGATGCCATCTGGGATTCCTCCGCTGCTCTGGCGTGAGCTCGAAGTAGTAGTGGTTCGTGATGGCCATTCGACGCGCCACACCTAGAGGGACAGGAGGGACCGGCACGCCACCAGCGCTCAGCATCCAGCCGACAGGGACACGGTAGCCTGGCGGGCAGGGGTAGTTCGAGGCGCAAAGCGCCTCCGCCTCCCTGGGAGTTAGTGCTACGGTGGAAGTCATGGGAAAGAGTGATGAGGTTGCAGATATGAGTCTAGAGATGTGCAATGACAATGGAGGCCAACCCTACATATATATATATATATATATAGTGAGAAATGGCAGGAACATAACTGCAGGGAAGAACTGGCGGGAAAAACTGGCGGGTGAAATGCCGGGAAAAATGGCGGGAAGAAATGGCGGGAATAAAAATGGCTAATTTAGAACTTGCATTGGATCTCTGAAGAAACCACATATTGCGAGTCTAAAAATGATTTTTTCAAAAAATCACGGGCGATAGATCATGTACCTGTAGTACAAACCGGACCCACTTCCTACCGATTCGGCAGCCATTTGTCCTTTTTACCCGAGATGGACGAAAAGGTTTGAGATGTCCCGGTTGGGAGATAGTCCATGTAAGGTGGTCTAGTATTTTAGGAAAATGGGACGGTAGCATTCTGAAACAGTATTTTGGTGGTTACTTCACAAAACGACCCGTTTTTTGCGTTCGAAAAATGGAAAAGGGCTTTTCCGTGCGACAAAAAGGAAAACTTCCTCCTGCAACATTGTTCTCCATACCAATGTCCACATGCATGCATAATATGGGCACATCATCACAAACTATGCCACATAATATGCCAAGTATGGTATTTTTCCTTTCAACTATGTCACATAATATGACACCACGCGAAGGATTTTCATCGTTCGGATTTTCAATATACTAAAGGTTCATCTTTAGTCCCGGTTGGAGGGATTTTGGCAGGCTGTGCCAGGCAGCACTAATGATAGGGGTGAGTGTCGACATTATGTCATGCGGCGTGTACCTTGTCTCGGATGGTGTCACCAACCGGGACTAAAGATGAACCTTTAGTCCCGGTTGGAGACACCAACCGGGACTAAACACGAGTCAGCACTAATAATAGGGGTGAGTGTCGACATTATTTCGTAAGTGTCGACACTATGCCGAGCTGCTTGTACTATAAATAGGCATCCTTGTGAGTCCAGTCCTCCAGCCAGATTGAGGCATCTCCAATATTGTTTTCGAGAGCAGGGACACCACTACGACCAGTTTCAGGGAGATGCCGCCGGATCCCAGTCCTCCGGCATCTCCAAGAAACTGGTCATAGAGGCACTCCCTAATATGTGAAAATAGTTAGCTCCCAGGTGTATTGATCTAGTTAGAGAAGTTACAAGCTGTAAGATGGTTTTCGAGAGCAGGGACACCACTACGACCAGTTTCAGGGAGATGCCGCTGGATCCCAGTCCTCCGGCATCTCCAAGAAACTGGTCATAGAGGCACTCCCTAATATGTGAAATTAGTTAGCTCCCAGGTGTATTGATCTAGTTAGAGAAATTACAAGCTGTAAGATGGTTTTTGAGAGAAGGGACACCACTACGACCAGTTTGAGGGAGATGCCGCCGGATCCAAGTCCTCCGGCATCTCTAAGAAACTGGTCATAGAGGCACTCCCTAATATGTGAAATTAGTTAGCTCCCAGGTGTATTGATCTAGTTAGAGAAGTTACAAGCTGCAAGATGGTTTTCGAGAGCAGGGACACCACTACGACCAGTTTCAGGGAGATGCCGCCGGATCCCAGTCCTTCGGCATATCCAAGAAACTTGTCATAGAGGCACTCCCTAATATGTGACCGCGCACGTTTGGAGATCAGATCTTAATGGTAAGTAAGAATCGGGACAACTTCTTCATAGTCCCGGTCCAGCCACAAAACGGAACTAACACTCAAGACATTTATTAATATTAAAAACTAAGACTACAAAACAGGGACTAAAGGCCCCCCTATATATAGTCCCGATCAAGCCAGAAACCGCGAAATATATCCTTCGGTGAAGCCACAAACCGCGAAAGACATGAACTAGAGTTACATAATATGATCACGAACTTCTTGGCATATGCCCTTCCTTATGATCGCTTCAGACGTAACCATGGAGCATCTTCTTTAGTTAACGGAATGCTTGGGTCAGTTTTCACTGTGAAGGGCGGAATTTCATCAAACTTATTATAATCTTCTGACATGTCTGTCTTTTCCTTGATTCCCATGATGTTTCTTTTCCCTGAAAGAACTATGTGACGCTTTGGCTCATTATATGATGTATTCGTTTGCATATTTTTTCTTTTTTTCGGTCTGGAGGACATGTCCTTCACATAGAAAACCTGAGACACATCATTGGCTAGAACGAATGGTTCATCTCTATAACCAAGATTGTTGAGATCCACTGTTGTCATTCCGTACAACTGGTCTATCTTTACCCCTTCCCCATTCAGGTTGACCCATTTGCAGCGAAACAAAGGGACCTTAAAAGAGACTCCATAGTCTAGTTCCCATATCTCCTCTATGTAACCATAGTATGTGTCCTTTTGTCCATTCTCGTCTATTGCATCAAAGCGGACACCACTATTTTGGTTGGTGCTCCTTTTATCTTGGGCGATCGTGTAGAATGTATTCCCATTTATTCCGTACCCTTGGAAATTCAATACAGTAGAAGATGGTGACACGGCCAACAAGTATAGCTTGTCTCCAACAGTGGTGTCATTCAAGAGATGTGTCCGCATCCAACCACCGAAAGACTTCATGTGTTCATCTGTAATCCATGATTCAGGCTTCCCTGGGTTTTTGGAGCGTACAATATTCTTGTGTTCCTCGATATACGGAGCTGCCAAGGTGGAATTATGTAGAACTGTGTAGTGTGCTTTAGTGAAAGAATCCACGTCCCTACATATCATTGCTTTCTTTCCCAGCGTGCCTTTTCCACTTAGTCTTCCCTCATGCCGCGAGTCAGAAACACCAATCGGCTTAAGGTCAGGAATAAAGTCAACACAAAACTCAGTGACCTCCTCTGTTCCATATCCCTTGGAGATGCTTCCTTCTGGTCTAGTACAGTTATGAACATATTTCTTTAAGATTCCCATGAACCTCTCAAAGGGGAACATATTGTGCAGAAATACCGGACCGAGAATGGCAATCTCTTCCACTAGGTGAACCAGGAGATGCATCATAATATTGAAGAAGGATGGTGGGAACACCAACTTAAAACTAACAAGACATTGTACCACATCCTTCTATAACCTTGGAATAATATATGGATTGATTACCTTCTGAGATATTGCATTGAGGAATGCACACAGCTTCACAACGGGTACTCGGACATTTTCTGGTAGAAGCCCCCTCAATGCAATCGAAAGCAACTACGTCATAATCACGTGACAGTCATGAGACTTCAGGTTCTGGAACTTTTTCTCTGCCATATTTATTATCCCCTTTATATTAGATGAGAAGCCAGACAGCACCTTGATACTGTAAAGGACTTCAAAAAAGATTTCCTTCTCTGCTTTGGTAAGAGCATAGCTGGCACGACTTAAGTGACGCCCTTTATTCGTCTTGTTCTGTGTATGCATGTTCTTTGGGTCTTTCATAATTTTTTGGTCCTCCCGTGCTTCTGGTGTATCGTTTGTCTTCGCATACACGCCTAGGAATCCTAGCAGTTTCACGCAAAGATTCTTCGTCATGTGCATCACATCGATTGAAGAGCGGACACGCAGGACTTTCCAATATGGCAGCTCCCAAAATATAGATTTCTTCTTCCACATGGGTGTGTGTCCTGTAGCGACGTCGTTCGGAACTGATTGACCGCCGGGACCCTTTCCAAAGATTACTTCTGTGTCCTTGACCATACCAAATACATCATCACCAGCAGGGAGTTCAGGCTTCTTCCTATGATCTGCCTCACCTTTGAAATGCTTGCCTTTCTTTCTTACGGGATGATTGGTCGGAAGAAATCGTCGATTCGCCAGGTACACAACCTTCTTGCATTTATGCAAATATGTACCTTCAGTCTTATCTAAACAGTGTGTGCATGCCTTATATCCATTGTTTGTCTGTCCTGAAAGGTTACTAAGAGCAGGCCAATCATTGATGCTAACGAATAGCAACCCTCGTAGATCAAATGGCTCCTGTTTGTTCTCATCCCACGCACGTACACCTGGTTTGCTCCACAACTGTAAGAGTTCATCAACTAATGGCCTAAGGTACACATCAATGTCGTTACCCGGTTGCTTCAGGCCTTGGATGAGCACTGGCATCATAATGAACTTATGCTTCATGCACAACCAAGGAGGCAGGTTGTAGATACATAGAGTCATGGGCCAGGTGCTGTGATTGAAGCTCTGCTCCCCAAAAGGATTCATGCCATCCGTAATTAGACCAAACCATAAGTTCCTTGCGTCACCTGCAAAGTCTGGGAAGTCTCTCTCGATTTTTCTCCACTATGACCCATCAGCAGGGTGTCTCAACTTCCCGTCTTTCTTACGGTCTTCCTTGTGCCATCGCAAACACCTGGCATTCTCTTTGTTTCTGAACATGCATTTCAACCTCGGTATTATAGGAGCATACCACATAACCTTAGCAGGAACCCTCTTCCGGAGGGGCTCTCCCTCAACATCACCAGGGCCATCTCGTCTGATTTTATACCGCAATGCATTGCATACTGGGAATTTATCTAAATTCTCATACTACTTACCGCGGTAGAGGATGCAGTCATTAATGCATGCATGTATCTTTTGCACATCTAATCTGTGGCATCCCGCAAAACCACTACTAGAAAATCGCGTTGATTTTGTGCATTGCATCATCATGACATCATCATACATCTATCTGTCTAAAACTATTTTGCTAAAAGCCCTATTTCGTTTTCTATATTAATTCCTCCCTTTTACTTTAAATCAAAACACCGGTGCTTCCGGATTCCTCAGTTTGTCTAAAAGCAATTTATAAAAGGCTTTTAAAATAAATCAGAAAACCTTAGCCTAAAATATCTCGTCCTAATCCTACCTAAAACCTTTTATACCAAATAACCTACCCAGTCCTATTCTACCCCAGCCCTCCACCTCACCTGCACCAATCGGTGCACGCCACCTCACCCTCTCCACATCACCCTGCTGTAGGGGTTCGTAGCATGGAAAACAAAATTTTTCTATCGCATACAAACAAACAAGCCAAGATCTATCTACTAGATTGTAGCAACGAGTCGATAGAGGAACTCACCCTCGAAGATTCCAAAGCGGTTAACGAGAGCAGATTCTCGTGGGTGATGTAGTCGTACTCTTTCCGATCTCAAGATCGCGTAGACGATCCTTCCGGCGCCACGTTCCGGCAGCGCTCCCGTAGTCGGTCACACGTTCGGTACTCGACGAAGACCTTCCTCTCCCTTGTTCCAGCAGGCAGCGGAGGTTGTAGCACTCTCCTCGCGATTCCGGCAGCACAACGGCGTGGTACCGGAAGTAGAGGGGAGATCCCGCAGGGCTTCGCCTTAAGCCGGTGCGAGTATGGTGGAGCTTATGAGAGAGGCTTATTAGTGGTCTAGTAATTAGACACACCAATTAGAAGGCTCTAAACCAATTAGAAAGCTCTAAACCGAAATAGCTCTAAACCGGGGTTTAGATCTAGGGTTTAGTTTAGAGGATAGGAACTTGTGTGTGTAAGGAGGGGAGCCCTGCCCCTCCTTATATAGGTGGGAGGGGGCTGGCGCGCCAGGGGGAGGGAGTGGAGTCCCTCCCCAACTCGGCATTGGAGTTGGCCGCCGGTTGGAGGAGGTCTCCCTCCCCAACTCGGTTTCCCTCTTTTCCTCCTCTTTCCACTTTCCAAAAACTTGCCGTTTGACTTTCAAACTAGCCGTTTGACTTTTCAATTTAGGATTTAAATAAACCCTTTATTTTGGACAGCGAGAACACTTAGTACATGATGCAATCATTCCAATATGTAATGACACATTCATGTACCCCTCCCCCCCCCCCCCGGAGTGCCGGACATTCCGGGACCTTCTAGAATGTTCCCGATGAAAACACCGGAACCATTCCCCAACTCCGAAATGGGACTTTCCTTATATGAATCTTATTCTCCGGACCATTCCGGATCTCCTCGTGATATCCCGGATCCCATCCGAGACTCCGAACAACATTCGGTCTCTTTCTCATAATACCATAACTACTCAAACAACGTCGAATCCTTAAGTGTGTCTCCCTACGGTTCGTGAATTATGCGGACATGATCGAGACACTTCTCCGAACAATAACCAATAGAGGAATCTGGAAATTCATATGGCTCCCACATATTTCTACGATTACTTTGCGATCGAATGAACCACTTACATACGATACCAATTTCCCTTTGTCTCACGATATGTTACTTATCCGAGGTTATGATCGTCGGTATCTCTGCATACCTAGTTCAACCTCGTTACTGATAAGTACTCTTTTCTCGTTCCCGTGATATGTGATCCCTTGTGACCAAGTCACATGCTTGCAAGCTAATTGGATGACATTTCACCGAGAGGGCCCAGATAATATCTATCCGTCATGTGGATGGACAAATCCCACTCTTGATCCATGTGTTTCAACCAATACTTTCCGAACACTCAATGCCACCTTTATAGCCACCCTGTTACGGTGTGGTGTTTGATGACATCAAAGCATCCATCCAGTAAAGGTGATATGCATGATCTCATGGTCGAAGGAATTAGGTTACTATGTATCAGAAAGCATATAGCAATTGAACTATTTGAAATGACTTGATCTTTATGCTACGCTTATCTATAGGAGTATGTCCATCACATCATTCTCCTAATGATATGATCCTGTTGTTAATAACATCTCTATGTTCATGATCAGGAAACCATGATCATATATTAACCAACAAGCTAGTTTAACAAGAGGCTTTACTAGGGACTCTTATTTTAGTTTACAAATCACACAAGTATTAATGTTTCCGGTTAATACAATTATAGCATGGTATGTAAACATTTATCATAAGTGTGAAGACATGATAATAACCACTTTATTATTGCCTCTTGGGCATATCTCCAACAGTCTCCCACTTGCACTAGAGTCAATAATCTAGTTTCGAACCTTTGTGTATATAACACCTATGGCTTTCCGGTGTTGTATGTACACGATTGCTAGTGGTCAACTGATCTCCGGATCTGACACTTCCAGGTCCGTGTGTAATTGCATGTCTTTGCGTCTCTACGCATCACTCATTCTCTAATGAGATGGCTTTGTAGAAATTTGGTCTTTCGGTGTGACCTTTAGTTCTTTGGGGTTAAAACATGTTGATAATATTGTCGCACAACATATCTTCATAGTATTATCCCTCTGTGAACTACACCTAGTTTGATAACAAACTACTTGACACAAATGCCCTCTTTTGCTGCTATAATAGCAATCATATACTTAGCCTTTTGTTGTAGTATCTGTCACAATGTCTTAACTTTGGAAATCATCCAAATCCATTATGGAACTCACTTTCCATTATATTGTGCCACCCTTAGTTTAGATTGAGATAAACTTAATTTGTACTTTGTGACAAAGCTAGTATCAATGTAGTACTTTTACAATGAACTAACCATCTATTTGTCACTTCTACAAATAATATACTCTTAGTTCTTCCAAAAGATCATAAGAATATCCTTACTATCGTCCAATGATCATCTTATGAATCATTCTGGTATATGCTCATAATATTTATAGCATAGGACATATCTGGATTTGTACATATCACAGTATGATTGATATAAATACTCTTTGTGATTTCATACATCAAGTATCAATCTATACTTGATTATCTGTTTCACTTTACCAAATGTCAATACACTTGAATATATCATCAACATTGAACTCATTCAATCCTTTCTGTGCAACAAGAACCTCTCTTGTAGTTTCTATATTGAACTCATTCAATATCTTGTCTATGTACTTCTGGCACAACCATATTAGCGTCTATTGATGCCAAATATTTGGGTTTTGCCTAAGTCTTTCATCGGGATGAAATTCTTAATATGTGTTAATAAAAGATACGTTATTTCCAATCAACAATATGTCTTCCACATAATGTATTAGAAACATGTCTTAGCGCTCCCACTTAATTTCTTGCAAATGCAAGCATCTTTATTGTCTCTAATGAACTTTTAAACTCCTTTAACAGTTTCATCATAGTGAAGATTCCAACTCCGTGATGCTCACTTTAACCATTGAAGTTTGCATATGCTTTTAGCATCCTTTGAATTAACAAAACCCTATGGACCGTGTTATGCACATGTCCTAGGTAACGATTCTATTAGAAGAATTTGTTTTGTTTATTCAACTACCATATAACAAATTATATGTAGTGGTTGCTACATTAATCCATCTAGACTAAATATCACTATGACAGATCAAATCTTGTCATAGTCAACCTTTGAACATTGTTGTGAACTCTTTCTCAACATGTCGACTATTTCATAGATGTAAAACATCCATGTCTATTTCTTTATAGATCCAGACACAACTGTAAGGTCTTACACCTTTCTCGAGGGTCCTTCAAGTTCAAAACTTGATTTCTCGTGTATGGAACTATCACGGATTTTATGGCTTCAAGCCATTTGACGGAGTTAGGGCCCATCATCGCTTCTTTGCATGTAGTCGGTTCATTATTCTCAAATAATGATTCAACCCTCAAATCTTGGTATTTGATTGTTTACCCGATCTACTTGTTTCAATAGGAACTTGGATCTCCGTGACCACAACCTTTTGAGGTACGTGAACCATGAGCATTGTTGCTGCCTCCGGAACACTTTTCGGTGCTGCGCAACTCTGCACATATAGCTAAGGTTCTTTTAACCTTATCAAAGTTCTATTGTCCTCCCCCTTAACTTTTCACGAAAAATTCCTTCTCAAAGAAACTTTACGTTCTAAGCGACAAACACTTTTGTCTCCGGTGTTTATGGAGGAATACTTAACAGTAATACAAAGACAGGTTTATCCGACTTTGGTTGCAAACATCTTTCTTATGCATAGCATACCAATGTTTTAAGAAAGGACTACTTGGGTTTTATCCCAAACCATAACCTCATATGGTGTCATTTCAACGGATTATGATGAAGCTCTTTTCAGTGGAAAACGGTAGTCTCTAAAGCTTTTAATCTTTAAAATATAATAGCAGTTTTATGAATTATACCTTCGATCTTACCATGTCAAACAAGGTTCAATTACATATCTCGAACGCTCCATACACTTATGGTGTTTCGGGAAAATGCAAATCCACGGAACGATTCCTTAAATCTTAGGTATTATGCTAAACTTGTAACTTAAATATTTTCCTTCATGATCTTATCATAAACTATTCATATTCTTGTTACAATGATTTTGCACTTCATCTTGAAAGTCTTTGAACTTTTCAAGTGTTTCATACTTTATCCTTATTAAGTAAATATTCATATATTCACTCAAATTTTCGGAGAAAGCATATGAAGTTGAAATCCATCGCTCTTGACTACACATAACGGACTTCGTACAACAATATGTACAAGTTCCAATAAGCTAGTCTTTCGTTCCCTTTTGGCCTATGAACGAAGTTTTAATTATCTCTAGGAAAGTTTCACAAACCGTCATTTGATCAAAAATCAAAAGACTCCAAAATTCCATCCACATGGAGTTTCTTCATGTTTTCTTTCCAATATAATTTAAACGGCGATGTCACTTCCTAAGTGATCTTTCAATCAATTTGTCTTTCGACAATTTTAGCATTAGTTTTATGGATGTGATTTCTCCAACGAGATTTGTGAATCATCCATCTTTTATGGATTACGGCAATTATTTGAACAACCCTTTTGTTCTCATAATACCTGATAAAACAAATCTTGAAGGCAAGCATTGATGTTTTAACGAGCAATAAAATAACCCTTTATTTGTTCTCGATGAACATCATCACCTATTCTTTTGCTAGTTACTTAGGCCATTGTAGTTCATGAATTGTGTTGTTTCGTATGACGATTCACACCAACAAATTCAGTATCAAATACTTGAGAACCACATTGTTTAATAAGCAAAGAATATAGCCATAACATGTATATCATCTATACACTTAAACTGAACGATTCTAGTCTTTTCTTTTCTGCCATATATTTATGAGATTCTCTTTCAGTATTTCCTTTTCAGTTTGAAAGAATCTATCAACATCAATAGTGGAGTCATACATATGACATATAGTCCAAAGCGTGTATAGTTAAATACCAATGTCTTTGGACTTGCACTTTGAAGTAGATCACCATCATCAAATGTTTGGTGTTCTTTCAAATTCCTTTCATTAGTAATCTCTTG
This sequence comes from Avena sativa, assembly GCA_916181665.1. Taxonomy (NCBI): domain Eukaryota; kingdom Viridiplantae; phylum Streptophyta; class Magnoliopsida; order Poales; family Poaceae; genus Avena; species Avena sativa. Next base: position 106,031,417 of record OV702283.1, read on the forward strand.
GTGTAGTAAACATTTTACCTACATCAAATATTCACCCTCATCATGGATTTATCCATGATCAAGCTACTTTTATCTCATAACGGTGAATCATGAGTATAATGTTGCTCTCCAAATCTTTTTGGACGATTAGGACAACTAGTGTCTCCAACCTTTTGCAAATTCTCATCAAATATGAGAACATGACTTTTGCCATATTATACTCTATCATGTTGTAACCAATACTTCGTTTCAGATATCACAATATCTTCCACAAATATGGTTTCTGAAACAACTCTTTCAGATCCTTAGATAACCTTGATATTAGGAGAATCCTTTGAATATCAAGAATCATGGAGACAAACATGATACTTATATACTAACACTTGGAATTGTTACTCTTGATTTAATACTAATTATTAAACTTCATGGAGTAACCGGAACTTACTGAAAGTTTGCAATAGGACTTTTAAACTTTAGATTAACACTTCAAAACAATACGATACCAGTTCGTAAAGTAACTAACCAGAATTCTATAGTTCTATTATCTCAATTATAACTAAGCGCAAGGTGGTAAACGGATGCCAATGACTACAACAACTATGCAAATTCACTTTGATTTAGTTTATGATAAATTGAGTTCTAATTAATAATTAAATTAATCTAGGTGAACTCCCACTCAAAACAATATCCCTCACATTGTTTTAGTGATCACACGAACCAAATCCACCACAACAAAACCGATCATCACGTGAGTTGATGTAGCTTCAATGGCGAACAATCAACATGTTCATCATATCTACTATATGACTCATGCTCTGCCTTTCGACAATCCGTGTTCCTGAGGCCATGTCTGTACATGCTAGGCTCGTCAAGATCAAACCTTAGCTACCGCATAAGCAAATCTGGCTTGCTTACGTTGTATTCACCCGCGGAATCAAAGACACCCGATCATCACGTGGTGCTTCGAAGCAGCAAGCTTTGGCAACGGTGCATACTAAGGGTGAACACTTTAGAACTTGAAATTTATGTGTATAAGGGATCATCGTATAATGCTACCGTCGTCTACTAAGCAATACAAGATGCATAAAGGATTAACATCACATGCAATTCATAATATGTGATATGATATGGCCTTTCTTCTTTGTGCTTTCGATCTCCATCTTCAAGCACGAACATGATCTCCATCATCACCGGCATAGCATCAAGGTCAATGACGCTTCTTCATGGTTGTCGTCCACCAGCTTCAACTATTACAACTACTTTGAATAGACACGCAGGTCTTAACAAAATTAAAGACAACCATAAGGCTCCTGCCGGTTGCCAACTTACAATAAGGAACATTGCATACATCAAATATAATCACAATCATGGCCATATCACATCACTGCACACCCCTGCAAAACAAAGTTAGACGCCTCTACTTTCTTTGCATATTTTACGTGGTTTGGGGCTTTCAATAAGTGTCGTTCTAACTTACGAACAAGAACCACAACATTGATACTAGCATTGTTGATTACCCGTTGTAAATTGGATCTTAACTATGCTAGGAGAAACAGGCACCCGCAGAGCCACTTATGCAATACAAGTTGCATGTTAAGCGTGGAGCAAGTCTCATGAACGATGTCATGTAAGGTTAGCCCGGGCCGCTTCATCCCAGCATACCGCAAGATACAAAGTACACAAGAAGCAATCGACAATAAAAGCATCAACGCCCACAATGACCATTGTGTTCTACTCGTGCAACAGCTCTACATATAGACACGGCTCTGATACCACTGTAGGGGTTCGTAGCATGGAAAACAAAATTTTTCTATCGCATACAAACAAACAAGCCAAGATCTATCTACTAGATTGTAGCAACGAGTCAATAGAGGAACTCACCCTCGAAGATTCCAAAGCGGTTAACGAGAGCAGATTCTCGTGGGTGATGTAGTCGTACTCTTTCCGATCTCAAGATCGCGTAGACGATCCTTCCGGCGCCACGTTCCGGCAGCGCTCCCGTAGTCGGTCACACGTTCGGTACTCGACGAAGACCTTCCTCTCCCTTGTTCCAGCAGGCAGCGGAGGTTGTAGCACTCTCCTCGCGATTCCGGCAGCACAACGGCGTGGTACCGGAAGTAGAGGGGAGATCCCGCAGGGCTTCGCCTTAAGCCGGTGCGAGTATGGTGGAGCTTATGAGAGAGGCTTATTAGTGCTCTAGTAATTAGACACACCAATTAGAAGGCTCTAAACCAATTAGAAAGCTCTAAACCGAAATAGCTCTAAACCGGGGTTTAGATCTAGGGTTTAGTTTAGAGGATAGGAACTTGTGTGTGTAAGGAGGGGAGCCCTGCCCCTCCTTATATAGGTGGGAGGGGGCTGGCGCGCCAGGGGGAGGGAGTGGAGTCCCTCCCCAACTCGGCATTGGAGTTGGCCGCCGGTTGGAGGAGGTCTCCCTCCCCAACTCGGTTTCCCTCTTTTCCTCCTCTTTCCACTTTCCAAAAACTTGTCGTTTGACTTTCAAACTAGCCGTTTGACTTTTCAATTTAGGATTTAAATAAACCCTTTATTTTGGACAGCGAGAACACTTAGTACATGATGCAATCATTCCAATATGTAATGACACATTCATGTACCCCTCCCCCCCCCCCCCCGGAGTGCCGGACATTCCGGGACCTTCTAGAATGTTCCCGATGAAAACACCGGAACCATTCCCCAACTCCGAAATGGGACTTTCCTTATATGAATCTTATTCTCCGGACCATTCCGGATCTCCTCGTGATATCCCGGATCCCATCCGAGACTCCGAACAACATTCGGTCTCTTTCTCATAATACCATAACTACTCAAACAACGTCGAATCCTTAAGTGTGTCTCCCTACGGTTCGTGAATTATGCGGACATGATCGAGACACTTCTCCGAACAATAACCAATAGAGGAATCTGGAAATTCATATGGCTCCCACATATTTCTACGATTACTTTGCGATCGAATGAACCACTTACATACGATACCAATTTCCCTTTGTCTCACGATATGTTACTTATCCGAGGTTATGATCGTCGGTATCTCTGCATACCTAGTTCAACCTCGTTACTGATAAGTACTCTTTTCTCGTTCCCGTGATATGTGATCCCTTGTGACCAAGTCACATGCTTGCAAGCTAATTGGATGACATTTCACCGAGAGGGCCCAGAGAATATCTATCCGTCATGTGGATGGACAAATCCCACTCTTGATCCATGTGTTTCAACCAATACTTTCCGAACACTCAATGCCACCTTTATAGCCACCCTGTTACGGTGTGGTGTTTGATGACATCAAAGCATCCATCCAGTAAAGGTGATATGCATGATCTCATGGTCGAAGGAATTAGGTTACTATGTATCAGAAAGCATATAGCAATTGAACTATTTGAAATGACTTGATCTTTATGCTACGCTTATCTATAGGAGTATGTCCATCACATCATTCTCCTAATGATATGATCCTGTTGTTAATAACATCTCTATGTTCATGATCAGGAAACCATGATCATATATTAACCAACAAGCTAGTTTAACAAGAGGCTTTACTAGGGACTCTTATTTTAGTTTACAAATCACACAAGTATTAATGTTTCCGGTTAATACAATTATAGCATGGTATGTAAACATTTATCATAAGTGTGAAGACATGATAATAACCACTTTATTATTGCCTCTTGGGCATATCTCCAACACCTGCCAACCCCAGCCCGCCACCTCAGCCGGCCGCCCCTTCCCCCTGGCCAGCCTGGCCACTTCCACCCACACCACAGCGACCACGCACACAAACCCACCCCACCCGCCTGACCCCTCTCTCCCTGCCAACCGGTCCCACCCCGATCCCCACCTTCACACCCGCACGCGCCTACCCGCCCGGCCCCACCTGCTGGCCCGCGTCCCCAACCCCTAGTCCACCCGCACCGTCCTCCCCACCTCCCTCTGCCTCGATCCTCTCCTTCCCTCGACCCCCTCTCACCAACTCCCGCCGGACCCGAGCCACCTCCCCGCCGCCGTCGCCAGGGAAGCGAGTGCGCCTCCCTCCCGCAAGCTCAGCCGCGACCCCTTCCTCCCGCTCAGGTCGCCGCCCTGCCGGCCCTGTAGCAGCGCGCCGCCGCCCCCTCTTCTTCCCCGACAACCGCCCGCCACCCGTCCCCGAGCCCCGCCGCCGCTGCCGGCCCCCCCCGACGCGTTCCCGCGAGCAAGGTCGCCGCCGGCCCCGGCCTCAACCCGTCGTCGCCCATCGCGCCTCCCTCGTCCTCTTCCCGGCCGCCATGACCCCGCTCGCCCACAGCGTCCCAAGGCCTCCCCCAAGCGCGGCTCTGGTCGTCACCCCGCCTCCTCTCCTCACCGGAGCCTCCTCTGCAGCGGTCGTCCCCGCCGAGCCGTCGACCCTGCGAGCCCTGACCGGCCCTGCTGCTCGCCGCTCGCCCGTCCCCGAGCCCTGGCACCTTGCGACCGCACCTCTCCTTCCTGGCGCCCTCGCCTGCTCCCCGTCGAAGTCTCGACCTTGCTGTGGCCGCTCGTGGGCCCGCGTGTGCGCACGACGGAGGGCCATCTGCTCCTTGAGTGGATGTCTCTGTGGTTAAGTTCGTGTCCTATGATCATTTTGGTGTTAGTCTGTAATGTGCTGGTTGGTTCCTGTACATGTGACCAAGAAGATACGAAGTGAGACCGTGGCGATGCATGTATTACGATATTCTCGTCGACCGATGCCGTTACACAATGCCAAGATCTACTATCGACATGAACTTCCCCTCGGACGCCAAGATCTACCTCTCGGACCCGAAGACCGCGATGATGTTGAACCAAGATCCCCATTGGACAAGATCGTCACCAAGACCGGCCCATGTTGAGATCCGAAGACCGATCCCGGAGTTCGAAGATCGAACCCTGGCACGCCAAGTTCTTCGACCCCGAGGACCGATCCACGGATGCGACGAGATCTTCTCCCCGGATACGCCAAGTACTTCCTCGCAGACGCCAAGACCGATCCGGTACACGCACCCGACAAGATCTTCGTGACGACAAGATCGGCACCGACCAGGGCGGATCCGATGTGCCCCGACGCCAACCAAGTTCCCCTCTTGTATCCGAACCTCGTTTCCCCGTCGAACCCTGAGTCTGATCTCGAACCCTCCGGAACCCCCAAGATCTTCCGAACCCTAATGTGATTTCCCTGATCCGAGCCCCTATTTTATAAATGCCATCTATATAAATTGTTGCATATTAAATTGTTCATGCATGCATATTTGTCTGTGGTTTGGGGGCCTTATGCCGTTTCACGATATAATTAAATATGGGGCCCATATGCGGGCAAATCTAGTCTTATATTGGCCCCATTTAAAATTGTGTAGCGAACCGGTGACATGTTTTGGCTTGATAAGACAACATTTAAATTGCGGGGATCTAAACAACTTGAACCATATATTTAATTGTCGGGACCCCCGGTTCCGCTTAATCTTGCCTAATTGCATCGCACCTTCGCCATGTCATACATCATACATGCATCATGCTCGATCTTTTGCCGTAGCATTAAATAGTGCATCCGGTGTTTATTCTAGTGTTTTGCTTCTTCGCGGATAAGGCCATTGAGTTGATGTGAGCTTCGCCCCGAACTTCGGATGAACCTTCGACAATGTTTTCCAGGCGAGCATCTCCCCCTTTCTACCTATCTTACTTTTATAGTATTTATTCCCTCCTGTTGATCTATTGCTATCTGTGTTGCGATGCTCTAGTTTTCGTACCCGTGATATCCCTTGCAGCCTTATATTGCCTTGGACACCTCCTATTACCTGTTGTTTGGTAGATAGTTGGACCTGCGCGTCGTAGTCGCTTGCTCAAGTGCTGTTGCGTGTCGTCAAGTACCACAGTTGTTGGAGTATTGCCGTGTGTTTATTGTTGGAGATGAACATAACTTTAATCACTGTTTAACAACTAAAATTGAAGTAGGTAAATGCAGAGGCACAGGTGGGCAATAGATGTTATTTGGTTTTTTAACCGTCCACTTGTGTCCTGTAGGACCCCGAGTACTTGATACCTGTTCCTTGAATATTCGCGCTATCCACATCCGGGAGGATTATGGGACCCCCCTGAGCCAGAGCTTGATTCATTCTTATTTCTTGGGGCCACAAACTAGTTTGAGGTTTTATTTACTATCCTGTACTTATGCCATGCTTTACTGCTTTATTTACGATTGTGCGAGGAGCACCTATACTGTTTAGGATCGTGACCCGTTTACGCGGTATCGACAAGCCCAGTTTTGGGTTCCCAGTCGTTTACAGCCGGCCCCACAAACCTTGAGTCCGTCTCGGAGTCAGCTAACTTTGTTGCGGGTGTACTCAACGGGGTGGCCCCCGGAAATATTTCTGAATCCTGTGATTGCTTTGTCGTGAAAGCCTCGTTGGGTTTTGATTTGGTTTTTCCGAGGTTGATCGAGTGTGTGTTGCTATTTGTGCACCCCTGCAGGGTAAAACTTTCTGAAAGCCGTGTCCGCGGTTATGGACGACTTGGAGCACAGTATCTCGATCATAGACAACTATAACTAAAGTAGTGCTATAAATTTGACTTTATGATGACTAGTAATCAGCTTCACTATAATGGAATGGCTAAATAAAACTGCCAACAATTGCTTGTTTGGGTTGTCGCTTGCGACCATTGTATCTGACTAGTAAGTATTGCAACTATAACGGAATGGCTAAATAAAAGTACCAACAACTGCTGGGTTTTGGTATATCTCATGCTAATTGTATCTGACTAGTAAGAGTGCAACTACAATGGAATGGTTAACTAAAACTGCCCATTGCTTATTATATCAGGATGACTATCTATACCTGACTAGTAATTTCTGCAACGATAACTGAATAAATAAAACTGCCAACTGTGTGAGTTCCTCGGTTGACTTCCTCGTTTGGTCTCGAGGGGGAAATACCAGGATGGGTATGCTTGGTGATAGTATCAGGTTGGTTCCGAATAGGTCTTTCTTATCCCTCTCTGATAGCCGACCGTTGTATCGAGTCTCTATAGGTTGTTTAGTGCATGCTGCCGCTGCCGCTTCAGTCCACCATACCTATGTAGGCGAGGACCGCCGAATTCTAGCCTCGCCGTGTACTGGCCTCAGTACTGACCGCTCTCTCTTTTTTTCCTTTGCCCTTCGTCGGCACCCCTTTTGTTTAAGCAGGTTTTGGGATCGACGTCGTTAGCAGGGTTACCCTTCCGGCTTGGCCTGGGCAGGGTTATGGACGCCATTGGTTATTCTTCAGGGCTCTTAGCCCCATTTGCATCTTGTCCGTAGCCGGGCGCTCTATCATTTTCAAGGTGATTTGGATCTTTGTATAATATATCTGTATTCTTGACTCGTTGAGTCGCTGTTGTACCTATCTGTTCTGTGGGTCCCATCGAGGACTGTTGTGTAATGTTATTACTTTGTTTTCCACCCGCACGAAAGTGCCTGGTGGGCACATTTGAATCGTTTCTATGCGGGTTTGGCGGGTTTCGCTAAAACTTGCATAGGGCCGATTCTGAGGGTGTTACATAATCCTAGAGGACAGAGAGTCTTCTTTGCTTCGTAGGTACTCTCAGGAAGTTCGTTGTGTTTTGGAAACTTTGGCTTCATTATTTTAAGCATCTTTTCAAATGAGGAGTCAGTTAGACCACACTATGCCTTCCATCGCAACAATTCCAGTGTGGTACCGAGCTTTGTGCTGCCATCTTCACAATTTGGGTACAACAATTTCTTGTGATCTTCTAACATGCCCTCTAACTTCAACTTCTCATTTTCTGTTTCACAGCCTCACTTTGCATTAGAAAGGACCCTACAAAGTTCATCAGCCGGCTCATCTAATGCCCGTTCTTCACCTCCTTCCTCTCCATTGTCTTCCATTGCAGTATCACTGTATTCAGGAAACATATGATGATAGTTTTTATCATCATCTTCTTCTTCACCGTCTTCCATCATAACCCCTCTTTCCCCATGCTTGGTCCAGCAATTATAGTTGGGCATGAAACCTTTCATAATCAGGTGGCTACGAATGATTTTCGAGGAAGAGTCCTCCTTGTTGTTCCGACATTGAACACATGGACAACGTATAAAACCATTCTCTTTGTTTGCCATAGCCACATCAATAAATTTATCCACGCCTTTCATATACCCGGCTACGCGCCGGTCATCGTACATCAATTCCCGACCATTCATCTGCATCATATAACTAAGTTTATCAAAAAACAGGACATCATAAATAGTGAAATGACCAATTCACATCGACACATGCATTGTATCAATGACAGAGAAAAGATAAGATTGCTAACCTCGATCGAGGAAAATAAAGAGGAGAAAGCTCAAGTGCGTCTCGGACACCTTCTATATTTTTGTTCTATGAGAAATTGAACGGGATCATTCACTCAAACATTCCATCAAACACCTTGAATGCATGCATAGAGGAAAAAAAACTAGCACACCCCTCACACCTTCCACCAAGAAAAAACAAAGTGGAGGCAGAGGGCTGGGGCGTTGCATTTATAGAGGGCGGGAGCATACGTCCCGGTTTGTAACACAAACTGGGACTAAAGGTGTGTGCCACGCCACGTGGCGGACGCCCAACCTTTAGTCCCGGTTTGTGTTACAAACCGGGACGCATGACCCCTTACCAACCGGGATGCATGCCTCCGGGCCCCGTGCCCGCTCGAACCGGGACGCGTGCCAGCATTAGTCCCGGTTCGTGGTGCAACAGGGACTAATGCTCTTAGGGGGCGTGAACAGATGTCCTGTTTTCTACTAGTGATCACCGCGCGATGACCGCTCCGCTGTTACCACAGTGAAGTGACGCCGCGTTAAACCTTGCTTAAATCCCATTGAATCAGCGCATAATTCTCGCCCTCCTCCTGGCTACTTAATCACCTCTCCACCGCGGTCAATTCCCCCCACTTTCCTCACTTACTCTGCCACCAGGCTGCTCGCATTCGAGCTCAAACCACCGTGGTACCGACGACCTCCGGCGGAAAATTCCAGTGGGCCCCGACCGCTCCTTTGCCTCTGCTTCAAACGAGCGTGACCAACATGTTCTTGCACGTCCCCTGATGCCATTCGTTTTCTTTCTCGTGACCCAGGTCGCCGTCCCCGTTCGCGCCCGCAAACGTCAGAACTGTCGCTCGACTCCGACGAGCGATTGAGGTAAAACCCGATAGCCCCTTGCCTTCTCCTCGATACTGCCGTGTTCGCCATGACCTTGCGCATCTCCTAACATATCTGGTTCGTGCTAGGGTGCTCCAGATCCTCGGCAACAACCTCGCCTGCAAGAACTCGACGCCGCCAGCAACTCCGATGAGCGCTAGGCCCTGCTACAGCCCGCCCCTGTCCACGCCAGGAGCACGTTGAGCTTCCTCGTGTTCTCGCGAGTCTGGTAAGCCACGCCACAACCCCCAGCCCCTCCTGTTTTCGCCGGACCGTCACCGCCAGTACCGCCGCCGCCGCTGCGACCACGCGCGCCGCCAGTTCTTGGCCAAGCCGTCGTGAACCGTTGGAGCTAGATCTAACGCGTTAGAATAGATCACTTATCGAAGGGGTATGAATGGATCTGGCCCGTGTGATTTCATTAAGATCATGCGGCCCATGTTGATCGATCTGGCCAAATCGGTACGGGCCAATCAGAACACGCCGCGTGTCTGTGTTTGGATTTAAAATCTGAAATTAGATCTATTAGATGTTCAAACTTGCAAAATTCATAACTTTTGGTCCACACGTTCAAATTTTGTAAATTTTATATCAATGGAATCAGGAGAAAGAATTATACCCATTTATGCACTTTGATTAATAAATTTCACCTGTGAAATGGGTTGTTTTTGCAGAGAAATTTATAAGCTTATTTTGTATATAAAAATGATATAGAAAATGTTTTAAAGGCCAAATTGACTTTATTTAGTGTGTAAATGTTTTGTTTATGATTCAGTACTGTTCCACTTGTCTTGTTTGGTTTATAAAATCATCACATGGCATTTGCATACGTTCATATATTTTTGCTTGTATATTTTGATATGTGATTTTGGTGCTATCATTTTATGTGTAGATTTTGGTGCTAATAGTGATTGTGGTTGTGAAGATTGTTGCTACTGCCCCAACTACCAAGGCAAGTGGTGCTTCATGTTTTTATCCCAATATTTTGACTATGCATTAGAAATTTGCATAGGGTTTGCATGAATAATTTTTGCTAAGTATCTATATGCTATACTTGGGAAATCCTAGTAGTGGTAGAATTGTTAGAATTTCCTCTAAGTTAAGATACTTTATATTGCCATGCTTATCCTAGCTAGTAGTAACCAAGGGTGGATTATATATTCATGCTATGAGAAATATTTCTAAGTCTTTGACTTATGTTTTGCTTAATAAAACAACTAAGTGAATGAAACACCTGGGTGGAATGGAAAGAATGGTTTGTGTTGAGTGGTTACACAAGTCCCATTTCTATGGTATACCTTGTGTATCTCACTTGTAGATTGCCACCCAGGAACAAAGGGATTTGAGATGCCAAATGTTAAGAAGCTTCTAGTGCAGCCACATGGCATTATGGGCTCTGCCTGGATCATATAGGTTGCAATAACTTAGCCATTTGGACAGTTGGTGGTAGTGGGATGATAGGTTGGAACGCGTCCATTTGGTATAAGGGAATGCTTCTGAAAGGTCCTGTCTTGGTGAAAATCAAGTCTTGTGGGGAAAGTGCACAACCTCTGCAGATGGAAGAACCTAAGTACTTAGCCTTGTCCCTGGTATTGGACAATTTGAGCATTAAGACATGGAAGCTATCAAGAATATCCTCATCCCAATTTTCTAAGTTAAAACTTGTGGTTGAACAAGGGTGAAGGTTCACCAATTTCTATTGGTGGTTCCTTGGAATGTTTTTAACAAACAAAAACTTAGTGTTTTCAACTGATAGGTAAAACCTATTTTGAGCAAAGCAAGCCAAGCTACACTTAGCCAAATTCATGTAGTAACTAGAAGATAATATTCTACTAAGGTATCACTTGCCAATACTATTCCAATGTATTGACCCAATGTGGCTGTAACTTGTGATGTTGCAGGTTACTCTGATGATGTTTAAGGGTTATGAGTCTACACTCAACATGCTTGCCTGTGGCACATGAATATGAAGACTCTTATTTATATTGTTAAGTTAAACTCTTGTACTAGCCTATGGCTATGAAGTTGTAAAAGACTATGTTATCTCTGGAATGACGATGTAATAATGACCTTTGTTTCTGTGTACTTCATCTTAAACTGTGGATGCTAGAAATTGATCCAGGGACTAGCATTGCAATCACAGGGATCTTTACCTTTATAAAGGTGGGATCTTACAGTAATGGCGTGTCCGAACATCATAATCGAACTCTCTTAGATATGTTTCGTTCTATGATGTCACTTATATATCTAGCGCTATCATTTTGGGGTTATGCATTAGAAACATCCACATTCACTTTAAATAGGGCACCATCTAAATCTGTTGAAATGACACCGTATGAATTATGGTTTGGGAAGAAACCTAAATTGTCGTTCCTTAAAGTTTGGGGTTGTGAAGCTTATGTAAAGAAGTTACAGCCAGACAAGCTTGAACACAAAGCGGAAAAATGCGTCTTCATAGGATACCCGAAGGAAACTATTGTTTATACCTTCTATCATAGATCCAAGGGAAAAATCTTTGTTGCCAAGAATGGATCCTTTTTAGAGAAGGAGTTTCTCACGAAAGAAGTGACTGGAAGGAAAGTAAAACTCGACAAGGTTGTTGAACCTTCTCTCGGACTTGAGAGTAGCACAACACCGGAAGTAGTTCCAATGGCGCATACACCAATAAGAGAGGAAGCTAATGATGTTGATCATGAAACTTTGGCTGAAGTCACTACGGAACCTCGCAGGTCAACGAGAACTCGTACCACTCGTGATTGGTATGATCCCGTTATGAGTGTCATGTTGGTTGACAACACCGATGACCCTGCGACCTATGAGGAAGCGATGATGAGCCCAGATTCCAATAAATGGCAAGAAGCCATGAAATCCGAGATTGGATCCATGTACGAAAACCAAGTATGGACTTTGGTGGACTTACCGGATGGGCGGAAGGCTGTCGAGAACAAATGGATTTTCAAGAAGAAAACAGATGTTGATGGTAATATTACTGTCTATAAAGCTCGATTTGTCGCAAAAGGGTTTCGACAAATTCAAGGAGTTGACTACGATGAGACTTTCTCACCGGTAGCGAAGCTAAAGTCTGTGAGGACTTTATTAGCAATCGATGCATATTATGATGATGAGATATGGCAGATGGATGTCAAAACGGCCTTTCTCAATGGAGACATTGATGAAGATTGTATATGGTACAACCCAAAGGTTTTGTCGATCCTAAAGATGCTAACAAGGTATGCAAACTTCAATGGTCCATTTATGGATTGAAGCAAGCATCCCGGAGTTGGAATCAACGTTTTGTAACATCCCAAAAATCATGAATTATAAAGGTTGCATATCATTCATGCATTCATAAACATTTAGGATCATTTTAAAATAAGATTTCAAAAACAGAACCAATTTGTTGATTATTATTTTATGTAAGAAAGACAATGGCTTTATTTCTACTCTCTAATATGAGAATACTTGTTTTAACCAGAAAAGGTTTGAACATAGGTTTGATTGTTATTTCCAAAGCTTGGTCAAAAATTTCAAAACAGAAATATAAATTCAAAACCATTCTTATGCCTATTTATAAATAAATAATCAAGGCATAGTTTTATTTTAATTTCAATGGGCCAATGCACTTTGAGTGAACATCAAAGTTTTATACTCAAACATGTGCATGGTACACTTTGCAAAAATCCAGAAAGGTTTGAATTCAAACTCATTTGAAAAGCTTTTGTAAATGAATTCAGAAAATCAAAACAGAATTAGAAAAGGAATAAAGAAAAGGAAAAGGGCCGGTGCCACCTATTCGGCCTAGTAGCAGAATCATCCCACCCTGGTTTTCCCCTCTCCCTCTGTTTATCACCTGCACGCGTACCCCCTCTCTCAATGACGCTCCGGTCCCACGTGCCCTGTCATCATCGTCCCCAAAATCTCGCGCCGCATACCACGTCGTCGAGGCTGTTGCTGCCGATAATGGAGCGGTGTAATTGGCCTTGATTCCGCATGCGTTTCTTGTCGCGCTGCCGCCCATTTAAACCCCTGCACCCCACGTTCATTTGCCCTCACTCAACTCACTCGCTCCACCACCAGGCTGCCCGTATTTCGCAACACAATGCCGCTGTCCGACGACCTCCGGCAATCGATTACGGTGAGTCCTGACTGCCCCTTTGCCTCTGATTCAAACGAGCGTGATCATCATGTCCTTGTGCATCCGCTGACACCATTGGTTTGCCTGCGCATGACCCAGGTCGTCGTCCCCATTCACGCCCGCAAACGACAGAGCTGCCGCTCGACTCCGACGAGCGATTTAGGGAAAATCCGAGCACCCCTTGCCTTCTCCTTGACACTGTCGTGTTCGCCGGGTCCTTACGCAGCTACTGATGCCCCTAGTTTGTGCTAGGACGATCCAGAGCATCGGCAACAACTTTGTTTGCAAGGACCCGACGCCGCCTTCAACTCCGACGAGCTCTAGGCCCCGCTACAGCACACCCCCTGCCCAACCACGACCACGTTGAGATTCCTCTCAATCGTGCGACGCTGGTAAGACCACACACTGCCCATGTCCCCCTTTGGAATCACCTAGATCATCATCGCCAGTAGTGTCGCCGTCGCGCCGCCATCGCTAGCGCCGCCCATCCATGGTCGTGTGCTCAACAACGTTGGATCTAGATCTAACGCTTAAGATTAGATCACTTAAACGAAACGGTATGATCAGATCTATCCGCGCACTGTCACTTAAATCCAACGGCCCTCGTTGATCGACCCGTGCGAAACGGTATCAGTCAATAGAAACAGTCCACGTGGCCTAGCCTGTCTGTTTAAAATTCCAGAAATGATTTTTGAATGTTTAAACTTGTAAAATTCATAACTTTTGTTCTGCTTATCCAAAAAAATGCAAATAGGATACCATTGGAATCACAAAAATAAATCCTACACATATATGGGCTTAGTTTTGTATTTTGTTACTGTTAAAATGGAATTTTATGCAGAGACATTTGTAGGCCTAATTTGTGTATAAAAATTATTTGGAAAATGTTTTAAAGGCCAAATTAAGTTTATTTCGTGTAAAAATGTTTAGTTTATTGTTCAGTACTGTTTTACTTGTCTTGTTTAGTTTAGAAAAATCATCATATAGCACTTGCATGCATTCATATATTTTTGCTTGATAATTTGGAATATGAATTTGGTGCTATCATTTTATGTGTAGATTTTGGTGCTAGTGGTGATTGTGACTGTGAGGATTGTTGTTACTCCCCCAAATACCAAGGCAAGTGGTGCTTCATAATTTTGTTCCAATATTTTGACTATGCATTAGTGATAGTTTGTATAGGGCTTGCATGTTAATTTTTGCTAAAATATCTATATGATATGCTTGGGAAATCCTAGTAGATGTAGAATTGTTAGTAGTTTCTCTAAGTCAAGATACTTGCTATTTCCATGCTTAGCCTAGCTTATAGTAACCAAGGGTGGATTATATACATATGCTATGGAAAAATATTGCTAAGTCATTGACTTGTGTTTTGCTTAATAAAACAAATAAGTGAATGAATCACCTGGGTGGAATGGTTGAATGGGTTATGTTGAGTGGTTACACAAGGCCCATATCTATGGTTTACCTTGTGTATCACACTTTTGGAAAGCCACCCAGGAACAAAGGGATTTGAGATGCCATATGTTAAGAAGCTTCGAGTGCAGCCACATGGCATTATGGGCTCTGCCTGGATCATATAGGTTGCAATAACTTAGCCAAATGGACAGTTGGTGGTAGAGGGATGATAGGTTTGGAACGCGTACATTTTGTTCTAAGGGAAGGCTTCTAAAAGGTCCTGTCTTGATGAAAGTCAAGCCTTGTGGGGAAAGTGCACCACCTCTACAGAAGGAAGAATCTAAGTACTTAGTCGTGTCTCGGGAAATGGATAATTTGAGCACCAAGACATGGAAGCCATCAAGAATCTCCTCATCCCAAATTTCTAAGTTAAAAACTTGTGGTTGAACAAGGGTGAAGGTTCACCAATGTCTATTGGTGGTTCCTTGGGAGTCTTTGCCCAACAAAACTTAGTGTTTTCAACTAATAGGTAAAACCTATTTTGATCAAAGCAAGCCTAAGCTACACTTAGCCAAATACATGTAGAAGCTAGATACTATTGTTCTACTTATCACTTGCCAATACTATTCCAATGTATTGACCCACTGTGGCTGTAACTTGTGATGTTGCAGGTTACTCTGATGAGGATTAGGGTTATGAGTCTACACTCAACATGCTTGCCTGTGGCACATGAAGATGAAGACTTTTATTTATATTGTTAAGTTAAAATCTTATACTAGCCTATGGCTATGGAGTTGTAAAAGACTATGTTATCTCTAGAAGACAGATTTTCCCAAGGCACTCAAGAACCTTATGGTTACCATGGGGATACATGGTGTAGCTGTGTACAAGGTTTTCCCTGTGATGGATGAAGGAGAAGAGTATTGGTGGGTGCAACTTCACTTGTACAAAAACAAGGAAGACAACCACAAGGAGTCACGATTCTGCATGGTCACTAACTCAGAAATGCACACAACATTCTTTGACTCTGCAATAAATGCAACTTGGAATGCTATCAAGGAGCTTGGTGATAGACTCAGGTGCAGAATGCTCAACACCCAAAATGACCTTAGAGAAGAAAAGAAGCATACCCAAGAATTAGAGACTACCAACTAACAACTAAGGGGAGACATCATAGATTTAATATGGGAGTCTTGTGAACAAGATAGACAGATGGCTACTAAGGATGCCCTGATAGCTATTTTGTCTAGTGAGTGAGAGTTGTAACGTATTTTGTTACTTGGACCACCACACTTATCGTTTTACTTCCAAAAATTTGCTTAAGTCATGTTGAACCTTTGATGTTGTAATGGATTTGTGTATGCCATGACTTGTGTGTTTGTTGCTAAAAGATGTACTTGTGATGTTTTTGTCTTGTGATTTTACTCTACTTGTGTTGATTCTAACTTTCTCTATCTTATAAAATAGATGCCTAATGTTTGTTATCAGCACGGCCGAGGATTTCAAGGGAACTCGTTTTGGTACTCGTCTCATTGAGCTCACTAGTGTGCTCAACCTTCCACTTCCTAGCATCATGACACTTCCAATCACCAAGTTTGAGAGGAAGGACCTATGGGGCTTCAGAGTCACCCAGCCGGGACGCCAGACAGAGCCAACCACGGAGACCATCACTTTCAAGCTGATACATGACGACAAGGAGAAAGGCTTAGATGTAGTCATGCAGGAGTTACTTGGGCGCCTGGTAGGGAGACACTCCACCGAGCTTAGAGGTCTTTACTTTCACCCCTCCGGGAGACGCAACGAGGAAGGTGAAGCTATAGAGTACGAGGATGCTACTAGAGAGACGATGGAGCCGATTCGTCTGTACCTTCAGGACTTAGAGGTTCTTATTAGACACCTAGATACTGATAGGACCAACGTCATGCTTAGAAATGACGAGCTCCAGGTTCAGCTTCATGAGAAGGACAAGCTCTTCGCGGAGCAAGACGAGATTGTCAAGGAAATGGAGGCCAAATTTGAAAGACAGGACAAGAAGTTCAAGAGCCAGGAGAAAAGAGTCCAAGACAAGAACAAGAAGATTCGGGAGATGAAGGAAGAGCTAGAGTCCAAGGACTTTGAGCTTGAGCATCAGGAGGGAGTGATCGAGAGGCTTCGCTCACAGAAGAGGGCTCCTAGAGCTAAGATTGAGGCCTTGACTACTAGTGTTGATGAGTACAAGACCGCCATGGAGAATGCAGGTCTTACCCTTGTTGATGTGGAGATTGATGCGAAGGAGTAGTGTAGACTACTCGTTTATCTTTCATCTACCGTACTTTGATTATTGAGTCGCAATGACCATCCAACATGTGGATGGCTTGCTATGGTGTGTTTGCTTTTCTAAAACTTGTTGTTTAGGTCGTTCAAACTCTATGTTATTTTGATGCTTGGTTATTGTGATTGTCTATGTGATGTTTTGTGCATGTTAAGCATCTATGGGTATCTCATTCTTATCCTTATTAAAACCAAAGATGCCTCGTCAACGTGCCAACCCCAACCAAAACAACAACAACAACAACAATGTCACTCCCGAGATGCATTAGTTGATGATAGCACAAGAACAACTGATGCAGATGATGACCACCTTCATGCAGAACCAGAATCAGAATAACAACAACAACAATAACAACAATAACAACAACAACAACAACCAGAATAATCCGCCAGGATTTGACATGCTCACTAGATTTCTAAGACTGAGGCCTGCCAAGTTCTCGGGAACCACTAATCCAATGGTGGCCAATGATTGGTTACGTTCAGTGAACAAGACTTGGTGACTTTTGGATGCACCGATGAAGAGAAGGTCAGGTTTGCAGCACATGTGCTGGAAGGGCCAGCAGCAACCTAGTGGGACAATTTTCAGATCACCACTCCCATTGAGGATGTGACTTGGGATATCTTTGAAGATGGATTCCGCACAGCTCACATCTCATCCAGAGTGATGAATTTGAAGAAGAAAGAGTTCCACAATCTAAAGCAGCGTCACCGCAGCGTGGCAGAATACATTGAGGAAATCAACAATCTGGCACGTTATGCACAGGATGAAGTTGATACAGATGCTAAGAGGTAGGAGAAATTCCTCGAAGGACTGAATGATGAGTTGAACCTGTAGCTGTTTTTTGCCTATGTCCTAACCTACCAATCCCTTTGTGACAAGGCTACCATCTTGGAGAACAGGATGAAACAGGTTGAGAGCAGGAAGAGGAAGCACAGCTCAGGATCGTCTCACAAGCGTTCCCATCATGATGATAGTGGGAGTTCTGGATCCCACAAACATGGAAAGTATAACAACCACCACAACCACCACAACCATCATGACAACAAGCATCACGGCAGTCATGATAATGACAAGTACAAGAACCACAAGAGTGGATACAAGAACCACCACAATGGAAGGGGAAGTGGTAGTGGAAGTTAGCCTGTCAAGAAAGATCTCAGTCAGGTTGAATGCTTCAAGTGTAAGAAGATGGGGCACTATGCTAATGAGTGCCCAGAAACGAAAGTTGAAGGTCCAACAAGCCCAATCCCTTCCAAAAGGGACAAGTGAACCACATGAATGTGGAAGAAATCTATGAGGAACCTGATGCTGTGGCTGGTAAGTTCAAACTCAATTCTATTCCAGCACTTATTATTTTTTATACTGGCGCATCGCATTCATTCATATCAAGAGCATTTGTTGATAGAAATGGACTTCAGTTGAAACTATTGGGTATCCTATAAAAGTAAGTTCTCCTGGTGGAGAAATGATAGTGAACTCAGGATGTCATGACCTAGTGATAGAATTTGGGAAATATAAGTTTCCTGTTAATCTGATAATCCTAAATTACCAAGGATTGGATGTCATTTTGGGAATGGATTGGATGACTAAGTACAAGGGAGTGCTAGACTGTGCCAACCATACAGTCAGACTTACAACCTCGGACAATAAAAGGATTAGATTCAAGTCTAACTTTGAATCGAAAGGGAGTAAGCTAAATTCTCTTAAGCGGTTAGCATAGACAGTGTGCTAATTGTGAGAGAATATCCGGATGTGTTTCCGGAGGAATTTCCAGGAATGCCACCAAATAGAGATGTTGAGTTTCTGATTGACTTGCTGCCGGGATCTGGACCAATAGCAAAGAGACCTTACAAGATGTCAGATGATGAGCTTAAAAAACTCAAGAAACAACTTGGAGAAAAGTTGTAGAAAGGATTTATTCAACCAAGTTCTTCATCTCGGGGAGCCCCAGTTTTGTTTGCTGGAAAGAAGGATAGAATTCAAAGGTTATGCATAGATTATCATTCACTCAATGAGGTGACTATAGAGAACAAGTATCCTTTGCCCAGAATCAACGACTTATTTGATCAGCCAGAAGGAGCCCGACTGTTCTCAAAGATTGATCTTCGATCAGGCTATTTTCAGCTTAAGATAAGGGAACAAGACATACCTAAGACTGCTTTCACCACTAGGTATGGATTGTATGAGTACACCGTGATGCCATTTGGTTTGACGAGTGCACCAGCTTACTTCATGAATATGATGAACAAAGTGTTCATGGACTTTCTTGATAAATTCGTTGTCTTCTTCATCGATGACATTTTGATCTACTCCAAGAGCAATGAAGAGCATGAGGAACATTTACGATTGATACTTGAAAATCTTAGAGAACGTAAGCTATATGCCAAATTCAGCAAGTGTGAATTCTGGTTGAATGAAGTCGGATTTCTTGGACATATTGTGTCAGGAGATGGTGTAGCAATTGATCCCGCAAAAGTGTCATCTATAACCGAGTGGGAATCTCCTAAGTCAGTGAAAGAAGTTCATAGTTTCCTCGGCTTGGCAGGATATTATAGAAGATTCATTGAGAATTTCTCAAAGTTAGCTAAGCCAATGACGGAGTTACTCAAGAAAGACAAGAAATTTGATTGGACTGAAGGATGTGAACTCAGTTTCCAATAGTTGAAGGAGATACTAGTGACAACACCAGTTTAATGTCTGCCAGATTTGGAGAAGGATTTCCAAGTGTATTGTGATGCATCTCACCAAGGATTGGGTGCAGTTCTGATCCAAGAAGGGAAAGTTCTGGCTTATGCCTCGAGACAACTCAAAACTCATGAAGTGAACTATCCTACTCATGATTTAGAGTTAGCCTCTATTGTCCATGCACTCAAAACATGGAGGCATTATCTTTTGGGAAAGCGATGTGAAGTGTTCACAGATCACAAAAGTTTGAAGTATATCTTCACCCAGAAAGAAATCAACATGAGACAAAGAAGATGGCTAGAACTCATCAAGGAATATGACCTGAGTTTGCAATACCACCCCGGTAAAGCAAATGTTGTAGCGGATGCATTAAGCCGTAAGGTTTATGTGAATGGCCTTACTAAAGGAGAGTTGCCAGATGATCTGCCTGCCCAATTCAAAGATCTCAGATTGGAGATTGTGCCTGAAGGACATCTCATGACATTGGATGTTCAACCCACCTTGTTGGACAAAATAAAGGAAGCCCAAAAGATGGACAAGGAAATTGAAGAGATTAAGGAAAAGATTGGAAAGGGAAAAGCCAAAGGATTCCATGAAGACTGTAAGGTTCCCAACCTTTAATAAGGTAGAGATCCCTGTGTTTACAATGCTAGTCCCTGGATCAATAGCTAGCATCCACAGTTAAGATGTAATATCAAGAAACAAAGGTCATAATACAACTTTATAACCAGGAATAAAATAATTTATTACATCTTACATAGCTCATTTGGCTATCTCATTACAATGCAGCAGAATATAACATTAGCATAGGGTCCTTCATCTTCAAAGTGCCACAGGCAGTCATGTTGGTTGTAGACTTGTAATCCTATTTCAACACACTTCACTAATATCAAACAAACCTGCAACATAATAAGTTACAGCCACAAGGGTAAACACATTTGAATTGTATTAGTAAGTGATACTATGGTAATATGGTGGAGTCTATCATCTATATGCATTTGGCTAAGTGGAGCTTAGGCTTGCTTTGCTCAAAATAGATTTTCCTTATTATTTGAAAACACTAAGTTTTTGCTTGACAAAATCACCCAAGGCATCTCCCAATGGAAATTGGTGATCCTTCAACCCTTTTTCAACCACAAGTTTTTAACTTAGAAATTGGGATGGGGAGATTCTTGATAGCTTCCATGTCTTGATGCTCAAATTGTCCTTTACCATGGACATGGCTGAGTACTTAGATTTTACACTCTACAGAGGTGGTGCAATTTCCTCACAAGACTTAGACCAGAATGGACGCGCTCCAACCTATCAATCCCCTACCACCAACTGTCCATTTGGCTAAGTTATTGCAACCTATATGATCCAGGCAGACCCCATAATGCCAAGTGGCTACACTTGAAGCTTCTCAACATTTGACATCTCAAATCTCTTTGTTCCTGGGTGGCCATCCACAAGTGAGATACACAAGGTAAACCATAGAAATGGGCCTTGTGAACCACTCAACACAAACCATTCCTTCCATTCCACCCAGGTGATTCATTCACTTAGTTGTTTTATTAAACAAAACACAAGTCCAAAGACTTAGAAATATTCCATAGCATGAAATATAATCCACCCTTGTTTTCTACTAGCTAAGCTAAGCATGATAGTAGTAGGAATCTTAACTTAGGAAATTCTACTAAGGTTTCATCTACCAGGATTTCCCATGGCATAGTTTATACTTAGCAAAAATTTCATGCAAGTCCTACTTAGAAATATCACTAATGCATAGTGAAAATAATGGGACAAAAGTATGAAGCATCACTTGCCTTTTTGGTAGAGAATATAAGTTCATTCCTTGTCTTTGCAATGATCACACTCTTCAAATCACTACAATTCAATCAAGCAAGGCACAATCTCAATCTACCATTCAAGCAAACATCACATAAATTAATAGAAACAAAACATTGCATGCAAGCATGTCAAACTTTGTTTTATTTACAAAAGTGGTGTATAATAGGTTATAAACATTCTAAAACACTTATTGGTCATTTTATAAAGTGGCAAAACTATTTTCAAAACATTTTACCTATAAACCATTTTCAAACCAAATCATTATTTTATGTGGTTGAAAATGCCTTTATCAAAGTAGCAATCTTTATAGGGTACACCAAACACATTTTTAAATCATAAAACTTGGTGCTTGGGGTCAGAGAGTTTAATTCAAAACATTTCTCAAAGGTTTTCCTCCAAAAGCATTTTTAATAAATAAACATTATCTTTATTTGTCTAGAAATGGTTTATTTCAAAGATTTATTATTTTGCTTCACCAAATATATTTTTGAAACCAAAATTTGATTCCTAAGGTCAGTAGGTTCAAAACAAACCATTTGCCCAAGATTTTATCCCCAAAATAATTTTAGAATGAATTTTATATGCTAAACATGCCTACACAAGTTTCTGCAAAAACAATCATTTTATCAGAAGCAATTCACTAAACAAAGGGCATGGTCAGAAAGTACTTGTTTTGCTGAATCCATTGATATAAAATTTGCAAAATTTGGACGTGTGTTTTGAAAGTTATGAATTTTTCAAATTGGAACATCTAATAGACAAGTTTCTGGTTTTAAAACAGATTCCAGGACACGTGTCTAGTTCCTATTCGCCGGTACCGTTTCGCTCGGATCGATCGCTGTGGAGCGTTGGATCGAACTGAACGCACGGATCAGATCGCATAACCCTTCGGTTTAAGTGAATCTATCGTGTCACTCCAATCCAGATCGGACGGTGCACAACACGCTTGCCATCGAGTGGCGGAGCTGGCGGCGGCAGGTGGTGGCAGAGCGGTCAGACGGTGGCAGTGTCGATGCTACAGGAAGCGAGAGAGTGAACGGCTCACCGAGTTCGCCGTGGCATGGAGATGCTCGAGGTGGTCTTTGCTGGCGAAGGGGTGCTCGGGGTCAACGGGAATTCTTCACCGGAGTTCGTGGAACCGTCGGGTGCGGTCAGTCATCGACGAAGGCGACTCTAGGCTGCACGATAGAGCAAGCAAGTACCATGGTTAGACGCACAAATGAGTGGAGAGTATGGGAGCATCAAAGAGGAGTGGAGGCGCGGTCAGAGACTACCTGGAGGCTTCGTCAGAGAAAAAGCAGACGGCGATGCTGCTGGTCGTCGTCGTTGCCGACGCTGGGGGCACGCGCGAGCGAGCTGAGGGTGCAGAGAGATGTGTCAGGGACTGTGGGTCACGCTCGTGTGCTCGAGGAGGCGAGGGGCGACGTCGACTGGCCGGAATTGTCGCCAGAGGGTGTCGGAGGCAGGGGAGCTTCGGAGATGATTCCGAGCAGCCTGGTGGCGGGGAGGGTGTGGCGACGGAGGGAAAAGAGAGAGGGCGTTGAGGCGCTTAAGATGGCATGTTCGCGGGGTGATTTTACTGCAGCGTTACTGCGTATTTACTCGAGTCTTAATCGACTGCAACGGCCGGCAAGGTGAGGGGCGGAGTCAGCGGGGTGAGGAAGACGATGACGTGGCGTGGGCGGCGTTGTCAGCGAGAGGGACGGGTCTGCGGTGGGTTCCAGTGGTCAGTGAGGGTGTGGATTAAATTCCTGGTGTGAAACGTTTTCTGCGGAGCGAGGAAAATGGGCTTAGTGGGCTGGCCAGATGGGTTGGGCTTGTTTCCATTTTTTTTATACTGATGGTTTTTCTTTTTCCCATTTGATTTTCTATTTTGATTCTGTTTAAACAATTTAAACATTCATTTGAACTCAAACCTTTTCCAAATTTTGTGAATACTCAAATACTGATTAATAGTATATTCTGAAGTCAATTTTGGGAATAAATCTTTATTCTCTTTGGGGTCTTTTAATTATTTAAAAATAGGCTCTAATATTAATTAAATAAGAATTAATAATATTTTTCATTCTCTAT
Source organism: Avena sativa (assembly GCA_916181665.1). Classification (NCBI taxonomy): domain Eukaryota; kingdom Viridiplantae; phylum Streptophyta; class Magnoliopsida; order Poales; family Poaceae; genus Avena; species Avena sativa. The sequence goes on from OV702283.1 coordinate 106,055,003, forward strand.
TTGAATTCAAATCACCACCAAACTTTGGGTGTATTTTTATTCTGTTTAACAACATATTTCAAAGTTCAAAATAGAATAATGCTTTTATTCTTTTAGGATCTATTAATAATTAAATAAATAGACCATAGTCTTTAATTCAAATAGGTTTTAAATTATTTTTAAAAATCTTTTTGAATTCTAAATAATATCAAAATCTTTTCAGTAGGTTTCATTTTAAAAACTAAAACACTTGGAAATCTTATTTAAAATAAATTAACAAGTTTTAGTGTTTATTTAAAATGGAAAAGCCTTTACTTTAATAAAAATGGATATTTAATTAATCCTCATTATTTTATTTAAATAAACCTTTACTCTTTTTATCAAATAGAAATATTTTATTTCAAAAGCTTGGCCAAGATTTAATTTGGCTCTATAAAATAATCCTTATTTATATTTCTACCTTTGCTTTATAAAAACCATATCTTTTTATTTAAAGATCCAAAAATAGTAATTCCAACTATCATAACTTTATTTATTATTTGTTTATCTTTTTAAATCCCTTTAGGATTTTATTTGATCAAAGTAGGTTTTTGATGTTTCAAATTGGAATCAAAAAGTTTCTTCTCACCCTAAATTTCAACAATTATTTATTTTGTTTATTTATTTTTCACATTACAAGATTTTGAAAATCTTGGGATGTGACAGGCCACCACCCTTAAAATAAATCTCGTCCCGAGATTTGGGAAGGCTAGGGGTTACAAGTTGGCTCAAAGCAACTAGGGTACTACCACCCTTAAAAATTTTCCAACTAGATTACTTCTTGACTTGCTTGGAATCTTGTTGAAACTTCTCTGGGCAAACAACTGCATTGTGTCCTTTGTTTCCACACTTGAAACATGTGTCAAGGCTTAGATCCTTCATAGGCTTGTTTATCTTGTGCTTCATCTTTTCTGGACAATTGCTTGCATAATGTCTTGGTTCTTTGCAATTGAAACACATCACTTGGCTGATATCTTTCTTTTCCTTTGGTATCATTGCCTCTTGTTTGTTTCTTTGGTTCTTCTTCTTTTCTAGGCATTCATTGGCATAGTGTCCCATCTCCTTGCAAGTGTAACATTGCTCTTGGGTAATATCCTTCTTGCTAGGGTTGGGGCATTTCTTCTTCTTCTTCTTGGGTCTCTCCAAAGCTAGGAGTTCTTCTAGTTCTTGCTCTTCATACTTCACCACATAGGTGGGAAATCTTTCTCTCTTCTTGGGACAGTTACTAGAGATATGACCTTCTTCTCCACAAGAGTAGCAACACTTTGTGGTCACTTTAGATTTGGCCTTATGATGCATAGTTTTGACTTTGCCTTCATCCTTCTTGGTAGAAGTTGTTCCCTTATGGTAATTTGCAATCAGTTGTTGCACTCCACCTTGTTTCCTTTGTTGAACTATGGAATAGATGGGGCATTGGATAGGGACATGATTATTTCCTTCACATAGGAAACAAGTAGCTTGAGATTTGGGGCATTGATTAGTTGGATGTTTCTCTTCACAATTGGGGCATTGATCTTCATTCTCTTTGGAAGTGTGATCCTTGTCTCCACAAATATTGCAAGCTTGAGTTCCTTCTAGAATATCATCCTTGACATCCTTGTTGTAACAAACTCCTTGGGAAGAGTTATCTCCCATGTTAATCATTTGATCTGTCACCTTATGCAACAATTGGGTTTGGATTTCCAAAAACCTTTGCATGGTTGGATCTAACTCACTGGTGTTGGCTAAAAATTGAAGTGTCACTTGGTTCAACTGGGTTTGGGTTACTATGAGTTCTCTCATGTTGGTCTCTTGGTTGTTGTTGTTGTTGTCACCATCCTTGATGTTGGGGTTTCCTGGAGTAGTCATCTGTTTGGGTTGGGTTGGGATTAGAATAGGCAAAATATTTCTAAGGGAATAATTCTAATCACACACATCACAATTCACACAAGCAAAGTGCAAGCAATCACAAACAAACATTCCACTCAAAAAACAAGTCTCAAGCACATCTTGAAGCAATAAAATATTTTTGTTACACCACATAAGTTGGTGTGTTTGATCTATACTTAATATGGTGGTCCATCTATATGGTTCACTTGAGATCTTTCCATCCTTCTTAGTTGATTCTTGTTGAACAAGATGTTTGTATCCTTAGAGAATTTCTTGCATCTTGGTCTCAAAATTTCAAGGTGATGATGGTTCCTTCTAAGTTGTGTTTCCTTAGTCTTCAAGTCTTGAGTAACATTTCTTGTCTCTCTTGTAGTCCTTAGTGATATCTAAGGTTGAAATCACTTGAAGATGTTGAAGCCATTATAGTTGATGAAGTCCTTTGCTCATGGTGAAGTCTTTGGCCATGGGGTAGGCTTTGTCCATCAAGTTGAAATAGAAGAGATGTAGAGTCAAAACCAAAATGGTTGAGGAAAGAGTTTACAAGATTGTTTGTAAATAAGTTTTGGAACAAATACACCTCCTATTTTCTAAGGGGTTTGTCCAATCCTAGGTTTACAAATCCTACAGGAAACACAATGCTCTGATACTATCTGTAAGGTTCCCAACCTTTAATAATGTAGAGATCCCTGTATTTACAATGCTAGTCCCTGGATCAATAGCTAGCATCCATAGTTAAGATGTAATATCAAGAAACAAAGGTCATAATACAACTTTATAACCAAGAATAAAATAATTTATTACATCTTACATAGCTCATTTGGTTATCTCATTACAATGCAGCAGAATATAACATTAGCATGGGGTCCTTCATCTTCAAAGTGCCACAGGCAGTCATGTTGGTTGTAGACCTGTAATCCTATTTCAACACACTTCACTAATATCAAACAAACCTTCAACATAATAAGTTACAGCCACAAGAGTCAATACATTTGAATTGTATTGGCAAGTGATACTATGGTAATATGGTGGAGTCTATCATCTCTATGCATTTGGCTAAGTGGATCTTAGGCTTGCTTTGCTCAAAATAGATTTTCCTTATTATTTGAAAACACTAAGTTTTTGCTTGACAAAATCACCCAAGGCATCTCCCAATGGAAATTGGTGATCCTTCAACCCTTGTTCAACCACAAGTTTTTAACTTAGAAATTGGGATGAGGAGATTCTTGATAGCTTCCATGTCTTGATGCTCAAATTTTCCTTTACCAGGGACATGGCTAAGTACTTAGATTTTACACTCTGCAGTGGTGGTGCACTTTCCCCACAAGACTTGGTTTCACCAAGGCGAGATCTTTCAGAAGCCTTCCCTTAGACCAGAATGGACGCGCTCCAACCTATCAATCCCCTACGACCAACTGTCCATTTGGCTAAGTTATTGCAACCTATATGATCCAGGCAGAGCCCATAATGCCAAGTGGCTGCACTTGAAGCTTGTCAACATTTGACATCTCAAATCTCTTTGTTCCTGGGTGGCCATCCACAAGTGAGATACACAAGGTAAACCATAGAAATGGGCCTTGTGAACCACTCAACACAAACCATTCCTTCCATTCCACCCAAGTGATTCATTCACTTAGTTGTTTTATTAAACAAAACACAAGTCCAAAGACTTAGAAATATTCCATAGCATGAAATATAATCCACCCTTTTTTTCTACTAGCTAAGCTAAGCATGATAGTAGTAGTTATCTTAACTTACGAAATTCTACTAAGGTTTCATCTATGTCACATCCCAACATTCCCAAATTCTAGGTTTGGTACTGCACTGCATCATGATCATCACTCACTTGCATTGACATTCTGCATTCATGAAAAATTTCAAATGCAAAGCAGTACTTTCAAACCCTAGATGGAGTTACTCTAGTGCTCCTACAAAAAGAAATAGTTGGGCATATGAAGTCACTGTTTTGAAACAGACGACTTATTGCTAAAAATGATCCTACGTTGATCCTCTGGTTTTTATAAAAATTTAGAGACTGAAATCACTCAATTTGGAGTTCATATGGAAAAGTTATGCTAGAAATACTAAAACAGAAAATGGAAAAGAAAAAGAACAAAAAAAAAGCAAACTGCAGCGCGGCAGCTAGCGGGCCTGCCGCGGCCCAGGCCCAGCCTGCGCAGGAGCCGCGCAGCAGCAAGCAACCGCGCGCGCCAGGCGCTATGCGCCGCTCGCCAGCCGCCCAGCCACCGACAGGTGGGGCCCACCTGTCGGCGCCGCCTCCGCCATGTTCGACGCGGACAGCGTCCGCCGCCGCCTCGAACTCCGCAACCAACTCCATCTGCGCCGCCTCTAAAACCCTTGGCCCCGACCCTACACCCCCTCCCCTCGATCTCGCTCGTCTCGCCTTCGCACACGCTCCACCGCCGCCGATTTCCGCGTCCGCCGCCGCGCTTCGCCCTCCCTCGCCTCACACGCCATGCCGCCGAAGCCGCCGGCCACCGCTGACCCCCCCTTCCCTTCACCTTGCAGGCCCCGACGCCGCCCGACGCCGCCGCTGCCCTCGGCCGCGCCGACCGCCGCCGCCACGCCGACAAGCCCCACCGACACGCCCCCGACGACGTCCGCTCCTTCACCGCCGCCAGGGATCGCCGACGCCGCCGCCCCGACCGTCGCCGCCGTCGCCACGCCCAACTCCGGTGAGCCACCTCGCAGCCCTGCCTCCCCGGCCGCTGGATCGCGATCAGACGGTTCAGATCGGACCATTGATTAGTCAGCGCGGGCAGCTGACTGGTCAACTACCAGTCAGCGCCACATCAGCCGCCACGTGGGCCGGTCAACAGTCAAAGTTTGACTGGTATTTTCTAAATTGAATTAATTGGCACATATTGACCAAAACTTGCAAAATTCATATCTTTAGATCTACTAGGCCAAAAATTACAAATAAAATATGTGTAGGTTCAGTGTCTCGTGTAGAATCTTGCTGTACCATTGGTTTAAACTTTTGCAGCAATATTTTGTCCAGAATAATTAAATGAGTTAGTGGCCTTTTTAGAGTAATTAAATCATAGAATAAGTTATGTAACTCCAAAAATTGCAAATGATATGTCTCTGGAATCAGTAGAACAAGGGGAATCTCAAAGTGAATTAAAAAGTTAGTCTTACAGTAATAATTTTTGCAGAATCTATTTAAAGGCTTACTGCAATATTTTAATTACTCAGGAAGTTATATATATCCTTTTTGAGAAATTCCAATTGGTACTGTTCGTATTTAGTGTTGCCTACACAGTAGAATTTTTCCATGATTTTACAAACAGTAGGTTAGTAGTGGTGAATTATTTAGTTTCTAGCTCTATTATTGAGCATTATAAATTGCATACTTGTTTTCTTGCGCTAAAATAATTTCCATGCATGCAAACAGTAGCTATACTAAATAAGATTATGTGATGCTTCTGTAGCATCAATCCGCTTGTCATGCATGCATCTTGCATCATCTTTGTTTGCATATGATTGTGGATGGTTTGTTTATGATTGCAATTGTATCGTGTAGATTATGACGAGTGCAACGCTTGCTCGTGTGTGGATTGTTCTTCCGACCGCTACAACCAAGGCAAGTAGATGCTACCTTGTTCATGATATTGTCCTACTATTTTCTATGCATTGTCGTGTATTTTGTAGATTCATGTGTAGGATAATACTATCGCTATGCTATGTCCTATTATGTGGTAGGGCTTTCCTTGTAGATGAACCACCGTTGGTAGATGTGCTTAGCCATGCTATGATGAACGAGGGCTGGGTTACATCACTGAGAGTTGTTTCTAAATATGTTGGTTTGCGAAAAACTAAAACAACTTAATCAATGAATCTCCTGGGTGAGATAGGATTGATAATTTTTGGTGGTATCATTGCGGAAAGGCACCCAGGTATCAAGAGAAAATGATTGGCTTCTTTATTTTGTAGCTTACGTGTACAACCATGTGCCAATAATGAAATGGGCGGTTGGTTGGAATCAGTTGGTTTTGGTAACTCGAACCCGCGTATCCAGAGATGTAGAATTTTGGTAGGTTGGATCGGTGTGCATCGGGATTGGGGAGCTACTTCCCGAACGGTCTCTTCTTGGACTTCTCCCCATCATCACCCAAAATGAGAGTGATGGTACGAGCTGGGCTAGCCAAGTCACATGAGTAAAGTGTACTAACCCCTTCAGGGTGTATAATCTAATCGATTAGCCGTGTCCCCGGTTATGGACGTCTGAGTTGCTTGATATTGATTCCATGACATGTTTCTCGCTCATTCCAATTTCATAATTGCTTTAATGTTGTTGGGTTAACTTAATTGGGATCTTTTCAAATAAAATCAAAAACTGTTTATGAAAGTAGGATAAAGGTATTTGCAAATGCAAGCTAGCCACAGCTCCACTTGCCAAATATGCATGTAGATGATAGCACTATTGTCTCCTTTAATAGCTCTACTTGCCATACATTCCATGTATTAACCCTTCGGGGCTGCTACGTTTCATGTTGCAGGATATTCCGATTCTGAGTAAACGATTTAGGCCACGGTACTCCACTCGGCACTTGTTCACTTGTGGGCAATTTGAAGAATGGAGGATTTACTATATTTATGTTGCTACTTGAATAACATTGAGCTATCCTTGAGCTAAGCTTTCATTGTAATAATGATACTCTGGATCTTCGTTATTTATGATACACGGATATTTTGCTATGTTATTCATCTTATTCTATTGTGGGCCAATGAACCGATCCAGGGATTGGCATGTCACATAGAAACTACGGTCTTTTCAGAACCGTGGTGTTACAATCTACTAGGCGTTCCCAAGGCATACTTTATACTTAGCAAAAATTTCATGCAAGTCCTACTTAGAAATATCACTAATGCATAGTGAAAATAATGGGACAAAAGTATGAAGCATCACTTGCCTTTTTGGTAGAGAATATAAGTTCAGTCCTTGTCTTTGCAATGATCACACTCTTCAAATCACTACAATTCAATCAAGCAAGGCACAATCTCAATCTACCATTCAAGCAAACATCACATAAATTAATAGAAGCAAAACATTGCATGCAAGCATGTCAAACTTTGTTTTATTTACAAAAGTGGTGTATAATAGGTTATAAACATTCTAAAACACATATTGGTCATTTTATAAAGTGGCAAAACTATTTGCAAAAGATTTTACCTATAAACCATTTTCAAACCAAATCATTATTTTATGTGGTTGAAAATGCCTTTATCAAAGTAGAAATGATTATAGGGTTCACCAAACATATTTTTAAATCATAAAACTTGGTGCTTGGGGTCAGAGAGTTTAATTCAAAACATTTATCAAAGGTTTTCCTCCAAAAGCATTTTTAATAAATAAACATTATCTTTATTTGTCTAGAAATGGTTTAAATCAAAGATTTATTCTTTTCCTTCACCAAATATATTTTTTAAACCACAATTTGATTCCTAAGGTCAGTAGGTTCAAAACAAACCATTTTCCCAAGATTTTATCCCCAAAATAATTTTAGAATGAATTTTATATGCTAAACATGCCTACACAAGTTTCTGCAAAAACAATCATTTTATTAGAAGTAATTCGCTAAAAAAATGTATTGGTCAGAAAGTACTTGTTTTGCTGAATCCGTTGATATAAAATTTGCAAAATTTGGACGTGTGGTTTGAAAGTAATGAATTTTTAAAATTGGAACATCTAATAGACAGGTTTCTGGTTTTAAAACAGATTCCAGGCCACGTGTCTAGTTCCTATTCGCCGGTATCATTTCGCTCGGATCGATCGCTGTGGAGCGTTGAATCGAACTGAATCGCACGTATCTGATCGCATACCCCTTCGGTTTAAGTGAATCTATAGTGTCACTCCGATCCAGATCGGACGGTGCACAACACGCTTGCCATCGAGTGGCGGCGCTGGCGGCGACAGGTGGCGGCGGAGCGGTCAAACGGTGGCGGTGTCGACACTACAGGAAGCGAGAGAGTGAAGGGCTCACTGAGTTCGCCGTGGCGTGGAGATGCTTGAGGTGGTGTTTGCTGGCGAAGGGGCGCTCGGGGTCGACGGGAATTCTTCACCGGAGTTCGTGGAACCATCGGGTGCGGTCAGTCATCGACGAAGGTGACTCTAGGGTGCACGATAGAGCAAGCAAGCGGCATGGTTAGACGCACAGACGAGTGGAGAGTATGGGAGCATCAAAGAGGAGTGGAGGCACGGTCATAGACTACCTGGAGGCTTCGTCGGAGAAAAAGCAGACGGCGGTGCTGCTGGTCGTCGTCGTTGCCGACGCTGGGAGGCACGCGCGAGCGAGCTGAGGGTGCAGAGAGAAGCGCCAGGGACTGGGGGTCACGCTCGTGTGCTCGAGGAGGCGAGGGGCGACGTCGACTGGCCGGAATTGTCGCCGGAGGGCGTCGGAGGCAGGGGAGCTTCGGAGATGATTCCGAGCAGCCTGGTGGCGGGGAGGGTGTGGCGACGGAGGGGAAAGAGAGAGGGCGTCGAGGCGCTTAAGATGGCATGGTCGCGGGGTGATTTTACTGCGGCGTTACTGCGTATTTACTCGAGTCTTAATCGACTGCAACGGCCGGCGAGGTGAGGGGCGGAGTCAGCGGGGTGAGGAAGACGATGACGTGGCGTGGGCTGCGTTGTCAGCGAGAGGGACGGGTCTGCGGTGGGGTCCAGCGGTCAGTGAGGGTGTGGGTTAAATTCCTGGTGTGAAACGTTTTCTGCGGAGCGAGGAAAATGGGCTTAGTAGGCTGGCCAGATGGGTTGGGCTTGTTTCCATTTTTTTATACTGATGGTTTTTCTTTTTCCCATTTGATTTTATGTTTTGATTTTGTTTAAACAATTTAAATATTCATTTGAACTCAAACCTTTGCCAAATTTTGTGAAGACTCAAATACTGATTAATAGTATATTCTGAAGTCAATTTTGGGAATAAATCTTTATTCTCTTTGGGGTCTTTTAATTATTTAAAAATAGGCTCTAATATTAATTAAATAAGATTTAATAATATTTTTCATTCTCTATTTGAATTCAAATCACCACCAAACTTTGGGTGTATTTTTATTCTGTTTAACAACATATTTCAAAGTTCAAAATAGAATAATGCTTTTATTCTTTTAGGATCTATTAATAATTAAATAAATATACCATAGTCTTTAATTCAAATAGGTTTTAATTTATTTTTAAAACTCTTTTTGAATTCTAAATAATATCAAAATCTTTTCAGTAGGTTTCATTTGAAAAACTAAAACACTTGGAAATCTTATTTAAAATAAATTAACAAGTTTTAGTGTTTATTTAAAATGGAAAAGCCTTTACTTTAATAAAAATGGATATTTAATAAATCCTCATTATTTTATTTAAATAAACCTTTACTCTTTTTATCAAATAGAAATATTTTATTTCAAAAGCTTGGACAAGATTTAATTTGGCTCTATAAAATAATCCTTATTTATATTTCTACCTTTGCTTTATAAAAACCTTATCTTTTTATTTAAAGATCCAAAAATAGTAATTCCAACTATCATAACTTTATTTATTATTTGTTTATCTTTTTAAATCCCTTTAGGATTTTATTTGATCAAAATAGGTTTTTGATGTTTCAAATTGGAATCAAAAATTTTCTTCTCACCCTAAATTTCAACAATTATTTATTTTGTTTATTTATTTTTCACATTACAAGATTTGGAAAATCTTGGGATGTGACAAAGACGAACAGGGTACTTTATGGTATGGAAAACGTATCTGTATTCCGAAAGATCCGGAGCTTCGGAAACTGATTTTACAGGAAGCACACAACTCACCATATTCCATTCATTCGGGTAACACCAAAATGTACATGGATGTGAAGGAAAGATTTTGGTGGAATAATCTAAAGAAGGACATTGCTGAACATATTGCTTTGTGTGATGTATGTAGTAGAGTGAAAGCGGAACTTCAGAAACTAGCAGGATTGTTACAACCACTACCTATTCCTGATTGGAAGTGGGACAAGATTGGCATGGATTTCATCACTGGACTTCCAAGGACTAGATCAGGATATGATTCTATTTGGGTCATAGTAGATTTCCTAACTAAAGTGGCTCATTTCATACCCGTGAAGACAACCTATACAAGTGCTAAGTTAGCCAAGATCTATATGAATAGGATTGTGTGTCTACATGGAGTACCTAAGAGTATTGTGTCTGATAGGGGAACTCAATTCACTTCCCATTTTTGGAGGCAATTGCATGAGTCAATGGGAACGAGATTGGAATTCAGCACTGCTTTTCATCCCTAGACTGATGGACAGACATAAAGGACCAACCAGATTTTGGAGGATATGTTGAGGGCATGTGCCCTAGATTATGTAGCTAGTTGGGATGAAAGTCTGCCTTACACGGAATTCTCTTACAACAACAGCTATCAAGCCAGTATTGAGATGGCACCATTTTAATTTTTGTATGGAAGGAAGTGTACTACACCATTACTATGGAATGGTGTTGGAGAAAGAAACTTGTTTGGGCCAGAACTAATCAAGGAAGCTAAAGAGAAAGTCAAGTTGGTAAAGGATAGATTGAAGATAGCACAATCCCGACAAAAGAGCTAAGCAGATCCAAAGCATAGAGAAGTCACCTATGAGGTGGGTGTTAGAGCTTATCTTAGAGTATCACCACTTCGTCGAGTGAAGAGGTTTGGAGTCAAAGGAAAATTGGCTCCAAGATATGTTGGACCATTCAAGATTCTGAGCCATAAAGGAGAAGTAGCATATGAGATTGAATTGCCTGAATCATTGTCTACCGTTCACAATGTGTTTCATGTGAGTCAGCTAAAGAAATGTCATCCGGAGATGGAAGAGACTTCTTTGAAGGATACTATACCTTTGGAAGAGGTCCAATGGGAAAGTGATCTCACTTATGAGGAAAAACCTATCAAGATTATTGAGACTGTAGAAAGAGTTACTCGAACAAAGACTATCAAATTCTGCAAAGTTCAGTGGAACCATCATTCCGAGGAAGAAGCAACATGGGAAAGAGAAGATGATCTTCGGAAAGACCACCCTCACCTATTTGCTAGCCAATCCGAATCTCGTGGGCGAGATTCACCTTAAGGGGGTTAGATTTGTAACATCCCAAAAATCATGAATTATAAAGTTTGCATATCATTCATGCATTCATAAACATTTAGGATCATTTTCAAATAAGATTTCAAAAACATAAGCAATTTGTTGATTATTATTTTATGTAAGAAAGACAATGGCTTTATTTCTACTCTCTAATATGAGAATACTTGTTTTAACCAGAAAAGGTTTGAACATAGGTTTGATTGTTATTTCCAAAGCTTGGTCGAAAATTTCAAAACAGAAATATAAATTCAAAACCATTCTTATGCCTATTTATAAATAAATAATCAAGGCATAGTTTTATTTTAATTTCAATGGGCCAATGCATTTTTGAGTGAACAGCAAAGTTTTATACTCAAATATGTGCATGGTACACTTTGAAAAAATCCAGAAAGGTTTGAATTCAAACTCTTTTGAAAATCTTTTGTAAATGAATTCAAAAAATCAAAATAGAATTAGAAAAGGAATAAAGAAAAGGAAAAGGGCCGGCGCCACCTATTCCGCCCAGTAGTAGAATCATCCCACCCGGGTTTTCCCCTCTCCCTCTGTTTCTCACCCGCGCGCGTACCCCCTCTCTCACTGACGCTCCGGTCCCATGTGCCCTGTCATCATCGTCCCCAAAATCCCGCGCCGCAGACCACGTCGTCGCGGTCGTTGTTTCCGATAATGGCGCGGCGTAATTGGCCTTGATTCCGCATGCGTTTCTTGTTGCGCTACCGCCCATTTAAACCCCTGCACCCCACGGTCATTTCCCCTCACTCAACTCACTCGCTTCGCCACCAGGCTGCCCGTATTTCGCAACACACCGCCACTGTCCGACGACCTCCGGCGATCGATTACGGTGAAGTCCTGACCGCCTCTATGCCTATACTTCAAACGAGCGTGATCAGCATGTCCTTGTGCATCCTCTGACAATGTTGGTTTGCCTGCGCATGACCCAGGTCGCCGTCCCCGTTCACGCCCGCAAACGACAGAGCCGCCGCTCGACTCTGACGAGCGATTTAGGTAAAATCCGAGCGCCCCTTGCCTTCTCCTTGACACTATCGTGTTCGCCGAGTCCTTGCGCAGGTACTGATGCCCCTGGTTTGTGCTAGGACGATCCAGAGCATCGGCAACGACTTCGTCTGCAAGGACCCGTCACCGCCTGCAACTCCGACGAGTTCTAGGCCCCGCTACAGCACGCCCCTGCCCAACCACGACCACGTTGAGCTGCCTCGCACTGTCACTTAACTCCAACGGCCCTCATTGATTGATCCGTGCGAAACAGTATCAGCCAATAGAAACAGTCCACATGGCCTAGCCTGTCAGTTTAAAATTTCAGAAATGATTTTTGAATGTTTAAACTTGTAAAATTCATAACTTTTGTTCTGCTTATCCAAAAAATGCAAACAAGATACCATTGGAATCACAAAAATAAATCCTACACATCTATGGGCTTAGTTTTATATTTTGTTTCTGTTAAAATGGAATTTTATGCAGAGACATTTGTAGGCCTAATTTGTGTATAAAAATTATTTGGAAAATTTTTTAAAGGCCAAATTAAGTTTATTTGGTGTAAAAATGTTTAGTTTATTGTTCATTAATGTTTTAATTGTCTTGTTTAGTTTAAAAAATCATCATATATCACTTGCATGCATTCATATATTTTTGCTTGATAATTTGGAATATGAATTTGGTGCTATCATTTTATGTGTATATTTTGGTGCTAGTGGTGATTGTGACCGCACTACTAGGAAAATGGCTATAGGTAATCAACACATCCGTGGCTGACATGGTTGAAGTGCCCCACGGCTAAAACAGACGTGGCTCACCTATGGGCAGTGCCCTACTAGTAACTAGAACAACCGTGGCGCACATGACCACAGTGCGCCACAGATATGTGTGGGCCAGGGCCCTGTTGGCCGCATGCCAGACATACGTAGCGCACATAGGGTAGGTGCGCTATGGTTGTTAGTGTCAACCGTGGCACACATGGAGGGGGTGCGCTATGCCTAAGCGCATGCCCCTCTCTGCTGTGAAACGGCCAGACACATCCATGCACTAGTGGAAATGAGGGCTTTTGTTGATCTATGAACCGGTGTTAAAGGGGGGACGTACCAGCGTGGCCTCTGCGGCATTAAAGGAGCCGCCCCTTTAACACCGGTTCGTGCCACGAACCGGTGTTAAAGGTCCCTGCACCAGTGGCCCGCGCACCCCCCCTTTAACACCGGTTCGTGGCACGAACCGGTGTTAAAGGGGGGGGGCTATATAAGACACCACCCCAGCCCACACACACCCCACTCTTCCATTCTTTCACATTTTGGAGCCTAGCAAGAGGGTGTGAAGAGTGCTAGTTTGTGTTTTTTCATATGCACTAGAGGTGTTCGGTGAAATGCCCGAGAGCTCAAAATAAGCTTTCTTGTTGCTCTTTCCGTCTCGGTCGAGGTCGGCAACTATAGTTTCATGTGTCATTGATGTACTATATATAAATGGTCATCTCCCTATTATTTTTTGATATATACTACATATTAATGCAGATGAATCGGCAATGGATGTACGGTGACCGCCGCACTTCCGAGTACATTACGGGCCTCCAAAATTTCATCGTTGTGGCTAATGCAAACCATGGTCACAATGGTTTTATGTGCTGTCCGTGTGTTCACTGTCAGAACAAGAAAGACTACTCAAATACCAGAACCATTCACGCCCACCTGCTTCGATCTGGTTTCATGCCCAGCTATAATTGTTGGACCAAGCACGGAGAAAAAGGGGTTGTGATGGAAGACAACGAAGAAGAAGAGGATGATGAAAACTATCATAATACGTATCCTGAATATGATGATAATGCAACGGAGGTAGATAATGAAGATCAAGAGGGAGCAGATGGGCCCGCTGATGACGATCTTGGTCGGGCCATTACTGATGCAAAGGAAGAATGTGAAACTGAAAAGGAGAAGGAGAAGCTGGAGCAGATGTTAAAGGATCACAAAACATTGTTGTATCCAACTTGCGAAGATGGCCACAAAAAGCTAGGTGCCACACTGGATTTGCTGCAATGGAAGGCAGAGAATGGTGTGACTGACAGCGCATTTTCAAAGTTGTTGGTAAAAATGAAGAATCTTCTTCCAAGAAATAATGAGTTGCCTGACAGTACATACCAAGCAAAGAAGGTTGTCTGCCCTCTAGGATTAGACGTGCAGAAGATACATGCCTGCATTAATGACTGCATCCTCTACCGCGGTGAGAAGTACGAGAATTTGGATGCATGCCCGGTATGCACTGCACTGCGGTATAAGATCAGACGAGACGATCCTGGCGATGTTGAGGGCGAGGCCCCGAGGAAGAAGGTTCCCGCCAAGGTTATGTGGTATGCTCCTATAATACCACGGTTAAAACGTCTCTTCAGAAATAAAGAGCATGCCAAGTTGTTGCGATGGCACATGGAAGACCGTAAGAAAGACGTGATGTTGAGACACCCCGCTGATGGGTCACAGTGGAGAAAAGTCGAGCGAGAGTACCCGGACTTTGCACGTGATGCAAGGAACTTAAGTTTTGGTCTAAGTACAGACGGCATGAATCCTTTTGGTGAGCAGAGCTGCAGTCACAACACCTGGCCTGTGACCCTATGTATCTATAACCTTCCTCCTTGGTTGTGTATGAAGAGGAAGTTCATTATGATGCCAGTGCTCATCCAAGGCCCGAGGAAACCCGGCAACGACATTGATGTGTACCTAAGGCCATTAGTTGAAGAACTTTTACAGCTGTGGGCCAAACCAGGTGTACGTATGTGGGATGAGCACAAAGGGGAGCCATTTGACCTACGAGCATTGCTTTTCGTAACCATCAATGATTGGCCTGGTCTTAGTAACATTTCAGGGCAGACAAACAAGGGATACAATGCATGCACACACTGTTTAGATGATACTGAAAGTGTATATTTGGATAAATGTAAGAAGGTTGTGTACCTAGGGTATCGCCGATTTCTTCCGAACCTGCATCCAGTAAGAAAGAAAGGCAAGCATTTCAAACGTCTGGCAGAACCCCGGAGGAAGCCTGTCCTCCGTACCGGTGAGGAGGTATTTGGTATGGTCAAGGACCTAGAAGTAATCTTTGGAAAAGGTCCTGGCAGTCTATCTATTCCGAATGACGATGCCGGACACGCGCCCATGTGGAAGAAGCAATCTATATTTCGGGACCTACCCTATTGGAAAGTCTTAGAGGTCCGCTCTTCAATCGACGTGATGCACGTGACGAAGAATGTTTGCGTGAACCTGCTAGGCTTTCTAGGAGTGTATGGGAAGACAAAAGATACACCGGAAGCACGACAGGACCAGCAACGTCTGAAGGCCCCTGAAGAGCCTATGCATCCTGAGAACGAGAAGGGTAAACGATGCCACTTAACTCCTGCCAGCTACGCTCTTACCAAAGCAGAGAAGGAAATCTTTTTTGAATGTCTGAGCAGTATCAAGGTCCTGTCTGGCTTCTCGTCGAATATAAAGGGAATAATAAATATGGCAGAGAAAAAATTCCAAAACCTGAAGTCTCATGACTGCCACGTGATTATGACACAATTGCTTCCGATTGCATTGAGGGGGCTTCTACCTGAAAATGTTCGAGTACCCATTGTGAAGCTATGTGCATTCCTCAATGCAATGTCTCAGAAGGTAATCGATCCAGAAAGCCTACCAGGGTTACAAACAGATGTGGCCCAATGTCTTGTCAGCTTTGAGTTGGTGTTCCCACCATCCTTCTTCAATATTATGACGCATCTCCTGGTTCACCTAGTAGAAGAGATTGCCATTCTCGGTCCTGTATTTCTACACAATATGTTCCCATTTGAGAGGTACATGGGAGTCTTAAAGAAATATGTTCATAACCGTGCTAGGCCAGAAGGAAGCATCTCCAAGGGATATGTAACAGAGGAGGTCATTGAGTTCTGTGTTGATTTTATTCCTGACCTTAAGGCGATTGGTGTTCCAGAATCACGACATGAGGGGAGACTGCGTGGAAAAGGCACCCTAGGATGTAAAGCAATGATATGTAGGGACGGGCATTCTCTCAATCAAGCACACTACACGGTTTTACAAAGATCTATCTTGGTTGCCCCGTATATCAATGAACACAAGAATTTAATACGCCTCAAACACCCGGGGCAGTCTGATGAATGGATTATAAGTGAACACATGGCGAGTTTTGGTGGCTGGCTGCAAAGACTTCTCACGAATAACACCACTATTGGGGATCAGCTGTACTTGTTGGCCAGGACACTGTCTTCGACTGTATGTACTTTCCAAGGGTACGAGATAAATGGGAATACATTTTACATGATAGGCCAAGATAAAAAGAGCACCAACCAAAACAGTGGTGTCCGCTTCGATGCAGCAGAAGACAATGGGCAAAAGACCACGTATTATGGGTTCATAGAGGAGATATGGGAACTTGACTATGGACCTAATTTTAAGGTCCCCTTGTTTCGATGCAAATGGGTCAAGCTAACAGGAGGAGGGGTTGAGGTAGACAAGAAGTACGGAATGACAACGGTGGATCTCAACAATCTTATGAAGAACTTAGACGAACCATTCGTCCTAGCCAATGATGTGGCTCAGGTTTTTTATGTGAAGGACATGTCCTCCAGACCAAAAAAAGAAAAAATATGCAAACGAATACATCATATGATGAGCCAAAGCGTCACATAGTTCTTTCAGGGAAAAGAAACATCGTGGGAATCGAGGACAAGACAGACATGTCAGAAGATTATAATAAGTTTGATGAAATTCCGCCCTTCACAGTGAAAACTGACCCAAGCATTCCGTTAAGTAAAGAAGATGCTCCATGGTTACGTCTGAAGCGATCATAAGGAAGGGCATATGCCAAGAAGTTCATGCTCATATTATGTAACTCTAGTTCATGTTTTTAATATTAATACATGTCTTGAGTGTTAGTCATGTTTTGTGGATGGACCGGGACTATGAGAAGAAGTTGTCCCGATTCGTACTTACCATTAAGATCTGATCTCCAAACGCGCGCGGTCACATATTAGGGAGTGCCTCTATGACCAGTTTCTTGGAGATGCTAGAGGACTAGGCTCCGTCGGCATCTCCCTGAAACTGGTCGTAGTGGTGTCCCTGCTCTCGAAAACCATCTTGCAGCTTTGTAACTTCTCTAACTAGATCAATACACCAGGGAGCTAACTAATTTCACATATTAGGGAGTGCCTCTATGACCAGTTTCTCGGAGATGCCGGAGGACTGGGCTCCGTTGGCATCTCCCTGAAACTGGCCGTAGTGGTGTCCCTGCCTCAAACTGGCTGGAGGACTGGACTCACAAGGATGCCTATTTATAGTACAAGCAGCTCGACATAGTGTTGACACTTACAAAATAATGTCGACACTCACCCCTATTATTAGTCCTAGTTGGTGTCTCCAACCGGGACTAAAGGTTCATCTTTAGTCCCGGTTGGTGACACCATCCGGGACAAGGTACACGCCGCACGACATAATGTCGACATGCACTCACCCCTATTATTAGTGCTGACTCGTGTTTTGTCCCGGTTGGTGTCTCCAACCGGGACTAAAGGTTCATCTTTAGTCCCGGTTGGTGTCTCCAACCGGGACTAAAGGTTCATCCCGCCATTTTTTCCTGCCATTTTTCTTCCCACCATTTTTCTTCCCGCCATTTTTCTTCCCGCCAGTTCTTCCCGCCATTTTTCTTCCCGCCAGTTCTTCCCTCCAGTTCTTCCCGCTAGTTCACTATATATATGTAGGGGGTTGGCCTCCATTGTCATTGCACATCTCTAGACTCATATCTGCAACCTCATCACTCTTTCCCATGGCTTCCACCGTAGCACTAACCCCCAGGGAGGCGGAGGCGCTTTGCGCCTCGAACTACCCCTGCCCGCCGGGCTACTGTGTCCCCGTCGGCTGGATACTGAGCATCGGAGGTGTGCCGGTTCCTCCTGTCCCTCTAGGTGTGGCGCGCCGGATGGCCATCACGAACCACTACTACTTCGAGCTCACGCCGGAGCAGCGGAGGAATCCCAGATGGCATCCCGACTATTTCCCTACTTGGGAAGCCTTCTTCGTGGATCGGCATGAGAGGGCGCTCGCCAGGCACGAGGAGGACGGCCCACCTCCTCCTAACTTCAACGAGGCCGGCCGTCGGCTATGGTGGCACGGTCGGACTCTCTAGAGCGTCATGGCCTATGACACTGCCGCCGACTCTAACCCCCGTCTGCGCTACCCTCAAGTCCAGCCCACGCGCTACCCTCAAGTCCAGCCCACGCGTACTCTCCAGAGGTTTAATTACGGCGACCCCGACGACGACAGCGATGACGGCGGCGGCGAGTACGACGACTACAGTGGCGAGTATTACAGGTGTAGGCAGGAGCATGACTGAATCACTCCAACATTCCGAAACAAGTTCGGCCGATTGTTACTTAATCTGGCCATGTATCTTAATTTTCAGTTCTTTTATGTATCTTAATTTTCAGTTCCAGTTCGGCCGATTGTTACTTAATCTGGCCATGTATCTTAATTTTCAGTTCTTTTATGTATCTTAATTTTCAGTTCCAGTTCGGCTTTATGTAACTGTCTCAAAATGACCTATCTCATTCGAGGTTTCTTGGCTTTCGGGTCAAATGACCAATGTTATGGCTAGAATCAAGGCATAGTTTGCAAGAGGAGTTTTCCTTTTTATCGCACCAAAAAGGCATTTTCCATTTTCCGAGCATAAAAAACGGACGGTTTTGTGAAGCAACCACCAAATGGCTAATTCAAAAAACCACCAACACATTGATCAAAAAACAATGCAAGTTGAGAGAGGCTTGGTGAGATTCAAGTGTATACAAAAGATGCGACATTTAAATATCCAATCAATTCAAAAATGTTAATACAAAAGATGCGGCATTAAAATATGATTTGATCTAATAAAAATCATTTACATGAATGGATAGATATTATTTTTCTGAAAATTATGATATATTATTCATATTTTTCTGAGTTGAAATGAAAAAGATATGAATTTTCTAAATTCATATCATATTTTTTGAATTAAAAAAGCCCCTTTAATGCATGAAATAAGTGTTTTAATTATTTTAAAAAAATTCATGTAAAGTAAATATAAAATGATTTACATGAATGGATAGATATTATTTTTCTGAAAATTATGATATATTATTCATATTTTTCTGAGTTGAAATGAAAAAGATATGAATTTTCTAAATTCATATCATATTTTTTGAATTAAAAAAGCCCCTTTAATGCATGAAATAAATGCCCCCCCCCCTTTAACACCGGTTCCAGACAGGAACAGGTGTTAAAGGGGGGGCATTTATTTCGTTTCCCACGCGCACCCACCCCCCCGCCCCTTTAACACCGGTTCCTGCCACGAACCGGTGTTAAAGGGGGGGGGGTAATAAATGCGCGCGGGAAACGCCCCCCCCTTTAACACCGGTTCCAGCCACGAACCGGTGTTAAAGGGGGGGTGTATTTATTTCACCTTCCTCCCCTTCGTCCTTTCTTCCCCCACTGAGCCAGATCGATCGAGAACAGATAGAAGCGCTGCCCCCGACCCGCCGTCTCGCCGCCGCCGCTTCAGAGCCCGACCCGCCGTCTCGCCGCCCCCGACCCGCCGTTTCGCCGCCGCCGCTCGGAGCTCGAGGTTCGCTGCCCCCGACCCTCTCTTCCCCGCATCCTTCCCGACCCGCTCGCTCCACCGCCGTCCCGTCCTGGACACGTCCGCCTCCACACCCTCCTTCGCGCCGGCGACCTCGCACCTGCTCCAGCAGTTCCGCGCCACCCTCTGTGCCGCAGCGTAAAGGGTCGCCCATTGCCGCGACGCCCCCGCGCCGGATCACCTCCACCCATGCGCCTCCCCGTGTCCCCGCCGTGACGCCTCCTTCGCGCCTGGCCGCGTGAGCTCGAGCTCCTCCTCCCGTACCTATCAAGCGCTCTCCCTGGACCTCCGCCTCGCTCGCGCGTGCCCGGTGGCGCCTGGTCATGTGCCGCATGCCTCCTCCTGCGCGAGCTCGTCTCCTATCCCCGCGCGCCTCCGTGACCACGCCGCCCTCCGCGAAGGTCCTGGGCGACCGCGCCGTTCCGCGCTCTCTTAGCCTCAGGGGCTCGCCCCAGCTCGCCGGCTGCTCCCATGTCTCTCTGTGAATGGATTAAGGAAGAAGACGACCCAGATGGAGGTAACGGGCCGCTAACGGCTGTCGGGGAGACGATCCGTCCCAGACTGCCACCTCATGATCTTGAGGTGGGCCCGTCCTGTCAGAATTGCGATTAAACTAGCTAACTGTTCGATTAGGCAAAGTTTGTAGTTGTTTGTAGTCTCTAGCTCCAAAATTCGTAGTTTTTTTAAGCAGTCCTTAATTGTCGTAGTTTTTTAAATCTCTAGACTCAATTGTCGTGGTTTTGTGCAATTTACTCCAAATCGACAAGAAACACCTTTTCAGCGAATGCATCCACACGACGGTTCGCGCACCTGGACGCCACTCCGGCCTGTGTAGAGATCGCAACATGCAACATCTAGGAACAAATTCCGGTGCTCCGTCGCTCTCTCTCCCGCCCAGACATTCCTCTCTTTCACGGCCACATTTTCCCATTTCCCTTTCGCGGCTACACACCCCCGTTCGATCATATCGGTTATGCGGCGATCTGGAGAAAGTCTAAACCCTAACTGACCACCTCGCTCTCTTCCCCGTGCAGGAGCGTCTCGCCGCCGCCGCTTCGGAGCTCATAGGCCACGCCTAAACGCCGACGCCGCCCGCCGCCCGACGAGCCCGCCGCTAGCACCGCCGCATCCGTCCGATGAGCACCGCCGCCCGACGAGACCAACGTCACCCCACCGGTGAGCGCCACGTGTCTGCCATGTGTATGATTGCTGACTCATCCTGATTAAAACTTGTTTGCTCGATAAATTGTACTACATGCATAGATTAAAACTTGTATACAAATTGGACCTCTGACTCATTTGTGTATTTATTTGTGTATTTTGGTATGAATAAATATGTATATTTGTGTATGAATCCAAGTCCACTTGAATGTTTACACTCTTACTCTAGATAATATTATTGTTTTAGAAACTATGGATCCACTTAGTAGAAACCTTGAAGAAGAAGAAATAATGGAGAACATTATCGATGAGGACACCTCACAATATCTGAACTTGGAGGGACATGACGACGACAGCTCAAGTACTAGTCATGGAGAAGATGAAGACTCCGGTGAACGCAATTTAATGGTTACAAAGTCCGACGAGGTATATGCATTGATTAAGCCTCAGCTGACTTCCACCAACAATCTTCTTCTACATGTATTAATTAACGCTTCTTTCTTCTTTTAGCCCTCTGGATCGACCAGCCAGCAACCATCTTCTTCTACGAAAAAGAGCAAGCGAGGCGCGAGCCAGCGGTTGAAAGATCGTGCAAAGTTCACGGTCGAAGCAGTCCGTGTTGATGGCAGGCCGATGGAGCCCAAGAAGGCCGCAGGCAAATTTATATGTCAGGCTGCGTTTCTTTGGATCTGTCATCGACAAAGGTACCGTCGCCCTTCTTTGGCTTATTCCAATATTCAATTATGATTGGGATTTGGTAAATTTCACCCTTCCGCCAGAGGAGGATGAAAACAACCCGGTTATAAAGAAAAAGGTCAAAGAGTGGACTCTAAAGAAGATGGCTGAGGCTTTCCGCAACTGGAAGACAAAATTGAACAAATTTGTCAAAGCTCACGAGACTCCAGATTTCGAAGACGCATATTATGCGAAGATAAGACCTCACTGGCCCGAATTTGAGACATATAAAAAAAGTGCTATAGCTAAAAAGAGGTCAGAAACCAATACGCTTAATGCCCTGAAGAAGGAATATCACCAGAGGACGGGATCAGGTGGCTAC
This sequence comes from Avena sativa, assembly GCA_916181665.1. Classification (NCBI taxonomy): domain Eukaryota; kingdom Viridiplantae; phylum Streptophyta; class Magnoliopsida; order Poales; family Poaceae; genus Avena; species Avena sativa. The sequence continues at coordinate 106,076,870 of OV702283.1, forward strand.
ATATCTCAGAGGCCTAAGTGGGAGGAAGCTGAGAGGGCCCTGCGCGAGAGAGGGATCACACCCCAGACAGATGGGTGGGACCTACGTGCAAAGACTTGGTTCTACGGAATCGGGGCAAGGTTGGACCCAGAAACAGGATTGTGTATCTTCCCAACCATCCTTGCCAAACCCGTCACTGAACTCATCACGGCATACGAGGAAACATCCGCCAGGACCTTCCATCCCGACAGAGAGAATGACCAGCTCACACGCGCCATCGGTAAAAAAGAACACCCTAGACATGCATGAGGCACAGGGGGTATGACGTGGAAGGATGGGTTTGCCGACTGGAGCGACTCTTACAGATGGCGCGGCAGAAAAGAAAAAGAGCGGACAGAGCAGATGACACAGATAGAACATGCACTTGCGGCGCTGCAGACGCAAGTGAATGCACAACAGATCAATCAAGCTACCGGCCCATCTCAGCGGCATGAAGAGCCTGCATTGGAAGCTACCCACGGCCCAGACTCTGCGCGGAAAAGCAGTGTGGCTTCCACGGAGAACGTGCAGCCAACGCTTGAAATGACGGGTCCTCGATACCCCGTTGATGAGATCACGGAGAGCGAACACGCTGAGCTGCATGTGAGATTAATGGGCTTATCCATTAAGGTGGCTGTCGGCTATGCCTTACCTCCTGTAGCTGGTGGAACTTACCACTGCCGACCGATTCCAGATGGCTATGCTATTGTCGGGGTGGATGAGGTTGTGAAGGAATATGAGGAAGCACAGCTTGACCATGCTACAGGTGAAGGGGAAACTCAACTCAAATTTGCAGTGAAAACAACCATTCTTTGGAAGAAGGAACACATTGTGCTTCCAAATTGGAGGTCACTGGCACCCCCGCCGTCTCCGCAGCGTCAGCAGTCTGAGCCGCTTCAGCTATCTCCTGCGCGGCAGCCATCTCCGGCCCGTCAGCCATCTCCTGCGCGGCAGCCATCTCCGACCCGTCAGCCATCTCCTGCGCGGCAGCCATCTCCGGCCCGTCAGCCATCTCCGGTGCTTCAGCCATCTCCTCAGCGTAAGCGGAAGAGCACTGCCACGAGGAGCATCAGTAGCACTGCCACAAAGAAATCCGCAGGAAACCGTACGCCAAAGAGTTCAAAAAACTACGTCCCGCAGCCTTCCGCCAAGCCATTGCCGGTTTTACCGTGGAATCGCAGCGACGAGGAGACCAATAGGATCTCGGGAGAACAGGTCAAGAAATTCTTTGCACCTAGACGGGCCGAGCCAAAGGAGAAAATAGATCCGGCGGTGGTGGAGAAGTTTTACAAAAATCTTTTGAAACCTGAAACCCCACTTGTGCCGGACTACGAGCGCCAGATTTTGAAGGCGGATGCAAGGCGCCGTAGGGAGACTGAAAGTAGCAGTCGTGAGGCACCCCAGAAAACAGTTCCCATGCTCGGAGAGCAGGAAAACCAATCATGCGCCCCGCTCCAAATGTTTGACAAACGGGACGCTCCTCCCGTAGATGATTACGAGGCAGAGCTACAAAGAAAGGCCAATGAGATGGGGATGACTTACATTGCATACTTGAACGTCATGGGAGACAACTTGCCCAAATGCGATGTCAACCCCATACAGCCATGGAAGTATGGGAAGAATCTAGTCAAGAAAGAGGAGCTCAAGAATCTACCAACAAAGATGCGAAAATTGCACAAGTGGTACCTTCATTTCTGCAAGACGAGAAAAGAAGAATGGATCACAGCGCATATAAGAGATCAGATTTTCTTGTGCGGAGACGACGCGATCGACTTCAACATTCAAGACTTGCATTTTCTATTCAATCAGAAGGAACTCGACAAATCTGCCATCAGCCTTTATTGTGTGTAAGTACTATTTCTGTAATTTTTATCTCATCTCATTCACTTCATTAATTGCATGTATATATATATGCTCACCATATATGTATATACTATTATGCAGGAAAAAGGTTATGGAATGCATGAAAGGAGGCCCTTTTGACATTGGGTTCGTTGACCCAAATAGAGTTCATGAAGAAGTGGTAAGAGACAAACCCGGGCAAACAGAAGATTACTTGCTAAAGTCTTTACTGAGACAACAAACCAAAAGGGAAATACTATTGCCTTACAACTTCTCGTGAGTACTGTTACCCTCTCTCTTGTACACATTCTGTTTCGGCTTACTCGATGTTAAGTGTAACTGATGATGAGTTATGCGTGCGTAGGTTCCACTTTATTCTGCTAGTCATTCAACCCGACTCAGGAAAAGTCCTTGTCATGGACTCGTTATGAAAAGAAAAAGAGCTATGGGCAGACTTTAGAGAGATGCTCCAGAGGTAATTTCAATCATATTATCGCACTAGATCGGCAACTTTCGTGACAATAAGTAATTAATTACTCCTTTATCCATTTTATTTGTCGGACAGGGTTTGGAAAATGTTCACGGGCAGGGCCGTGGGTGAATGGTCAGAAGAACTAAAATTTGTAGACCAAAATGTAAGTAATACTAGCTAGCTTCCAATTCCATTATATCATGCTTTATTGATTATTATTTTGATTGAACTCTCTATTCTCGTAAAGTGCGCGCATCAGGGACACGGCAATAACTTATGTGGGTACTATGTTTGCGAATTCATTCGCAACACCATATGTGCGACAGGCCAAGCCACACTAGAACAACTTAGAGTAAGTAAACAAAGTCCACAACATTATTTTATTACCATCAATTGTGTTGAGTTTTATTCTTATATATATTGACGGCCCATTCTTCATATATATTCAGATCGAACGGATGCGGGACCAACTCCTACCATTTGAACGCATACGAGCCATTCAAGAGGAATTGGCGGGGTTCATACTTGATGAGGTCGTCACGCCTGGCGGGGACCTCTTTAGATATCCACCAAAATGAACGATGACGATGTATGTGCCGATGACGATGTTTGTGTATAATAATAGTTGCTTAATTATTCATGTACTCGTATGTACCGATGACGATTTATAAGTATACCGCTCCCGATCGATTTCCCCTCGCTCCCCCCCTCCCGCAGAAATACGCCCAGAACGGGGCAGAGGCAGAAGTCTGTCTGCCGCGGCAGGAAAACGGCCTAAATCTCTGCCGCGGCAGACTTCTGCCTCTGCCCCGTTCTGGGCGTATTTCTGCGGGAGGGGGGGGAGCGAGGGGAAATCGATCGGGAGCGGTATACTTATAAATCGTCATTCTGCCGCGGCAGGAAAACGGCCTAAATCTCTGCCGCGGCAGAAGAACCTTTAACACCGGTTCCAGATACGAACCGGTGTTAAAGGGGGGGGGGGCTGAGGCCTGCGGCCGCCCCACGTGCGCCACCCTTTAACACCTGTTCGTATAAGAACCAGTGTTAAAGGGGCCCCCCCTCTAACACCGAACCCTCAACAGCGGTTGGGGAACCGCTGTTAGAGGGCCCTCCCAACCGGAGTTAAAGGGGGGGCTCTGCACTAGTGATGGCACACTATGGCATGTGCTCCACAGATGTTACTACTCCCTATGGCGCACTAGGGCAGAGTGCGCCACTGATGTGGCGATTTTTTTTTACGGCTGCACTTTATGTGCACATGTGTGACCATCCACCACCCCACACTTCACTTTCCCCTTCTTCTTCCTCCTTAGATCTAGTCGGGGTCTTCTCCTTCCCACCTCAATTTCTCCACCCATTCACCATTTTTAGCATGTAGAACTTGCCTTGGATGTTACATAAGTAATAGAGGAAGGTCTCCGGTCTCTCATCTCCTTCTCCGGTCTGCGCGCACCTCTCCTTTCCATCTTTCTCGCGATTGGTCTCTCATTTTGGTAAGTTGTCCATGTAAGGATGTGTTCATGTGTATATGGATGATATGCTCATATGTATGTAGATGATCGATGCTCATGATGTGTGTATGAGAGGATCGATGGTCATATGCGTGTGTATATGGAGAGTATCGATGATGCTCATGCATGTCTGTATGGAGAGGATAATGATATGTTCATGTGTGTATGGATCGGTCTCTCTCTCTTGTGTTTGTATGTGAACAAGTTTCCATTTGTTTTGCCAAAATGTTGATTCATTTCCATTTTGGCAAGACTTTGGCATTTCTCAAAGGTCCTAATTTTAGGATAGGTCATTCCGAAATTTTCTATCGACCATTGCATGCATGCATTCATTATGTGGTTCTAATAGACTTCTAATTGTACCGTGTACACCATGCAGGAAAAAATGGTCCGCATAATGAGCGAAGGCATTGTGGCTAGATTTTTGAAATGTGCGACGGCCGACATGATACGAAATAACAAGACGGATATAAGATGTCTGTGTAGAAGATGCAAACTCAACTGGGTGATCGACCCAGATTCCGGGAATCTGAAGGCGCACCTGCTTCGCCATGGTTTCATGGATGGATACACTCGTTGGATAAGCGATGACGAAGACGATGGAGACGGTGAAGGTGTCCAACATGACGATGATCATCACCACGGCGAGAACGGGCAAGATGATGAAGAGTCTCCTAGAGATGGTGAAGGTGCGGAAGCAGACCGGGATGATGATGATCTAGATGCCGGAGGAGCAGACGACGATGGAACAACGTCAGGCTGGGTGCGGGACCCTTATGTGCAAGAGCTGCTTCTCAAGCAGACGAGTAACACTAGGGCTGCCGCTAGAGAGAAAGCCAAGCTTGCTCAACTTGAGAAAGACGCGGTTACTCCATTGTATGAAGGATGCAGGCCCGATGATACCCGGTTGAATGTAACGCTCAAGGCTATGAAGATGAAGGCAAAACACAAATTGAGCGACGCAAGCTTCAAAGATATGATGGCATTCTGGCACGATCGTCTCCCGGAGGGGAACACATGTCCAACTAGTATCGAGGACGCCAAGAAAATTGTCTGTCCTCTCGATCTACCACACGTTAGATATCACGTATGCATCAACGATTGCATCATTTATCGGGGCGAGGACGCGGAGAAAACCACATGTCCGATGTGCGGCGTGAGTCGATACAAGAAAGGGAAGAAAGCACCTCGATAAGTGGTATGGTACTTTCCTATCACTCCTCGTCTACAGCGCTATTTCGCGGACCCTAAGGAAGCGAAGCTCATGCGATGGCATGCGGAAAGGAAGAAGCCAGGAGATGATGATGATGACCCCGAAAAGGATGAGCTGCTGACGCACCCTTCAGATGCTAGCCAGTGGAAAGCATTGGACCTCGAATTCACATAATTCGGTGGAGATTCGAGGAACATCAGGCTTGGTGCGAGCACCGATTGACTCAATCCGTTCGGTAGCCAGAGCAGCACACACAACACTTGGCCCGTGTTTGTATGGATGTACAACCTCCCTCCATGGTTGTGCATGAAGAAGAAGTACATACAAATGAGTATGCTAATTCAAGGGCCGAAACAACCTGGTACCGACATCAGTATGTATCTCGGGCTGTTGAAAGAGGAGCTAGCCACGTTATGGGAATCTGGAGCCAATACTTACGACGCCGTCGCACAAGATTATTTCACTATGAGAGCCACGTTGGTCACTACGGTGCAAGACTATCCAGGTTGCGGGTATATCTCGGGCAGGTTATCCAAGGATTCTGCGCATGCGTTAGGTGCATGGAAAACACAAGCTATCTCCAACTAGAGAAAGATCCAGGGTCGTCGAAAACCGTGTTCATGGCGCACCGGAGGTGGCTCGGCAAGAATGATCCATGGAGAAAACGTGGAGACCTGTTCGATGGCAAATCCGAGACCCGAGGAATATCATAGCGTAGGAGCAGCGAAGAAGTGGAAGAGTTGCTAAAAAACTGGAAAGATTGTCCTAAGCCTAGAAAGAAGCGAAAGAGGTAGCAACAAGACAAACCGCTGATGAAGGTATGGAAAACAAGGTTTATTTTCTAGGAGTTGCCATACTGGAAGTTTCTTCGCACGCCTCATAGTCTCTACATCATGCATATCACAAAAAACGTGTGCGAGAGTCTGGTCGCCACCATAATCAACATGTCAGATAGGACGAAAGATGGTCCGAAAGCAAGGCACGACCTGATATGCTTGGGTATCCGGAAGGAGCTTCACGGAGGACGCAGTACTCCTGATGATCAGGAAGATTTTGATGGTCATGAGTCGGAGACGACACAAGGTCGTCGGAAGGGTAAAAAGTTCAAGAAGAACGAATATTACTGCCCTCCTTCTTGCTTCACTCTAAGACAGGATGAGATCAAAGAGTTTTTCAAGTGCCTTCTAGGAGTCAAATTTCCTTACAGCTACGCGGGAAAGATAAGAAGATACCTAGATGAGGCGAAGCAGAGGTTCAGTGGCATGAAGTCTCACGACTGTGCCGTGCTAATGACGTAGGTACTTCCGGTCGCACTAAGAGGGATAATGGACGAGCACATCCGTGAAACGTTATTTGGCCTCTGCAAGTTTTTCGACGTCATCTCTAGGAAGTCGATTGGCATGAATCAGCTCGGGAGGCTACAGGAGGAGATCGTGGTGATACTATGTGAGCTTGAGGTCTACTTCCCACCCGCATTCTTCGACATTATGGTGCATCAGCTGGTCCATGTCGTGGAGGACATCGTACAACTCGGGCCGATGTTCCTCCGTAGCATGATGGCATTCGAAAGGATGAACGGACACATCAAAGGATACGTTTGTAACAGGTCCCGTCCAGATGGAAGCATAGCCAAGGGCTTTCTGGCCGAAGATTGCATCTCTTTCTGCACGAATTATCTAGACATCGAGAACCCTGTCGGTCTTCCCGTCAACAGGCACCTTGGCAAGCTCGACGGATCTGGTCACCGAGAGGGTCGTCGCATACTGCATGCAGACTTCGATTTTCGACGCGCAGAATTTGATCGAGCAAACCTCGTCGCGCTATAGCATATAGAACTGGTCGATCCTTGGGTACAGAAGCACAAAAGGTTAATCGAGAAGAAGTATACTAACCGGGGAATACAGAGGATGCAGGGAGAAATAATCAAAGAGCACAGCTCATATTTCACGCGTTGGTTTAGGCAGACGCTCCTTGATAATCCCCCGCGATCGCATTCTTCGGACACAGAAAAGATCATATTCACCTTGTCGCAGGGACCGATGCAAAACCTGGTGACCTATCAGGCGTATGATATCAACGGCTACACATTCTACACGAAGGAAAAGGACAACAAGTGTGATTATCAGAACTCAGGCGTAACATCGGAATTCTACACCGATGACAACGTGAAGGAAAGATTCTATGGAAGAATCGAGGAGATCTGAGAGCTCGACTACTGTGGAGAAAAGGTGCCGATGTTCCGTGTCAGATGGGCAAAGAGCGTCGAAAGAGAAGACCGGTATTTCACAACCATGGTTATACCCGAAGCAGCCAAATCCAAGGCCTCCGGTGCAAACGTGGCCGCGAAAAATGAACCGTGGGTACTGGCTACCAAAGTGGATCAATGTTTTTTCATTACCGACCCGACAAAGCCTAGCCATGTTGTCATGAGGAGAGGAAAAAGAAACATCATCGGAATGGATGGAGTCGCCAACGAGCAAGACTTCGACCAGAACGGCGATCCAAAGATTGAAGATGATGACGACTACGATGCAGCAACATACATCACAAGAAGAAAAAGGACAACCCTACCCAAAAAAGGTAGCCCGTTCGAAAGAACAAACATTAAAGTGTCAGGGCTAAATTATTCAACCGCGACAAAGAAGGGAAAAAAGATTGTAAAACGCTAGCTCAAAAAATATTGTAAAACACGTGGTCGAAAAAGATTGTAATATTCATGGACAAATTATTATGAAATTTAGTTATACTTTGAATCATATTTGTAACACTTTTATGACATATATTATCACTTTTGGGAATTTTTGGAATATTTAAAAGTATTTTTAAAAATAAAACAAAACTTGTATGGCATATATCACCACTTTTGGGAATTTTTCGGAACATTTAAAAGTATTTTTAAAATAAAAATAAAAAAGGGGGGCACCAGGATTCGAACCTGGATGCTCACAAGTTTAGAATAGAGCAGTGGGCAGAACCAGTGGGATAGGCGTAGCGCACTAGGTCGGAGTGCGCTACAGATATCCGTAGCGCACTATGCCCAAGTGAGCTATGCCTAACTGGCTTTATCCACATGTGCGCTCGATCGAGCCCCCTCTCTCATCCCCATCGCTCCATCTCAGCCCGAGCCCCCTATCTCATCCCCATCAACGCGCCGCCGCCACATCCCATCTGCATCAACGCGCGCCCGCCAGGAGGAGGTGGAGGAGGAGCGTCACCCGCACGCCAGCCAGCTGCAGGAGGAGGAGCGTCGCCTGCACGCCAGCCAGGAGGAGGTGGAGGTGGAGCGTCGCTAGCCAGGAGGAGGTGGAGGAGGAGCGTCGCCCGCGCGCTCGCCTCGCCAGCGGCCTCGACCGTCTACAGCCCTGCCTCGCCAGCCACCTCACCCGCGGGCTCGTCCTCGTCCTCGTCTCAGAGAGGTGAGTCTTCTCAACTCTCTCCATCTCTCCCCTCTCTCCATCTCACCCGTGGGCATTGATTTAGAATTAGATTTAGGTTTAGGTTGACAGTAAGGTTTAGGTTGATTTAGGATTAGATTTAGGTTCAGGTTTAGGTTTAGGTAGTAGCAGTAGCTTGATTTAGGTTGATTTAGCAGTAGATTTAGTGCTGAAATGATGCAAGCTGTTAATCTGAAATGATTTAGCTGTTAATCTGAAATGGTTTACCATTTTGATCTGAATTCGATATTTTTTCTCATAGTGATCTGAATTCGACTTTAATGTCTGTAGTATAAACAGTTTTGGCTTGAAATGGGCTAGTTAAACAAGTGCAGTAGTTTTTTAAGCAATAAATGGATACTTTTCCATCCTCTCCATGTTCTGTTAATAAATCAGTCAATCATGTCACTAGATTGTTTTCCTGTAGCTTCTATTTTTGTCCCTTCTCTCTTACTGTTCCCATCAATTCTAGTGCTCACCTTAGTTACCAGTACAACCTATGCCAGTGCAACCTATGCCAGTGCTCACCTTAGTTACCTGCATCACTTTTGACTCTTCTCATGCAATGCAGCAGTAGAACTGATGCAGTTAGAAGTAATTATCAGGCTACTTCCAGATGGCCAATGTCCTTATCATGGTGATAACAGTCATGAATTTTTTTAACCCAAGCACTAGATTAATATAGCACTAGATATGTGCAGTAGATTAATATAGTACTAGATTAATATGGCACTGATGTCCTTATCATGGTGATAACAGATACGTGCAGTAGATTAATATAGCACTAGATGTTCATATATTCTTTAACCCAAGCATGAAATAAAACATCACTCATGCATCAAGTACAGTAACTTCTTGCAAGTCCAGTAGATGAATATAGCAGTAGATGTTCATATTTTATCAAGTCCAGTAATAATAGACATAGAGCCTGAGCCATTGGTTGATCAGATTAGGAAAAACCTGTGGACTGTGTAAGTGTTGAATTGTTTTTTCTTTCATTACAGACTTGCCAACGGTATTTATGGAACATTGACGATTTAGTTTGATGGAGTTTCTAATTCTCTTCCCTCTTTATAAGTTTTGTACTTTGGTCAAAATGAAAAGTGCATCAATTAGTTTCTCTTCAGCTGTTGCCAATATGCAGTGCCCCTTTGCGCTATTCTTTTTTCACAATGACCTATCTGTAGTTCTTTTCAATGAAACATGGTATTAGCTTGAGTGCCCTGATTGCCCTATTGGGGTGGCAGTGGCTGTGCTGCATGCATCTGCATGCGATTAACTTCTATTCTAGTCTAGTAACTTCTTGCATCAAAATTAAAACAAGTCTGCATTGCACCTGTAGTTGCTGTCAAGTTAGATGTCGAGATTGTTCTTGCCAAGGTGAACTGAATTGAACTGTGTATACTTGTCATTTGCTGTCATTTGTTCACAGAACAAAAAATTATGTTGCCGTCATTTGCTTGCTGAACTTGTGCTTGTTATGGTGTATGGTGTATTCTCATTTTCTTATTGCAAGCAAATGACAGCAAGGATTGTTGTTATTGTTGTAGCACTTGAAATTATTCTTGTGCTTGTATAAAGCACTTTATAATGTCCCGTATTGTATGAAATGAGTCCTGATTTTTGCCGGAATGTTGATTAACTTCTGTTTCGGCAGAAATCGGGCACTCCTAGTTTAAGATAATTAGCAAAGGTCATGCCGGATTTTTCCGTGCATTTAACCAATTATTTGTTTTTTATTAGTGCAAAGATGTGTGACAACGACGAGGCTGGATGTTCTAAGCGCATCAGCGCTGAAGGAGAACTCAGACCTCCGAATAAACAATTGACATTCTGGGAGGTGGCCCAGCGGCTAGAAGACGATGAAGAATACCATCCTTCGGAGAGCGAGGATGATGAGATGGAAGACGCGGAGGAAGAAGCCGAAGGAACAACGGATGATGAAACCACTGATGGCGGCGAGGGCACAGGGAGTGGTAGCAATCCTCCTCCTCAGAAGAAGAATAAGCTGAGGGACCGGCGCCCAAACATGGTCGGCACCGTCAGGGAGGAAATTACCGAAGTGAGCCCATCAGGGGTTCCTTTGGAGCCCGCCCTTGTCGTCAAAGGGTACGGTGGGCAAGTGGCGGCGATCACCCGGAAAACCATCTTCGAGAAGCTGCACGCAAGATACAAGTTCCCCGCACAGTATCAGAACACAAATTATCATGGGAACAAAGTAAACAAATCTGCCCTCACAAAGATGAGCATCGCCCTGGCCAGCTGGAGAACCCGGATAAAGAAGAAGATCTATAAAGAAGGCAAACGTCTCGAGGAGATCCAGAAGATTGACCCGCAGATCACCGACTATCAGTTGCGGGAGTTCAAGGAGAGGTGTGAATCTGAAAGAGCCCTGGCCAATAGTAATCGGGGAAAGGTGCTGCAGGCGATGAATATAGGTCATCACCATCTCGGATCTGGTGGATACAGAACCGCGGAGGCCAAATGGAATAAGGAGGACGAAGAGTATAGATCCAAGGGGATAGAAAACCCCTTTGCTAAATTCGAACCTGGGAAGGTTCAAAACTTCATCAGGGTCCGTTACCATGTGGACCCAAAAACCAAACAACTCACCGCGGATCCTGCGGTGAAGGAATTCGAGGAAATTGTGGTAAGTATAATCTAATTACCGCGGATCAACTCGATTGCAATCTAATCGATGATCTAAACGATTGGATGTTACTTCTTCTACAGGAGGAGGAAATTGTTGCTAGTCATGGATCCCAGGGTTCCTCATCCCAGGGGTCGACGGCGGCCACCCGATGGGATAACCCTTTTAACAGGGCGATGAACCGGGCCAAGAAAATAGAGCCGGTTACGAAGAAGCTGTCGTTGGCTGGCCGTCTGGCCGGCCTCGGGGGATTTGAGATGCCATATGTTAAGAAGATTCTAGTGCAGCCACATGGCATTATGGGCTCTGCCTGGATCATATAGGTTGCAATAACTTAACCAAATGGACAGTTGGTGGTAGAGGGATAATATGTTTGGAACGCGTCCATTCTGGTCTAAGGGAAGGCTTCTGAAAGGTCCTGTCTTGATGAAAGTCAAGTCTTGTGGGGAAAGTGCACCACCTCTGCAGAAGGAAGAATCTAAGTACTTAGTTGTGTCCCCAGAAATGGAAAATTTGAGCATCAAGACATAGAAGCTATCAAGAATCTGCTCATCCCAATTTTCTAAGTTAAAAACTTGTGGTTGAACAAGGGTGAAGGTTCACCAATGTCTATTGGTGGTTCCTTGGGAGTTTTTTCCAAACTAAACTTAGTGTTTTCAACTAATAGCTAAAACCTATTTTGAGCAATCAAGCCTAAGCTACACTTAGACAAATTCATGTAGAAGCTAGATACTATTGGTCTACTAAGGTATCACTTGCCAATACTATTCCAATGTATTGACCCAATGTGGCTGTAACTTGTGATGTTGTAGGTTACTCTGATGAGGATTAGGGTTTTGAGTCTACACTCAACATGCTTGCCTGTGGCACATGAAGATGAAGACTTTTATATATATTGTTAAGTTAAACTCTTGTACTAGCCTATGGCTATGGAGTTGTAAAAGACTAAGTTATCTCTGGAATGGCGATGTAATAATGACCTTTGTTTCTGTGTACTTCATCTTAAACTGTGGATGCTATCAATTGACCTAGGGACTAGCATTGCAATCACAGGGACCTTTACCTTTATAAAGGTGGGGTCTTACACGTTTTGATAAGGTAATCAAAAGCTTTGGTTTTATACAAACTTATGGAGAATCTTGTATTTACAAGAAAGTGAGTGGGAGCTCTATAGCATTCTTAATACTGTATGTAGATGACATATTGTTGATTGGGGATGATGCAGACCTTCTTAATAATGTCAAGGATTATTTTAATAATAGTTTTTCAATGAAAAATCTTGGCGAAGCAGCTTACATATTAGGCATAAAGATTTATAGAGATAGATCGAGATGCCTAATATCATTGTCATAGAGTACATATTTGGACAAAGTTCTAAAGAGGTTTGAAATGGAAGATATAAAGAAAGGGTTCTTGCCCATGTTGCCCAATACAATCTTGAGTAAAACTCAAAGTCCTGCAATGGTAGAAGATAGAGAAAGGATGAGTAAGACTCCCTATGCCTCAGCCATAGGATCTCTTATGTATGCCATGCTATGTACTAGACCCGACATTGCATATGATGTTAGTTTGACCAGCAGATATCAAAGTGATCCAGGAGTGGATCATTGGACAGCGGTCAAAAATATCCTTAAGTACTTGAGGAGAACTAAGGATATGGTTCTTTCTTATGGAGGTGATGAACAACTCGTTGTTAATGGTTACACCAATGCTAGTTGGAACACCGATCCAGATGATTCTAAATCTCAATCTGGATACGTATATACTTTGAATTGTGCAGCAGTTAGCTAGAGGAGTGCAAAGCAAATCGTTGTGGTGAGATCTTCAACTGAATCGGAATACATAGCTGTTTCGGAGGCTTCACAGGAGGCGATATGGATGAATGAGTTCATTACAGAGCTTGGTGTGGTTCCAAGTGCGCTAGACCCAATGTCTATCTACTGTGATAACATGGGTGCCATAAACAATGCGCAAGAGCCAAGGTCACACAAGAAGCTGAAGCATATCAACCTACATTTTCACGCTATTCGAGAGCATGTCCAAGATGGTGACATAAAGTTTTGCAAAGTACACACGTATATGAATGTGGCGGATCTGTTGAGTAAACCTCTCCCGAGGGAAAATCATGACCAGCACCAGACCGCCATGGGTGTTCGGTATATTACCATGTAATCTAGATTAGTTGACTCTAGTGCAAGTGGGAGACTGTTGGAGATATTCCCTAGAGGCAATAATAAAAGTAGTTATTATTATATCTTTGTGTCTATGATAAATGTTACCATTCATGATATAATGGTATTAACCGGAAACATTAATACTTGTGTGATTTGTAAACTAAATTAGAGTCCCTGGTAAAGACTCTTTGTAATACTAGCTTGTTGGTTGACAGATGATCGTGGTTTCTCGATCATGAACATTGAGATGTTATTAAAAACAAGATCATATCATTAGGAGAATGGTATGATGGACATACTGTTGGAGATATGCCCTAGAGGCAATAATAAATGTAGTTATTATTATATCTTTGTGTTTATGATAAATGTTTACATTCATGCTATAATAGTATTAACAAGGAAACATTAATACTTGTGTGATTTGTAAACTTAATTTGAAGTCCCTAGTAAAGCCTCTATACACCACTAGCTTGTTGGTTAATGAATGATTGTGGTTTCCCTATCATGAACATTGAGATGTTATTAACAACAAGATCATATCGTTAGGAGAATGATATGGTGGACATACTCCTATAGATAAGCGTAGCATAAAGATCAAGTCATTTTAATAGTTCAATTGCTATATGCTTTCTGATACATAGTAACCTAATTCCTTCGACCATGAGGTCATGCATATCACCTTTACCGGATGGATGCTTTGATGACATCAAACACCACACCGTAACTGGGTGGCTATAAAGGTGGCATTGAGTGTTTGGAAAGTATAGGTTGAAACACATGGATCAAGATTGGGATTTGTCCATCCATATGACGGATAGATATACTCTGGGCCCTCTCGGTGAAATGTCATCCAATTAGCTTGCAAGCATGTGACTGGCTCACAAGGGATCACATATCACGGGAACGAGAAAAGAGTACTTATCGGTAACGAGGTTGAAATAGGTATGCAGAGATACCGACGATCATAACCTCGGATGAGTAAAGTATCGTGAGACAAAGGGAAATTGGTATCGTATGTAAGTGGTTCATTCGATCGCAAAGTAATCGTAGAAATATGTGGGAGCCATATGAATTTCTAGATTCCTCTATTGGTTATTGTTCGGAGAAGTGTCTCGATCATGTCCGCATAATTCACGAACCGTAGGGAGACACACTTAAGGATTCGACGTTGTTTGAGTAGTTATGGAATGATGAGAAAGAGTCCGAATGTTGTTCGGAGTCTCAAATGGGATCCGGGATATCACGAGGAGATCCGGAATGGTCCGGAGAATAAGATTCATATAAGGAAAGTCCCGTTTCGGAGTTGGGGAATGGTTCCGATGTTTTCATCGGGAATGTTCTAGAAGGTTCTGGAATGTCCGGCACTCTGGAGGGGAAGGGTACATGAATGTTTTATATCAAGTTGGTATCATTTCATTATGTACTCGGTTTCATCGCTGAACAAAATAGAGGGATTAATCAAATCCTAGTTTGAAAAGTCAAACGGCTAGTTTGAAAGTCAACGGCTAGTTTTGGGAAGTGGAGAGGGAGGTGGAAACCGACTTGGGGGAGGAGTTCCTCCTCCCACCACCGGCGCACCACCAAGCCGAGTTGGGGAGGGACTCCCCTCCCCTTGGCCGGCCCCCTCCACCTATATAAGGAGGGGCAGGGCTCCCCTCCTAGACACACAAGTTCCTACCTCTAAACCCTAGTACCAAGCCGCCGCCGCCTCCATAGCCGCCGCCGGCCCTAGGGCAAACCGCCGCCGCCGCCTAGCTAAACCCTAGTCGTCGGCTTTCCCCTCCTCGGCGTGTCTAAACCCTAGATCGTCGAGGGAATCTCTCATACTCCACCATACTCGCTCCGGCTTAAGGCGAAGCCCTGCGAGATCTCCCTTCTACTTCCGGTACCACGCCGTTGTGCTGCCGGAATCGCGAGGAGAGTGCTACAACCTCCGCTGCCTGCTGGAACAAGGGAGAGGAAGGTCTTCGTCGAGTACCGAACGTGTGACCAACTGCGGGAGCGCTGCCGGAACGCAGCGCCGGAAGGATCGTCTACGCGATCTTGAGATCGGAAAGAGTACGACTACATCACCCACGAGAATCCGCTCTCGTTAAACACTTTGGAATCTTCAAGGGTGAGTTATTCCATCGACTCGTTGCTACAATCTAGTAGATAGATCTTGGCTTGTTTGTTTATATGAGATAGAAATTTTTTGTTTTCCATGCTACGAAACCCTACAGTGGTATCAGAGCCGTGTCTATATGTAGATCTGTTGCACGAGTAGAACACAATGGTCATTGTGGGCGTTGATGCTTTTATTGTCGATTTCTTCTTGTGTACTTTGCATCTTGCGGGATGTTGGGATGAAGCGGCCCGGGCTAACCTTACATGACATCGTTCATGAGACTTGCTCCACGCTTGACATGCAACTTGTATTGCATAAGTGGCTTTGCGGGTGCCTATTTCTCCTAGCATAGTTAAGATCCAATTTACAACGGGTGATTAACAGTACTAGTATCAATGTTGTGGTTCATGTTCGTAAGTTAGAACGACACTTATTGAAAGCCCCAAACCACGTAAAACATGCAAAGAAAGTAGAAGCGTCTAACTTTGTTTTGCAGGGGTGTGCTGTGATGTGATATGGCCATGATTGTGATTATATTTGATGTATGCAATGTTCCTTATTGTAAGTTGGCAACCGGTAGGAGCCATATGGTTGTCTTTAATTTATGTTAAGACCCGCGTGTCTATTCAAAGTAGTTGTAATAGTTGAAGCCGGTGGACGACAACCATGGGGAAGTGTCATTGACCTTGATGCAATGCCGGTGATGATGGAGATCATGTTCATGCTAGAAGATGGAGATCGGAAGCACAAAAGAAGAAAGGCCATATCATATCACATATTATGAATTGCATGTGATGTTAATCCTTTATGCATCTTGTATTGCTTAGTAGACGACGGTAGCATTATAAGATGATCCCTCATGCACATGAATTTCAAATCATAAAGTGTTCACCCTTAGTTAGCACCGTTGCTAAAGCTTGTTGTTTCGAAGCACCACGTGATGATCGGGTGTGTTAGATTCCGCAAGTGTATACAACGTGAGCAAGCCAGATTTGCTCATGCGGAAACTAAGGTTTGATCTTGACAAGCCTAGCATGTACAGACATGGTCTCGGAACATGGATCACCGAAAGGTAAAGCATGAATCATATAGTAGATATGATGAACATGTCGATTGTTCGCCATTGAAACTATATCAACTCTCGTGATGATCGGTGTTGATGTGGTGGATTTGGTTCGTGTGATCACTAAAACAATGTGAGGGATATTGTTTTGAGTGGGAGTTCACCTAGATTAATTTTATTATTAATTTGAACTCAATTTGTCATAAACTTAGTCTAAACTATTGCAAATATGTTGTAGATCAATGGCAGCCCCTACCATCAATTTTAATGCGTTCCTAGAGAAAGAAAAGTTGAAAAACAATGGAAGCAACTTCGCGGATTGGTTCCGCAATTTGAGGATTGTCCTCACAGCTGGTAATTGGACCTGTGTGTTGGATGCACCGCTAGGTGACCCACCTGCAGCTGATGCTGCCGATGAAGTAAAGAATGTTTACCTCACTCGGAAGACTCAGTACTCCACAGTTTAGTGTGCTATCTTGTATGGTTTAGAATCGGAGCTTCAGAAAAGGTTTGAGAATTTAGACCCATATGATATTGTCGAGGATCTCAAATTGATCTTTGAGACTCATGCGGCAATTGAAAGCTATGAGGCTTCTGAAAAGTTCTTTAACTGCAAGATGGAAGAGGGCAGCTCCGTCAGTGAGCATGTGCTTAAGATGTCTGGGCACGCAAACAAACTTCAAAGCTTAGGTATAGTGATTCCTAATGCTTTGGGGATTTACCGCGTCCTCCAATCACTACCACCAAGTTACAAGAACTTTGTGATGAACTACAACATGCAAAACATGAACAAGACGTTGCCAGAACTCTTTGCCATGTTGAAATCTGCAGAAGTGGAGATCAAGAAAGAGCACCAAGTGTTGTTGGTCAATAAGACCACCAAATTCAAGAAAGGCAAGTCTAAGCAGAAGGGACACTTCAAGAAGGGTGGTAAGAAAGTTACCACGCCAACGAAGAAGACCAAGGCTGGACCTAAGCCTGATACTGAGTGCTTTTACTGCAAGGGAGAAGATCACTGGAAGCGGAATTGCCCAAAGTACTTGGCGGATTTGAATAACGGCAACATCAAGAAGAAAGGTATATCTGATATACATGTTATTGATGTGTATCTCACTATTACTCGTAGTAGTGCCTGGGTATTTGATACTGGTTCGGTTGCTCATATTTGTAACTCGAAACAGGTGCTGCAGAATAAACGGAATCTAGCGAAGAACAAGGTGACGATGCACGTGGGAAACGGATCAAAGGTTGATGTGATCGCGGTCGGCACGCTACCCCTTCATCTACCATCGGGATTAGTTTTATACTTAAATAATTGTTATTTGGTGCCTGTGTTAAGCATGAACATTATATCGGGATCTTGTTTATTGCGAGACGGTTACTTGTTTAAGTCCGAGAATAATGGTTGTTCAATTTATATGAGTAATATGTTTTATGCACATGCACCTTTGATAGATGGTCTATTCTTATTGAATCTCGATAGTGGAAATACACATATTAATAACATTGAGGCTAAACGTTTGAAATCGAGCGATAACTCGACCTATATGTGGCACTGTCGTCTTGGTCACATTGGAGTGAAGCGTATGAAGAAACTCCATTCCGATGGACTTCTTGAATCACTTGATTTCGAATCACTTGAAAGATGCGAAGCATGTCTGATGGGTAAAATGACTAATACTCCATTCTCTGGTATGATGGAGCGAGCTACGGACTTATTGGAAATCATACATACCGATGTGTGTGGTCCAATGAGTGTAGCATCGCGCGGTGGTTATCGTTATGTTCTTACCTTCACGGATGACTTGAGTAGATATGGGTATATCTATTTCATGAGACATAAGTCCGAAACTTTCGAGAAGTTTAAGGAATTTCAAAGTGAGGTAGAGAATCAATGTAACAAGAAGATTAAATTTCTACATTCTGATCGTGGAGGTGAATATCTAAGTTACGAGTTTGGCGAGCATTTGAAGAAATGCGGAATACTTTCACAATTGACACCGCTGGGAACACCACAACGTAATGGTGTGTCCGAACGTCGTAATTGAACTCTTTTAGATATGGTTCGTTCTATGATGTCACTTACAGATTTACCGCTATCATTTTGGGGTTATGCATTAGAAACAGCCGCATTCACTTTAAATAGGGCACCATCTAAATCCGTTGAAACGACACCGTATGAATTATGGTTTGGTAAGAAACCTAGATTGTCGTTCCTTAAAGTTTGGGGCTGCGAAGCCTATGTAAAGAAGTTACAGCCGGACAAGCTTGAACCCAAAGCGGAAAAATGCGTCTTCATTGGATACCCGAAGGAAACTATTGGGTATACCTTCTATCATAGATCCGAAGGCAAAATCTTCGTTGCCAAGAATGGATCCTTTCTAGAGAAGGAATTTCTCTCGAAAGAAGTGACTGGAAGGAAAGTAGAAACCGACGAGGTTGTCGAACCTTCTCTCGAAATTGCGAGTAGTGCAGCACCGGAAGAAGTTTCTGTGGTGCCTGCACCATTTAGAGAGGAAGCTAATGATGATGATCATGAAACTTCGGTTGAAGTTGCTACAGAGCCTCGCCGGTCAACGAGAACTCGTACCACTCCAGATTGGTATGATCCCGTTATGAGTGTCATGTTGGTGGATAACACCGATGACCCTGAGACATATGAGGAAGCGATGATGAGCCCAGATTCCAATAAATGGCAAGAAGCCATGAAATCCGAGATTGGATCCATGTACGAAAACCAAGTATGGACTTTGGTGGACTTACCGGATGGCCGGAAGGCCGTCGAGAACAAATGGATCTTCAAGAAGAAAACAGATGCTGATGGTAATGTTACTGTCTATAAAGCTCGACTTGTCGCAAAAGGGTTTCGACAAATACAAGGAGTTGACTACGATGAGACTTTCTCACCAGTAGCGAAGCTAAAGTCTGTGAGGATTATGTTAGCAATCGCTGCATATTATGATTATGAGATATGGCAGATGGATGTCAAAACAGCATTCCTCAATGGAGACATTGATGAAGAGTTGTATATGATGCAACCCAAAGGTTTTTTCAATCCTAAAGATGCTAACAAGGTATGCAAACTTCAACGGTCCATTTATGGATTGAAGCAAGCATCCCGAAGTTGGAATCAACGTTTTCATAAGGTAATCAAAAGTTTTGGTTTTATACAAACTTATGGAGAAGCTTGTATTTACAAGAAAGTGAGTGGGAGCTCTGTAGCATTATTATTACTATATGTAGATGACATATTGTTGATTGGGAATGATGTAGACCTTCTTAATAGTGTCAAAGAATATTTGAACAATAGTTTTCAATGAAGGATCTTGGCGAAGCAGCTTACATATTAGGCATAAAGATTTATAGAGATAGATCTAGACGCCAAATATCATTGTCACAAAGTACATATTTGGACAAAGTTCTAAATAGGTTTGGAATGGAAGATAGCAAGAAAGGGTTCTTGCCCATGTTGCCCAATACAAACTTGAGTAAAACTCAAAGTCCGACATCGGCAGAAAATAGAGAAAGGGTGAGTAAGACACCCTATGCCTCAGCCATAGGATCTCTAATGTATGCCATGCTATGTACTAGACCCGACATTGCATATGCTGTTAGTTTAACTAGCAGATATCAAAGTGATCCAGGAGTGGATCATTGGACAGCGGTCAAAAACATCCTTAAGTACTTGAGAAGAACTAAGGATATGGTTCTTTCTTATGGAGGTGATGAACAGCTCGTTGTTAATGGTTACACCGATGCTAGTTGGAACACTGATCCAGATGATTCTAAATCACAATCTGGATACGTATTTATTTTGAATGGTGCAGCAGTTAGCTGGAGGAGTGCAAAGCAAAGCGTTGTGGCGAGATCTTCAACTGAATCGGAATACATGGCTGCTTCGGAGGCTTCACAAGAAGCGATATGGATGAAAGAGGTCATTACAGAGCTGGGTGTGGTTCCTGGTGCGCTGGACCCAATGTCTATCTACTATGATAACATGGGCGCCATAGCCAATGCGCAAGAACCAGGGTCACACAAGAAGCTGAAGCACATCAAGCTACGTTTTCACGCTATTCGAGAACATATCCAAGATGGGGATATAAAGATTTGCAAAGTACACACAGATCTGAATGTGGCGGATCCGTTGACTAAACCTCTCCCGAGGGCAAAACATGACCAGCACCAAACTGCCATGGGTGTTCGGTATATTACCATGTAATCTAGATTAGATGAATCTAGTGCAAGTGGGAGACTGTTGGAGATATGCCCTAGAGGCAATAATAAATGTAGTTATTATTATATCTTTGTGTTTATGATAAATGTTTACATTCATGCTATAATAGTATTAACAAGGAAACATTAATACTTGTGTGATTTGTAAACTTAATTGGAAGTCCCTAGTAATGCCTCTATACATCACTAGTTTGTTGGTTAATGAATGATTGTGGTTTCCCTATCATGAACATTGAGATGTTATTAACAACAAGATCATATCGTTAGGAGAATGATATGGTGGACATACTCCTATAGATAAGCGTAGCATAAAGATCAAGTCATTTTAATAGTTCAATTGCTATATGCTTTCTGATACATAGTAACCTAATTCCTTCGACCATGAGGTCATGCATATCACCTTTACCAGATGGATGCTTTGATGACATCAAACACCACACCGTAACTGGGTGGCTATAAAGGTGGCATTGAGTGTTTGTAAAGTATTGGTTGAAACACATGGATCAAGATTGGGATTTGTCCATCCATATGACGGATAGATATACTCTGGGCCCTCTCGGTGAAATGTCATCCAATTAGCTTGCAAGCATGTGACTGGCTCACAAGGGATCACATATCACGGGAACGAGAAAAGAGTACTTATCGGTAACGAGGTTGAACTAGGCATGCAGAGATACCGACGATCATAACCTCGTAGGAGTAAAGTATCGCGAGACAAAGGGAAATTGGTATCGTATGTAAGTGGTTCATTCGATCGCAAAGTAATCGTAGAAATATGTGGGAGCCATATGAATTTCCAGATTCCTCTATTGGTTATTGTTTGGAGAAGTGTCTCGATCATGTCCGCATAATTCACGAACCGTAGGGAGACACAATTAAGGATTCGACGTTGTTTGGGTAGTTATGGAATGATGAGAAAGAGTCCGAATGTTGTTCGGAGTCTCAAATGGGACCCGGGATATCACGAGGAGATCCGGAATGGTCCGGAGAATAAGATTCATATAAGGAAAGTGCCGTTTCGGAGTTGGGGAATGGTTCCAGTGTTTTCATCGGGAATGTTCTAGAAGGTTCCGGAATGTCCGGCACTCCGGAGGGGAAGGGTACATGAATGTGTTATATCAAGTTGGTATGATTGCATTATATACTCGGTGTCATCGCTGAACAAAATAGAGGGATTAATCAAATCCTAGTTTGAAAAGTCAAACGGCTAGTTTGAAAGTCAAACGGCTAGTTTTGGGAAGTGGAGAGGGAGGTGGAAACCGACTTGGGGGAGGAGTTCCTCCTCCCGCCGCCGGCGCACGACCAAGCCGAGTTGGGGAGGGACTCCCCTCCCCTTGGCCGGCCCCCTCCACCTATATAAGGAGGGGTAGGGCTCCCCTCCTAGACACACAAGTTCCTACCTCTAAACCCTAGTACCAAGCCGCCGCCGCCTCCATAGCCGCCGCCGGCCCTAGGGCAACCCGCCGCCGCCTAGCTAAACCCTAGTCGTCGGCTTGCCCCTCCTCGGTGTGTCTAAACCCTAGATCGTCGAGGGACTCTCTCATACTCCACCATACTCGCTCCGGCT
The DNA here is from genome assembly GCA_916181665.1 of Avena sativa. Taxonomy (NCBI): domain Eukaryota; kingdom Viridiplantae; phylum Streptophyta; class Magnoliopsida; order Poales; family Poaceae; genus Avena; species Avena sativa. Next base: position 106,099,154 of record OV702283.1, read on the forward strand.
TAAGGCGAAGCCCTACAAGATCTCCCCTCTACTTCCGGTACCACGCCGTTGTGCTGCCGGAATCGCGAGGAGAGTGCTACAACCTCCGCTGCCTGCTGGAACAAGGGAGAGGAAGGTCTTCGTCGATTACCGAATGTGTGACCAACTGCGGGAGCGCTGCCGGAACGCAGCGCCGGAATGATCATCTACGCGATCTTGAGAACGGAAAGAGTACGACTACATCACCCACGAGAATCCGCTCTCGTTAAACACTTTGGAATCTTTGAGGGTGAGTTATTCCATCGACTCGTTGCTACAATCTAGTAGATAGATCTTGGCTTGTTTGTTTGTATGCGATAGAAATTTTTTGTTTTTCATGCTACGAAACCCTACACATACGCCTATAGATAAGCATAGCATTAAGATCAAGTCATTTCAATAGTTCATTTGCTATAAGCTTTCTGATACATAGTAACCTAATTCCTTCGACCATGAGATCATGCTAATCACCATCACCGGAAGGATACTTTGATGACATCAAGCACCACTCCGTAACTGGGTGGCTATAAAGATGGCATTGAGTATTCAGAAAGTATGTGTTGAGGCACATGGATCAGGAGTGGGATTTGTCCATCCATACGACGAATAGATAAAATTTGGGCCCTCTCAGTGGAATGTCATCCAATTAGCTTGCAAGCATGTGACTGGCTCATAAGGGATCACATATCACGGGAATGAGAAAAGAGTACTTATCGGTAACGAGGTTGAACTAGGTATGCAGAGATACCAACGATCAGACCTCGGATAAGTAAACTATCGCGAGACAAAGGGAAATTGGTATCATATGTAAGTTGTTCATTCGATCGCAAAGTGATTGTAGAAATATGTGGGAGCCATATGAATTTCCAGATTCCTCTATTAGTTATTGATCGAAGAAGTGTCTCAGTCATGTCCGCATAATTCACGAAACGTAGGGAGACACACTTAAGGATTCGATGTTGTTTACTAGATATGGAATGTAAGTAGGGAGACCGAATGCTTTTCGGAGTCTCGGATGGGATCCGGGATATCACGAGGAGATCTAGAATGGTCCGAAGAATAAGATTCATATAAGGAAAGTCCAATTCCGGAGTTTGGGAAGATTCTGATGTTTTCATCAGAGAGGTTCTAGAAGAGTCTAGAAGGTTCACCGGACCGGAAGGTGAATGGTTCATGAATGTGTCATGGTTAAGTGTAATGATAGTATCATCTCCTAAGTCACTTGTTGGGAATTTGAGAGAGAGAAATAAAGCTCTAAATTGAAAGTCAAAAGGCAGGTTTGAAAAGTCAAACTGGAACAATGGTTTTCCTAGTGGAAGAAGGAAAGAGTCCTTTCTATCCAACTTGGGTTTGGGGAAGGATTCAAACTGCCCTCTCCCAAGCTGCCCTCCCTCTCATAAATAGAGGGGAGGGGCTTGCCCAAAGAACCATAACCAGCCCTCCCCACGTTGCGCTGCCGCCACTGCTCAAGCCACCGTCGCATGCCGCCGCTGCCGCCAGCCGCCGTCGGCTCGTTGCCGTCGCCCTAGCCGCCACCGACTCCACCTCCTCCTCTCCGGCCTTCTAAACCTAGATCGCCAGAAACCCTAGATCCACCATAACCCATACTGGCTTAGGCGAAGCCCTGCGGGATCTTCCCTCTACTTCCGACACCACGCCTTCGTGCTGCCAGAATCGCGAGGAGAGAACTACAACCTCCGCTGCCTGCTGGAACAAGGGACAGGAAGGTCTTCATCAAGTACCAAACGTGAGACCTACTGTGGAAGCACTCCCGGAACACAGAGCCGAAAGGATCGTCTACGCGATCTTGAGATTGGCAAGTGTTCGACTACATCACCCACGAAAATCTCCTCTCGTTAACTGATTTGGAATCTTCGACGGTGAGTACTCTAATCGACTCGTTGCTACAATCTAGTAGATAGATCTTGGCTTGTTTGTGGGCATGCGCTAGAAATTTTTTGGTTTCCATGCTACGAATCCCTATAGTACTTGTATGCGCTTGTAGCAGGATGATGTGTATGTGCTTGTAGAAGTATGTGTTTGGTTCCAAATAATCTCTAATTGTGTTTCAAAATATGTATGTGGCACATCAAGTTTTCGCTGGGAGACCCCAAGAGGAAGGTATGATGAGCACAGCATCAAGTTTTCGCTCAGATATGAAACCAAGGTTATCGAACCAGTAGGAGCAAGGAAACAACTCATAGGTGTTGCTAACAACTTGGAATCCTGCACAACACAAACTCAAGACTTTGCCCCAACTTACAGTGAGGTTGTCAATCTCACTGAGGTTTGGTGAAAACAAAGGATTAAACGTACAGTGTGGAAGGTAATGGTTGCTTGTAGAAAGTAACGGTAATAGTAGATGATGTAACAATGGTAAAGATTCGACCAGGGTCCATGGTTCACTAGAGGTGTTCTCCTTAAGATAAGTACCATAACATGCTGGATGAACAAATTACAACGGGGCAATTGACAGGACTGAGCAAGGAATAACAATGCAAATACTAGACATTCATGATTCCTATGATATTTGATTGGGCATTACAACAATATACATAGACCGCCATCCAACTGCATCTATGACTAGTAATCCACCTTCAGGTTATCATCCAAACCTCATTCAGTATTAAGTTGCAAGCAACGGATAACTGCATTAAGCAATGTGTGTAAAGTAAACAATACAATTGTTCCATGAACAAAATATTGTTGTTTTCTCCCTAGTAGCAACAACACATCTATAACCTTAGAGATTCCTGTCACTTCCCCAGATTTAATAGAGTCATGAACCCACTATCGAGCATAAATACTCCCTCTTGGAGTCACTAGCATCTATTCGCCAAGATAGCTACTAGCAACGGAAAGCATGCAAGATCACAAACAACATAGACATGATAGAATCAATAATCAATCTGACATAGCAATCTCAATATCCATTGGATCTCCACAAAAAACAACATGTATGATTACAAATAGATGATCTTGATCATGAACGGAGCTCACAAGATCTAAACATGATAGCACAAAGGAGGAGAAATAACCATCTAGCTACTGTATGGACCCATAGTCCAAGGGTGAACTACTCACGCATCATACCAGAGGCTGGCATGGTGATGAAGAAGGCCTCAGGGACGATCTCTCCCCTCCGGCAAGGTGCCGGGAAGAGCTTCAGATCCCCCCTGATCTAGGGACGATGGTGGCGGCGGCTACAAACAGTTTCGTGGAATCTGATGGGGTACTTAGGGTTTTGGCATCAGGGGGCATTTATAGGCAAAGAGGCGAGGTAGGGGCAGCCAGGGGGCCCACACCCTGCCCTGGCACGGTCTAGGGTGGGCCCGCGCCTAGGGGGTGCGTCCGACCTGTGGCGCCCCTCCGTCTCTCCTCTGGACTCCGTGTTCTCTTTTGTGAAATATTGACTTTGGTTTTTCTCCCGTCCAATTCCGAGAATATTTCCTTACTAGCTTTTCTGAAACCAAAAACAACAGAAAACATGCAACTAGCACTAAAGCATCTTGTTAATAGGTTAGTCCCAGAAAATGTATAAAAATACCTCAAAGTGTAGACAAAGCATAGCAAAGTTGATACTAAACAAGCATGGAACATAAAAATTATAGATATGTTTACGACGTATCAAGCATCCCCAAGCTTAATGCCTTCTCGTCCTCGAGTAGGTAAGTGATAAAAAGAATAATTTTTGAGGTGACATGCACCATCACAATCTTGATCAAAACATTTGCAAGCATTCAAAGCTGGGATCAAAGTACTCTAAACATGAGCATGAAAGATGAAGTTCTAACAATAGGACATAGTAACTATGTTGCAACATGAAAGGATACAAAGAAAGGATCATGAATAACAATGCATTGAAAGACGTTTGCTTGTTTCACATATAGAAAACATAGCATAGTGGTATTCATCTTGTTCCTCATGGAGTACAAAAACATAAATGCATAGGACACCTTCAAAGTTCATAAGGGTGACTAGATACAAATATTTCAAGAACAAGCAATATCAACATTATGAATAAATCAATAAGTTTTGGGACAATGCAAATAGAAATAAGAATGACAACTATGAACTCTTAATTGGTTCCTAAGGCTAGAAGGTGGAGACTCAATATAAAAGTGGGAAGAAAGGCCCTTCAAAGGGAAGCAGGGATTTCAAGTTTCATAAAGAGCTTCCAAAAATTATGGTACTTGTTCATTGCCCCTATCATAAGCATATTGAAGTGATTAAGGTTAAAGTGAACAAAGTATGGAGTATATGCTTGAAAAAATATAAGTTGGCAATCTCATGTCCCTTGAGTACGAGGGCCGTTCCTCGTGCTACTCAACTTTAGTTACCGGTAAGTTCTTGTCATTGTAAGTATATGTGTATCATAGAGAACCGCCAACGGGGTACCCCTTGCCCCATGACACAGGAGCTATCCCATATCAAAATGACAAGGCAACAGACAATAATCATCTCAGGAATCCTTTTATTTACCATGAAAATGGTGCATAATTTTTCTATATATTTTTTTATGAGGATGCTTCATGGATTGCTCACTATGGTGATGCTGCAAGTTTCCACCATAATTAGGTTGGTTTAGGCTAGCGGCCTAGGCATTTCTCTAACACATATACATAACTCCATGGACTTACAAGCTCCCCTTTTATTTCACACCGCCGACATCCATAAAGAAAAGAGCATGATATCAACTGGGTAGATATTTACAGGTGTTGAAAGCGTTCCCCGTGACAGCACGGTTCTGCTAATTCCCAACTTATAAGTGCAAGCATATACAACATAGATGACACAATGGTTCAAGTTTATTAGGGGCAAGAAATATAAAGTGTGCCATCAAGTTTGTGAGAGCTTTAATCACTAATTTTCACATAACAAGTTTAATTTGGCAGATATATAAAACAAGAATATACTTGGAATGGTGTAACACACCATGCATAGGAATTTATAGTGGACACTTTGGAATAACTTGGTTTCTTGGGAGTTGGATGCATGAGTAGAGCTTAATCAATACAAGTGGAGGCTAGCAAAAGACTAGGGGCAACCAACTAAGAGAGCAATAATGGACATAATCGTATAGAGCGACAAAACATTATCAATCAAAGAATAAAGTGGTATCGCAAGTCAAAAACTAAATGACCATAGAGGCTAAGGTGACTGGTTCATAGTCATAACATGGTGTGAGCATGTGCCAAGTCAACCCAAACAAAACATCAAAGGAGAATACCACAATAATATGCTTTTGTATTCTAAAACAATGCATGATTCATTCAAGGAACATTAAGCAATCTCAATTGTTTGTAACAAGTCATGCTACATAAATAATCACTAAGCATAAGGTTAAAACAACATCTAGCATGACATGATAATGTCTAAGTCACAGTCAAAACAAGATCCCTTTTGTATCACTATAAGCATGAAACTTTCTACTCTTTTCTAACACCAATCAACTTATTTGAAACATCACAGAGAAAGAGGGAGTCAAACTACTTTATTCAAGCAAACTAAGCAAATGAAAACCAAAAACGAAAACTAAGACACTCCAAGAACAACACAACAATGCATGAAACAATAAAAACGAAGTGTCTAGAAAGAGACCTCAGATTTTTATTAATGAAGAAGGGGATGCCTTGGGCATCCCCAAGCTTTGACGCTTGTACCTCTTGAATATTTATTGGGGTGACATGGGGTGGCATCCCCAAGCTTGAGATTTTGTCCATTCTTCATCTCATTACATCATTCTTCCCCTACACTTGGAAATTTCTTTCACACAAAACTTCACACAATCTTCAGTAGCAACATTAGTACATTCAAAAGTAATAAACCTTTGGGTTTAGTTTCAAAACAGAAAAACTTTCATTAAAAACACAAGTTACTGTAGAAATTCCTTCAAAAATCTCAATTCACCAAAAATAACTAAAAAAGAAATCAATAAGAGGCAAATGCAAATAATGGCAGAAATTTGTCAAACAGACCAGCAAGTAAAAACCGATTTATTAGAAGACCTTCTGTTGCTCAAATAAAAAAGTATGGAACTAGCGAAAGTTAGCTAACCACCTGGGAGATTTACTCCGAAAATTATAGCTCAATCCGACTTACAGATATTTTTCACGAATTTTTAGAGTGGAGCACAAAAATCTGTTTCGGGACAGCAACTTCTCCAAATCTTACTTCTCTCTCGTTAGAAGTTATTCTTGGCACAAAAATCAAACAAAAATGATAAGGAGAGGTTATTACAGTAGTAATAAATTCCAAGACTCAATAAAACTATTGGGTTATCTCCCAAGAGGTACTTTTCTTTAACGCATTTAAGTTAGGCACAAGAAGCAAGAATCAAATATTTTCAAATGAAGAAGCATTAAGATCAATACTCAAAATTTCTTCAACCAGGAAAGGTATCTCACCCAAATGTGTTCTATAGGATCCTCTCTCAAAACTCTTGGGTTTACTACTTTCATCAAACGTATTTTAAGAAACAATCCAATCAAAATTCTTTTCTAAGGCCTCATGCATTCCTACAAGTTTAAAAGGTGTGGGTATTTTAATTTCCTCTCCATTGGGATTGGTTTTATCCAAGTTTTCTAATGTACCCATAACATCTACACATGAGCCTACCATATTAAAGCGATCAAAGACCTTTTTAGCTTCTTTAGCAACATCATTGAACTCCTTTAGCAAAGTTTCTAGAATAAAATCTTACTGTCCAGCATCCTCAATTTCCTTTAGTTTAAGAAATATTATTTGCATCATGGGGTTAAGTTTAACAAAACTAGCCTCCAACATGTGAACTAAAGAAGCTGCAACAATTTCATAATTAGGAGCAAGTTCTGCTAAGGATCTATCCTCAATATCCTCATGTTTGCTAATACGATTAAAGAATTCTTCAATATTTTTTTCCCAATTATAGAGCCACTACCTATTGAAAGGTATTTCAGGGTTTACTTAGGGATCAACGTGGTGAGCTAGACCAAGGTGACAGCTATAGGAAGAACTAATTTTTGTGTGTTTTTTATAAGAAAAAGCAAACCAAACGGAACTAATTTTTTTGTAATCTTTGGTAAAAGGAAGAAAGCAAAACAAAGAAAAAGGAACTAAGCAAAACAAAAACAAAGTAAAGAGAATGGTTGTGAAGAACTCCCCTTGTGAAGATGTCCTTAACTCCCCGGCAAAGGTGCTAGAAAAGTCTTTGACGTGGCTCCATAGTAGAGCTTCGTTGGGAGACCCCAAGAGGAAGGTATGATGAGCACGGCGCCAAGTTTTCGCTCAGTTATGAAACCAAGGTTATCGAACCAGTAGGAGTAAGGAAACAACTCATAGGTGTTGCTAACAACTTGGAATCGTGCACAACAGAAACTCTAGACTTTGCCCCAACTTATAGTGAGATTGTCAATCTGACTGGTTTGCTGAAAACAAAGGACTAACGTATAGTGTGGAAGGTAATGGTTTCTTGTAGAAAGTAAATGGTAATAGTAGATGATGTAACAATGATAAATATTGGATCAGGGTCCATAGTTCACTATAGGTGTTGTCCTTAAGATAAATAACATAACATGTTGGGTGAACAAATTACAGAGGGGCAATTTACAGGACTAAGCAAGCCATAACAATGCAAATATTAGACATTCATGATTCATATGAGATTTGATTGGGCATTACAACAATATACATAGACCGCCATCCAACTGCATCTATGACTAGTAATCCACCTTCAGGTTATCATCCGAACCCCCTCTAGTATTAAGTTGCAAGCAACGGATAATTGCATTAAGCAATGTGTGTAAAGTAAACAAAACAATTTTTCCATGAACAAAATATTGTTGTTTTCTCCCTATTAGCAACAACACATCTATAACCTTATAGATTCCTGTCACTTCCCTAGATTTAATAGAGAAATGAATCCACTATCGAACATAAATACTCCCTCTTGGAGTCACTAGCATCCACTTGGCCAAGATAGATACTAGCAACAGAAAGCATGCAAGATGACAAACAACATAGACATGATAACATCAATAATCAATCTGACATAGCAATCTCAATATCCATCGGATCCCAGCAAACACAACATGTATGATTACCAATAGATGATATTGATCATGAACGGAGCTTTCAAGATCTAAACATGATAGCAAAAAGGAGGAGAAACAACCATCTAACTACTGTATGGACCCATAGTCCAAGGGTGAACTACTCACGCATCATACCGCAGGCTGGCATGGTGATGGAGAAGGCCTCCGGGATGATCTCTCCCCTCTGGTAGGGTGCTGGGAAGAGCTTCAGATCCCCCCGATCTAGGGACAATGGTGGCGGCGTCTACGGACAATTTCGTGGAGATCTGATCGGGTACTTAGGGTTTTGGCATCGGGGGCTTTTATAGGCGAAGAGGCGAGGCGGGGGCAGCCAGGGGGGTCACACCCTGCCCTGGCACGGTATAGGATGGTCCCACACCTGGGGGGTGCGCCCTCCCTATGGCGCCCCTCTGTCTCTCCTCTGGACTCCATGTTCTCTTCGGTGAAATATTAACTTTAGCTTTTGTCCTGTCCAATTCCGAGAATATTTCCTTACTAGATTTTCTGAAACCAAAAACAACAGAAAACATGCAACTGGTACTGCGGCATGTTGTTAATAGGTTAGTCCCAGAAAATTTATAAAAATACCTCAAAGTGTAGAAAAAGCATAGCAAAGTTGATACTAAACAAGCATGGAACATCAAAAATTATAGATACGTTTATGACGTATCAATTGTTTGGTACTATTATTACATTTTGGAATTCAGGTTTTATTTGAGCATGCAAATTCAGAACTCATGTGGAGGTACTTTTTCCGCTTAAGTGCAAAGCCACATTTTTCGAAAGTCACTAGAATATGGGGGCAGAAATGACGCATCACTGAATCTACTCGAAAAGTTTAAGAAAAAGTGATGCGTTTTAATGGTATATTCTGTCATATATCTAATTGTCACCAATGTTAGGTAAGGTGCCTTGAACTGAAAGATTATAGTTATTCCTACAAAAACTGCATCGTAATTCTGAATTGAGCTTCAGAAATTTTGGTTGAATTTCATAGTACTCCCGAGATCTCTAGATGAACAAACCTGGGAGCAGGAGCTGGTGGCGCAGGACACGATATAGTTGCAGATGGGAAATGCTAGGGCGTCGAAGTGGCATTAGTCGAGCGCGTCCACGATCTCCTCTAGATCGTCGATGAGCAGCACCTCCTTCCGGCAGTTGGTAACCGAGCACCTCCTTAGCACGCCCTGCATGACGGCGCCGGCGATCCCGGGAACCTTGTGCAGGAACTGCAGCATGCGGTAGACGAGCTGGTAGTGGTACGCGTGCAGCCACCGTGTCCACTGCAGCGGCAGCAGCACCCAAAGCAGGAACGTGTGGTGCTCTTCCTTGAGCGGCACCGCGAAGCCGTTGATGATGTTGTCGTAGATCTCCAGCACCTTGCCCATGCCCCAGGAGCAGGCCGGTGAGGTGTTGGCCTCGTCCGCGAACCAGAGGAGGGCATTGTCCATGGAGCAGCGCATGTAGGCGTCCTTGAGGCGGTCCCGCTCGCACAGGTCCTCGGAGACAAATAGCGCGAGGAGGGATGTCAGGAATCGGCGATCGACGTGCGCGCATGGACTTGGCATCGGTGGCAACAATGGCAGACAGCAGCACGTCATAGATGGCCCCAAGGTACGGCCAAGATGGGAGGAGGAGGGGAAGCGGAGGAGGCGTGGCGTCTTATGCCGGCAGTGGGAGGCAGCCGGCGGTGGGTAAGGGGAAGATATCGAAGAAGGAAAGGGGAATGAGAGAAGAGAAAGAAAGGGGCCGGGGGCGCTGTGGACAAGCCTATTCCCACTAGCAGCTTCGGGGCCCACCAACATGCGTGGCGCACAGGAAAAACATGCGCCACTAATACGCCTTCTACGCTTGGCACATCTCCAACGTGTGCGCCACAGATATGCTTCCCAAGGACGGGGTATGCCACCAGCCCTAGGGCCCACGTATTAGTGGCGCACCGCGTCGAGCGTGCGCCGAAGATATGAGAAGTTCAGAGGCGCATGATTGAACCAATGCGCCATGGATAAGGACCCGTGGGGCACCGTTTACATGTGCGCCATGATGACCCACAAGTGTAGGGGATTGCAACAGTCTTTGAGGGAAGTAAAACCCAATTTATTGATTCGACACAAGGGGAGCCAAAGAATATTTATAAGCCTTAAGAACTGAGTTGTCAATTCAGCTGCACCTGGAAATAGTCTTGCTCACAGTAGTTTATCAGTAGCAACAATTTTGTAGTAGCAATCAAAGTAACAGCAGTAGTAAAATAAAGGCAGTAGTAACAATTGTAGTAAACAGCAGGATTTGAGTGCGGTATGCATAGGGATGGATGGACGGGCGTTGGATGGACAAGACTATTCATGTAATATCAAGACCAAGGGCATTTGCAGATAAATAAGGTAAAGCATCCAAGTACTAAATAATCATAGGCATGTGTTTCATATATAGTCATACGTGCTCGTAATGAGAACTTGCACAACATCTTTTGTCCTGCTAGCCCATTGCAGCGGGGCCTCAAGGGAATCTACTGGCTATTAAGGTACTCCTTTTAATAGAGTACCGGATCAAAGCATTAACACTCGATGAATACACATGATCCTCACATCACAACCATCCCCTCTAGTTATCCCGATTTCTGTCACTTCGGGGCCTTGGGTTCCGGACAATAATATGTGTAAACAACTAGCAGGTAAGATCACAAACAATAATATCATCATGAATCAATAACATGTTCAGATATGAGATCATGGAACTTGGGCCCTAGTGACAAGAATTAAGCATAACAAGTTGCAACAATGTCAAAAAGCACTAACAATAGATACTAGGCACCATGCCCTAACAATCTTATGCAATTACATGATAGATCTCATCCAATCCCTACCATCCCCATAGCCTACTACGGGGGATTACTCACTCATGGATGGGTGAAACATGGATGGTTGATAGAGAGGCGTTGGTGATGATGGCGATGATCTTCTCCAATTCCCCATCCTGGCAGGGTGCCAGAACGGAGTTTCTGGTGGTGGCGGCGTAGTGGAACTCTATCTGGAAAAACATCGAACCTCCCTCTGTTTTTAGTCCATAGGGCTTCTGTAGGCGAAGGGAGAGGTCGAGGGTGTGCCCGAGGTGGCCACACCACCCCCTGGCGTGGCCTGGCCTGGCTCACGCCACCAGGTGGTGTGGGCCTCTCGTGGCCCTTCTCCGTCTCTTCTTGTAGATCTGTGAGTCTTCTAGTAAAATAGGAGTTTTCGATATTTTCCGGGATTTTTCCTGAAAGTTGATTTCCTGCACAGAAACGAGACACCAAAGCAATTCTGCTAAAAACAGCATCAGTCTATGTCATTTATATCCAAATGACACAAATTAGAGGAGAAACAATAACAAGAAGTGCGGGAAAGTATATACATTTGGATGTATCAACTACCCCCCCCCCCAAGCTTAGCTTATTGCTTGTCCTCAAGCAATTGAGTTGAAAACTGAGTGCGATAAAAGAAACTTTCATGAACACATTTGCTTCATAAGATGTATATATTCTGAGCATCTGATCAAATACTTAGGCAATTCATAATAAGGAGTATGCAACTAAGTCTACTCAATAGTCCTGCAAGCTATGAAGAGATTCGAACACAATAATAATAAGTAGCATGAAAGATAAGCATAAGCAACATTGTAATGCTCTTAAGAAGGTATGATAAAGTGGTATCTTGCTTGCCTTTGATTGTGGAGCAAAACATAAATGCCAAGGCACCTCTGAATTTCAAGTGAAGACTAGAAGTAAAGATATCAAAGATACAACCATCAAAGTTATGTCACAATTAACCGTGTTCTGGGACAAGCACATTACACTAAGAATGACAGCTATGCTCTCGGGATGGTTCTCATAGAATAAATGGTGACTCAACAAAGAAGTGAAAGGTTTTGAAAAGTTTGAAAGGCTTCCAAATGCCTGAAAGTATGGTACTCATTAAATTTGAGCTCTCATTGCCCCTATCATAAGAATCTTTAAGTGGTTAAGTTTAAAGTGAGGTCAACTATGAGTTATATGCTTGACAACTCATAAATTGGGAATCTCATGTCCCTTGAGTGCGAGGGTCGTTCCTCATGCTACTCAACTTTAGTCACCGGTAAGTTCTTGTCATTGTAAGTGTATGTGTATAATAGAGAACCGCCAACAGTGTACCCCTTGCCCCATGATACAGGAGCTATCCCATATCAAAATTACAAGGCAACAGACAGTGAGCATCTCAGCGATCTTTTTATTTTCTATTTGCATAGGTTTTTATTGAGGATGCTTCACAGGTTGCTCAATATGGTTATGCTGCAAGTTTCCACCATGATTAGGCATGTCTTAGGCTAGCCTCCATGCGTTTCTCTAACACATATACATAACTCCATGGACTTATAAGATCCCCTTTTATTTCACACCGCCGACATTCGTAAACAAAAGAGCATGATATCAACTTGATAATATTTACAGGTGTTGAAAGTGTTCCCCATGACAGCATGGTTCTGCTAACTCCTAGCCTATAATTTGTAAGAATATAACTTTCATGGACAGTCACAATGGTTCAAGTTTATTAAGTGCAAGAAAATAAAGTGTGCCATCAAGTTCATGAGAGCTTTACTAACTAATTTTCTCATAACAAGAAAACATTTTACTTGGAAGAAAATAAGGCATAATAAATATGCACGGAATAGCAATGATGCTAATAGGTAGATATGGTGGACACTTTTTGACAATTTTTGTTTTGGGGAGTTGGATGCATGAGTAGATCTCATACTCAGTGAATGTGAAGGCTAGCAATAGAAAGGGAGCAACAATTGAGAGAGCAGTAACTGCCATAATCATGCTTGCAACAAAAAAAAAATTAATTATGGCATCAAAGTGACACAAGAACTCTGAGGCAAAATAAATCATCGAAGCTTAACTTACTTTTGTTTAGTAATATGCATGCATGAGCATGTGCCAAGTCAATTCAAATGAAACATTCAGAGGAGGATACCACAATGTCATACCAAGTTATGAATAGAACAATGCAAGCAAACATTTATATGACATGCTACAAACTATTAGCAAGTTGGAACTAATCATAAGAGAGCAAAAAATACAAAGCATCCATTAAATAACATACACCCTACATGAACAGACTAATCATGCCCACAATGATGAGTATATGTACAAAAAAATGAAAACAAGTAGAGTTCATTACCAGTCTCTTACCACACCTCGAGTTGTCATAGATCATCATTGCCTTTCACTTGTGTGGCTTGAATAATAATATAAAACCAAACTCCAAGGAGTCACTGAGGACCGCTGAACCCTACAACAAACTTTACAAAACCAGAGAAGAGCAAAAATATTTTTGGGTTTTTGATTTTTTTAAAGTAAGCACTGAAGGAAAAAATCAAACAAAGCAAAATCTTTTTGGATTTTTCTTATATCAAACCAAAGCTAAAAGCTAAAGAAGAAAGCAAAGAGAAACAACAAATTTTTTTTTTGTATTTTTGTGTTTTGGAAAGCAGAAACAAAAACTAAAAAGAAAGCGAAACATGGATATGCAAAGTATCGACGGAACATGATATGTAAATGAGTGTGATGTCGGTATACCTCCCGCCAAGATTAGGCTTTTGGCCTAAGTGGAGATCAATCCCAACGCGGCCAAGATGGAACACCTCCATAATACGACGAAGAAGTGCCTTCATCCTGGTATGAACCCGAGGGCGCCCCGGCGTAATGCACAGAGTAGTCATAAGAGGGCGCATCCCCCTGGTGCTGCCCATGGAAGCCGAGCAAGTGGAGCTGATCGTCCATCTCTTTCTTGGAGCATGACCATGGCCTCCTGCAAATATTGAACAAAGTAGACTGTGGCAAGGGAATTTCCCTCTCATCCCCGTTAGTAAACATCATCTTGTAAACTAAACTCTCTGAACTAGATCTAGCAGTGCCAAAGTGATGTGCTTTCATAGAAGCTAGATGAAGCCTCTGTGGGGCTAGCACTATATCATTAGGATCAACAGAAAGGATCAAGGAAGCAACTACGCATGCAGCAATAATGCCCTCATAAATGGGCCCTCTAGCAGCTAGGTGGCAAGCCATGAGAGAACCAAGATTTTTCCTGGTTTCATTATTAAGCGCAGCAGCGAGAAAAGCCAAATGATAGTTGGAAATATTTCTAGTGTTCTCCCTACGAAGAATGCTAGTGGCAAGATAATAAGCAAAATATCTGAGACCTAGGAGTTGAATGTTTCTTATCTTCCCGCGCTGGGCTGGGCGGTCATCATCATTTGTTACCCCACGGTAGAGCTCCAACAAATCAGTTGGTCGACCTTGAATCTTATTCACCGTCCCAGACATGCCAATACCTATAATTCTGCAAAATCTTTCCAATGGCATGGTGATAAGCCTATCATAGATTTTGAATGAAACAGTTGTCCTTAAAGGGGTGTTAGTGAAAGTGAAACTCTCCACAAAATTTTTGGTGAGCAAAGCATATTGCTCACTCTCATCCTGCATGTAAGCGGTTAGACCAACCCTCGAAAAAAGAATTAAGAAATCATCAAGGATCCCTGCAGCTTGCAAAAAGGCAAAACAAGGGAAGGTAGATGGGTGTGCATATCCATCATCTCCCTCATTGCCAAACCGTGGCGTAATAATATTTTCATTACATGATGGCCTAAATTGAGAGGCTGGTCTCGAATGCCTTGCCCTCCTAGGTGTATCTCTTTCAAACACTTCTCCAAAAGTATGGTTGTCCATTTCTCTTTTCTTTTCAAATTTTTAGACAAATATCAAACCAAGTGATTTCCAAGCTAATAAGTGATGGGAACTACTATAGGACTTGCAAGAGGGCTAAACATGCATCAAAATGAATTCTCTAAGCATAGAATAAGCATGCAAAATCACATAACCTGTCACCTATAGTAGCAAAATACTCAAGATATAATCCACCAATCAAAAATCTAATTGGACAAGAAGAGGATGCACATACCGGAGAGAAATCCCTCCAAAAATTAGCAGCTAACATGGGCTGAGCAAGGAGATCGAAAATCGGGAGCAAGAACAGCAAGAACTCGAGCTTTGAGAAATTTTGCGGTGTTCTTAGGGAGAGAGAGTGGTGTGTAAGTAAGGAGAATAAGTGGAGGGCTAGGGGTGGCCCACACCAGGGCCAGGCGCGCCCTCGTCTAGCCACGCCACCAGGGGTGTGCCTGCCTGGTGGGTCTCCCTGGGTCACTCCAGGTACCTCTCTGCCCCTTTTTTGGCGTAAAAAATTAATATGAAAATTCTGGAATTTTTCGGGAAACTTTATTTTTGGGAAATTTCCAGGTAAATAAAATTGATTTTCTTGCAGAAAAAGATTTTGGAAAGATGCAAAATAAAACCAAAGCTAAAACTACAGAAGTTGTAAGACACTCTAACAAGCAAGCAACTAGCAAAATAAAGATGAACAAGGCGAAGAGCAAAGATTGGAGTATAGAAAATAAAAGAGAGAAAGTATAATCATGGTGAAAACATTGTTTTGTTCATTAAAATCCCTTTGTTAACAAGGTTGATCAAGTCTTGTTACCAAAACAATTTTATATGAAACAAAACTTTGCATTTCACTAAATGATTATGTTACCTCAATCTTGATAGCAATAGTCCCAATCATAATAGTTTCATAATTTTCTTGTGGTATGGGACAATATATTTCTCCAACTTTGATGCCCTCAATATTTTCAATTGAATTTAGGCCATAACTCTTATCAATCTTCTTGGGAAAAAGACAATATGCTCTTTTTCATTAACATTAAAAGTTACCTTTCCTTGATTACAATTAATGACAGCACCTGCAGTATTAAGAAAAGGTCTCCCAAGAATAATAGCATATTATCATCGTCAGGCATTTCAAGCACAACGAAATCACTTAATATCAGACAATTATGAGCCACTTGAACAGGAACGTCCTCACATATACCAACATGAATAGTAGTAGACTTATCAGCCATTTTTAAAGATATATCAGTTGGTATCAATTTTTCCAGCTGAAGTCTCTTGTAGAGAGAAAAAGGCATAACACTAACTCATGCTCCCAAATCACACAAAGTAGTTCTAACATAATTATTTTAAATAGATCAAGGAATATTTGGAAACCATGGATCCCCAAGTTTCTTTGGAACCTTACCATTGAAGGAATAATTAGCAAGCAAAGTGGAAATTTTCTCATTAGGAATCTTCCTTTTATTAGAAACAATATCCTTCATATAATTTGAATAAGGAGGAAATTTAATAGCATCAGTCAAAGTAATTTGCAAAAATAAAGGTTTTATCCACTGACAAAACATGTTATAGTGTTCCTCTTCCTTTGACTTGTGTTTCTTATCAGGGAAAGGCATTGGTTTTTGAACCCAAGCCTCTCTTTCACTACCATGTTTATTAGCAACAAAATCTTTCTTAGTGTTCTTTGTGTGCCTCTCAGGTTCCTCTTCCTTATCAGGAGCATCATTTTTATCATTACCATTTTCAGTTTTAGCATCAGAGGCAGATATACTATTAGGATCTATAGCAGGTTCAGAACATTCTACAACTGTTTTATGTTTCTTTTATCTTTCTCTTAGGATAAGTACCTCTATTTTCAACTTGTTGAGAATCCTGATCAATTATTTTAGGATGTCCCTCTGGATATAAAGGATCCTGAGTGGCAGCACCACTCCTAGTTATAATTTCATAAGCATGTTTTTCTCCAGACGCATTAACTAGCAAATCTTCTTGTACTTTAGCCAGTTGATCAATTTGAGTTTGAACCATTTGGAAATGTTTAATAAGTATTTTAATATCATTGGAAGTTCTTTCCACAATATATTTCAACTCATTAATAGCTCTAGAGTTTTCCATTAAATGATTCTGTACTTGCTTATTAAAATTATCTTGCTTAACAATAAAGATATCAAATTCTTCTAAGCATTGATCAGGAGGTTTAGAATAGGGAATATAACCTTAATCAAAATGTTGGAGAGAGTGTAGCTCAATATTGGATCAGTGGGAAATTGGATTACATAATTCTTCTGTAGGTGGTAAATTAATTCTTCACATCTTCAGATTTAATACCCATCTCCTTAAGACATTTCTTAGCTTCTTTCATCACTACATCATTTAGTTCAATCACTCCTCTCTTCTTGGGTGTTAGTGTTGGGGTTGGTTCAGGCACAGTTGGTTCAGGTGTAGTTGACTCGGGTGCAATTGGCTCAGATGCAGTCCAAACATCATAATTCTTGCTTATTTTAGCCATTAATTCCTCAGCTTCTGCGAGATTTCTTTTCCTCAAAACATAATCAACACAACTATCCAGGTATGTGCTAGATTCATCAGTTAGTCCATTATAATATATATCAAGAAGCTAAATTTTACGTAATGGACATCCAGGATGTGCATGAATCAAAGCACAAAACCTTGCCCATGATTTAGGCAATTTCTCCTTTTCTCCCTATTTAAAATCAAAAAGTTTATGCAAAATAGCATGTCGAGCAATAGGAGGGAAATATTTCTAAAAGAAAGTAGCAATCAAGCAGTCAGGGCTATCAATGGATCCAGGAGGTAAATTATTAAACCAAGCTTTAGTTTCTCCTTTTAGTGAAAAGGGGAAAATTTTAGCAACAAAGTAGGTCCGCATCTTAATATCATCAGAAAAATAAACCACTCATAATAGAAAGCTCAATCATATGTGCCACAACACTTCCATTATCAGTCCCACAAAAAGGTTCTTTCTCAACAATAGTTATGTAAGATAAATCAAGAGAGAAATAATAATCTTTATCTTTAATGTTTATGGGAGATGTGGCAAACTTAGCGTCAGGAAATAGTTTGGGTCTAATAGTACGTCTCTCAAGAAGGCTTTTAATAGCACTAGCACCATGAGTGTTTCGACATTCTTCAATACATTCATCATTCATTTCAATATAACCATCATTAATATCATAGCTCTCTCTATACCCAGGGGGACCCACCAGGCAGGCACACTCCCCGACAACGGCGCCAGAAAATAGTCTTGATGACCCACAAGTATAGCGGATCGCAATAGTCTTCGAGGGAAGTTAAACCCAATTTATTGATTCGACACAAGGGGAGCCAAAGAATATTTATAAGCCTTAACAACTGAGTTGTGAATTCAGCTGCACCTAGAAATAGTCTTTCTCACAGTATTTTATTAGTAGCAATAGATTTGTAGTAGCAATAGCAAAGTAACATCAGTAGCAAAATAAAGGCAGTAGTAACAATTGTAGTAAATAGCAGGATTTGAGTGCGGTAGGCATAGGGATGGATGGACGGGCATTGCATGGACAAGACTATTCATGTAATATCAAGACCAAGGGCATTTGGAGATAAATAAGGTAAAGCATCCAAGTACTAAATAATAATAGGCATGTGTTCCATATATAGTCATACGTGCTTGCACAACATCTTTTGTCCTGCCAGCCCGTTGCAGCGGGGCCTCAAGGGAATCTACTGGCAATTAAGGTACTCCTTTTAATAGAGTACCAGAGCAAAGAATTAACACTCTATTAACACACTTGATCCTCACATCACATCCATCCCCTCTGGTTATCCCGATTTCTGTCACTTCGGGGCCTCGGGTTCCGGACAATAATATGTGTAAACAACTTGCAGGTAAGATCACAGACAATAATATCATCATGAATAAATAACATGTCGAGATCTGAGATCATGGCACTCGGTCCCTAGTGACAAGCATTAAGCATAACAAGTTGCAACAATGTCAAAAAGAACTAACAATAGATACTAGGCACCATGCCCTAACAATCTTATGAAATTACATGATAGATCTCATCCAATCCCTACATCCCCATAGCCTATTGCGAGGGATTACTCACTCATGGATGGGGTAACATGGATGGTTGATGTTGAGGCGTTGGTGATGATGATGGCGATGATCTTCTCCAATTCCCCATCCCGGCAGGGTGCCAGAACGGAGTTTCTGGTTCCGAATCCTGGTTTCTGGTGGTGGTGGTGTAGCGGAACTCTATCTGGAAAAATGTCGAACCCCCCTCTGTTTTTAGGTCAGAGGGCTTTGTAGGCGAAGGGAGAGGTCAAGGGGGTGCCCGAGGTGGCCACACCACCCCCTGGCGTGGCCTGGCCTGGCCCGCGCCACCAGGTGGTGTGGGCCCCTCGTGGCCCTTCTTCGTCTCTTCTTCTGGCTCCGTGAGTCTTTTGGTAAAATAGGAGTTTTGTGTATTTTCCGGGAATTTTCCTGAAAGTTGATTTCCTACACAAAAACGAGACACCAAAGAAATTCTGCTGAAAAAAGTGTCAGTCCGTGTTAGTTATATCGAAATCACAAAAATAGATAAACCATAGAAAAAGTGTTTGGGAAAGTAGATACATTTTGGACGTATCACGCCACTGATAAGGATACTATGGATAAGCATTTTACTACTAGCGGCTCGTCTTGGTTCCAAAGGCAAGAACTCGATTCCTAGTGGTGGCGAGCATGGGACTACAACAACCACATACCACCATGGCCTCCCATATGAGCATTAGCATGTTTTAATCTCATATCACCTTTGATCTCATCTCATCACGTTCTCCTGTCATATTAGATTCTCTGCATTGATACATCATCTAGATGAACAACCATTGACATGTATGCATGGCTAAGGACACATATATTAGCTCTAGCAGTGCACACAAGCCAAACCTAGTTATACTAGGAGTAGTGGATCAGGTAATATAAGCTAAAAGGGAGTAATGCAACAGATAGGATACTCTATCTATCGATAAAAGACCACCGTAGAATCGAATGCATCATGGGAAGAATTGAAATACTTTGAAAGCATGGGATTGTATCATGGTGGGGCTATGCTTCCCTTTTCCCGTTGATTACCAATAATCCGATCTTCAGAAGCCTTGTACTTGACTTGGTTATAGTTGGCCAAGTATTGATCTTCTATCTTCAATGGTGTTGATCTCGGTCTTCGATCTCGATCTCAATATTGTATTATACCGAAGAAGAACCAAATGCTAGAAAGAAAGGAAAACAATCAACACATGGCATTAATGCAATGCTTAGACAAGGGTGATGACATGAGAAGTTAAATAGTATTGAAGTGAAACCCTAAGGCATGCTTGGCAGTTTAAACAGGTTCCGAGGGATATAAACCCTAGTTCGGAGAAACTTCGGATGCACAAGAGAGGGGTTGTTTTATTTTTCTAACAAACTTGTTAATTTAGGTTTCTTATCAATACATTATTATATCTTTAATAGATAGATATCATTTTTTTTGAACATTTTGATATATTACACATATTTTTCTAACTTATAAATAATTAGTTATTGATTGTACGAGTATATAACAATTTGTGAAATGATTAAAGGAATGGTGATATCAGCTTGACGTCATCCAACCCTAACCCTAAACTTTTTTCACCATAGGGGTATCTAGCCACTGAGGCTGATGGGTGGGGCCTAGTCCACATCAACACCACATTGGCAACACGTTGGTTCGCTCGTGGGCATGGTCAGGCGATGGACATCGATAGTGCTATGGGAAGAGCAGGCTGACGTAGATGCACGTGTTCGAACTAGCGGAGCAAGGCGAGCTGGATAGAGGTGGCATTGCACATATTTGGTCACCAAAGTGACGATTGCGACGATGACTGGGGGTGAAAGACGGCGGCGCACGACGCGGGATCAAAGCAAAATGGCAGGGAGAAAAAGGAGGGGTCCAGGAGGACCAGCGGCTCATCATGATTCTAACAAAGGTGACAGCACGGTCGAAGGATGTCGAGGCCGATGGCGATGGCGACGGCGGAGCTCATCGGAGTCGGGTAGGAAGTGGATGATGTGGGCGATTGCAAGAGCCCGGTCTCGATTCCTTTGGGGAGGAACACCAGAGCGATGAGATGAAGCCGATGGTGGTCGCAGATGGACTCATGGTGGTCCGGAACGACGGTGATGGCAGCATCTAGGGCTCGTCCCAGCACGGTACAAAGAGGGAGAGAGATAGCGTGGGAGGAGGAAGATAAGATCAGGAGGGGAGAGGCGTGCAGGTCTGATCCTTATCTCCATCCGGAGCGGCAGCGAGGATCTTATGCCGGTGACCGGCGACACTGTTGACATGCAGCTGCTTCAGAGCGAGCGAAAGGTGGACGATGGAGATGACTCAGACCGAAATGGTATTGGGTCGGGGTGGGCTGCTGCTAGCGCGCATGAGCGGCATGGAGAGAGGCAAGGGAGCTGCGGCGGCCTGGGTAGCTAGGTTTTCCTAATTTTTTTCTATAAAACGGTTGTTCTTTTGTGTTTTCTATTTTCCATTTCTATTTGAATTTCTTTACCAGAGAGTGTATAAAATATGCAAAATATTGGAGGGCCCTTGTAGTCCATTTGGGCTCGACTATTTTTCGTAGTTTTCAAAATATTCAAAACCATTTGGAAGGGATTTCAAAGAGAGGGGAAGATGAGGATTTTATTTTCCATTTCTTCTTGGTTGCATTTGTCTTAGCAAAATAATGATGCTCATTAATGCTCAAACAACCCTAAGTACTATTTAACTAAAACTAGGGGTGTTACATGAACATACAATTCTAGCCCAGTCGCCTCTGCCGGAACCTCCTCCCACGTGCATGAATAATGCAGATCTGTTGAAGTTTGGCGAGAAGGTAAGATTTAAATTGCGGTTGATTTATCACTAAAATTGTGTATCTTCTAAGCAATTAGACCACGGATTTCCATACACATATCTGTTGTAGTTTCTGCAGCTAAAAATAGTGTAGTCCAGGCTAACTCTAAAGAATAGTTTTTGTACAGGCAACCCGCCAAAGCATAGCTTAAAAACTTCTGAAAAGTTTAGCCCACTTTTGTGCAACCATTATATACTTCTGTATCATCATCAATACTGATGCAACTAAATATTATCAAATCTCTAGTACTCGTAACTAAATTTAGTGAACTGATAAAGTTAGTACAGACTAAAATAACCTATGTAAAGTTATCCAATGTATATGTATTAAGTTTGAGTTGTATACTACTGCATATTTTGTATAAATTCATACACAAACACAACTCGGTGGGTGTTCAATACATCAATTCAATAACAAGAGATTGCATATTCAATACACTGCTAGTGCAAATAGGGAGCGTTATTTGCACATTCGTTACGACCTACCAATACCAATACAGATCGAATTCAAATTCATTGCATTACAAAAAGAATGCAAACACATTGCATTATTCCTAGCAAATTCAGATGGAATATATATATATAGGTAAATATATATATATATATATATTTTGAAGCACAACTCAGAGGGTGTTCACTACAAGTTCAGTGCATATAGATACTACACTTCACATACATAGTCAATGGGTGCATAATAATTCCAACCATTACAACGACAATCTTGCACAAACCAAACGAATATAGATGTGAAATTCAATCTAACTACATGTTCCTAATATTCTTCAGTTACGCCAAACTTTAGAAGTCACTAACAAGAAATCAGAACCACCAGTTTGTCCTCGCCTAGTTTGATCTGCAAAACTATACACATCGTCGCGAAAAGGTGGCATTCCCTTGCCATTGACCCTTCCGGGCCAACACTCGAGGCGGCGATGATGTTTTCTGCTTGCCTCGTGAATTTACTGAATTCTAGGGATGGGGTCCAACAATTCCTCCAAGTGGGTGATGACTGGGTGCTTTCATTTAAGATGTCACCTTGCCTTGCTGGTAATCTCAACATCGTATATCGTTTGGACAGAATCTAGATCTTTCATCCATGCCATTAAATCGATGATCCATCTGTTCCTTGGTGGCAGAATCTCCACAAGCTCATCGACAAGGCTGTCGACGAGCTTCTTGAGGGACTTCGGTCCACAAGCATCTATTTATAGCTCGTTGAAGGCAAGGTTCGAGAAGAAACATAGCTGCCCCAAGCGATCACATTATGATCATTTTCTCGCCACATCACACGAATGAACAAGAAGAAAGCAGAACACGCTCGTAGTCTGGGCCACTGGAACCTAACGAAAAAAATCGAAGGCTAGGGCGCGCACCTTAATCTTCACAACATTCCGTATGATACCAAAATTGGATCTTAACGACACTAAAAAGTGCGCTAGTGACACGCCGGGACGTGTCCCAAGCACGGTGTCCATGAACATGCGGTGCTCGAACTCCGCTGGTAGGGCAACCATGCCTCGGGTGCGAGACAGAACGAAACCTCCCGAGGTCGGTCATCGATGTGGATCTCTAGGCGGGCCTTGCTACTCTATTGGCAAGGAACCAACCATGGGGAGATGTTGGGGAAGAGATTCTGAGTTTTGATCTAGTGACTGAGATGGCGTAGGCGACAACGAGGCCTGGTTAGGGGGCATGCGAGGCTGACTGGCCATGGAATATAGGCAAGCAGAGCCATAGAGAGCTCCGACTTACGGAGAGGAGGAGTCGGAGGTGAGCTAGGGATTTGGGGAGAATGGAAGAGGAGAGAAGAAGACCTGGTTCAGATGGGGGTCAACTAGTTAACACCGGTAAAGAATAACAAGAAATACTAACAGGCCAGGCCAAAGAAGAGATAACAGGGGTTTCTCACGTTCGTATTTGAGTTCAAACGGTTTTTTCGAGTTCAAATGACTGCATTTGTGTTTTTTTGTATTTACCCCATTTTTTTCCTCTGTATAGTTTTCACAACTAGTTGGTCCCTCATGTTTAATTACACACAACTCTCCCCCCCCCCTCCCCCCATAGGCACACAAGAGAAGAGCTCGTGAACCGCCGAACCTTAAAGTGATGTACCCCATGTTGCTTAACACATTTACTTTTCTTTTTGATAATTGTTTAACCTAGAAATTACTTTGATTTGTTACGTAGAAATCTAACCTTTATACTTCCATGAATTTTGTAACATAAATAATTCTGGGCCGGTCAAAATTGTACTATCTTATTATGCCATGTAATTTAAAACAAAAGGAGTATGATAGACACAAGTAAACAATTTTATCAATATGATAAACTAGTGCAAATTTAGCTACTACTACCTCCGGTCGATATTAGTATTCTTAATTTTGAACTAGATACAAATGCATCTAGTCTAAATATACATACGAATCTAGAAAAGGTTGACAACATTAATATGGAGCGGAGAGAGTACTGATTATAAGTTGCGCTCTCCATGGATACGATGAAGTATTCTACATGGTGCTGCGTGCTTGTTATAGATATTTTCGGGCTGGTCAAAATTGTACTATCTTAAAACGCCCTACAATTTTATCAGAATCTATCAAACGGCGCTATGACCGCAACATATGTCTTTTATCTGGACTTGCGAGATAATGATTGTGCTCCAAGACAACCTTCTGCACCCTCCAAACGCCAACACGAGCAATATTAAGCTGAATACAGGCATGACCTTGTTATAGCATTTTGTTTCACAGTTTCATGTTTTGAATGAGCCCCTCGTTTCCCTTCACTACTACAAACTATATGTTTCTTATAAACGGTTTTATCTGGTCTCAACTTTGAGTGACGAACTCTTTCTAATGCTGAAACCAATCTTACTGGCATAAATATTGTAAAACTCGTACGCTTCCTCTTCTGACTTGAATGTCATTCCAACTTCAGGAACAATTGATGATTCACAATTGGTATCACACGCCTGGAACCATTCAAAGACATATAAAGAGTGCATTAAACTTACTAAACCATGATTTTTTTTGGCACAAAGTAACACGGGGATCAGTTTTGTACCTTCATGGAGGATGTTGTTGAAGCCGAAGCTGTTAACATAGAAGCACTGGATGTTGATCCATGGATCATCATTGTGGCTGTCGAAGTAGAGCCAGCAGATGCTTGCATCGTCTTGTCACTGGCCATGGGCAGAGTGGTGGCCATGGCAAATTGATGGCCGGACAAGTCATGTGAAAAGAAAGAAACTCGCTCTGCGCCCGTGATCATCTCACCACAGGTATGCACTTCGCCGCCGGTGGCATTGGCAGTCCGCTGAACGTCCGAGATCTACATTGTATTGATCAGCACATGACCGGTGGATGTAGGTTGTACGGCTGCTGCAGCGGCGTACTGGAGGGTGGAGGTCGCTGTCGGCGAACGACCGGGGGACGTAGGCGCTACAGCTGCTATGACAGCGACACACTAGAGGGCAAAGGTCGATGCCGGCGGATGTTCTGCCGACTCCATGCCTTTTCTCGTCTTTCTCAACTCAAGGTTGCAATTATTAACCGCTGAACGTGTGCCTGATATTCCGGTCGACCGGTAAACAGATTTATTTTCCTATACGTTTTATCACAATATGTGTACAGACAGATACATATGAGATCAGGGATACGGAGCAGAGGTTGGTGCAGCACGCTGAGTTGTCAACATCTGAGAAGGGGCCTCAGGGGAGAGTGCGTTTTTCTTCCGTTTGTTTTGTATTTAACCCATTTTTCCTCTCTAGATAGTGTTCACAAGTAGTTGGTCCCTCGTGTTTAATTACATGCAACTCTCTCCCCCTCCCCACACACACACACACATTAGAGGAGAGCTCCTGAACCGCCGAACCTTAAAGTGATGTACCCAATGTTGCTTAACACATTTAGTTTTCTTTTGATAATTGTTTAACCTAGAAATTACTTTGATTTGTTACGTAGAAATCTAACCTTTATACTTCCATAAATTTTGTAACATAAATATTTGTGGGCTGGTTAAAATTGTACTATCTTATTATGCAATGTAATTTAAAACAAAAGGAGGATGATAGACAGAAGTAAACAATTTTATCAAAAGGATGATCTGCTTGTAATGCATACGATGAAGTATATAAAGAACTCTCTCCGCTGATCCCCTCTCTCCCCTCATCCCGGCTCTCTCTCTCTCTATCTCTGTGTTCCCCGACGCTAGCTCCTCCCCACCCTTTCTCCCAGCAGCCCACTTGGCTCCACGCCTCCACCTTAGCTATGGCCGTCACCGTCTCCTCCACCGGCGCCCTCCCTCTTACGGACAACAAGAATCGGCTGCTTGTAGACGTTTTCTTCGCTCCCGGAGGGACACGCAATAGGTTCGACGTGCTGCAGGACCTCGACCCCGAGGAGGAGATCGCCGCTCCTGCCTCCACCACCGGCTCCCCCTCCCACGTTGACGCCACCGCCATCAACATCTCCGTCTCCTTCGATGCCACCAACGGCTCCTCCGCGCCACGCCCTAACCAGGATCAGGGCCGACAACGCCCAGAGGCCCTCCAGGAGCATTGCGCCGAAGAGGTCGTCCCCGACGGTGGCCGTCGACGGCGTTCGTCCCTCTACTCCGAGGTTCTGGTCTACGGGTTGGCCGCGGTGGTGCTCCTCATCGCCATCCTTCTTACACTTAGAGCGTATGCTGCCACGCCGGCATCTTCTTCCCGCAGCCCCTGGTAGGTACGCCCATCGTCCTTGTTCCCCACCGACCATTCTGGAACGTTCTTTCTTCGAATAGAAGAAACCAAGAATCACCAAGAAACCAAGATAAGCAGCCACAAACGCAGAAAAGGAAGAAACGAAGAGCATAACTTCCGTTCTCCCGGTTTTCTACCGCGTGTTTCTTGGCTCTCCAAGTGGACTCTCTCCGTGAAAGATTTTGAGTCGACGAATCGACGACTGTGTCTGTAGTTTAGCCATTTTTTTTCGTTTTTTTAGTTCGAACCATGCATATGTGTGTGCAGGAACTCGATGCTGAGAACTTGATTCATACTATATTTTTTCAGTAGTTATTTTCGACTATAGAGTTCATCAAATTTTCAACCACGCATGTAATTGTAGGGATCCCAACCTAATAAGGTTGATCCCTCCTGTGTTTACAATGCTAGTCCCTGGATCAATAGCTAGCATCCACAGTTAAGATGTAATATCAAGAAACAAAGGTCATAATATAACTTTATAACCAGGAATAACATAATTTATTACATCAAAACATAGCTCATTTGGCTATTACATTACATTGCAGCGGAATAACTATCAATATGGGTCCTTCATCTTCAAAGTGCCACAGGAAGATGTTGGTTGTAGACTTTGTAATCCTATTCAATCAATCTTCACTAAAATCAATCAAACCTGCAACATATAAGTTACAGCCACAAAGGGTCAATACATTTGAATTGTATTGGCAAGTGACACTATGGTAGTATAGTGGAGTCTATCATCTATATGCATTTGGCTAAGTGGAGTTGAGGCTTGCATTGCTTAAAATAGATTTTTCCTTAACTTTTGAAAATACTAAGTTTTTGCTTGACAAAATCATTTTTCCTCAATCAAAGATTTCAAGATCCTTGTACCAAGCCATCTCTCCATCAATGATTGAAGAATTCAAACAACCCTTGTTCAACCCACAAGTTTTTAATTTAGAAATTTGAATGATGAGATTCTTGATTGTTTCCATGTCTTGATGCTCAAATTGTCCTTTACCAGGGACATGGCTAAGTACTTAGATTTTACACTCTGCAGAGGTGGTGCACTTTACCCACAAGACTTGGTTTCCCAAGACAAAATCTTTCAGAAGCCTTCCCTTAGACCAAAATGGACGCGCTCCAACCTATCAAACACTACCACCCACTGTCCATTTGGCTAAGTTCTTGCAACCTATATGATCATGGCAGAGCCCATATTGCCAAGTGGTTGCACTTGAAGCTTCTCAACATTTGACATCTCAAATCTCTTTGTTTCCTGGGTGGCCATCCACAAGTGAGATACACAATCCAAGTCTATGGCATTGTGAACCACTCAACATAACCCAATCCTTCCATTTCCACCCAGGTGATACATTAACTTAGTTGTTTTATTAAACAAAATCACAAGTCCTTAGACTTAGAATATTTTTCCATAGTGTGAATATATATTCCACCCATGTTTTCTATTAGCTAGGCTAAGCTTGGTAGTAATAGGGATCTTTAACTTAGTAAATCCTACTAGGGATTCCTCTACTAGGTTTTCCTATAGCAAGATCTATACATAGCAAAATCCATGCAAGTTTACTTAGCAAAATCACTAATGCATAGAGAAAGTAATGGATAGAAAGTATGAAGCATCACTTGCCTTTTTGGTAGAGTATAGGTTCACTTCTTGATCTTTTCAACAATCACACTCTTCAAGTCACTACAAATCAATCAAGCAAGGCACAAACTCAATCTACCAATCAAGCAAAACAATACACATAAATAACAAAGTCAAAGAAATGCATGCAAGCATGCCAAGCTTTGTTTTGTTTGAAAAAGTGGTTCCTAGTGGGTCATAGTCATTTGGGTACATCTAATGGTCATTTCCTAAAGTGGCCAAGTCATTTACAAAAGGTTTCACTTTAAAACCATTTTCAAAACAAAGTGTTATTTTATGTGGTGTAGAATATATTTTTTTACTAAGGCATTAGCCTATAGGGTTCACCAAATGAGTTGCTATTGCAAAACTTGGTGTTTTTGGGTCAGTAGGTTTGGTCCAAAACATTTCCTTGAAGTTTTCTTTTCATAAACATTTTTATAACAAAAACCATTCTTTTTATTTGGCTAGAAAATGGCTAAGTCAATTAATCTAACCTAAATCTTTCAAAAATCATTTTTAATACCAAGGGTTGGTTCCTAGGGTCAGTAAGGTCACAACAAACCATTTTGCAAAGGTTTTAATTCAAAAATCATTTTTAAACAATTTTTATACTCTAAACAAGTACATAAATGTTTCTGCAAATTCAATCAAGCTAACAGATACTATTTTCAAAACTAAGGCCATGGTTAGCTAGGTCTTGTTCTCCTGAATCCATTGATATAAAATTTGCAAAATTTGGACGTGT
Organism: Avena sativa; assembly: GCA_916181665.1. NCBI lineage: Eukaryota > Viridiplantae > Streptophyta > Magnoliopsida > Poales > Poaceae > Avena > Avena sativa. The sequence continues at coordinate 106,128,016 of OV702283.1, forward strand.
GGATCAAAAGTTATAAGGTTTTCAAAATGGCATTTCAATCTGATTTCAATTTCTGTTTTTAAACAGATAGGTGACACGCGTCGAGATTTTATTGGACGGTACCGGTTCGGTGTGGATCGCGGCTGTGGCGCGTTGGATCAAACGTGAATCGTGCGGCTCAGAATCATCACTTACCCCTTCGCTAACATTCTATCGTATCCGTCGGATCGGGATCGGATGGCTGTGGGTGATTGACCTTAGACGGGCGGCGCTGCGGCGGCTGCTGGCGGCGGAGCGACCAGACGATGGCGGCGCCGGCGGTACAGGAAGCAAAGGAGGGTGTGGAGATGCTCACCGGATTCGCTGACGCTCGCTGATGCTCAACGTGGTACTTGTCCGTCGAGGGGCGCTAGGGGGTAGCTACGATTGCTCGCCGGAGTTTGGTACTGGCGACGGACGCGCGCGGTCGAGGTCGAGGACGACGCTAGGAATCACCCGGAGACAAACGAGGCACACGGTCAGGAGCGCAAGGACACGAAGAAGGCGTGTGCGTGAACGAGAGGGGTCGGGACAGTCTTGTTTACCAGAGAGATTCCGCCGGAGTTGCAGTAGACGCGGTGGTGCTCAGAAAAGGTCAGAGTCGACGGTTTGGGGCGCCCGCAGGTGATTGGGTGGTATGAACAGATGCGTCTGGACGCGTGGAATATGGGTGTTAGGTCGACGAGGCAAGGGGCGGCGCTGAGTCGCCGGAATTGGCAATGGAAGTCGTCGGAGGCAGAGGAAGTGCTGGGTCAAATTGTGGCAGCCTCGGGGCGGAGAAGGAGTGGTGACAGAGGGGAATGGAGGAGAGGGCGTGGGCGATTAAGACAGCGTGACTGCAGCGAGGGATTAATGCTGCAATAAGGCGCATTCAATCGAGGAAGCAATGGCAGCAACGGTGGCGAGGGGAGGAAGAAGCAGTCGCGGGGTGGAGAAGGAGAACAGTGGAAAGGGTCCGCTGGTCAGTGGGGAAAACGTTTCAGGTGGGGTCCTCTGGTCAGCGTCGGTGTGGGTATGTGTTCGTGTGCAAAACGTTTCGTGCAGGGGAGCGGACTGAGCTGGACTGGGCTGCTGTTGGGCCAGATGGTGGGCTGGTCGTTTTCTCTTATTTTTTTCTGTCTGCTTTATTTTCCTTTTCTATTTTTATTTTCTGTTTTGAATTCCAATCAACAATTCATACAATCAACAAGGTTCAAATCAATTCAAACAAACATCAAACTTTTCATTTGAATTTGGTTCTGTTTGACAACATAATCCAAATCCAAAATGAAATAATATTTTATATTTATTTTAGGATTCATTTATTAATTAAATAAAATGGATCTTTAGTTATCTAATAAAATAGGATTTAGATTTATTTAATAAAATTTCCATTTGAAATCCAAATATTTTCAAATACCAAATCAGTAGGTTTTATTTGAAAATATAAGATACTTGAAATACTTGTTTAAAATAAAATAACATTTTATTATAGGGTCCATTAATAATTAAATAAAATGGGCCTTAGTTATTAAATCAAATAGAGTTTGATTTTATTAATAAAATCTTTATTTGAAACCTAAATATTTTCAAAACCAAATTAGTAGGTTTAGTTTGGAAATATTAAATACTTGGAAACTTGTTTTAAAACAAAATAACATTTTATTTTAGAGTCCATTATTAAGTAAATAAAATAGACTTTCATTATTAAATCAATTAGGGTTGTTTTATTGAGAATATTTATTTTAAAATCTAAAATAAAGCCAAAACATTTTAGTAAATTTTATTTGTGAATTTCAAATAATTGAGAAAACTTATTTTTAAATAATTTAATAAGTTTTGATGTTTCAATTTAAATTGGTAAAACCTTTTATCTTCAAGTAAGGTTGGATGCTAAATTTTTATTACTTTATTTAAAATAAACTTTTATTATTTTAATTAAAGAAAACTCTTTTGTTTCAAAAATCTTGGCCAAGTTTAATTTGGCTTTATAAAATAATCCTTATTTATAAATCCATCTTTTCTTTTGAATACCAAAACCTTTTATTAAAAGATCTAAAATATCATTTCCCAAATATTTTGTTTTCCTTTATTTAAAATGTTTATCTTTTTAAATCCCTTTAGGATTTTATTTAATTCAAATGAGTTTAAGTTCCAATTGGATTCAAAAAGTTTCTTCTGGCTCTAAAAATCAAACAAAGTTTTGTTTTATTAATTTATTTTCACATTACAAGATTTGGAAAATCTTGGGATGTGACAGGCTACCACCCTTAAAATAAATCTCGTCCCGAGATTTGGGAAGGTTAGGGTTACAAGCAAGTTCAAAACAACTAGGGTACTACCACCCTTAAAAATTTTCAAACAAAAATTACATAATGTCCTTCTTGGGATCCTGGGAATTTCTCTAAGCAAACATTTGCATGAGTCCTTGGTTTCCATATTTGACTCATGGGCCAAGGTTGAGATCCTTCATAGGCTTGTTTAGCTTGTTCTCCATCCTTTCTGGACAATTGTTTGCATAGTGGCCTAGTTCCTTGCATTTGAAACATGTGACAAGGCTGATATCCCTCATAGGCTTGTTTATCTTATGCTTCATCTTTTCTGGACAGTAGTTTGCATAATGTCCTAACTCTTTGCAGTATTTGCACATCACTTGGCTGATATCTTTATTTCCTTTTGGTATCATTGCTTTTTGTTTGTTTCTTTGGTTCTTCTTCTTTTCTGGGCATTCATTGGCATAGTGTCCCATCTCTTTGCAATTGTAACATTGCAACTGGCTTATGTCCTTCTTCTTCTTTTTGGGTCTCTCCAAAGCTAGGAGTTCTTCCAGTTCATATTCTTCATAGGTGGGAGATCTTTCTCTCTTCTTGAGGCATTGATCTTCATGCTCCTTGGATGCATGATCCTTGTATCTAAAATTATTGCTAGCTTGAGTTCCTTCTAGAATAACCTCTTTGTCATCCTTGTTGTCATTAGCTCTTTGGGAAAAGTTTTCTCTCATGTTGATCATTTGAGTAACTAATCCTTGCAACAATTGGGATTGAAGCTTCAAAATCCTTTGTATGGCTGGGTCTAGTCCATTTTTGTTGGCTAAAAGCTGAGTTGTCTCTTGGCTCAACTGGTTTTGGGTTGCTATAAGTTCTCTCATGTTGTCTTCTTGGTTGGTGTTGATGTCATCTACCTTGGAGTCTTTTGGGGTAGTCATCTGTTTGGGTTGATTTGGAATTAGAATAGGCAAGATATTTCTAAGGAAATATTTCTATTCACACACATCATAATTCACACAAACAATGTGCATGCAATCACAACAATCATTTCACTCAAACTACAAGGTTCAAGAATAAACTTAGGCAATCAAAATATTTTTGTTACACCACATAAGTTGGTAGTTTTGACTTAACTAAAATATGGTGGTCCATCTATATGGTTTACTTGTGATTTATCCTTCCTTTATGATTCTTCTTGTATGAGATCATGGTTCCTTGAGATAAGCTCTTGGTTGCAATACTTCAAAGTTGTTGATGGCTTCTTCTTATTTTGCATTCCCTCAGTCTCTAAATCTTGAGTAAGATTACTTGCTTCACTTGTGGTCCTTAGTAGTTTCCAAGTTGGAAGTCCTTGGTGAATATGCTGAAGATGTTGAAATCATTAGAGTTGAAGATGTTGAAGTCACTAGAGTTGTAGATGTTTGAAGAAGTCCTTTGCATATGGTGAAGTCTTTGGCCATGGGTAGGTTTTTCCATCAAGTTGAAGTAGAGGAGAAGTAGAGTTGAAACTAAAATGGTTGAGGAAAGAGTTTACAAGTGTTTTTGTAAATAAGTTTTTGGAATAAGACAACTCCTATTTTTTTCTAAGGGTTTTTGTCCAATCCTAGGTTTACAAATCCTACAGGCAACACAATGCTCTGATACCATCTGTAGGGATCCCAACCTAATAAGGTTGATCCCTCCTGTGTTTACAATGCTAGTCCCTGGATCAATAGCTAGCATCCACAGTTAAGATGTAATATCAAGAAACAAAGGTCATAATATAACTTTATAACCAGGAATAACATAATTTATTACATCAAAACATAGCTCATTTGGCTATTACATTACATTGCAGCGGAATAACTATCAATATGGGTCCTTCATCTTCAAAGTGCCACAGGCAGATGTTGGTTGTAGACTTTGTAATCCTATTCAATCAATCTTCACTAAAATCAATCAAACCTGCAACATATAAGTTACAGCCACAAAGGGTCAATACATTTGAATTGTATTGGCAAGTGACACTATGGTAGTATAGTGGAGTCTATCATCTATATGCATTTGGCTAAGTGGAGTTGAGGCTTGCATTGCTTAAAATAGATTTTTCCTTAACTTTTGAAAATACTAAGTTTTTGCTTGACAAAATCATTTTTCCTCAATCAAAGATTTCAAGATCCTTGTACCAAGCCATCTCTCCATCAATGATTGAAGAATTCAAACAACCCTTGTTCAACCCACAAGTTTTTAATTTAGAAATTTGAATGATGAGATTCTTGATTGTTTCCATGTCTTGATGCTCAAATTGTCCTTTACCAGGGACATGGCTAAGTACTTAGATTTTACACTCTGCAGAGGTGGTGCACTTTACCCACAAGACTTGGTTTCCCAAGACAAAATCTTTCAGAAGCCTTCCCTTAGACCAAAATGGACGCGCTCCAACCTATCAAACACTACCACCCACTGTCCATTTGGCTAAGTTCTTGCAACCTATATGATCATGGCAGAGCCCATATTGCCAAGTGGTTGCACTTGAAGCTTCTCAACATTTGACATCTCAAATCTCTTTGTTTCCTGGGTGGCCATCCACAAGTGAGATACACAATCCAAGTCTATGGCATTGTGAACCACTCAACATAACCCAATCCTTCCATTTCCACCCAGGTGATACATTAACTTAGTTGTTTTATTAAACAAAATCACAAGTCCTTAGACTTAGAATATTTTTCCATAGTGTGAATATATATTCCACCCATGTTTTCTATTAGCTAGGCTAAGCTTGGTAGTAATAGGGATCTTTAACTTAGTAAATCCTACTAGGGATTCCTCTACTAGGTTTTCCTATAGCAAGATCTATACATAGCAAAATCCATGCAAGTTTACTTAGCAAAATCACTAATGCATAGAGAAAGTAATGGATAGAAAGTATGAAGCATCACTTGCCTTTTTGGTAGAGTATAGGTTCACTTCTTGATCTTTGCAACAATCACACTCTTCAAGTCACTACAAATCAATCAAGCAAGGCACAAACTCAATCTACCAATCAAGCAAAACAACACACATAAATAACAAAGTCAAAGAAATGCATGCAAGCATGCCAAGCTTTGTTTTGTTTGAAAAAGTGGTTCCTAGTGGGTCACAGTCATTTGGGTACATCTAATGGTCATTTCCTAAAGTGGCCAAGTCATTTACAAAAGGTTTTACTTTAAAACCATTTTCAAAACAAAGTGTTATTTTATGTGGTGTAGAATATATTTTTTTACTAAGGCATTAGCCTATAGGGTTCACCAAATGAGTTTCTATTGCAAAACTTGGTGTTTTTGGGTCAGTAGGTTTGGTCCAAAACATTTCCTTGAAGTTTTCTTTTGATAAACATTTTTATAACAAAAACCATTCTTTTTATTTGGCTAGAAAATGGCTAAGTCAATTAATCTAACCTAAATCTTTCAAAAATCATTTTTAATACCAAGGGTTGGTTCCTAGGGTCAGTAAGGTCACAACAAACCATTTTGCAAAGGTTTTAATTCAAAAATCATTTTTAAACAATTTTTATACTCTAAACAAGTACACAAATGTTTCTGCAAATTCAATCAAGCTAACAGATACTATTTTCAAAACTAAGGCCATGGTTAGCTAGGGCTTGTTCTCCTGAATCCATTGATATAAAATTTGCAAAATTTGGACGTGTGGATCAAAAGTTATAAGGTTTTCAAAATGGCATTTCAATCTGATTTCAATTTCTGTTTTTAAACAGACAGGTGACACGCGTCGAGATTTTATTGGACGGTACCGGTTCGGTGTGGATCGCGGCTGTGGCGCGTTGGATCAAACGTGAATCGTGCGGCTCAGAATCATCACTTACCCCTTCGCTAACATCCTATCGTATCCGTCGGATCGGGATCGGATGGCTGTGGGTGATTGACCTTAGACGGGCGGCGCTGCGGCGGCTGCTGGCGGCGGAGCGACCAGACGATGGCGGCGCCGGCGGTACAGGAAGCAAAGGAGGTTGTGGAGATGCTCACCGGATTCGCTGACGCTCGCTGATGCTCAACGTGGTACTTGTCCGTCGAGGGGCGCTAGGGGGCAGCTGCGATTGCTCGCCGGAGTTTGGTACTGGCAACGGACGCGCGCGGTCGAGGTCGAGGACGACGCTAGGAATCACCCGGAGACAAACGAGGCACACGGTCAGGAGCGCAAGGACACGAAGAAGGCGTGTGCGTGAACGAGAGGGGTCGGGACAGTCTTGTTTACCAGAGAGATTCCGCCGGAGTTGCAGTAGACGCGGTGGTGCTCAGAAAAGGTCAGAGTCGACGGTTTGGGGCGCCCGCAGGTGATTGGGTGGTATGAACAGATGCGTCTGGACGCGTGGAATATGGGTGTTAGGTCGACGAGGCAAGGGGCGGCGCTGTGTCGCCGGAATTGGTAATGGAAGTCGTCGGAGGCAGAGGAAGTGCTGGGTCAAATTGTGGCAGCCTCGGGGCGGAGAAGGAGTGGTGACAGAGGGGAATGGAGGAGAGGGCGTGGGCGATTAAGACAGCATGACTGCAGCGAGGGATTAATGCTGCAATAAGGCGCATTCAATCGAGGAAGCAATGGCAGCAACGGTGGCGAGGGGAGGAAGAAGCAGTCGCGGGGTGGAGAAGGAGAACAGTGGAAAGGGTCCGCTGGTCAGTGGGGAAAACGTTTCAGGTGGGGTCCTCTGGTCAGCGTCGGTGTGGGTATGTGTTCGTGTGCAAAACGTTTCGTGCAGGGGAGCGGACTGAGCTGGACTAGGCTGCTGTTGGGCCAGATGGTGGGCTGGTCGTTTTCTCTTATTTTTTTCTGTCTGCTTTATTTTCCTTTTCTATTTTTATTTTCTGTTTTGAATTCCAATCAACAATTCATACAATCAACAAGGTTCAAATCAATTCAAACAAACATCAAACTTTTCATTTGAATTTGGTTCTGTTTGACAACATAATCCAAATCCAAAATGAAATAATATTTTATATTTATTTTAGGATTCATTTATTAATTAAATAAAATGGATCTTTAGTTATCTAATAAAATAGGATTTAGATTTATTTAATAAAATTTCCATTTGAAATCCAAATATTTTCAAATACCAAATCAGTAGGTTTTATTTGAAAATATAAGATACTTGAAATACTTGTTTAAAATAAAATAACATTTTATTATAGGGTCCATTAATAATTAAATAAAATGGGCCTTAGTTATTAAATCAAATAGACTTTGATTTTATTAATAAAATCTTTATTTGAAACCTAAATATTTTCAAAACCAAATTAGTAGGTTTAGTTTGGAAATATTAAATACTTGGAAACTTGTTTTAAAACAAAATAACATTTTATTTTAGAGTCCATTATTAAGTAAATAAAATAGACTTTCATTATTAAATCAATTAGGGTTTGTTTTATTGATAATATTTATTTTAAAATCTAAAATAAAGCCAAAACATTTTAGTAAATTTTATTTGTGAATTTCAAATAATTGAGAAAACTTATTTTTAAATAATTTAATAAGTTTTGATGTTTCAATTTAAATTGGTAAAACCTTTTATCTTCAAGTAAGGTTGGATGCTAAATTTTTATTACTTTATTTAAAATAAACTTTTATTATTTTAATTAAAGAAAACTCTTTTGTTTCAAAAATCTTGGCCAAGTTTAATTTGGCTTTATAAAATAATCCTTATTTATAAATCCATCTTTTCTTTTGAATACCAAAACCTTTTATTAAAAGATCTAAAATATCATTTCCCAAATATTTTGTTTTCCTTTATTTAAAATGTTTATCTTTTTAAATCCCTTTAGGATTTTATTTAATTCAAATGAGTTTAGGTTCCAATTGGATTCAAAAAGTTTCTTCTGGCTCTAAAAATCAAACAAAGTTTTGTTTTATTAATTTATTTTCACATTACAAGATTTGGAAAATCTTGGGATGTGACAGTAATTTTCGAGAAGGAGACAGATCGCATAAGATTTTGTTCTCAATGACACTACAATTTTCGCTTGTAAATTCCAATTTACACAACATTATTTTAGCAATTGTGTGAGGTGGCCTGGTCTGGTCTCACAAGATGATGCCTTGGCGCTCACAAATTAAATGTATATGTCGCTCGAAACTTGGCACTCCACATTATCTAGTCATAAGAGGAAAAACACTTGCCGAAACAAACTCCGATGAATGCTTATCCGGAACCTACTAAAATGTTATATTGCCGATGCATATTTGAAATTGATTAGCTATAATCCAAATGAACAATGCCCATTTTTCTTAAGGAATCACTAGTAGAAAACAGGCTATCCATTCGTGCCCCCAAACAGCATTAGTCCCAGTTGCGCCACGAACCTGGACTAATGCTGGCATGGGTCCAGGTTCAAGCGGGCACGGGGGCTGAAGCCATGCGTCCCGGTTGGTAGGGGTGTATACGTCCCGGTTTATAACACAAACCGAGACTAAAGTGTGGGCGCCAGACACGTGGCCTCCCACACACTTTTATTAGTCCCGATTTGTGTTATAAACCGGGACGTATGAGCCAGCCCTCTATAAATACGACGCCCCAGCCCTCTGCCTCCCCTCTGTTTTTTCTTGGTGGAAGGTGTGAGAGGTGTGCTAGTTTATTTTTTTTCCTATGCATGCATGCGAGGTGTTTGATGAAATGTTTGAGTTAATGATCTCGTTCAATTTCTCACAGAACAAAAATATAGGAGGTGCCCGAGACGCACTTGAGCTTTCTCCTCTTTATTTCCCTCGATCGAGGTTAACAATCTTATCTTTTCTCTGTCATTGATACAATGCATGAATCGATGTGAATTGGTCATTTCACTATTTATGATGTTCCGTTTTTGATAAACTTAATTATATGATGCAGATGAATGGTCGGGAATGGATGTACGGTGACCGGCGTGAACCCGGGTACATTAAAGGCGTGGATAAATTTATCGATGTGGCCACGGCAAACAAAGAGAATGGTTTTATCCGTTGTCCATGTGTTCAATGTCAGAACAACAAGGACTACTCTTCCTCAAAAATTATTTGCGGCCACCTGGTTATGAAAGGTTTCATGCCCAGCTATAATTGCTGGACCAAGCACAGGGAAAGAGGGGTTATGATGGAAGACAATGAAGAAGAAGATGATTATAACAACTATCATCATATGTTTCCTGAATAAAGTGATACTGCAATGGAAGACAATAAAGAGGAAGGAGGTGAAGAACGGGCATCAGATGAGCCCGCTGATAAACTTGGGGGGTCATTTCTGATGCGAAGCGAGACTGTGAAACAAAAAAGGAGAAGTTTAAGTTAGAGGGCATGTTAGAAGATCATAAGAAATTGTTGTACCCAAATTGTGCAGATGGCAGCACAAAGCCGGGTACCACACTGGAATTGCTGCGATGGAAGGCAGAGTGTGGTCTAACTGACTCCTCATTTGAAAAGATGCTGAAAATAATGAAGCCAGAGTTTCCAAAGCATAACGAACTTCCAGAGAGTACGTACGAAGCAAAAAAGACTCTCTGCCCTCTAGGATTAGAATTGCAGAAGATACATGCATGCATTAATGACTGCATCCTCTACCGCGGTAAGGAGTATGAGAATTTAGGTAAATGTCTGGTATGCAATGCATTGCGGTATAAGATCAGACGAGATGACCCTGGTGATGTTGAGGAAGAGCCCCTCCGGAAGAGGGTTCCTGCTAAGGTTATATGGTTTGCTCCTATAATACCAAGGTTAAAATGCATGTTCAGAAACAAAGAGCATGCCAGGTTGTTGTGATGGCACAAAGAAGACCGTAAGAAAGACGGGAAGTTGAGACACCCTGCTGATGAGTCGTAGTGGAGAAAAATCGAGAGAGACTTCCCGGACTTTGCAGGTGACGCAAGGAACTTATGGTTTGGTCTAAGTACGGATGGCATGAATCCTTTTGGGGAGCAGAGCTGCAGTCACAGCACCTGGCCTGTGACTCTATGTATCTACAACCTTCCTCCTTGGTTGTGCATAAGGAAGGACATACGCTAAGCTCATGCTCATGTTGTGTACCTCTAGTTCATGTCTGGCCGGTCGGCTGCATATTGTGAACCTAAATGCCATGAGACATGATAGCTCATTTTGTGAAGGATATTTTATGATGTTTGGAATTTTCCAAGTTCAATAAATGTATTGAGTGTTAGTCCCGGTTTGTGGCTTGACCGGGACTATATATAGGGGAGCCTTTAGTCCCGATTTTGTAGTCTCGATTTTTAATATTAATAAATGTCTTGAGTGTTAGTCCCGTTTTGTGGCTGGACCGGGACTAAAGGGAGCCTTTAGTACCGATTCGTAGAACGACTTTCCCGAACTATGAATAAGTTGTCCCGATTCGTACTTACCATTAAGATCTAATCTCCAAACACACGTGGTCACATATTAGGGAGTGCCTCTATGAACAGTTTCTTGGAGATGCCGAAGGACTGGGCTCCGGCGGCATCTCCATGAAACTGGCCATAGTGGTGTCCCTGCTCTCGCACACCATCTTGCAGCTTGTAACTTCTCTAACTAGATCAATACGCCTGGGAGCTAACTAGCTAGTTTCACATATTAGGGAGTGCATCTATGGACAACTTGTTGGAGATGCCGGAGGACTAAGCTCCGGCGGCATCTCTCTCAAGCTGGTCGTAGTGGTGTCCCTGCTCTCGAAAACCATCTTGGAGATGCCTCAATCTGGCTGGAGGACTGGACTCACAAGGATGCCTATTTATAGTACAAGCAGCTCGCCATAGTGTCGACACTCGCCCCTATTATTAGTGCTGACACATGTTTTTTCCCGGTTGGTGTCTCCAACCGGGACTAAAGGTTCATCTTTAGTCCCGGTTGGTGACACCATCCGGACAAGGTACAAGCCGCACGACATAATGTCGATACTCACCCCTATCATTAGTGCTTCCTGGCCCAGTCTGCCTAAATCCCTCCAACCGGGACTAAAGATGAACCATTTCCCTCTATTTATAGGTATTTCCCTCTATTTATAGGTCGCCTACCTCAGCCTGACCTATCATGTTCGAGGTTTCATGGCTTTCGGTCCAAATGACCGATGTTATGTGCTGAATCACGGCATAATTTGTGATACTGTGCACATATAATGCATGCATGTGGACATTGGGATGGACAACAATGTTGCAGGAGGAAGTTTTCCTTTTCGTCGCACGGAAAAGCCATTTTCGAATTTCCAAGCGCAAAAAACGGTTCGTTTTGTGAAGCAACAACCAAAATGCTATTTCAGAATTCTACCGTCCCATTTTTCTACAATACTAGACCACCTTACACTACTAGGAAAAGGCCCATCAGTGGCGCACCATTTTTGGACTTCTGTCGCGCATATGGGATGCGCCACTGTTATCTTGCCACTAAAGTTCAGTTCTGTGGCGCATATTGAAATGTGCCACAGATGTCTGAAAAACTACTGTGGCGCATATTGCCAAAATGCGCCACAGAAGTCCCGAACCAGATCTCGAACTTCTATGGTGCATTTGGCCAATATGCGCCATAGAAGTTTTTTTCAAATTTCAAAAAAAAACCTGGCCAGATATGGCTAGAGGTGGTGCTCGCCGGAGGTGGGGGTCGCCGATGGAGGAGAGAAGGAGGTCACTGGTGGAGGAGGTGGAGGTCTCCGGTGGAGGAGAGGAGGAGACCGCCGGAGGAGGAGGAGCTCGCCAGAGGAGGAGCTCACCGGGGTGGAGGAGGAGTGAGGTGGAAGGAGGAGGAGCTCGCCGGGGTGGAGGAGGAGGGAGTTGGGAGGAGGAGGAGGAGGTGGAGCTCACCGGGGTGGAGGAGGGAAGAGCTCACTGGAGTGGAGGAGGGAGGAGCTCACCGGTATGGTGGTGGAGGAGGAGGAGGAGAAGCTCACCAGGGTGGAGGAGAAGGAGGAGGAGGAGGAGGAGGATCTCATCGGGGTGGAGGAGGAGGAGAAGGTGAGGAGAATGAGAGAAGAAGGTGAGAAGGGCAAGGGGTGGAGGAGTGGAAGAGTATAAGAGAGGGAGAAGGGGCGGGATTCAAATTTCGAATTTTGGCCAAGACTTCTGTGGCGCATATGGAAGAAATGCGCCACAGAAGTTTGTCCTCGTTTTTATTTTTTGGTAGGAAAAAACGGTCGGTTGCCCGTAACTTTTTTACTCTTTTGGAATTTTGAAAATATAAATAATCGCTAAACAACTGTAGGTGGTTGCGAGCGGATGCGAAATCTCGTTCCCGTCATTTTGGTATATTATACGTATTTTTCTAACATCGTATGCAAAAGTTACGGCCGTTTTACCGTGGCATAAACTTTTTTTTGTATAAAAAGTCCAAATGCATGTTTGTTAATTTTCCTACAAACTAGACCATATTACCTATCATTGTGTGAAAGGATTTTATTTTTTGAAGTGTTTTTCATTTTCTATTATTTTTACAAGGCTAAAAAGGCGATCCACGGGAGGGGGGGTAGAATCTGTTTTTCCTACGGAAACTTCTGTGGCGCATGCCTCTATATGCGCCACAGAAGATGAACTTCAGTGGCACATATGATCATATGCGCCACAGAATGTTGTTCAGAGTACAGTCAATGAGATTCTGTGGTAGGGTCCACCCAAGCTTTCTGTGGCGCATATGTCCACATGTGCCACAGAAGTTGGAAGTTCCAACTTCTGAGACGCATTTTTCCTATATGTGCCACAGAAGTGTGAAGACTTCAGTGGAGCATTTCATCAAATCCGCCACTGGACAACTTTTGTGGCGCATGGTTCTAACCATGCGCCACAGAAGGTCTGTCTATCTATAGCTAGTTTTCTAGTAGTGTTACATGGACTATCTCCCAACCGGGATATCTCAAAACTTTCCGTCCATCCCCGGTAAAAAGGACAAATGTCTGCCGAATTGGCAAGAAGTGGGTCCGATTTGTACTACAGGTACATGATCTAACGCCCATGATTTTTTGAAAAAATCATTTTTAGACTCGCAATATGTGGTTTATTCAGAGATCTAATGCAAGTTCTAACGATGCACGTCCCCTATCTTCATGCACGCCGGTTCGACCTTAGTTCGAAAAGGGAAAAATTCAAAACAGGCATAGGAAATTAAAAAAAAGTCCGAACAATGTAAATCCTTCACGTGGTGTCATATGATTTGACATTGTTGCAAGAAAAAATACCATACTTGGTATATTGATCATGTCTCGAAAAAATCATCACAAAATGACCTATCATGTTCCGAGGTTTCATGGCTTTCGGTCCAAACGACTGATGTTATGTGCTGAATCGAGGCATAGTTTGTGATACTATGCCCATATTATGCATGCATGTGGAAATTGGGATGGATAACAATGTTGCAGGAGGAAGTTTTCCTTTTCATCGCACGGAAAAGCCATTTTCCATTTTCCAAGCGCAAAAAACGGGTCGTTTTGTGAAGCAACCACCAAAATGCTGTTTCAGAATGCTACCGTACTATTTTTCTAAAATACTAGACCACCTTAAATGGACTATCTCCCAAACGGGATATCTCAAAAATTTCTATCCATCCCGGGTAAAAAGGAACAATGTTTGTCGAATCGTTAGGAAAAAATAAGACTCTCCGCTCCCGGGAGGGGGAGCTGACTCAGCACCTCCAGAGCATCTCGGAGATGGTGGTTAGTAAGTTCTTCTGCTTCCTTCCCTCGTCGTACCATGGTTAATTGAATCGAATCTTGCCACTCACTCCCGCCTTTGGTTGCAGCTCTTTACCCTGAGTGGACCGAGATGGCTCTGGAGAAGCTGCCTGCGGAGGAGGCTGGCCGCGACCTGACCGCCTTGGATCTGGTTAAGGTGCTGGTAGAGGAGAGCAATGGTCTTCGTGCCGCTGGCAACGACCTCTTCCACTATATCTGGCCGGAGGCGGGTGATCTGCATGACATCGCCAGCTTAGCTGTTGGCTTGTCTCGTGGCATCGACGTGCTGGAGATCCACAAGGAGTGCGCGGCCCGAGGCGGTGTGGAGATGGCTCTAGCCTTGGTGAAGTCATGGTATCCGGGGGCTGATCTCAGTGTGCTCACTTGTGGTTTCCGTCTTGGGACCAGTTACGAGGGCCTCAGCGACAGCATTCCGGCGATCTGGTCTTGTGGGGTAAAGATTGGCACCTACGTGGACCTGGAGCGTGATTTCCGTGACCCCGCCGAGCCTTTGCCGTTTCACTAGATCCCGGCGCCCTAGAATCCCACCGTCATTGCCTCTACCAGCCAAGCTCCTGCAGTCGATGCTGATGCTCCTCCGGTCGGTCCATCTCGTGCTCCTGCTGCTGATGCTAATGCTCCCTCTGCCGCTCCGTCTCCAGAACCTTGATCCTTGGTATGCCAGGTGTATTTGTCAAACTAGCTTTTTGTTGGTGCTACAATTTGGTTAACCTTTGTTGTTAGACTTTGAATTATGCACGGAACCTTTATGTCCCGCTAAATGCCTTGGTGCCCCTTTCCGTCTTGAGCTCAATCCACCTTGGCTGTTTGTTATTGGTGTGTTTTCCTTTATGCATTTCTTGGTTGTAATTCTTGGAACTTGAGCCAGCTGGGCCGGCCATCCGGGTGGAAGCTTTTTGCCGTCTCGACTTAGTGTTGATGGGCGCGTGGGAGCGCTCCCACAGGGTGTAGTCCCCGAGGTTCGGGCCGGCTGGGGTAGCCAGCCAGGTCGAAGATCTTTGCCGCCTTGACCTAGGTTGATGGGTGCACGGGAGCGTGCCCACTGGGTGTAGTCCCCGAGGTTTGGCCGGCTAGGGTAGCCAGCCGGGTCGAAGCTCTTTGTCGCCTTGACCTAGGTTGATGGGTGCGTGGGAGTGCGCCCACTGGGTGTAGTCCCCGAGGTTCGGCCGGCTGGGGTAGCCAGCCGGGTCGAAGCTCTTTGCCACCTTATTTCCTGTCAAGTTGTAGCTCGTGTCGTGCAAAACACAGCATTGTTTTTGGTTAGTTTCATTGTGCGTTCGTTTGTTTGCAGTTATGATGAAATGCAAGTGAATGGTGCCCTTTTCGAGGTAGTCCATTAGCAACTCCCCTTTTCTCAGCGAGCATTGGCCTTTCGAGCGTTATCCTTGCCGATCATCAGCCGGGTTGCGGTCTGTAGCCGGAACTGAAGGAATAGCTGAGCTGGCATGCCTCGTGATACTTCGGTTTGCTGTTGTTGGCTTAGCTTGTGCAGGCGCTACTGGTTCGCCTGGACACCCTTGTTTTCTGCCTAGGCATTTTCTTGCAGTATGTGCTTCAAGCTTTTGCTCATGCCGGGTCGACGGCCGGCTAGCGGTCTGAAGCCAGAACCGAAAAGTTTGCTCTAGGCACCCCGTACAATACTATGCCGCTTGTAGAAAGCATGGGTGTCTAGGCCAGCCGGTACCAGGATGGATGTGGTGCGCGAAATTGAAACAAAGTCCTCGGGGTTGTGCCGAGGTTTCCAAGCTTGTTCATTTATTACAGGAAAAGGGGAGATACATACTCTTCTGGCTCAAGTGTAATATGGCCGGAGTAGGCTCGCGTTCCATGGGCATTCTGTCTCCTCGTCCGGGCGATCTGCCTTGTTCTTTACCGGCTGTTGGGTGTCAATCAGGTAGTACGAATTGTTGTGCAGCGCCCCGCTGACGATGAATGGGCCTTCCCATGGTGGGGACAGTTTGTGCATTACTTTTGTGCTCTGGACCAGGCGCAGCACCAGATCTCCTTCGCGAAAAGAAGTAGGCCGAATCCGGCTGGCGTGGTAGCGGTGCAGGTCCGGCTGGATGTTCGTGGGTAGAACTGCCTCTGCCCCATAGACAAGGAAGAACGGTGTAAAGCCGGTTGAACTATTCGGGGTGGTGCGCAGGCTCCAAAGCACAGCTGGCAGCTCCTCTATCCAGCATCCGGGTGATCTGATGAGTGGCTCGATCAGTTTTGGCTTGATCCCTGCAATAACCAGGCCATTGGCACGCTCACACTGCCCGTTTGACTTTGGATGTGCGACCAATTCCAGGTCCAGACGGATGCCCTTTTCTCCGCAGAAGCGAGCGAAAACCCCCTTGGCAAAGTTGGCATCGTTGTTTGTGATGATGTTGTGTGGGTAGCCGAATTGGATGATGATGTCCGTGAAGAACTTGATCATTGTTGCTCCATCCAGCTTCTTGATGGGCTTTGCCTCGATCCACTTGGTGAACTTGTCTACGGCTACAAGCAGGTGCGTCATACCGGATCGAGCTGTTTTGAACGGACCAACCATGTCCAACCCCCAGACTGTGAACGACCAGGTGATTGGTATCATCTTGAGTGCCACAGACGACGTGTGTTTCAGCTGGCTAAATCGCTGACAACCGTTGCATGCTTTGACTAGCTCTTGAGCGTCCTTCAGCGCTATCAACCAGTAGAACCCGTGGCGAAGGGCTTTGGCTTCTATTGCTCTTGACGAGGCGTGGTGCCCGCACTCGCCCTAGTGTATGTCCGCTAGGAGCTTGGTTCCTTCCTCTTGGCTTACACATCGCTGGTAAATGCCTCCAATGCTGCGCTTGTAGAGCTCGTTGTTGATGATGGTGTATGCGCTTGATCTTCGTTGCACTTGCCGTGCCGCAACTTCCTCCGTTGGGAGCTCGTCCTTGGCCAAGAATTTCATGAACGGCTTCGCCCAGTCAGGTGTTCCCTAGATGGCGTACACCGTCTGTATGATGAGCTTGATCTCCTCACGGGTGGGATCTTGCTGATGTCGACTGCGAGCTATCACGAAATAGTCCCCGGGTGCGGCGAGGCAGTCCCCGCGTGCGGCGCGGCAGTCCCCGGTGCAGCGTGACAGTCCCCAGGTGCGGCACGGCACCGGCTGTTCCTGGATCTGCGTCGAGTACGATGGAGTCGGATTCTAGTGACAGGGTGATGGAAGGCTTGCACAAGTGCTCGAGGGAGACTCTAGGCAGTATGTCCTGTCTTGTTGAGCTGACCCTGGCCAAGGCGTCAGCGGCTTCGTTGTTGTCTCTAGGTACGTGGTGGAAGTCGCATCCTTCAAAGCAGGAGCACAGCTGCTGAACGAAGAAATGTGTCACATCCCAAGATTTTCCAAATCTTGTAATGTGAAAATAAATGAATAAAATAAAACTTTGTTGATTTTCAGGGCCAGAAGAAACTTTTGAATTTAAATGGAACCTCAAACCCATTTGAATTAAATAAAATCCTAAAAAGGAATTTAATGAGTTAAACATTTAATTAAAGGAAATAAAAAAATAAAATGTTTTGGAAATTACTATTTTGAAATAAGGATTTGGTTTTCAAAAGAAAAGGTGGATTCATAAACAAAGATTATTTTATAAAGCCAAATTAAACCTTGATCAAACTTTGGAATTAAAACATTTTGCTTTGAATAAAAATAGCAAAGGTTTATTTAAATAAATTAATAAGAATTTAATATCCAAAATTTATTTAAATAAAAGGTTTTACCATTTTAATTGAAACATCAAAACTTATTAATTTATTTTAACTAAGTTTTCCAAGTATTTTATATACACAAATAAAACCTACTAAAGTGTTTAGGCTTTATTTTAGATTTCAAAATAAATAACTCAATAAAATAAAGTCCTATTTGAATTAATAATGAAAGTCTATTATATTTAATTAATAATGGACCCTAAAATAAAATGTTATTTTATTTTAAAACAAATTTCCAAGTATTCTTTATTTCCAAATAAAACCTACAGATTTGGTTATGAAAATATTTAGATTCAAAATAGAGATTTTATTAAATAAACCAAAACTTATTTTATTAATAAACCATGGTCCATGTTATTTAATTAATAAATGGAACCTAAAAAGATTTAAAATATTATTTTATTTTAGAATTTGGATTATGTTGTTAAACAGAACTAATTCAAGATTACAAAGTTTGTTGATTGTTTGAATCAATTTGATTGTGTTTTGATGTTTAAATTTCAAAACAGGAAAATGGAAATAGAAAAAGAAAAGGGTTTAGAAACAGGAAAAATATAAAGTTAGGTCGACCCAACCCATCAGCCCACTAAGGCCCAGAACCAGCCCAACTATTCTTTCCCCGAAGAAAACGGTTCACACCCACTAACAGACCCGTGCAGAGTATGACATGTGGACCTCCCCTCGTTTCTTTTCCCACTGACAGGTAGACCCCACCGCTCCTGTTCTTCTCTCCCACCCGCGCGACCCCTTCTTCCTCCCTCGACCACCGTTACCTGCTGTGATTCCGCGCATTCAATTCGCCATAACGCCACGCCTTTACCTCACCTTGACCATGCGCGTTAAAACACCAGCGCCTCCTCTTCCGTTTCCCCCAGATCACTCCTCCTCTCTGCCCCTAGGCTGTCGCCAATTCTTTCTGCACCGCCGCCGTCTCCGACGAGGTTCAGTGCCGATTCCGGCAATTCAACACCGCCCCGAGCCTTCTCGAGCATCCTAGTAGCTTCCCCACTCCCAGACGCTTCTCCCCGTATCCTTCACTCGACCGCGGGCGCCCCAGAGCTTTGGCTTGGACTAGCTCTGACAGCGCCGCCACCTGTTTCTTCTCCGACGACGACCCCCAGGTAAACCAGACCGCCCCGCGTCTCCTCGTTCACACTCCCATACTTGCCACATCCTTCTGCATCTAACCACGTCGATATTTCGCCTTGGGGTGATCCACAGCGCCATCCTCGATGACCACCTGAGACACCCGACGCCGTCCTCCACTCCGGCGAGCAATTGCAGCCGTACCAGAGCGCCCCTTACCATGACAAGCACACGTTGAACATACCCTCCTCATCACGATTCTGGTGAGCACCTTTTTCCCCCTCTCCGCTTCCTGTCATTGCCGTAGCGTCGCTGCCTGGCCGTGCGCCGCCGCAAGCCACCGCCAGCGCCGCCGATCCTAGGCAAGCATGCTAGCAGCCGTAGGATGTAGATCCAAGCGCTGCGATTAGATCACTTACCGCGAAAGAGGTACGCGTTCTGTGCCACACGATCCAACTTAAATCCAACGCTCCGCAGCACACGATCCAGACGAACCGGTATCGGCCAATCACGGCTCGATGCGTGGACAGGATTAAAACTAAAACCAGTTTCGAATCAGATTTATTTGCAAACTTCAAACCCTTGTAACTTTCAAACCACACGTCCAAAAATTACAAATTTTATGTCGTTGGATTCAGGAGAGCAAGACCTAAACAACCATGGCCTTAGTTTAGAAAATAGTATCTGTTTGTTTTCTTGTTTTTGCAGATTCATATGTGAGCTTATTTAGAGTAGGAAAATTATTTAAAATTGATTTTAGAGTTAAATCTTTTGCAAATTGGTATGTTGTGACCTTACTGACCCTAGGAACCAACCCATGTTTTTGAAAATGAGATTGGAAAACTTTAGAATGGATTAATTGAATTAGTCTATTTCTAGCCAAATAAAGATAATGGTTTGGTTATGAAAAAGGATTTTGGGATAAAACTTTGAGAAAATATTTTGATTCAAAGCTACTGACCCAAAACAACAAATCTTGAGAGAGTTAGAAACTTTTGGTGAAAACTTAAAAGGTTTTAGATTTAATAAAACTATTCTCCACCACATAAAATGTTGAATGGATTTTAAAATAGATTTTGAGCAAAACCCTCTAACCATTGACTTTGCCACTTTGGTAAATGACCAATTTGGACCTTACAAAGTTTATAAACCTAATAGAGACCAACCTTGCAATAGAACCATCCTTTGCATACTTATGCATGACTTAGATTCCATTTGCTTTGTGAGTGGGAAATTGTTGTTTGACCTTGGTGTGGAATGTTAGTTGATTTTGTGTTTACTTGATTGACTTGTAGTGAATTTAGCAAAGTGTGAGACTAGCAAGATCAAGGAGTGAACCACCATTCCCTACCAAAAAGGCAAGTTACACTCTCATACAAAAGTCCTACTATTTTCATTATACTTAGTGGATTTAAAAACATGCATGAAAATGATTTATACTTATGCTATGCTAAATCCTAATAGGATGCCCTTACTTTCCTTAGAGAAAATCTTGTAGTTGTACATGCTTAGCCATGCTATATTTTGAAAAAGAGATACATGTTGAGATTTTACAAAGGTTGAGAAAAGGACTTGTGTTTTACATAATAAAACAAGGACTCAATGAACCACCTAGGTGGAGGATACTTTAAGTTTTGGAGAAGGTGGCAACAAAAGGGAACCATGTCTATGGCAATCACTTTGTGTTGTGCTCCAAATGAAAACCACCTAGGAAACTTAGAGATTGAACATGTTTCTCCAATTGTGGCTTTCGTGTGCAACCACATGCTATTATGGCTCTGGCTTAGTCAACTACATTAGGAAGATCCATACATTGTCTTTACTTACCGACATGGGGATCTGGAATGCTTCATGGGGGCTGAAGACAAGCTAGCAATGATGTATGTGAGGACCTTTTGGAAAGACTTCGTCACATTCTCAATCTGCCAGTACTCCATCTTGGTGAGCACTAATCCAGTAGGCCACTGGTGGCAACAAGATGGGATTGTGACATGTGGGTAAAGTGTACAACTTCTGCAGAAGATAATAAATTCTAAGTACTTAGCCGTGTCCCCTGTTATGGACAATATTGAGCAACTAAAGTTTGAACTATGGGAGATCTCGACATTCCAACTTCTAATATAAAAACTTGATGCCCTTGTGTGTCTACCAAGGAATTCAAAGAGATTTTGTTAAGCTTGTTGCACTTGGGGTTACCAAGGTGCTCAAGAGCATGATGTACTTGGAGTTACCAAGGAACTCATGAGATTTTTTTAAAACTAGCTGCACTTGGGGTTACCAAGTAGCTCAAGAGATTTTTGACAAGGACTTGAACACTTGAGTTTCTACCAAGGAGTTCAAGGAAACTTGGAAAAGAGATTTGACAAAGGACCAAAACCATTTTTGAAAAGATAGGATAAATGTTGCTTTATGCTAATAAGCCTTAAACTCTACTAGCCAAATATGCATGTATTGGTAGGATCCACTCATAATATACAAAGTAGTGAAACTTGCCAATACAATTCAAATGTATTGATCCTTGTGGCTGTAACTTGTAATGTTGCAGGTTTGATTGTCTTTAGTGAAGATTGATTGATTAGGATTACAAAGTCTACAACCAACATCTGCCTGTGGCACTTTGAAGATGGAGGACCCACAACTATAGTTATTCCGCTGCAATGTAATGTAATAGCCAAATGAGCTATGTAAGTTGTAATAAAATTATGTTCTTCCTGGTTATAAAGTTATATTATGACCTTTGTTTCTTGATATTACATCTTAACTGTGGATGCTAGTTATTCATCCAGGGACTAGCATTGTAAAACACAGGAGGAATCTACCTTATTAAAGGTTGGGACCCCTACAAAATGGTAGAGTGCCATGTTTGCGTCCCTTGCATCCCATTCGCCAGAGACCTACTGCACCACCAGGTCTGAATCTCCGAAGCATAGTATTCTCTGGATGCCTATCTTCTTGGCCATCTTGATCCCGTGGATGAGTGTTTCTTACTCGGCAACATTGTTGGACGCTTTGAAGTGGATCTGGAGGACGTAATCCAGCTGGTCACCTTTGGGCGAGGTTATCATGATTCCGGCTCCGAGTCCTCCTCGCATCTTGGAGCCGTCGAAGTGTAGCTTCTAGTACGTTGAATCAGGGACCGATGACATGTACTGGGTTTCTGCCCAATCGACGATGAAGTTGGACAGTGCCTGGGATTTGATTTTTTGTCCTTCACTCATATTGGATGTTGTGTGCGGCGAGCTCGATGGCCCATTTTACCACGCGCCTGGTGGCGTCCTTGTTGCCGATAATCTCCACGAGCGGGGCCAGCGCCACCACCCGGATGGAGTGCTCTTGGAAGTAGTGCTTGAGTTTCTTGGCGGCCATATACATGCCATACACCAGCTTCTGGTAGTGGGGGTAGTTCTATTTGGAGAGCGGCAATAACTCACTTAGGTACTATACGGGGTGCTGGACCGGCTGGGCCTTCCCCTCTTCTAGCCTTTCCACTACCAGTACCATGTTGACCACTCTGTTTGTTGCAGCGATGTACATTAGCATTGGCTCCTTTGCTGCTGGTGCCGCCAAAATAGGCAGCGAGGTGAGCATGCGCTTGAGGTCATGGAAAGCTTCGTCGGCTTGAGCTGTCCAAATGAACTTGTCCGTCTTCTTCGTGAGTTGGTATAGGGGGAGGGCTTTCTCACACAGCTGGCTAACGAACCGGCCGAGGGAGGCCAAGAATCCGGTGAACTTCTGTACGTCGCGTAGGCTTTGTGGCAGTTCCATGCGCTCGATGGATCCGATCTTCTCCGGGTTCACCTCGATCCCCACTCGGAGACGAGAAACCCGAGGAGCTTGCCAGCTAGGACGCCGAATACGCATTTCTCCGGGTTTAGTTTGATCTGGAAACGGCGGATATTGTCGAATGTCTCCTTCAGGTCCTCGAGCTGTGTGTGCCGCTCCTTGGTCTTGATGACTACGTCGTCGACGTAGGCGTGCACGTTTTTACCGATCTGCGTCTGCAGGAATTTCTGCATGCAGCGTTGGTAGGTTGCTCCTGCGTTTTTCAGACCGAAGGGCATGGTAGTGTAGCAGTAAGCCCCATATGCGGTTATGAACAATGTCTTTATTTGATCGGCTACATTGAGCTTAATCTGGTGATATCCCGAGTAAGCGTCTAGAAAAGATAAAAATCAGATCTAGCGCTGGAGTAAATGACTCGTTGCTACAATCTAGTAGATAGATCTTGGCTTGTTTGTGTGCATGCGGTAGAAATTTTTTGTTTTCCATGCTACGAATCCCTATAGTACTTGTATGTTCTTGTAGCAGGATGATGTGTATGTGCTTGTAGCAGTAGATGTTTGGTTCCAAATAATCTCTAATTGTGTTTCAAAATATGTATGTGGCACATCAAGTTTTCACTGGGAGACCCCAAGAGGAGGGTATGATGAGCACAGCAGCAAGTTTTCGCTCAGATATGAAACCAAGGTTATCGAACCAGTAGGAGCAAGGAAACAACTCATAGGTGTTGCTAACAACTTGGAATCCAGCACAACACAAACTCAAGACTTTGCCCCAACTTACAGTGAGGTTGTCAATCTCACTGAGGTTTGCTGAAAACAAAGGATTAAACGTACAGTGTGGAAGGTAATGGTTGCTTGTAGAAAGTAACGGTAATAGTAGATGATGTAACAATGGTAAAGATTCGACCGGGGTCCAAGGTTCACTAGAGGTGTTCTCCTTAAGATAAATACCATAACATGCTGGATGAACAAATTACAACGGGGCAATTGACAGGACTGAGCAAGGCATAACAATGCAAATACTAGACATTCATGATTCCTATGATATTTGATTGGGCATTACAACAATATACATAGACCGCCATCCAACTGCATCTATGACTAGTAATCCACCTTCAGGTTGTCATCCAAACCCCATCAAGTATTAAGTTGCAAGATTAAGCAATGTGTGTAAAGTAAACAATACAATTGTTCCATGAACAAAATATTGTTGTTTTCTCCCTAGTAGCAACAGCACATCTATAACCTTAGAGATTCCTGTCACTTCCCCAGATTTAATAGAGGCATGAACCCACTATCGAGCATAAATACTCCCTCTTGGAGTCACTAGCATCTACTTCTCCAAGATAGCTACTAGCAACGGAAAGCATGTAAGATCACAAACAACACAGACATGATAGAATCAATAATCAATCTGACATAGCAATCTCAATATCCATTGGATCGCCGCAAACACAACATGTATGATTACAAATAGATGATCTTGATCATGAACGGAGCTTACAAGATCTAAACATGATAGCATAAAGGAGGAGAAATAACCATCTAGCTACTGTATGGACCCATAGTCCAAGGGTGAACTACTCACGCATCATACCAGAAGCTGGCATGGTGATGAAGAAGGCCTCAGGGGCGATCTCTCCCCTCCGACAGGGTGCTGGGAAGAGCTTCATATCCCCCTGATCTAGGGACGATGGTGCCGGCGGCTACAAACAGTTTCGTGGAGATCTGATCGGGTACTTAGGGTTTTGGCATCGGGGGTCTTTTATAGGCGAAGAGGCGAGGCGGGGGGCAGCCAGGGGGGTCACACCCTGCCCTGGCACGGTCTAGGGTGGGCCCACACCTGGGGGGTGCGGCCTCCCTATGGAGCCCCTCTGTCTCTCCTCTGGACTCCATGTTCTCTTCGGTGAAATATTAACTTTAGCTTTTGTCCTGTCCAATTCCGAGAATATTTCCTTACTAGCTTTTCTGAAACCAAAAACAGCAGAAAACAGGCATCTGGCACTAAAGCATCTTGTTAATAGGTTAGTTCCAGAAAATGTATAAAAATACCTCAAAGTGTAGACAAAGCATAGCAAAGTTGATACTAAACAAGCATGGAACATAAAAAATTATAGATATGTTTACGACATATCAAGCATCCCCAAGCTTAACGCCTTCTTGTCCTCGAGTAGGTAAGTGATAAAAAGAATAATTTTTGAGGTGACATGCACCATCACAATTTTGATCAAAACATTTGCAAGCATTGAAAGCTATGATCAAAGTACTCTAAACATGAGCATGGAAGATGAAGTTCTAACAATAGGACATAGTAACTATGTTGCAACATGAAAGGATACAGAGAAAGGATCATGAATAAAAATGCATTGAAAGACGTTTGCTTGTTTCACATATAGAAAACATAGCATAGTGGTATTCATCTTGTTCCTCATGGAGTACAAAAACATAAATGCATAGGACACCTTCAAAGTTCATAAGGGTGACTAGATACAAATGTTTCAAGAACAAGCAATATCAACATTATGAATAAATCAATAAGTTTTGGGACAATGCAAATAGAAATAAGAATGACAACCATGCACTCTTAATTGGTTCCTAAGGATAGAAGGTGGAGACTCAATATAAAAGTGGGAAGAAAGGCCCTTCAAAGGGAAGCAGGGATTTCAAGTTTCATAAAGAGCTTCCAAAAATTATGGTACTTGTTCATTGCCCCTACCATAAGCATATTGAAGTGATTAAGGTTCAAGTGAACAAAGTATGGAGTATATGATTGAAAAAATATAAGTTGGCAATCTCATGTCCCTTGAGTACGAGGGCCGTTCCTCGTGCTACTCAACTTTAGTTACCGGTAAGTTCTTGTCATTGTAAGTATATGTGTATCATAGAGAACCGCCAACGGGGTACCCCTCGCCCCATGACACAGGAGCTATCCCATATCAAAATGACAAGGCAACAGACAATAATCATCTCAGCAATCCTTTTATTTACCATGAGAATGGTGCATATTTTTTCTCTCTCTTTTTTCTATATCTTTTTTCTGAGGATGCTTCATGGATTGCTCACTATGGTGATGCTGCAAGTTTCCATCATAATTAGGTTGGTTTAGGCTAGCGGCCTAGGCATTTCTCTAACACATATACATAACTCCATGGACTTACAAGCTCCCCTTTTATTTCACACCGCCGACATCCATAAACAAAAGAGCATGATATCAACTGGGTAGATATTTACAGGTGTTGAAAGCGTTCCCCGTGACAGCACGGTTCTGCTAATTCCCAACTTATAAGTGCAAGCATATACAACATAGATGACACAATGGTTCAAGTTTATTAGGGGCAAGAAATATAAAGTGTGCCATCAAGTTTGTGAGAGCTTTACTCACTAATTTTCACATAACAAGTTTAATTTGGCAGATATATAAAACAAGAATATACTTGGAATGGTGTAACACACCATGCATAGGAATTTATAGTGGACACTTTGGAATAACTTGGTTTCTTGGGAGTTGGATGCATGAGTAGAGCTTAATCAATACAAGTGGAGGCTAGCAAAAGACTAGGAGCGACCAACTAAGAGAGCAATAATTGATGAAGAAGGGGATGCCTTGGTCATCCCCAAGCTTTGACGCTTGTACCTCTTAAATATTTATTGGGGTGACATGGGGTGGCATCCCCAAGCTTGAGCTTTTGTCCATTCTTTATCTCATTACATCATTCTTCCCCTACACTTGGAAATTTCCTTCACACAATCTTCATTAGCAACATTAGTACATTCAAAAGTAATAAACCTTTGGGTGTAGTTTCAAAATAGAAAAACTTTCATTAAAAACACAAGCTACTATAGAAATTCCTTCAAAAATCTCAATTCACCAAAAATAACTAAAAAATAAATCAATAAGAGGCAAATGCAAATAATGGCAGTAATCTGTCAAACAGACCAGCAAGTAAAAACCGATTTATTAGAAGACCTTTTGTTGCTCAAATAAAAAAGTATTGAACTAGCGAAAGTTATCTAACCACCTGGGAGATTTACTCAGAAAATTATAGCTCAATCCGACATATAGAGATTTTTCACGAATTTTTAGAGTGAAGCACAAAAATCTGTTTCAGGACAGCAACTTCTCCAAATCTTACTTCTCTCTCGTTAGAAGTTATTCTTGGCACAAAAATCAAACAAAAATGATAAGGAGAGGTTATTACAGTAGTAATAAATTCCAAGACTCAAGAAAACTATTGGGTTATCTCCCAAGAGGTACTTTTATTTAACGCATTTAAGTTAGGCACAAGAAGCAAGAATCAAATATTTTCAAATGAAGAAGCATTAAGATCAATACTCGAAATTTCTTCAACCAGGAAAGGTATCTCACCCAAATGTGTTCTATAGGATCCTCTCTCAAAACTCTTGGGTTTACTCTTTCATCAAATGTATTTTTAGAAACAATCCAATCAAAATTCTTTTCTAAGGCCTCATGCATTCATACAAGTTTAATTAAAAGGTATGGGTATTTTAATTTCCTCTCCATTGGGATTGGTTTTATCCAAGTTTTCTAATGTACCCATAACATCTACACATGAGCCTAGAATATTAAAGCGATCAAAGACCTTTTTAGCTTCTTTAGCAACATCATCGAACTCCTTTAGCAAAGTTTCTAGAATAAAATCTCACTGTCTAGCATCCTCAATTTCCTTTAGTTTAAGAAACATTATTTGCATCATGGGGTTAAGTTTAATAAAACTAGCCTCCAACATGTGAACTAAAGAAACTGCAACAATTTCATAATTAGGAGCAAGTTCTGCTAAGGATATATCCTCAATATCCTCAATATCCTCATGTTTGCTAATACGATTAAAGAATTCTTCAATATTTTCTTTCCCAATTATAGACCACTACCTATTGAAAGGTATTTCAGGGTGAACTTAGGGATCAACGTGGTGAGCTAGAGCAAGGTGACAACTATAGGAAGAGCTAATTTTTTGTGTGTTTTTTATAAGAAAAAGCAAACCAAACAGAACTAATTTTTTTAAAATTTTTGGTAAAAGGAAGCAAGAAAAACAAAGAAAAAGGAACTAAGCAAAAAAAAGTAAAGAGAATGGTTGTGTAGAACTCCCCTTGTGAATATGTCCTTAACTCCCCGGCAAAGGTGCCAGAAAAGTCTTTGTCGTGGCTCCATAGTAGAGCTTCGTTGGGAGACCCCAAGAGAAAGGTATGATGAGCACGGCAGCAAGTTTTCTCTCAGTTATGAAACCAAGGTTATCAAACCAGTAGGAGCAAGGAAACAACTCATAGTTGTTGCTAACAACTTGGAATCGTGCACAACAAAAACTCAAGACTTTGCCCCAACTTACAGTGAGGTTGTCAATCTGACTAGTTTGCTGAAAACAAAGGACTAACCTATAGTGTGGAAGGTAATGGTTTCTTGTAGAAAATAAATGGTAATAGTAGATGATGTAACAATGATAAATATTGGATCGGGGTCCACAGTTCACTAGAGGTGTTCTCCTTAAGATAAATAACATAACATGCTGGGTGAACAAATTACAGAGGGGAAATTGACAGGACTAAGCAAGGCATAACAATGCAAATACTAGACATTCATGATTCCTATGAGATTTGATTGGGAATTACAACAATATACATAGACCGCCATCCAACTGCATCTATGACTAGTAATCCACCTTCAGGTTATCATCCGAACCCCCTCCAGTATTAAGTTGCAAGCAATGGATAATTGCATTAAGCAATGTGTGTAAAGTTATGTAACATCCCAAAAATACTAACTTGGATCATCAAACTCTAATCATCAAAATTAGGGTTAACCAAAACTTTTATAATTAAAATTATGGAAGCATGCATGTGAGTATGCATTTCATTTTGAATTCTTTTGAACCACCTTGTTTGTGTGTTCCTTTGCTTGTAAATGGATTCTTAGGTGAAATAAACATCATCTAAACATTTCCCACACTTTTCCCAAAGACAAGTAAATCAAAACAAATAAAATAAGGGAATGGTCATTTTGACCAATTTAACTCCCATGCCTACTTTGGCTGTCTCAAACTTTCAGAACCTAACAGAAACTTTTCTGGATCTTTACACCCCTTGATTGTACTCATAACAAAGTATCAAGGCCCACTTTGTGATCATCCAGAAACTTTCAAATGCATAGTTTAAATGACATTTCAAAATTGAATCTTTCTCATATGGGAAGATCCCACTTTTTCAAAAACCACTCAAACAAGCTCAACTTTCAAAACCCAAGCATCTGCAGACTCATCAGCACCAACCTAGCACACCCACCAAAAATCTTTTCAAAATTCAAAACTTGAATTCTTGCGGCCATTTCATCAAACACCTTGCAGATTCAAATCTAACAAAATCAAAACACTATAGAGTGCAGTGTTTTGAGCCTAACTGGTTCCCTCTCTAGCTCACAATAGCCTCAGTAGATCATCTAACGAACTTAACTAATCACTAGCACCACTGTGAGATCGCTAATTCCATCAATGGTGAACAGCTGAAGCACACCATGTCACCCCAGTGTAGACAGCAAGCTAGGAAAGAAACTAGTCGTGCCAACCTTGTCTGGGAGATCATCCATGCCTCACCGCCCCCTCTCGACCAGCCCTGCCTCGAAGACATCGACCAGAGCACCCAGGAACGCCGCGCCCGTGCCTCTGTCAACCATGCTGAGCGTGCGCCAGAGCGCCACCCTCGACACACGCCCACAGACCGCGCGCCGCCCTCGCCGCGTGCATACACGACCGCCACCGACCCAGGAGACCGCTAGAGATCCCCGTTCGCCGCCCCATGCCGCACAGCCACCGCTCGCCGTCAAAGACGCCGCCTCTGCCGCGCAGAGCATCGCGCGTTCCAGACCAACCCGCACCGCCCCTACGCGCGCATTAAAGCCGTAGAGCATAGCCAGGAGACCACCAAGCGATCGCCACCACCGTCCATGCCTCTAGCCGCCCGTAGCCATGTCGCCACCGTCGCCTGCCCATGCCGTTCGGTCTTGTCGTCGTGACTATAAATAGAGGCCACCCCTGCTCGAATTTTTACACCATTCCACTCCTATCTCACCCAGAACCACCCCATCTAAGTCCCAGAGCAAGGCGAGCAGCGCATCGCTGGAATCGCGCTGGAGCAGGTCGCCTCTGGAGAAGAAGGGCGCCGTCGATTTCGTCCACCCCAGGAGCTGCCGCGACCACCCCTGAGTTCGCCGTCGTCGACTTCTTCGTTCGCCCGCCTCGCCGACCCTCGCCTGCACCCCGGTGATCCCCCAACGACCCCCACTGGCCGCTCTAGGTTTCTGTCTTGCCGGCGTTGCCCAACATCGACGATGACCCTCAGCCGTTGGATTAGAACCAGATCGAACACACCACATCACCCCATACCGTTTCGCACCCCGTGTCTCACTGACGCGTGGGGACAGCCACTTAAACATCCCGCGGAAGCGCTGCGCTTAGCAGGCCGGCCCAGTAGCACTTCCCGCGCAGCCCAGTTATTTGAATTAAACCTTTTCCATTTTATTTCAAACACACTTCTGTACCCAGTTTCAAAAATCAACCCAGATCGATTCAGTGCACCAAATTGAATGAAACCAATTTTGTTAGAAAGGTCTGGGAATGATGAATCCAAGCCCGTTGGATTCAAGTCATTTGGATCTGTATATTAAACTTGGCAAAAATAACAAGGCAGAAGCTTTTCTGCATTCAAACATTTTTCAAATTAAAACCATAATAGCTTTTGAGTTGATTCCAACTCTCAAAAATCAAATTTAATCATACCTTTCAGAATATATAAAAATATATAGGTTTACTTACAGAAATAATGACCAAGTAATAAAAGAATGCCACATATCAATTTCTAGCCACTTTAATTAATTAAAATAAAAGGGTAAAACCTTATTAAATTGTGACACCACTTTAAATCACTTTCCCATGGACTAAAATATGTGGTGATGACATGTGTCAACATGATACCATGTTTGGTTTGGAGAATATTAAATCTTAAGTAGTTTTTCAATGAGTAGAAATTACTTTTCTAAAAATAAAAGGAATTAAACCAACCTTTAATCTTGTAATGTTAGTGATGATGCTAGATCATCTATCAGACCCTTTTGTGTGATGATTGCAAGTAGTTAAGTATTGTTTGGTGATTGTGTACATCGTATTTATTTATAGACACTAGTACCGACCAAGGATACGAGGAGGAAGGAGGATACTACGAAGAAGAAGCCGAGGAGAACTTCAACCACTGCTCTCCACAAGGCAAGACTTACCAACCAAGTGGACCAATGCAAGCTAACACTTGCAAGATACTTTACCTATGCAAGCCTAATACTACTAGTGAATGTGCAAGCTAACCCTTGCAAGATATTCCACTAATGCAAACAAACCCTTACTTGTTACCATGCCAACTATATGCCTTAAGCATATGTGATCATACCCACTTGATAACCCAATCCTAGTTTTATTTGCAAGCTTTCTATTTTATTTCCTTATCAAAGCTACTTCCTTAGAGAGTACTCAAGTGACTTGTAGATTCTAGAAAGATATAGTTGAAGGTTGCATAAAGAGCATAAAATTTGGCCTAAGCTAGAAACCTTGATACCATCCTAAGATATAAGGTTGTACTTAGTTGAAACTCCACTAGCTTACCACCCCTCATTAGTACTTACCCCCACTTGTAGATGCTAGTGCTAAGCATAAAACTTGAGCAAATGTAGATGGGAATACTTGGTGAAAATGGTTATGAAAACCTTAGAATGATGGATCATTCTACTGAGATGTTTTGACATGTGTTTCTGAACACCGGATGATTTTGGTGATGAAAATGTTGAGGCATGAGCCTTAGCCCTTTATAAAACTGATGGTTGTCTGGATGCGATACCATTGCAATTTTATCGTACAACCACAATACCCGAAGATTGGGTAGGGCTTGACTGGAAACTTATATACCTTAGTATTAGTTCCCTCGCGGCCAAGGTCTGAGCTGAGGCTACCTTGTGAAGATTGTCCACCTGTGCAGTAACCAAGATGATAGTTGGTCATGGTTGGGAGGCCAAACTCACAGGAGAGGTGCTTATACTAGGGCGTGTAATTGAAAGGTTAGGATTGATTATCCGCATACTGAGTATGGTGAATTCAGGATTTTTTCCTGACGGATGTATCGAATGTTGTGGTGAAAGTGTACAATCTCTGCAGAGTGTCAAACTATTCGAATAGCCGCGTC
Source organism: Avena sativa (assembly GCA_916181665.1). Classification (NCBI taxonomy): domain Eukaryota; kingdom Viridiplantae; phylum Streptophyta; class Magnoliopsida; order Poales; family Poaceae; genus Avena; species Avena sativa. The sequence continues at coordinate 106,159,752 of OV702283.1, forward strand.
CGCGGTTATGGACAGTTGGAGTGGCCATACTGTTCCCCGTCAGACTTTTCAAAATGACTTATGAAATGAATTGAAACTTTGACTTGACCACAACAGAGTGGTGATATGAAATACAAGATCCCACTTAGGTGTTATAAAACTTTAGCTAGCATTCGTTGCTTCCAAACTTAGTAGAGATAAATCTGGCTTTTGCAAAACAACCCTAAAGCCTAGTGTCCTATTATCAAAAACCCCTTTCACTTGTTAGTATTAGTTTGCGAGTACTTAAAGAGTACTCATGGCTTTGTCCCTGGCTATTCCCATGGCCAGACTATGAAGAGGACTACCTGGAGGATGGACCCCAGGAAGGTTACGACAACTAGGATCATCTCCCATCGTCAGCATTGCCTGTGACCCCGAAGATGGAGCTTCGCCTACGCTACCGTTATTATTACGTATTCCGCTGCTTGTGTTGTATTAAGAACTGGATCATGAGATCCTTATTTGTGTAAGACCTTATGTATGGTTTGTAATGGATGATGTACTGTGGTATCCAATTCTGTTATGTCTCGCAAAAATGGTAATCCTGGGATTGCGATGTATGGCATAACAGGCATCTGGGATTAAAAATCCGGGTGTTGACAAGTAAACAATACAATTTTTCCATGAACAAAATATTGTTGTTTTCTCCCTATTAGCAACAACACATCTATAACCTTATAGATTCCTGTCACTTCCCCAGATTTAATAGAGGAATGAACCCACTATCGAACATAAATACTCCCTCTTGGAGTCACTAGCATCTACTTGGCCAAGATAGATACTAGCAACAGAAAGCATGCAAGATCACAAACAACATAGACATGATAGCATCAATAATCAATCTGACATAGCAATCTCAATATCCATCGGATCCCCGCAAACACAACATGTATGATTACAAAAAGATGATATTGATCATGAACGGAGCTTTTAAGATCTAAACATGGTAGCAAAAAGGAGGAGAAAAAACCATCTAACTACTGTATGGACCCATAGTCCAAGGGTGAACTACTCATGTTGGGGATATGCTATATGGGTATCCTAATAGCATGTCTCTTATCCGACTAACCCGGGTGGCCCATAGTCGGTAGCATGGCCTGTGGCCTGTTGGGCGACCCAGTTAGGTGGATCCAGAAGGGAGGCCCATGCCGGATAAAGGAAGGCTACGGTGGAGTCACCAGCGTACCCGGAGCCTTGGCGTGCAAGATACACAAGACTAGTGATAGACGGTGTAGGACTCTGTAACCTGTCCGACTAGGACTCTTCCCTGTAACCCTAGGACCTGGCGACTATATAAGTCGGGCCTATGGGAGCCTTTAGGGCACAATCATAGTCAACTTTAGACAACCTCGCACAGCAAACATATCTCTGTAACTCGGCGTATTGCCCTTATAGTGATTTATAGCAGGAGTAGGATTCTGCCACCGTTGTGGGATCTGAACCTGGGTAAGCTGTGTTACCTCGTACCCGTCAACCGTCCGCCTTACCCCACGTCTCTAAACACGCACTATGAGGACCCCTCCATGGCGTACTCGTCGGCAATACCACGACAGTTGGCGCCCACCATGGGGCAAGAGGCGCTTCACGCTCTTCAGCGGGCGAGGACCAAGATCTTCGCGGGAATCGGAAAAACCGTAGCCATCGGCCGTGTTATTTTCTCCGGCAACATTCCAGTCGTCCCTTCGGACGAGTTCTGGATCCCGTTGAAGACGAACCCTACACGGTGTTCGATCGTTCCTATCGGAGACATCCACCTCGTCATCAGCGAAACCGACTCTGGCACTAGTTCCCTGGAAGTCGGAGGAGCATCAAGACCCGCACGGACCGCCTACGGGCAGGATACGTTCGCGGAAGGATCGATGTCGCATCTCTCTTCGGAGTTTGCCGGCAAAGATCGGAAAAATTCAAGATCCGCACGGACCGCCTACGGGCAGGACACGTTCGCGGAAGGATCGATGTCAGATCTCTCTTCGGGGTTTGCCTGCAAAGATCAGAAAATTTCAAGGAGGAAGGAGTCCGGCTACAAGCGAAGTCGGAAGAACAGACCGCGAGGCAAGGGAAAGGGGAAGAAGGAGGAGGAGGAGTCCAAGAATTCAAGTGAAATGGACGAGGACGTTGACCCCAAGCACTCCGCCAAGAGCGACGACAAGGGCAAGAACCCCTTCGCAAAGAAGGACCCAGTCTACCACACTTTCCTTGGCACCCCCACCGTCCGACAACAGAAGACCTCTCTGAGGATCCTGATGGCCACTCTCCCCCCAGTTCCCCAGTACATGCGCTGGTCAGAGGTTCCAATAACTTGGGACATGACAGACTACCTAGACCTTGTGCCCACGGAGAACCAGTACGCCATGGTCATCAACCCATTGATTGACAGCGTGGAGTTCACCAAGTGCATGGTGGATAGTGGAAGCAGCATCAACATCATGTACCTGGATACACTGCAGAAGATGAACTTGACGGAGGCAAACCTAAGGCGGACCAACACCGTTTTCCACGACGTAGTTCCTGGTTGGGAGGCTCGGTCCCTGAGGTGCATTACACTTCAGGTAGCCTTTGGCGATGTTAATAATTATTGCCAAGAGCGCATGACCTTCGAGGTGGTCCCCTTCAAGAGCGTGTACCACGTCATATTCGGCCGCGACATATTCCACACGTTCATGGCCAAGCCATGCTTCGTCTACAACAAACTCAAGATACCCGGACCAAACGGCATCATCACTGTATCCGGAAGCTTTACCAAGGCAAGAGACTGCGAGATCAACGAAGCAGCCATTGCAGAAGCTGTCTTCTACAGTGAAGAATTCAACGAGATCCAGAGCAAGGTCGATGACTTAGAGATGTCCGCGTCAAAGAAGCAGATCTCCGACTCCGCTCCTGCGTTCAAAGCCGCCATCGAGACCAAGCCGGTGGAACTTGTGGTAGGCGATGCCTCCAAGGTCACCGCCATTGGGACAAACCTGGATCCCAAATAGGAAAGCGCGCTCATCGAGTTCCTCCGTGAGAACAGGGACATCTTTTCCTGGCAACCTGCCGAAATGAAAGGTGTACCTAGGGAACTTTCCAAGCACAGCTTAAACATTGATCCAAAATGAAAACCAGTGAAACAACCTCTACGACGCTTTGGAGATGAGAAGAGACGCGCCATTGGCAAAGAGATAGCTAGGTTACTTAAGGCTAGATTTATCCGAGAAGTCCTTCACACCCAATGGGTGGCCAATCCTGTACTTGTCCCCAAAAAGGGAACCAATGAATTAAGAATGTGCGTTGATTACACCGGCTTGAACAAAGCATGTCCCAAAGATCCGTTTGCTTTGCCTCGCATTGACCAAGTCATTGACTCGACGACTGGCTCGAAACTTTTGTGTTTTCTCGATGCATATTCAGGATACCACCAGATCAAGATGAGGAAGTCGGACCAATTGGCCACTTCGTTCACTACCCCTTACGACAAGTTTTGCTATGTCACGATGCCCTTTGGGCTGAAAAACGCAGGTGCTACTTACCAGCGGACAATGCAACGTTGCCTCCACGACCAAATTGGTCGGAACGTTCATGACTATGTGGACGATATTGCGGTAATGTCTAAAAAGTCAAACTACTTAATCTCCGACTTAAAAGAAACCTTTGATAATCTCCGGAAATACAACATGATGCTCAATGCCAAGAAGTGCGCCTTCGTGGTTCCAGCCGGCAAATTGTTGGGCTTCATCGTTTCCCAACGTGGAATCGAGGTCAATCCGGAGAAAATCAAGGCCATCTTAAACATAAACCGTCCGACATGCCTAAAGGACATTCAACGACTAACAGGTTGTGTTGCAGCAGTTAGTCGGTTCGTTAACCGACTTGGAGGGAAGGCTCTGCTGCTGTACAAGTTGCTGAAGAAGGTGGACAGATTCACGTGGACGGATGAAGCAGATGCAACATTGAAGCATCTCAAGGAGATTCTTTCCTCAGCGCCCATCCTTGCAGCACCCGAGCCTGGTGAGCCCCTATTAATTTACATGACGGCAACCAACCGGGTAATCAGCATCGTCGTCGTGGTAGAGCGGAAAGAACCAGGCTATGAGCACGGAGTTCAACGACCAATTTACCACGTAAGCGAGGTCTTGACGGAGTCAAAGCAGCGTTACCCGCACTACCAAAATATAGCTTACGGAGTATTCCTTGCTTCTCGGAAGCTGAGGCATTACTTTTAGGAGCACCCAATAATAGTGGTGAGCAAGACTCCACTGTCTGACATTATCAATAACAGCGACGCTACAGGAAGGGTCGCGAAGTGGGGCATTGAGCTTGCCGCCTTCGAGATCACCTACAAAAGACGCGACGCTATCAAATCACAAGCCTTGGCGGATTTTGTTGCAGATTGGATGGAGATGCTAGACGCTACTCCGTTGCCAGAACCAGAGTATTGGGTGATGCACTTTGACGGATCAAATCTGCTCAACGGCTCGGGGGCTGGTGTATTGCTACAGTCACCAACAGGAGACAAGATACACTACGTTCCGCAGATCCACTACGAGGCTACAAACAAAATGGCGGAGTATGAAGCACTCATTCACGACTACGTGTACCCAAGGATATTGGCATCAAGCGCATAGTTTGCTGTGGAGATTCCGACTTGGTTGCCCAGCAGGTGGCTGGCACCTGGAATGCGCGGGACCCTATGATGGCGGCATGTCGAGACGAAGTGGACGAGATAGCCAAGAGCTTCTTGGGCTACGAAGTCAAGTATGTGCCTAGGGAGCAAAACGAGGCGGCTGATCTGCTGTCTAAGCTTGGATCAGGGCGCAAGCGAATTCCGCTAGGAGTTTTCCTAGATCATCTACGCACACCGTCCGTGAAGGGCGCCGATATCGACAACCCGGATAGAGCTGACTCTTCCATCAACATGGTGACTAAGGTCCCTCTGGATTGGACAAAACCGTTCATGGAGTATCTCGAACACGTAACTTTTCCCAACGACAAAGTCGAAAGACGGCAAATAGTACAACGAGCAAAGGGTTATACCATAATCAATGGGAAACTCTATAAAAGGAGCACTACTGGTGTATACCTAAAGTGTGTTTCCCAGCTAGAAGGTATGGAAATCCTACGCGAAATCCATCTCGGAGATTGCGGGCATCACGCCGCTCCTCGATAGTTGGTCGCAAAAGCCTTCCGGCAAGGATTCTACTGGCTGACCGTGAAGGCGGACGCCGACAAGATGGTTGAGACATGCATGGGATGCCAGTATTATGCCCGATAACCACATGGTCCTACTGAAGAACTGCGAACAATACCAATAACTTGGTCGTTTGCGGTTTGGGGGCTGGACATGGTTGGACCGTTACAGACGGCACCTTGTGGATTTACGCATCTACTTGTAGCAGTTGACAAATTCACTAAATGGATAGAAGCTAAACCCATTAGAAAGTTTGATGGGGCAACTGCCCTAAGGTTCGTCCGAGATCTAGTGGTGAGGTTTGGTCTCCCACATAGCATTATCACCGACAACGGCAGCAATTTATCACTCGGAGAAGTGGAGGCATATTGCTGGGAGAAAGGCATCCGACTTGACCTTGCATCTGTGGCACACCCACAATCCAATGGTCAGGTTGAGCGAGCCAATGGATTAATTCTGCAGGGAATCAAGCCACGTCTTGAGGCACCACTACATAGAGCAGCTGGAGCCTGGGCGGAAGAATTGCCATCTATGTTGTGGAGTTTACGAACTATACCCAACAGATCTACTGGCTACACCCCTTACTTCATGGTATATGGAGCAGAAGCCATCCTGCCCTCCTACATCCTCCACGATGCACCAAGAGTTGCCGCCTACGACGAGGATGACGCTGAAGAATCCAGACGCCTAGATGTGGACCTTCTCGAGGAGGAGCGCCTTTTGGCATGCCAAAGATCCGCCATCTACCAGCACAAGCTACGCAGCTACCATAGTCGCCGCGTTCGGCATCGCTCGTTTAAAGAGGGGGATTTGGTGCTCTGACTTAAGTAGAAGAAGTCACACAAATTATCCCCGCCATGGGAAGGACCGTTCATCATAAGCAAGGCTCTGCTCAATGGGTCTTACTACCTTGTTGACAATAACTAAAGGATAGACCCAACGAGGATCATAAGTGTAAGCGACGTGACCCGGATGATAACTACCTGGAGATTGATCGACCATGGAACATAGCACAGCTACATCCTTTTTACACTTAGCATTTTTTATCTAATTGTGTACCTCTTATATGATCAATGAAATAAAGCTCTTTGGTTCACTCATATTTCTGAATCTTCTACCTCCTTTAGTGTTCATTTTTGGATCATGTAAAACCTTTATGCACAAGCTTTGCGTTTGCACTTGTGAAAGTTACGCCTACGGGCGTTAGCTTATGTTTTCTGGTCTACACGTTCTTTGTCGTTTTTATGTGGATTCTGGAGTATTGACTTTTGGCACTTATTGTAGGCGATTTTGTGCTCAGGTTATTAACGGTGCCATTAAGCATCATCACCTAAGCGCATGGTTCCGACAACGAGTCTTGCGACTCACGAAAAGTCAAGCATAAGAACCAAAGTAATGGATAAACCAGCACTTGCTTAAAAAATATATACATGCTGGAAATTAGTTCTTAAGTAGCAGGACATAACAACCATTGTTTTCCGCCTTAAGTTACATCGCCAAGTTTTTTCCGCGCATACACCAAAGGTGAAACAAATATTACATAGTGTTTTTCATTCTTTGGGCGCAGGAGACTTGGAAGCAGCATCGTCCCCAGCCGGAGAATCACCCTCGACGTCGGCGCTATGATGAGACTCGGAGGAATCCTGGATGACGCTTTCGATGGTGTTCATGGGCACGAAGACGTCGATGTCCACCAACTCAGCAACTCTGGTGTCATAACCCGCGAGTGATGACACGATGGCTTCGTGATCAATCTCTTTCCCGTCATCATCAACATCGGGGATACCAGAGGTCACCATGTCGATGTCGGCACCTTCGTAGTGTGCCTTCACCATTGAGAGCGCCATCCTTGCGCCAGACCGTGCACATGAAGCTTTCCAGCTCGTGACACGCTCGGGGGCTCGGCGCAGAATCTTCGAGTACTTCGTCACGGAGTCCGAGGCCTTGATGTATATCTGGAGGGACTTGGCAATCTCCTTGGCCTGGGTGATGGCGGTGTTGATGAAGTTGCCGGCAAGAACCATGCATTCCTTGTCCGAAGGAGGCGAGCGGGTTAAACCCATAGGAGCTGAAAATTTTGACAAGGAGCGCATGAGTCCAATAAACTCTAAGTATCCAGACTACAGAAATACAAGGAGGAGGAAACTTACTGAAGATGCTGTCCTTGGCCTGCCAGAGGGTGTCCGCCAAGGATTCCTTCTCTTGTTGGAGGAGCTTAAACGCCTCGCTGTGGTGTTGGTTTTGCTCATCAGCAGCTTGCTTCTGATCTTTTAAGATCGCAAGCTCCTCCTTCAAGCGATTGATTTCCGCGGAGGCGGAATCCTGCAGGGCTTTCATAGAATCCTCATGCTTCTTCAGCATCTCTTCCCTCTCCTTCTTAAGGATTATGTTCTCGCTGTCCAGCTGCTGGATGTGCTTGGACTGCTTGACAATATCCTTGGCCTTGGCGACATGCTCTGCAAGTCGGAGAAAACAAAGTACGCAGTGAGTACTCGGAGGTTATAGGCACAAAAATAAGACGGAAATGCGCCAAAAGAAACATACTCTTGTTTTTGATGATCTGTTCCTTCAAGATGGCAGTTTTACCCTTTTCGGCTTCAAGATCTACGCGCATATTCTGGTACTTGTCGTTGGCCATGCCCCTCTGAGCATTCTCGTTCTGTGGAAAAAAGGAAAAAGTTAAACCGTTGTTTAGTCTGCTTGGAGCGCCTAGTCGGAAACTTTCCACCTAGGCGCTCGGGGGCTATAGTGAGAGTTTTTTAACTTAGCAATATGCTTAGCTTTTCTTTAAGCATCTAGTCAGAGCTAATTCAGTTCTCGATTAGAAGCTTGGGGGCTACAGTATAAAGTTTTTAACTCAGAATCTGCTTAGCTTTTCTTTAAGCATCTAGTCGGAACTAGTTCAGTTACAACTAGAGTCTTGGGGGCTACAGTATTGAAAATTATAAACACTGTGTATGCTACTCTTAAAGCATCTAGTCGGAATAGTTTATTCCATCTAAATGCTTGGGGGCTACAGTGAGAGTTTTTTCTAACTTAGTCACTCTTAGAGCATATAGATGCAAAACCTATGGTTTTCCGTCTACATCCTCGGGAGCTACAGTGGGATACTCATATGAAATGCAAAAGGCAAAGTAAAAACTTACAAGTGCAATAATCTTGATGTTTGTAGAACTCTCGGCTAGCAGCTTGCCGAAGGAAATGCTATTTCCTCTCAAGATATTCGCTTGTTGGAGTAGTTCCTCAAGACCGCACGTTGGAGATGACGGTACTCCTCCAGGAACCAGAGTTGTGTCACTCGGCGTGAGCACCGGGTAAACAATCTTCGGAAACTCAAAATTTTTCTGGGGAGTAGGGGCACCGCCTTCGGCAGAGGTACCAGCTCCCACCACTGCCTTGCCACTACCGATGGCATCCTTAGCCGGAGCTTTAGCCATTTGTAGAGCAGTGCTCTCCTGCGTCGCCTGCTCGCCGACAACAGCGAGTTCGGTAGAGGCGCCAGAATCCACTTCCATGGCGGAAGGGCCTGGTGCCTCCTAGGCTTGAGAGCTTGTCGGGGCAGATGAAGGCTTGACAACAGGAGTAGGAGGGGCGATGGCGGGGGAGGAGTCGCGATGCAGCATGTCCTCGATATTTCTAAAAGCCCCCAAAGTTTTGGAGGACTTCTTGAGTCTGGTCGTGGCTTTCTTCCTGAAACTTGCAAAGTGCATAAGTACAGAAACAAGACAGATAAGTAGGCAATGTCGGAGAATGAGAGGCTTACACTAGGGGGGCGCTTTAGCAAAAATCCCGGTGGCTTTTCTCTTTTCCGCCTCTAGGGCGGCGGTAGACTTCTTGGAGGCTCCACCCTCCGTCTTCTTCTTCTTGCCTCCGTCGGCAGCGTCAGAGGTGGAGCCAGGTTTCGCGCCAACGGGACATCGTCGTCGGACACGACCGTGACTTCCTTCATCTTTGGATCATAGATTTGGGCAGCCAGGTTGCCCTCATCTAGATCGCTAAGCTGTTAAGTGAGAAATCACCATGTTAGATAAGATGGTACTGGCAAGACGGAAAAATGGAGCAATGTCGTAAACGGAAAATAAATACCTACCTTTGGGCACTTGCCATCTACAAACATGTCGTAGGTGATGGTGAAGCCACGCTTCTTATCCTTCACCTTGAAGATGTCCTTTAGGCGGAGCTTGACGGAGTCGCTCGAGAAGTTATCCACGGAGATCCGGAGGGTATCACTTCGATCACTGGTATACTCGTGCATGAACTTCGCAAGGTGCTGCAGAGGTTGGATTCGGCTGATGAACAAGCACATGGCTAGGTCCAAGCCGATCAAGCCCGTCTCTACGAACCATTCGATCTGCCTTATTGCGCGAGAAGCGTCGAGGTCGGAGGGTAGGGAGGCATGGGATCTCCATGTAGAAACTTCAGCGGCGGCTCCATCCACGAAGTCCAGGTACGTCACTTCTCTGCCCGCCAAAGGAATGTCGGGGCCGTACAAGTACGTCTGTTTCCAGTTCTTGCAGGACTCGTGGCCGACGATGTCGGGGAACCGCCGGCCAGGTCGAATCTTGAAGCTTATGGTGCCGCAGTTCCTAAGCTCTTCCTTACTATGCCCGGCTTCACGTTTGACGGTGAAGAAGTACACGAACAAGTCTAACCTAGGCCTTATCCCTAGGTAACCCTCTCAAAGTGCCGCGAAGTTGCTAAGCACTAAGATGCTATTGGGGGAGAGGTTGTGGGGTTGGACCTTGTAGTGGTTCAAGACGGAGAGAAAGAAGTGGGAGATGGGCAAGGAAATGCCGCGTACCAGCTGAGCCTTGAGGTACACCTTTTCTCCGGCTTGGGGAGAAGGTGTCACATCGCCGGCCGGCGCCGCCCGCCAGGCAAGCCCCTCTGTCGCGGGGAGGTAGCCTTCAGCGACCATCTCCTGGATGTCGCGGTCGGTAATGTCCGAGCCGCACCAGTCATCCTTGTGCGAGTCTGGCTCTTCTTCCAGTGGCTCTAGCGCCGACAGATTATGGTCGCCGCCGGTGGTTTCGATTACCGCCGATGCGGGGATGACCAGGCCCTCTGGAGGCATGACGACGGAGCTCGTCGGCTTCGCTGCGGCCTCGCTCGACGCCGCCATCGATGGGGAGGAGCTACTGCTGGCCATGGAGTGTTGGAAGGATGCGACTGACGCAGATGGAAGCTAGGGTTTTCGAGGTTTCTCGCGGAGAGCTCCAGGAGGCGTGCGGCTGGAGGAAGAAGACGATGACGCGAGAGGAATGAGGTAAAAAGTGGAAAGTGTCCCATGGTTACTATTTATCATACTCTGTGTCAAGATTCATGCAGCTAATCGGATGGTTGCCGCGTAGACGACGTGTTCGTGAACGTGCGCGGTAATTTCGCCACGTCTCCAACCGCCGCCGCCAACGGTTCGTATCGCCTGCGCGGGAAAATTGGATATGATTGCGTTCTTTGCATGTGTGAGTTACGAGGCATCGCTGACCTAATCCTACGACGTCATAGCTGACACGGGTAGATGACCCATCACATCGAAGATTCCGGCATGGACGGATTTAATCCGACTACGGAAGAGTACGATGGAAGATTCAGCTTTTCTCCGGCTTACAAATCAAAGACGGAGAAAACTTTGCAGGTTTCTTTGGGAGGACTACAAGATATTGCTTGACGATTTGCCGACATCCATCTAGATGGAGCATTCCACGTAAAGAGGCAAGACGACGCAAGATCTCGGAGTTCTCCAGGGGCTACTGTTCGGGATATGCTATATGGGTATCCTAATAGCATGTCTCTTATCCGACTAACCCGGGTGGCCCATAGTCGGTAGCATGGCCTGTGGCCTGCTGGGCAGCCCAGTTAGGTGGACCTAGAAGGGAGGCCCATGCCGGATAAAGGAAGGCTACGGTGGAGTCACCAGCGTACCCGGAGCCTTGGCGTGCAAGATACACAAGACTAGTGATAGACGGTGTAGGACTCTGTAACCTGTCCGGCTAGGACTCTTCCCTGTAACCCTAGGACCTGGCGACTATATAAGTCGGGCCTATGGGAACCTTTAGGGCACAATCATAGTCAACTTCAGACAACCTCACACAGCAAACATATCTCTGTAACTCGGCGTATTGCCCTTATAGTGATTTATAGCAGGAGTAGGATTTCGCCACTGTTGTGGGATCTGAACTTGGGTAAGCTGTGTTACCTCGTACCCGTCAACCGTCCGCCTTACCCCACGTCTCTAAACACACACTGTGAGGACCCCTCCATGGCGTACTCGTCGGCAATACCACGACAACTCACGCATCATACCGCAGGCTGGCATGGTGATGAAGAAGGCCTCCGGGGTGATCTCTCCCCTCTGTTAGGGTGTCGGGAAGAGCTTCAGATCACCCCGATCTAGGGACAATGGTGGCGGCGTCTACGGACAATTTCGTGGAGATCTGATCGGGTACTTAGGGTTGTGGCATCGGGGGGCTTTTATAGGCGAAGAGGCGAGGCGGGGGGCAGCCAGGGGGGTCACACCCTTCCCTAGCACGGTCTAGGGTGGGCCCACACCTGGGGGGTGCAGCCTCCCTATGGTGCCCCTCTGTCTCTCCTCTTGACTCCATGTTCTCTTCGGTTAAATATTAACTTTAGATTTTGTCCTGTCCAATTCCGAGAACATTTCCTTACTAGCTTTTCTGAAACCAAAAACAGCAGAAAACATGCAACTGGTACTGCGGCATGTTGTTAATAGGTTAGTCCCAGAAAATTTATAAAAATACCTCAAAGTGTAGAAAAATCATAGCAAAGTTGATACTAAACAAGCATGGAACATCAAAAATTATAGATACGTTTATGACGTATCAATGGTTTGGTACTATTATTACATTTTGGAATTCAGGTTTTATTTGAGCATGCAAATTCAGAACTCATGTGGAGGTACTTTTTCTGCTTCAGTGCAAAGCCATATTTTTCGAAAGTCACTAGAATATGGGGGCAGAAATGACGCATCACTGAATCTACTCGAAAAGTTTAAGCAAAAGTGATGCGTTTTAATGGTATATTCTGTCATATATCTAATTGTCACCAATGTTAGGTAAGGTGCCTTGAACTAAAAGATTATAGTTATTCCTGCAAAAACTATGGTGCATCGTAATTCTGAATTGAGCTTGAGAAATTTTGGTTGAATTTCATAGTACTCCCGAGATCTCTAGATGAACAAACCTGGGAGCAGGAGCTGGTGGCGCAGCACACGATATAGTTACAGATGGGCAATGCTAGGGCGTCGAAGTGGCATTAGTCGAGCGCGTCCACGATCTCCTCTAGATCGTCGATGAGCAGCACCTCCTTCTGGCAGTTGGTAACCGACCACCTCCTCAGCACGCCCTGCATCACGACGCCGGCGAGCCCGGGCACCTTGTGCAGGAACTGCAGCACGCGGTAGACGAGCTGGTGGTGGTACGCGTGCAACCACCGTGTCCACTGCAGCGGCAGCAGCACCTGGAGCAGGAACGTGCGATGCTCTTCCTTGAGCGGCACCGCGAAGCCGATGATGATGCTTCCGTAGATCTCCAGCACCTTGCCCATGCCCCAGGAGTAGGCCGGTGCGGTGTTGTCCTCGTCCACGAACCAGAGGAGGGCCTTGTCCATGGATCAGCACATGCAGGCGTCCTTGAGGCGGTCTCGCTTGCACAGGTCCTCGGAGACAAATAGCGTGAGGAGGGATGTCAGGAAGCGGTGTGGTCGACGTGCGCGCATGGACTTGGCATCAGTGGCAACAATGGAGGCCAGGAGCACATCATAGACGGCCCCGTGGTGCGGCCACGATGGGAGGAGGAGGGGAAGCGGAGGAGGCGTGGCGTCTATGCCGGCTGTGGGAGGCAGCCGGCGGTGGGTAAGGGGAAGATATCGAAGAAGGAAAGGGGAATGAGAGAAGAGAAAGAAAGGGGTCAGGGGCGCTGTGGATAAGCCTATTACCACTAGCAGCTTGGGGCCCACCAACATGTGTGGCGCACAGGAAAAACATGCGCCACTAATACGCCTTCTACGCGTGGAACATCTCCAACGTGTGCGCCACGGATATGCTTCCCAAGGATGGGGTCTGCCACCAGCTCTAGGGCCCACATATTAGTGGTGTAGCGCGTCGAGCGTGCGCCGCAGATATGAGAAGTTCAGTGGCGCATGATTGAACCAATGCGCCACGGATAAGGACCCGTGGGGCACCGTTTACATGTGCGCCATGATGACCCACAAGTGTAGGGGATTGCAACAGTCTTCGAGGGAAGTAAAACCCAATTTATTGATTCGACACAAGGGGAGCCAAAGAATATTTATAAGCCTTAAGAACTGAGTTGTCAATTCAGCTGCACCTGTAAATAGGCTTTCTCACAGTAGTTTATCAGTAGCAACAATTTTGTAGTAGCAATCAAAGTAACAGCAGTAGTAACAATTGTAGTAAATAGCAAGATTTGAGTGCGGTATGCATAGGGATGGATGGACGGGCGTTGGATGGACAAGACTATTCATGTAATATCAATACCAAGGGTATTTGCAGATAAATAAGGTAAAGCATCCAAGTACTAAATAATCATAGGCATGTGTTTCATATATAGTCATACGTGCTCGTAATGAGAACTTGCACAACATCTGTTGTCCTGCTAGCCCATTGCAGCGGGGCCTCAAGGGAATCTACTGGCTATTAAGGTACTCCTTTTAATAGAGTACCGGATCAAAGCATTAACACTCGATGAATACACATGATCCTCACATCACAACCATCCCCTCTAGTTATCCCGATTTCTGTCACTTCGGGGCCTTGGGTTCCGGACAATAATATGTGTAAACAACTAGCAGGTAAGATCACAAACAATAATATCATCATGAATCAATAACATGTTCAGATATGAGATCATGGAACTTGGGCCCTAGTGACAAGCATTAAGCATAACAAGTTGCAACAATGTCAAAAAGCACTAACAATAGATACTAGGCACCATGCCCTAACAATCTTATGCAATTACATGATAGATCTCATCCAATCCCTACCATCCCCATAGCCTACTACGGGGGATTACTCACTCATGGATGGGTGAAACATGTATGGTTGATAGAGAGGCGTTGGTGATGATGGCGATGATCTTCTCCAATTCCCCATCCTGGCAGGGTGCCAGAACGGAGTTTCTGGTGGTGGCGGCGTAGTGGAACTCTATCTGGAAAAACATCGAACCTCCCTCTGTTTTTAGTCCATAGGGCTTATGTAGGCGAAGGGAGAGGTCGAGGGTTTGCCCGAGGTGGCCACACCACCCCCTGGCGTGACCTGGCCTGGCCCACGCCACCAGGTGGTGTGGGCCTCTCGTGGCCCTTCTCCGTCTCTTCTTGTAGATCTGTGAGTCTTCTAGTAAAATAGGAGTTTTCGATATTTTCCGGGATTTTTCCTGAAAGTTGATTTCCTGCACAGAAACGAGACACCAAAGCAATTCTGCTGAAAACAGCATCAGTCTATGTCATTTATATCCAAATGACACAAATTAGAGGAGAAACAATAACAAGAAGTGTTCAGGAAAGTATATACATTTGGAGGTATCAACTCCCCCCCCCCAAGCTTAGCTTATTGCTTGTCCTCAAGCAATTGAGTTGAAAACTAAGTGCGATAAAAGAAACTTTAATGAACACATTTTCTTCATAAGATGTATATATTCTGAGCATCTGATCAAATACTTAGGCAATTCATAATAAGGAGTATGCAACTAAGTCTACTCAATAGTCCTGCAAGCTATGAAGAGATTAGAACACAATAATAATAAGTAGCATGAAAGATAAGCATAAGCAACATTGTAATGCTCTTAAGAAGGTATGATAAAGTGGTATCTCGCTTGCCTTTGATTGTGGAGCAAAACATAAATGCCAAGGCACCTCCGAATTTCAAATGAAGACTAGAAGTAAAGATATCAAAGATACAACCATCAAAGTTATGTCACAATTAACCGTGTTCTGGGACAAGCACATTACACTAAGAATGACAGCTATGCTCTCGGGATGGTTCTCATAGAATAAATGGTGACTCAACAAAGAAGTGAAAGGTTTTGAAAAGTTTGAAAGGCTTCCAAATGCCTGAAAGTATGGTACTCATTAGATTTGAGCTCTCATTGCCCCTATCATAAGCATCTTTAAGTGGTTAAGTTTAAAGTGAGGTCAACTACGAGTTATATGCTTGACAGCTCATAAACTGGGAATCTCATGTCCCTTGAGTGCGAGGGTCATTCCTCATGCTACTCAACTTTAGTCACCGGTAAGTTCTTGTCATTGTAAGTGTATGTGTATAATAGAGAACCGCCAACAGTGTACCCCTTGCCCCATGATACATGAGCTATCCCATATCAAAATTACAAGGCAATAGACATTGAGCATCTCAGCGATCTTTTTATTTTCTATTTGCATAGGGTTTTATTGAGGATGCTTCACAGGTTGCTCACTATGGTTATGCTGCAAGTGTCCACGATGATTAGGCATGTCTTAGGCTAGCCTCCGTGCGTTTCTCTAACACATATACATAACTCCATGGACTTACAAGATCCCCTTTTATTTCACACCGCCGACATTCGTAAACAAAAGAGCATGATATCAACTTGATAATATTTACATGTGTTGAAAGTGTTCCCCATGACAGCATGGTTCTGCTAACTCATAGCCTATAATTTGTAAGAATATAACTTTCATGGACAGTCACAATCTTTCATGTTTATTAAGTGCAAGAAAATAAAGTGTGCCATCAAGTTCGTGAGAGCTTTACTAACTAATTTTCTCATGACAAGCAAACATTTTATTTGGAAGAAAATAAGGCATAATAAATATGCACAGAATAGCAATGATGCTAATAGGTAGATATGGTGGACACATTTTGACAATTTTTGTTTTGGGGAGTTGGATGCATGAGTAGATCTCATACCCAGTGCAAGTGAAGGCTAGCAATAGAAAGGGAGCAACAATTGAGAGATCAGTAACTGCCATAATCATGCTTGCAACAAAACAAAATTAATTATTGCATAAAAGTGACACAAGAACTCTGAGGCAAAATAAATCATCGAAGCTTAACTGACTTTTGTTTAGTCATATGCATGCGTGAGCATGTGCCAAGTCAATTCAAATGAAACATTCAGAGGAGGATGTAGGGTTTCGTAGCATGGAAAACAAAAATTTTCTATCGCATACAAACACACAAGCCAAGATCTATCTACTAGATTGTATCAACGAGTCGATGGAATAACTCACCCTCGAAGATTCCAAAGTGTTTAACGAGAGCGGATTCTCGTGGGTGATGTAGTCGTACTCTTTCCGATCTCAAGCTCGCGTAGACGATCCTTCCGGCGCTGCGTTCCGGCAGCACTCCCGCAGTCGGTCACACATTCGGTACTCGACGAAGACCTTCCTCTCCCTTGTTCCAGCAGGCAGCGGAGGTTGTAGCACTCTCCTCGCGATTCCGGCAGCACAACGGCGTGGTACCGGAAGTAGAGGGGAGATCTCGCAGGGCTTCGCCTTAAGCCGGAGCGAGTATGGTGGAGTATGAGAGAGTCCCTCGACGATCTAGGGTTTAGACACGCCGAGGAGGGGCAAGCCGACGACTAGGGTTTAGCTGGGCGGCGACGGCGGTTTGCCCTAGGGCCGGCGGCGGCTATGGAGGCGGTGGCGGCTTGGTACTAGGGTTTAGAGGTAGGAACTTGTGTGTCTAGGAGGGGAGCCCTGCCCCTCCTTATATAGGTGGAGGGGGCCGGACAAGGGGAGGGGAGTCCCTCCCCAACTCGGCTTGGTGGTGCGCTGGCGGTGGAAGGAGGAACTCCTCCCCCAAGTCGGTTTCCACCTCCCTCTCCACTTCCCAAAACTAGCCGTTTGACTTTCAAACTAGCCGTTTGACTTTTCAAACTAGGATTTGATTAATCCCTTCTATTTTGTTCAGCGATGACACCGAGTACATAATGCAATCATACCAACTTGATACAACACATTCATGTACCCTTCCCCTTCGGAGTGCCGGACATTCCGGAACCTTCTAGAACATTCCCGATGAAAACACCGGAACCATTCCCCTACTCCGAAACGGGACTTTCCTTAAATGAATCTTATTCTCCGGACCATTCCGGATCTCCTCGTGATATCCCGGATCCCATTTGAGACTCCGAACAACATTCGGTCTCTTACTAATCATTCCATAACTACTCAACAACATTGAATCCTTAAGTGTGTCTCCCTACGGTTCGTGAATTATGCGGACATGACCGAGACACTTCTCCGATCAATAACCAATAGACGAATCTGAAAATTCATATGGCTCCCACATATTTCTACGATTACTTTGCGATCGAATGAACCACTTACATACGATACCAATTTCCCTTTGTCTCATGATAGTTTACTTATCCGAGGTTTTGATCGTCGGTATCTCTGCATACCTAGTTCAACCTCGTTACCGAGAAGTACTCTTTACTCGTTCCCGTTATATGTGATCCCTTGTGAGCCAGTCACATGCTTGCAAGCTAATTGGATGACATTTCATCGAGAGGGCCTAGAGTATATCTATCCGTCATATGGATGGACAAATCCCAATCTTGATCCATGTGTTTCAACCAATACTTTCCAAACACTCAATGCCACCTTTATAGGCACCCAGTTACGTTGTGGTGTTTGATGTCATCAAAGCATCCATCCGGTAAAGGTGATATGCATGACCTCATGGTCGAAGGAATTAGGTTACTATGTATCAGAAATCATATAGCAATTGAACTATTAAAATGACTTGATCTTTATGCTACGCTTATCTATAGGAGTATGTCCACCATATCATTCTCCTAACGATATGATCTTGTTGTTAATAACATCTCAATGTTCATGATAGGGAAACCACAATCATTCATTAACCAACAAGCTAGTGATGTATAGAGGCTTTACTAGGGACTTCAAATTAAGTTTACAAATCACACAAGTATTAATGTTTCCTTGTTAATACTATTATAGCATGAATGTAAACATTTATCATAAACACAAAGATATAATAATAACTACATTTATTATTGCCTCTAGGGCATATCTCCAATAGTCTCCCACTTGCACTAGAGTCATCTAATCTAGATTACATGGTAATATACCGAACACCCATGGCAGTTTGGTGCTGGTCATGTTTTGCCCTCGGGAGAGGTTTAGTCAACGGATCCGCCACATTCAGATCTGTGTGTACTTTGCAAATCTTTATATCCCCATCTTGGATATGTTCTCTAATAGCGTGAAAACGTAGCTTGATGTGCTTCAGCTTCTTGTGTGACCTTGTTTCTTGCGCATTGGCTATGGCACCAATGTTATCACAGTAGATAGACATTGGGTCCAGCGCACTAGGAACCACACCCAGCTCTGTAATGAACTCTTTCATCCATATCGCTTCTTGTGAAGCCTCCGAAGCAGCCATGTATTCTGATTCAGTTGAAGATCTCGCCACAACGCTTTGCTTTGAACTCCTCCAGCTAACTACTGCACCATTCAAAATAAATACGTATCCAGATTGTGATTTAGAATCATCCGGATCGGTGTTCCAACTAGCATCGGTGTAACCATTAACAACGAGCTGTTCATCACATCCATAAGAAAGAACCATATCCTTAGTTCTTCTCAAGTACTTAAGGATGTTTTTGACCGCTGTCCAATGATCCACTCCTGGATCACTTTGATATCTGCTACTTAAACTAACAGCATATGCAATGTTGGGTCTAGTACATAGCATGGCATACATTAGAGATCCTATGGCTGAGGCATAGGGAGTCTTACTCATCCTTTCTCTATCTTCTGCCGATGTCGGACTTTGAGTTTTACTCAAGGTCGTATTGGGCAACATGGGCAAGAACCCTTTCTTGCTATCTTCCATTCCAAACCTCTTTAGAACTTTGTCCAAATATGTACTTTGTGACAATGATATTAGGCGTCTAGATCTATCTCTATAAATCTTTATGCCTAATATGTAGCTGCTTCGCCAAGATCCTTCATTGAAAAACTATTGTTCAAATATTCTTTGACACTATTAAGAAGGTCTACATCATTCCCAATCAACAATATGTCATCTACATATAGTAATAAGAATGCTACAGAGCTCCCACTCACTTTATTGTAAATACAAGCTTCTCCATAAGTTTGTATAAAACCAAAACTTTTGATTACCTTATCAAAACGTTGATTCCAACTTCGGGATGCTTGCTTCAATCCATAAATGGACCGTTGAAGTTTGCATACCTTGTTAGCATCTTTAGGATTGACAAAACCTTTGGGTTGCATCATATACAACTCTTCATCAATGTCTCCATTGAGGAATGCTGTTTTGACCTCCATCTGCCATATCTCATAATCATAATATGCAGCGATTGCTAACATAATCCTCACAGACTTTAGCTTCGCTACTGGTGAGAAAGTCTCATCGTAGTCAACTCCTTGAATTTGTCGAAACCCTTTTGCGACAAGTCGAGCTTTATAGACAGTAACATTACCATCAGCATCTGTTTTCTTCTTGAAGATCCATTTGTTCTCGACGGCCTTCCGGCCATCCGGTAAGTCCACCAAAGTCCATACTTGGTTTTCGTACATGGATCCAATCTCGGATTTCATGGCTTCTTGCCATTTATTGGAATCTGGGCTCATCATCGCTTCCTCATATGTCTCAGGGTCATCGGTGTTATCCACCAACATGACACTCATAACGGGATCATACCAATCTGGAGTGGTACGAGTTCTCGTTGACCGGCGAGGCTCTGTAGCAACTTCAACCGAAGTTTCATGATCATCATCATTAGCTTCCTCTCTAACTGGTGCAGGCACCACAGGAACTTCTTCCGGTGCTGCGCTACTCGCAATTTCGAGAGAAGGTTCGACAACCTCGTCGAGTTCTACTTTCCTTCCAGACACTTCTTTCGAGAGAAATTCCTTCTCTAGAAAGGATCCATTCTTGGCAACGAAGATTTTGCCTTCGGATCTATGATAGAAGGTATACCCAATAGTTTCCTTCGGGTATCCAATGAAGATGCATTTTTCCGCTTTGGGTTCAAGCTTGTCCGGCTGTAACTTCTTTACATAGGCTTCGCAGCCCCAAACTTTAAGGAACGACAATCTAGGTTTCTTCCCAAACCATAATTCATACGGTGTCGTTTCAAAGTATTTAGATGGTGCCCTATTTAAAGTGAATGCGGCTGTTTCTAATGCATAACCCCAAAATGATAGCGGTAAATCTGTAAGTGACATCATAGAACGAACCAGATCTAAAAGAGTTCGATTACGACGTTCGGACACACCATTACGTTGTGGTGTTCCCGGCGGTGTCAATTGTGAAAGTATTCCGCATTTCTTAAAATGCTCGCCAAACTCGTAACTTAGATATTCACCTCCACGATCAGAACGTAGAAATTTAATCTTCTTGTTACGTTGATTCTGTACCTCACTTTGAAATTCCTTAAACTTCTCGAAAGTTTCGGACTTATGTTTCATGAAATAGATATACCCATATCTACTCAAGTCATCCGTGAAGGTAAGAACATAACGATAACCACCGCGCGATGCTACACTCATTGGACCACACACATCGGTATGTATGATTTCCAATAAGTCCGTAGCTCGCTCCATCATACCAGAGAATGGAGTCTTAGTCATTTTACCCATCAGACATGCTTCGCATCTTTCAAGTGATTCGAAATCAAGTGATTCAAGAAGTCCATCGGAATGGAGTTTCTTCATACGCTTCACTCCAATGTGACCAAGACGACAGTGCCACATATAGGTCGAGTTATCGCTCGTTTTCAAACGTTTAGCCTCAATGTTATTAATATGTGTATTTCCACTATCGAGATTCAATAAGAATAGACCATCTATCAAAGGTGCATGTGCATAAAACATATTACTCATATAAATCGAACAACCATTATTCTCAAACTTAAACAAGTAACCGTCTCGCAATAAACAAGATCCCGATATAATGTTCATGCTTAACGCAGGCACCAAATAACAATTATTTAAGTATAAAACTAATCCCGATGGTAGATGAAGGGGTAGCGTGCCGACCGCGATCACATCAACCTTTGATCCGTTTCCCACGCGCATCGTCACCTCATTCTTCGCTAGCTTCCATTTATTCTGCAGCACCTGTTTCGAGTTACAAATATGAGCAACCGAACCAGTATCAAATACCCAGGCACTACTACGAGTACTAGTGAGATACACATCAATAACATGTATATCAGATATACCTTCCTTCTTGATGTTGCCGTTCTTCAAATCCGCCAAGTACTTTGGGCAATTCCGCTTCTAGTGACCTTCTCCCTTGCAGTAAAAGTACTCAGTATCAGGCTTAGGTCCAGCCTTGGTCTTCTTCGTTGGCGTGGTAACTTTCTTACCACCCTTCTTGAAGTGTTCCTTCTTCTTAGACTTGCCTTTCTTAATTTGGTGGTCTTATTGACCAACAACACTTGGTGCTCTTTCTTGATCTCCACTTCTGCAGATTTCAACATGGCAAAGAGTTCTGGCAACGTCTTGTTCATGTTTTGCATGTTGTAGTTCATCACAAAGTTCTTGTAACTTGGTGGTAGTGATTGGAGGACGCGGTAAATCCCCAAAGCATTAGGAATCACTATTCCTAAGCTTTGAAGTTTGTTTGCGTGCCCAGACATCTTAAGCACATGCTCACTGACGGAGCTGCCCTCTTCCATCTTGCAGTTAAAGAACTTTTCAGAAGCCTCATAGCTTTCAATTGCCGCATGAGTCTCAAAGATCAATTTGAGATCCTCGACAATATCATATGGGTCTGAATTCCCAAACCTTTTCTGAAGCTCCGATTCTAAACCATACAAGATAGCACACTGAACTGTGGAGTACTGAGTCTTCCGAGTGAGGTAAACATTCTTTACTTCATCGGCAGCATCAGCTGCAGGTGGGTCACCCAGCGGTGCATCCAGCACATAGGTCAAATTACCAGCTGTGAGGACAATCCTCAAATTGCGGAACCAATCCGCGAAGTTGCTTCCATTGTTTTTCAACTTTTCTTTCTCTAGGAACGCATTAAAATTGATGGTAGGGGCTGCCATTGATCTAAAACATATTTGCAATAGTTTAGACTAAGTTTATGACAAATTAAGTTCAAATTAATAATAAAATTAATCTAGGTGAACTCCCACTCAAAACAATATCCCTCACATTGTTTTAGTGATCACATGAACCAAATCCACCACATCAACACCGATCATCACGAGAGTTGATATAGTTTCAATGGCGAACAATCGACATGTTCATCATATCTACTATATGATTCATGCTTTACCTTTCGGTGATCCGTGTTCCGAGACCATGTCTGTACATGCTAGGCTCGTCAAGATCAAACCTTAGTTTCCGCATGAGCAAATCTGGCTTGCTCACGTTGTATACACTTGCGGAATCTAACACACCCGATCATCACGTGGTGCTTCGAAACAACAAGCTTTAGCAACGGTGCTAACTAAGGGTGAACACTTTATGATTTGAAATTCATGTGCATGAGGGATCATCTTATAATGCTACCGTCGTCTACTGAGCAATACAAGATGCATAAAGGATTAACATCACATGCAATTCATAATATGTGATATGACATGGCCATTCTTCTTTTGTGCTTCCGATCTCCATCTTCTAGCACGAACATGATCTCCATCATCACCGGCATTGCATCAAGGTCAATGACACTTCTCCATGGTTGTCGTCCAGCGGCTTCAACTATTACAACTACTTTGAATAGACACGCGGGTCTTAACATAAATTAAAGACAACCATATGGCTCCTGCCGGTTGCCAACTTACAATAAGGAACATTGCATACATCAAATATAATCACAATCATGGCCATATCACATCACAGCACACCCCTGCAAAACAAAGTTAGATGCTTCTACTTTCTTTGCATGTTTTACGTGGTTTGGGGCTTTCAATAAGTGTTGTTCTAACTTACGAACATGAACCACAACATTGATACTAGTACTGTTAATCACCCGTTGTAAATTGGATCTTAACTATGCTAGGAGAAACAGGCACCCGCAAAGCCACTTATGCAATACAAGTTGCATGTCAAGCGTGGAGCAAGTCTCATGAACGATGTCATGTAAGGTTAGTCCGGGTCGCTTCATCCCAACATCCCGCAAGATGCAAAGTACACAAGAAGCAATCGACAATAAAAGCATCAACGCCCACAATGATCATTGTGTTCTACTCGTGCAACAGATCTACATATAGACACGGCTCTGATACCACTGTAGGGTTTCGTAGCATGGAAAACAAAAAATTTCTATCGCATACAAAAAAACAAGCCAAGATCTATCTACTAGATTGTAGCAACGAGTCGATGGAATAACTCACCCTCGAAGATTCCAAAGTGTTTAACGAGAGCGGATTCTCGTGGGTGATGTAGTCGTACTCTTTCCGATCTCACGATCGCGTAGACGATCCTTTCGGCGCTGCGTTCCGGCAGTGCTCCCGCAGTCGGTCACACGTTAGGTACTCGACGAAGACCTTCCTCTCCCTTGTTCCAGCAGGCAGCGGAGGTTTTAGCACTCTCCTCGCGATTCCGGCAGCACAACGGCTTGGTACCGGAAGTAGAGGGGAGATCTTGCAGGGCTTCGCCTTAAGCCGGAGCGAGTATGGTGGAGTATGAGAGAGTCCCTCGACGATCTAGGGTTTAGACACGCCGAGGAGGGGCAAGCCGACGACTAGGGTTTAGCTAGGCGGCGGCGGCGGTTTGCCCTAGGGCCGGCGGCGACTATGGAGGCGGCGACGGCTTGGTACTAGGGTTTAGAGGTAGGAACTTGTGTGTCTAGGAGGGGAGCCCTGCCCCTCCTTATATAGGTGGAGGGGGCCGGCCAAGGGGAGGGGAGTTGTGGCATCCCGCAAAACCACTACTAGAAAATCGCGTCGTTTTTGTGCATTGCTTCATCATGACCGCATGCTCATGTCATCATGCCACATTGCATTTGAGCATCGACATCATCTTGCATTTGCTTGCATAAAACTAATTGCAGAAAAACCTATTTTGTGTTTTCTAAAACGCCCCGTCTTTGTTCAAACGCAAAACCCGGGTCTCCGGATTATTTTGTTTTGTCTGCTATCGGTTTGCAAAAGCCCGGTTTGAAATAAATAAAATAGTTAATTATTTTTAGTGGGGCAGTCGAACGGGCCGATTCGACCCGAACGACCACCCCCGGAATAAAATCGGTCCAGCTTAGACCCCACCCCAAATCTTTTCTTACCTAGTCCTAGTCTACCACAAACCCTCCACATCACCCCAACCAATAACCGGTCGCCACCTCATCCTCCCTCTCCCCCCAACCACTCCCACGCTGCCACCTCATCCCCAAATCCTTCTCTCACCTGAGCCAGACGCACCCCTCCCTCTTCCTCTCTCTTACACCGCGGCCCCACCCCCAGTCCCACTACTCCCCAACCCCACCTGACTCTCACACCCACCACCGACAGCCCCTCCTGGCCCACCCCCGGTCCCACCTGCCCACCTCGCGCCCCGCTCCCACCTCTCTCTCTCACCCCACGCGCGAGCCGTCCCTCCCCTGGCTATTTTCCTCCTCCCTCCTCTCCAACCTCCACCCTCACCGCCGTTCTGCGCCGCCCCCTCGCCGGCTTCTCCTCCGCGGCCGCCGCCTCCCTCGCGTCCTCACCCGCCTCCGCCCGCGCGTCCTCGCCGGCGCCGCCTCCTCTCCCTCCGCCGTGTCGGCCTCGCCCCGAGCCTCCTCCTCCGCCCTCCCTCGCTCTGCTCCGGCCCGCCATCCTCTGCGCGGCGCCGCCCGCGGCCGCATCCGTCGCCGGCCTCCCTCTGGCCACCGGCCTCCGCTCCGGTCCGCGCCGCCGGCCTCACCTCGCCGGGCCGCGTCCGCCTCCCCTCGAGCTCGCCTCCTTCTCCCTCCTTCCGCCGTGGCCGCCTCACCACCTGTCGTCAGTGCTCGGCCGCCGCCTCTGCCAAGATCGGCCTCGAGCTCTCCTTGTCGGCCAATGCTCGTGCCTGTGTGGCTCCGTCACCCTCCTCCTGGCCGTGCGTGTGCCCTGTTGGGACATGTCGGTTCCGGTCCTCAAGGGATTGCTGATGTCGATGCGATGGATGAGAAGTTAGGGTGTTGCTGATGTATGTTGAAGATGCGAGTGTGGTTGTGATGAATCCTGGTTGATGTTGTGGTGTCGATGGGAAAGTCGTGATCGCAGGAAGAGGGGCGTACGAATCGGAAGCCACGAGTTATGGTGGTGCGAGAAGTTTGGGCGCGCAACCCTCGACTATCTTGGCTACTTCAGATCCAACACGGCATAAGAGAAGACGGAGCCGGTGCACGAAGATGAAACCAAGGGCTATCGAGAGGGTACCTGGACCTATCCAAGTTCGTCTTTGTCAACGGAACGCCAAGGTCTTCTTCTCCGAACGCCGCCGTCCACTTCAGGGGACCCTGAAGACCCCGGTGTCGAGCCCCAAGTTCGCCACCGATGTTCAGGATGTTATCCCAAGATCTCCTTCCCGGAATTCGACGCCTCGATCCTGCGGATCCGAAGGCCGATCCCGTACCCGGTGCCGCGCCAAGATCTCCGAAAAACCCTGGTACCGGACAAGTTCGCCATCGACCTCGAGTTCTCCTACACGGATACCAAGCGACATGATCTCCTTCATGGATACGACAAGTACTCCCTCGAGGACGCCGAGAACTTCACCCCGGACGCCAAGACCGACCCGATACACGGACCCGACAAGATCTTCGAGACGACAAGATCGGCATCGACCAGGGCGAGTCCAATGCACCCCGACGCCGAACCAAGTCCTTCCTCGCGGAACGCCAAGATCTATCCCGGAGTCCGAGAACGATCCGTCGAACCCTGAACCCTGAGACCGGACCCCGAACCCCCGGAACCCCAAGTTCGTCGAGACCCCCTAGTGTGTGACCCTTATCCGAGAACCCTATTTTATAAATTGTCAACTAAATAAACTTATCGCATATTAATTGTTCATCTTGCATGCATGCTTGTCTGTGGTTTGGGGGCCTTATGCCGATTCACCTTATAATTAAATATGGGGCCCATATGCGGACAAATCTAGTCTTATATTGGCCTCATTTAAATTTGTGTAGCGAACCGGTGCTGTCTTTTGTCCTATTAAAGACAACATTTAAATTGCGGGGGTTCTAAATAACATGGACCATCTAATTAATTGTCGGTACCCTGGTTCCGCTTAACATTGCCTAATTGCATCGCATCTTTGCCATGTCATACATCATTCAAGCATCATGCCGATCTTTTGCCGTAGTATTAAATATTGCATCCGGTGTTTATCCTAGTGTTTTGCGTCTTCGCGGATTGGGCCGTTGAGTGGAAGTGAGCTTCGCCCCGATCTTCGGTTGAACCTTCGGCAATGTTTTCAGGTGAGCATCTCCCCCTTTCTACCTATCTTACTTTTATAGTATTTACTCCCTCCTGTTGATCTATTGCTATCTGTGTTGCGATGCTCTAGTTTCCGTACCCGAGATATCCCTTGCAGCCTTATATTGCCTTGGACACCTCCTATTACCGTTGTTTGGTAGATAGTTGGACCTGCGCGTCGTAGTCGCTTGCTCAAGTGCTGCCGCGTGTCGTCAAGCGCCACAGTTGTTGGAGAATTGCCGCCTGTTGAATGCTGGAGATGATCATGGCTTTATTTATTGTTCACTTTAATTATTGTTTAACAACTAAAATTGAAGTAGGTAAGCAGAGGCACAGGTGGGCAATAGATGTTATTTGGTTGTTAACCGTCCACTTGTGTTCCATAGGACCCCGAGTGCTTGATACCTGTTCCTTGTTTTATCGCGCTATCCACATACGGGGAATTATGGGCCTCCCTTAGCCAGAGCTTGATTCAGTCTTATTTCTTGGGGCCACAAACTAGTTTGAGGTTTTATTTATGATCCTGTACTTATGCCATGCTTTACTGCTTTATTTACGATTGTGCGAGGACCACACTGTACTGTTTAGGATCGGGACACGATTCCGCGGTGTCGACAAGCTCAGTTTTGGGTTCCCAGTCGTTCACAGCCGTCCACCCAAACCTTGAGGCCGTCTCGGAGCCGGCCGACTTTGTTGCGGGTCTACTTTAAGGGGTGGCCCCCTAAAATATTTCTGAATCCTGTGATTGCTTTGTCGTGAAAGCCTCGTTGGGTTTTGATTTGGTTTTTCCAAGGTTGATCGTGTGTGTGTTGCTATTGGTGCACCTCGGCCGGGTAAAACTTTCTGAAAGCCGTGTCCGCGGTTATGGACGACTTGGAGCACAGTATCTCGATCATAGACAACTATAACTAAAGTAGTGCTATAAATTTGACTTTATAATGACTAGTAATCAGCTTCAACTACAACGGAATGGCTAAGTAAAACTTCCAACAATTGCTTGTTTGGGTGTCGCTTGCGACCATTGTACCTGACTAGTAAGTATTGCAACTGTAACGGAATGGCTAAATAAAAGTACCAACAACTGCTGGGTTTTGGGTTATCTCATGCTAATTGTATCTGACTAGTAAGTGTCGCAACTACAACGGAATGGTTAACTAAAATGGCCCACTGCTTATTTTATCAGGATGATTATCTATACCTGACTAGTAATTGCTGCAACGATAACCAAATAAATAAAACTGCCAACTGTGTGAGTTCCTCGGTTGACTTCCTCGTTTGGTCTCGAGGGGGAAATACCAGGATGGGATTGTTTGGTGTTAGATTCAGGTTGGATCCGAATAGGTCTTTCTTACCCCTCTCTAATAGCCGCCAGTTGTATCGAGCCTCTATAGGTTGTTCAGTGCATGCTGCCGCTGCCGCTCAGTCCACCATACCTATGTAGGCGAGGACCGCCGAATTCTAGTCTCGCCGTGTACTGGCCTCAGTACTGACGCTCCTCTTTTTCCTTTGCCCTTTGTCGGCACCCCTTTTGTTTAAGCAAGTTTTGAGATCGACGTCGTTAGCAGGGTTACCCTTCCGGCTTGGCCTGGGCAGGGTTATGGACGCCATTGGTTGTTCTTCAGGGCTCTTAGCCCCATTTGCATCTTGTCCGTAGCTGGACGCTCTATCGTTTTCAAGGTGATTTGGATCTTTGTATATTATGTCTGTATTCTTGACTCTTGGAGTAGTGTTGTATATATATCTGTTCTGTGGGTCCCATCGAGGACTGTTGTGTAATGTTATTACTTCGTTTTCCACCCGCACGAAAGTGCCTGGTGGGCACCTTTGAATCGTTTCTATGCGGGTTTGGCGGGTTTCGCTAAAACTTGCATAGGGTCGATTCTGAGGGTGTTACAGGAGTCCCTCCCCAACTCGGCTTGGTGGTGCGCCGGCAGTGGGAGGAGGAACTCCTCCCCCAAGTCAGTTTCCACCTCCCTCTCCACTTCCCAAAACTAGCCGTTTGACTTTTCAAACTAGGATTTGATTAATCCCTTCTATTTTGTTCAGCGATGACACCGAGTACATAATGCAATCATACCAACTTGATACAACACATTCATGTACCCTTCCCCTCCGGAGTGCCGGACATTCCGGAACCTTCTAGAACATTCCCGATGAAAACACCGGAACCATTCCCCTACTCCGAAACGGGACTTTCCTTATATGAATCCTATTCTCCGGACCATTCCGGATCTCCTCGTGATATCCCGGATCCCATTTGAGACTCCGAACAACATTCGGACTCTTTCTCATCATTCCATAACTACTCAAACAACGTCGAATCCTTAAGTGTGTCTCCCTACGGTTCGTGAATTATGCGGACATGATCGAGACACTTCTCCGAACAATAACCAATAGAGGAATCTGGAAATTCATATGGCTCCCACATATTTCTATGATTACTTTGCGATCGAATGAACCACTTACATACGATACCAATTTCCCTTTGTCTCACGATACTTTACTCATCCGAGGTTATGATCGTCGGTATCTCTGAATACCTAGTTCAACCTCGTTACCGATAAGTACTCTTTTCTCGTTCCCGTGATATGTGATCCCTTGTGAGCCAGTCACATGCTTGCAAGCTAATTGGATGACATTTCACCGAGAGGGCCCAGAGTATATCTATCCGTCATATGGATGGACAAATCCCAATCTTGATACATGTGTTTCAACCAATACTTTCCAAACACTCAATGCCACCTTTATAGCCACCCAGTTACGGTGTGGTGTTTGATGTCATCAAAGCATCCATCCGGTAAAGGTGATATGCATGACCTCATGGTCGAAGGAATTAGGTTACTATGTATCAGAAAGCATATAGCAATTGAACTATTAAAATGACTTGATCTTTATGCTACGCTTATCTATAGGAGTATGTCCACCATATCATTCTCCTAACGATATGATCTTGTTGTTAATAACATCTCAATGTTCATGATAGGGAAACCACAATCATTAATTAACCAACAAGCTAGTGATGTATAGAGGCTTTACTAGGGACTTCAAATTAAGTTTATAAATCACACAAGTATTAATGTTTCCTTGTTAATACTATTATAGCATGAATGTAAACATTTATCATAAACACAAAGATATAATAATAACTACATTTATTATTGCCTCTAAGGCATATCTCCAACAGAGGATACCACAATGTCATACCAAGTTATGAATAGAACAATGCAAGCAAACATTTATATGACATGCTACAAACTATTAGCAAGTTGGAACTAATCGTAAGAGAGCAAGAAATACTAAGCATCCATTAAATAACATACACCCTACATGAACAGACAAATCATGCCCACAATGATGAGTATATGTACAAAAAAATGAAAACAAATAGAGTTCATTACCATCCTCTTACCACACCTCGAGTATTCATAGATCATCATTGCCTTTCACTTGTGTGTCTTGAATAATAATATAAAACCAAACTCCAAGGAGTCACTGAGGACCGCTGAACCGTACAACGAACTTTACAAAACCAGAGAAGAGCAACAAATATTTTTGGGTTTTTGATTTTTTTAAAGCAAGCACCGAAGGAAAAACCAAACAAAGCAAAATCTTTTTGGATTTTTCTTATATCAAACCAAAGCTAAAAGCAAAGAAGAAAGCAAAGAGAAACAACAAAAATACTTTTGATCTTTTTATGTTTTGGAAAGCAGAAACAAAAACTAAAAAGAAAGCGAAACATGGATATGCAAAGTATCGATGGAACATGATATGTAAATGAGTGTGATGTCGGTATACCTCCCCCCAAGATTAGGCTTTTGGCCTAAGTGGAGATCAATCCCAACGCGGCCAAGATGGAACACCTCCATAATACGACGAAGAAGTGCCTTCATCCTGGTATGAACCCGAGGGCGCCCCGGCGTAATGCGCAGAGTAGTCATAAGAGGGCGCATCCCCTTGGTGCTGCCCATGGAAGCCAAGCAAGTGGAGCTGATCGTCCATATATTTCTTGGAGCATGACCATGGCCTCCTGCAAATACTGAAAAAATTAGACTGTGGCAAGGGAATTTCCCTCTCATCCCCGTTAGTAAACATCATCTTGTAAACTAAACTCTCTGAACTAGATCTAGCACAGACAAAGTGATGTGCTTTCATAGCAGCTAGATGAATCCTCTGTGGGGCCAGCACTATATCATTAGGATCAACAGAAAGGTCCAAGGCAACTACGCATGCAGCAATAATGCCCTCATAAATGGGCCCTCTAGCAGCTAGGTGGCAAGCGAGGAGAGAACCAAGATTATACCTGGTTTCATTATTAAGCGCAACAGCGAGAAAAGCCAAATGATAGTTGGAAATATTGCTAGTGTTCTCCCTACGAAGAATGCTAGTGTCAAGATAATAAGAAAAATATCTGAGACCTAGGAGTTGAATATTTCTTATCTTCCCGCGCTGGGCTGTGCGGTCATCATCATTTGTTACCCCACGGTAGAGCTCCAACAAATCAGTGGGTCGACCTTGAATCTTATTCACCGTCCCAGACATGCCAATACCTATAATTCTGCAAAATCTTTCCAATGGCATGGTGATAAGCCTATCATAGATTTTGAACGAAACAGTTGTCCTGAAAGGGGTGTTAGTGAAAGTGAAACTCTCCACAAAAGTTTTGGTGAGCAAAGCATATTGCTCACTCTCATCCTGCATGTAAGCGGTTAGACCTACCCTCGAAACAAGAATTAAGAAATCATCAAGGATCCCTGCAGCTTGCAAAAAGGCAAAACAAGGGAAGGTAGATGTGTGTGAATCTCCATCATATCCCTCATTGCCAAACCGTGGCGTAATAATATTTTCATTACATGATGGCCTAAATTGAGAGGCTAGTCTCGAAGGCCTTGCCCTCCTAGGTGTATCTCTTTCAAACACTTCTCCAAAAGTATGGTTGTCCATTTCTCTTTTCTTTTCAAAATTTTAGACAAATATCAAACCAAGTGATTTCCAAGCTAATAAGTGATGGGAACTACTATAGGACTTACAAGAGGGATAAACATGCATCAAAATGAATTCTCTAAGCATACAATAAGCATACAAACTCACATAGCATGTCACCTACAGTAGCAAAATACTCAAGATATAATCCACCAATCAAAAATCTAATTGGACAAGAAGAGGATGCACATACCGGAGAGCAATCCCTCCAAAAATTAGCAGCTAACATGGGCCGAGCAAGGATATCGAAAATCGGGAGCAAGAACAGCAAGAACTCGAGCTTTGAGAAATTTTTCGGTGTTTTTCGGGAGAGAGAGTGATGTGGAAGTAAGGAAAATAAGTGGAGGGCCAGGGGTGGCCCACACCAGGGCCAGGCGCGCCCTCTTCTGGCCACGCCACCAGGGGTGTGCCTGCCTGGTGGGTCTCCCTGGGTCACTCCAGGTACCTCTCTGCCCCTTTTTTGGCCTAAAAAATTAATATGAAAATTCTGGAATTTTTCGGGAAACTTTATTTTTGGGAAATTTCTAGGTAATTAAAATTGATTTTCTTGTAGAAAAAGATTTTGGAAAGATGCAAAAGAAAACCAAAGCTAAAACTACAGAAGTTGCCAGACACTCTAACAAGCAAGCAACTAGCAAAATAAAGACGAACAAAGCAAAGAGCAAAGATTAGAGTATAGAAAATAAAAGTGAGAAAGGATAATCATGGTGAAAACATTGTTTTGTTCATTAAAATCCCTTTGTTAACAAGGTTGATCAAGTCTTGTTACCAAAACAATTTTATATGAAACAAAACTTTGCATTTCACTAAATGATTGTGTTACCTCAATCTTGATAGCAATAGTCCCAATCATAATAGTTTCATAATTTTCTTGTGGTATGGGACAATATATTTCTCCAAATTTGATGCCCTCAATATTTTCAATTGAATTTAGGCCATAACTCTTATCAATCTTCTTGGGAAAAAAGACAGTATGCTCTTTGTCATTAACATTAAAAGTTACCTTTCCTTGATTACAATTAATGACAGCACCTGCAGTATTAAGAAAAGGTATCCCAAGAATAATAGACAATTATGAGCTACTTGAACAGGAACGTCCTCACATATACCAACAGGAATAGTAGTAGACTTATCAGCCATTTGCAAAGATATATCAGTTGGTATCAATTTTTCCAGTTGAAGTCTCTTGTAGAAAGAAAAAGGCATAACACTAAATCATGCTCCCAAATCACACAAAGTAGTTCTAACATAATTATTTTTAATAGAGCAAGGAATATTTGGAATCCATGGATCCCCAAGTTTCTTTGGAACCTTACCATTGAAGGAATAATTAGCAAGCAAAGTGGAAATTTCCTCATTAGGAATCTTCCTTTTATTAGAAACAATATCCTTCATATAATTTGAATAAGGAGGAAATTTAATAGCATCAGTCAAAGGAATTTGCAAAAATAAAGGTTTTATCCACTCACAAAACTTGTTATAGTGTTCCTCTTCCTTCCACTTGTGTTTCTTATCAGGGAAAGGCATTGGTTTTTGAACCCAAGGCTCTCTTTCACTACCATTTTTATTAGCACAAAATCTTTCTTAGTGTTCTTAGTGTGCCTCTCAGGTTCCTCTTCTTTATCAGGAGCATCATTTTTATCATTACCATTTTAAATTTTAGCATCAGAGACAGATATACTATTAGGATCTATAGCAGGTTCAGAAGATTCTACAACTGTTTTATATTTCTTTTATCTTTCTCTTAGGAAAAGTACCTCTATTTTCAACTTGTTGAGAATCCTGATCAATTCTTTTAGGATGTCCCTCTAGATATAAAGGATCCTGAGTGGCAGCACCACTCCTAGTTCTAATTTCATAAGCATGTTTTTCTCCAGAAGCATTAACTAGCAAATCTTCTTGTACTTTAGCAAGTTGATCAATTTGAGTTTGAACCATTTGGAAATGTTTAATAAGTATTTTAACATCATTGGAAGTTCTTTCCACAATATCTTTCAACTCATTAATAGCTCTAGAGTTTTCCATTAAATGATTCTGTACTTGCTTATTAAAATTATCTTGCTTAACAATAAAGATATCAAATTCTTCTAAGCATTGATCAGGAGGTTTAGAATAGGGAATATCACCTTCATCAAAATGTTGGAGAGAGTGTAGCTCAATATTGGATGAGTGGGAAATTGGCTTACATAATTCTTCTGTAGGTGGTAAATTAATTCTTCACATCTTCAGATTTAATACCCTTCTCCTTAAGAGATTTCTTAGCTTCTTTCATCACTAAATCATTTAGTTCAATCACTCCTCTCTTCTTGGGTGTTGGTGTTGGGGTTGGTTCAAGCACAGTTGGTTCAGGTGTAGTTGACTTAGGTGCAATTGGCTCAGATGCAGTCCAAACATCAGAATTCTTGCTTATTTTAGCCATTAATTCCTCAACTTCTGCGGGAGTTCTTTTCCTCAAAACATAATCAACACAACTATCCAGGTATGTCCTAGATTCATCTGTTAGTCCATTATAATATATATCAAGAAGCTCATTTTTAGGTAATGGACATCCAGGATGTGCATGAATCAAAGCACAAAACCTTGCCCATGATTCTGGCAATTTCTCCTTTTCTCCCTATTTAAAATCAAAAAGTTTCTGCAAAATAGCATGTCGAGCACTAGGAGGGAAATATTTTTGAAAGAAAGTAGCAATCAAGCAGTTAGGGCTATCAATGGATCCAAGAGGTAAATTATGAAACCAAGCTTTAGTTTCTCCTTTTAGTGAAAAGGGGAAAATTTTAGCAACAAAGTAGGTGCGCATCTTAATATCATCAGAAAATAAACCACTCATAGTAGAAAGCTCAGTCATATGTGCCACAACACTTCCATTATCAGTCCCACAAAAAGGTTCTTTCTCAACAATAGTTATGTAAGATAAATCCAGAGAGAAATCATAATCTTTATCTTTAATGTTTATGGGAGATGTGGCAAACTTAGCGTCAGGAAATAGTTTGGTTCTAATAGTACGTCTCTCAAGAAGGCTTTTAATAGCACTAGCACCATGAGTGTTTCGACATTCTTCAATGAATTCATCAGTCATTTCAATATAACCATCATTAATATCATAGCTCTCTCTAGACCCAAGGGGACCCACCAGGCAGGCACACTCCCCGACAACGGCGCCAGAAAATAGTCTTGATGACCCACAAGTATAGGGGATCGCAATAGTCTTCGAGGAAAGTTAAACCCAATTTATTGATTCGACACAAGGGGAGCCAAAGAATATTTATAAGCCTTAACAACTGAGTTGTCATTTCCGCTGCACCTAGAAATAGTCTTGCTCACAGTAGTTTATTAGTAGCAACAGATTTGTAGTAGAAATAGCAAAGTATCATCAGTAGTAAAATAAAGACAGTAGTAACAATTGTAGTAAACAGCAGGATTTGAGTGTGGTAGGCATAGGGATGGATGGACGGGCGTTGCATGGACAAGACTATTCATGTAATATCAATACCAAGGGCATTTGGAGATAAATAAGGTAAAGCATCCAAGTACTAAATAATAATAGGCATGTGTTCCATATATAGTCATACGTGCTTGCAATGAGAACTTGCACAACATATTTTGTCCTGCTAGCCCGTTGCAGCGGGGCCTCAAGGGAATCTACAGGCAATTAAGGTACTCCTTTTAATAGAGTACCGGAGCAAAAAATTAACACTCCGTTAACACACTTGATCTTCACATCACAACCATCCCCTCTGGTTATCCCGATTTCTGTCACTTCGGGGCCTCGGGTTCCGGACAATAATATGTGTAAACAACTTGCAGGTAAGATCACAACCAATAATATCATAATGAATAAATAACATGTCCAGATCTGAGATCATGGCACTCGGGCCCTAGTGACAAGCATTAAGCATAAAAAGTTGCAACAATGTCAAAAAGAACTAACAATAGATACTAGGCACCATGCCTTAACAATCTTATGCAATTACATGATAGATCTCGTCCAATCCCTACCATCCCCATAGCCTACTGCGAGGGATTACTCACTCATGGATGGGGTAACATGGATGGTTGATGGAGAGGCGTTGGTGATGATGATGGCGATGATCTTCTCCAATTCCCCATCCCGGCAGGGTGCCAGAACGGAGTTTCTGGTTCTGAATCCTGGTTTCTGGTGGTGGTGGTGTAGCGGAACTCTATCTGCAAAAATGTCGAACCCCCCTCTGTTTTTAGGTCAGAGGGCTTTGTAGGCGAAGGGAGAGGTCAAGGGGGTGCCCGAGGTGGCCACACCACCCCCTGGCGCGGCCTGTCCTAGCCCGCGCCACCAGGTGGTGTGGGCCCCTCGTGGCCCTTCTTCGTCTCTTCTTCTAGCTCCGTGAGTCTTTTGGTAAAATAGAAGTTTTGTGATATTTTTCGGGATTTTTCCTGAAAGTTGATTTCCTGCACAAAAACGAGACACCAAAGCAATTCTGCTGAAAACAGCATCAGTCCGTGTTAGTTATATCCAAATCACAAAAATTAGAGGATAAACAATAGAAAAAGTGTTTAGAAAAGTAGATAAGTTTTGGACGTATCACGCCACTGATAAGGATCATATGGATAAGCATTTTCCTACTAGCGGCTCGTCTTGGTTCCAAAGGCAAGAACTCGATTCCTAGTGGTGGCGAGCATGGGACTACAACAACCACATACCACCGTGGCCTCCCGTACAAGCCTTAGCATGTTTTAATCTCATATCACCTTTGATCTCATCTCATCACGTTCTCCTGTCATATTAGATTCTCTTCATTGATACATCATCTGTATGAACAACCACTTACATGTATGCATGCCTAAGAAGGACACATATATTAGCTCTAGCAGTGCACACAAGCCAAACCTAGTTTTTCTAGGAGTAGTGGATCAGGTAATATAAGCTAAAAGGGAGTAATGCAACAGATAGGATACTCTATCTATCGATAAAAGACCACAGTAGAATCAAGTGCATCATGGGAAGAATTGAAATACTTTGAAAGCATGGGATTGTATCATGGTGGGGCTATGCTTCCCTTTTCCCATTGATTACCAATAAGCCGATCGTTAGAAGCCTTGTACTTGACCTGGTTATAGTTGGTCAAGTATTGATCTTCTATTTTCAATGGTGTTGATCTCAGTCTTCGATCTCGATCTCAATATTGTATTATACCGAAGAAGAACCAAATGCTAGAAAGAAAGGAAAACAACCAACACATGGCATCAATGCAATGCTTAGACAAGAATGATGACATGAGAAGTTAAATAGTATTGAAGTGAAACCCTAAGGCATGCTTGGCAGTTTAAACAGGTTCCGAGGGATATAAACCCTAGTTCGGAGAAACTCCGGATGCACATGAGAGGGGTTGTTTTATTTTTCTAACAAACTTGTTAATTTAGGTTTCTTATCAATACATTATTATATCTTTAATAGATAGATATCATTTTTTGAACATTTTGATATATTACACATATTTTTCTAACTTATAAATAATTAGTTCTTGATTTTACAAGTATATAACAATTTGTGAAATGATTAAAGGAATGGTGATATCAGCTTGACGTCATCCAACCCTAACCCTAAACTTTTTGCACCATAGAGGTATCTAGCCACTAAGGCTGATGGGTGGGGCCTAGTCCACGTCAACACCACATTGGCAACACGTTGGTTCGCTCGTGGGCATGGTGAGACGATGGACATCGACAGTGCTATGGGAAGAGCAGGCTGATGCAGATGCACGTGTTCGAACCAGCGGAGCAAGGCGAGCTGGATAGAGGTGGCATTACACATATTTGGTCACCAAAGTGATGATTGCGACGATGACTGGGGGCGAAAGACGGCGGTGCACGACGCGGGATCAAAGCAAAATGGGAGGGAGAGAAAGGAGGGGTCTAGGAGGACCAGCGGCTCACCATGATTCTAACAAAGGTGACAGCGGGGTCGAAGGATGTCGAGGCCGATGGCGATGGCGACGGCAGAGCTCATCGAAGTCGGGTAGGAAGTGGATGATGTGGGCGATTGCAAGAGCTCGGTCTCGATTCCTTTGGGGAGGAACACCAGAGCGACGAGATGAAGCCGATGGTGGTCGCAGATGGACTCATGGTGGTCCGGAACGACGGTGATGGCAGCATCTAGGGCTCGTCCCTGCACGGTACAAAGAGGGAGAGAGATAGCGCGGGAGGGGGGAGATAAGATCAGGAGGGGAGAGGCGTGCAGGTCTGATCCTTATCTCCATCCGGAGCGGCAGCGAGGATCTTATGCCGGTGACCGGCGGCACTGTTGACACGCAGCTACTTCGGAGCGAGTGAAAGGTGGCCGATGGAGATGACTCGGACCGAAATGGTATTGGGTCGGGGTGGGCTACTGCTAGCGCGCATGAGCGGCAGGGAGAGAGGCAAGGGAGCTGCGGCGGCCTGGGTAGCTAGGTTTTCCTAATTTTTTTCTATAAAAAGGTTGTTCTTTTGTGTTTTCTATTTTCCATTTGTATTTGAATTTCTTTACCAGAGAGTGTATAAAATATGCAAAATATTGCAAGGCCCTTGTAATCCATTTGGGCTCGACTATTTTTCGTAGTTTTCAAAATATTCAAAACCATTTGGAAGGGATTTCAAAGAGAGGGGAAGATGAGGGTTTTAGTTTCCATTTCTTCTTGGTTGCATTTTGTCTTAGCAAAATAATGATGCTCATGAATGCTCAAACAACCCTAAGTACTATTTAACTAAAACTAGGGGTGTTACATGAACATACAGTTCTAGCCCAGTCGCCTCTACCGGAACCTCCTCCCACGTGCATGAATAATGCAGATCTGTTGAAGGTTGGCGAGAAGGTAAGATTTGAATTGCGGTTGATTTATCACTAAAATTGTGTATCTTCTAAGCAATTAGACCACGGATTTCCATACACATATCTGTCGTAGTTTTTGCAGCTAAAAATAGTTTAGTTCAGGCTAACTCTAAAGAATAGCTTTTGTACAGGCAACCCGCCAAAGCATAGCTTAAAAACTTCTGAAAAGTTTAGCCCACTTTTGTGCAACCATTATATACTTCTGTATCATCATCAGTACTGATGCAACTAAATATTATCAAATCTCTCATTTATTTAATTAAGTACTCGTAACTAAATTTAGTGAAACGATAAAGTTAGTATAGACTAAAAAACCTATGTAAAGTTATCCAATGTATATGTATTAAGTTTGAGTTGTATACTACTGCATATTCTGTATAAATTCATACACCATTATGAACACAACTTGGTGGGTGTTCAATACATCAATTCAATAACAAGAGATTGCATATTCAATACACTGCTAGTGCAAATAGGGAGTGTTATTTGCACATTCATTACGACCTACCAATACCAATACAGATCGAATTCAAATTCATTGCATTATAAAAATAATGCAAACACATTGCATTATTCCTAGCAAATTCAGAAGGAATATATATATATAGTTAAATATATATATATATATCTTTTGAAGAACAACTCAGAGGGTGTTCACTACAATTTCAGTGCACATAGATACTACACTTCACATACATAGTCAATGGGTGCATAATAATTCCAACCATTACAACGACAATCTTGCACAAAACAAACGAATATAGATGTGAAATTCAATCTAACTACATGTTCCCAATATTCTTCAGTTGCGCCAAAATTTAGAAGTCACTAACAAGAAATCAGAACCACCAGTTTGTCCTCGCCTAGTTTGATCTGCAAAACTATATGCATCGTCGCGAAAAGGTGGCATTCCCTTGCCATCGACCCTGCCGGGCCAACACTCGAGGCGACGATGATGTTTTCTACTTGCCTCGTCAATTTACTAATTTCCAGTGATGGGGTCCAACAATTCCTCCAAGTGGGTGATGACTGGGTGCTTCCATTTAAGATGTCACCTTACCTTGCTAGTAATCTCAACATCGTACATCGTTTGGACAGAATCTAGATCTTTCATCCACGCCATTAAATCGATGATCCATTTGTTCCTTGGTGGCAGAATCTCCACAAGCTCATCGACAAGGCTGTCGACGAGCTGCTTGAGGGACTTCGGTCCATAAGCATCTATTTATAGCTCGTCGAAGGCAAGGTTCGAGAAGAAACATAGCTGCCCCAAGCGATCACATTATGATCATTTTCTCGCCACATCACACGAATGAACAAGAAGAAAGCAGAACACGCTCGTAGTCTGGGCCACTGGAACCTAACGAAAAAAATCGAAGGGTAGGGCGCGTACCTTAATCTTCACAAAATTTCGTATGATACCAAAATTGGATATTAACGACGCTAACAAGTGCGCTAGTGACACGTCAGGACGTGTCCCAAGCACGGTGTCCATGAACATGCGGTGCTTGAACTCCGCTGGTAGGGCAACCATGCCTCGGGTGCGAGACAGAACGAAACCTCTCGAGGTCGGTCATCGATGTGGATCTCTAGGCGGGCCTTGCTACTCTATTGGCAAGGAACCAACCATGGGGAGATGTTGGGGAAGAGATTCTGAGTTTTGATCTAGTGACTGAGACGGCGTAGGCGACAACGAGGCCTGGCTAGGGGGCATGCGAGGCTGACTGGCCATGGAAGAGAGGCAAGCAGAGCCATAGCGAGCTCCAACTTACGGAGAGGAGTCGGAGGTGAGCTAGGGATTTGGGGAGAATGGAAGAGGAGAGAAGAAGACCTGGTTCAGATGGGGGTCAACTAGTTAACATCGGTAAAGCATAACAAGAAATACTAACAGGCCAGGCCAAAGAAGAGATAACAGGGGTTTCTCACGTTCGTATTTGAGTTCAAACGGTTTTTTTCGAGTTCAAATGACTGCATTTGTGTTTTTTTTGTATTTACCCCATTTTTTCGCTTTGGATAGTTTCCACAACTAGTTGGTCACTCATGTTTAATTACACACAGCTCTCCCCCCTCCCCCCACATACACACAAGAGAAGAGCTCGTGAACCGCCGAACCTTAAAGTGATGTACCCCATGTTGCTTAACACATTTAGTTTTCTTTTGATAATTGTTTAACCTAGAAATTACTTTGATTTGTTACGTAGAAATCTAACCTTTATACTTCCATGAATTTTGTAACATAAATAATTCTGGACCGGTCAAAATTGTACTATCTTATTATGCCATGTAATTTAAAACAAAAGGAGTATGATAGACAGAAGTAAACAATTTTATCAATATGATAAACTAGTGCAAATTTAGCTACTACTACCTCCCGTCGATATTAGTATTCTTAATTTTGAACTAGATACAAATGCATCTAGTCTAAATATACATACGAATCTATAAAAGGTTGACAACATTAATATGGAGTGGAGGGAGTACTGATTGTAAGTTGTCGCTCTCCATGGATACGATGAAGTATTCTACATGGTGTTGCGTGCTTGTTATAGATATTTTGGGGCCGGTCAAAATTGTACTATCTTAAAACGCCCTACAATTTTATCAGATTCTATCAAACGGCGCTATGACCGCAACATATGTCTTTTATCTGGACTTGCGAGATAATGATTCTGCTCCAAGACAACCTTCTGCACCCTCCAAATGCCATCACGAGCAATATTAAGCTGAATACAGGCATCACAACCAGACCTTGTTATAGCATTTTGTTTCACAGTTTCATGTTTTGAATGAGCCCCTCGTTCCCCTTCACTACTACAAACTATATGTTTCTTATAAACGGTTTTATCTGGTCTCAACTTTGAGTGACGAACTCTTTCTAATGCTGAAACCAATCTTACTGGCATAAATATTGTAAAACTCGTACGCTTCCTCTTCTGACTTAAATGCCATTCCAACTTCAGGAACAATTGATGATTCACAATTGGTATCACACACCTGGAACCATTCAAAGAGATATAAAGAGTGCATTAAACTTACTAAACCATGATTTTTTTTGGCACAAAGTAACACGGGTATCAGTTTTGT
Organism: Avena sativa; assembly: GCA_916181665.1. Classification (NCBI taxonomy): domain Eukaryota; kingdom Viridiplantae; phylum Streptophyta; class Magnoliopsida; order Poales; family Poaceae; genus Avena; species Avena sativa. Next base: position 106,201,255 of record OV702283.1, read on the forward strand.
ACCTTCATGAAGGATGTTGTTGTAACACCCTCAGAATCGGCCCTATGCAAGTTTCAGCGCTTCCCGCCAAACCCGCATAGAAACGATTCAAAGGTGCCCACCAGGCACTTGCGTGCGGGTGGAAAACGAAGTAATAACATTACACAACAGTCCTCGATGGGACCCACAGAACAGATATATATACAACACGACTCCATGAGTCAAGAATACAGATATACAGGACAAAGATCCAAATCACCTTGAAAACGATAGAGCGCCCAGCTACGGACAAGATGCAAATGGGGCTAAGAGCCCTGAAGAATAACCAATGGCGTCCATAACCCTGCCCAGGCCAAGCCGGAAGGGTAACCCTGCTAACGACGTCGATCTCAAAACCTTCTTAAACAAAAGGGGTACCGACAAAGGGCAAAGGAAAAAGAGAGAGCGGTCAGTACTGAGGCCAGTACACGGCGAGGCTAGAATTCGGCGGTCCTCGCCTACATAGGTATGGTGGACTGAAGCGGCAGCGCAGGATGCACTAAACAACCTATAGAGACTCGATATAACTGATGGTTATCAGAGAGGGGTAAGAAAGACCTATCCGGAACCAACCTGATACTACCACCAAACATACCCATCCTGGTGTTTCCCCCTCGAGACCAAACGAGGAAGTCAACCGAGGTACTCACACCGTTGGCAGTTTTATTTATTCAGTTATCGTTGTAGAAATTACTAGTCAGGTATAGATAGTCATCCTGATATAATAGGCAGTGGGTACTTTTAGTTAACCAATCCATTGTAGTTGCACTCTTACTAGTCAGATACAGTTAGCATGAGATATCCCCAAAACCCAGCAGTTGTTGGTACTTTTATTTAGCCATTCCGTTATAGTTGCAATACTTACTAGTCAGGTACAATGGTAGCAAGCGACAACCCAAACAAGCAATTGTTGGCAATTTTATTTAGCCATTCCATGATAGTGAAGCTGATTACTAGTCATTATATAGTCAAATTTATAGCACTACTTTAGTTATAGTTGTCTATGATCGAGATACTGTGCTCCAAGTCGTCCATAACCGCGGACACGGCTTTCAGAGAGTTTTACCCTGCAGGGGTGCACAAATAGCAACACACACTCGATCAACCTCGGAAAAACCAAATCAAAACCCAACGAGGCATTCACGACAAAGCAATCACAGGATTCAGAAATATTTCAGGGAGCCACCCCATTAAGCTACCCGCAACGAAGTTAGCTGACTCCGAAACGGACTCAAGGTTTGGGTGGACGGCTGTAAACGACTGGGAACTCGAAAGTGTGACTGGGCTTGTCGATACCGCGAAAACGTGTCCCGATCCTAAACAGTACAGGTGCAGTACATCGCACAATTTAAATAAAGCAGTAAAGCATGGCATAAGTACAGGATAGTAAATAAAACCTCAAACTATTTTGTGGCCCCAAGAAATAAGAATGAATCAAGCTCTGGCTCAGGGGGGTCCCATAATCCTCCCGGATGTGGATAGCGCGAATATTCAAGGAACAGGTATCAAGTACTCGGGGTCCTACGGGACACAAGTGGACGGTTAACAACCAAATAACATCTATTGCCCACCTGTGCCTCTGCATTTACCTACTTCAATTTTAGTTATTAAACAATAATTAAAGTTATGATCAACTCCAACAATAAACACTCAGCAATACTCCAACAACTGTGGTACTTGACGACACGAAACAACACTTGAGCAAGCGACTACGATGCGCATGTCCAACTATCTACCAAACAACAGGTAATAGGAGGTGTCCAAGGCAATATAAGGCTGCAAGGGATATCACGGGTACGAAAACTAGAGCATCACAACACAGATAGCAATAGATCAACAGGAGGGAATAAATACTATAAAAGTAAGATAGGTAGAAAGGGGGAGATGCTCGCCTGAAAACATTGCCGAAGGTTCATCCGAAGATCGGGGCGAAGCTCACATCAACTCATCGATCTTATCCGTGAAGAAGCAAAACACTAGCAGAAACATCGGATGCACTATTTAATACTACGACAGAAGGTCGGGCATGATGCATGTATGATGTATGACATGGCAAAGATGCGATGCAATTAGATCATATTAAGCGGAACCGGGGTCCCGACATTTATTGAATGGTTCAAGTTGTTTAGATACCCGCCATTTTAAATGTTGTATTAACAAGGCAAAATATATCACCGGTGCGCTACACAATTTTAAATGGGGCCAATATTAGGCTAGAAATGTCCGCATATGGTCTCCATATTTAATTTAGGTGAATCAGCATAAGGCCCCCAAACCACACACATATGTATGCTACATGAATGATTTAATGCAACAAGTTTATATCATATATTATAAAAATACGGGGCTTGGAAAGGGCATCACACATCTGGGTTCGGCAGATCTTGGGGTTCCGGGGGGGTTCGGGGTCCGACAGGGTTCGACGCGGCCGGCGAGGTTCAGATACAAGATGGAGAGCTTAGCGTGTCGGGACGGAGAACTTGGTTACAAGCGGTCGACCTCGTCGTCGATGGCGGACTTGAATGAATCGGGTACCGGTGGTCTTCGGGTCCGTGTAGACGGTCATGGCGTCCGGGAGACGATCTTGTCGCATCCGGGAAGAAGGACTTGACGTTCCGCGGTGAAGTGCTTGTTGTTCCGGTGGCGATCTTGGCGGACATCGGGTCCGGCGCCGATGGTCATTGGCGAACTTGGGGTGCATCAAGACTGGCCATAGGGAACACAAGCAGAACCCCATGGCACACATGGGTACATCCCGACTGAATCTTGAGCAGTAGCACAAAAGCATACGGCAGGGGCATCTCCTATCAGGGCTTGGGCCAGACGAGGCCAAGCAGAGAAGGCCAACAAAGCATGGGTGTAGAGTAGCAGAGAAAAGACCACACGCTTGCAGAGGCAAGGACGGGCTCGAGCGATGGGCCGAGAGGGCAGCAGAGAGTCGGCGAGTGCTGCGTGGCTCGAAAGAGGGGAGGATCCATGGCGGCAACATGGATCAAGGGCGGCCGGAGACGAGGGGAAGCACGCAGCGGAGCTCGGAGATAGAGGGAGGAGGCGTGAGGCAGACGGAGGGGCTCCCGCGGCGAGAGGGACGGCGGCCCGCGCGGGGACAGGAGGAGGCCGAGGCGCTGCGGGGCATCCTCCCGGCGGCGGCACACGAGGAGAAGGCCATGGCCGGGGCTCTGGCGGCAGGGCGGCCAAGGAGAGATGGTGGCGCCGGGGAGAGCGAGGGAGGGGATCGCGAGCGGGGCGAGAGGACGGTTCGCGAGGAGCATGCGGGAGTGGTGGGTCGGCTGCAGGGAGGAGCAGGGTTGGGCGACGGGAGGGGGAGCAGCCCCGGCGACGGGAGAACCACCCGGCGGCGCAGGATCAAGGAGGAGGTCGTGAGGAGGAAGGTGGGGTGGACTCGGTCACGATCGAGCGGGGTCGGGGTGGGGCCCAGGGAGCGGGGCGGACGGGTGTGGTCGTGTGGTGTTGTGTGTGCCAGGGAGATGAGTGGCGGCGGGTGAGGGAGAGAGGAAGGATTAGGTCTAGGGTTGAGGTTTGACTAGATTAGGGTTTGTGGTTGGTCTAGGTTTTGTCTAGGTTGGGCCGGGTAGTAGGCTGCTGCCAGCTGGGCCCTTTGGGTCTGGCCGGTGGCGGCCTCCCCGATACAAAAATATTTTATTATTTTTATAAAACAAAACATTTGGAAATATAGTTTTAGATAAATACAAGATCCAGAAAAGACCGAGGTTTCGCATTTGAATAAAGAGAGGGACACTTGTAGAAAATGAAATAGGGCTTTTAGTAAAATAGTTTTAGACTAATATATGCATGTTGATGTCATGACGATGCACAAAGATAAGACACGCGATTTTCTAGGAGTGGTTTTACCCGGGGTGCTATAATTCGACACCACTAACAATGGATCTCGCCCTCGAGATCCGCCTCATGGTACCGGAAGGAAGGTCGGCGATCTGCGTCTTCTCGCCTCGTGTAGATCCTTGCGACACCACTAACAAGAGGTCGTTGATCTTGTTCGTCAAGAGAACACTCCGGATAACAACAGACGAAGTTAAAGGTAAGGCCACCTCTAACTTGCATGGAAGGAGTAAGAATTGCATCGATCCACCATTCAATATACGAAAGCGAATGATAAGAGTAGTGGTATGGTCGCGACTCCATCCCGCACTCAAAGCATTACTCTGTACATGAATAGGAGAATTATGCAACCAACTCTCAGAATTCAGATCGTAGATCTCGGCAAGCAAGGTTCGGGAACAAAAGAATGATGCAGACTCTGCATCGGATCTGGCGTAGATGATGTCGTCGCGTCGGAAAACACCGGAAGGCACGAGAAGGAACAAAGAGAAGCCCACCAGACGAAGGATTCCTCGGATAGCATGAAGACCAGGTGTAGCAACACCGTTACCAAAGAAGGAAGCGAAACCCTGAAGGTACGATGGAACCCAACCACGAGAAATCCTGGACTCGAAGAGAGAGAAGAGAGCGGATTCAAAACACGCAGAGGTGAGAGGAGAGCAGCAGAGGGGTAAGGAGTAAAATCAGACCTAATCAGAACTATCCAACCGATTTTGCAAAAATAGTTTTTACACTCTACTTCGGCCGTTAGCTAGGTTATCCTACAGGCTGGACTTGTGGGGTATCGCAACTGCTGAGATCCGATACCACTCTGTAACACCCTCAGAATCGGCCCTATGCAAGTTTCAGCGCTTCCCGCCAAACCCGCATAGAAACGATTCAAAGGTGCCCACCAGGCACTTGCGTGCGGGTGGAAAACGAAGTAATAACATTACACAACAGTCCTCGATGGGACCCACAGAACAGATATATATATACAACACGACTCCATGAGACAAGAATACAGATATACAGGACAAAGATCCAAATCACCTTGAAAACGATAGAGAGCCCAGCTACGGACAAGATGCAAATGGGGCTAAGAGCCCTGAAGAATAACCAATGGCGTCCATAACCCTGCCCAGGCCAAGCCGGAAGGGTAACCCTGCTAACGACGTCGATCTCAAAACCTGCTTAAACAAAAGGGGTACCGACAAAGGGCAAAGGAAAAAGAGAGAGCGGTCAGTACTGAGGCTAGTACACGGCGAGGCTAGAATTCGGCGGTCCTCGCCTACATAGGTATGGTGGACTGAAGCGGCAGTGCAGCATGCACTAAACAACCTATAGAGACTCGATATAACTGACGGTTATCAGAGAGGGGTAAGAAAGACCTATCCGGAACCAACCTGATACTACCACCAAACATACCCATCCTGGTGTTTTCCCCTCGAGACCAAACGAGGAAGTCAACCGAGGTACTCACACCGTTGGCAGTTTTATTTATTCAGTTATCGTTGCAGCAATTACTAGTCAGGTATAGATAGTCATCCTGATATAATAGGCAGTGGGCACTTTTAGTTAACCAATCCATTGTAGTTGCACTCTTACTAGTCAGATACAGTTAGCATGAGATATCCCCAAAACCCAGCAGTTGTTGGTACTTTTATTTAGCCATTCCGTTATAGTTGCAATACTTACTAGTCAGGTACAATGGTAGCAAGCGACAACCCAAACAAGCAATTGTTGGCAATTTTATTTAGCCATTCCATGATAGTGAAGCTGATTACTAGTCATTATATAGTCAAATTTATAGCACTACTTTAGTTATAGTTGTCTATGATCGAGATACTGTGCTCCAAGTCGTCCATAACCGCGGACACGGCTTTCAGAAAGTTTTACCCAGCAGGGGTGCACAAATAGCAACACACACTCGATCAACCTCGGAAAAACCAAATCAAAACCCAACGAGGCTTTCACGACAAAGCAATCACAGGATTCAGAAATATTTCAGGGGGCCACCCCATTAAGCTACCCGCAACGAAGTTAGCTGACTCCGAAACGGACTCAAGGCTTGGGTGGACGGCTGTAAACGACTGGGAACCCGAAAGTGTGACTGGGCTTGTCGATACCGCGAAAACGTGTCCCGATCCTAAACAGTACAGGTGCAGTACATCGCACAATTTAAATAAAGCAGTAAAGCATGGCATAAGTACAGGATAGTAAATAAAACCTCAAACTAGTTTGTGGCCCCAAGAAATAAGAATGAATCAAGCTCTGGCTCAGGGGGGTCCCATAATCCTCCCGGATGTGGATAGCGCGAATATTCAAGGAACAGGTATCAAGTACTCGGGGTCCTACGGGACACAAGTGGACGGTTAACAACCAAATAACATCTATTGCCCACCTGTGCCTCTGCATTTACCTACTTCAATTTTAGTTATTAAACAATAATTAAAGTTATGATCAACTCCAACAATAAACACTCGGCAATACTCCAACAACTGTGGTACTTGACGACACACAACAGCACTTGAGCAAGCGACTACGACGCGCAGGTCCAACTATCTACCAAAACAACAGGTAATAGGAGGTGTCCAAGGCAATATAAGGCTGCAAGGGATATCACGGGTACGAAAACTAGAGCATCGCAACACAGATAGCAATAGATCAACAGGAGGGAATAAATACTATAAAAGTAAGATAGGTAGAAAGGGGGAGATGCTCGCCTGAAAACATTGCCAAAGGTTCATCCGAAGATCGGGGCGAAGCTCACATCAACTCATCGATCTTATCCGCGAAGAAGCAAAACACTAGCAGAAACATCGGATGCACTATTTAATACTACGACAGAAGGTCGGGCATGATGCATATATGATGTATGACATGGCAAAGATGTGATGCAATTAGATCATATTAAGCGGAACCGGGGTCCCGACATTTATTGAATGGTTCAAGTTGTTTAGATACCCGCCATTTTAAATGTTGTATTAACAAGGCAAAATATATCACCGGTGCGCTACACAATTTTAAATGGGGCCAATATTAGGCTAGAAATGTCCGCATATGGTCTCCATATTTAATTTAGGTGAATCAGCATAAGGCCCCCAAACCACACACATATGTATGCTACATGAATGATTTAATGCAACAAGTTTATATCATATATTATAAAAATACGGGGCTTGGAAAGGGCATCACACATCTGGGTTCGGCAGATCTTGGGGTTCCGGGGGGGTTCGGGGTCCGACAGGGTTCGACGCGGCCGGCGAGGTTCAGATACAAGATGGAGAGCTTAGCGTGTCGGGACGGAGAACTTGGTTACAAGCGGTCGACCTCGTCGTCGATGGCGGACTTGAATGAATCGGGTACCGGTGGTCTTCGGGTCCGTGTAGACGGTCATGGCGTCCGGGAGACGATCTTGTCGCATCCGGGAAGAAGGACTTGACGTTCCGCGGTGAAGTGCTTGTTGTTCCGGTGGCGATCTTGGCGGACATCGGGTCCGGCGCCGATGGTCGTTGGCGAACTTGGGGTGCATCAAGACTGGCCATAGGGAACACAAGCAAAACCCCATGGCACACATGGGTACATCCCGACTGAATCTTGAGCAGTAGCACAAAAGCATACGGCAGGGGCATCTCCTATCAGGGCTTGGGCCAGAAGAGGCCAAGCAGAGAAGGCCAACAAAGCATGGGCGTAGAGTAGCAGAGAAAAGACCACACGCTTGCAGAGACAAGGACGGGCTCGAGCGATGGGCCGAGAGGGCAGCAGAGAGTCGGCGAGTGCTGCGTGGCTCGAAAGAGGGGAGGATCCATGGCGGCAACATGGATCAAGGGCGGCCGGAGACGAGGGGAAGCACGCAGCGGAGCTCGGAGATAGAGGAAGGAGGCGTGAGGCAGAAGGAGGGGCTCCCGCGGCGAGAGGGACGGCGGCCCGCGCGGGGACAGGAGGAGGCCGAGGCGCTGCGGGGCATCCTCCCGGCGGCGGCACACGAGGAGAAGGCCATGGCCGGGGCTCTGGCGGCAGGGCGGCCAAGGAGAGATGGTGGCGCCGGGGAGAGCAAGGGAGGGGATCGCGAGCGGGGCGAGAGGACGGTTCGCGAGGAGCATGCGGGAGTGGTGGGCCGGCTGCAGGGAGGAGCAGGGTTGGGCGACGGGAGGGGGAACAGCCCCGACGACGGGAGAACCACCCGACGGCGCAGGATCAAGGAGGAGGTCGTGAGGAGGAAGGTGGGGTGGACTCGGTCACGATCGAGCGGGGTCGGGGTGGGGCCCAGGGAGCGGGGCGGACGGGTGTGGTCGTGTGGTGTTGTGTGTGCCAGGGAGATGAGTGGCGGCGGGTGAGGGAGAGAGGAAGGATTAGGTCTAGGGTTGAGGTTTGACTAGATTAGGGTTTGTGGTTGGTCTAGGTTTTGTCTAGGTTGGGCCGGGTAGTAGGCTGCTGCCAGCTGGGCCCTTTGGGTCTGGCCGGTGGCGGCCTCCCCGATACAAAAATATTTTATTATTTTTATAAAACAAAACATTTGGAAATATAGTTTTAGATAAATACAAGATCCAGAAAAGACCGAGGTTTCGCATTTGAATAAAGAGAGGGACACTTGTAGAAAATGAAATAGGGCTTTTAGTAAAATAGTTTTAGACTAATATATGCATGTTGATGTCATGACGATGCACAAAGATAAGACACGCGATTTTCTAGGAGTGGTTTTACCCGGGGTGCTACAGTTGTTGAAGTCGAAGCTGTTAACATAGAAGCACTGGATGTTGATCCATGGATCATCATTGTGGCTGTCGAAGTAGAGCCAGCAGATGCTTGCATCGTCTTGTCACTGGCCATGGGCAGAGTGGTGGCCATGGCAAATTGATCGCCGGACAAGTCATGTGAAAAGAAAGAAACTCGCTCTACGCCCGTGATCATCCCACCACAGGTATGCACTTTGCCGCCGGTGGCATTGGCAGTCCGCTGAACGTCCCAGATCTCCATTGTATTGATCAGCACATGACCGGTGGATGTAGGCGGTACGGCTGCTGCGGCAGCGTACTGGAGGGTGGAGGTCGCTGTCGGCGAACAACCAGTGGACGTAGGCGCTACAGCTGCTATGACAGCGACACACTAGAGGGTAGAGGTCGTTGCCGGCGGATGTTCTGCCGACTCCATGCCTTTTCTCGTCTTTCTCAACTCAAGGTTGCAATTATTAACAGCTGAACATGTGCCTGATATTCCGGTCGACCGGTAAATAGATTTATTTTCCTATACGTTTTATCACAATATGTGTACAGACAGATACATATGAGATCAGGGATACGAAGCAGCTTAAAGATTGGTGCAGCACGCTGAGTTGTCAACATCTGAGAAGGGGCCTCAGGAGAGAGTGTGTGCGGTTCAGTCCCAGAAAATTTTCTTCCGATTGTTTTGTATTTAACCCATTTTTCCTCTCTAGATAGTGTTCATAACTAGTTGGTCCCTCGTGTTTAATTACATGCAACTCTCTCCCCCCTCCCCCCACACACACACATAAGAGGAGAGCTCCTGAACCACCGAACCTTAAAGTGATGTACCCCATGTTGCTTAACACATTTAGTTTTCTTTTGATAATTGTTTAACCTAGAAATTACTTTGATTTGTTATGTAGAAATCTAACCTTTATACTTTCATAAATTTTGTAACATAAATATTTCTGGGCCGGTTAAAATTGGGAAGGTACTACGCGTCCCCCGGACGATGGGAGAGCCCCCACCGTCCTGCTCCAGCTGCTGCCACGTGTTCACTAAAAACGGTCCAAATCCTGTTTTTGCTGCAAAACGGCCCGCTTTTGCTACATATGTACCCGTTTTTTTGCTTCGGAAGCAAAAAAAAACGGTTCGTTTCAGAAATAGAACGTCTCGCCGGAGACCTCACCAGAGACCTCGCCGGAGACCATGCAGCAAAAAAATTATGCTAATGCAGCAAAACCGACTTCGCCGGAGACATCGTCGGAAACAACTCGTTGATGACTCTCGCCGGAGACCATGCAGCAAAAAAAATTCCGGCGAGGTCTCCGACAAGACGTTCTATTTCTAAAACGAACCGTTTTTTTGCTTCGGAAGCAAAAACGAGGACATATGTAGCAAAAACGGGCCGTTTTGCAGCAAAAACGAAATTTGGGACGATTTTGGGTACACGTGTCATGCAGGGGAGGACGCATGGGGGAGGAGAACGATGGGAACCCCCATCGTCCGGAGGATCCATATCATTTTCCTTAAAATTGTACTATCTTATTATGTAATGTAATTTAAAACAAAAGGAGGATGATAGACAGAAGTAAACAATTTTATCAAAACGATGATCTGCTTGTAATGCATACGATGAAGTATTCTACATGGTGCTGGGTACTTGTTAAAAATACTAGCAAATAACCCGTGCGTTGCTACGGGTCTAAGTCGTCATGTTAAACCAAATTAACAATCTTGTATAGGATTATCAAATCCATACATCGACGATTTTAAATGGGCGTGTAGGTCTTGATTTACATGTATTCTGTAACGGTGCTAGTACATCAGCCTTTGCTTACTCGACCAAGGACCCGAGTGATCCAACAAACTACATCTGCGTACATTAACTTCTTGGTGGACCGTAAGGGGACTGAAAGGTTTAACGAGGCGGCCTGCATGTCTAATATAGTATATATTTTTTGTCTCAAGAGAAAAAAACTTCTCGGTTAACTGGTGGCAAAAAAGCGTTTGTTCTCCTTTTCTCACGCTAAAAAACAAATCACCATGTCAAGGGACAAGCGTCTAGTGCCCTGCGACCACCGTCGAAGACCATGTATCTCTATGGCTGACGGTACCATCCCTGAAGATGGCGGCAGAGGTCAGCACTTGCACAAAAATAGCCCAACCCAGTCAAGTTCAGACTATCAAACTGAAAAGTACCATCATGCATGCCTTCATCATATCAACCCACACTTTTACGAAGAAACATCGATTTGGTGATGGAATTTTAACACTGAAGTATGCCGCCGTATGCAAATACAGTACCAAACAATTAGTACTCCATGTGTCCAAACGAGAAAACACTGAAAGACAAGGGCTTGTTTTAGAGGATTCAGAGAGGCACAGCGCTCTCACCTCGCGTCTCTTTGCTTCACCCGCACTTCTTTATTTTCTTCCATATCTCCTCGCTTCCAGTGATGCAATCAAAAGCAGTGGCAGCAGTGATTTTTAATCAAAAGCAGGTGCAGGTCATTCTCCGCGATCCCGTCCGGCCTGGATGTGTTGGGCAACTACGTCAACCACGACGTCTTCCTGCACCGCCGCCATGAATTCCAAGGGGATACAGAGGAACTGCGTGGCGTCAGGGTGAGGACAATAAGGATGGGCATGTGTTGGGGGATCGGGAGAGAGTTCAATCGGGGGTTGAGGACGGGGAGAAGACGCTCCGATTCTTTGTGGCCTGCCCAGATCTGGAAACAGCCATCCCATTTCCCTGGTCGGAGGAGGGAGGCGGCTCCGGTGGACGGAGATCGACGGGTGGCGATGGTTGGAGTAGGTCTCTTTAGTTTGATCCCAGATCCCCATGTCGAACCAGTATGTTGATTCCACAACCATCGCAGGCAACAGTATGGTTAGAGTAGGTCTCGTTAGTTTGATTTGATTTGTATGTTGATTCCACAGTCATGCCCTGCACAACGCTCCTCCGATTTGTAGTCAATGCGGGTGCCGTCGCAGGCAGGGATACACGGGGGAGCCAGGGGCGGCGCAGAGTTAGCTCGGGGTTTCTTCTTTCCGTCGGAGGAACCTTTTGCGACTTGGCGGTGGCAATGCCTGTTATTTCTCCTAACTGTCAGGGGTAAAAGCGTCTTTTCAAGGCAGACGGAAATTTTCTGGGGGTGACGAACGGTCCCCAAATCTTTTTAATAATATAGATGATTTTTGGGCCGGTCAAAATTGTACTATCTTAAAACGCCCTACAATTTTATCAATATGATAAAGGCGATCTCCTTGTAATGCATACGAGATGAAATATTCTACATGGTGCTGCGTCCTTTGCTGGCACTCTAAAAACTTTGACTGCTTTGGCGAGTGATGCTACAAAACCTGTTCACTTCAGATAGAAGAATAGATGGCAAGCATATGGGGATCTATCGTTGTCCCCTATGATTCATCCGAATGACCAGCACATACAGATTGAGAACCGTTGGACTTAGGAGGCCCTGCCCGCCGACACTGCTCAGCGCTGACCTTGGCCGGCCTCCTATATAAAGAACTCTCTCCCCTCATCCCGGCTCTCTCTCTCTATCTCTGTGTTCCCCGATGCTAGCTCCTCCCCACCCTTTCTCCCAGCAGCCCACTGGGCTCCACGCCTCCACCTTAGCCATGGCCGTCACCGTCTCCTCCACCGGCGCCCTCCCTCTCACGGACAACAAGAATCGGCTGCTTGTAGACGTTTCCTTCGCTCCCGGAGGGACACGCAATAGGTTCGACGTGCTGCAGGACCTCGACCCCGAGGAGGACATCGACGCTCCTGCCTCCGCCACCGGCTCCCCCTCCCACGTTGACGCCACCGCCATCAACATCTCCGTCTCCTTCGACGCCACCAACGGCTCCTCCGCGCCACGCCCTAACCAGGATCAGGGCCGACAACGCCCAGAGGCCCTCCAGGAGCATCGCGCCGAAGAGGTCTTCCCCGACGGTGGCCGTCGACGGCGTTCGTCCCTCTACTCCGAGGTTCTGGTCTACGGGTTGGCCGCGGTGGTGCTCCTCATCGCCATCCTTCTTACACTTAGAGCGTATGCCGCCACGCCGGCATCTTATTCCCGCAGCCCCTGGTAGGTACGCCCATCGTCCTTGTTCCCCACCGACCATTCTGGAACGTTCTTTCTTCGAATACAAGAAACCAAGAATCACCAAGAAACCAAGATAAGCAGCCACAAACGCAGAAAAGGAAGAAACGAAGAGCATAACTTCTTGTTTTCTTGCAGAGGCTTCATTGGCCTGGACTGCAGCGTGGCCGCCCTCCCGGATGTGCTAGGGAACTCCAAGGTGGCCTCCGTTCTCCCATGGACGCTCCTGGTGTTCTACCGCGTGTTTCTTGGCTCTCCAAGTGGACTCTCTCCGTGAAAGATTTTGAGTCGACGAATCGACGACTGTGTCTGTAGTTTAGCCATTTTTTTTCGTTTTTTTAGTTCGAACCATGCATATGTGTTTGCAGGAACTCGATGCTGAGAACTTGATTCATACTATATTTTTTCAGTAGTCATTTTCGACTATAGAGTTCATCAAATTTTCAACCACGCATGTAATTTTCGAGAAGGAGACAGATCGCATATGATTTTGTTCTCAATGACACTACAATTTACACTTGTAAATTCCAATTTACACAACATTATTTTAGCAATTGTGTGAGGTGGCCTGGTCTGGTCTCACAAGATGATGCCTTGGCGCTCACAAATTAAATGTATATGTCGAGGCTCGAAACTTGGCACTCCACATTATCTAGTCATAAGAGGAATAACACTTGCCGAAACAAACTCCGATGAATGCTTATCCGGAACCTACTAAAATGTTATATTGTCGATGCATATTTGAAATTGATTAGCTATAATCCAACTGAACAATGGCCATTTTTCTTAAGGAATCACTAGTAGAAAACAGGCTATCCGTTCGTGCCCCCAAACTGCATTAGTCCCAGTTGCGCCACGAACCTGGACTAATGCTGGCATGCGTCCCGGTTCAAGCGCGCACGGGGGCTGAAGGCAAGCGTCCCGGTTGGTAGGGGTGTATACGTCCCGGTTTATAACACAAACCGAGACTAAAGTGTGGGCGCCAGACACGTGGCCTCCCACACACTTTTAGTCCCGATTTGTGTTATAAACCGGGACGTATGAGCCAGCCCTCTATAAATACGACGCCCCAGCCCTCTGCCTCCCCTCTGTTTTTTCTTGGTGGAAGGTGTGAGAGGTGTGCTAGTTTATTTTTTTCCTATGCATGCATGCGAGGTGTTTGATGAAATGTTTGAGTTAATGATCTCGTTCAATTTCTCACAGAACAAAAATATAGGAGGTGCCCAAGACGCACTTGAGCTTTCTCCTCTTTATTTCCCTCGATCGAGGCAGCAATCATATCTTTTCTCTGTTATTGATACAATGCATGTGTCGATGTGAATTGGTCATTTCACTATTTATGATGTTCCGTTTTTGATAAACTTAATTATATGATGCAGATGAATGGTCGGGAATGGATGTACGGTGACCGGCGTGAACCCGGATACATTAAAGGCGTGGATAAATTTATCGATGTGGCCACGGCAAACAAAGAGAATGGTTTTATCCGTTGTCCATGTGTTCAATGTCGGAACAACAAGGACTACTCTTCCTCAAAAATCATTCGCGGCCACCTGGTTATGAAAGGTTTCATGCCCAGCTATAATTGCTGGACCAAGCACAGGGAAAAAGGGGTTATGATGTAAGACAATGAAGAAGAAGATGATGATAATAACTATCATCGTATGTTTCCTGAATACAGTGATACTGCAATGGAAGACAATAAATAGGAAGGAGGTGAAGAACGGGCATCAGATGAGCTCGCTGATGAACTTGGTGGGGTCATTTCTGATGCGAAGCGAGACTGTGAAACAAAAAAGGAGAAGTTTAAGTTAGAGAGCATGTTAGAAGATCATAAGAAATTGTTGTACCCAAATTGTGAAGATAGCAGCACAAAGCTGGGTACCACACTGGAATTGTTGCGATGAAAGGCAGAGTGTGGTCTAACTAACTCCTCATTTGAAAAGATGCTGAAAATAATGAAACCAGAGTTTCCAAAGCATAACGAACTTCCCGAGAGTACGTACGAAGCAAAGAAGACTCTCTGCCCTCTAGGATTAGATTTGCAGAAGATACATGCATGCATTAATGACTGCATCCTCTACCGCGGTAAGGAGTATGAGAATTTAGGTAAATGCCTGGTATGCAATGCATTGCGGTATAAGATCAGACGAGATGACCCTGGTGATGTTGAGGAAGAGCCCCTCCGGAAGAGGGTTCCTGCTAAGGTTATGTGGTTTGCTCCTATAATACCAAGGTTGAAACGCATGTTCAGAAACAAAGAGCATGCCAGGTTGTTGTGATGGCACAAAGAAGAACGTAAGAAAGACGGGAAGTTGAGACACCCTGCTGATGGGTCGTAGTGGAGAAAAATCGAGAGAGACTTCCCAGACTTTGCAGGTGACGCAAGGAACTTATGGTTTGGTCCAAGTACGGATGGCATGAATCCTTTTGGGGAGCAGAGCTGCAGTCACAGCACCTGGCCTGTGACTCTATGTATCTACAACCTTCCTCCTTGGTTGTCCATGAAGCGTAAGTTCATTATGATGCCAGTGCTCATCCAAGGCCCGAAGCAACCAGGCAACGACATTGATGTGTACCTAAGGCCATTAGTTGAAGAACTCTTACAGTTGTGGGGAAAACCAGGTGTACATGCGTGGGATGAGAACAAACATGAGCCATTTGACCTACGAGGGTTGATTTTCGTAACCATCAATGATTGGCCTGCTCTTAATAACCTTTCAGGACAGACAAACAAGAGATATAAGGCATGCACGCACTGTTTAGATAAGACTGAAGGTACATATTTGCATAAATGCAAGAAGGTTGTGTACCTAGCGAAAATCGACGATTTCTTTTGACCAATCATCCCGTAAGAAAGAAAGGCAAGCATTTCAAAGGTGAGGCAGATCACCGGAAGAAGCCTGAACTCCCTACTGGTGATGATGTATTTGGTATAGTCAAGGACATAGAAGTAATCTTTGGAAAGGGTCCCGACGGTCAATTAGTTCCGAACTTCGTCGCTACCGGACACGCACCCATGTGGAAGAAGAAATCTATATTTTGGGAGCTACCATATTGGAAAGTCCTATGTGCCCGCTCTTCAATCGACGTGATGCACATGACGAAGAATCTTTGCGTGAACCTGCTAGGATTCCTAGGCGTGTATGGGAAGACAAAAGATACACCAGAAGCACGGGAGGACCAGCAAATTATGAAAGACCCAAAGAACATGCATACACAGAACAAGACGGATAAAGGGTGTCACTTAAGTCGTGCCAGCTATGCTCTTACCAAAGCAGAGAAGGAAATCTTTTTTGAAGTCCTTACAGTATCAAGGTGTCGTCTGGCTTCTCATATAATTGTAGGGGTTCGTAGCATGGAAAACAAAAAATTTCTACCGCATACAAACAAACAAGCCAAGATCTATCTACTAGATTGTAGCAACGAGTCGATGGAATAACTCACCCTCGAAGATTCCAAAGTGTTTAATGAGAGAAGATTCTCGTGGGTGATGTAGTCGTACTCTTGCCGATATCAAGATCGTGTAGACGATCCTTCCGGCGCTGCGTTCTGGCAGCGCTCCCGCAGTCGGTCACATGTTCGGTACTCAATGAAGACCTTCCTCTCCCTTGTTCCAGCAGGCAGCGGAGGTTGTAGCACCCTCCTCGTGATTCCGGCAACATGACGGCGTGGTACCGGAAGTAGAGGGGAGATCTCGCAGGGCTTCGCCTTAAGCCGGAGCGAGTATGGTGGACTATGAGAGAGGCCTTGGCGATCTAGGGTTTAGAGGCACCAAGGAGAGAGGGCTAGGCCGGCGGCTAGGGCAAGTAGAAGCCCCAACTCGGCGGCTTGGGAGAAACCCTAGGGCGGCGGCAGTGACTTGGTGGCCGGCGGCTAGGGTTAGGGTTTGGTGGGGCAAGGTCTGTGTTTAGAGGGGCAGCCATGCCCCTCCTTTTATAGGTAGGAGGGCGCGGCCAAGGGGAGGGGAGTCCCTCCCCAACTCGGCCTCCTTAGCCGGCGGTGGAGGGAGAGGAACTCCTCACCAAGTAGGTTTCCTACTCTCCCTCCACCAAGCAAACTTGCCGTTTGACTTTTCAAATTGGCGTTTGACTTTTCAAACTAGGATTTGATTTATCCTTTTATTTTTCTCAGCGATGACACCTAGTACATGATTCAATCATTCCAACTTGTTATGACACATTCATGTACCCTTCCCCTCCGGAGTGCCGGACCTTCCGGAACCTTCTAGAACATTCCCGATGAAAACACCGGAACCATTCTCCAACCCCGAAACAGGACTTTCCTTATATGAATCTTATTTTTCGGACCATTCCGGATCTCCTCGTGATATCCCGGATCCCATCCGAGACTCTGAACAACATTCGGTCTCTTACTCATCATTCCATAACTACTCAACAACATCGAATCCTTAAGTGTGTCTCCCTACGGTTCGTGAATTATGCGGACATGATCGAGACACTTCCCCGAACAATAACCAATAGAGGAATCTGGAAATTCATATGGCTCCCACATATTTCTACGATTACTTTGCGATCGAATGAACCACTTACATACGATTCCAATTTCCCTTTGTCTCACGATAGTTTACTTATCCGTGGTTTTGATCGTCGGTATCTATGCATACCTAGTTCAACCTCGTTACTGATAAGTACTCTTTTCTCGTTCCCGTGATATGTGATCCCTTGTGAACCAGTCACATGCTTGCAAGACAATTGGATGACATTCCACCGAGAGGGCCCAGAGTATATCTATCCGTCATATGGATGGACAAATCCCACTCTTGATCCATGTGTCTCAACCAATACTTTCCGAACACTCAATGCCACCTTTATAGCCACCCAGTTACGGTGTGGTGTTTGATGTCATCAAAGCATCCTTTCGGTAACGGTGATATGCATGATCTCATGGTCGAAGGAATTAGGTTACTATGTATCAGAAAGCATATAGCAATTGAACTATTAAAATGACTTGATCTTTATGCCACGCTTATCTATAAGAGTATGTCCATCATACCATTCTCCTAACGATATGATCTTGTTGTTAATAACATCTCAATGTTCATGATAGGGAAACCACAATCATTTATTAACCAGCAAGCTAGTATTATAAAGAGGCTTTACCAGGGACTCTAATTCAGTTTACAAATCACACAAGTATTAATGTTTCCTTGTTAATACTGTTATAGCATGAATGTAAACATTTATCATAAACACAAAGATATAATAATAACTATATTTATTATTGCCTCTAGGGCATATCTCCAACAGTCTCCCACTTGTACTACAGTCAACTAATCTAGATTACATGGCAATATACCGAATACCCATGGCAGTTTGGTGTTGGTCATGTTTTTCCCTCGGGAGAGGCTTAGTCAACGGATCCGCCACATTCAAATCTGTGTGTACTTTGCAAATCTTTATGTCACCATCTTGGACATGTTCTCGAATAGCGTGAAAACATAGCTTGATGTGCTTCAGCTTCTTGTGTGACCTTTGTTCTTGCGCATTGGCTATAGTGCCCATGTTATCACAGTAGATAGTCATTGGGTCCAGCGCATTTGGAACCACACCGAGCTCTGTAGTGAACTCCTTCATCCATATCGCTTCTTATGAAGCCTCCGAAGCAGCTATGTATTCCGATTCAGTTGAAGATCTCGCCACAACGCTTTGCTTTGCACTCCTCCAGCTAACTGCTGCACCGTTCAAAGTAAATACGTATCCAGATTGAATATTAGAATCATCCGGATCGGTGTTCTAACTAGCATCGGTGTAACCATTAACAACGAGCTGTTCATCACCTCCATAAGAAAGAACCATATCCTTAGTTCTTCTCAAGTACTTAAGGATGTTTTTGACCGCTGTCCAATGATCCACTCCTGGATCACTTTGATATCTGCTAGTCAAACTAACAGCATATGCAATGTCGGGTCTAGTACATAGCATGGCATACATTAGAGATCCTATGGCTGAGGCATAGGGAGTCTCACTCATCCTTTCTCTATCTTCTGCCATTGCTGGACTTTGAGTTTTACTCAAGGTCGTATTGGGCAACATAGGCAAGAACCCTTTCTTGCTATCTTCCATTCCAAACCTCTTTAGAACTTTGTCCAAATATGTACTTTGTGACAATGATATTAGGCGTCTCGATCTATCTCTATAAATCTTTATGCCTAATATGTAAGCTGCTTCGCCAAGATCTTTCATTGAAAAACTATTATTCAAATATTCCTTGACACTATTAAGAAGGTCTACATCATTCCCAATCAACAATATGTCATCTACATATAGTATTAAGAATGCTACAGAGCTCCCACTCACTTTCTTGTAAATACAAGCTTCTCCATAAGTTTGTATAAAACCAAAACTTTTTATTACCTTATCAAAATGTTGATTCCAACTTCGGGATGCTTGCTTTAATCCATATATGGACCATTGAAGTTTGCATACCTTGTTAGCATCTTTAGGATCGACAAAACCTTTGGGTTGCATCATATACAACTCTTCATCTATGTCTCCATTGAGGAACGCTGTTTTAACATCCATCTGCCATATCTCATAATCATAATATGCAGCGATTGCTAACAAAATCCTCACAGACTTTAGCTTCACTAGTGGTGAGAAAGTCTCATCGTAGTCAACTCCTTGAATTTGTCGAAACCCTTTTGCGACAAGTCGAGCTTTATAGACAGTAACATTACCATCAGCATTTGTTTTCTTCTCGAAAATCCATTTGTTCTCGACAGCCTTCCGGCCATCCGGTAAGTCCACCAAAGTCCATACTTGGTTTTTGTACATGGATCCAATCTTGGATTTCATGGCTTCTTGCCATTTATTGGAATCTGGGCTCATCATCGCTTCCTCATATGTCGCAGGGTCATCGGTGTTGTCCACCAACATGACACTCATAACGGGATCATACCAATCAGGAGTGGTACGAGTTCTCGTTGACCTGTGAGGTTCTGTAGCAACTACAACCGAAGTTTCATGATCATCATCATTAGCTTCCTCTCTTATTGGTGCAGGCACCACAGGAACTTGTTCCGATGCTGCGCTACTCGCAAGTTCGAGAGAAGGTTCGACAACCTCGTTGAGTTCTACTTTCCTTCCAGTTACTTCTTTCGAGAGAAATTCCTTCTCTAGAAAGGATCCATTCTTGACAACAAAGATTTTGCCTTCGGATATATGATAGAAGGTACACCCAATAGTTTCCTTCGGGTATCCTATGAAGACGCATTTTTCCGCTTTGGGTTCAAGCTTGTCCGGCTGTAACTTCTTTACATAGGCTTCGCAACCCCAAACTTTAAGGAACGACAATTTAGGTTTCTTCCCAAACCATAATTCATACGATGTCGTTTCAACAGATTTAGATGGTGCCCTATTTAAAGTGAATGCGGCTGTTTCTTATGCATAACCCCAAAATGATAGCGGTAAATCTGTAAGTGACATCATAGAACAAACCATATCTAAGAGAGTTCGATTATGATGTTCGGACACACCATTACGCTGTGGTGTTCCCGGCGGTGTCAATTGTGAAAGTATTCCGCATTTCTTCAAATGCTCGCCAAACTCGTAACTTAAATATTCACCTCCACGATCAAAACGTAGAAATTTAATCTTCTTGTTACGTTGATTCTCCACCTCACTTTGAAATTCCTTAAACTTCTCGAAAGTTTCGGACTTATGTTTCATAAAATAGATATACCCATATCTACTCAAGTCATCCGTGAAGGTAAGAACATAACGGTAACCACAGCGCGATGCTACACTCATTGGACCACACACATCGGTATGTATGATTTCCAATAAGTCCGTAGCTCGCTCCATCATACCAGAGAATGGAGTCTTAGTCATTTTACCCATCAGACATGCTTCGCATCTTTCAAGTGATTCAAAATCAAGTGATTCAAGAAGTCCATCAGATTGGAGCTTCTTCATACGCTGCACTCCAATGTGACCAAGACGACAGTGCCACATATAGGTCAAGTTATCGCTCAATTTCAAACGTTTAGCTTCAATGTTATTAATATGTGTATTTCCACTATCGAGATTCAATAAGAATAGACCATCTATCAAAGGTGCATGTGCATAAAACATATTACTCATATAAATCGAACAACTATTATTCTCGGACTTAAAAAAGTAACCGTCTCGCAATAAACAAGATCCTGATATAATGTTCATGCTTAACACAGGCACCAAATAACAATTATTTAAGTATAAAACTAATCCCGATGGTAGATAAAGAGGTAGCGTGCCGAACGCGATCACATCAACCTTTGATCCATTTCCTACGCGCATCGTCACCTCGTTCTTCGCTAGCTTCTGTATATTCTGCAGCACCTGTTTCGAGATACAAATATGAGCAACCGAACCAGTATCAAATACCCAGGCACTACTACGAGTACTAGTGAGATACACATCAATAACATGTATATCGGATATACCTTTCTTCTTAATGTTGCCGTTCTTCAAATACGCCAAGTACTTTGGGCAATTCCGCTTCCAGTGACCTTCTCCCTTGCAGTAAAAGCACTCAGTATCAGGCTTAGGTCCAGCCTTGGTCTTCTTCGTCGGTGCGTTAACTTTCTTACCACCCTTCTTGAAGTGTCCATTTTTCTTAGACTTGCCTTTCTTGAATTTGGTGGTCTTATTGACCATCAACACTTGGTGCTCTTTCTTGATCTCCACTTCTGCAGATTTTAACATGGAGAAGAGTTCTGGCAACTTCTTATTCATGCTTTGCATATTGTATTTCATCACAAAGTTCTTGTAACTTGGTGGTAGTGATTGGAGGACACGGTAAATCCCCAAAGCATTAGGAATCACTATACCCAAGCTTTGGAGTTTGTTTGCGTGCCCAGACATCTTAAGCACATGCTCACTGACGGAGCTGCCCTCTTCCATCTTGTAGTTAAAGAACTTTTCAGAAGCCTCATAGCTCTCAACTGCCGCGTGAGTCTCAAATATCAGTTTGAGTTCACAGACAATATCATGTGGGTCTGAATTCTCAAACCTTTTCTGAAGCTCCGATTCCAAACCATACAAGATAGCACACTGAACTGTGGAGTACTGATTTTTCCGAGCGAGGTAAACATTCTTTACTTCATCGGTAGCATCAGTTGCAGGCGGGTCACCCAGCGGTGCATCCAGCACATAGGTCAAATTACCAGCATTGAGGACAATCCTCAAATTGCGGAACCAATCCGCGAAGTTGCTTCCATTGTTTTTCAACTTTTCTTTCTCTAGGAACGCATTAGAATTGATGGTAGGGGCCGCCTTTATCTACAACATATTTGCAATAGTTTAGACTAAGTTTATGACAAATTGAGTTCTAATTAATATTTAAATTAATCTATGTGGACTCCCACTCAAAACAATATCCCTCACATTGTTTTAGTGATCACACGAACCAAATCCACCACATCAAAACCGATCATCACGAGAGCCGATGTAGCTTCAATGGCGAACAATCGACATGTTCATCATATCTACTATATGATTCATGCTTTACCTTTTGGTGATCCGTGTTCCGAGACCATGTCTGTACATGCTAGGCTCGTTAAGATCAAACCTTAGCTTCCGCATGAGCAAATCTGGCTTGCTCACGTTGTATACACTTGCAGAATCTAACACACCCGATCATCACGTGGTGCTTCGAAACAACAAGCTTTAGCAACGGTGCTTACTAAGGATGAACACTTTAGAACTTGAAATTTATGTGCATGAGGGATCATCTTATAATGCTATCGTCGTTAACTAAGCTATACAAGATGCATAAAGGATTAACATCACATGAAATTCATAATATGTGATATGATATGGCCTTTCTTATTTGTGCTTCCGATCTCCATCTTCAAGCACGAACATGATCTCCATCATCACCGGCATTGCATCAAGGTCAATTACGCTGCTCCATGATTGTCGTCAACCAGCTTCAACTATTACAACTACTTTGAATAGACACGCAGGTCTTGACAGAAATTAAAGACAACCATATGGCTCCTGCCGGTTGCCAACTTACAATAAGGAACATTGCATACATCAAATATAATCACAATCATGGCCATATCACATCACAGCACACCCCTGCAAAACAAAGTTACATGCCTCTAATTTCTTTGCATATTTTACATGGTTTGGGGCTTTCAATAAGTGTCGATCTAACTTACGAACAAGAACCACAACGTTGATGTTTGAACTATCAAGTGCCCGTTGTAAATTGGATCTATACTATAATGGGAGAGACAAACACCCGCAAAGCCACTTATGCAATACAAGTTGCATGTTGAGCGTGGAGCAAGTCTCATGAACGATGTCATGTAAGGTTAGCCCGGGCCGCTTCATGCCATCATACCGCAAGATGCAAAGTACACAAGAAGCAATTGATAATAAAAGCACCACCGCCCATAATGACCATTGTGTTCTACTCGTGCAACAGATCTACATATAGACACGGCTCTGATACCACTTTAGGGGTTCGTAGCATGGAAAACACAAAATTTCTACCGCGTACAAACAAACAAGCCAAGATCTATCTACTAGATTGTAGAAACGAGTCGATGGAATAACTCACCCTCGAAGATTCCAAAGTGTTTAAAGTGAGCAGATTCTCGTGGGTGATGTAGTCGTACTCTTGCCCATATCAAGATCGTGTAGACGATCCTTCCGACGCTGCGTTCCGGCAGCGCTCCCGCAGTCGGTCACACGTTCCGTACTCGATGAAGACCTTCCTCTCCCTTGTTCCAGCAGGCAGCGGACATTGTAGCACCCTCCTCGCGATTCCGGCAGCACGACGGCGTGGTACCGGAAGTAGAGGGGAGATCTCGCAGGGCTTCGCCTTAATCCAGAGCGAGTATGGTGGACTATGAGAGAGGCCTTGGCGATCTAGGGTTTAGAGGCACCAACGAGAGAGGGCTAGGTCGGCGGCTAGGGCAAGTAGAAGCCCCAACTCGGCGGCTTGGGAGAAACCCTAGGGCGGCGGCGGCGACTTGGTGGCCGACGGCTAGGGTTAGGGTTTGGTGGGGCAAGGTGTGTGTTTAGAGGGGCAGCCATGCCCCTCCTTTTATAGGTGGGAGGGCGCGGCCAAGGGGAGGGGAGTCCCTCCCCAACTCGGCCTCCTTGGCCGGCGGTGGAGGGAGAGGAACTCCTCCCCAAGTAGGTTTCCTACTCTCCCTCCACCAAGCAAACTTGCCGTTTGACTTTTCAAACTAGGATTTGATTTATCCTTTTATTTTGCTCAGCGATGACACCTATTACATGATGCAATCATTCCAACTTGTTATGAAACATTCATGTACCCTTCCCCTCCGGAGTGCCGGACCTTTCGGAACCTTCTAGAACATTCCCGATGAAAACACCGGAACCATTCTCCAACCCCAAAACAGGACTTTCCTTATATGAATCTTATTTTCCGGACCATTCCAGATCTCCTCGTGATATCCCAGATCCCATCCGAGACTCCGAACAACATTCGGTCTCTTACTCATCATTCCATAACTACTCAACAACATCGAATCCTTAAGTGTGTCTCCCTACGGTTCGTGAATTATGCGGACATGATCGAGACACTTCTCCGAACAATAACCAATAGAGGAATCTGGAAATTCATATGGCTCCCACATATTTCTACGATTACTTTGCGATCGAATGAACCACTTACATACGATTCCAATTTCCCTTTGTCTCACGATAGTTTACTTATCCGTGGTTTTGATCGTCGGTATCTATGCATACCTAGTTCAACCTCGTTACTGATAAGTACTCTTTTCTCGTTCCCGTGATATGTGATCCCTTGTGAACCAGTCACATGCTTGCAAGACAATTGGATGACATTCCACCGAGAGGGCCCAGAGTATATCTATCCGTCATATGGATGGACAAATCCCACTCTTGATCCATGTGTCTCAACCAATACTTTCCGAACACTCAATGCCACCTTTATAGCCACCCAGTTACGGTGTGGTGTTTGATGTCATCAAAGCATTCGGTAACGGTGATATGCATGATCTCATGGTCGAAGGAATTAGGTTACTATGTATCAGAAAGCATATAGCAATTGAACTATTAAAATGACTTGATCTTTATGCTACGCTTATCTATAGGAGTATGTCCATCATACCATTCTCCTAACGATATGATCTTGTTGTTAATAACATGTCAATGTTCATGATAGGGAAACCACAATCATTTATTAACCAACAAGCTAGTATTATAAAGAGGCTTTACCAGGGACTCTAATTCAGTTTACAAATCACACAAGTATTAATGTTTCCTTGTTAATACTGTTATAGCATGAATGTAAACATTTATCATAAACACAAAGATATAATAATAACTATATTTATTATTGCCTCTAGGGCATATCTCCAACAAAAATATAAAGGGGATAATAAATATGGAAGAGAAAAGGTTCCAAAACCAAAAGTCTCATGACTGTCACGTGATTATGACGCAGCTGCTTCCGGTTGCATTGAGGGGGCTTCTACCGGAAAATGTTCGAGTACCCATTGTGAAGTTGTGTGCATTCCTCAATACAATATCTCAGAAAGTAATCAATACAGATATTCTTCCAAGGTTACAAAAGGATGTTGTACAATGTCTTGTTAGTTTTGAGTTGGTGTTCCCACAATCCTTCTTCAATATTATGACGCATCTCCTGGTTCACCTAGTGGAAGAGATTGCCATTCTCGGTCCTGTATTTCTGCACAATATGTTCCCCTTTTAGAGGTTCATGGGAGTCTTAAAGAAATATGTTCATAACCATGCTAGACCGGAAGGAAGCACCTCCAAGGGAGATGGAACAGAGGAGGTCATTGAGTTTTGTGTTGACTTTATTCCAGACCTTAAGCCGATAGGTGTCCTTGACTCACGGCATGAGGGAAGACTAAGTGGAAAAGGCACGCTGGGAAAGAAAGCAATGATATGTAGGGACGGGGATTCTTTCAGTAAATCACACTACACAGTTCTACATAATTCCACCTTGGCAGCTCTGTATATCAAGGAAAACAAGAATATTGTACGCTCCAAAAACCCGGGGAAGCCTGACTCATGGATTACAGATGAACACATGAAGTCTTTCGGCGGTTGGATGCGGACACATCTCTTGAATGACACCACTGTTGGAGATCAGCTATACTTGTTGGCCGCGTCACCATCTTCTACTATATTGAATTTCCAAGGGTACGGAATAAATGGGAATACATTCTACACGATGGACCAAGATAAAAAGAGCACCAACCAAAACAGTGGTGTCCGCTTTGATGCAACATACGAGAATGGGAAAAAGGACACATACTATGGTTACATAGAGGATATATGGGAACTTGACTATGGAGTCTCTTTTAAGGTCCCTTTGTTTCGCTGCAAATGGGTCAACCTGAATGGGGAAGGGGTAAAGATAGACCAGTTGTACGGAATGACAATAGTGGATCTCAACAATCTTGCTTACAGAGATGAACCATTCGTCCTAGCCAGTGATTTGTCTCAGGTTTTCTATGTGAAGGACATGTCCTCCAGACCAAAAAAAGAAAAAATAAGCAAACGAATACATCATATGATGAGCCAAAGTGTCACATAGTTCTTTCAGGGAAAAGAAACATTGTGGGAATCGAGGACAAGACAGACATGTCAGAAGATTATAATAAGTTTGACGAAATTCCGCCCTTCGCAGAGAAAATTGACATGATAGCTCATTTTGTGAAGGATATTTTATGGTATTTGCAATTTTCCAAGTTTAATAAATGTATTGAGTGTTAGTCCCGGTTTGTGGCTTGACCGGGACTATATATAGGGGGGCCTTTAGTCCCGATTTTGTAGTCTCGGTTTTTAATATTAATAAATGTCTTGAGTGTTAGTCCTGTTTTGTGGCTGGACCGGGACTAAAGGGAGCCTTTAGTACCGATTCGTAGAACAACTTTCCCGAACTATGAAGAAGTTGTCCCGATTCGTACTTACCATTAAGATCTGATCTCCAAACACGCGTGGTCACATATTAGGGAGTGCCTCTATGAACAGTTTCTTGGAGATGCCGGAGGACTGGGCTCCGGCGGCATCTCCATGAAACTGGCCGTAGTGGTGTCCTTGCTCTCGCACACCATCTTGCATCTTGTAACTTCTCTAACTAGATCAATACACCTCGGAGCTAACTAGCTAGTTTCACATATTAGGGAGTGCATCTATGGACAGCTTGTTGGAGATGCCGGAGGACTAAGCTCCGGCGGCATCTCTCTC
Organism: Avena sativa; assembly: GCA_916181665.1. Classification (NCBI taxonomy): domain Eukaryota; kingdom Viridiplantae; phylum Streptophyta; class Magnoliopsida; order Poales; family Poaceae; genus Avena; species Avena sativa. The sequence goes on from OV702283.1 coordinate 106,228,162, forward strand.
AAGCTGGCCGTAGTGGTGTCCCTGCTCTCGAAAACCATCTTGGAGATGCCTCAATCTGGCTGGAGGACTGGACTCACAAGGATGCCTATTTATAGTACAAGCAGCTCGGCATAGTATCGACACTCACGACATAATGTCGACATTCGCCCCTATTATTAGTGCTGACACATGTTTTGTCCCGGTTGGTGTCTCCAACCGAGACTAAAGGTTCATCTTTAGTCCCGGTTGGTGACACCATCCGGACAAGGTATAAGCCGCACGATATAATGTTGATACTCACCCCTATCATTAGTGCTGCCTGGCCCAGTCTGCCAAAATCCCTCCAACCGGGACTAAATATGACCCCTTTCCCTCTATTTATAGGTATTTCCCTCTATTTATAGGTCGCCCACCTCAGCCTGACCTATCATGTTCGAGGTTTCATGGCTTTCGGTCCAAATGACCGATGTTATGTGCTGAATCACGGCATCATTTGTGATACTGTGCCCATATTATGCATGCATGTGGACATTGGGATGGACAACAATGTTGCAGGAGGAAGTTTTCCTTTTCGTCGCACGGAAAAGCCATTTTCGATTTTCCAAGCGCAAAAAACGATTCTTTTTGTGAAGAAACCACCAAAATGCTATTTCAGAATGCTACCGTCCCATTTTTATAAAATACTAGACCACCTTACACTACTAGGAAAAGGCCCATCAGTGGCGCACCATTTTGGGACTTCTGTGGCGCATATGGAATACGCCACTGTTATCTCGCCACTAAAGTTCAGTTCTGTGGCGCATATTGATGTGCCACAGAAGTCTAAAAAACTTCTGTGGCGCATATTGCCAAAATGCGCCACAAAAGTCCTGAACCAGATCTCAAACTTCTATGGTGCATTTGGCCAATATGCGCCACATAAGTTTTTTTCAAATTTCAAAAAAAACCCGGCCAGATCTGGCCAGAGGTGGTGCTCGCCGGAGGTGGGGGTCGCCGATGGAGGAGAGAAGGAGGTCACTGGTGGAGGAGGTGGAGGTCACCGGTGGAGGAGAGGAGGAGACCGCCGGAGGAGGAGGAGGAGCTCGCCGGGGTGGAGGAGGAGGGAGGTGGAAGGAGGAGGAGCTCGCCGGGGTGGAGGAGGAGGAAGGTGGGAGGAGGAGGAGGAGGGAGGTGGGAGGAGGAGGAGGAGGAGCTCACCGGGGTGGAGGAGGTAAGAGCTCACCGGAGTGGAGGAGGGAGGAGCTCACCGGGGTGGTGGTGGAGGAGGAGGAGGAGAAGCTCACCGGGGTGGAGGAGAAGGAGGATCTCACCGGGGTGGAGGAGGAGGAGAAGGTGAGGAGAATGAGAGAAGAAGGTGAGGAGGGGAAGGGTAGAGGAGTGGAAGAGTATAAGAGAGGGAGAAGGGGCGGGATTCAAATTTCGAATTTTGGCCAAGACTTCTGCGGCGCATATGGAAGAAATGCGCCACAGAAGTTTGTCCTCCTTTTTTATTTTTTAGCAAGAAAAAACGGTCTTTTGCCCGTAACTTTTTACTCTTTTCTAATTTTGAAAATCTAAATAATCGCTAAACGACCTTAGGTGGTTGCGAACGGATGCGGAATCTCGTTCCCGTCATTTTGGTATATTATACGTATTTTTCCGACATCGTATACAAAAGTTACGGCCGTTTTACCGTGGCATAAACTTTTTTTGTATAAAAAGTCCAAATGCATGTTTGTTAATTTTCCTACAAACTAGACCATATTACCTATCACTGTGTGAAAGGATTTTATTTTTTGAAGTGTTTTTCATTTTCTATTATTTTTTACAAGGATAAAAAGGCGATCCACGGAGGGGGGTATAATCTATTTTTCCTACGGAAACTTCTGTGGCGCATGCCTCTATATGCGCCACAGAAGATGAACTTCAGTGGTGCATATGGTCATATGCGCCATAGAATGTTTGTCAGAGTACAGTCAATGAGATTCATTGGTAGGGTCCACCCGAGCTTTCTATGGCGCATATGTCCATATGCGCCACAGAAGTTCTAACTTCTGTGGCGCATTTTTCCTATATGTGCCACAGAAGTGTGAAGACTTCTGTGGCGCATTTCATCAAATGCGCCACTGGACAACTTTTGTGGCGCATGGTTAGAACCATACGCCACAGAAGGTATGTCTATCTATAGCTAGTTTCCTAGTAGTGTTACATGGACTATCTCCCAACCAGTATATCTCAAAACTTTCTGTCCATCCCGGGTAAAAAGGACAAATGTCTCCCGAATCGGCAGGAAGTGGGTCTGATTTGTACTACAGGTACATGATCTAACGCCCGTGATTTTTTGAAAAAATCATTTTTAGACTCGCAATATGTGGTTTATTCAGATATCTAATGCAAGTTCGAACGATGTCCGTCCCCTATCTTCATGCACGCCGGTTCGACCTTAGTTCGAAAAGGGAAAAATTCAAAACGGGCGTAAGAAATTCAAAAAAAGTCCGAACAATGTAAATCCTTCACGTGGTGTCATATGATTTGACATAGTTGCAATAAAAAATACCAGACTTGGTATATTGATCATGTCTCGAAAAAACCTTCACAAAATGATCTATCATGTTCGAGGTTTCATGGCTTTCGGTCCAAATGACTGATGTTATGTGCTGAATCGAGGCATAGTTTGTGATATTGTGCCCATATTATGCATGCATGTGGACATTGGGATGGAGAACAATGTTGCAGGAGGAAGTTTTCCTTTTCATCGCACAGAAAAGCCATTTTCCATTTTTCGAGCGCAAAAAACGAGTCGTTTTGTGAAGCAACCACCAAAATGCTGTTTCAAAATGCTACCGTACTATTTTTCGAAAATACTAGACCAGCTTAAATGGACTATCTCCCAAACGGGATATCTCAAAAATTTCCATCCATCCCGGGTAAAAAGGACCGATGTTTGTCGAATCGGTAGGAAAAAATAAGACTCTCCGCTCCCGGGAGGGGGAGCTGACTCAGCACCTCCAGAGCATCTCGGAGATGGTGGTTAGTAAGTTCTTCTGCTTCCTTCCCTCGTCGTACCATGGTTAATTGAATCAAATCTTGCCACTCACTCCTGCCTTTGGTTGCAGCTCCTTACCCTGAGTGGACCGAGATGGCTCTGGAGAAGCTGCCCGCGGAGGAGGCTGGCCGCGACCTGACCGCCTTGGATATGGTTAAGGTGCTGGTAGAGGAGAGCAATGGTCTTCATGCCGTTGGCAACGACCTCTTCCACTATATCTGGCCAGAGGCGGGTGATCTGCATGACATCGCCAGCTTAGCTATTGCCTTGTCTCGTGGCATCGACGTGCTGGAGATCCACAAGGAGTGGGCGGCCCGAGGCGGTGTGGAGATGGCTCTGACCTTGGTGAAGTCATGGTATTCGGGGGCTGATCTCAGTATGCTCACTCGTGGTTTCTGTCTTGAGACCAGTTACGAGGGCCTCCGCGACAGCATTCCGGCGATCTGGTCTTGTGGGGTGAAGATTGGAACCTACGTGGACCTGGAGCGTGATTTCCGTGACCTCGCCGAGGTGTTGCCGTTTCACTGGATCCCGGCACCCTAGAATCCCACCGTCATTGCCTCTACCAGCCAAGCTCCTACAGCCGATGCTGATGCTCCTCCGACCGGTCCCGTCTTGTGCTCCTGCTGCTGAACCCGATGCTCCCTCTGCCGCTCCGGCTCCAGAACCTTGACCCCTGGTATGCCAGGTGTATTTGTCAAACTAGCTTTTTGTTGGTGCTACAATTTGGTTAACCTTTGTTGTTAGACTTTGAGTTGTGCAGGGAACCTTCATGTTCCGATAAATGCCTTGGTGCCCCTTTCTGTCTTGAGCTCAATCCGCCTTGGCTTTTTGTTATTGGTGTGTTTTCCTTTATGCCTTTCTTGGTTGTAATTCTTGGAACTTGAGCCAGCTGGTCCGGCCAGCTGGGTCGAAGCTTTTTGCCGTCTTGACTTAGTGTTGATGGGTGCGTGGGAACGCTCCCACAGGGTGTAGTCCCCGAGGTTCGGGCCGGCTAGGGTAGCCAGCCGGGTCGAAGCTCTTTGCCGCCTTGACCTAGGTTGATGGGTGCACGGAAGCGTGCCCACTGGGTGTAGTCCCCGAGGTTCGGCCGGCTAGGGTAGCCAGCCGGGTCGAAGCTCTTTGTTGCCTTGACCTAGGTTGATGGGTGCGTGGGAGCGCGCCCACTGGGTGTAGTCCCCGAGGTTTGGCCGGCTAGGGTAGGCCAGCCGGGTCGAAGCTCTTTGCCACCTTATTTCCTGTCAAGTTGTAGCTCGTGTCGTGCAAAAAACAGCATTGTTTTGGGTTAGTTTCATTGTGCGTTCGTTTGTTTGTATTTATGATGAAATGCAAGTGAAGGGTGCCCTTTTCGAGGTAGTCCATTAGCAACTCCCCTTTTCTCAGCGAGCATTGGCCTTTCGAGCGTTATCCTTGCCGACCATCAGCCAGGTTGTGGTTTGCAGCCGGAACTGAAGGAATAGCTAAGCTGGCATGCCTCGTGATACTTCGGTTTGCTGTTGTTGACTTAGCTTATGCAGGCGCTACTGGTTCGCCTGGACACCCTTGTTTTCTGCCTAGGCATTTTCTTGCAGTAGGTGCTTCAAGCTTTTGCTCTTGCCGGGTCGACAGCCGGCTGGCGGTATGAAGCCGGAACCGAAAAGTTTGCTCTAGGCACCCCGTACAATACTATGTCGCTTGTAGAAACCTTGGGTGTCTAGGCCAGCCGGTACGAGGATGGATGTGGTGTGCGAAATTGAGACAAAGTCCTCGGGACTGTGCCGAGGTTTCCAAGCTTGTTCATTTATTACATGAAAAGGGGAGATACATACTCTTCTGGCTCAAGTGTAAAATGGCCGGAGTAGGCTCGCGTTCCATGGGCATTCTGTCTCCTCGTCCGAGCGATCTGCCTTATTCTTTACCGGCTGTTGGGTGTAAATCAGGTAGTACGAATTGTTGTGCAGCGCCCGACTGACGATGAATGGGCCTTCCCATGGTGGGTACAGTTTGTCCATTACTTTTGTGCTCTGGACCAGGCGCAGCACCAGATCTCCTTCGCGAAAAGAAGTAGGTCGGATCCGGCTGGCGTGGTAGCGGTGCAGGTCCTGCTGATAGATTGCTGACCTAGACAGGGCCAACTCTCGCGCTTCCTCGAGCAGGTCCACACTGTCTTCTCGTGCTTCTTTGGATTCCTTCTCCGTGTAGAGCTGCTTGCGGGGTGCGTCGAACTGGATGTTCGTGGGGAGAATTGCCTCTGCCCCATAGACAAGGAAGAACGGTGTAAAGCCGGTTGAAATATTCGGGGTGGTGCGCAGGATCCGAAGCACAGCTGGCAGCTCCTCTATGCAGCATCCGGGTGATCTGATGAGTGGCTCGATCAGTCTTGGCTTGATCCCTGCGATAACCAGGCCGTTGGCATGCTCACACTGCCCGTTTGAATCTGGATGTGCGACCAATGCCAGGTCCAGACGGATACCCTTTTCTCCGCAGAAACGAGCGAAAACCCCCTTGGCAAAGTTGGTGTCGTTGTCCGTGATGATGTTATGTGGGTAGCCGAATTGGATGATGATGTACGTGAAGAACATGATCACTGTTACTCCATCCAGCCTCTTGATGGGCTTTGCCTCGATCCACTTGGTGAACTTGTCTACGGCTACGAGCAGGTGCGTCATAACGGATCGAGCTGTTTTGAACGGCCCAACCATATCCAACCCCCAAACTGCGAACGACCAGGTGATTGGTATCGTCTTGAGTGCCACAGACGACGTGTGTTTCAGATGGCTAAATCGCTGACAACCGTTGCATGCTTTGACTAGATCTTGAGCGTCCTTTAGCGCTATCGGCCAGTAGAACCCGTGGCGAAGGGCTTTGGCTTATATTGCTCTTGACGAGGCGTGGTGCCCGCACTCGCCCTAGTTAGGAGCTTGGTTCCTTCCTCTTGGCTTACACATCGCTGGTAAATGCCTCCAACGCTGCGCTTGTAGAGCTCGTTGTTGATGATGGTGTATGCACTTGCTCTTTGTTGCACTTGCCGTGCCACTACTTCCTCCGTTGGGAGCTTGTCCTTGGCCAAGAATTTCATGAACGGCTTCGCCCAGTCAGGTGTTCCCCGGATGGCGTACACCGTCTGTATGATGAGCTTGATCTCATCACGGGTGGGAGCTTGCTAATGTTGACTACGAGCTATCACGAAATAGTCCCCGGGTGCGGCGAGGCAGTCCCTGCGTGCGGCGCGCACCGGTTGTTCCTGGATCTGCGTCGAGTATGATGGAGTCGGATTCTAGTGACAGGGTGATGGAAGGCTTGCACAGGTGCTCGAGGGAGACTCCAGGCGGTATCTCCTGTCTTGTTGAGCTGACCCTGGCCAAGGCGTCAGCAGCTTCGTTGTTGTCTCTAGGTACATGGTGGAAGTCGCATCCTTCAAAGTAGGCGCACAACTGCTGAACAAAGAAACGGTAGAGAGCCATGTTTGCGTCCCTTGCATCCCATTCGCCAGAGACCTGTTGCACCACCAGGTCTGAATCTCCGAAGCATAGTATTCTCTGGATGCCTATCTGCTTGGCCATCTTGAGCCCATGGATTAGTGTTTCGTACTCGGCAACATTGTTGGACGCTTTGAAGTGGATCTGGAGGACGTACTCCAGCTGGTCACCATTGGGCGAGGTTATCACGATTCCGGCTCCGAGTCCTCCTCGCATCTTGGAGCCGTCGAAGTGTAGATTCCAGTACGTTGAATCAGGGACCGATGGCATGTACTGGGTTTCTGCCCAATCGACGATGAAGTTGGCCAGTGCCTGGGATTTGATTGCTGTCCTTGGCTCATATTGGATGTTGTGTGCGGCGAGCTCGATGGCCCATTTTTCCACGCACCCGGTGGCGTCCTTGTTGCTGATAATCTCCACGAGCGGGGCCAGCGCCACCATCCAGATGGAGTGCTCTTGGAAGTAGTGCTTGGGTTTCTTGGCGGCCATATACACGCCATACACCAGCTTCTGGTAGTGGGGGTAGTTCTGTTTGGAGAGCGACAATACCTCACTTAGGTAGTATACGGGGCGCTGGACCGGCTGGGCCTTTCCCTCTTCTGGCCTTTCCACTACCAGTACCATGTTGACCACTCTGTTTGTGGCAGCGATGTACATCAGCATTGGCTCCTTTGCTGCTGGTGCCGCCAAAATAGGCAGCGAGGTGAGCATGCGCTTGAGGTCATGGAAAGCTTCGTCCGCTTGAGCTATCCAAATGAACTTGTCCGTCTTCTTCGTGAGTTGGTATAGGGGGAGGGCTTTCTCACACAGCCGGCTAACGAACCGGCTGAGGGAGGCCAAGAATCCGGTGAACTTCTGTACGTCACGCAGGCTTTGTGGCAGTTCCATGCGCTCGATGGATCCGATCTTCTCTGGGTTCACCTCGATCCCCTCTCGGAGACGAGAAACCCGAGGAGCTTGCCAGCTGGGACGCCGAATACGCATTTCTCCAGGTTTAGTTTGATCTGGAAACGGCGGATATTGTCGAATGTCTCCTTCAGGTCCTCCAGCTGTGTGTGCTGCTCCTTGGTCTTGATGACTAAGTCGTCGATGTAGGCGTGCACATTTTTACCGATCTGCATCTGCAGGAATTTCTGCATGCAGCGCTGGTAGGTTTCTCCCGCGTTTTTAGACCGAAGGGCATGGTAGTGTAGCAGTAAGCCCCATACGGGGTTATGAACAATGTCTTTATTTGATCGGCTACATTGAGCTTAATCTGGTGATATCCCGAGTAAGCGTCCAGAAAAGACAACAAATCACATCCAGCGGTGGATTAAATGACTCCTTGCTACAATCTAGTAGATAGATCTTGGCTTGTTTGTGTGCATGCGGTAGAAATTTTTTGTTTTCCATGCTACAAATCCCTATAGTACTTGTATGTGCTTGTAGCAGGATGATGTGTATGTGCTTGTAGCAGTATGTGTTTGGTTCCAAATAATCTCTAATTGTGTTTCAAAATATGTTTGTGGCACATCAAGTTTTTGCTGGGAGACCCCAAGAGGAAGGTATGATGAGCACATCAGCAAATTTTCGCTCAGATATGAAACCAAGGTTATCGAACCAGTAGGAGTAAGGAAACAACTCATAGGTGTTGCTAACAACTTGGAATTCTACACAGCACAAACTCAAGACTTTGCCCCAACTTACAGTGAGGTTGTCAATCTCACTGAGGTTTGCTGAAAACAAAGGATTAAACGTACAGTGTGCAAGGTAATGGTTGCTTGTAGAAAGTAACGGTAATAGTAGATGATGTAACAATGGTAAAGATTCGACCGGGGTCCATGGTTCACTAGAGGTGTTCTCCTTAAGATAAATACCACAACATGCTGGATGAACAAATTACAACGGGGCAATTGACAGGACTGAGCAAGGCATAACAATGCAAATACTAGACATTCATGATTCCTATGATATTTGATTGGGCATTACAACAATATACATAGACCGCCATCCAACTGCATCTATGACTAGTAATCCACCTTCAGGTTATCATCCAAACCCCATCCAGTATTAAGTTGCAAGCAACGGATAACTGCATTAAGCAATGTGTGTAAAGTAAACAATACAATTGTTCCATGAACAAAATATTGTTGTTTTCTCCCTAGTAGCAACAGCACATCTATAACCTTAGAGATTCCTGTCACTTCCCCAGATTTAATAGAGGCATGAACCCACTATCGAGCATAAATACTCCCTCTTGGAGTCACTAGCATCTACTTCGCCAAGATAGCTACTAGCAACGAAAATCATGCAAGATCACAAACAACACAGACATGATAGAATCAATAATCAATCTGACATAGCAATCTAAATATCCATTGGATCGCCACAAACACAACATGTATGATTACAAATAGATGATTTTGATCATGAACGGATCTCACAAGATCTAAACATGATAGCACAAAGGAGGAGAAATAACCATCTAGCTACTGTATGGAACATAGTCCAAGGGTGAACTACTCACGCATCATACCAGAGGCTGGCATGGTGATGAAGAAGGCCTCAGGGACGATCTCTCCCCTCCGGCAGGGTGCCGGGAAGAGCTTCATATACCCCTGATCTAGGGACGATGGTGGCGGCGGCTACAGATAGTTTCGTGGAGATCTGATCGGGTACTTAGGGTTTTGGCATCACGGGGCATTTATAGGCGAAGAGGGGAGGTAGGGGGCAGCCAGGGGGCCCACACCCTGCCCTGGCACGGTCTATGGTGGGCCCGCGCCTAGGGGCTGCGGCCGACCTATGGCGCCCCTCCGTCTCTCATCTGGACTCCGTGTTCTCTTTTGTGAAATATTGACTTTGGTTTTTCTCCCGTCCAATTCCGAGAATATTTCCTTACTAGCTTTTCTGAAACCAAAAACAGCAGAAAATAGGCAACTAGCACTAAAGCATCTTGTTAATAGGTTAGTCCCAGAAAATGTATAAAAATACCTCAAAGTGTAGAGAAAGCATAGCAAAGTTGATACTAAACAAGCATGGAACATAAAAAATTATAGATATGTTTACGACGTATCAAGCATCCCCAAGCTTAACGCCTTCTCGTCCTTGAGTAGGTAAGTGATAAAAAGAATAATTTTTGAGGTGACATGAACCATCACAATCTTGATCAAAACATTTGCAAGCATTGAAAGCTGGGATCAAAGTACTCTAAACATGAGCATGAAAGATGAAGTTCTATCAATAGGACATAGTAACTATGTTGCAACATGAAAGGATACAAAGAAAGGATCATGAATAACAATGCATTGAAAGACGTTTGCTTGTTTCACATATAGAAAACATAGCATAGTGGTATTCATCTTGTTCCTTATGGAGTACAAAAACATAAATGCATAGGACACCTTCAAAGTTCATAAGGGTGACTAGATACAAATATTTCAAGAACAAGCAATATGAACATTATGAATAAATCAATAAGTTTTGGGACAATGCAAATAGAAATAAGAATGACAACTATGCACTTTTAATTGGTTCCTAAGGATAGAAGGTGGAGACTCAATATAAAAGTGGGAAGAAAGGCCCTTCAAAGGGAAGCAGGGATTTCAAGTTTCATAAAGAGCTTCCAAAATTTATGGTACTTGTTCATTGCCCCTTCATAAGCATATTGAAGTGATTAAGGTTAAAGTGAACAAAGTATGGAGTATATGCTTGAAAAAATATAAGTTGGAAATCTCATGTCCCTTGAGTACGAGGGTCGTTCCTCGTGCTACTCAACTTTAGTTACCGGTAAGTTCTTGTCATTATAAGTATATGTGTATCATAGAGAATCGCCAACGGGGTACCCCTTGCCCCATGACACAGGAGCTATCCCATATCAAAATGACAAGGCAACAGACAATAATCATCTCAGCAATCCTTTTATTTACCATGAGAATGCTGCATATTTTTTCTCTCTCTTTTTTTTCTATATCTTTTTTTCTGAGGATGCTTCATGGATTGCTCACTATGGTGATGCTGCAAGTTTCCACCATAATTAGGTTGGTTTAGGCTAGCGGCCTAGGCATTTCTCTAACACATATACATAACTCCATGGACTTACAAGCTCCCCTTTTATTTCACACCGCCGACATCCATAAACAAAAGAGCATGATATCAACTTGGTAGATATTTACAGGTGTTGAAAGCGTTCTCTGTGATAGCACGGTTCTGCTAATTCCCAACTTATAAGTGCAAGCATATACAACATAGATGACACAATGGTTCAAGTTTATTAGGGGCAAGAAATATAAAGTGTTCCATCAAGTTTGTGAGAGCTTTAATCACCAGTTTTCACATAACAAGTTTAATTTGGCAGATATATAAAACAAGAATATACTTGGAATGGTGTAACACACCATGCATAGGAATTTATAGTGGACACTTTGGAATAACCTGGTTTCTTGGGAGTTGGATGCATGAGTAGAGATTAATCAATACAAGTGGAGGCTAGCAAAAGACTAGGAGCGACCAACTAAGAGAGCAATAATGGACATAATCATATAGAGCGACAAAACATTATTAATCAAAGAATAAAGTGGTATCGCAAGTCAAAAACTAAATGATCATAGAGGATAAGGTGACTGGTTCATAGTCATAACATGGTGTGAGCATGCATGTGCCAAGTCAACCCAAACAAAACATCAAAGGAGAATACCTAAATAATATGCTTTTGTATGCTAAAACAATGCATCATTCTTTCAAGGAACATTAAGCAATCTCAATTGTTTGGATCAAGTCATGCTACATAAATAATCACTAAGCATAAGGTTAAAACAACATCTATCATGCCATGATAAAGTCTAAGTCACAGTCAAAACAAGATCCCTTTTGTATCACTATAAGCATGAAACTTTCTACTCTTCTCTAACACCAATCAACTTATTTGAAACATCACAGCGAAAGCAGGGGTCAAACTACTTTATTCAAGCAAACTAAGCAAATAAAAACCAAAAACGAAAACTAAGACGCTCCAAGAACAGCACAACAGTGCATGAAACAATAAAAACGAAGTGTCTAGAAAGAGACCTGAGATTTTTATTGATGAAGAAGGGGATGCCTTGGGCATCCCCAAGCTTTGACGCTTGTACCTCTTGAATATTTATTGGGGTGACATGGGGTGGCATACCCAAGTTTGAGCTTTTGTCCATTCTTCATATCATTACATCATTCTTCCCCTACACTTGGAAATTTCCTTCACACAAAACTTCACACAATCTTCATTAGCAACATTAGTATATTCAAAAGTAATAAACCTTTGGGTTTAGTTTCAAAACAGAAAAACTTTCATTAAAAACACAAGCTACTGTAGAAATTCCTTCAAAAATCTCAATTCACCAAAAATAACTAAAAAAGAAATCAATAAGAGGCAAATGCAAATAATGGCAGAAATCTGTCAAACAGACCAGCAAGTAAAAACCGATTTATTAGAAGATCTTATGTTGCTAAAATAAAAAAGTATTGAACTAGCGAAAGTTAGCTAACCACCTGGGGGATTTACTCAGAAAATTATATCTCAATCCGACTTACAGAGATTTTTTACGAATTTTTAGAGTGAAGCACAAAAATCTGTTTCGGGACAGCAACTTCTCCAAATCTTACTTCTCTCTCATTAGAAGTTATTCTTGGCAAAAAAAATCAAAAAAAAATGATAAGGAGAGGTTATTACAGAAGTGATAAATTCCAAGACTCAAGAAAACTATTGGGTTATCTCCCAAGAGGTAATTTTCTTTAACGCATTTAAGTTAGGCACAACAAGCAAGAATCAAATATTTTCAAATGAAGAAGCATTAAGATCAATACTCGAAATTTCTTCAACCAGGAAAGGTATCTCACCCAAATGTGTTCTATAGGATCCTCTCTCAAAACTCTTGGGTTTACTACTTTCATCAAACGTATTTTTAGAAACAATCCAATCAAAATTCTTTTCTAAGGCCTCATGCATTCCTACAAGTTTCAAAGGTATGGGTATTTTAATTTCCTCTCCATTGGGATTGGTTTTATCCAACTTTTATAATGTACCCATAACATCTACACATGAGCCTAGCATATTAAAGCGATCAAATACCTTTTTAGCTTCTTTAACAACATCATTGAACTCTTTTAGCAAAGTTTCTAGAATAAAATCTCACTGTCCAGCATCCTCAATTTCCTTTAGTTTAAGAAATATTATTTGCATCATGGGGTTAAGTTTAACAAAACTAGCCTCCAACATGTGAACTAAAGAAGCTCCAACAATTTCATAATTAGGAGCAAGTTCTGCTAAGGATCTATCCTCAATATCCTCATGTTTGCTAATACGATTAAAGAATTCTTCAATATCTTCTTTCCCAATTATAGGGCCACTACCTATTGAAAGGTATTTCAGGGTGAACTTAGGGATCAACGTGGTGAGCTAGAGCAAGGTGACAATTATAGTAAGAACTAATTTTTTGTGTGTTTTTGATAAGAAAAAGCAAACCAAACGGAACTAATTTTTTTGTAATTTTTGGTAAAAGGAAGCAAGCAAAACAAAGAAAAAGGAACTAAGTAAAACAAAAAAAGTAAAGAGAATGGTTGTGAAGAACTCCCCTTGTGAAGATGTCCTTAACTCCCCGACAAAGGTGCCAGAAAAGTCTTTGACGTGGCTCCATAGTAGAGCTTCGTTGGGAGACCCCAAGAGGAAGGTATGATGAGCACGGCAGCAAGTTTTCTCTCAGTTATGAAACCAAGGTTATCAAACCAGTAGGAGCAAGGAAACAACTCATAGGTGTTGCTAAAAACTTGGAATCGTGCACAACACAAATTCAAGACTTTGCCCCAACTTAAAGTGAGGTTTTCAATTTGACTGGTTTGCTGAAAACAAAGGACTAACGTATAGTGTGGAAGGTAATGGTTTCTTGTAGAAAGTAAATGGTAATAGTAGATGATGTAACAATGATAAACATTGGATCGGGGTCCACAGTTCACTAGAGGTGTTCTCCTTAAGATAAATAACATAACATGCTGGGATAACAAATTACAGAGGGGCAATTGACAGGACTAAGCAAGACATAACAATGCAAATACTAGATATTCATGATTCCTATGAGATTTGATTGGGCATTACAGAAATATACATAGACCGTCATCCAATTGCATCTATGACTAGTAATCCACCTTCAGGTTATCATCCGAACCCCCTCCAGTATTAAGTTGCAAGTAACAGATAATTGCATTAAGAAATGTGTGTAAAGTAAACAATACAATTTTTCCATGAACAAAATATTGTTGTTTTCTCCCTATTAGCAACAACACATCTGTAACCTTATAGATTCCTGTCACTTCCCCAGATTTAATAGAGGAATGAACCCACTATCGAACATAAATACTCCCTCTTGGAGTCACTAGCATATACTTGGCCAAGATAGATACTAGCAACCAAAAGCATGCAAGATCACAAACAACATAGACATGATAGCATCAATAATCAATCTAACATAGCAATCTCAATATCTATCGGATCCCCGCAAACACAACATGTATGATTACAAATAGATGATATTGATCATGAATGGAGCTTTAAAGATCTAAACATGATAGCAAAAAGGAGGAGAAACAACCATCTAACTACTGTATGGACCCATAGTCCAAGGGTGAACTACTCACGCATCATACCGCGGGCTGGCATGGTGATGAAGAAGGCCTCCGGGATGATCTCTCCCCTCCGGTAGGGTGCCGGGAAGAGCTTCAGATCCCCCCGATCTAGGGACAATGGTGGCGGCGTCTACGGAAAATTTCGTGGAGATCTGATCGGGTACTTAGGGTTTTGGCATCGGGGGGCTTTTATAGGCGAAGAGGCGAGGTGGGGGCAGCCAGGGGGGTCACACCCTGCCCTGGCACGGTCTAGGGTGGGCCTACACCTGGGGAGTGCAGCCTCCCTATGGGGCCCCTCTGTCTCTCCTCTGGACTCCATGTTCTCTTTTGTGAAATATTAACTTTAGCTTTTGTCCTGTTCAATTCCGAGAATATTTCTTTACTAGATTTTCTGAAACCAAAAACAGCAGAAAACATGCAACTGGTACTGCGGCATGTTGTTAATAGGTTAGTCCCAGAAAATTTATAAAAATACCTCAAAGTGTAGAAAAAGCATAGCAAAGTTGATACTAAACAAGCATGGAACATCAAAAATTATAGATACGTTTATGACGTATCAATGGTTTGGTACTATTATTACATTTTGGAATTCATGTTTTATTTGAGCATGCAAATTCAGAACTCATGTGGAGGTACTTTTTCCGCTTCAGTGCAAAGCCACATTTTTCGAAAGTCACTAGAATATGGGGCAGAAATGAGGCATCACTGAATCTACTCGAAAGTTTAAGAAAAAGTGATGCGTTTTAATGGTATATTCTATCATATATCTAATTATCACCAATGTTAGGTAAGGTGCCTTGAACTGAAAGATTATAGTTATTCCTGCAAAAACTATGGTGCATCGTAATTCTAAATTGAGCTTGAGAAATTTTGGTTGAATTTCATAGTACTCCCGAGATATCTAGATGAACAAACCTGGGAGCAGGAGCTGGTGGCGCAGCACACGATATAGTTGCAGATGGGCAATGCTAGGGCGTCGAAGTGGCATTAGTCGAGCGCGTCCACGATCTCCTCTAGATCGTCGATGAGCAGCACCTCCTTCTGGAAGTTGGTAACCGACCACCTCCTCAGCACGCCCTGCATGACGGCGCCGGCGAGCCCGGGCACCTTGTGCAGGAACTGCAGCACGCAATAGACGAGCTGGTGGTGGTACGCGTGCAGCCACCGTGTCCACTGCAGCGGCAGCAGCACCCGGAGTAGGAACCTGCGGTGCTCTTCCTTGAGCGGAACCGTGAAGCCGTTGATGATGCTGCCGTAGATCTCCAGCACCTTGCCCATGCCCCAGGAGCAGGCCGGTGAGGTGTTGGCCTCGTCCCCGAACCAGAGGAGGGTATTGTCCATGGAGCAGCGCATGTAGGCGTCCTTGAGGCGGTCCCGCTTGCACAGGTCCTCGGAGACAAATAGCGCGAGGAGGGATGTCAGGAAGCGGCGGTCGACGTGCACGCATGGACTTGGCATCGGTGGCAACAATGGCGGCCAAGAGCATGTCATAGATGGCCTCGAGGTGCGTCCACGATGGGAGGAGGAGGCGTCGCGTCTATGCCGGCGGTGGGTAAGGGGAAGATATCTAAGAAGGAAAGGGGAATGAGAGAAGAGAAAGAAAGGGGCCGGGGCGCTGTGGATAATCCTATTCCCACTAGCAGCTTCCGGGCCCACCAACATGCATGGCGCACAGGAAAAACATGCGCCACTAATACACCTTCTACGTGTGGCACATCTCCAATGTGTGCGCCACGGATATGCTTCCCAAGGACGGGGTCTGCCATCAGCTCTAGGGCCCACGTATTAGTTGCGCACCGTGTTGAGCGTGCGCCGCAGATATGAGAAGTTCAGTGGCGCATGATTGAACCAATGCGCCACGGATAAGGACCCGTGGGGCACCGTTAAATGTGCGCCATGATGACCCACAAGTGTAGGGGATTGCAACAGTCTTCGAGGGAAGTAAAACCCAATTTATTGATTCGACACAAGGGGAGCCAAAGAATATTTATAAGCCTTAAGAACTGAGTTGTCAATTCAGCTGCACCTGGAAATTGTCTTGCTCACATTAGTTTATCAGTAGCAACAATTTTGTAGTAGCAATCAAAGTAACAGTAGTAAAATAAAGGCAGTAGTAACAATTGTAGTAAACAGTAGGATTTGAGTGCGGTATGCATAGGGATGGATGGACGGGCGTTGGATGGACAAGACTATTCATGTAATATCAAGACCAAGGGCATTTGCAGATAAATAAGGTAAAGCATCCAAGTACGAAATAATCATAGGCATGTGTTTCATATATAGTCATACGTGCTCGTAATGAGAACTTGCACAACATCTTTTGTCCTGCTAGCCCATTGCAGCGGGGCCTCAAGGGAATCTACTGGCTATTAAGGTACTCCTTTTAATAGAGTACCGGATCAAAGCATTAACACTCCATGAATACACATGATCCTCACATCACAACCATCCCCTCTGGTTATCCCTATTTCTGTCACTTCGGGGCCTTGGGTTCCGGACAATAATATGTGTAAACAACTTGTAGGTAAGATCACAAACAATAATATCATCATGAATCAATAACATGTTCAGATCTGAGATCATGGAACTTGGGCCCTAGTGACAAGCATTAAGCATAACAAGTTGCAATAATGTCAAAAAGCACTAACAATAGATACTAGGCACCGTGCCCTAACAATCTTATGCAATTACATGATAGATCTCATCCAATCCCTACCATCCCCATAGCCTACTGCGGGGGATTACTCACTCATGGATGGGTGAAACATGGATGGTTGATGGAGAGGCGTTGGTGATGATGGCGATGATCTTCTCCAATTCCCCATCCTGGCAGGATGCAAGAACAGAGTTTCTGGTTCTGAATCGTGGTTTCTGGTGGTGGCGGCGTAGTGGAACTCTATCTGGAAAAACGTCGAACCCCCCTTTGTTTTTAGTCCATAGGGCTTATGTAGGCAAAGGTAGAGGTCGAGGGTGTGCCCGAGGTGGCCACACCACCCCCTGGCGTGGCCTGGCCTGGCCCGCGCCACCTGGTGGTGTGGGCCTCTCGTGGCCCTTCTCCGTCTCTTCTTCTAGATCTGTGAGTCTTCTGGTAAAATAGGAGTTTTGCGATATTTTCCGGGATTTTTCCTGAAAGTTGATTTCCTGCACAGAAACGAGACACCAAAGCAATTCTGCTGAAAACAGCGTCAGTCTATGTTAGTTATATCCAAATCACACAAATTAGAGGAGAAACAATAGCAAGAAGTGTTCGGGAAAGTATATACGTTTGGACGTATCAACTCCCTCCAATCTTAGCTTATTTCTTCTCCTCAAGCAATTGATTTGAAAACTGAGTGCGATAAAAGAAACTTTCATGAACACATTTGCTTCATAAGATGTATATATTCTCAGCATCTAATCAAATACTTAGGAAATTCATAATAAGGAGTATGCAACTAAGTCTACTCAATAGTCTTACAAGCTATGAAGAGATTCGAACACAATAATAATAAGTAGCATGAAAGATAAGCATAAGCAACATTGTAATGCTCTTAAGAAGGTATGATAAAGTGGTATCTCGCTTGCCTTTGATTGTGGAGCAAACCATAAATGCCAAGGCACCTCCGAATTTCAAATGAAGACTAGAAGTAAAGATATCAAAGACACAACCATCAAAGTTATGTCACAATTAACCGTGTTCTGGGATAAGCACATTACACTAAGAATGACAACTATGCTCTCGGGATGGTTCTCATAGAATAAATGTTGACTCAACAAAGAAGTGAAAGGTTTTGAAAAGTTTGAAAGGCTTCCAAATGCCTGAAAGTATGGTACTCATTAGATTTGAGCTCTCATTGCCCCTATCATAAGCATCTTTAAGTGGTTAAGTTTAAAGTGAGGTCAACTACGAGTTATATACTTGACAACTCATAAACTGGGAATCTCATGTCCCTTGAGTGCGAGGGCCATTCCTCATGCTACTCAACTTTAGTCACCGGTAAGTTCTTGTCATTGTAAGTGTATGTGTATAATAGAGAACCGCCAACGGTGTACCCCTTGCCCCATGATACATGAGCTATCCCATATCAAAATTACAAGGCAACAGACAGTGAGCATCTCAGAGATCTTTTTATTTTCTATTTGCATAGGTTTTTATTGAGGATGCTTCACAAGTTGCTCGCTATGGTTATGCTGCAAGTTTCCACCATGATTAGGCATGTCTTAGGCTAGCCTCCGTGTGTTTCTCTAACACATATACATAACTCCATGGACTTACAAGATCCCCTTTTATTTCACACCGCCGACATTCGTAAACAAAAGAGCATGATATCAACTTGATAATATTTACAGGTGTTGAAAGCGTTCCCCATGACAGCATGGTTCTACTAACTCCTAGCCTATAATTTGTAAGAATATAAATTTCATGGACAGTCACAATGGTTCAAGTTTATTAAGTGCAAGAAAATAAAGTGTGCCATCAAGTTCGTGAGAGCTTTACTAACTAATTTTCTCATAACAAGCAAACATTTTATTTGGAAGAAAATTGTCAACACCCGAATTTTTAATCCCAGATGCCTGTTATGCCATACATCGCAATCCCAGGATTACCATTTTTGCGAGACATAACAGAATTGGATACCATAGTACATCATCCATTACAAACCGTACATAAGTTCTTACACAAATAGGGATCTCATGATCCAGTTCTTAATACAACATCAAGCAGCGGAATACGTAATAATAACGGTAGCGTAGGCGAAGCTCCATCTTCGGGGTCACAGGCAATGCTGACGATGGGAGATGATCCTAGTTGTCGTAACCTTCCTGGGGTCCATCCTCCAGGTACTCCTCTTCATAGTCTGGCCATGGGAATAGCCAGGGACAAAGCCATGAGTACTCTTTAAGTACTCGCAAACTAATACTAACAGGTAAAAGGGGTTTTTGGATAATAGGACACTAGGCTCTAGGGTTGTTTTGCAAAAACCAGATTTATCTCTACGAAGTTCCAAAGCTAATCACAATTTTATAACTCGTAAGTGGGATCTTGTAACTCATGTCACAACCCTGTTGTGGTCAAGTCAAAGTCTCAGTTCATGTCACAAGTCATTTTGAAAAGTCTGACGGGGGAACAGTATGGACACTCCAACTGTCCATAACCGCGGACGCGGCTATTCGAATAGTTTGACACTCTGCAGAGATTGTACACTTTCACCACAACATTCGATACATCCGTCAGGAACAAATCCTGAATTCACCATACTCAGTATGCGGATAATCAATCCTAACCTTTCGATTACACGCCCTAGTATAAGCACCTCTCCTGTGAGTTTGGCCTCCCAACCATGACCAACTGTCATCTTGGGTACTGCACAGGTGGACAATCTTCACAAGGTAGCCTCAGCTCAGACCTTGGCCGTGAGGGAACTAATACTAAGGTATATAAGTTTCCAGTCAAGCCCTACCCAATATTCGGGTATTGTGGTTGTACGATAAAATTGGAATGGTATCGCATCCAGAAAACCATCAGTTTTATAAAGGGCTAAGGCTCATGCCTCAACATTTTCATCACCAAAATCATCAGGTGTTCGGAAACACATTTCCAAAACATTTAAATAGAATGATCCATCATTCCAAGGTTTTCATAACCATTTTCACCAAGTATTCCCATCTAATGTTGATCAAGTTTTATGCTTAGCACTAGCATCTACAAGTGGGGGTAAGCACTAATGAGGGGTGGTAAACTAGTGGAGTTTCAGATAAGTTTAATCTCATGCCTCAAGATGACATCAAGATTATCTATCTTAGGCCAAATTTTATGCTCTTTATGCAACCTTCACATATCCTTCTAGTATCTACCATTTATTCCGGTAAACTCTAAGTAAGAGCTTTGATAAAGAAATAAAGTATAAAGCTTGTAAGTAAAAACTAGGATTGGTTTATCAAGTGGATATGATCACGTATACTTAAGGCATATAGTGGTCATAGTAACAAGTAGTGGTTTGTGGCATTAGTAGGGTATCTTGCAAGGGTTAGCTTGCACATTCACTAGTAGTATCAGGCTTGCATTAGTGTCAATATAAGCTTGCCAAATTGCAAGTGTTAGCTTGCAAGGTTAATAGCTTGCCTTGAGCAGAGCAGTGGTTGAAGTTCTCCTCGGCTTCTTCTTCGTAGTATCCTCCTTCCTCCTCGTATCCTTGGTCGGTACTATCGTCTATGAATAAATACGAGGTACACAATCACCAAACAATACTTAACTACTTGCAATCATCACACACAAGGGTCCTATAGATGATCTAACATCATCTCTAACATTACAAGATTAAGTCTTGGTTTAATTCTTTTTATTTTTAGAAAAGTAATTTCTACTCATTGAAAAACTACTTAAGATTTAATATTCTCCAAACCAAACATGGGATCATGTTGACACATGTCATCACCACATATTTTAGTCCATGGGAATATGATTTAAAGTGGTGTCACAATTTAATAAGGTTTTACCCTTTATTTTAATTAATTAAAGTGGTTAGAAATGCCTTGTAGAGGGAGTGTCCCAACCTTTAAACAATATAAGGTGGAGTCCCCTGTGTTTACAATGCTAGTCCCTGGATCAATAGCTAGCATCCACAGTTAAGATGTAATATCAAGAAACAAAGGTCATTATATAACTTTATAACCAGGAATAACATAATTTTATTACATCTTACATAGCTCATTTGGCTAGTACATTACATTGCAGCGGAATAACTATAAGCATGGGGTCCTTCATCTTCAAGGTGCCACAGGCAGACATGTTGGTTGTAGACTTTGTAATCCTAATCAATCAATCAATCTTCTCTAAAACAATCAAACCTGCAACATTTCAAGTTATAGCCACAAGGGTCAATACATTTGAATTGTATTGGCAAGTTTCACTACTATGTTGAATGCAAGTGGATCCTATCATTACATGCATGTTTGGCTAAGTAGGGTTTTAGGCTCATTTGCAGAAAGCAATAATTTATCCTATATTTTCAAAAGGGTTTTGATCTTTTGTCACCTCCTTGGAATCCACCAAGTGTCTTTGTTAAAAATCTCTTGAGCTCCTTGGTAACCCCAAGTGCATCAAGTTTTATCAAAATCTCATGAGTTCCTTGGTAACCCCAGGTGTTCATGTTTTCATCAAAATCTCTTGAGTTCCTTGGTACCCCCAAGTGCATCAAGTTTTATCAAAGTCTCTTGAGCTCCTTGGTACCCCCAAGTGCATCAAGTCTTTAAAAGTTTTCTTTTAGAAATTAGAATGTCGAGATTTCCCATAGCTTCAAACTTTAGTTGCTTAGTATTGTCCATAACCAGGGACACGGCTAAGTACTTAGATTTTATTATCTTCTGCAGAAGTAGTACACTTTACCCACATGTCACAATCCCATCTTGTTGCCACCAGTGGCCACTGGATTGGTGCTCACCAAGATGGAGTACCAGTAGATTGAGAATGTGACGAAGTCTTTCCAGAGGGTCCTCCCATACACCATTGCTAGCTTGTCTTCAGTACCCATGTAGGATTCCAGGTCCTCATGTCCAGTAAGCTGAAGACAATGCATGGGTCTTCCCAATGTAGTTGACTAAGCCAGAGCCATAAATAGCATGTGGTTGCACACGAAAGCCACAATTGGAGAAACATGTTCAATCTCTAACTTTCCTGGGTGGTTTCTTTTGGAGCACAACACAAAGAGATTTCCATAGACATGGTTCCTTTTGTTGCCACCTTCTCCAAAATTCAAAGTATCCTTGTCCACCTAGGTGGTTCATTGAGTCCTTGTTTTATTATATAAAAACACAAGTATTTTTCTCAACTTCATAAAATATCAACATGTATCTCTTTTCAAAATATAGCATGGCTAAGCATGTAACAACTACATTGTTTTTCACTACGGAATGTATAGGGAATCCTATTAGGATTTAGCATAGCATAAGTATAAAAATTTCTTTTCATGCATGTTTTCAAAATCCACTAAGTATAATGAAATTAGTAGGACTTTAGATGATAGTGTAACTTGCCTTTCTTTTGGTAGGGAATGTTGGTTCACTCCTTGATCTTTCTAGTCTCACACTTTTCTAACTTCACTACGATCAATCAAGCAAACACAATATCAACTAGCATTCCAAACCAATAATCAATCAAACAATTTCACACACATAAAACAATGGGATCTAAGTCATGCATGTAAGCATGCAAGAGATAGGTTTATTTGCAAAGATGGTCTCCACTAGGTTTCTAAACTTTGTAAGGTTCAAGGTGGTCATTTTCCAAAGTGGCAAAGTCATTTGCGAAAGGGTTTTATCCATAAACCATTTTTAAATCCATTCATTATTTTATGTGGTGGAAAATATTTTTATCAAAGCAACAACATTAAGTTGTTCACCAAATAAGTTGTTAATTCACAAAACTTGGTGTTTTGGGTCAGTAGGTTTGATCTAAATCATTTTCCCAAAGTTTTTACTTCAAAGTCATTTTCATCAAAAAACCATTATTTTTATTTGGCTAGAAATGGGCTAAACCAATTAACCCATCCTAAACTTCACAAAAATCATTTTCAAATCCATGGGTTGGTTCCTAGGGTCAGTAAGTTCACCACAAACTAATTTGCCAAGATTTCAACCTCAAAAACATTTTTGAACAATTTTTCTAATCTAAACAAGAATACAAATGTTTCAGCAAAAAAAAACAATATAACAGATACTATTTACTAAACCAATTGCATGGTTGGCTAGGGCTTGCTCCACTGATTCCAACGATATAAAGTTTGTAATTTTTGGACATGTGGATCAAAAGTTATAGGGATTTCAATTTGCAACTCAAATCTGTTTTCAAATCTGTTTTTAAATCGAATCTAGCCACGCGTCATGTTTCTATTGGGCGGTACCGGTTCGCTCGGATCAGCAACATGGACCGCAGGATTAAAGTGAATCGTGCGGCACAGGATCGATCTTACCCCTTCGATAAGTCAATCTATCGCATGCCTTGGATCTGGATCGGACGGCTCCTAATGCCTTGCCAAGAACTGGCGGCGTGACGACGGTGGCGCGCGGCGGCGGTGCTCTGGCTACGGCGTAACGGCGAGAACAGGAAGCGAGAGGAGTAGGGAAGATGCTCACCAGAATCGCCGTGGAATGCTAGTGCTCAACATGGTCGTCTCCGTCGAAGGGGCGCTCGGGGTGGACGGCAATCGCTCGCCGGAGTTTAGGACGGCGTCGGGCACGCACTGGCGTCGTAGTTGGCGAGGCTACAGGTCACGGAAAGACAAAACAGGGGTTCTGTTAGACGCGCAAAGCTATGGCGACGATGTGTGCGTGAAGGAGAGGGCGCGGGGTGGTCGAAAACTACCCGTGGGGCTCGTCGGAGAAGAACCAGACACGGCGGCGCTCGAAGCTTGTCGAAGACGACGTTCTGGGGCGCCCGCAGTTGAATGGGCGGTACAGGGAGGAGCGTCTAGGAGTGATGAGTGGGCTCGTGTGCTCGGGGAGGCAGGAGGTGGCGAGGCTCGGCCGGAATTGGTCGGAGACGGTGGTCGGAGCAGTGAGAGGGCGAGTTCGATTCAGGGCAGCCTGGTGGCGTGTTGGTTATGGTGACAGAGGGGAAAGGAGGAGAAGACGCAGGCGTTTAATAGGACGTGGTCGCAGGGGGAGTAATGGTCGTGGTTATCGCGAATTGATCGTCGGCGTTAAGGCAAGAAACGGCAAAGAGGAATTAGCGCGGGGTGAGGACGATGAACAAGAGAGGTGGGGTCCTGTCGTCAGTGAGGAAGCGAGAAGGAAAGGAGGTCCACCAGTCAGCGATTGCGCGGGTGCGGTTCTGAGTGGAAAATGTTTCGTCGCGGGAGAGAGTAGGTGGTCTGGATTGGGTCTTGTTGGGCTTGGCCAGTTGGGCTGCTGTCCACTTCTATTTTTTTCTTTCCTGAATCTTTTTCTTTTTCCAAATTCAATTTCTGTTTTGAAATTCAACCAACATTTCAAACAATAAAACAAACATTCAAACAATTCAAACATTCATCACACTTTACAATTGAATTTGGTTATGTTTAACAACATAATCCAATTCCAAAGATCAAAATAATATTTTTATTTATAGGTCCATTATTAATTAAATAAATAGACCATGTTTAATAAATCAAAATAGAACTTGTTTTATTTATTTAAAATCTCCATTTGAAAACTAATTATTTCCAAAACCAAAATAGTAGGTTTTATTTGAGAATTTAAAATACTTGGAAAACTTATTTGAAATAAATAAATAAGTTTTAGTGGTTAATTAAATAGTAAAACCTTTATTTATAAAAACTTGGATATTAAATCCTTATTAATTTATTTTAAATAAACCTTTACCATTTTTCTCAAATAGAAGTATTTTATTTCAAAGGCTTGGCCAAGTTTTAATTTGGCTCTTTTTAGAAATAATACTTATTTTATTTCCATCCCTTTTCATTTTGAAATCAAGTCTTTTATGAAAAGATTTCAACATAGTGAATCCAAATATTTTATTTTTCTTTTATTAAATGTTTAACTTTATAAATCCCTTTAGGATTTATTTTAATCAAAATAGGTTTGAAGGTTTCCAATTGGATTCAAAAAGTTTCTTCTCACCCTGAAAATCAACAAAGTTTTATTTTATTCATTTATTTTTCACATTACAAGATTTGGAAAATCTTGGGATGTGACAGGCTACCACCCTTAAAATAAATCTCGTCCCGAGATTTGGGAAAGCTAGGGTTACAAGTAGGCTCAAAACAACTAGGGTACTACCACCCTTAAAAATTTTCAAACAAAATTTACATATTGGCCTTCTTGGGACCCTGGGAAACTTCTCTAAGCAAACATTTGCATTGTGTCCTTGGTTTCCATACTTGACTCATGGGCCAAGGTTGATATTCTCCATAGGCTTGTTCAACTTGTTCTTCATCTTTTCTGGACAATTGCTTGCATAATGTCCTAGGTTCTTGCAGTTGAAACAGTTGATATCTTTGAGTTCTTTACGTGGCTCTTGTGGAGAAGTTGCTACATAGTGGCCTAGTTCTTTGCAGTTGTTGCACACCACTTGGCCAATCTCCTTATTCTTCTGGTTCTCCGGGCATTCACTGGAATAGTGTCCCATTTCTTTACATTTATGACATTGCACATGGCTTTTGTCCTTCTTTTGCTTTTTGGGTTTCTCCAAAGCTAGGAGTGCATCCAGTTCATGTTGTTAATATGTTATCTGGTAGGTAGGAATGTCTACATGCTTCCTGGGCCTTCTCTTGCTCTTTGGATAATTCATAGGCCCTTTCTTTTGTCCTTTGAATTAGGTTGTTTTGTTTGGAGGTATAAGTGGTCCTTTTCCTTTGTCATCAACCTGCTTGGTAGACTTGGATCCTTCTTGATGGTTTGCAATCATTTGTTGTACTCCACCTTGTTTCCTTTGTTCAACAATGGAATAGATGGGGCATTGGATAGGAACATGGTTGTTTCCTGCACATAGATAGCAAGTAGCTTGAGAGGTGGGACATTGTCCAACAGGATGTTTCTCTTCACAGTTGGGGCATTGATCTCCATGCTCCTTGGAAGTATGATCCTTGTCTCCACAAATAATACAAGCTGGGGCTCCATCTAGAATAACATTTCTGTCATCCTTGTTGTCACAGACTCTTTTGGAATAGCTCTCTTCCATTTTGATCATTTGATCAGTCACTTTGAGCATCAGTTGGCCTTGAGTTTCCAAAAATCCTTGTAGTGTTGGATCTTCTCCGCTAGTGTTGGCTATGAATTGAGCTGTCACTTGGTTCAGCTGGTTCTGGGTTGCTATGAGCTCTTTCATACTGTCTTCTTGGTTGGTGTTGGTGCCATCAACCTTGATGTTGGAGTCTTTTGGAGTAGTCATCTGTTTGGGTTGAATGGGAATTAGTTTAGACAAAACATTTCTAAGGAAATAATCCTAATCACACATAACACTATTCACACAAGCAATGTGCAAGCATTCACAAACAACTTTTCACTCAAACAACAAAGTTCAAGCACATACTTAGGCAACAAAATATTTTTGTTACACCACATAAGTTGGTGTGTTTGACTTATCTATAATATGGTGGTCCATCTATATGGTTCACTTGTGATCTTTCCATCATTCTTGGTTGATTCTTCTTGTATGAGATCATGGTTTCTTTGGAAAAACTCTTGGTTACAATACTTCAAATGATGTAGGTTCCTTCTAACTTTTGCATTCCCTCAGTCTCTAAATCTTGAGCAAGATTTCCTTGTTTCATTTGTAGTCCTTAGTGATATCTAAGTTGGAAGTCCTTGGTGAATATGCTGAAGATGTTGAAATCATTAGAGTTGAAGATGTTGAAGTCATTAGAGAAGATGTTGAAGTCATTAGAGTTGAAGAAGTCCTTTGCACATGGTGAAGTCCTTGGCCATGGGGTAGGTTTTTCCATCAAGTTGAAATAGAAGAGATGTAGAGTTGAAACCAAAGTGGTTGAGGAAAGAGTTTACAAGATTGTTTGTAAATAAGTTTTGGAACAAATACAACTCCTATTTTCTAAGGGTTTTTGTCCAATCCTAGGTTTACAAATCCTACAGGAAACACAATGCTCTAATACCATCTGTAGAGTCTCAACCTTTAAATAAGGTAGAGGTGGAGTCCCCTGTGTTTACAATGCTAGTCCCTGGATCAATAGCTAGCATCCACAGTTAAGATGTAATATCAAGAAACAAAGGTCATTATATAACTTTATAACCAGGAATAACATAATTTTATTACATCTTACATAGCTCATTTGGCTATTACATTACATTGCAGCGGAATAACTATAAGCATGGGGTCCTTCATCTTCAAGGTGCCACAGGCAGACATGTTGGTTGTAGACTTTGTAATCCTAATCAATCAATCAATCTTCTCTAAAACAATCAAACCTGCAACATTTCAAGTTACAGCCACAAGGGTCAATACATTTGAATTGTATTGGCAAGTTTCACTACTATGTTGAATGCAAGTGGATCCTATCATTACATGCATGTTTGGCTAAGTAGGGTTTTAGGCTCATTTGCAGAAAACAATAATTTATCCTATCTTTTCAAAAGGGTTTTGATCTTTTGTCACCTCCTTGGAATCCACCAAGTGTCTTTGTTAAAAATCTCTTGAGCTCCTTGGTAACCCCAAGTGCATCAAGTTTTATCAAAATCTCATGAGTTCCTTGGTAACCCCAAGTGTTCATGTTTTCATCAAAATCTCTTGAGTTCCTTGGTACCCCCAAGTGCATCAAGTTTTATCAAAGTCTCTTGAGCTCCTTGGTACCCCCAAGTGCATCAAGTCTTTAAAAGTTTTCTTTTAGAAATTAGAATGTCGAGATTTCCCATAGCTTCAAACTTTAGTTGCTCAGTATTGTCCATAACCGGGGACACGGCTAAGTACTTAGATTTTATTATCTTCTGCAGAAGTAGTACACTTTACCCACATGTCACAATCCCATCTTGTTGCTACCAGTGGCCACTGGATTGGTGCTCACCAAGATGGAGTACCGGCAGATTGAGAATGTGACGAAGTCTTTCCAGAGGGTCCTCCCATACACCATTGCTAGCTTGTCTTCAGTACCCATGTAGGATTCCAGGTCCTCATGTCCAGTAAGCTGAAGACAATGCATGGGTCTTCCCAATGTAGTTGACTAAGCCAGAGCCATAAATAGCATGTGGTTGCACACGAAAGCCACAATTGGAGAAACATGTTCAATCTCTAAGTTTCCTGGGTGGTTTCTTTTGGAGCACAACACAAAGAGATTGCCATAGACATGGTTCCTTTTGTTGCCACCTTCTCCAAAATTCAAAGTATCCTTGTCCACCCAGGTGGTTCATTGAGTCCTTGTTTTATTATATAAAAACACAAGTCCTTTTCTCAACTTCATAAAATCTCAACATGTATCTCTTTTCAAAATATAGCATGGCTAAGCATGTAACAACTACATTGTTTTTCACTAAGGAATGTATAGGGAATCCTATTAGGATTTAGCATAGCATAAGTATAAAAATTTCTTTTCATGCATGTTTTCAAAATCCACTAAGTATAATGAAATTAGTAGGACTTTAGATGATAGTGTAACTTGCCTTTCTTTTGGTAGGGAATGTTGGTTCACTCCTTGATCTTGCTAGTCTCACACTTTTCTAACTTCACTACAATCAATCAAGCAAACACAATATCAACTAGCATTCCAAACCAATAATCAATCAAACAATTTCACACACATAAAACAATGGGATCTAAGTCATGCATGTAAGCATGCAAGAGATAGGTTTATTTGCAAAGATTGTCTCCACTAGGTTTCTAAAATTTGTACGGTTCAAGGTGGTCATTTTCCAAAGTGGCAAAGTCATTTGCGAAAGGGTTTTATCCATAAACCATTTTTAAATCCATTCATTATTTTATGTGGTGGAAAATATTTTTATCAAAGCAACAACTTTAAGTTGTTCACCAAATAAGTTGTTAATTCACAAAACTTGGTGTTTTGGGTCAGTAGGTTTGATCTAAATCATTTTCCCAAAGTTTTTACTTCAAAGTCATTTTCATCACAAAACCATTATTTTTATTTGGCTAGAAATGGGCTAAACCAATTAACCCATCCTAAACTTCACAAAATTCATTTTCAAATCCATGGGTTGGTTCCTAGGGTCAGTAAGTTCACCACAAACTAATGTGCCAAGATTTCAACCTCAAAAACATTTTTGAACAATTTTTATAATCTAAACAAGCATACAAATGTTTCTGCAAAAACAAACAATATAACAGATACTATTTACTAAACCAATTGCATGGTTGGCTAGGGCTTGCTCCACTGATTCCAACGATATAAAGTTTGTAATTTTTGGACGTGTGGATCAAAAGTTATAGGGATTTCAATTTGCAACTCAAATCTGTTTTCAAATCTGTTTTTAAATCGAATCTAGCCACGCGTCATGTTTCTATTGGGCGGTACCAGTTCGCTCGGATCAGGAACGTGGACCACAGGATTAAAGTGAATCGTGCGGCACAGGATCGATCTTACCCCTTCGATAAGTCAATCTATCGCGTGCCTTGGATCTGGATCGGACGACTCCTAATGCCTTGCCAAGAACTGGCGGCGCGACGACGGTGGCGCGCGGCGGCGGTGCTCTGGCTACGGCGTAACGGCGAGAACAGGAAGCGAGAGGAGTAGGGGAGATGCTCACCAGAATCGCCGTGGAATGCTGGTGCTCAATGTGGTCGTCTCCGTCGAAGGGGCGCTCGGGGTGGATGGCAATCGCTCGCCGGAGTTTAGGACGGCGTCGGGCACGCACTGGCGTCGTAGTTGGTGAGGCTACAGGTCACGGAAAGACAAAAGAGGGGGTCTGTTAGACGCGCAAAGCTATGGCGACGATGTGTGCGTGAAGGAGAGGGCGCGGGGTGGTCGGAAACTACCTGTGGAACTCGTCGGAGAAGAACCAGACATGGCGGCGCTCGAAGCTTGTCGAAGACGACGTTCTGGGGCGCCCGCAGTTGAATGGGCGGTACAGGGAGGAGCGTCTGGGAGTGATGAGTGGGCTCGTGTGCTCGGGAAGGCAGGAGGTGGCGAGGCTCGGCCGGAATTGGTCGGAGACGGTGGTCGGAGCAGTGAGAGGGCGAGTTCGATTCAGGGAAGCCTGGTGGCGTGTTGGTTATGGTGACAGAGGGGAAAGGAGGAGAAGACGCAGGCGTTTAATAGGACGTGGTCGCAGGGGGAGTAATGGTCGTGGTTATCGCGAATTGATCGCCGGCGTTAAGGCAGGAAACGGCGAAGAGGAATTAGCGCGGGGTGAGGACGATGAACAGGAGAGGTGGGGTCCTGTCGTCAGTGAGGAAGCGAGAAGGAAAGGAGGTCCACCAGTCAGCGATTGCGCGGGTGCGGTTCTGAGTGGAAAATGTTTCGTCGCGGGAGAGAGTAGGTGGGCTGGATTGGGTCTTGTTGGGCTTGGCCAGTTGGGCTGCTGTCCACTTCTATTTTTTTCTTTCCTGAATCTTCTTCTTTTTCCAAATTCAATTTCTGTTTTGAAATTCAACCAACATTTCAAACAATAAAACAAATATTCAAACAATTCAAACATTCATCACACTTTACAATTGAATTTGGTTCTGTTTAACAACATAATCCAATTCCAAAGATCAAAATAATATTTTTATTTATAGGTCCATTATTAATTAAATAAATAGACCATGTTTAATAAATCAAAATAGAACTTGTTTTATTTATTTAAAATCTCCATTTGAAAACTAATTATTTCCAAAACCAAAATAGTAGGTTTTATTTGAGAATTTAAAATACTTGGAAAACTTATTTGAAATAAATAAATAAGTTTTAGTGGTTAATTAAATAGTAAAACCTTTATTTATAAAAACTTGGATATTAAATCCTTATTAATTTATTTTAAATAAACCTTTACCATTTTTCTCAAATAGAAGTATTTTATTTCAAAGGCTTGGCCAAGTTTTAATTTGGCTCTTTTTAGAAATAATACTTATTTTATTTCCATCCCTTTTCATTTTGAAATCAAGTCTTTTATTAAAAGATTTCAAAATAGTGAATCCAAATATTTTATTTTTCTTTTATTAAATGTTTAACTTTATAAATCCCTTTAGGATTTATTTTGATCAAAATAGGTTTGAAGATTTCCAATTGGATTCAAAAAGTTTCTTCTCACCCTGAAAATCAACAAAGTTTTATTTTATTCATTTATTTTTCACATTACAAGATTTGGAAAATCTTGGGATGTGACATGCATATGTAGCATTCTTTTATTACTTGAACATTATTTCTGCAAGTAAATCTATATATTTTTATATATTCTGAAAGGTATGGTTAAGTGTGATTTTTGAGAGTTGAAATCAACTCAAAAGCTATTATGGTTTAAATTTGAAAAATGTTTGAATACTGAAAAGCTTCTGCCTTGTTATTTTTACCATGGGTGATATATAGATCCAAATGACTTGAATCCAACTGGCTTGGATTCAGCATTCCTAGACCTTTCTAACAAAATTAGTTCCATTCAATTTGATGCACTGAATAGATCTGGGTTGATTTTTGAAGTTGGGTACAGAAGTGAATTTGAAATAAAATGGAAAAGGTTTAATTTGAATAACTGGGGTGCGCGGGAAACGATACCGGGCCGGCCTGCTAAGCGCAGTGCTCCCGCGGGCTGCTTAAGTGGGTGTCCCCACTCGTCAGTGAGACAGGGGGATGCGAAGCGGTACGGGGCAAGGTGGTGCGTTCGATCTGATTCTAATCCAACGGCTGAGAGTCATCGTCGACGTTGAGCAACGCCGGCGGGAAAGAAACCTAGCGCGGCCATTGGGGGTTGCTAGGGGCTCACCGGGGTGCCGGCGAGGGTCGGCGAGGCGGGCGAACGACGAAGTCGATGACGGCGAACTCAGGGGTGGTCGCGGCAGCTCCTAGGGTGGACGAAATTGATGGCGCTCTTCTTCTCCAAAGGCGGTGGGCTCCGGTGAAATTATGGTGATGTGCTGCTCGCCTTGCTCCGGGAACGGTGTGGCACGATCAGTGAGGAGAGGGGAGTGGTGTGAAGGATTCGAGCGGGGGTGGCCTCTATTTAGCCTCTATTTATAGTCGAGCGAGGGGACCGTCGGGGTGCATGGTGAGCTCGTCGGGGGCGATGGTACAAGCGGCTATTGGCATGGGCGAAGGTAGGGGACGGTGCGGTGTTCCCTAGCGATGCTTAACGACATGGTTTCGAGGCGTGGGGCGGTGCGGCTTGGTCTGGAACATGCGACGCTCTGCGCGGCAGACGCGGCGTCTTCGACGACGAGCGGTGGCTGTGCGTCACGGGGCGGCAAACGAGGATGTCTGGCGGTCTCCTGGGTCGGTGGCGATCGTGTATGCACGCGGCGAGGGCGGCGCGCGGTATGTGGGCTTCGATCGAGGGTGGCTCTCTGGCGCACGCTCAGCATGGTCGCTGGCGGTCTGGGCGCGGTCCGTGCGTGTGGTCCAGGGGTTGGCAAGGTTCGAGCGGTGGACAGGGAGTGGCGGTGGACGGTGGGATGCCTCCCAGACATGGTGGCTAGGCTTGTTTCTTCTCCTAGCTTGCTGTCTCCACTGGGGTGGCATGGGTGTGCTCGGCTGTTCACCATTGATGGCAAGCTTACAGTGAGTCTAGTGCTTGGTTTAGCTTACTAGATGATCTACTGAGATGGTTGTGAGCTAAAGAGGGAACAAGTTAGGCTTCAATCACTGCTCACTATAGTGTTTTGGATTTTGATGATTTGTGTCTGCAACCTGTTTGATGAAATGGCCGCATGAATTCAAGTTTTAAATTTTGAAAAGATTTTTGGTGGGTGTGCTAGATTGGTGGAGGTGAGTCTGAAGATGCTTGGGTTTTGAAAGTTGAGCTTGTTTGAGT
Source organism: Avena sativa (assembly GCA_916181665.1). NCBI lineage: Eukaryota > Viridiplantae > Streptophyta > Magnoliopsida > Poales > Poaceae > Avena > Avena sativa. Next base: position 106,260,631 of record OV702283.1, read on the forward strand.
GGTTTTTGAAAAAGTGGGATCTTCCCATATGATAAAGTTTCAATTTTGAATTGTCATTTAAACTATGTATTTGAAAGTTTCTGGATGATCACAAAGTGGTCCTTGATACTTTGTTATGAGTACATTCAAGGGGTGCAAAGATCCAGAAAAGTTTCTGTTAGGTTTTGAAAGTTTGAGACAGCCAAAGTAGGCATGGGAGTTAAATTGGTCAAAGTGACCATTCCTTTATTTTATTTGTTTTGATTTATTTTTCTTTGAGAAAAGTGTGGCAAATGTTTTAGATGATGCTTAATTCACCCAAGAAACATTTTACAAGCAAAGAAACACATAAACAAGTTGGTTCAAAAGAATTTCAAATTAAATGCATACACATATGCATGCTTTCATAATTTTAATTAGAAAATTTTTTGTTAACCCTAATTTTGATGCTTAGAGTTTGATGATTCAAGTTCAATATTTTTGGGATGTTACAAAAATAAGGCATAATAAAGATGCACGGAATAGCAATGATGCTAATAGGTAGATATGGTGGACACTTTTTGACAATTTTTGTTTTGGGGAGTTGGATGCACGAGTAGATCTCATACCCAGTGCAAGTGAAGGCTAGCAATAGAAAGGGAGCGACAATTGAGAGAGCAGTAACTGCCATAATCATGCTTGCAACAAAACAAAATTAATTATGGCATAAAAGTGACACAAGAACTCTGAGGAAAAATAAATCATCGAAGCTTAACTGACTTTTGTTTAGTCATATGCATGCGTGAGCGTGTGCCAAGTCAATTAAAATGAAACATTCAGAGGAGGATACCACAATGTCATACCAAGTTATGAATAGAACAATGCAAGCAAACATTTATATGACATGCTACAAACTATTAGAAAGTTGGAACTAATCATAAGAGAGCAAGAAATACTAAGCATCCATTAAATAACATACACCCTACATGAATAGACTAATCATGCCCACAATGATGAGTATATGTACAAAAAAATGAAAACAAATAGAGTTCATTACCAACCTCTTACCACACCTCGAGTTGTCATAGATCATCATTGCCTTTCACTTGTGTGGCTTGAATAATAATATAAAACCGAACTCCAAGGAGTCACTGAGGACCGCTGAACCGTACAACGAACTTTACAAAACCAGAGAAGAGCAACAAATATTTTTGGGTTTTTGATTTTTTTAAAGCAAGCACTAAAGGAAAAAATCAAACAAAGCAAAATCTTTTTGGATTTTTCTTATATCAAACCAAAGCTAAAAGCTAAAGAAGAAAGCAAAGATAAACAACAAAAATATTTTTGGTCTTTTTGTGTTTTGGAAAGCAGAAACAAAAACTAAAAAAAAAAGCAAAACATGGATATGCAAAGTATCGACGGAACATGATATGTAAATGAGTGTGATGTCGGTATACCTCCCCCCAAGATTAGGCTTTTGGCCTAAGTGGACATCAATCCCAACGCGACCAAGATGGAACACCTCCATAATACGACGAAGAAGTGCCTTTGAAAGAACATTTCTTAATCCCTAGTGTTGTGTGTGTTAGATAACAATACCAAGGATCATTTAATGTGTGTTGAAGTGTTGCAGCTCTATTTGAGAATAAAGGGAAAAGGACTTTGCCTTTGGGGGCGGATAATCCGGACCCACCAGGGGCGGATAATCCGCCTCCCTTTGCCCAAGCAGGCGCAAGCCCCAGAAGGGGGGCGGAATTTTGGCCAGATTTTCCGGCCCCGCTGGATAATCCGCCCCTCAGGGGGCCAGATTATCCGCCCCCCTGCTAATCGCCAAGGCGCAAGCCCCAGAGAGGGGGCGGAGTTTTGGCTGGACTTTCCGGCCTGGCCGGATAATCCGCCCCTTAGGGGGGCCGGATTATCTGCCCCCCAAGATCTTCACCAAGCTTCACCAAGGCGCAAGCCCCAGAGAGGGGGCGGAGTTTCCCCCGGAGAATCCTCCCTTGGGGCAGAGTTTTCCCAGGGGGCGGATAATCCGCCCCCAAAGTTGTGCAACGGCCAGATCTGGGGAGGGGGTATTTAAGCCAGCCATCCCCCTCCTGCCAGAACTCTTGATTCATCTCGAAAAAGACCAGATCAGATCTGAAAGCTTCATCCAAGAGTGCTCCACCTAGATCCACCCAAAGGCCCCATACCTTGGGGAATCGAAGGAGGGGAACTCGATCTTCATCATCAGCAATCAAGTGCTTCATCTCCTCTCCATTCATTTGGAGAACCTCCGATCTAGTATTTCTTGCAAATATCTAGATCCTCGTTTTTGGTTTATATTGATAAACCTTGTTCTTGTGGCAGCTTGTTGTCATCTCGGGAGCCCCCAATTCGGTTGTGGGTGTGTGCCCCGATAGTGTTGTAAAAGGCACCGGTTCCCGCCTCGAAGGGATCCAATAGTGGAGAAGGTGGATCAGGCCTCTCGTGGCGAGATCCATCGGAGAATAGGGTGAGGCCCATTGTGGCGTGGTGGTCTTAGAACCGCCCACCCCTCCAACGCAGATGTACTTCCCTTAACAAGGAAGGAACTGCGGTAAAGCAAATCCATGTGTCTCCGCGTGCTCCACTACGGTTTCCTCGCTCCTCTTTTACGTTCTTAGTAGTTAGGGTTACATATAGGGAAATTCTCGTAGTTGCATATCTAGAGAATTTACTTTGTGTCAAGCCTAAAATTGAAAAAGTATTAAAAATTGGTTAGCACCTATTCACCCCCCCTCTAGGTGCCCATACGATCCATTTCAATTGGTATCAGAGCCTCGGCTCTTATTTCGGGCTTAATCGCCTAAGAGAAGTATGGGTTCCAAGGGAGATGGGAGTGATGCTCCGGAGGTAGTCACCATGAACGATCTCAAGACGTTGGAAACAACCTTGGTGAGTTCAATGGAGGCTAAGATGGAAGAGATGCGTCAATTGATAATGCGTCTCTCCACATCCGCAGCATCACCTCCATCTAACTCTGAGGATACCACTCCGCAATCCAAGGAAACGGGTAAAACTGTTTCCAAAGATAACGAAGTGGTAGGTGATGATACTAGCAAGAGCAACTCCTCGAAAAAGGATAGCGGTAAGGATGGATACAATGAGGTTTCTCATGTGTATTCCCCTGATCCGCCTATTCCTCACCCACATATACATAATAGGGGTGATCCACCCAAACTTTCAGCATCTACTTTCTCTCAATGGCAATTTTTGATGAAATCTCATGTGTGCAGTTCCTCCATAGAGTTGTGGAAGATCATCGAAAATGGTCTTCATGTTGGAAATCCTAACAATCTCACAAGAAGATAAGTGGTCGATAGCCAACTCAATGCTACAGCTCTACACATGATACAGCTTGGTGTGGGTGACAAAGACATGCCACACATTCAGCATCTTAGCACAGCTAAAGAAGCTTGGGTGCTCTCACCGAACTCTTCATCGGAAATGAAAGTATGAGAAGGAATAGATATGATGCCTTGAGCAATGAAGCTGAAGGATTTTATATGCTGGATGGAGAAGACCACGAGGACATGTATAGGAGGCTCAAGGCAATAGCCACAACCTTCAGAAACCACGGTGCAGCTCATGTTGATGATGCTTGGATCAAGCGCAAGTATGTCAGTGCTCTTATGCCATTTGAGCCCACATATTTGAAAAGTCTCCAAGGTAGGCATAACTATCACCTCATGTCATCCAATGAGGTAATGCAAGAAATGGCCGCCTTCAAAGTGGCTGCCAAGAATGCCGAAGATGCTCTGGACTGGACTGTCCCGAAGAATATAAAAGGATCCATGTACAATACTTGGCTCTTTATGCAAGAAACTTTTGGAAAGATCCAGCCAAGGCTAAAGCTGAACTAGATCGCAAGAGTGGAGCCTATGGAAGAAAAGAAAATGGTCCCAAGCTGAGAACATGGTTTAATTGTGGTGACCGGCTGCACTTCATAGCTGAGTGTCCATATCAAAGTAGAGAGGATAATGGAGGAAGACTCATTTTCAAGGACAAATCAAAAGCTCCACGTAAGAAACAGTTTATAAAGAAGAATGCTCCTTTCAAGAAGCAACCAAAGATTGTTCTAGTGGCTCAAGAAGAATATTCATCGGGGAGTGAAGATGAGGACGAGGGCGATAGCTCTCAAGAGGTGGCTGCTATAGCCACCACATCTACATCAACATCTCTCTTCGACTCTCCGAACAAAAACATCATCAACAAGAATGCTACTTGCCTCATGGCAAGAAGCTCCGAGGTAACTTCTTCTAACTCTTCTTTTCCCAAGGCTATGATAGACATGGATGATCCTGCTAGTCTTAAGGTTAAAGAAGAGATTATTGCTTTGGATTATTTCTATACTAACTTGCAAGGTGAGCACAAAGTTCGTTTTGAGGCTCTTATGGATCGACTGGCCCAAAACGAAGCACTCCTCGAAGAAAAGGGCAGAATTGAAAGGGAGGATGCAATGGAAATTGCATCCCTAAAAAATGCTCTTGAAGAAGAAGAAGAAGCTCGGGTCTCTCTTGAAGAGAGGATTGAGTCTATGGAAGAGTCACATGAAGAAATTGTGACTAAAATCGTTAAGGACGTGACAATGCTGTCACCAAGGCAAAGAAGTTAAAGAAGGAAAGGATTGACTTTGGGGCTGCTCATGATAGACTCTCCGAGGAATTGGAGAAACTTGACAATGCTCACAAGGCATTGAAAAACGAGTTCTCTATTCTCAATGAGTCACATGATCAGCTTCAAAGTCGATTGGCCAAATATGATACTCCTAGCTCGTCCAACTCAACATATAGTAACAAGAAAAATGCTAGTGTGGAAAAAGAAGTGATCAAGGACATCACTACAAAGGACAAAGGTGTGCTTGATGAAGTCCTTGGCAAGCAAAGGTCAAATCATGGTAAAGAGGGACTTGGGTATGTCACCAATTCCAAGAAGAAGAAAACCAAGAAGAACAAGACCAAGAATGTGCAATTAAATACAAGCACTACTGAGAAGGTTGTCACAAAAGACAAGACTAATAATATTGGTTTTGCAGGGTCTCACAATCCGAATTATGAACTCTTTTGTGATGACTATGGCGATGTTTATGCTTATTATGTTGGTCCTTTTGATGAATATATTGCTTGGTCTATTTGGGTCCCAAAGACCCTTGTTACTAACATGAAAGGACCCATTGAAAAATGGGTACCTAAAACCAAGAAGTAATTTTCTTGCAGGGCTATGCTTCCGATGGGTCGAAATGGGTGCCGAATAGTGGATGCACTAGTCATATGACCGGAAGCAAGGAGATCATCACGGAGATGCGTCCAAATCATGATATATCACAGTCTCCTATGGTGATAAGTCTAAATCTCAGGTATTGGGTCTTGGCAAGGTTGTGGTTGCCCACGATATCTCTCTCGTGGACGTCATGCTTGTTGAGACCCTTGGCTATAATCTTCTTTCTGTTCGTGCCCTTGGCAAGATGGGTTTTGCTGTTTTTATCGATGATGATTTGGTGGTACTCTTATGGAGCAAGTCTCTAAAGGTCGCTTTCGTTGGATATGTCGAAAATGACCTGTATGTGGTGGACTTCTCGGGGAAAACCACTTCGGGTCCGATGTGTCTATTCAGAAAGGCCGACGTGGGCTGGCTATGGCATCGCCGTTTAGCCCATGTCAACATGAGAACTTTGCAAAGTCTCCAAAAGGGTGGCCACATCCTTGGACTAAAAGACAATGTCTCTTTTGCCAAAGATCGTGTTTGCAGGGCTTGTGTTGAAGAAAAAATGCATGATTCTCCCCACAAGAGGAAGACTATTGTGTCATCAAAGAGGATCTTGGAATTACTTCATGTGGATTTATTTGGTCCTCCTTCTCATGCAAGTCTTGGTGGGAAGAAATATTGCTTGGTCATCGTCGATGATTACTCAAGATATACATGGGTATATTTTTTCAAGCTGAAAAGTGAGACTCAACAAACTGTCATCGACTTTGCCAATGAAGTTCAACGTCAACACAATGTTCCCATCTTGGCAATTAGAAGTGACAACGGCTCAGAATTCTAGAACTACACTTTAAACGAGTTTCTTAGCAAAGAGGGGATTAGACACCAATATTCCGCTGCGTACACCCCTCAACAAAATGGTGTAGCCGAGAGGAAGAACCGGACTTTGATGGATATGGCAAGATCTATGCTAGCTGAATTCAAGTCTCCTTATAATTTTTGGGCTGAAGCCATATCCACTGCTTATCACTCATTACACCGGCTCTACCTTCGGAAGATCTTGGACAAGACCCCATATGAAATACTTACCGGTAACAAACCCAACATCTCATACTTCAGGGTATTCGGGTGTAAGTGTTTCTTTCTTATTAAAGGTGTCCTTTTGTCAAAATTTGAATCCAAGGCTTTAGAAGGTATTTTTGTTGGTTACGGTGCCGAATCCCACACTTATAGAGTCTACAACAAGCTCACTGGGATTGTTGTAGAATCTTGTAGTGTGGAGTTCGATGAAAATAACGCCTCCTTTGTAGGGCAAGTTGATGTTTGTGATGCAGATGTTGAAATACCCCAAGATGCCATAAGAAGAATGGGCGTGGGATTTTTCCGCCCCATTGAGGAACCCCTTGTGGCGGATCGGGAAGGACAATGCTCCACACATGTGGAGCCCTCATCTATATAAGATCAACAAGCTCCTACTGTTGGAGACAATCCTGCACCAACACCACAATCTGCTGAAGACCATCTGTCCCCTGGACAAGCTGGTAGTCCCAGGCCGGACTATCCGCCCCCTCCAAGGGGCGGACATTCCGCCCCTGGCACTCCAACTCGTTCCAGAGGATCCGAAGGAGAAGTCAACAACTCTGAAGCTCCCAGGCCGGATTCTCCGGTCCCCCAGGGGCGGAGTATCCGGCCCTGGGTCTCCAACTCCAGTCAGGCTTTCTCAGGAAGATGGTTCTGGTACTTCACCTCCCAGGCCGGATAGTCCGGCCCCTCCAAGGGGCGGATTATCCGGGCCTGAAGAAAATTTTCAGCAACAATCTTCTGGTAGTAACGGTGACCAAGATCAAGGGCAGGGCAGTAATCAAGACAAGGATACAACTATTGAATCCACTCCTCCTAGAAACAATAAGGACATTGAGGCTCGTCGCAAGGCTCGTGCTGATCGGAACCTTGAACTAAGAGGTCACACTCTTGACAAGGTTATGGGTGATCTACGACGAAGTGTATCCACTAGAAGAGAGCTTGCAAGCTTCTGTGATCATCAAGCTCACATTTCCATGGTTGAACCGAAGAAGGTTTTTGATGCTCTTGAAGACCCCGATTGGGTTGTCTCAATGCATGAAGAATTAAATAACTTTGAACGCAACAAAGTTTGGAAGATCGTAGAAAAACCAAAGGATTGCCGCAATGTTATCGGCACCAAGTGGATCTTCAAGAACAAACAGGATGAAAATGGCTTTGTTGTGAGGAATAAAGCACGACCCGTGGCTCAAGGATTCTCTCAAGTGGAAGGAATTGATTTTGGCGAGACCTACGCTCCTGTGGCTCACCTTGAGTCCATCCGTATCCTTCTTGCATATGCAGCCCATCATAATTTTAAATTACAACAAATGGATGTTAAGAGCACTTTCCTTAATGGTCCTCTACATGAGTTAGTATACGTCAAGCAGCCCCCGGGGTTTGAGGACCCCAAATTTCCGAGCCATGTCTACAAACTCGATAAGGCGCTCTATGGCCTTAAACAAGCCCCACGTGCGTGGTATGAGCACCTTAAAGAGCTTTTGCTAGACCGTGGATTCGAAGTTGGGCAAATCGATCCCACTCTTTTTACTAAGAAGGTTAATGGGGAGCTTTTTGTATGCCAACTTTATGTAGATGACATTATTTTTGGCTCTATTAACCAAGCTTTTAACGATGAATTTTCAAAGCTTATGACTGACAGGTTTGAGATGTCCATGATGGGTGATCTCAGGTTCTTTCTTGGATTTGAGATCAATCAACTTAGAGAGGGAACCTTTATTAATCAAGCTAAGTACATCTAAGACATGCTCAAAAGGTTCAAGATGACGGATCTCAATGGCGTTGCTACCCCTATGCAAACAAAGTGTCATCTTGAGCTCAATCCCAAGGGTAAAGACGTGGATCAAAAGGTATACCGATCCATGATCGGATCTCTCCTTTACCTTTGCGCATCTAGGCCCGATATCGTGTTAAGTGTAGGAGTGTGTGCAAGGTACCAAGCCGCTCCTAAAGAAAGCCACTTAGTGGCAGTCAAGCGAATCTTCCGATATTTGGTTCATTCCCCAAATTTTGGGTTATGGTATCCCAAGGGTTCAAGTTTCTCTCTATGTGGTTACACTGATTCAGACTGGGCTGGTGACAAAGATGATAGGAAATCAACCTCTGGTGCATGCCAATTCTTGGGCAGGTCTCTAGTGTGTTGGTCATCAAAGAAACATAATTGTATTTCACTCTCAACCGCCGAAGCTGAATATGTTGCTGCTGCAAGTGCGTGTACCCAATTGTTATGGATGAGGCAATCTTTAAAGGAATATGGTGTCAATTGTGACAAAGTGCCTCTTTTATGCGACAATGAAAGTGCTATCAAAATTTCTTACAATCCCGTGCAGCATACAAGAACAAAACATATAGAGATTCGCAACCACTTTATTCGGGTTCATGTTGCTCGTGGAGATATTGCTCTATCCTTTGTGAGGACGAAGAACCAACTTGCTGATATTTTCACGAAGCCCCTTGATGAAGCAAGATTTTGTTATTTGAGGAATGAGCTAAATATCATAGATTCAAGGAGCTTGGCTTGACTACCCTTGCACACTCACTTGCTCTTATTCATGTATTTGGTTTAGATGCGGGCATAGACATAGGGGGAGTGTGGTCCTAATTGATTGGGCCAACCCTCCCCCCATAATGCCGAAAGCAAGTCAAATCATTTCCCTTAATATCATTTTGTGATATGTGGGTCATCGATGAGCATTGGTTTTGAACTCAAGATACATCTTCGTGGTGTCATGCCATGCGCTCCAACATGGTGGCTTCGGCCACCGCCCTCTTCCTTGATAAGAGTTGGTTTTACATGGGTTCCATTGGTTTTTCTTGCTTACCTCTTGTTCTTATGGAAAACACACTCAAATTTGGCTTTTGATTGATTTGATTCTTGCAAATTTGGGTGTGTAGTACCATCTTAGTTTGATGCTCTCAACCCAAGCCTTTCTCTCCCTTCTTGAACCATCTATTCTTTCACACAAGTCCTCTAAAACACCATCGAGAGGTTTGCTAGGTTGCTCTGGCCTGATTCTGCACTTTACAGAATTTCTGGGGGGGGGGGATTATCCGCCTTAAGTGGGGGGCGGATTATCCGCCCCGGGCGAAATCTTCCCCTTATAGGCTGGGTCGGGGAGGGCAGGCTCAAACAGAGCAGCCAGTCCTCCCCAACCCTACCTCTGCCCCCAGCCGCCGCCGGAGCATCCGCCTCTCCCGGAGTCGATTCGACCACCGGATTCTCCGGGCTCTCCCCGGATCTTATTCACCTCGCCTCCGGGTATCTTCTCCACGATTTTCCTCCAATGAGTGAGGGTAACTCCCTCATCTCTCTCCTTTTGTATGGGATGTATTTTATTTGGTGGAAATCTCGTTGTAGAAGGTTCTTGGTGTTGTTCCTTACATGCTAGAATCAGTAGACTTGCAACCCTAGTACCCGATCTGCTTTGCCATGGTAGATCTGAGCCAATCCAGAAATTTTTTGCGGGGGGCGGATTATCCGCCCCTGCCAGAGCCGGATAATCCGTCCTGGAGAGCAAATTTTGGTCTGTTTTGGTTCTGCTTCTGCCAATGCACTTCATTGGTTATGGGGTTGCACTGCTACTCTTTCTTCATGTTTTTCTCCTGGACTTGTGTGTATACTTATCTCCATGCTATCCCTCTAATGCTGTTCACAGGTGGTTCCAAGCCGACCAAGACCTTTGTCCGTCGTCCCCGTCCCCATTATCTCTGTTGGAGATATGCCCTAGAGGCAATAATAAATATAGTTATTATTATATCTTTGTGTTTATGATAAATGTTTACATTCATGCTATAATAGTATTAACAAGGAAACATTAATACTTGTGTGATTTGTAGACTAAAATAAGAGTCCCTAGTAAATCCTCTATATAATACTAGCTTGTTGGTTAATAGATGATTGTGGTTTCCCTATCATGAACATTGAGATGTTATTAACAACAAGATCATATCGTTAGGAGAATGATATGGTGGACATACTCCTATAGATAAGCGTAGCATAAAGATCAAGTCATTTTAATAGTTCAATTGCTATATGCTTTCTCATACATAGTAATCTAATTCCTTCGACCATGAGATCATGCATATCACCTTTACCGGATGGATGCTTTGATGACATCAAACACCACACCGTAACTGGGTGGCTATAAAGGTGCCATTGAGTGTTCGGAAAGTATTGGTTGAGATACATGGATCAAGAGTGGGATTTGTCCATCCATATGACGGATAGATATACTCTGGGCCCTCTCGGTGAAATGTCATTCAATTAGCTTGCAAGCATGTGACTGGCTCACAAGGGATCACATATCACGGGAACAAGAAAAGAGTACTTATTAGTAACGAGGTTGAACTAGGTATGCAGAGATACCGATGATCATAACCTCGGATAAGTAAACTATCGTGAGACAAAGGGAAATTGATATCGTATGTAAGTGGTTCATTCGATCGCAAAGTAATCGTAGAAATATGTGGGAGCCATATGAATTTCCAGATTCCTCTATTGGTTATTGTTCACAGAAGTGTCTCGATCATGTCCGCATAATTCACGAACCGTAGGGAGACACACTTAAGGATTCGACGTTGTTTGAGTAGTTATGGAATGATGAGAAAGAGACCGAATGTTGTTCGGAGTCTCAAATGGGATCCGGGATATCACGAGGAGATCCGGAATGGTCCGGAGAATAAGATTCATATAAGGAAAGTCCCGTTTCGGAGTTGGGGAATGGTTCCGGTGTTTTCATCGGGAATGTTCTAGAAGGTTCCGGAATGTCCGACACTCCGGAGGGGAAGGGTACATGGATGTGTTATATCAAGTTGGTATGATTGCATAATGTACTAAGTGTCATCGCTGAACAAAATAGAGGGATTAATCAAATCCTTGTTTCAAAAGTCAAACGCCAAGTTTGAAAGTCAAATGACTAGTTTTGGGAAGTGGAGAGGGAGGTGGAAACCGACTTGGGGGAGGAGTTCCTCCTCCCACCGCTGGCGCACCACCAAGCCGAGTTGGGGAGGGACTCCCCTCCCCTTGGCCGGCCCCCTCCACCTATATAAGGAGGGGCAGGTGTAACACCCTCAGAATCGGCCCTATGCAAGTTTTAGCGAAACCCGCCAAACCCGCATAGAAACGATTCGAAGGTGCCCACCAGGCACTTGCGTGCGGGTGGAAAAACAAAGTAATAACATTACACAACAGTCCTCGATGGGACCCACAGAACAGATATATACAACAGCGACTCAAAGAGTCAAGAATACAGATATAAAATACAAAGATCCAAATCACCTTGAAAATGATACAGCGTCCGACTACGGACAAGATGCAAATGGGGCTAAGAGCCCTGAAGAATAACCAATGGCGTCCATAACCCTGCCCAGGCCAAGCCGGAAGGGTAACCCTGCTAACGGCGTCGATCTCAAAACCTGCTTAAACAAAAGGGGTGCCGACAAAGGGCAAAGGAAAAAGAGGAGCGTCGGTACTGAGGCCAGTACACGGCGAGACTAGAATTCGGCGGTCCTCGCCTACAAAGGTATGGTGGACTGAAGCGGCAGCGGCAGCATGCACTAAACAACCTATAGAGACTTGATACAACTAGAGGCTATCAGAGAGGGGTGAGAAAGACCTACTCGGAACCAACCTGATACTACCATCAAACAAACCCATCCTGGCGTTTCCCCCTCGAGACCAAACGAGGAAGTCAACCGAGGAACTCACACCGTTGGCAGTTTTATTTATTCAGTTATCGTTGCAGTAATTACTAGTCAGGTGTAGATAATCGTCCTGATAAAATAAGCAGTGGGCACTTTTATTTAACCATTCCATTGTATTTGCAACACTTACTAGTCAGATACAATTAGCATGAGATATCCCAAAACCCAGCAGTTGTTGGTTCTTTTACTTAGCCATTCCGTTGTAGTGAAGCTGATTACTAGTCATATCGGATACAAGTCAATTTATAACAGTAAACTTTGGTTATAGTTGTCTATGATCAAGCACTGTGCTCCAAGTCGTCCATAACCACGGACACGGCTTCTCGAAAAGATTTAACCCTGCAGGGGTGCACCAAAGTATCCACAGGCACTTCGACCCTTTTTGCCAGATCAGTTAACATACACCCATCGGTATGTCGGCGGGGCCTAAGTCACGACGTTCCCAGACCCAAAGCAAGCACGTGGGGGCCACCCCACCAAGTCGACACCCGCAACGAAGTCGGCCGGTCTCCGAGACGGACTGGGGTTTGGGCAAACGGCTGTGAACGACAGCAAATCCCCAAACGGGGACTGTCGACACCGCGAAACGTGGCCCGATCCTAAACAGTACAGGTGCTATCTGTCGCACAATTTAATTAAAGCAGTAAAGCATGGCATAAAACCTCAAACTAGTTTGTGGCCCCCAGTACAATACTTTGAAATCAGGTAATAATCAATGGGGGGCCCATATCTCCCCACCTGTGGTTAGCGCGCTCGATCTCGGAACAGGTGTCAAGAACTCGGGGTCCTACGGGACACAAGTGGGCGGTCGGAAACCAAATATTATCTATCACCCACCGATGCCTCTGCTTACTTCAATTTTAGTTGTTAAGCAGTAATTAGAGTGAACAATAATTAAAGTCATGACCATCTCCAACATTGAACATGCGGCAATCCTCCAACAATTGTGGTACTTGACGACAAGCAAAACACTCGAGCAAGCGACTACGACGCGCGGGTCCAACTATCTACCAAACAACAGGTAATAGGATGTGTCCAAGGCCATATAGGGTTGCACAGGATATCACGGGTACGGAACTAGAGCATCGCAACACAGATAGCAATAGATCAACAGGAGGGAATAAATACTATAAAAGTAAGATAGGTAGAAAGGGGGAGATGCTCGCCTGAAAACATTGCCGAAGGTTCAACCGAAGATCGGGTCGACACTCGCATCAACTCAACGGCCTTATCCGCGAAGAACCAAAACTCTAGAATAAACACCGGATGCAATATTTAAGATTACGGCAGAAGATCAGGCATGATGCATGTATGATGCATGGCATGTGAAGGTGCGATGCAATTGGTCAATATTAAGTGGAACCAGGGTCCCGGCAATTAATTATATGGTTCAAGTTATTTAGAACCCCCGCAATTAAACGTTGTATGGACATGGCAAAAGATGGTACCGGTTCGCTACACAATTTTAAATGAGGCCAATATGAGACTAGATTTGTCTGCATATGGGTCCCACATTTAATTATATGGTGAATCGGCATAAGGCCCCCAAACCACATGATATGGATGCATGCATGAACAATTTATATGCAACAGTTATATAGGTGACATTTATAAAATAGGGTTCTCGGATAAGGGGTTCACACATTAGGGTTCGGCAGATCTTGGGGATCCGGAGGTTCGGGGTCGGTCTCGGGGTCCAGGGTTCGACGGATGCGTTCTCGGGCTCCGGGGTCGATCTTGTCGTTCCGCGAAGAAGGACTTGGTCCGGCGCCTGGGCCGCATCGGGTTCTTCCTGGTCGGTGCCGTTCTTGTCGTCGCGAAGGTCTTGTCGGGTCGTCGTACCGGTCGGTCTTGGCGCTCGGGAAGGAGAACTTGGCTTCCGAGAGACGATCCTGTCGCATCCGCGGTAGTCGGGTCGTGTCGACGGTCTTGTCGTTCGGGATTGAAGTGCTTGTCGTTTCAGTGGCGATCTTGGCGGTCATCGGGTCCGAGAAGGAGATCTTGGCGCGGCACCGGGTACGGGATCGGCCTTCGGGTTTTTGGGGGGTCTCGGCGTCCGAGGGTAGATCTTGGCGTGTCGAGGGTCCGGTCTCCGGTACATCGGGATCGGTCTTCGGGGGAACTTTTCGATCCATGCCGGAGATCTTGGAAGCAGGCATCGTCGCGTCGAGGGCCTCAGGGTTCGCCGTCGGTGGCCTTCGGGTTCGTTCTCAGGTCCATGTAGGAGACCACCGGGTTTCGACAAAGATCTTGGCGAGGGTGAACTTGGCGTTTCGGGGTTGTTTGCCGGTGTCGATCTTGTTGTTTCCACACCCACCAACTTGGCTCCAACTTGGTACTACACAGGGAACCTGCACGGGTGGAGGCAGAAGGCATCGGCGACGACGGGTGGATCCCGCGGGGCAGATGGGTCCAGGCGGGGCCGGCTGCTGCACGCGGACAGGGAAGGCGAGGGCTCGGGGAACGGGTTCGCGGGCCGAGGACGGGCGACAAGGAGGCGGGGGCTGCTGCGGCCTGCGGGGGTGGGGCAGGAGCATGGAGGAGGGGGGCCCGGGCGGCGGCGGCCGACAGAGCTGCGCGAGGCGACGGGGTTGGCGAGCGGAGGGCGGGGTCGATGCAGGCGCTGGGGCGGGTCCGGAGGGCAGCGGGCTCGCTCGGAGGGGTACGGCCGGCGGGAAGGCGAGCTGGCGGCGAGGCGGGCGCGACGGGGCCGGTGAGGAGCTCGGTTCGGCGGCGGCGAAGGGGAGGGTGAGGCTCGGGCGCGGAGAGGGTCGCCGGGGTGGGCTCGCGCGGCCGCGGCCGGGGACGGGAGGGCAGCAGAGGGAGGAGGCGAGCGCGGGATGGTCGGAGGCGGGCGGGGCGCCACGCCGGGCGAGGAGGGAGCGGAGAACGAGGGAGAGGAGCGAGGCGGTTGCGGCCGCTGGGAGGCACGAGGGCGAAGGGGTAGTGGTGGGGCCAGGGGCAGACGCGGGGTGAGTGCGTCGGGTGAGTGTGGCCGCTGCGGGGTGGGGTCGGCCGTGGGTGCAGGTGCCAGCTGTGTGCGTGTGTGGGTAGTGTGAGGCAGAGGGAGAGGCCAGGGGCTGCTGAGGTGGCAGTTCCTGGTTGGTTGGGGAATGGGGAGGGGTGAGGTGGCGCATGGTGATTGGCCAGGGTGAGGTGGAGGCTGGGTGTGGGTAGGGTTTTAGGTAGCTGTAGGATTTGTCTGGTGGACCGATTTAAAAATGGGGGTGGTCGTTCGGGTCGATTCGGCCCGTTCGACTGCCCCCGCTAAAACAATCAAACTTTTTATTTGTTTTAAACGGGCCGTATGCAAACCGATAGCGGCCAAAATAATTAATCCGGAGAACCGGGCTTTGCGTTTGAATAAAGATGGGGCGTTTTAGAAAACAAAACGGGCTTGCGAAAAATAGTCTTATGCGAACAATGCATGATGATGACGATGCAATGCACAAATTCCACGCGATTTTCTAGTAGTGGTTTTGCGGGATGCCACAATTCGACACCACTAACAATGGATCTCGCCCTCGAGATCCTCCTCATGGTACCGGAAGGACGGTCGGCGATCTGCGTCTTCTCGCTTCGTGTAGGTCCTCGCGACACCACTAACAAGGGTTCTTGTTCACGTTCGTCAAGAGAACACTCCGGATAAACAACGGACGAAGTTAAAGGTAAGGCCACCTCTAACTTCAGCGGAAGGAGTAAATTGCATCGATCCACCATTCAATATACAAAAGCAAATGATAAGAGTAGTGGTATGGTCGCGACTCCATTCCGCACTCAAAGCATTACTATGTACACGAATAGACAGATTATGCAACCAACCCTCAGGATTCAGACTGAAGATCTCGACAAGCGAGGTTCGGAACAACGGAGTGATGCCGACTCTGCATCGGATCTGGCGTAGATGATGTCGTCGCGTCGGGGAACACCGGAAGGCACAAACAAGGAACAAAGAATGGTACCACAGAAGACGGATTCCTCAGGCAGCTTGAACACTGGATGGTAGATCACCGTTATCAAAGAAGGAAGCGAAACCCTGAAGGTACGACGGAAAACCCAACCACGAGAAATCCTGGACTCGAAGAGAGAGAAGAGAGTGGATTCAAAACACGTCGAGATAAGAGGAGAATAGCAGAGGGGTAAGGAGTAAATCAGACCTAATCAGAACTATCCAACCGATTTTTCAAAAAAATAATTTTGACACTCTACTTCGGCCGTTAGCTAGGTTATCCTACAGGCTGGACTTGTGGGGTATCGCAACTGCTGAGCTCTGATACCACTCTGTAACACCCTCAGAATCGGCCCTATGCAAGTTTTAGCGAAACCCGCCAAACCCGCATAGAAACGATTCGAAGGTGCCCACCAGGCACTTGCGTGCGGGTGGAAAAACAAAGTAATAACATTACACAACAGTCCTCGATGGGACCCACAGAACAGATATATACAACAGCGACTCAAAGAGTCAAGAATACAGATATAAAATACAAAGATCCAAATCACCTTGAAAATGATACAGCGTCCGACTACGGACAAGATGCAAATGGGGCTAAGAGCCCTGAAGAATAACCAATGGCGTCCATAACCCTGCCCAGGCCAAGCCGGAAGGGTAACCCTGCTAACGGCGTCGATCTCAAAACCTGCTTAAACAAAAGGGGTGCCGACAAAGGGCAAAGGAAAAAGAGGAGCGTCAGTACTGAGGCCAGTACACGGCGAGACTAGAATTCGGCGGTCCTCGCCTACAAAGGTATGGTGGACTGAAGCGGCAGCGGCAGCATGCACTAAACAACCTATAGAGACTCGATACAACTAGCGGCTATCAGAGAGGGGTGAGAAAGACCTACTCGGAACCAACCTGATACTACCATCAAACAAACCCATCCTGGCGTTTCCCCTTCGAGACCAAACGAGGAAGTCAACCGAGGAACTCACACCGTTGGCAGTTTTATTTATTCAGTTATCGTTGCAGTAATTACTAGTCAGGTGTAGATAATCGTCCTGATAAAATAAGCAGTGGGCACTTTTATTTAACCATTTCATTGTAGTTGCAACACTTACTAGTCAGATACAATTAGCATGAGATATCCCAAAACCCAGCAGTTGTTGGTTCTTTTACTTAGCCATTCCGTTGTAGTGAAGCTGATTACTAGTCATATCGGATACAAGTCAATTTATAACAGTAAACTTTGGTTATAGTTGTCTATGATCAAGCACTGTGCTCCAAGTCGTCCATAACCGCGGACACGGCTTCTCGAAAAGATTTAACCCTGCAGGGGTGCACCAAAGTATCCACAGGCACTTCGACCCTTTTTGCCAGATCAGTTAACATACACCCATCGGTATGTCGGCGGGGCCTAAGTCACGACGTTCCCAGACCCAAAGCAAGCACGTGGGGGCCACCCCACCAAGTCGACACCCGCAACGAAGTCGGCCGGTCTCCGAGACGGACTGGGGTTTGGGCAAACGGCTGTGAACGACAGCAAATCCCCAAACGGGGACTGTCGACACCGCGAAACGTGGCCCGATCCTAAACAGTACAGGTGCTATCTGTCGCACAATTTAATTAAAGCAGTAAAGCATGGCATAAAACCTCAAACTAGTTTGTGGCCCCCAGTACAATACTTTGAAATCAGGTAATAATCAATGGGGGGCCCATATCTCCCCACCTGTGGTTAGCGCGCTCGATCTCGGAACAGGTGTCAAGAACTCGGGGTCCTACGGGACACAAGTGGGCGGTCGGAAACCAAATATTATCTATCACCCACCGATGCCTCTGCTTACTTCAATTTTAGTTGTTAAGCAGTAATTAGAGTGAACAATAATTAAAGTCATGACCATCTCCAACATTGAACATGCGGCAATCCTCCAACAATTGTGGTACTTGACGACAAGCAAAACACTCGAGCAAGCGACTACGACGCGCGGGTCCAACTATCTACCAAACAACAGGTAATAGGATGTGTCCAAGGCCATATAGGGCTGCACAGGATATCACGGGTACGGAACTAGAGCATCGCAACACAGATAGCAATAGATCAACAGGAGGGAATAAATACTATAAAAGTAAGATAGGTAGAAAGGGGGAGATGCTCGCCTGAAAACATTGCCGAAGGTTCAACCGAAGATCGGGTCGACACTCGCATCAACTCAACGGCCTTATCCGCGAAGAACCAAAACTCTAGAATAAACACCGGATGCAATATTTAAGATTACGGCAGAAGATCGGGCATGATGCATGTATGATGCATGGCATGTAAAGGTGCGATGCAATTGGTCAATATTAAGTGGAACCGGGGTCCCGGCAATTAATTAGATGGTTCAAGTTATTTAGAACCCCCGCAATTAAACGTTGTATGGACATGGCAAAAGACGGTACCGGTTCGCTACACAATTTTAAATGAGGCCAATATGAGACTAGATTTGTCCGCATATGGGTCCCACATTTAATTATATGGTGAATCGGCATAAGGCCCCCAAACCACATGATATGGATGCATGCATGAACAATTTATATGCAACAGTTATATAGGTGACATTTATAAAATAGGGTTCTCGGATAAGGGGTTCACACATTAGGGTTCGGCAGATCTTGGGGATCCGGAGGTTCGGGGTCGGTCTCGGGGTCCAGGGTTCGACGGATGCGTTCTCGGGCTCCGGGGTCGATCTTGTCGTTCCGCGAAGAAGGACTTGGTCCGGCGCCGGGGCCGCATCGGGTTCTTCCTGGTCGGTGCCGTTCTTGTCGTCGCGAAGGTCTTGTCGGGTCGTCGTACCGGTCGGTCTTGGCGCTCGGGAAGGAGAACTTGGCTTCCGAGAGACGATCCTGTCGCATCCGCGGTAGTCGGGTCGTGTCGACGGTCTTGTCGTTCGGGATTGAAGTGCTTGTCGTTTCAGTGGCGATCTTGGCGGTCATCGGGTCCGAGAAGGAGATCTTGGCGCGGCACCGGGTACGGGATCGGCCTTCGGGTTTTTGGGGGGTCTCGGCGTCCGAGGGTAGATCTTGTCGTGTCGAGGGTCCGGTCTCCGGTACATCGGGATCGGTCTTCGGGGGAACTTTTCGATCCATGCCGGAGATCTTGGAAGCAGGCATCGTCGCGTCGAGGGCCTCAGGGTTCGCCGTCGGTGGCCTTCGGGTTCGTTCTCAGGTCCATGTAGGAGACCACCGGGTTTCGACAAAGATCTTGGCGAGGGTGAACTTGGGGTTTCGGGGTTGTTTGCCGGTGTCGATCTTGTTGTTTCCACACCCACCAACTTGGTACTACACAGGGAACCTGCACGGGTGGAGGCAGAAGGCATCAGCGACGACGGGTGGATCCCGCGGGGCAGATGGGTCCAGGCGGGGCTGGCTGCTGCACGCGGACAGGGAAGGCGAGGGCTCGGGGAATGGGTTCGCGGGCCGAGGATGGGCGATGAGGAGGCGGGGGCTGCTGCGGCCTGCGGGGGTGGGGCAGGAGCACGGAGGAGGGGGGGCCCGGGCGGCGGCGGCCGGCAGAGCTGCGCGAGGCGACGGGGTTGGCGAGCGGAGGGCGGGGTCGATGCAGGCGCTGGGGCGGGTCCGGAGGGCAGCGGGCTCGCTCGGAGGGGTACGGCCGGCGGGAAGGCGAGCTGGCGGCGAGGCGGGCGCGACGGGGCCGGTGAGGAGCTCGGTTCGGCGGCGGCGAAGGGGAGGTTGAGTCTCGGGCGCGGAGAGGGTCGCCGGGGTGGGCTCGCGCGGCCGCGGCCGGGGACGGGAGGGAAGCAGAGGGAGGAGGCGAGCGCGGGATGGTCGGAGGCGGGCGGGGCGCCGCGCCGGGCGAGGTGGGAGCGGAGAACGAGGGAGAGGAGCGAGGCGGTTGCGGCCGCTGGGAGGCACGAGGGCGAAGGGGTAGTGGTGGGGCCAGGGGCAGACGCGGGGTGAGTGCGTCGGGTGAGTGTGGCCGCTGCGGGGTGGGGTCGGCCGTGGGTGCAGGTGCCAGCTGTGTGCGTGTGTGGGTAGTGTGAGGCAGAGGGAGAGGCCAGGGGCTGCTGAGGTGGCAGTTCCTGGTTGGTTGGGGAATAGGGAGGGGTGAGGTGGCGCATGGTGATTGGCCAGGGTGAGGTGGAGGCTGGGTGTGGGTAGGGTTTTAGGTAGCTGTAGGATTTGTCTGGTGGACCGATTTAAAAATGGGGGTGGTCGTTCGGGTCGATTCGGCCCGTTCGACTGCCCCCGCTAAAACAATCAAACTTTTTATTTGTTTTAAACGGGCCGTATGCAAACCGATAGCGGCCAAAATAATTAATCCGGAGAACCGGGCTTTGCGTTTGAATAAAGATGGGGCGTTTTAGAAAACAAAACGGGCTTGCGAAAAATAGTCTTATGCGAACAATGCATGATGATGACGATGCAATGCACAAATTCCACGCGATTTTCTAGTAGTGGTTTTGCGGGATGCCACAGCAGGGCTCCCCTCCTAGACACACAAGTTCCTACCTCTAAACCCTAGTACCAAGCCGCCGCCGCCTCCATAGCCGCCGCCGGCCCTAGGGAAAACCGCCGCCGCCACCTAGCTAAACCCTAGTCGCCGGCTTGCCCCTCCTCGGCGTGTCTAAACCCTAGATCGTCGAGGGACTCTCTCATACTCCACCATATTCGCTCCGGCTTAAGGCGAAGCCCTGCGAGATCTCCCCTCTACTTTCGGTACCACGCCGTTGTGCTGCCGGAATCACGAGGAGAGTGCTACAACCTCCGCTGCCTGCTGGAACAAGGGAGAGGAAGGTCTTCGTCGAGTACTGAACATGTGACCGACTGCGGGAGCGCTGCCGGAACACAGTGCCGGAAGGATCGTCTACGCGATCTTGAGATCGGGAAGAGTACGACTACATCACCCACGAGAATCCGCTCTCGTTAAACACTTTGGAATCTTCGAGGGTGAGTTATTCCATCGACTCGTTGCTACAATCTAGTAGATAGATCTTGGCTTGTTTGTTTGTATGCGGTAGAAATTTTTTTTTTCCATGCTACGAAACCCTACAGTGGTATCAGAGCCGTGTCTATATGTAGATCTGTTGCACGAGTAGAAGACAATGGTCATTGTGGGCGTTGATGCTTTTATTGTCGATTGCTTCTTGTGTACTTTGCATCTTGCGGGATGTTGGGATGAAGCGGCCCGGGCTAACCTTACATGACATCGTTCATGAGACTTGCTCCACGCTTGACATGCAACTTGTATTGCCTAAGTGGCTTTGCGGGTGCCTGTTTCTCCTAGCATAGTTAAGATCCAATTTACAACGGGTGATTAACAATACTAGTATCAATTTTGTGGTTCATGTTCGTAAGTTAGAACGACACTTATTGAAAGCCCCAAACCACGTAAAACATGCAAAGAAAGTAGAAGCGTCTAACTTTGTTTTGCAGGGGTGTGCTGTGATGTGATATGGCCATGATTGTGATTATATTTGATGTATGGAATGTTCCTTATTGTAAGTTGGCAACCGGCAGGAGCCATATGGTTGTCGTTAATTTATGTTAAGACCCGCGTGTCTATTCAAAGTAGTTGTAATAGTTGAAGCCGGTGGACGACAACCATGGAGAAGCGTCATTGACCTTGATGCAATGCCGGTGATGATGGAGATCATGTTCGTGCTAGAAGATGGATATCGGAAGCACAAAGAAGAAAGGCCATATCATATCACATATTATGAATTGCATGTGATGTTAATACTTTATGCATCTTGTATTGCTTAGTAGACGACGGTAGCATTATAAGATGATCGCTCATGCACATGAATTTCAAGTCATAAAGTGTTCACCCTTAGTTAGCACCGTTGCTAAAGCTTGTTGTTTCGAAGCACCACGTGATGATCGGGTGTGTTAGATTCCGCAAGTGTATACAACGTGAGCAAGCCAGATTTGCTCATGCAGAAACTAAGGTTTGATCTTGACGAGCCTAGCATGTATAGACATGGTCTCGGAACACGGATCACCGAAAGGTAAAGCATGAATCATATATTAGATATGATGAACATGTCGATTGTTCGCCATTGAAACTATATCAACTCTTTTGATGATCGGTGTTGATGTGGTGGATTTGGTTCATGTGATCACTAAAACAATGTGAGGGATATTGTTTTGAGTGGGAGTTCACCTAGATTAATTTTATTATTAATTTGAACTCAATTTGTCATAAACTTAGTCTAAACTATTGCAAATATGTTGTAGATCAATGGCAGCCCCTACCATCAATTTTAATGCGTTCCTAGAGAAAGAAAAGTTGAAAAACAATGGAAGCAACTTTGCAGATTGGTTCCGCAATTTGAGGATTGTCCTCACAGCTGGTAATTTGACCTATGTGCTGGATGCACCGCTGGGTGACCCACCTGCAGCTGATGCTGCCGATGAAGTAAAGAATGTTTACCTCACTCGGAAGACTCAGTACTCCACAGTTCAGTGTGCTATCTTGTATGGTTTAGAATCGGAGCTTCAGAAAAGGTTTGAGAATTCAGACCCATATGATATTGTCGAGGATCTCAAATTGATCTTTGAGACTCATGCGGCAATTGAAAGCTATGAGGCTTCTGAAAAGTTCTTTAACTACAAGATGGAAGAGGGAAGCTCCGTCAGTGAGCATGTGCTTAAGATGTCTGGGCACGCAAACAAACTTCAAAGCTTGGGTATAGTGATTCCTAATGCTTTGGGGATTTATCGTGTCCTCCAATCACTACCACCAAGTTACAAGAACTTTGTGATGAACTACAACATTCAAAACATGAACAAGACGTTGCCAGAACTCTTTGCCATGTTGAAATCTGCAGAAGTGGAGATCAAGAAAGAGCACCAAGTGTTGTTGGTCAATAAGACCACCAAATTCAAGAAAGTCAAGTCTAAGCAGAAAGGACACTTCAAGAAGGGTGGTAATAAAGTTACCACGCCAACGAAGAAGACCAGGGCTGAACCTAAGCCTGATACTGAGTGCTTTTACTGCAAGGGAGAAGGTCACTGGAAGCGGAATTGCCCAAAGTACTTGGCGGATTTGAAGAACGGCAACATCAAGAAGAAAGGTATATTTGATATACATGTTATTGATGTGTATCTTACTAGTACTCGTAGTAGTGCCTGGGTATTTGATACTGGTTCGTTTGCTCATATTTGTAACTCGAAACAGGTGCTGCAGAATAAACGGAAGCCAGCGAAGAACGAGGGGACGATGCGCGTGGGAAACGGATCAAAGGTTGATGTGATCGCGGTCGGCATGCTACCCCTTCATCTACCATCGGGATTAGTTTTATACTTAAATAATTGTTATTTGGTGCCTGCGTTAAGCATGAACATTATATCGGGATCTTGTTTATTGCGAGACGGTTACTTGTTTAAGTCCGAGAATAATGGTTGTTCGATTTTTATGAGTAATATGTTTTATGCACATGCACCTTTGATAGATGGTCTATTCTTATTGAATCTCGATAGTAGACATACACATATTAATAACATTGAGGCTAAACGTTTGAAATCGAGCGATAACTCGACCTATATGTGGCACAGTCGTCTTGGTCACATTGGAGTGAAGCGTATGAAGAAACTCCATTCCGATGGACTTCTTGAATCACTTGATTTCGAATCACTTGAAAGATGCGAAGCATGTCTGATGGGTAATATGACTAAGACTCCATTCTCTGGTATGATGGAGCGAGCGACGGACTTATTGGAAATCATACATACCGAGGTGTGTGGTCCAATGAGTGTAGCATCGCGCGGTGGTTATCGTTATGTTCTTACCTTCACGGATGACTTGAGTAGATATGGGTATATCTATTTCATGAAACATAAATCCGAAACTTTCGAGAAGTTTAAGGAATTTCAAAGTGAGGTAGAGAATCAACGTAACAAGAAGATTAAATTTCTACGTTCTGATCGTGGAGGTGAATATCTAAGTTACGAGTTTGGCGAGCATTTGAAGAATTGCGGAATACTTTCACAATTGACACCGCCGGGAACACCACAGCGTAATGGTGTGTGCGAACGTCGTAATCGAACTCTCTTAGATATGGTTCGTTCTATGATGTCACTTACAGATTTACCGCTATCATTTTGGGGTTATGCATTAGAAACAGCCGCATTCCCTTTATATAGGGCACCATCTAAATCCGTTGAAACGACACCGTATGAATTATGGTTTGGGAAGAAACCTAGATTGTCGTTCCTTAAAGTTTGGGGTTGCGAAGCCTATGTAAAGAAGTTACAGCCGGACAAGCTTGAACCCAAAGCGGAAAAATGCATCTTCATAGGATACCCGAAGGAAACTATTGGGTATACCTTCTATCATAGATCCGAAGGCAAAATCTTCGTTGCCAAGAATGGATCCTTTCTAGAGAAGGAATTTCTCTCAAAAGAAGTGACTGGAAGGAAAGTAGAACTCGACGAGGTTGTCGAACCTTCTCTCGAAATTGCGAGTAGTGCAGCACCAGAAGAAGTTCCTGTGTTGCCTGCACCAGTTAGAGAGGAAGCTAATGATGATGATCATGAAACTTCGGTTGAAGTTGCTACAGAGCCTCGCAGGTCAACGAGAACTCGTACCACTCCAGATTGGTATGATCCCGTTATGAGTTGCATGTTGGTGGACAACACCGATGACCCTGAGACATATGAGGAAGCAATGATGAGCCCAGATTCCAATAAATGGCAAGAAGCCATGAAATCCGAGATTGGATCCATGTACGAAAACCAAGTATGGACTTTGGTGGACTTACCGGATGGCCGGAAGGCCGTCGAGAACAAATGGATCTTCAAGAAGAAAACAAATGCTGATGGTAATGTTACTGTCTATAAAGCTCGACTTGTCGCAAAAGGATTTCGACAAATTCAAGGAGTTGACTACGATGAGACTTTCTCACCAGTAGCGAAGCTAAAGTCTGTGAGGATTATGTTAGCAATCGCTGCATATTATGATTATGATATATGGCAGATGGATGTCAAAACAACATTCCTCAATGGAGACATTGATGAAGAGTTGTATATGATGCAACCCAAAGGTTTTGTCGATCCTAAAGATGCTAACAAGGTACGCAAACTTCAACGGCCTATTTATGGATTGAAGCAAGCATCCCGAAGTTGGAATAAACGTTTTGATAAGGTGATCAAAAGTTTTGGTTTTATACAAACTTATGGAGAAGCTTGTATTTACAAGAAAGTGAGTGGGAGCTCTGTAGCATTCTTAATACTATATGTAGATGACATATTATTGATTGGGAATGATGTAGACCTTCTTAATAGTGTCAAGGAATATTTGAATAATAGTTTTTCAATGAAAGATCTTGGCGAAGCAGCTTACATATTAGGCATAAAGATTTATAGAGATAGATCAAGACGCCAAAGTACATATTTGGACAAAGTTCTAAAGAGGTTTCGAATGGAACATAGCAAGAAAGGGTTCTTGCCCATGTTGCCCAATACGACCTTGAGTAAAACTCAAAGTCCGACATCGGCAGAAGATAGAGAAAGGATGAGTAAGACTCCCTATGCCTCAGCCATAGGATCTCTAATGTATGCCATGCTATGTACTAGACCCGACATTGCATATGCTGTTAGTTTAACTAGCAGATATCAAAGTGATCCAGGAGTGGATCATTGGACAGCGGTCAAAAACATCCTTAAGTACTTGAGAAGAACTAAGGATATGGTTCTTTCTTATGGAGGTGATGAACAGCTCGTTGTTAATGGTTACACCGATGCTAGTTGGAACACCGATCCGGATGATTCTAAATCACAATCTGGATACGTATTTATTTTGAATGGTGCAGCAGTTAGCTGGAGGAGTGCAAAGCAAAGCGTTGTGGCGAGATCTTCAACTGAATCGGAATACATGGCTGCTTCGGAGGCTTCACAAGAAGCGATATGGATGAAAGAGTTCATTACAGAGCTGGGTGTGGTTCCTAGTGCGCTGGACCCAATGTCTATCTACTGTGATAACATGGGTGCCATAGCCAATGCGCAAGAACCAAGGTCCAACAAGAAGCTGAAGCACATCAAGCTACGTTTTCACGCTATTTGAGAACATATCCAAGATGGGGATATAAGGATTTGCAAAGTACACACAGATCTGAATGTGGCAGATCCGTTGACTAAACCTCTCCCGAGGGCGAAACATGACCAGCACCAAACTGCCATGGGTGTTCGGTATATTACCATGTAATCTAGATTATATGACTCTAGTGCAAGTGGGAGACTGTTGGAGATATGCCCTAGAGACAATAATAAATATAGTTATTATTATATCTTTGTGTTTATGATAAATGTTTACATTCATGCTATAATAGTATTAACAATGAAACATTAATACTTGTGTGATTTGTAGACTAAAGTAAGAGTCCCTAGTAAAGCCTCTATATAATACTAGCTTGTTGGTTAATAGATGATTGTGGTTTCCCTATCATGAACATTGAGATGTTATTAACAACAAGATCATATCGTTAGGAGAATGATATGGTGGACATACTCCTATAGATAAGCGTAGCATAAAGATCAAGTCATTTTAATAGTTCAATTGCTATATGCTTTCTGATACATAGTAATCTAATTCCTTCGACCATGAGATCATGCATATCACCTTTACCGGATGGATGCTTTGATGACATCAAACACCACACCGTAACTGGGTGGCTATAAAGGTGGCATTGAGTGTTCGGAAAGTATTGGTTGAGACACATGGATCAAGAGTGGGATTTGTCCATCCATATGACGGATAGATATACTCTGGGCCCTCTCGGTGAAATGTCATCCAATTAGCTTGCAAGCATGTGACTGGCTCACAAGGGATCACATATCACGGGAACGAGAAAAGAGTACTTATCAGTAACGAGGTTGAACTAGGTATGCAGAGATACCGACGATCATAACCTCGGATAAGTAAACTATCGTGAGACAAAGGGAAATTGATATCGTATGTAAGTGGTTCATTCGATCGCAAAGTAATCGTAGAAATATGTGGGAGCCATATGAATTTCCACATTCCTCTATTGGTTATTGTTCGGAGAAGTGTCTCGATCATGTCCGCATAATTCACGAACCGTAGGGAGACACACTTAAGGATTCGACGTTGTTTGAGTAGTTATGGAATGATGAGAAAGAGATCGAATGTTGTTCGGAGTCTCAAATGGGATCCAGGATATCACGAGGAGATCCGGAATGGTCCGGAGAATAATATTCATATAAGGAAAGTCCCGTTTCGGAGTTGGGGAATGGTTCTGTTGTTTTCATCGGGTATGTTCTAGAAGGTTCCGGAATGTCCGGCACTCCGGAGGGGAAGGGTACATGGATGTGTTATATCAAGTTGGTATGTACTAAGTGTCATCGCTGAACAAAATAGAGGGATTAATCAAATCCTTGTTTGAAAAGTCAAACGCCAAGTTTGAAAGTCAAACGCCAAGTTTGAAAGTCAAACGGCTAGTTTTGGGAAGTGGAGAGGGAGGTGGAAACCGACTTGGGGTAGGAGTTCTTCCTCCCACCGTCGGCGCACCGCCAAGCCGAGTTGGGGAGGGAATCCCCTCCCCTTGGCCGGCCCCCTCCACCTATATAAGGAGGGGCAGGGCTCCCCTCCTAGACACACAAGTTCCTACCTCTAAACCCTAGTACCAAGCCGCCGCCGCCGGCCCTAGGGCAAACCGCCGCCGCCTAGCTAAACCCTAGTCGCCGGCTTTCCCCTCCTCGGCGTGTCTAAACCCTAGATCGTCGAGGGACTCTCTAATACTCCACCATACTCGCTCCGGCTTAAGGCGAAGCCCTGCGAGATCTCCCCTCTACTTCCGGTACCATGCCGTTGTGCTGCCGGAATCACGAGGAGAGTGCTACAACCTCCGCTGCCTGCTGGAACAAGGGAGAGGAAGGTGTTCGTCGAGTACCAAACGTGTGACCGACTGCGGGAGCACTGCCGGAATGCAGCGCCGGAAGGATTGTCTACGCGATCTTGAGATCGGGAAGAGTACGACTACATCACCCACGAGAATCCGCTCTCGTTAAACACTTTGGAATCTTCGAGGGTGAGTTATTCCATCGACTCGTTGCTACAATCTAGTAGATAGATCTTGGCTTGTTTGTTTGTATGCGGTAGAAAATTTTTGTTTTCCATGCTACGAAACCCTACAATCTCAAGCCCACTACAGACGGGAAATTCATTGACAAGACCGAGGTCAGCAGAGCAGCAAGAGAGGCTGAACGGATGGCAGAGGTAAGTAAGAAAACTAAGAGGACCGCATATCGTAAGGGCAAACAGTCTCGGCCCAATTACAAGGCTATGGACAATCTTTAGTACGCCACCATTCGTCAGACTGATTATTATGATGAGGCTGACAGCGATGGTCCCCCCGAGGATGAAATGTTTTGGAATGCTCACTTTCGGGCTATTCATGATGATGTCTATGCTACTCTCAAGATTCGCCCCATGCGTCCCATCAATTTGACTGAGGCTCAATCCAAGACAAGGCTCATTGAGGCACTAGATGTGACCAACAAGATGGGGTTGCACCACCTCATGACTATCCAATGCGACTATGATTCCTCTGTGGTGCGGCAGTTCTTCTCAACTCTCGTGATTTGCGGTGATGAGCGCCGCACTATGAAGTGGATGACAGGGACAACCATGATTCAGTCGGACTTTCGCACCTTTGGGCAGGTTCTTGGTTATGCTTTCCATGGCCGCGACACTCCTTCGGGCCACCGTATCATTTCTCCCTTGAAGCCCTCCAAGGATACTACACTTTCTCCTTGTCTTTCCTCTGATGGCATCGCTGGTACTTTGGCTGGTCTCTCTCCCTTGTATGCAGCCCTTGTTGGCATTTTTAGGGACTGCATTGCTCCCAGTGGTGGCAACAATGACAGGATCCATGGTCACCTGGTTCCGCTTCTTGCGTTTGCTCACGAGTGTGCCACTAACTCTGGATCAGCCACAGGTTACAAACTGGATGTCATGGACTATATTTTTCATGAGATGACGGATGCTATGATCAACCGGCTCTCTATTTCTTATGCTCCGTTCATGATGATGCTTGTCAAGCATATGTTACCCCATGAAGAGTTTGGCACTGCTTTGGATGGTGTTCATAAGCCCAAAAAAATCTACAACAAGGCTCAGAAGACTCATCACCCCTCCACTACCCCGGAGTCCTTCATGCGTGATGCTCGGGCTAGTGGTCGTCGTTCCACGGTGTCCCCAATGGCACGTGAGGTCAAGCAGCTTAATTGGTTCTAGCGGAACATTCTTTGCATGGGTATTGACATTCACAAGGGACAATATGAGGCGTACCGCAGGGATCATGAGAGGGATCACACGCAGCAGCTTATCCTCCACCATGTCTCAGGTGCCACTGGAAATCCACCTCCTCCCACTGCTCCGGATCCGTATGCTCAGTGGAACACCTCAGGGATCAACTATGGCGAGCTCAAGAGTTGTCTCTTTCCTCCTCCACCGAGGGCACCCACTCCTCCAGCTGATGACGATGATGATGAGGATGAAGAGGAAGGGGACGGAAATGACTACGACGAGGATGAGGAGGAGTGATCTCCAGGGGCGTTAGCATCGCTCTTCTTCCTTTTTGGCGTTTCGATGCCAAAGGGGGAGAAGTAGTTCTATTAGGTCTCGTGGATTTGCAAGGGTTAGGCACAAGCTTTTCGATTTTAGTCGTTTTTATTTGCTTGCTTGTGCCTTTTCCTAGGGTGAACTTAGTTGCTATTTGTGGTTGTTTGTGTAAGACTATGTCGTACTCCACAGTTTGGTACTATGTTTGGTATTCATGGAATTCTGGATTTATCTATCATGGACCCCATGGAATTCTGGAATTATGGAGCATATTTGATGGCATATGGATTCATGGGATTATCTATGTATGCCTTGGCTATATTCTCATTCCGGTGGTATGACATTTTTTTTCCAAACCTTAAAGTAGTGTTCTCCCTAGTGTGTGTATTTGTATTCAAATGCAAATCTTAAATATGCACACATCTAGGGGGAGCGTCTTTCATTATTTAAGGTGGCATTTGCTGGTTTTATTGCAAATCCTAGTATTGTCATCTAACACCAAAAAGGGGGAGATTGAAAGAACATTTCTTAATCCCTAGTGTTTTGTGTGTTAGATAACAATACCAAGGATCATTTAATGTGTGTTGAAGTGTTGAAGCTCTATTTGAGAATAAAGGGAAAAGGACTCTGCCTTTGGGGGCGGATAATCCTCCCCTCCCTTTGCCCAAGCAGGCGCAAGCCCCAGAAGGGGGGCGGAATTTTGGCCGGATTTTTCGGCCCCGCCGGATAATCCACCCCTCAGGGGGCCGGATAATCCGCCCCCCTGCTCATCGCCAAGGCGCAAGCCCCAGAGAGGGGGCAGAGTTTTGGCCGGAGTTTCCGGCCTGGCCGGATTATCCGCCCCCCAAGATCTTCACCAAGATTCACCAAGGCGCAAGCCCCAGAGAGGGGGCGGAGTTTCCCCCGGAGAATCCGCCCTTGGGGCGGAGTTTTCCCAGGGGCGGATAATCCGCCCGAAGTGGGGGGCGGATAATCCGCCCCCAAAGTTGTGCAACGGCCAGATCTAGGGAGGGGGTATTTAAGCCAGCCATCCCCCTCCTGCCAGAACTCTTGATTCATCTCGAAAAAGACCAGATCAGATCTGAAAGCTTCATCCAAGAGTGCTCCACCTAGATCCACCCAAAGGCCCCATACCTTGGGGAATCGAAGGAGGAGAACTCGATCTTCATCATCAGCAATCAAGCGCTTCATCTCCTCTCCATTCATTTGGAGAACCTCCGATCTAGTATTTCTTGCAAATATCTAGATCCTCGTTTTTGGTTTATATTGATAAACCTTGTTCTTGTGGTAGCTTGTTGTCATCTCGGGAGCCCCCAATTCGGTTGTGGGTGTGTGCCCCGATAGTGTTGTAAAAGGCACCGGTTCCAGCCTCGAAGGGATCCAATAGTGGAGAAGGTGGATCAGGCCTCTCGTGGCGAGATCCATCGGAGAATAGGGTGGGGCCTATTGTGGCGTGGTGGTCTTAGAACCGCCCACCCCTCCAACGCAGATGTACTTCCCTTAACAAGGAAGGAACTGCGGTAAAACAAATCCCTGTGTCTCCGCGTGCTCCACTACGGTTTCCTCGCTCCTCTTTTACGTTCTTAGTAGTTAGGGTTACATATAGGGAAATTCTCGTAGTTGCATATCTAGAGAATTTACTTTGTGTCAAGCCTAAAATTGAAAAAGTATTAAAAATTGGTTAGCACCTATTCACCTCCCCCCCTCTAGGTGCCCATACGATCCCTTGCCCTCCTAGGTGTATCTCTTTCAAACACTTCTCCAAAAGTATGGTTGTCCATTTCTCTTTTCTTTTCAAATTTTAGACAAATATCAAACCAAGTGATTTCCATGATAATAAGTGATGGTAACTACTATAGGACTTGCAAGAGGGCAAAACATGCATCAAAATGAATTCTCTAAGCATAGAATAAGCATGCAAACTCACATAACTTGTCACCTACAGTAGCAAAATACTCAAGATATAATCCACCAATCAAAAATCTAATTGGACAAGAAGAGGATGCACATACCGGAGAGCAATCCCTCCAAAAATTAGCAGCTAACATGGGCTGAGCAAGGAGATCAAAAATCGGGAGCAAGAACAGCAAGAACTCGAGCTTTGAGAAAATTTTCGGTGTTTTTCGGGAGAGAGAGTGATGTGGAAGTAAGGAGAATAAGTGGAGGGCCAGGGGTGGCCCACACCAGGGCCAGGCGCGCCCTCGTCTGGCCACGCCACCAGGGGTGTGCCTGCCTGGTGGGTCTCCCTGGGTCACTCCAGGTACCTCTCTGCCCCTTTTTTGGCCTAAAAAATTAATATGAAAATTCTGGAATTTTTCGGGAAACTTTATTTTTGGGAAATTTCCAGGTAATTAAAATTGATTTTCTTGCAGAAAAAGATTTTGGAAAGATGCAAAAGAAAACCAAAGCTAAAACTACAGAAGTTGTCAGACACTCTAACAAGCAAGCAACTAGCAAAATAAAGACGAACAAGGCGAAGAGCAAAGATTGGAGTATAGAAAATAAAAGTGAGAAAGGATAATCATGGTGAAAACATTGTTTTGTTCATTAAAATCCCTTTGTTAACAAGGTTGATCAAGTCTTGTTACCAAAACAATTTTATATGAAACAAAACTTTGCATTTCACTAAATGATTATGTTACCTCAATCTTGATAGCAATAGTCCCAATCATAATAGTTTCATAATTTTCTTCTGGTATGGGACAATATATGTCTCCAACTTTGATGCCCTCAATATTTTAAATTGAATTTAGGCCATAACTCTTATCAATCTTCTTGGGAAAAAAGACAGTATGCTCTTTGTCATTAACAATTAAAGTTACCTTTCCTTGATTACAATTAATGACAGCACCTGCAGTATTAAGAAAAGGTTTCCCAAGAATAATAGAAATATTATCATCGTCAGGTATTTCAAGCACAACAAAATCACTTAATATCAGACAATTATGAGCCACTTGAACAAGAACGTCCTCACATATACCAACAGGAATAGTAGTAGACTTATCAGCCATTTGCAAAGATATATCAGTTGGTATCAATTTTTCCAGTTGAAGTCTCTTGTAGAGCGAAAAAGTCATAACACTAACTCATGCTCCAAAATCACACAAAGTAGTTCTAACATAATTATTTTTAATAGATCAAGGAATATTTGGAATCCATGGATCCCCAAGTTTCTTTGGAACCTTACCATTGAAGGAATAATTAGCAAGCAAAGTGGAAATTTTCTCATTAGGAATCTTCCTTTTATTAGAAATAATATCCTTCATATAATTTGAATAAGGAGGAAATTTAATAGCATCAGTCAAAGGAATTTGCAAAAATAAAGGTTTTATCCACTCACAAAACTCGTTATAGTGTTCCTCTTCCTTTGACTTATGTTTATGATCAGGGAAAGGCATTGGTTTTTAAACCCAAGGATCTCTTTCACTACCATGTATATTAGCAACAAAATTGTTCTTAGTGTTCTTAGTGTGCCTCTCAGGTTCCTCTTCCTTATCAGGAGCATCATTTTTATCATTACCATTTTCAGTTTTAGCATCAGAGACAGATATACTATTAGGATCTATAGCAGGTTTAGAAGATTCTACAACTATTTTATGTTTCTTTTATCTTTCTCTTCGGATAAGTACCTCTATTTTCAACTTGTTGAGAATCTGATCAATTCTTTTAGGATGTCCCTCTGGATATAAAGGATCCTGAGTGGCAGCACCACTCCTAGTTCTAATTTCATAAGCATGTTTTTCTCCAGAAGCATTAACTAGCAAATCTTCTTGTACTTTAGCAAGTTGATCAATTTGAGTTTGAACCATTTGGAAATGTTTAATAAGTATTTTAACATCATTGGAAGTTCTTTCCACAATATCTTTCAACTCATTAATAGCTCTAGAGTTTTCCAATAAATGATTCTGTACTTGCTTATTAAAATTATCTTGCTTAACAATAAAGATATAAAATTATTCTAAGCATTGATGAGGAGGTTTAGAATAGGGAATATCACCTTCATCAAAATGTTGGACAGAGTGTAGCTCAATATTGGATGAGTGGGAAATTGGCTTACATAATTCTTCTGTAGGTGGTAAATTAATTCTTCACATCTTCAGATTTAATACCCTTCTCCTTAAGACATTTCTTACCTTCTTTCATCACTACATGATTTAGTTCAATCACTCCTCTCTTCTTGGGTGTTGGTGTTGGGGTTGGTTCAGGCACAGTTAGTTCAGGTGTAGTTAACTTGGGTGCAATTGGCTCAGATGCAGTCCAAACATCATAATTCTTGCTTATTTTAGCCATTAATTCCTCAGCTTCTGCGGGAGTTCTTTTCCTCTAAACATAATCAACACAACTATCCAGGTATGTCCTAGATTCATTAGTTAGTCCATTATAATATATATCAAGAAGCTAATTTTTCGGTAATGGACATCCAGGATGTGCATGAATCAAAGCACAAAACCTTGCCCATGATTCAGGCAATTTCTCCTTTTCTCCCTATTTAAAATCAAAAAGTTTCTACAAAATAGCATGTCGAGCACTAGGAGGGAAATATTTCTGAAAGAAAGTAGCAATCAAGTAGTCAGGGCTATCAATGGATCCAGGAGGTAAATTATTAAACCAAGCTTTAGTTTCTCCTTTTAGTGAAAAGGGGAAATTTTAACAACAAAGTAGGTGCTCATCTTAATATCATCAGAAAATAAACCACTCATAGTAGAAAGCTCAGTCATATGTGCCACAACACTTCCATTATCAGTACCACAAAAAGGTTCTTTCTCAACAATAGTTATGTAAGATAAATCAAGAGAGAAATCATAATCTTTATCTTTAATGTTTATGGGAGATGTGGCAAACTTAGCGTCAGGAAATAGTCTGGGTCTAATAGTACGTCTCTCAAGAAGGCTTTTAATAGCACTAGCACCATGAGTGTTTCGACATTCTTCAATAAATTCATCAGTCATTTCAATATAACCATCATTAATATAATAGCTCTCTCTAGACCCAGGGGGACCCACCAGGCAGGCACACTCCCCGACAACGGCGCCAGAAAATAGTCTTGATGGCCCATAAGTATAGGGGATCGCAATAGTCTTCGAGGTAAGTTAAACCCAATTTATTGATTCGACACAAGGGGAGCCAAAGAATATTTATAAGCCTTAACAACTGAGTTGTCAATTCAGCTGCACCTGGAAATAGTCTTGCTCACAGTAGTTTACTAGTAGCAACAGATTTGTAGTAGCAATAGCAAAGTAACATCAGTAGCAAAATAAAGGCAGTAGTAACAATTGTAGTAAACAGTAGGATTTGAGTGCGGTATGCATAGGGATGGATGGACGGACGTTGGATGGACAAGACTATTCATGTAATATCAAGACCAAGGGCATTTGCAGATAAATAAGGTAAAGCATCCAAGTACGAAATAATCATAGGCATGTGTTTCATATATAGTCATACGTGCTCGTAATGAGAACTTGCACAACATCTTTTGTCCTGCTAGCCCATTGCAGCGGGGCCTCAAGGGAATCTACTGGCTATTAAGGTACTCCTTTTAATAGAGTACCGGATCAAAGCATTAACACTCCATGAATACACATGATCCTCACATCACAACCATCCCCTCTGGTTATCCCTATTTCTGTCACTTCGGGGCCTTGGGTTCCGGACAATAATATGTGTAAACAACTTGTAGGTAAGATCACAAACAATAATATCATCATGAATCAATAACATGTTCAGATCTGAGATCATGGAACTTGGGCCCTAGTGACAAGCATTAAGCATAAAAAGTTGCAACAATGCCAAAAAGAACTAACAATAGATACTAGGCACCATGCCCTAACAATCTTATGCAATTACATGATAGATCTCATCCAATCCCTACCATCCCCATAGCCTACTGCGAGGGATTACTCACTCAAGGATGGGGTAACATGGATGGTTGATGGAGAGGCGTTGGTGATGATGATGGCGATGATCTTCTCCAATTCCCAATCCCGGCAGGGTGCCAGAACGGATTTTCTGGTTTCGAATCCTGGTTTCTGGTGGTGGTGGTGTAGCGGAACTCTATCTGGAAAAATGTCGAACCCCCCTCTGTTTTTAGGTCAGAGGGGTTTTTAGGCGAAGGGAGAGGTCAAGGGGCTACCCGAGGTGGCCACACCACCCCCTGGCGCGGCCTGGCCTGGCCTGGCCCGCGCCACCAGGTGGTGTGGGCCCCTCGTGGCCCTTCTTCGTCTCTTCTTCTGGCTCCGTGAGTCTTTTGGTAAAATAGGAGTTTTGTGATATTTTTCGGGATTTTTCCTGAAAGTTGATTTCCTGCACAAAAACGAGACACCAAAGCAATTCTGCTGAAAACAGCGTCAGTCCGTGTTAGTTATATCCAAATCACAAAAATTGGAGGATAAACCATAGAAAAAGTGTTTGGGAAAGTAGATACATTTTGGACGTATCACGCCACTGATAAGGATCCTATGGATAATCATTTTCCTACTAGCGGCTCGTCTTGGTTCCAAAGGCAAGAACTCAATTCCTAGTGGTGGCGAGCATGGGACTACAACAACCACATACCACCGTGGCCTCTATAACACCCTCAGAATCGACCCTATGCAAGTTTCAGCGATTCCTGCCAAACCCGCATAGAAACGATTCAAAGGTGCCCACCAGGCACTTTTGTGCGGGTGGAAAACGAAGTAATATCATTACACAATAGTCCATGATGGGACCCACAGAACAAATATATACAACAATGACTCAAAGAGTCAAGAATACAGATACACAATACAAATATCCAAATCAACTTGAAAATGATACAGCGTCCGACTACGGACAAGATGCAAATGGGGCTAAGAGCCCTGAAGAATAACCAATGGCGTCCATAACCCTGCCCAGGCCAAGTCGGAAGGGTAACCCTGCTAACGACGTCGCTCTCAAAACCTGCTTAAACAAATGGGGTGCCGACAAAGGGCAAAGGAAAAAGAGAGCGGTCAGTACTGAGGCCAGTACATGGCGAGACTAGAATTTCGGCGGTCCTCGCCTACATAGGTATGGTGGACTGAAGCGGCAGCGCGGCATGCACTGAACAACCTATAGAGACTCAATACAACTGGCGGCTATCAGAGAGGGTTAAGGAAGACCTATTCGGATCCAACCTGATGTTAACACGAAACATACCCATCCTGGTGTTTCCCCCTCAAAACCAATCGAGGAAGTCAACCGAGGAACTCACACAGTTGGCAGTTTTATTCATTCCGTTATAGTTGCGGCAATTACTAGTCAAATATAGATAGCATGAGTCATCCTGATATAATAAGCAGTGGGCAGTTTTAATTAACCATTCCGTTGTAGTTGTAGTACTTACTAGTCAGATACATATAGCATGAGGCATCCCAAAACCCAGCAGTTGTTGGCACTTTTATTTAGTCATTCCGTTGTAGTTGTAATACTTACTAGTCAGATACAATGGTAACAGGTGATAACCCAAACCAGCAATTGTTGGCACTTTTATTTAGCCATTCCATTATAGTGAAGCTAATTACTAGTCATTATTGTAACATCCCTAAATTCATATTCCAAAACTCATTCATAGCATTCTTGCATCATTCATCCATTTAGGGTTTTTCTCAAAAATCATTTAGAGACAAAAGTTGAGCTATGATTTCATGTGTGCAAATTCAACTCAATTGGCCACCACCCTTTGAGAATGGATTGTTTAGGAACTTGATTGCTTGCCTCCATTGTTGGAAAGATTAGGTGTAGCATTTTTAACCCAAGTTTCCAATTTAGAAATATTTTCTAAACCCTATTTCAATCATTCACAAACTAGAGACAAGTCTCTGTTTGTTTCAAAACCCAAGCTTGACCAGGCCCTTGCAAGGTAACCACTTGGTTAAATGACTGTATTTGAAACCACAGAACCCTGCAAAGATCCCAGTTTTGTTTGAATTCAAAAGGATTTGAATTCATATCAAAAATCATTCCAGAAAATAGAATTAGAAAAGAAAAAGACTTAAACAAAGGAAAAAGGCCGAGCGCCAGGTTTCTGGCCCAGCAGCGAATCGAGCCCAGCAAGCCCACCCGGGAACCTTTCTTTACTTCTCTCACGCGCGAACGCACGCGTTCAGCCGCTGACAGGCAGACCCTACCTCCACCTCGCACACATCGCTGACAAGCGGGCCTCCTCCACGCCAGCATCGTCTCCACCCGCACGACCAGTTCATCCCCAATCAACGCGGCCCTTTTCTGTGTTTAATTCGCAGCGTCAATTCGAATCAATGGCCGAGTGATTCTCGCTCACGACCAGGCTATATAAACCCCCTCTGCCCTCTCTCTCTTTTCCCCCAAACCCCAAGCACAGAACGCCCCCAGGATGCGCGCATTGCTCTCTGCAACCTCGCCGTCTCCGACGACTGCGCCGGCAAATTCCGGTGAGCCTAGAGTTTCCCTCGGTCTCGCATTTACGCTATCATGTTCAGTGAATCTCTGTGCACCTTCTGACACTCTCCGTTTACCTTCGCATGACCCGTAGCTTCGGCAACGTCGACGACTGGCCGCCACCGTCTTCTGCACGAACTCCGGCAAGCTCTAGTGGTAAGTCCAGACCGCCCCGAACCTTGTCGTTCACGCTCGCATGATCTCCGTGATCTTCCGCATCTAACCACACCTCCCTTTGGCATCCTAGTGATCTACAACGTCGCCTCCGACCTCGAGCAGAACCACCGTTGCCAGATCCAACTCCGGCGAGAAATCTACCGCAACCCTGAGCGCCCCTTGCCGAGATGATCACATGACGAGCATCCCCACATCCTCGCGGTCTCGGTGAGCATCTTCCCCATCCACCTAACGATCTGTACCGCCGGCGCCGCCACCGTCTGGTCATCGCCGCCGCGCACAGCCGATAAGCGCCGCCAGATTTTGGCTCATTGTTTTGGATCGTTGGATCTGTATCGAAGCGCTAGGATAGATCCACTTAACCCCGAAGCGGTACGCGATCTGGAGCGTACGATCTGTTTAGATCTTGCGGCTACAGAGCGCGATCCAACCGAAGCGGTACGCGCCAATCACAGCGCGACGCGTGGCTAGGGTTAGATCTAAAAATAGATTTAAAACCAGAAATTTGATCCAAATTCAAATGCTTATAACTTTTGATTGCCACGTTAGATTTTTGCAAATTTTATACCGTTGGATTCAGTGAAACAAGACCTTTCTGAATATCCAATTTATTTAGCATATAGTAACAGTTAAAATGATTTTATTTGTAGAACATGTTTTAAGGCCATTTTAAGTAGAGATTTATTTTGGTAAATTATATTGGTGCCAAATAAGCTTAGTTGGCAAACTTGTGACATGTTAAGTTTCTGTAGACATGAGCATACTTGGTAGAATTTTCCAAAAATCACCACTTAGTAAATTCTTGCATGCATGCATTCATATTATTTTTGGTTGTATATAATTGTGTGTAATTGTATGCTATAATTTCTTGTGTAGATTTTGCTAGTGATTGTGATTGTGAAGAGTGCTACTCTCCCCACTACCAAGGCAAGTGATATTTTCATGAATATTTCTATCCTATGTTTTGTTCTAGCATTAGATATTTTGCTAAGTATTGCATGTTATTTTGCCTAATGCTAAGTTGGGAAATCCTAAGTAGTGTAGAATTGTAGAATTGCTAAGGAACTTTCCTAAGTTAGGTTATCTTACCATGCTTAGCCTAGCTATTTAGCAAACAAGGGTTGGTGGAAATCCATACACACTATGATGAAAATATTTCTAAGTCATGGGACTTATGCTTTTCTAATAAAAACAACTAAGTCAAATGAACCCCTGGGTGGAATGGAATGATTGGGTTATGTTGAGTGGTTACACAAGGCCATGGACTTGGGTTGTGTATCTCACTTGTGATATGCCACCCAGGCACAAAGGGATTTGGAGGTCAAGTGTTGAGAAAGCTTACAGTGCAACCACTTGGCAATATGGGCTCTGCCATGATCATATAGGTTGCTAGAACTTAGTCACTTGGACAGTTGGTGGTAGTTGGGATGATAGGTTGGAGCGCGTCCATTTTGACTAAGGAAAGGCTTCTGAAAGGTCCTGTCTTGGGAAACCAAGTCTGGTGGGGAAAGTGCACAACCTCTGCAGATGGAAAACCTAAGTACTTAGCCTTGTCCAAGGAAATGGACACTTTGAGCATCAAGACATGGAAGCTACAAGAATCTCATCACTCCAACTTCTAAATAAAAATTTGTGGGTGAACAAGGGTAAAGGACCTCAATGTCTATTGGTGGTTCCTTGGGAATGTTTTTGACAAAGAAGAACTTAGTGTTTTCAACTAATAGGAAAAACCTATTTTAAAGCAAAGCAAGCCAAGCTACACTTAGCCAAAATGCATATAGTATTATAGTCCACCTAAAATATACTAAGGTATCACTTGCCAATACTATTCCAAAGTATTGACCCTCTGTGGCTGTAACTTGTGATGTTGCAGGTTACTCCGATGATGAATAGGAGTCATGAGTCTACACTCAACATGCTTGCCTGTGGCACATGAAGATGAAGACTTATGTTTATTTACTTATTCCTTAAACTTTTGTATTAGGCCTATGGCCCTGAGTTGTAAAAGACTATGTTTTATCTCTGGAATGAATGTAATAAACGACCTTTGTATCTGTGTACCTCATCTTAAACTGTGGATGCTAGCATTGATCCAGGGACTAGCATTGCAATCACAGGGATCCTTTCCTTTATAAAGGAGGGGTCTAACAGATGGTATCAGAGCACTGTGTTGCCTGTAGGATTATGACCCTAGGATTGGAAAACCACTAAGGAAAAAGTTTTCTTCAACTACTTCTACACTTGTCTATTCTTCTCGTAAAACTTTTCTAATCTCTTTCAACTTCCTTTGTAGATGAACTCCATTAACGAAGCCGTGAAGAAAGGACCACTCATGACCATGACCTTGGAGTGTGAAACTGAGTTTCCCAATATTCTCAAGGACCTTATGGTGGCAATGGATGCACATGGTGCAGCTGTGTACAAGGGCTTTCCAGTGATGGATGAAGGAGTGGAGTATTGGTGGGTGCAACTTCACTTGTACAAGAACAAGGAAGACAACCACAAAGAAAGGGGATACTGCATGTACACCAACACTACAATGCACACCACATTCTTTGAGTCAGCCAGGGATGCAGCTTGGAGGACTATCAAAGAATTAAGTGCTAGAGTCAAGTGCAGAATGCTCAACCTCCAAAAGGACTTAGAGAAAGAGAAGGAGCTTACTCAAGAGTTGGAAGCCACCAACCAAGAGATAAGGGGAGATGTTATAGACTTAGTGATAGAGTCAAGAGAGCAAGATTGGTGGATTGCCTCTAGGAACATTGTGTTTGCAAATAGATCCCGTGAGATTGGATTGTAAGGGCACTTCGTTAGTTGAACCACCACTTATCACCTTATTTCCAAAAAAAATGATACTTTAAATATGTGTGGACTTTGTTTGATGTAATGGATTTGTGTATGCATGACTTGTGTGATATTTGTGTTCCATGGTTAGGTATGAGATGGTTGTTTTGTGTTCATCTTAAATAGTGTTGTTCTAACTTTTCAATTTTATAAATAGATGCCTATTGCCGTCAGCACTGTTGAGGAGTTCCAGGTTACTCGTTTCGGACCCCGTATCATTGAGCTTACCACTTTGCTCGATCTCCCTCTTCCCACCATCACGGTGTACCCACTCACCAAGTTCGAGAGGAAGGACCTTTGGGGCTTTAAGGTGAACCTGCCAGGACGCCAGACTGAGCCTACTACAGAGGCCATCGTCTTCAAGCTGATGCACGATGACAAGGAGAGAGGCATGGAGGTAGTCATGCAGGACCTGATAGGACGCTTGTTAGGCCGTCACTCCCGACAGGTTAGGGGCACTCACTTCCACGTCTTCGGAAGGCGTGATGTTGATGGGGATTCCATCGACTTTGAGGACGACTCGAGGAGCACTGCAGAGCCGATACGTCTCTATCTTCAGGACTTAGAGACTCTTCTCAGGCACGTGGACACGGATAGGACGAACGTCATGCTTGGCAATGACGAACTTCAGGTACAACTACGCGAGAAGGACAAGCTTTTTGCGCAGCAGGATGAGATGATCAAGGAAATGGAGACAAAGTTCGAGGCCCAGGACCGCAAGTTCAAGAGTCAGGAGAAACACGTCCAGGATAGGAACAAGAAGATCCGGGACATGACTGAGGAACTGAAGTCCAAGGACTTCGAGCTTGAGAAGCAGCAGATGGTTATTGAGAGGCTTCGCTCCCAGAAGAGGGATCTCAAGGCCAAGGTCGATTCCTTGACCACTACGATTGAGGAGAACAAGACCGCGATGGAGAACGCAGGTCTTACTTTCGTCGAGGAGGAGATTGATGCTGATGAGTAGACTTGACTACTCGTTTACCTTTCATATTCATACTTGTTATTGTGAACTTATTATTGGACCATCCGACATGTGGATGGCTTGCCACTTGTGTGTTTTACTTCATGAGCTTGTTATGTGGTTGTTAAACTTTTATTCTTATGTTGCTTGTTATGTGTTTACTTATGATGTATTGTGCATGAAACATTTATGGGTATATCATTCTTATCTATTTGAACAAACCACAGATGCCTCCCCGTCGCGCAAACCCCAACCCCAACAACATCACCCCGGAAATGCAACAAATGATGAATGCGCAAACACAGCTTATGCAAATGATGACAACATTCATCCAAAACCAGAATAACAACAACAACAACAACCCCAACAACAACAACAACAACAACAACCCTCCGGGTTTTGATATGCTCACCAGATTTCTACGTCTGAGGCCAGCTAAGTTTTCGGGAACAACTGATCCCATGGTAGCCAATGACTGGCTACGCTCTGTGAACAAGGACTTAGTGACCGTGGGTTGCACGGATGCTGAAAAGGTCAGGTTCGCAGCACATCTGTTGGAAGGACCAGCCGCCACATGGTGGGATAACTTCCAAATCACCACTCCTTTGGATGAGGTAACTTGGGCTATCTTTGAAGATGGCTTTCGCACTGCTCATATCTCATCAGGAATGATGAGTCTGAAAAAGAAGGAGTTTCACAACCTGAAACAGCGCCACCGCAGCGTGGCTGAATACATAGAAGAGTTCAACAATCTGGCGCGCTACGCACCGGATGAGGTTGATACAGATGCCAAGAGAAAGGAAAAGTTCTTGGAGGGTTTGAATGATGAGCTGAACCTACAGTTGTCTGTGGCATATGTTCCAACTTATCAGTCGTTGTGTGACAAGGCTGCTATTTTGGAAAGTAAAATGAAGCAAGTCGAGAGTAGGAAGAGGAAACACTCCGACAAACACAACTCGGGGTCGTCTCATAAACGATCTCACCATGATGACAGTAGCAACTCAGGATCCCATAAGCATGGGAAATTCAGCAAGCACATCCACAACCGTCATGACAACAAGCATCACCGCAGTCATGACAAGGACAAGTACAAGAACCACAAGGGTGGACATAAGAACCACTATGGTGGAAATAGTAGTGGAAGTGGAGGCCAACCTCCTAAAAAGGACATCAGTCAGGTGGAGTGCTTCAAATGCAAGAAGCTGGGGCATTATGCTAATGAGTGCCCTGAGAATAAAGTTGAAGGACCTAACAAGACAAATCCTTTTCAGAAAGGACAGGTTAACCACATCAATGTGGAGGAGGTCTATGAGGAACCTGATGCCGTGGCTGGTAAGTTCAGACTCAATTCAATTTCAGCATTTGTACTCTTTGATACCGGTGCATCTCATTCATTCATATCAAAGGCATTTGTGGATAGAAATGGGTTTGCATCAGAAAACATTGGGTGTCCAATAAAGGTTAGTTCTCCGGGGGGAGATATGATAGTAAGCCTTGGATGCCGGGATCTCATCATAGAGTTTGGAAAGCATAAGTTTCCAGTAAGCCTGATAATCCTAGATTCCCAAGGACTAGACGTAATTTTGGGAATGGATTGGATGGCTAAGTATGAAGTAGTATTAGATTGTGCCAATCGTACAGTTACACTCACAACCCCTGAAGGAAAAAGAATAAAATTTAAGTCAAACTTTGAATCCAAAGGAAGTAAGCTGAATTCTCTTAAGGGGGTTAGCTTGGACAGTGTGCCAATAGTATGTGAGTATCCGGATGTATTTCCAGAGGAGTTACCAGGAATGCCACCAGATAGAGATGTGGAGTTTCTGATAGATTTGGTACCAGGTTCTGGACCAATAGCTAAGAGACCGTACAAAATGTCAGTTGATGAGTTGAAAGAGCTCAAGAAGCAGCTAGGAGAACAGTTGCAGAAAGGGTTTATACAACCAAGTTCTTCATCTTGGGGAGCCCCAGTATTATTCGTGGAAAAGAAGGATAGAACACAAAGATTATGTATTGATTACTGTTCTCTCAACGAGGTTACCATCAAGAACAAATATCCGTTGCCAAGAATCAACGATTTGTTTGATCAGCTGGAAGGAGCATGTGTATTCTCGAAGATTGATCTCCGGTCAGGTTATTTTCAACTCAAAATAAGAGAACAAGACATACCAAAAACAGCATTCACCACAAGATATGGATTGTATGAGTATACCGTGATGCCTTTTGGTTTAACCAATGCTCCGGCATATTTCATGAATATGATGAACAAGGTGTTCATGGAATTTCTTGACAAGTTCGTTGTCGTTTTTATCGGTGACATCTTAGTCTACTCCAAGAGCAAGGAAGAACATGAAGGACACTTACGCATGATACTTGGAAAGTTAAGAGAGCATAAACTTTATGCCAAGTTTAGCAAGTGTGAGTTTTGGTTAGAGGAAGTTGGTTTTCTTGGTCACGTTATGACGAAGGATGGTGTGGCAGTTGATCCTGCTAAAGTTTCAGCTGTGACAGAATGGGAATCTCCCAAGAATGTGAAGGAAGTTCGTAGTTTCCTCGGCTTAGCAGGTTACTACAGAAGGTTCATTGAAAATTTCTCAAAGGTTGCTAAGCCAATGACAGAATTGTTAAAAAAGGACAAGAAATTTGCCTGGACTGAGAGTTGTGAAGTCAGCTTCCAAGAATTGAAGAAGAGACTAGTGACAGCACCAGTTCTATGTCTGCCAGATTTGGAAAAGGATTTCCAAGTATATTGTGATG
The DNA here is from genome assembly GCA_916181665.1 of Avena sativa. Taxonomy (NCBI): domain Eukaryota; kingdom Viridiplantae; phylum Streptophyta; class Magnoliopsida; order Poales; family Poaceae; genus Avena; species Avena sativa. Next base: position 106,305,265 of record OV702283.1, read on the forward strand.
CGTCACATCAAGGTTCGGGTGCAAGACGGTAAAGTCGTAGCCTATGCTTCGAGACAACTCAAAACTCATGAAGTAAACTATCCTACTCATGATTTGGAGTTGGCCTCTGTCGTCCATGCACTCAAAACATGGAGACATTATCTTTTGGGAAAACGATGTGAAGTGTTCACTGATCATAAAAGCTTGAAGTATATCTTCACCCAGAAGGAAATCAATATGAGACAAAGAAGTTGGCTAGAACTTATCAAGGATTACGACTTAAGTTTGCAATACCATCCCGGTAAAGCAAATGTAGTAGCGGACGCTCTAAGTCGTAAGACGTTTGTAAATGGCCTTACCAAATGTGATTTGCCAGAAGACTTGTGTAAGCAATTCAAAGAACTCAGATTGGAAATTGTGCCTGAAGGACATCTCATGTCTTTGGATGTTCAACCCACTCTATTGGACAAGATCCAAGAAGCCCAGAAGACCGATAAAGAAATTGAAAAGATTAAGGAGAATATTAGTCTAGGGAAAGCTAAGAGTTTCCATATAGATGAACAAGGTACTTTATGGCACGGGAAACGTATATGTGTTCCACAAGACCCGGAGTTGCGGAAACTGATCTTACAAGAAGGTCAAAACTCTCCGTATTCTATTCACCCGGGAAATACCAAGATGTACATGGACATGAAGGAAAGGTTTTGGTGGAACAATCTCAAAAGGGACATCGCCGAACATATTGCTTTGTGTGATGTGTGTAGCAGAGTCAAAGCGGAGCACCAGAAACCAGCAGGTTTGCTTCAACCACTGCCTATTCCTGAATGGAAGTGGGAAAATATTGGTATGGATTTCATTACCGGATTACCAAGGACCAGGTCAGGGTATGATTCCATATGGGTGGTAGTGGATCGCCTAACTAAAGTGGCTCATTTTATACCAGTGAAGACAACCTATACAAGTGCCAAATTAGCTAAAATCTACATGAGCAGAATTGTATGCCTTCATGGTGTGCCAAAGAGTATTGTGTCAGATAGAGGAACCCAGTTCACTTCTCACTTTTGGAGACAGCTTCATGAATCTTTGGGAACAAGGTTGGAATTCAGTACTGCCTTTCATCCCCAAACTGATGGTCAAACGGAAAGGACTAACCAAATTCTTGAAGACATGTTAAGGGCATGTGCCTTAGACTATGGAGCAAGTTGGGATGAAAGCTTGCCTTACGCAGAGTTCTCTTACAACAATAGTCATCAATCTAGTATTGGAATGGCACCATTTGAGTTACTCTACGGAAGGAAGTGTACCACCCCATTGTTATGGAATGGTGTGGGAGAAAGAAGCTTATTTGGACCTGATCTTATCAAAGACGCCGAAGAGAAAGTCAAACTGGTTAAGGACAGATTGAAGATAGCACAGTCCCGACAGAAAAGCTACGCGGATTCTAAGAGTAGAGATGTCACCTACGAAGTTGGGGATAGAGCTTATCTTAGAGTATCACCACTTCGTGGAGTGAAAAGGTTTGGAGTCAAAGGGAAGTTGGCACCAAGATATGTTGGGCCATTCAAGATTCTAAGTCGCAAGGGAGAAGTTGCATATGAAGTTGAACTGCCAGAATCTCTGTCAGCTGTCCATAATGTGTTCCATGTGAGTCAGCTTAAGAAATGTCACCCAGAGATGGAAGAATCATCTTTGAAGGATACCATACCTTTAGAAGAAGTCCAACTAGAAAGTGATCTCACCTATGAGGAAAAGCCTGTCAAGATTCTAGAGACCGCAGAAAGAGTTACCAGGACCAAGACTATCAAGTTTTGTAAAGTGCAATGGAACCATCACTCCGAAGAGGAAGCAACATGGGAAAGAGAAGATGATCTTCGGAAAGACCACCCTCACCTATTTGCTAGCCAAACCGAATCTCGAGGGCGAGATTCATCTTAAGGGGGTTAGATTTGTAACCTCCCTAAATTCATATTCCAAAACTCATTCATAGCATTCTTGCATCATTCATCCATTTAGGGTTTTTCTCAAAAATCATTTAGAGACAAAAGTTGAGCTATGATTTCATGTGTGCAAATTCAACTCAATTGGCCACCACCCTTTGAGAATGGATTGTTTAGGAACTTGATTTCTTGCCTCCATTGTTGGAAAGATTAGGTGTAGCATTTTTAACCCAAGTTTCCAATTTTGAAATATTTTCTAAACCCTATTTCAATCATTCACAAACTAGAGACAAGTCTCTGTTTGTTTCAAAACCCAAGCATGACCAGGCCCTTGCAAGGTAACCACTTGGTTAAATGACTGTATTTGAAACCACAGAACCCTGCAAAGATCCCCAGTTTTGTTTGAATTCAAAAGGATTTGAATTCATATCAAAAATCATTCCAGAAAATAGAATTCGAAAAGAAAAAGACTTAAACAAAGGAAAAAGGCCGAGCGCCAGGTTTCTGGCCCAACAGCGAATCGAGCCCAGCAAGCCCACCCGGGAACCTTTCTTTACTTCTCTCACGCGCGAACGCACGTGTTCAGCCGCTGACAGGCAGACCCCACCTCCACCTCGCACACATCGCTGACAAGCGGGCCTCCTCCACGCCAGCATCGTCTCCACCCGCACGACCAGTTCATCCCCAATCAACGCGGCCGTTTTCTGTGTTTAATTCGTGGCGTCAATTCGAATCAATGGCCGAGTGATTCTCGCTCACGACCAGGCTATATAAACCTCCTCTGCCCTCTCTCTCTTTTCCCCCAAACCCCAAGCACAGAACGCCCCCAGGCTGCGCGCATTGCTCTCTGCAACCTCGCCGTCTCCGACGACTGCGCCGGCAAATTCCGGTGAGCCTAGAGTTTCCCTCGGTCTCGCATTTACGCTATCATGTTCAGTGAATCTCTGTGCACCTTCTGACACTCTCCGTTTACCTTCGCATGACCCGTAGCTTCGGCAACGTCGACGACTGGCCGCCACCGTCTTCTGCACGAACTCCGGCGATCTCTAGTGGTAAGTCCAGACCGCCCCGAACCTTGTCGTTCACGCTCGCATGATCTCCGTGATCTTCCGCATCTAACCACACCTCCCTTTGGCATCCTAGTGATCTACAACGTCGCCTCCGACCTCGAGCAGAACCACCGTTGCCAGATCCAACTCCGGCGAGAAATCTACCGCAACCCTGAGCGCCCCTTGCCGAGCTGATCACACGACGAGCATCCCCACATCCTCGCTGTCTCGGTGAGCATCTTCCCCATCCAGCTAACGATCTGTACCGCCGGCGCCGCCACCATCTGGTCGTCACCGTCGCGCACAGCCGATAAGCGCCGCCAGATTTTGGCTCATTGTTTTGGATCGTTGGATCTGTATCGAAGCGCTAGGATAGATCCACTTAACCCCGAAGCGGTACGCGATCTGGAGCGTACGATCTGTTTAGATCTTGCGGCTACAGAGCGCGATCCAACCGAAGCGGTACGCGCCAATCACAGCGCGACGCGTGGCTAGGGTTAGATCTAAAAATAGATTTAAAACCAGAAATTTGATCCAAATTCAAATGCTTATAACTTTTGATTGCCACGTTAGATTTTTGCAAATTTTATACCGTTGGATTCAGTGAAACAAGACCTTTCTAAATATCCAATTTATTTAGCATATAGTAACAGTTAAAATGATTTTATTTGTAGAACATGTTTTAAGGCCATTTTAAGTAGAGATTTATTTTGGTAAATTATATTGGTGCCAAATAAGCTTAGTTGGCAAACTTGTGACATGTTAAGTTTCTGTAGACATGAGCATACTTGGTAGAATTTTCCAAAAATCACCACTGAGTAAATTCTTGCATGCATGCATTCATATTATTTTTGGTTGTATATAATTGTGTGTAATTGTATGCTATAATTTCTTGTGTAGATTTTGCTAGTGATTGTGATTGTGAAGAGTGCTACTCTCCCCACTACCAAGGCAAGTGATATTTTCATGAATATTTCTATCCTATGTTTTGTTCTAGCATTAGATATTTTGCTAAGTATTGCATGTTATTTTGCCTAATGCTAAGTTGGGAAATCCTAAGTAGTGTAGAATTATAGAATTGCTAAGGAACTTTCCTAAGTTAGGTTATCTTACCATGCTTAGCCTAGCTATTTAGCAAACAAGGGTTGGTGGAAATCCATACACACTATGATGAAAATATTTCTAAGTCATGGGACTTATGCTTTTCTAATAAAAACAACTAAGTCAAATGAACCCCTGGGTGGAATGGAATGATTGGGTTATGTTGAGTGGTTACACAAGGCCATGGACTTGGGTTGTGTATCTCACTTGTGGTATGCCACCCAGGCACAAAGGGATTTGGAGGTCAAGTGTTGAGAAAGCTTACAGTGCAACCACTTGGCAATATGGGCTCTGCCATGATCATATAGGTTGCTAGAACTTAGTCACTTGGAAAGTTGGTGGTAGTTGGGATGATAGGTTGGAGCGCGTCCATTTTGACTAAGGAAAGGCTTCTGAAAGGTCCTGTCTTGGGAAACCAAGTCTGGTGGGGAAAGTGCACAACCTCTGCAGATGGAAAACCTAAGTACTTAGCCTTGTCCAAGGAAATGGACACTTTGAGCATCAAGACATGGAAGCTACAAGAATCTCATCACTCCAACTTCTAAATAAAAATTTGTGGGTGAACAAGGGTAAAGGACCTCAATGTCTATTGGTGGTTCCTTGGGAATGTTTTTGACAAAGAAGAACTTAGTGTTTTCAACTAATAGGAAAAACCTATTTTCAAGCAAAGCAAGCCAAGCTACACTTAGCCAAAATGCATATAGTATTATAGTCCACCTAAAATATACTAAGGTATCACTTGCCAATACTATTCCAAAGTATTGACCCTCTGTGGCTGTAACTTGTGATGTTGCAGGTTACTCCGATGATGAATAGGAGTCATGAGTCTACACTCAACATGCTTGCCTGTGGCACATGAAGATGAAGACTTATGTTGATTTACTTATTCCTTAAACTCTTGTATTAGGCCTATGGCCCTGAGTTGTAAAAGACTATGTTTTATCTCTGGAATGAATGTAATAAACGACCTTTGTATCTGTGTACTTCATCTTAAACTGTGGATGCTAGCATTGATCCAGGGACTAGCATTGCAATCACAGGGATCCTTTCCTTTATAAAGGAGGGGTCTAACAATTATAAAGTCAAATTTTATAACACTACTTTAGTTATAGTTGTCTATGATCGAGATACTGTGCTCCAAGTCGTCCATAACCACGGACACGGCTTTCGGAAAGTTTTACCCTCCAGGGGGGCACAAATAAGAACACACGCACGATCAACCTCAGGAAAAACCAAATAAAACCTAACGAGGCATCATGACAGAGCAATTGCAAGATTCATATAAATTTCAGGGGGCAACCCCACCAAGCTACCCGCGACAAAGTTGGTCGGCTCCGAGACGGACCTAGAGGTTTGTGCCAATGGCTGTAAACGACTGGGAACCCGAAAGTGTGACTGGGCTTGTCGATACCGTGAAAACATTCCACATTTGTTCCTAAACAGTACAGGCGCTCCACACGCAATCGTAAATGAAGCAGTAAAGCATGGCATAAGTACATGATAGTAATAAAACCCCAAACTACTTTGTGGCCCCAAGAAATAAATATGACTCAAGATCTGGCTAGGGGGATTCTGGTAGTGCGAATATTCAAAGAACAAGTATCAAGTACTCGGGGTCCTACGGGACACAAGTGGACGGTTAAAAACCAAATAACATCTATTGCCCACCTGTGCCTCTACATTATTTACCTACTTCAATTTTTAGTTATTAAACGGTAATTAAAGTTATAATCATCTCCAACATTAAACATAAGGCATTCTTCCAACAACTGTGGTACTTGACGACACGCAATAGCAGTTGAGCAAGCGACTACGACACACAAGTCCAACTATCTACCAAACAACAGGTAATAGGATGTGTCCAAGGCAATGTAAGGCTGCAAGGGATATCACGGGTACGAAAACTAGAGCATCGCAACACAGATAGCAATAGATCAACAGGAGGAAATAAAGACTAGAAATGTAAAATAGGTAGAAAGGGGAAGAATGCTCGCCTGAAAACATTGCCGAAGTTTCATTGGGAATCAGGTCAACACTCGCATCAACTCATCGCCCTAATCCGTGAAGAAGCAAAGCACTAAAAGAATCACCGGATGCACTATTTAATACAACGGCAGAAGATCGGGCATGATGCATGTATGATGTATGACATGGCAAGGATGCAATGCAAGTAGGCCATATTAAGTGGAATCGGGGTCTCGGCAATTAATTAGGTGGTTCATGTTGTTTAGATACCCCGCAATTTAAATGTTGTCTTAACAAGACAAAATTATATCACCGGTTCGATGCACAAATTTAAATAGAGACAATATAAGACTAGAAACGCCCGCATATGGTCTCCATATTTAATTATTAGGTGAGTTAACAACATCCCTCAAACCACAATATGAGTGCAAGCATGAATGATTTAATATACGCAAGATGAATATCATATATTATAAAAATATGGGGCTTGGAAAAGGGGGTCACACATCAAGGGGATCAGCGATCTTGGGCTCCGAGGGGTTCGGGTTCGGGCGCCAAGATCGGTCTTCGGATCTTCGGATCTAGGAAGGAGGTCATGGCGTGCCAATGGATCGGTCTTCGGGGTTTCGAAACAGGGACTTTGATTCCGTGAAGGAGAACTCGGTATCCTTGTCAAAGATCTTCGAGGAATATTGTAGCCGAGAGCGCCCATGTCGTAGTTGACCATAATCTGACGTTAGCCGAACATAGACGCGGGATTGGCCGCATCTACGCCCATACACACATCACAAATTACACTGCCAGGGGGTCACGGCTGAAGCGCTCGAGGCAGCGCGCTAGCTGGGAGCGGTGCAGACGAACGGAAACTGCATGCCTTAGCGTTGAGGAGGCCTGGGGAAGATGGAGGACGGCAGCCAGCGGCGGCCTGACAAGACGCGGAAGGAGGTTGCCAGGGAGACGAGGGGGTGGGCGCCCGGCGGCGAGAGGTGCTCCGGGGCAGAGCTCCGGGCGGTGGGAAAAGGCACTCGAGAACCAGCGCGGGCGGACAGAGTAGGGCCAGCAGGGCATGCGGAGGAAGCGGGGATTGAGGGCAACACGATGGTGGAGGCCAGCGTCAAGCTTGCGAGGAGGCATGGCATCGCCTGGCGGCTCGAGCGGGTGGCTGAGGAAGGCCTAGCAGAGAGCGGCGTCGTAAGGAGAGGAAGGCCAGGGGCGGCGCGAGGATGGTGGTGTTGGCGCGTTGTAGAAGCGACGGTCGGCGCTGGCGGAAGGGCGGCGACGGGTCGGGCGAGGCCAGGCGGAGGCGGGTCCTGGTTGGCCGGAGGAGAGAGGCTCTCGGTGACAGCGGCCCCGTGGCGGCGGCGGTTGGGGATCGAGGGGAAAGAGGGTTCATAGGGTGCGGATCGAGGCCACGGGGTCAAAGCGTGGAGCGGACAGGCATCGCTGTGGGTGAGACCCGGCAGCGGGACTGCGGTGTGCGGGCTGGCGACCGCGTCGCGAGCGAGCGGCATCACGGTGGGGTCCGCGAGAAGGAGTGTGTGTGGCAGGGCAGGGGTGGGTGTACCGCGCACGTTGTGTGCGTGCCTTGCCTCTGGCGGCGGCGGGGTGGGGGGTTAGGGTTTGCTAGGGATTTAGGGTTTAGGTAGTTTAGGTGGGTTGGGTTGGGTAGTAGGGGTCTGGTCGGTTGGGCCTCTGGCCTGACCGGTTGGATTGCCTCCTCGGATTTGTAGAAAAAATATTTTTATTATTTATTTTTAAAATAAAATATTTTTTAAGTAATTTTTAGCCAATAAGATATCTGGTTCGACTGGTTTTGTTTTGAACTAGAAGAGGGTAATAATTAGAAAAACAAAAATAGTCTTTTGGCAAAATACTTTTAGGCACACAGATGTATGTTGATGTCATGATGATGCACATAATAAAAACAACATCGATATTCTAGTAGTGGTTTTACCCGGGGTGCTACAGCCTCCCATACAAGCCTTAGCATGTTTTAATCTCATATCACCTTTGATCTTATCTCATCACGTTCTCCTGTCATATTAGATTCTCTGCATTGATACATCATCTGGATGAACAACCACTGACATGTATGCATGGCTAAGAAGGACACATATATTAGCTCTAGCAGTGCACACAAGCCAAACCTAGTTATGCTAGGATTAGTGGATCATGTAATATAAGCTAAAAGGGAGTAATGCAACAGATAGGATACTCTATCTATCGATAAAAGACCACAGTAGAATCGAATGCATCATGGGAAGAATTGAAATACTTTGGAAGCATGGGATTGTATCATGGTGGGGCTATGCTTCCCTTTTCCCGTTGATTACCAATAAGCCGATCTTCAGAAGCCTTGTACTTGACTTGGTTATAGTTGGTCAAGTATTGATCTTCTATCTTCAATGGTGTTGATCTCGGTCTTCGATATCGATCTTCGATCTCGATCTCAATATTGTATTATACCGAAAAAGAACCAAATGCTAGAAAGAAAGGAAAACAATCAACACATGGCATCAATGCAATGCTTAGACAAGGTTGATGAGATGAGAAGTTAAATAGTATTGAAGTGAAACCCTAAGGCATGCTTGGCAGTTTAAATAGGTTCCGAGGGATATAAACCCTAGTTCGGAGAAACTCCGGATGCACATGAGAGGGGTTGTTTTATTTTTCTAACAAACTTGTTAATATAGGTTTCTTATCAATACATTATTATATATTTAATAGATAGATATCATTTTTTTGAACATTTTGGTATATTACACATATTTTTCTAACTTATAAATAATTAGTTCTTGATTTTACAAGTATATAACAATTTGTGAAATGATTAAATGAATGGTGATATCAGCTTGACGTCATCCAACCCTAACCCTAAACTTTTTGCACCATAGAGGTATCTAGCCACTAAGGCTGACGGGTGGGGCCTAGTCCACGTCAACACCACATTGGCAACACGTTGGTTCGCTCGTGGGCATGGTCAGGCGATGGACATCGACAGTGCTATGGGAAGAGCAGGCTGACGCAGATGCACGTGTTCGAACCAGCGGAGCAAGGCGAGCTGGATAGAGGTGGCATTGCACATATTTTGTCACCAAAGTGACGATTGCGACGATGACCTGGGGCAAAAGACGGCGGCGCACGACGCGGGGTCAAAGCAAAATGGGAGGGAGAGAAAGGAGGGGTCTAGGAGGACCAACGGCTCACCATGATTCTAACAAAGGTGACAGCGGGGTCAAAGGATGTCGACGCCGATGGCAATGGCGACGTCGGAGCTTGTCGGAGTCGGGTAGGAAGTGGATGATGTGGGCGATTGCAAGAGCTCGGTCTCGATTCCTTCGGGGAGGAACACCAGAGCGATGAGATGAAGTCGATGGTGGTCGCAGATGGACTCATGGTGGTCCGGAACGACGGTGATGGAAGCATCTAGGGCTCGTCCCTGCATGGTACAAAGAGGGAGAGAGATAGCGCGGGAGGGGGAGATAAGATCAGGAGGGGAGAGGCGTGCAAGTCTGATCCTTATCTCCATCCGGAGCGACAGCGAGGATCTTATGCCGGTGACCGGCGGCACTATTGACACGCAGCTGCTTCGGAGCGAGCGAAAGGTGGCCGATGGAGATGACTCGGACCGAAATGGTATTGGGTCGGGGTGGCGCATGAGTGGCAGGGAGAGAGGCAAGGGAGCTGCGGCGGCCTGGGTAGCTAGGTTTTCCTAATTTTTTTTCTATAAAACGGTTGTTCTTTTGTGTTTTCTATTTTCCATTTGTATTTGAATTTCTTTACCAGAGAGTGTATAAAATATGCAAAATATTGCTGGGCCCTTGTAATCCATTTGGGCTCGACTATTTTTTGTAGTTTTCAAAATATTCAAAACCATTTGGAAGGGATTTCAAAGAGAGGGGAAGATGAGGGTTTTAGTTTCCATTTCTTCTTGGTTGCATTTTGTCTTAGCAAAATAATGATGCTCATGAATGCTCAAACAACCCTAAGTACTATTTAACTAAAACTAGGGGTGTTACATGAACATACAGTTCTATCCCAGTCGCCTCTGTCGGAACCTCCTCCCATGTGCATGAATAATGCAGATCTGTTGAAGTTTGGCGAGAAGGTAAGATTTGAATTGCGGTTGATTTATCACTAAAATTGTGTATCTTCTAAGCAATTAGACCAAGGATTTCCATACACATACCCGTCGTAGTTTCTGCAGCTAAAAGTAGTGTAGTCCAGGCTAACTCTAAAGAATAGCTTTTGTACAGGCAACCCGCCAAAGCATAGCTTAAAACTTCTGAAAAGTTTAGCCCACTTTTGTGCAACCATTATATACTTCTGTATCATCATCAAATTTCTCATTTATTTAATTAAGTACTCGTAACTAAATTTAGTGAACTGATAAAGTTAGTACAGACTAAAAAAACCTATATAAAGTTATCCAATGTATATGTATTAAGTTTGAGTTGTATACTACTGCATATTCTGTATAAATTCATACACCAATATGAACACAACTCGGTGGGTGTTCAATACATCAATTCAATAACAAGAGATTGCATATTCAATACACTGCTAGTGCAAATAGGGAGCGTTATTTGCACATTCGTTACGACCTATGAATACCAATACAGATCGAATTCAAATTCATTGCATTACAAAAATAATGCAAACACATTGCATTATTCCTAGCAAATTCAGAAGAAATATATATATAGGTAAATATATATATATATATATATATATATATATATATATATATATATATATATATCTTTTAAAGCACAACTCAGAGGGTGTTCACTACAAGTTCAGTGCACATAGATACTACACTTCACATACATAGTCAATGGGTGCATAATAATTCCAACCATTACAGCGACAATCTTGCATAAACCAAACGAATATAGATGTGAAATTCAATCTAACTACATGTTCCCAATATTCTTCAGTGGCGCCAAACTTTAGAAGTCACTAACAAGAAATCAGAACCGCCAGTTTGTCCTCGCCAAGTTTGATCTGCAAAACTATACGCATCGTCGCGAAAAGGTGGCATTCCCTTGCCATCGACCCTTCCGGGCCAACACTCGAGGCGACGATGATGTTTTCTGCTTGCCTCGTCAATTTACTGAATTCTAGTGATAGGGTCCAACAATTTCTCCAAGTGGGTGATGACTGGGTGCTTCCATTTAAGCTGCCACCTTGCCTTGCTGGTAATCTCAACATCGTACATCGTTTGGATAGAATCTAGATCTTTCATCCACGCCATTAAATCGATGATCCATCTGTTCCTTGGTGGCAGAATCTCCACAAGCTCATCGACAAGGCTGTCGACGAGCTGCTTGAGGGACTTCGGTCCACAAACATCTATTTATAGCTCGTCGAAGGCAAGGTTCGAGAAGAAACATAGCTGCCCCAAGCGATCACATTATGATCATTTTCTCGCCACGTCAGACGAATGAACAAGAAGAAAGCAGAACACGCTCGTAGTCTGGGCCACTGGAACCTAACAAAAAAATCGAAGGGTAGGGCGCGTACCTTAATCTTCACAAAATTCTGTATGATACCAAAATTGGATCTTAACGACGCAAACAAGTGCGCTGTCCATGAACATGCGGTGCTCGAACTCCGCTGGTAGGGCAACCATGCCTCGGATGCGAGACAGAACGAAACCTCCCGAGGTCGGTCATCGATGTGGATCTCTAGGCGGGCCTTGCTACTCTATTGGCAAGGAACCAACCATGGTGAGATGTTGGGGAAGAGATTCTGAGTTTTGATCTAGTGACTAAGACGGCGTAGGCGACAACGAGGCCTGGTTAGGGGGCATGCGAGGCTGACTGGCCATGGAAGAGAGGCAAGCAGAGCCATAGCAAGCTCCGACTTACGGAGAGGAGGAGTCGGAGGTGAGCTAGGGATTTGGGGAGAATGGAAGAGGAGAGAAGAAGACCTGGTTCAGATGGGGGTCAACTAGTTAACACCGGTAAAGCATAACAAGAAATACTAACAGGCCAGGCCAAATAAGAGATAACAGGGGTTTCTCACGTTCGTATTTGAGTTCAAACGGTTCTTTTCGAGTTCAAATGAGTGCATTTGTGTTTTTTTGTATTTACCCCATTTTTTCCCTATGGATAGTTTTCACAACTAGTTGGTCCCTCATGTTTAATTACACACAACTCTCCCCCCTCCCCCACAGACACACAAGAGAAGAGCTCGTGAACCGCCGAACCTTAAAGTGATGTACCCCATGTTGCTTAACACATTTAGTTTTCTTTTGATAATTGTTTAACCTATAAATTACTTTGATTTGTTACGTAGAAATCTAACCTTTATACTTCCATGAATTTTGTAACATAAATAATTCTGGACCGGTCAAAATTGTACTATCTTATTATGCCATGTAATTTAAAACAAAAGGAGTATGATAGACAGAAGTAATCAATTTTATCAATATGATAAACTAGTGCAAATTTAGCTACTGCTACCTCCAGTCGATATTAGTATTCTTAATTTTGAACTAGATACAAATGCATCTAGTCTAAATATACATACGAATCTAGAAAAGGTTGACAACATTAATATGGAGCGGAGAGAGTACTGATTGTAAGTTGTCGCTCTCCATGGATACGATGAAGTATTGTACATGGTGCTGCGTGCTTGTTATAGATATTTTGGGGCCGGTCAAAATTGTACTATCTTAAAACGCCCTACAATTTTATCAGATAATATCAAACGGCGCTATGACAGCAACATATGTCTTTTATCTGGACTTGCGAGATAATGATTGTGCTCCAAGACAACCTTCTGCATGCTCCAAACGCCATCACGAGCAATATTAAGCTGAATACAGGCATCACAACCAGACGTTGTTATAGCATTTCGTTTCACAGTTTCATGTTTTGAATGAGCCCCTCGTTCCCCTTCACTACTACAAACTATATGTTTCTTATAAACGATTTTATCTGGTCTCAACTTTGAGTGACGAACTCTTTCTAATGCTGAAACCAATCTTACTGGCATAAATATTGTAAAACTCGTACACTTCCTCTTCTGACTTGAATGCCATTCCAACTTCAAGAACAATTGATGATTCACCATTGGTATCACACACCTGGAACCATTCAAAGACATATAAAGAGTGCATTAAACTTACTAAACCATGATTTTTTTGGCACAAAGTAACACGGGGATCAGTTTTGTACCTTCATGGAGGATGTTGTTGAAATCGAAGCTGTTAACATAGAAGCACTGGATGTTGATCCATGGATCATCATTGTGGCTGTCAAAGTAGAGCCAGCAGATGCTTGCATCATCTTGTCACTAGCCATGGGCAGAGTGGTGGCCATGGCAAATTGATCGTCGAACAAGTCATGTGAAAAGAAAGAAACTCGCTCTGCGCCCGTGATCATCTCACCACAGGTATGCACTTCGCCACCGGTGGCATTGGCAGTCCGCTGAACGTCCGAGATCTCCATTGTATTGATCAGCACATGACCGGTGGATGTAGGTGGTACGGCTGCTGCGGCGGCGTACTGGAGGGTGGAGGTCGCTGTCGGCGAACGACCGGTGGACGTAGGCGCTACAACTGCTATGACAGCGACACACTAGAGGGTAAAGGTCGATGTCGGCGGATGTTCTGCCGACTCCATGCCTTTTCTCGTCTTTCTCAACTCAAGGTTGCAATTATTAAACGGTGAACGTGTGCCTGATATTTCGGTCGACCGGTAAACAGATTTATTTTCCTATACGTTTTATCACAATATGTGTACAGACAGATACGTATGAGATCAGGGATACGGAGCAGCTTAGAGATTGGTGTCAGCACGCTGAGTTGTCAACATCTGAGAAGGGGCCTCAGGAGAGAGTGCGTGCGGTCCAGTCCCAGAAAATATTCTTCCGTTTGTTTTGTATTTAACCCATTTTTCCTCTCTAGATAGTGTTCACAACTAGTTGGTCCCTCGTGTTTAATTACATGCAACTCTCTCCCCCCTCCCCCACACACACACACATAAGAGGAGAGCTCCTGAACCGCCCAACCTTAAAGTGATGTACCCCATGTTTGCTTAACACATTTAGTTTTCTTTTGATAATTGTTTAACCTAGAAATTACTTTGATTTGTTACGTAGAAATCTAACCTTTATACTTCCATAAATTTTGTAACATAAATATTTCTGGGCCGGTTAAAATTGGGAAGGTACTACGCGTCCCCCGGGTGATGGGAGAGCCCCCATCGTCCTGCTCCAGCTGCTGCCACGTGTTCACTAAAAACGGTCCAAATCCTGTTTTTGCTGCAAAACGGCCCGCTTTTGCTACATATGTATCCGTTTTTGCTTCGGAAGCAAAAAAAATGGTTCGTTTGAGAAATAGAACGTCTCGCCGGAGACCTCACGGAGGCCTCGCCGGAGACCATGCAGCAAAAAAATTGTGCTAATGCAGCAAAACCGACTTCGCCGGAGACATCGTCGGAAACAACTCGTTGATGACTCTCGCCGGAGACCATGCAATAAAAAAATTTCCAGCAAAGTCGGTTTTGCTGCATTAGCACAATTTTTTTGCTGTATGATTTCCGGCGAGGTATCCGGCGAGACGTTCTATTTCTAAAACGAACCGTTTTTTTTCTTCGGAAGCAAAAGCGGGAACATATGTAGCAAAAGCGGGCCGTTTTGCAGCAAAAATGAAATTTGGGGCGATTTTGGGTACACGTGTCACGCAGGGGAGGACGCATGGGGGATCCATATCATTTTGGGAACCCCCATCGTCCGGAGGATCCATATCATTTTCCTTAAAATTATACTATCTTATTATGCAATGTAATTTAAAACAAAAGGAGGATAATAGACAGAAGTAAACAATTTTATCAAAAGGATGATCTGCTTGTAATGCATACGATGAAGTATTCTACATGGTGCTGGGTACTTGTTATAAATATTTTTGGGCCGGTCAAAATTGTACTATCTTAAAACGCCCTACAATTTTATCAATATGATAAAGGCGATCTTCTTGTAATGCATACGAGATGAAATATTCTACATGGTGCTGCGTCCTTTGCTGGCACTCTAAAAACTTTGACTGCTTTGGCGAGTGATGCTACAAAACCTGTTCACTTCAGATAGAAGAATAGATGGCAAGCATATGGGGATCTATCGCTGTCCCCTATGATTCATCTGAATAACCAGAACATACAGATTGAGAACCGTTGGACTTAGGAGGCCCTGCCCGCCGACACTGCTCAGCGCTGACCCTGGCCGGCCTCCTATATAAAGAACTCTCTCCGCTGATCCCCTCTCTCCCCTCATCCCGGCTCTCTATCTCTCTATCTCTGTGTTCCCCGACGCTAGCTCCTCCCCACCCTTTCTCCCAGCAGCCCACTTGGCTCCATGCCTCCATCTTAGCCATGGCCGTCACCATCTCCTCCACCGGCACCCTCCCTCTCACGGACAACAAGAATCGGCTGCTTGTAGACGTTTCCTTCGCTCCCGGAGGGACACGCAATAGGTTCGACGTGCTGCAGGACCTCGACCCCGAGGAGGAGATCGCCGCTCCTGCCTCCGCCACCGGCTCCCCCTCCCACGTTGACGCCACCGCCATCAACATCTCCGTCTCCTTCGACGCCACCAACGGCTCCTCCGCGCCACGCCCTAACCAGGATCAGGGACGACAACGCCCAGAGGCCCTCCAGGAGCATCGCGTCGAAGAGGTCGTCCCCGACGGTGGCCGTCGACGGCGTTCGTCCCTCTACTCCGAGGTTCTGGTCTACGGGTTGGCCGCGGTGTTGCTCCTCATCGCCATCCTTCTTACACTTAGAGCGTATGCTGCCACGCCGGCATCTTCTTCCCGCAGCCCCTGGTAGGTACGCCCATCGTCCTTGTTCCCCACCGACCATTCTGGAACGTTCTTTCTTCGAATACAAGAAACCAAGAATCACCAAGAAACCAAGATAAGCAGCCACAAACGCAGAAAAGGAAGAAACGAAGAGCATAACTTCTTGTTTTCTTGCAGAGGCTTCATTGGACTGGACTGCAGCGTGGCCGCCCTCCCGGATGTGCTAGGGAACTCCAAGGTGGCCTCCGTTCTCCCATGGACGCTCCTGGTGTTTTACCGCGTGTTTCTTGGCTCTCCAAGTGGACTCTCTCTGTGAAAGATTTTGAGTCGACGAATCGACGACTGTGTCTGTAGTTTAGCCTTTTTTTTCGTTTTTTTAGTTCGAACCATGCATATGTGTTTGCAGGAACTCGATGCTGAGAACTTGATTCATACTATATTTTTTCAGTAGTCATTTTCGACTATAGAGTTCATCAAATTTTTTCAACCACGCATGTAATTTTCGAGGAGACAGATCGCATAAGATTTTGTTCTCAATGACACTACAATTTTCGCTTGTAAATTCCAATTTACACAACATTATTTTAGCAATTGTGTGAGGTGGCCTGGTCTGGTCTCACAAGATGATGCCTTGGCGCTCACAAGTTAAATGTATATGTCGCTCGAAACTTGGCACTCCACATTATCTAGTCACAAGAGGAATAACACTTGCCGAAACAAACTCCGATGAATGCTTATCCGGAACCTACTAAAATGTTATATTGCCGATGCATATTTAAAATTGATTAGCTATAATCCAACTGAACAAATGGCCATTTTTCTTAAGGAATCACTAGTAGAAAACAGGCTATCTGTTCGTGTCCCCAAACTGCATTAGTCCCAGTTGCGCTACGAACCTGGACTAATGCTGTCATGCGTCCCGGTTCAAGCGGGCACGGGGGCTAAAGGCATGCGTCCCAGTTGATAGGGGTGTATACGTCCCGATTTATAACACAAACCGAGACTAAAGTGTGGGCGTCAGACACGTGGCCTCCCACACACTTTTAGTCCCGATTTGTGTTATAAACCGGGATGTATCAGCCAGCCCTCTATAAATACGACGCCCCAGCCCTCTGCCTCCCCTCTGTTTTTCTTGGTGGAAGGTGTGAGATTTGTGCTAGTTTATTTTTTTTTCCGATGCATGCATGCGAGGTGTTTGATAAAATGTTTGAGTTAATGATCTCGTTCAATTTCTCACAGAACAAAAATATAGGAGGTCCCGAGACGCACTTGAGCTTTCTCCTCTTTATTTCCCTCGATCGAGGTTAGCAATCTTATCTTTTATCTGTCATTGATACAATTCATGTGTCGATGTGAATTGGTCATTTCACTATTTATGATGTTCCGTTTTTTATAAACTTAATTATATGATGCAGATGAATAGTCGGGAATGGATGTACGGTGACCGGCGTGAACCCGGGTACATTAAAGGCGTGGATAAATTTATCGATGTGGCCACGGCAAACAAAGAGAATGGTTTTATCCGTTGTCCATGTGTTCAATGTCGGAACAACAAGGACTACTCTTCCTCAAAATCATTCGCGGCCACCTGGTTATGAAAGGTTTCATGCCTAGCTATAATTGCTGGACCAAGCACAGGGAAAGAGGGGTTATGATGGAAGACAATGAAGAAGAAGATGATGATAACAACTATCATCATATGTTTCCTGAATACAGTGATACTGCAATGGAAGACAATAAAGAGGAAGGAGGTGAAGAACGGGCATCAGATGAGCTCACTGATGAACTTGGTGGGGTCATTTCTGATGCGAAGCGAGACTGTGAAACAAAAAAGGAGAAGTCTAAGTTAGAGGGCATGTTAGAAGATCATAAGAAATTGTTGTACCCAAATTGTGAAGATGGCAGCACAAAGCTGGGTACCACACTGGAATTGCTGCGATGGAAGGCAGAGTGTGGTCTAACTGACTCCTCATTTGAAAAGATGCTGAAAATAATGAAACCAGAGTTTCCAAAGCATAACGAACTTCCCAAGAGTACGTACGAAGCAAAGAAGACTCTCTGCCCTCTAGGATTAGATTTGTAGAAGATACATGCATGCATTAATGACTGCATCCTCTACCGCGGTAAGGAGTATGAGAATTTAGGTAAATGCCTGGTATGCAATGCATTGCGATATAAGATCAGACGAGATGACCCTGGTGATGTTGAGGAAGAGCCCCTCCGGAAGAGGGTTCCTGCTAAGGTTATGTGGTTTCCTCCTATAATACCAAGGTTGAGACGCATGTTCAGAAACAAAGAGCATGCCAGGTTGTTGTGATGGCACAAAGAAGACCGTAAGAAAGACGGGAAGTTGAGACACCCTGCTGATGGGTCGTAGTGGAGAAAAATCGAGAGAGACTTCCCGGACTTTGCAGGTGACGCAAGGAACTTATGGTTTGGTCTAAGTACGGATGGCATGAATCCTTTTGGGGAGCAGAGCTGCAGTCACAGCACCTGGCCTGTGACTCTATGTATCTACAACCTTCCTCCTTGGTTGTGCATGAAGCGTAAGTTCATTATGATGCCAGTGCTCATCCAAGGCCCGAAGCAACCAGGCAACGACATTGATGTGTACCTAAGGCCATTAGTTGAAGAACTCTTACAATTGTGGGGAAAAATAGGTGTACATGCGTGGGATGATAACAAACATGAGCCATTTGACCTACGAGGGTTGCTTTTCGTAACCATCAATGATTGGCATGCTCTTAATATCCTTTCAGGACAGACAAACAAGAGATATAATACATGCATGCACTGTTTAGATAAGACTGAAGGTACATATTTGCATAAATGCAAGAAGGTTGTGTACCTAGCGAATCGACGATTTCTTTCGACCAATCATCCGTAAGAAAGAAAGGCAAGCATTTCAAAGGTGAGGCAGATCACCGGAAGAAGCCTGAACTCCCTGCTGGTGATGATGTATTTGGTATAGTCAAGGACATAGAAGTAATCTTTGGAAAGGGTCCCGACGGTCAATCAGTTCCGAACATCGTCGCTACCGGACACGCACCCATGTGGAAGAAGAAATCTATATTTTGGGAGCTGCCATATTGGAAAGTCCTACGTGCCCGCTCTTCAATCGACGTGATGCACATGACGAAGAATCTTTGCGTGAACCTGCTAGGATTCCTAGGCGTGTATGGGAAGACAAAAGATACACCAGAAGCACGGGAGGACCAACAAATTATGAAAGACCCAAAGAACATGCATACACAGAACAAGACGGATAAAGGGTGTCGCTTAAGTCGTGCCAGCTATGCTCTTACCAAAGCAGAGAAGGAAATATTTTTTGAAGTCCTTACAGTATCAAGGTGCCGTCTGGCTTCTCATATAATATAAAGGGGATAATAAATATGGAAGAGAAAAGGTTCCAAAACCTGAAGTCTCATGACTGTCACGTGATTATGACGCAGTTGCTTCCGATTGCATTGAGGGGGCTTCTACCGGAAAATGTTCGAGTACCCATTGTGAAGCTGTGTGCATTCCTCAATGCAATATCTCAGAAGGTAATCAATACAGATATTCTTCCAAGGTTACAAAAGGATGTGGTACAGTTTCTTGTTAGTTTTGAGTTGGTGTTCCCACAATCCTTCTTCAATATTATGACGCATCTCCTGGTTCACCTAGTGGAAGAGATTGCCATTCTCGGTCTTGTATTTCTGCACAATATGTTCCCCTTTCAGAGGTTCATGGGAGTCTTAAAGAAATATGTTCATCACCATGCTAGACCAGAAGGAAGCACCTCCAAGGGAGATGGAACAGAGGAGGTCATTGCGTTTTTTGTTGACTTTATTCCAGACCTTAAGCCGATTGGTGTTCCTGACTCACGGCATGAGGGAAGACTAAGTGGAAAAGGCACGCTGGGAAAGAAAGCAATGATATGTAGGGACGGGGATTCTTTCACTAAATCACACTACACAGTTCTACATAATTCCACCTTGGCAGCTCCGTATATCAAGGAACACAAGAATATTGTACGTTCCAAAAACCCGGGGAAGCCTGACTCATGGATTACAGATGAACACATGAAGTCTTTCGGCGGTTGGATGCGGACACATCTCTTGAATGACACCACTGTTGGAGATCAGCTATACTTGTTGGCCGCGTCACCATCTTCTACTATATTGAATTTCCGAGGGTACGAAATAAATGGGAATACATTCTACACGATGGACCAAGATAAAAAGAGCACCAACCAAAACAGTGGTGTCCTCTTTGATGCAACATACGAGAATGGGAAAAAGGACACATACTATGGTTACATAGAGGATATATGGGAACTTGACTATGGAGTCTCTTTTAAGGTCCCTTTGTTTCGCTGCAAATGGGTCAACCTGAATGGGGAAGTGGTAAAGATATACCAGTTGTACGGAATGACAACAGTGGATCTCAACAATCTTTCTTACAGAGATGAACCATTTGTCCTAGCCAGTGATTTGTCTCAGGTTTTCTATGTGAAGGACATGTCCTCCAGACCAAAAAAAAGAAAAAATAAGCAAACAAATACACATATGATGAGCCAAAGTGTCACATAGTTCTTTCAGGGAAAAGAAACATCATGGGAATCGAGGACAAGACAGACATGTCAGAAGATTATAATAAGTTTGATGAAATTCCGCCCTTCACAGTGAAAATTGACCCAAGCATTCCGTTAAGTAAAGAAGATGCTCCATGGTTACGTCTGAAGCGATCATAAGGAAGGACATACGCTAAGTTCATGCTCATGTTGTGTACCTCTAGTTCATGTCTGGCCGGTCGGCTGCATATTGTGAACCTAAATGCCACGAGACATGATAGCTCATTTTGTGAAGGATATTTTATGATATTTGCAATTTTCCAATTTTCTAACCATGCGCCACAGAAGTTGGAACTTTTGTGGCGCATGTGGACATATGCGCCACAGAAGTTCCAACTTCTGTGGCGCATTTTTCCTATATGTGCCACAGAAGTGTGAAGACTTCTGTGGCGCATTTCATCAAATACGCCACTGGACAAGTTTTGTGGCGTATGGTTAGAACCATGCGCCACAGAAGGTCTGTCTATCTATAGCTAGTTTCCTAGTAGTGTTACATGGACTATCTCCCAACCGGGATATCTCAAAACTTTCCGTCCATCCCAGGTAAAAAGGACAAATGTCTGCCGAATCGGCAGGAAGTGGGTCCGATTTGTACTATAGGTACATGATCTAACGCCTGTGATTTTTTGAAAAAATCATTTTTAGACTCGCAATATGTGGTTTATTCAGAGATCTAATGCAAGTTCTAACGATGCCCGTCCCCTATCTTCATGCACGCCGGTTCGACCTTAGTTCGAAAAGGGAAAAATTCAAAACGGGCATAAGAAATTCAAAAAAAGTCCGAACAATGTAAATCCTTCACGTGGTGTCATATGATTTGACATAGTTGCAAGAAAAAATACCATACTTGGTATATTGTTCATGTATCGAAAAAACCTTCACAAAATGACCTATCATGTTCGAGGTTTCATGGCTTTTGGTCCAAATGACTGATCTTATATGCTGAATCGAGGCATAGTTTGTGATACTGTGCCCATATTATGCATGCATGTGGACATTGGGATGGAGAACAATGTTGCTGGAGGAAGTTTTCCTTTTCATCGCACAGAAAAGCCATTTTCCATTTTCCGAGCGCAAAAAATGGGTCATTTTGTGAAGCAACCACCAAAATGCCGTTTCAAAATGCTACCGTACTATTTTTCTAAAATACTAGACCACCTTAAATGGACTATCTCCCAAATGGGATATCTCAAAAATTTCCATCCATCCCGGGTAAAAAGGACCAATGTTTGTCGAATCGGTAGGAAAAAATAAGACTCTACGCTCCCGGGAGGGGGAGCTGACTCAGCACCTCCAGAGCATCTCGGAGATGGTGGTTAGTAAGTTCTTCTGCTTCCTTCCCTCGTCGTACCATGGTTAATTGAATCGAATCTTGCCACTCACTCCCGCCTTTGGTTGCATCTCTTTACCCTGAGTGGACCGAGATGGCTCTGGAGAAGCTGCCTGCGGAGGAGGCTCGCCGCGACCTGACCGCCTTGGATCTGGTTAAGGTGCTGGTAGAGGAGAGAAATGGTCTTCGAGCCGTTGGAAACGACCTCTTCCACTATATCTGGCCGGAGGCGGGTGATCTGCATGACATCGCCAGCTTAGCTGTTGCCTTGTCTCGTGGCATCGACGTGCTGGAGATCCACAAGGAGTGGGCGGCCCGAGGCGGTGTGGAGATGGCTCTGGCCTTGGTGAAGTCATGGTATCCGAGGGCTGATCTCAGCGTGCTCACTCGTGGTTTCCGTCTTGGGACCAGTTACGAGGGCCTCCGTGACAGCATTCCGGCGATCTGGTCTTGTGGGGTGAAGATTGGCACCTACGTGGACCTGGAGCGTGATTTCCGTGACCCCGCCGAGGCGTTGCCGTTTCAATGGATCCCGGTACCCTAGAATCCCACCGTCATTGCCTCTACCATCCAAGCTCCTACAGTCGATGCTGATGCTCCTCCAGCCGGTCCGTCTCGTGCTCCTACTGCTGAACCTGATGCTCCCTCTGCCGCTCCGGCTCCAGAACCTTAATCCTTGGTATGCCAGGTGTATTTGTCAAACTAGCTTTTTTTTGGTGCTACAATTTGGTTAACCTTTGTTGTTAGACTTTGAATTGTGCACGGAACCTTCATGTTCCGATAAATGCCTTGGTGCCCCTTTCCGTCTTGAGCTCAATCCGCCTTGGCTGTTTGTTATTGGTGTGTTTTCCTTTACGCCTTTCTTGGTTGTAATTCTTGGAACTTGAGCCAGCTGGGTCGAAGCTTTTTGCCGTCTCGACTTAGTGTTGATGGGTGCGTGGGAGCGCTCCCACAGGGTGTAGTCCCCGAGGTTCAGGCCGGCTGGGGTAGCCAGCCGGGTCGAAGCTCTTTGCCGCCTTGACCTAGGTTGATGGGTGCACGGGAGTGTGCCCACTGGGTGTAGTCCCCGAGGTTCGGCCGGCTAGGGTAGCCAGCCGGGTCGAAGCTCTTTGTCGCCTTGACCTAGGTTGATGGGTGCGTGCGAGCGCGCCCACTGGGTGTAGTCCCCGAGGTTCGGCCGGCTAGGGTAGCCAGCCGGGTCGAAGCTCTTTGCCACCTTATTTCCTGTCAAGTTGTAGCTCGTGTCGTGCAAAACACAGCATTGTTTTGGGTTAGTTTCATTGTGTGTTCGTTTGTTTGTAGTTATGATGAAATGCAAGTGAAGGGTGCCCTTTTCGAGGTAGTCCATTAGCAACTCCCCTTTTCTCAGCGAGCATTGTCCTTTCGAGCGTTATCCTTGCCGACCATCAGCCGGGTTGTGGTCTGCAGCCGGAACTGAAGGAATAGCTGAGCTGGCGTGCCTCGTGATACTTCGGTTTGCTGTTGTTGGCTTAGCTTGTGCAGGCGCTACTGGTTCGCCTGGACACCCTTGTTTTCTGCCTAGGCATTTTCTTGCTGTAGGTGCTTCAAGCTTTTGCTCTTGTCGGGTCGACAGCCGGCTGGCGGTCTGAAGCCGGAACCGAAAAGTTTGCTGTAGGCACCCCGTACAATACTATGCCGCTTGTAGAAACCACGGGTGTCTAGGCCAGCCGGTACGAGGATGGATGTGGTGCGCGAAATTGAGACAAATTCCTCGGGACTGTGCCGAGGTTTCCAAACTTGTTCATTTGTTACATGAAAAGGGGAGATACATACTCTTCTGGCTCAAGTGTAAAATGGCCGGAGTAGGCTCGCGTTCCATGGGCATTATGTCTCCTCGTCCGAGCGATCTGCCTTGTTCTTTACCGGTTTTTGGGTGTCAATCAGGTAGTACGAATTGTTGTGCAGTGCCCGGCTGACGATGAATGGGCCTTACCATGGTGGGGACAGTTTGTGCATTACTTTTGTGCTCTGGACCAGGCGCAGCACCAGATCTCCTTCGCGAAAAGAAGTAGGCCGGACCCGGCTGGTGTGGTAGAGGTGCAAGTCCTGATGATAGATTGCTGACCTAGACAGGGCCAACTCTCGCGCTTCCTCGAGCAGGTCCACGCTGTCTTCTCGTGCTTCTTTAGATTCCTTCTCCGTGTAGAGCTGCTTGCGGGGTGCGTCGAACTGGATGTTCGTGGGGAGAACTGCCTCTGCCCCATAGACAAGGAAGAACAGTGTAAAGCCGGTTGAACTATTCAGGGTGGTGCGCAGGCTCCAAAGCACAGCTGGTAGCTCCTCTATCCAGCATCCGGGTGATCTGATGAGTGGCTCGATCAGTCTTGGCTTGATCCCTGCGATAACCAGGCCGTTGGCACGCTCACACTGCCCGTTTGACTCTGGATGTGCGACCAATGCCAGGTCCAGACGGATACCCTTTTCTCTGCAGAAGCGAGTGAAAAACCCCTTGGCAAAGTTGGTGTCGTTGTCTGTGATGATGTTGTGTGGGTAGCCGAATTGGATGATGATGTTCGTGAAGAACTTGATCACTGTTGCTCCATCCAGCTTCTTGATGGGCTTTGCCTCGATCCACTTGGTGAACTTGTCTACGGCTACGAGAAGGTGTGTCATACCGGATCGAGCTGTTTTGAACGGCCCAACCATGTCCAGCCCCCAGACTGCGATGACCAGGTGATTGGTATCGTCTTGAGTGCCACAGACGACGTGTGTTTCAGCTGGCTAAATCGCTGACAACCGTTGCATGCTTTGACTAGCTCTTGAGCGTCCTTCAGCGCTATCGGCCAGTAGAACCCGTGGCGAAGGGCTTTGGCTTCTATTGCTCTTGACGAGGCGTGGTGCCCGCACTCGCCCTAGTGTATGTCCGCTAGGAGCTTGGTTCCTTCCTCTTGGCTTACACATCGCTGGTAAATGCCTCCAACGCTGCGCTTGTAGAGCTTGTTCTTGATGATGGTGTATGCGCTTGCTCTTTGTTGCACTTACCGTGCCGCTACTTCCTCCGTTGGGAGCTTGTCCTTGGCCAAGAATTTCATGAACGGCTTCGCCCAGTCAGGTGTTCCCCGGATGGCGTACACCATCTGTATGATGAGCTTGATCTCCTCACGGGTGGGAGCTTGCTGATGTCGACTGCGAGCTATCACGAAATAGTCCCCGGGTGCGGCGAGGCAGTCCCCGGGTGCGGCGCGGCAGTCCCCGGGTGCGGCGCGGCACCGGTTGTTCCTGGATCTGCGTCGAGTACGATGGAGTCGGATTCTGGTGACAGGGTGATGGAAGGCTTGCACAGGTGCTCGAGGGAGACTCCAGGCGGTATGGCATGTCTTGTTGAGCTGACCCTAGCCAAGGCGTCAGCAGCTTCGTTGTTGTCTCTAGGTACATGGTGGAAGTCGCATCCTTCAAAGCAGGCGCACAACTGCTGAACGAAGAAACGGTAGAGTGCCATGTTTGCGTCCCTTGCATCCCATTCGCCAGAGACCTGCTGCACCACCAGGTCTGAATCTCCGAAGCATAGTATTCTCTGGATGCCTATCTGCTTGGCCATCTTGAGCCCGTGGATGAGTGTTTCGTACTCGGCAACATTGTTGGACGCTTTGAAGTGGATCTGGAGGACGTACTCCAGCTGGTCACCTTTGGGCGAGGTTATCACCATTCCGGCTCCGAGTCCTCCTCGCATCTTGGAGCCGTCGAAGTGTAGATTCCAGTATGTTGAATCAGGGACCGATGGCATGTACTGGGTTTCTGCCTAATCGATGATGAAGTTGGCCAGTGCCTGGGATTTGATTGCTGTCCTTGGCTCATATTGGATGTTGTGTGCGGCGAGCTCGATGGCCCATTTTGGCACGCGCCCGGTGGCGTACTTTTTGCCGATAATCTCCACGAGCGGGGCCAGCTCCACCACCCGAATGGAGTGCTCTTGGAAGTAGTGCTTGAGTTTCTTGGCGGCCATATACACGCCATACACGAGCTTCTGGTAGTGGGGGTAGTTCTGTTTGGAGAGCGACAATACCTCACTTAGGTAGTATACGGGGCGCTGGACCGGCTGGGCCTTTCCCTCTTCTGGCCTTTCCACTACCAGTACCATGTTGACCACTCTGTTTGTGGCATCGATGTACATCAGCATTGGCTCCTTTGCTGCTGGTGCCGCCAAAATAGGCAGCAAGGTGAGCATGCGCTTGAGGTCATGGAAAGCTTCGTCCGCTTGAGCTGTCCAAATGAACTTGTCCGTCTTCTTCGTGAGTTGGTATAGGGGGAGGGCTTTCTCACACAGCCAGGTATCGAACCGGCTGAGGGAGGACAAGAATCCGGTGAACTTCTGTACGTCGCGCAGGCTTTGTGGCAGTTCCATGCGCTCGATGGATCCGATCTTCCCCGGGTTCACCTCGATCCCCGCTCGGAGATGAGAAACCCGAGGAGCTTGCCAGCTGGGACGCCGAATACGCATTTCTCCGGGTTTAGTTTGATTTGGAAACGGCGGATATTGTCGAATGTCTCCTTCAGGTCCTCGAGCTGCGTTTGCAGGAATTTCTGCATGCAGCGCTGGTAGGTTGCTCCCGCGTTTTTCAGACCGGAGGGCATGGTAGTGTAGCAGTAAGCCCCATACGGGGTTATGAACAATGTCTTTATTTGATCGGCTACATTGAGCTTAATCTGGTGATATCCCGAGTAAGCGTCCAGAAAAGACAACAAATCACATCCAGCGGTGGAGTAAATGACTCGTTGCTACAATCTAGTAGATAGATCTTGGCTTGTTTGTGTGCATGCGGTAGAATTTTTTTGTTTTCCATGCTACGAATCCCTATAGTACTTGTATGTGCTTGTAGCAGGATGATGTGTATGTGCTTGTAGCAGTATGTGTTTGGTTCCAAATAATCTCTAACTATGTTTCAAAATATTTTTTGTGGCACATAAAGTTTTTGCTGGGAGACCCCAAGAGGAAGGTATGATGAGCACATCAGCAAGTTTTCGCTCAGATATGAAACCAAGGTTATCGAACCAGTAGGAGAAAGGAAACAACTCATATGTGTTGCTAACAACTTGGAATCCTGCACAATACAAACTCAAGACTTTGCCCCAACTTACAGTGAGGTTGTCAATCTCACTGAGGTTTGCTGAAAACAAAGGATTAAACGTACAGTGTGGAAGGTAATGGTTGCTTGTAGAAAGTAACGGCAAAAGTAGATGATGTAACAATGGTAAAGATTCGACCGGGGTCCATGGTTCACTAGAGGTGTTCTCCTTAAGAGAAATACCACAACATGCTGGATGAACAAATTACAACGGGGCAATTGACAGGACTGAGCAAGGCATAACAATGCAAATACTAGACATTCATGATTCCTATGATATTTGATTGGGCATTACAACAATATACATAGACCGCCATCCAAATGCATCTATGACTAGTAATCCACCTTCAGGTTATCATCCAAACCCCATCCAGTATTAAGTTGCAAGCAACGGATAACTGCATTAAGCAATGTGTGTAAAGTAAACAATACAATTGTTCCATGAACAAAATATTGTTGTTTTCTCCCTAGTAGCAACAGCACATCTATAACCTTAGAGATTCCTGTCACTTACCCAGATTTAATAGAGGCATGAACCCACTATCGAGCATAAATACTCCCTCTTGGAGTCACTAGCATCTACTTCGCCAAGATAGCTACTAGCAACGGAAAGCATGCAAGATCACAAACAACACAGACATGATAGAATCAATAATTAATCTGACATAGCAATATCAATATCCATTGGATCGCTGCAAACACAACATGTATGATTACAAATAGATGATCTTGATCATCAACGGAGCTCACAAGATCTAAACATGATAGCACAAAGGAGGATAAATAACCATCTAGCTACTATATGGACCATAGTCCAAGGGTGAACTACTCACGCATCATACCAGAGGCTGGCATGGTGATGAAGAAGGCCTCAGGGACGATCTCTCCCCTCTGGCATGGTGCCGGGAAGAGCTTCATATCCCCCTGATCTAGGGACGATGGTGGCGGCGGCTACAGACAGTTTCGTGGAGATCTGATCGGGTACTTAGGGTTTTGGCATCACGGGGCATTTATAGGCGAAGAGGCGAGGTAGGGGGCAGCCAGGGGGCCCACACCCTGCCCTGGCACGGTCTAGGGTGGGCCCGCGCCTAGGGGGTGCGGCCGAACTGTGGCGCTCCTCTGGACTCCGTGTTCTCTTTTGTTAAATATTGACTTTGGTTTTTATCCCGTCCAATCCCTAGAATATTTCCTTACTAGCTTTTCTGAAACCAAAAACAGCAGAAAATAGGCAACTGGCACTAAAGCATTTTGTTAATAGGTTAGTCCCAGAAAATGTATAAAAATACCTCAAAGTGTAGACAAAGCATAGCAAAGTTGATACTAAACAAGCATGGAACATAAAAAATTATAGATATGTTTACGACGTATCAAGCATCCCCAAGCTTAACGCCTTATCGTCCTCGAGTAGGTAAGTGATAAAAAGAATAATTTTTTAGGTGACATGCACCATCACAATCTTGATCAAAACATTTGCAAGCATTGAAAGCTGGGATCAAAGTACTCTAAACATGAGCATGAAAGATGAAGTTCTAACAATAGGACATAGTAACTATGTTGCAACATGAAAGGATACAAAGAAAGGATCATGAATAACAATGCATTGAAAGACGTTTGCTTGTTTCACATATAGAAAACATAGCATAGTGGTATTCATCTTGTTCCTCATGGAGTACAAAAACATAAATGCATAGGACACCTTCAAAGTTCATAAGGGTGACTAGATACAAATATTTCAAGAATAAGCAATATCAACATTGTGAATAAATCAATAAGTTTTGAGACAATGCAAATAGAAATAAGAATGACAACTATGCACTCTTAATTGGTTCCTAAGGATAGAAGGTGGAGACTCAATATAAAAGTGGGAAGAAAGGCCCTTCAAAGGGAAGCAAGGATTTCAAGTTTCATAAAGAGCTTCCAAAAATTATGGTACTTGTTCATTGCCCCTATCATAAGCATATTGAAGTGATTAAGGTTAATGTGAACAAAGTATGGAGTATATGCTTGAAAAAATATGAGTTGGCAATCTCATGTCCCTTGAGTACGAGGGTCGTTCCTCGTGCTACTCAACTTTAGTTACCGGTAAGTTCTTATCATTGTAAGTATATGTGTATCATAGAGAATCGCCAACGGGGTACCCCTTGCCCCATGACACAGGAGCTATCCCATATCAAAATGACAAGGCAACAGACAATAATCATCTCAGCAATCCTTTTATTTACCATGAGAATGGTGCATATTTTTTCTCTCTCTTTTTTTCTATATCTTTTTTTCTGAGGATGCTTCATGGATTGCTCACTATGGTGATGCTGCAAGTTTCCACCATAATTAGGTTGGTTTAGGCTAGAGGCCTAGGCATTTCTCTAACACATATACATAACTCCATGGACTTACAAGCTCCCCTTTTATTTCACACCGCCGACATCCATAAACAAAAGAGCAAGATATCAACTGGGTAGATATTTACAGGTGTTGAAAGCGTTCCCCGTGACAGCACGGTTCTGCTAATTCCCAACTTATAAGTGCAAGCATATACAACATAGATGATACAATGGTTAAAGTGTATTAGGGGCAAGAAATATAAAGTGTGCCATCAAGTTTGTGAGAGCTTTAATCACTAATTTTCACATAACAAGTTTAATTTGGCAGATATAAAAAACAAGAATATACTTGGAATGGTGTAACACACCATGCATAGGAATTTATAGTGGACACTTTGGAATAACTTGGTTTCTTGGGAGTTGGATGCATGAGTAGAGCTTAATCAATACAAGTGGAGGCTAGCAAAAGACTAGGAGCGACCAACTAAGAGAGCGATAATGGACATAATCATATAGAGCGACAAAACATTATTAATCAAAGAATAAAGTGGTATCGCAAGTCAAAAACTAAATGATCATAGAGGCTAAGGTGACTGGTTCATAGTCATAACATGGTGTGAGCATGCATGTGCCAAGTCAACCCAAACAAAACATCAAAGGAGAATACCTAAATAATATGCTTTTGTATGCTAAAACAATGCATCATTCTTTCAAGGAACATTAAGCAATCTCAATTGTTTGGAACAAGTCATGCTACATAAATAATCACTAAGCATAAGGTTAAAACAACATCTAGCATGCCATGATAAAGTCTAAGTCACAGTCAAAACAAGATCCCTTTTGTATCACTATAAGCATGAAACTTTCTACTCTTCTCTAACACCAATCAACTTATTTGAAACATCACAGCGAAAGCGGGGGTCAAACTACTTTATTCAATAAAACTAAGCAAATGAAAACCAAAAATGAAAACTAAGACGCTCCAAGAACATCACAAGAGTGCATGAAACAATAAAAACGAAGTGTCTAGAAAGAGACCTGAGATTTTTATTGATGAAGAAGGGGATGCCTTGGGCATCCCCAAGCTTTGACGCTTGTACCTCTTGAATATTTATTGGGGTGACATGGGGTGGCATCCCCAAGTTTGAGCTTTTGTCCATTCTTCATATCATTACATCATTCTTCCCCTACACTTGGAAATTTCCTTCACACAAAACTTCACACAATCTTCATTACCAACATTAGTATATTCAAAAGTAATAAACCTTTGGGTTTAGTTTCAAAACAGAAAAACTTTCATTAAAAACACAAGCTACTGTAGAAATTCCTTCAAAAATCTCAATTCAACAAAAATAACTAAAAAAAGAAATCAATAAGAGGCAAATGCAAATAATGGCAGAAATCTGTCAAACAGACCAGCAAGTAAAAACCGATTTATTAGAAGATCTTATGTTGCTAAAATAAAAAAGTATTGAACTAGCGAAAGTTAGCTAACCACCTAGGGGATTTAGTCAGAAAATTATATCTCAATCCGACTTACAGAGAGCTTTTACGAATTTTTAGAGTGAAGCACAAAAATCTGTTTCGGGACAGCAACTTCTACAAATCTTACTTCTCTCTCATTAGAAGTTATTCTTGGCAAAAAAAATCAAACAAAAATGATAAGGAGAGGTTATTACAGAAGTAATAAATTCCAAGACTCAAGAAAAGTATTGGGTTATCTCCCAAGAGGTAATTTTCTTTAACGCATTTAAGGTAGGCACAAGAAGCAAGAATCAAATATTTTCAAATGAAGAAGCATTAAGATCAATACTCGAAATTTCTTCAACCAGGAAAGGTATCTCACCCAAATGTGTTCTATAGGATCCTCTCTCAAAACTCTTGGGTTTACTACTTTCATCAAACGTATTTTCAGAAACAATCCAATCAAAATTCTTTTCTAAGGCCTCATGCATTCCTACAAGTTTCAAAGGTATGGGTATTTTAATTTCCTCTCCATTGGGATTGGTTTTATCCAACTTTTCTAATGTACCCATAACATCTACACATGAGCCTAGCATATTAAAGCGATCAAATACCTTTTTAGCTTCTTTAACAACATCATTGAACTCTTTTAGCAAAGTTTCTAGAATAAAATCTCACTGTCCAGCATCCTCAATTTCCTTTAGTTTAAGAAATATTATTTGCATCATGGGGTTAAGTTTAACAAAACTAGCCTCCAACATGTGAACTAAAGAAGCTGCAAAAATTTCATAATTAGGAGCAAGTTCTGCTAAGGATCTATCCTCAATATCCTCATGTTTGCTAATACGATTAAAGAATTCTTCAATATTTTCTTTCCCAATTATAGAGCCACTACCTATTGAAAGGTATTTCAGGGTGAACTTAGGGATCAACGTGGTGAGCTAGAGCAAGGTGACAACTATAGGAAGAACTAATTTTTTGTGTGTTTTTGATAAGAAAAGGCAAACCAAACGGAACTAATTTTTTTGTAATTTTTGGTAAAAGGAAGCAAGCAAAACAAAGAAAAAGGAACTAAGCAAAACAAAAAAAGTAAAGAGAATGGTTGTGAAGAACTCCCCTTGTGAAGATGTCCTTAACTCCCCGACAAAGGTGCCAGAAAATTCTTTGACGTGGCTCCATAGTAGAGCTTCGTTGGGAGACCCCAAGAGGAAGGTATGATGAGCATGGCAGCAAGTTTTCTCTCAGTTATGAAACCAAGGTTATCAAACCAGTAGGAGCAAGGAAACAACTCATAGGTGTTGCTAAAAACTTGGAATCATGCACAACACAAACTCAAGACTTTGCCGCAACTTACAGTGAGGTTGTCAATCTGACTGGTTTGCTGAAAACAAAGGACTAACGTATAGTGTGGAAGGTAATGGTTTCTTGTAGATAGTAAATGGTAATAGTAGATGATGTAATAATGATAAATATTGGATCGGGGTCCACAGTTCACTAGAGGTGTTCTCCTTAAGATAAATAACATAACATGCTGGGCTAACAAATTACAGAGGGGCAATTGACAGGACTAAGTAAGGCATAACAATGCAAATACTAGATATTCATGATTCCTATGAGATTTGATTGGGCATTACAACAATATACATAGACCGTCATCCAACTACATCTATGACTAGTAATCCACCTTCAGGTTATCATCCGAACCCCCTCAGTATTAAGTAGCAAGCAATGGATAATTGCATTAAGAAATGTGTGTAAGATAAACAATACAATTTTTCCATGAACAAAATATTGTTGTTTTCTCCCTATTAGCAACAACACATCTATAACCTTATAGATTCCTGTCACTTCCCCAGATTTAATAGAGGAATGAACCCACTATCGAACATAAATACTCTATCTTGGAGTCACTAGCATCTACTTGGCCAAGATAGATACTAGCAACAGAAAGAATGCAAGATCACAAACAACATAGACATGATAGCATCAATAATCAATCTGACATAGCAATCTCAATATCCATCGGATCCCCGCAAACACAACATGTATGATTACAAATAGATGATATTGATCATGAACGGAGATTTAAAGATCTAAACATGATAGCAAAAAGGAGGAGAAACAACCATCTAACTACTGTATGGACCCATAGTCCAAGGGTGAACTACTCACGCATCATACCGCAGGCTGGCATGGTGATGAAGAAGGCCTGCGGGATAATCTCTCCCCTACGGTAGGGTGCCGGGACGAGCTTCAGATCCCCCCGATCTAGGGACAATGGTGGCGGCATCTACGAACAATTTTGTGGAGATCTGATTGGGTACTTAGGGTTTTGGCATCGGGGGGCTTTTATAGGCGAAGAGGCGAGGCGGGGGGCAGCCAGGGCGGTCACACCCTGCCTTGGCACGGTCTAGGGTGGGCCTACACCTGGGGGATGCGGCCTCCCTATGGCGCCCCTCTGTCTCTCCTCTGGACTCCATGTTCTCTTTGGTGAAATATTAACTTTAGCTTTTGTTCTGTCCAATTCCGAGAATATTTCTTTACTAGCTTTTCTGAAACCAAAAACAGCAGAAAACATGCAACTGTACTGCGGCATGTTGTTAATAGGTTAGTCCCAGAAAATTTATAAAAATACCTCAAAGTGTAGAAAAAGCATAGCAAAGTTGATACTAAATAAGCATGGAATATCAAAAATTATAGATACGTTTATGACGTATCAATGGTTTGGTACTATTTTTACATTTTGGAATTCAGGTTTTATTTGAGCATGCAAATTCAGAACTCATGTGGAGGTACTTTTTCCGCTTCAGTGCAAAGCCACATTTTTCGAAAGTCACTAGAATATGGGGGCAGAAATGACGCATCACTGAATCTACTTGAAAAGTTTAAGCAAAAGTGATGCGTTTTAATGGTATATTCTATCATATATCTAATTGTCACCAATGTTACGTAAGGTGCCTTGAACTGAAAGATTATAGTTATTCCTGCAAAAACTATGGTGCAACGTAATTCTGAATTGAGCTTGAGAAATTTTGGTTGAATTTCATAGTACTCCCGAGATCTCTAGATGAACAAACCTGGGAGCAGGAGCTAGTGGCGCAGCACACGATATAGTTGCAGATGGGCAATGCTAGGGCGTTAAAGTGGCATTAGTCGAGCGCGTCCACGATATCCTCTAGATCGTCGATGAGCAGCACCTCCTTCTGGCAGTTGGTAACCGACCACCTCCTCAGCATGCCCTGCATGACGGCGCCGGTGAGCCCGGGCACCTTGTGCAGGAAGTGCAGCACGTGGTAGACGAGCTGGGGGTGGTACGCGTGCAGCCGCTGTCGTGGCATTGCACGGCAGATGCTACTGGGGGCAGCTTACGTAGAGGGAGCAAGGCGACGTAGGAGAATCCGGGAGCAAGATTGGCACACGATGTACCCAGGTTCACGTCCCCTCGGTGGAGGATCGCTACGTCCTTCTATCAATCCAGTATATGAGTATAGATTGGTTTACAAGGGAGCCGCCGAAGGCGGAGGAAGAGGCTAGATCTAATGAGATGTGGGAGAGCCTACCCGTGGGGGTGCCCCTGGTGGCTTTATATATGCAGCCAGTTAGGGTTTACAAGTATTTGGTGGGCTTTGTACAGAATTCGCCGTCTTGGGCCTCCAGTCGGCGCCACTCGTCTGGGTCCAGCATGCGCCAGTCGTCAAGTTGGGCGAGTCGACCCGCTCAAGGCTAGGCTTCAGTCGTCTCGATCCAGCTGGCGAATCCGCTTCGTGGGTATACCCTGATTGGTATTCCCCCATCAGTAGTCCCCGAGCGCGTTGTCGATTCGATGCGGGCTTGAGGCAGGGCGCGGAGAGTCTTGATGATGGGTCGTGGCGAATCGGCGATGAGCTCCATGAAGCGTGCCGAGTCCCCGAGTGCGTTGAGTACGCGAGGGCGAGTCCGACGAGTGCCGAGTCCCCGAGCGCGCCAAGTGGCGAGGTTGGGCGACCGGCGAGTGGAGCTGTCTATAGCGCGCCAAGTCCCCGAGCGCATTGAGTACGCGAGGGCGAGTGTTCGCGGTGGCGAGTCCCCGAGCATGGAGAGTACGCGGGAGCAAGTCCGCGGTGACGAGTCCCCGAGCATGTTGAGTACGCGAGGGCGAGTCCGCGGTGGCGAGTCCCCGAGCGTGTCGAGTACGCAAGGGCGAGTCCGCGGTGGCGAGTCGATGAGGGCGAACCGCGGTCGCGGAACCACGCGTACACACAGCATGCCTAGGAGTAGTCCACGAGGCTCGAGTTGGCTTGTAGAGGCGACTTGAGGCTCATATTTTGAAAATAGTAGTGGTTGTTGCCGAGCGTGGAGAGTGGCGAGGTCGAGCGAGTCTGCGAGGGGAGAGTCCCTGAGCATGGCGAGTCCGCGATGATTGCGAGTCCGCGAGGGGAGAGTCCCCGAGTGTGGCGAGTCCGCGATGATTGCGAGTCCGCGAGGGGAGAGTCCCCGAGTGTGGCGAGTCCGCGATGATTGCGAGTCCGCGAGGGGAGAGTCCCCGAGTGTGGCGAGTCCGCGATGATTGCGAGTCCGCGAGGGGAAAGTCCCCGAGTATGGCGAGTCCGCGATGATGTTGATTGCGCTGTTTTTGTTAGCGAGTCTCTCGTCTTGGCCCTGGGGGCCAGTCGCATGGCGACTCCAAAGATGGCTCTTGGCTTGGCGTTCTTCCTGGATGATCCGAGGCTCGGGTTGCGAGTCCTCGTCCGCAGTACATGGCCATGCGAGTCGCGCTGTCTAAGGTTGAGGAGGACATGGTGTTGTTTGTGTAGCACTGCCATTTGTCTTGGCCCGGAAGGCCAGTCGAGCAAGGCGACTCCAATGATGGATCTTGGTTAGCGTTTTTCGTGGACGATCCGAAGCTCGGTTTGCGAGTCCTCGTCCGCACTACTTGGCCATTGCGAGTCACTGTTTCAAAGGTTAACAAAGGCGAATTGATTTTTTCCCGAAGGGAAGAGAAGCCCAGTGGTGAGTCCATGCAGCGTGGCATGCGACCCTCTCTGGCGACTCGGACGATGAAGGTCCCTTAGCAGGCACGGCGTACGCATTCGACGTAGCCAGAAAGATTCTATGCGGCAGACACGGGGTCACTCTATGGCGAAGTCGACGCGGCGGACATGGGGTCGACGCGGCGGATGGAGGTCGCGCCATGGCGAAGTCGACGCGGCGGACACGGGGTCGACGCGGCGGACGGAGGTCACGCTATGGCGAAGTCGACGCGGCGGACACGGGGTCGCTCTATGGCGAAGTCGACGCGGCGGACACGGGGTCGACGCGGCGGATGGAGGTCGCGCTATGGCGAAGTTGACGTGGCGGACACGGGGTCGACGCGGCGGACGGAGGTCGCGCTATGGCGAATTCGACGCGGCGGACACGGGGTCGACGCGGCGGACGGAGGTCGCGCTATGGCAAAGTCGACGCGGCGGGCACGGGGTCTACGCAGCGGACGGAGGTCGCGCTATGGCGATGTCGACGACGGCGACGCTGCGAGGGAGAGGTCGCGATGGCGATCCCGCGGCAGGCGGTTCGCAACGAACGAGTCCTAGAGCCTAGCGAGTCCGTGTTTAGGCGAGGTCTGGAGTATAGCCGCGACGGACGAGTTGCCGGACGTGATGAGTCTGCGACGGAAGGATCCATGAGCGTGATGAGTTCACGATGACGGCGAGTACCTCGATCGATTTGTTCCTCGTTCACAGACCAAATAAAACCAAAGATCAGTCGTAAGGCCTAATTATACGATCTCATATGATTTAAGCTAGCGCAAAGCCTGATCATACAAATGGGAGATACAAAGTAGGCAAATGCTAGAAAATTTATAACTGATCTAAACATGCTTTGCTATGTGAGCTCTATTCGCCAATTGATCTCCGCCAGTATTAGTACTTGGCACGTACATACTGTAACAATTAAAATAGAGAAGAGGAAAGGGATCACCGATCGTGGATTGAGCAAATCGTTTTACTCTTCCATTAACTGAAGCTGCTGCAGGTCGCCGTGCATGGCCGGCTCCAGATCGACTGGATCTTGCCATGTCTAGACTCAGCTGCCCATACGATGATCTTGATACAGCGACTTGTAGGCGGCATGGTACATGCTCAGATCGCCGTGCGTCACCGCCTAATGTAAGGCGGGCGAGTCGCCGAGCACGACGAATACGCGCCGGGTGAGTCACCGAGCCTAGCGAGTCCGCATTTAAGCGTGTCCGCGTTTAGGCGAGTTCCAGAGCATGGCGAGTCCGCGATGGCGATCCCGCGGTAGGCGAGACTGCGCTGAGCGAGTCCTCGAGCGTGGCGAGTCGGTGACGGCGAGGTCGCGATGGCGATCCCGCGGCTGGCGAGACCGCGCTGAGCGAGTCCCCGAGCGTGGCGAGTCGGTGACGGCGGTGTCACGATGGCGATCCCGCGACAGGCGAGACCGCGCTGGGCGTGATCATTGTCGATCTGGCCGGCAATGAACAATACCGTAATCTGATGTTGACTGTAATTTACTTCAATCCAGATAATGGATTTTGCCTTCGGAAGATCACGACTCGATCGCAAGGTGGCCCGTGCAAAAAAGACACATAAAAAGTTAGATCAAATAAAATAGCTTAGCTGATTTTGCTAGTAGTCAACGTACGGAGAGAGACATGAATTAATAGAAATAATAGTGCATTAGGCATGGCCCCGGCGTATGCATGCTTTTCTGATAAGGGGATGCTTTTCTGATAAGGGGATTAAGCTTCTTCAAGCTCGATTGAACAGCAGCCATAGCAGCCGCCAGACGACCGTACGGCCATGCACCGTCCCGATTGCATGTGATTAAAATCCTCCATACATAAAACAAATCTGCTAGACGCGATCTAGTCGTTGATGGCGAGGGATCTCGCCCGGATTATCACCCTCCAAGCACCGCTTGTCCCACGGTGGGCGCCAACTATCGTGGTATTGCACGACAGATGCTACTGGGAGTAGCTTACGTAGAGGGAGCAAGACGACGTAGGAGAATCTGGGAGCGAGATTGGCACACGATGTACCCAGGTTCACGTCCCCTCGGTGGAGGATCGCTAAGTCCTGCTATCAATCCAGTATATGAGTATAGATTGGTTTACAAGGGAGCCGCCGAAGGCGGAGGAAGAGGCTAGATCTAATGAGATGTGGGAGATCCTACCCGTGGGGGTGCCCCTGGTGGCTTTATATATGCAGCCAGTTAGGGTTTACAAGTATTTGGTGGGCTTTGTAGAGAATTCGCCGTATTGGGCCTCCAGTCGGCGCCACTCGTCTGGGTCCAGCATGCGCCAGTCGTCGAGTTGGGCGAGTCGACCCACTCAGGGCTAGGCTTCAGTCGCCTCGATCTAGCTGGCGAATCCGCTTCGTGGGTATACCCCGATTGGTATTCCCCCATCAGCCACCGTGTCCACTGCAGCGGCAGCAGCACCCGGAGCAGGAACGTGCGGTGCTCTTCCTTGAGCGGAACCGTGAAGCCGTTGATGATGCTGCCATAGATCTCCAGCACCTTGCCCATGCCCCAGGAGCAGGCCGGTGAGGTGTTGGCCTCGTCCGCGAACCAGAGGAGGGCATTGTCCATGGAGCAGCGCATGTAGGCGTCCTTGAGGTGGTCCCGCTCGCACAGGTCCTCGGAGACAAATAGCGCGTGGAGGGATGTCAGGAAGCGGCGGTCGACGTGCGCGCATGGACTTGGCATCGGTGGCAACAATGGCAGCCAGGAGCACGTCATAGACGACCCCGAGGTGCGGCCACGATGGGAGGAGGAGGGGAAGCGGAGGAGGCGTGGCGTCTATGCCGGTGGTGGGAGGTAGCCGACGGTGGGTAAGGGGAAGATATCTAAGATGGAAAGGGGAATGAGAGAAGAGAAAGAAAGGGGCCGGGGGCGCTGTGGATAATCCTATTCCCACTAGCAGCTTCGGGGCCCACAAAACATGCGTGGCGCACAGGAAAAACATGCGCCACTAATACACCTTCTACGCGTGGCACATCTCCAACGTGTGCGCCACGGATATGCTTCCCAAGGACGAGGTCTGCCACCAGCTCTAGGGCCCACGTATTAGTGGCGCACCGCGTCGAGCGTGTGCCGCAGATATGAGAAGTTCAGTGGCGCATGATTGAACCAATGCGCCATGGATAAGGACCGGTGGGGCACCGTTTACATGTGCGCCATGATGACCCACAAGTGTAGGAGATTGCAACAGTCTTTGAGGGAAGTAAAACCCAATTTATTGATTCGACACAAGGGGAGACAAAGAATATTTATAAGCCTTAAGAACTGAGTTGTTAATTCAGCTGCACCTGGAAATAGTCTTGCTCACATTAGTTTATCAGTAGAAACAATTTTGTAGTAGCAATCAAAGTAACAGCAGTAGTAACAATTGTAGTAAACAGTAGGATTCGAGTGCGGTATGCATAGGGATGGATGGACGGGCGTTGGATGGACAAGACTATTCATGTAATATCAAGACCAAGAGCATTTGCAGATAAATAAGGTAAAGCATCCAAGTACTAAATAATC
Organism: Avena sativa; assembly: GCA_916181665.1. Taxonomy (NCBI): domain Eukaryota; kingdom Viridiplantae; phylum Streptophyta; class Magnoliopsida; order Poales; family Poaceae; genus Avena; species Avena sativa. Next base: position 106,344,444 of record OV702283.1, read on the forward strand.
ATAGGCATGTGTTTCATATATAGTCATACGTGCTCGTAATGAGAACTTGCACAACATCTTTTGTCCTGCCAGCCCATTGCAGCGGGGCCTCAAGGGAATCTAATGGCTATTAAGGTACTCCTTTTAATAGAGTACCGGATCAAAGCATTAACACTCCATGAATACACATGATCCTCACATCACAACCATCCCCTCTGGTTATCCTGATTTCTGTCACTTCGGGGCCTTGGGTTCCGGACAATAATATGTGTAAACAACTTGCAGGTAAGATCACAAACAATAATATCATCATGAATCAATAACATGTTCAGATCTGAGATCATGGAACTTGGGCCCTAGTGACAAGCATTAAGCATAACAAGTTGCAACAATGTCAAAAAGCACTAACAATAGATACTAGGCACCATGCCCTAACAATCTTATGCAATTACATGATAGATCTCATCCAATCCCTACCATCCCCATATGTAACTACCTCGGTGAATTACGCTCCTAGATACAAGCCTGGATGAGCGGTAGTGGTTGAAATAGTACGGTGGGGCCCCAAAAGCCACTCACGGGTAGACCTTTCGGCCGTCCCAACCACTTCCAACTCAACGGGACCTGTACGGGCGGCGTAATCGGCAGGCGGAGGGCTCAACTACATACACAAATGAGTATGTATGCAAGCCACCATACAAGAGTACATCAGAGCCATACCATCTAGAAAGAAAGGAAATATAGCAACGCCATACGGCAAGATTCAAATGACCTAGATAGATATAATATTTTAGGATAATTCCTCATACATCACACGTCAGAGTATCAAGCGGAAGCGGCAAAACATAGTCCGAGTACGGATAAGAAGCAAATCGTCATAAGATGCCATAGAACTAAGCACATCCCGCCCACAGATCTCACGGATCCCCGTTCCCGGAATCTCTACACCAAACGATCGTTGCCCACATCATCAGCCTCTTCCACCCAGTATCCGTCCTGCGAGGGTACCTGTTCATCTGAACCAATAATTTATCGTGTGAGACCCTAAGGGTACTCAGCAAGTCTTTATGCCTCTAAAGGGGACACAACCTGGGGTGACGCAATTGCAGCAAAAGATAAACCCTAGCAGTTCTATAGATACTCGCTAACCATCCGCCTAACCAATGATAGACGGATGTCCGTGAATTAATGACAACAGTATAACAGTAATTTCTTCAGATCCATCCTCCTCCTCGCTTACCAACGAGGAAGCGGACGAACAACCCCCCATCCGTTGGCAATTTTATTAACCATTCCATGAGTATTGCACTATTTACTAGTCATTTACTTAGTCAGGTTAAAACGGTACTTTAGTTATGCTTGTCTATGATCGAGAAACTGTGCTCCAAGTCGTCCATAACCGCGGACACGGCTTTCAGAAAGTTTTACCCTGCAGGGGTGCACAAATAGCAACACACACTCGATCAACCTCGGAAAAACCAAATCAAAACCCAACGAGGCCTTCACGACAAAGCAATCACAAGATTCAGAAATATTTCAGGGGGCCACCCCTTAAAGTAGACCCGCAACGAAGTTAGCTGACTTCGAGACGGACTCAAGGTTTGTGGGGCCGGCTGTAAACGACTGGGAACCCGAAAGTGTGACTGGGCTTGTCGATACCGCGAAAACGGGTCACAATTCCTAAACAGTACAGTGTGCTCCTCGCACAATCGTAAATACAGTAAAACATGGCATAAGTACAGGATAGTAAATAAAACCTCAAACTAGTTTGTGGCCCCAAGAAATAAGAATGAATCAAGCTCTGGCTCAGGGGGGTCCCATAAGCCTCCCGGATGTGGATAGCGCGAATAATCTTGGAACAGGAATCAAGTACTCGGGGTCTTACGGGACACAAGTGAGCAGGAAAAACCAAATAGCAGATGTTGCTCACCGGTGCCACTTTCATTAGTTATCCCATTGCTACTCAGGTTAAGTTGTTTAGGTACCTCGTTATCCATCAGACTCTCACAAACCCTACACATGCTGTTCTACGACTCGCATGGCTCAAACAACTCCTGTAGTAATGGCTCATGGGATGGAGGAACAAGCTTGGTGGGGTTTAAAGTAACGGCTATGCAATACTTGGGATTCAATTTAATGCAATCGCGACTCAATGATGCAAGAATAAGATAGAGGCAATAGGTACTGTATGTATGCAAGCATGTGGTAGTGCTTGCCTGGCAACTCAGTTGAAGCGAGAGACGGATCTGGGTAGTGCTCCTGGTTCTCTTGATATATCCCCTGCTCAGTGTCTATCCGAAGAAGAACCAAACAAACAAGGGCCAACATAAATAAAGTGCACAAGCATAGGAATAAAATGCGTCAAGCAAACAATCATGCCATGATGAATGATGCACAAGTTGCATGGCAATATAGTAGCATGGCATGGGTGAGGTGTAGAACACAAGAAGTAACATTTTTATGGGGTTTTGGTCCCATTTTGTTGTCATAATAGTTGCTGTATATTATATATTTACATGATGCATGCTGCAATTGAAGTCATGGATAGCATAAACGGAAAGGTCTCGTCGAGCTGATCATTTTAGACATATCATTTGCTAAATTCGGAGTTGTAAATCAAAAGTTATTAATTATTTAAGTTCCAGTGGCATCTGTTGTAATTTGATTCATCTTGGAATTTAAAATGTGCAAAAGGCAATTTGAATGGCATATTTGAAATCCTCACATTTTTCTGATTCAAAAACATATAACATATGTATCATTTGAGTTTGTTTTTCAAAAGTTATATTAAAACAGAATTTGAGTTTGAATTTAAATAATTTGGTTTAGATTTGAATTTTGAACAGACAGCCAGCCAAACTTTTTGTACCCAGCCTCAGCTAGCCCCAGCCGCTGACAGAGGGGACCGGCGCTGACTGGGCCACACGGCAGAGGCGCGCGCGGCCAGGGACTGACAGGTGGGGGGGCATGGACCGCGGGTTGGTTAGGGAAAAGGTGAGGCGCCTTTATAGAAAAGTCCACCGACGCTGACAGGTGGGGATCCGAGGGACGACGGGTTCAGGCGGGAGAAACTGCGAGGACTTAAACGCAAAATAGCAATTCCTGTCGGAACGGCAGCGGCGCGCCGCTCTGCTGGCAACTGCGATCTGCCGGCGTTCAGACGACGATGGCGACGCCGTCGCTGATCTAAACGACACGACCCCAAAACGAAAAATGAAAAGGGGATCACGGCCTACAACTTCGGTTCGGGATGCTAGCACGGAGGAGGATCACAGCGCGCGGGGCAGGGCGACGAATAGCGGCGGAGCTAGCGGCTGTGGAAGCTGCTGTCGGCCAGGCGCGACGCGCGGCGCGCGCGCAGGGCGTTCGGCGAACGGCGGCGGCACTACGGCGAACTAGAGAGGGGAAGGGGGTGTCTAGGGGCTGGAGGAGCTCACCGCCGTGTCGTCGACGGTGAGAGGTAGTCCGGAGAGGCTGCTGATCGGGGACGGGGCTGGAACCCTGGAGCTGCTGGTACTCGCGGGCGCGGCGGCGGCGGGGCTACTCCGGCAGGGTCCGGCTGGTTCCTCGCGTCCTGGGCGGTGCAGTGGAAGCAGGGGAGACTCCTGGTCGCCTTGGGCACCCTCCAACACGGCTCCTCCCGCTCTCCTGCTGATCTCGCCGAGCTAGGGTTAGAGGGACATGGTCTCGCTTGGGGAAGAGGAAGGAGGGAGGAGGCTTTCCTGGGGACTGCCTGGGGATCTGGGGGAGGCTAGAGGCGAAGGGGGAAAGATAAGATCGAGAGGGGGCAGGTGATGGCGTGGGGGAGGGGAAGCACATGGCTACTTTATGCCAAAAAGAGAGGGGGCTCGGGTGGCTAGGGTTTAGGAGGGAGAGAGGGCCCAGGGGTAGCACATGGGAGGGTGATGGTACCAGGGGGTTAGGTGGGGCCTGCAAGGCAGAGAGGAAGCTAGAGAGAGGAGGGAGGCCGAGAGAGAGGGAGCCTCGGGTAGGGTTAGGTTTGGGGGGCTCGGGTTAGAGTGGAGAGAAGGAGGGGGTACTTTGGGTTTTGATTAGAATAGGTGTGGTTTAGTTTAGCTAGGATGGGGTATGGGGGTGGCTTAGGGTTTTAGGTTGTTGAGAGGGGGAAGGATAGATGCTAGGGGTCCTTTTGGCAAGATCAAACCATGCACCAATCCAACCCCAACAAGACCAAGTCTAGAAAAAGAGGGAAGAGGTGATGATGGCAAGGATGGTTAGGGTGATGGGGTTTAGGCATGTTCAAACAAGACCAAACCCAAGGGTTAGAGAGATGTTCCATGTAAAATCCAAAAAAAAACAAATGTCAAGCTAAGGGATACTTGCATGGGCCATGCATAGTTAATTCACACCATATTTATCTTTGTGAAAACATGATTAATTTCATGGCATTTTCTTATGCATTCCAAAGTGTGGAATAAGGCCCAAGCAAAAGAAATTAGAAAGAATTCCAAGTGGAGTATGAGGAGATGATCACATTGGATTATATTTGGGACTTGCTAGTGTGTATATGCCACTAGATATTTATTAAGCCCACAACATATCCCAACATGATGATAACCCCAAAAAAAACACATATGGAAGCTAGGAAAAAGGGTCCCACTCACAAGGCATGCAAAGGTGGCCATGTGGCTCTCATGTATCAATAATGTGAAAACAAAATGATGCCAAGATGAGAACATGTGGAAAAGAATTGGATCCATCCCAACCCACATGAGCTAGAAGTAAACCCATAAATGCCAAGCTCATATTTAGTTGGATGGTGGAAATATAAGGTGGTGAAAAGAAAAGGTGGTGGAGTTATTAAGAGATATGCCCCCAAATCAACTTGGGCATTTTAACAATATATCAAGAACCAAATACAATATCAAGAGGCAACTACAATTAATAATGCACATGAGATAAGAACCAAACAAGAAGGGGTTTTATATGATGCTAAAATGCAAGGTGGCATGATGACATGAGCAAGACATGATGATGATGCAACAATTATATGTAGGAAGTGGCCCTTTTATTACTAGAACAAGTAGCATTACAGGTGTTAGACAACTGGGATGCTACAACTCTCCCCCACTAAACATGAATCTCGCCCCGAGATTCTAGGAAGAAGAAGAAGACACAAAGAGGGTAGGATAGTTGGCACGGAGTTCATCTTCACGCTCCCAAGTGGCTTCATCAACAGAATGGTGTGACCACTGCACCTTGCAGAACTTGATGGACTTGTTGCGAGTCCTTCTTTCTGCGGTCTCAAGAATTTTGGTGGGGTGTTCTTGATAAGACAGGTCTTCTTGGAGATCGATTAGCTCATGATCCACGGTCCTGCCGGGATCTTTGAAGCACTTCTTGAGCTGAGAGATGTGGAAAACATCATGGACCTTGAGTTTTTCCGGGAGCTCCAGGGCATAAGCAACTTCTCCTCTTCTACCACGAATCTTGAAAGGCCTGATGTATCTAGGAGCCAGCTTTCCTTTGATACCAAAGCGGTGTGTGCCTCTCATGGGAGTGACACGAAGGTACACGAGATCACCAGGGGCATACACCATATCCGTGTGCTTCCTGTCATAATTGCTCTTCTGGCGACTTTGAGCAATCTTCAGGTTCTCAAGAATGATATGCACCTTCTCCTCTGCTTGAGTTACAATGTCAGGGCCAAACCAGATTCTTTCTCCTGCACCTGACCACCCAATCGGAGTTCTGCACTTGCGACCATAGAGAGCCTCAAATGGTGCCATCTTTAGACTCTTCTGGAAGCTGTTGTTGTAGGAGAATTCAGCATAAGGAAGACATTCCTCCCACTTCATGCCAAAAGAGATGACGCAAGCACGAAGCATATCCTCCAGAATCTGATTGATCCTTTCAACTTGTCCTTGCGACTGAGGGTGGTAAGCAGTGCTAAAGTTCAACTTTGTTCCCAGAGCATTTTGAAAGCTTTCCCAGAACTTGGAAGTGAAGATGCTCCCACGGTCTGAACTGATCTCAAGCGGAACCCCATACAGAGAGACAATTCTGTTGATATAGAGCTCAGCCAACTGAATTCCAGAAATTGTTTCCTTGACGGGGAAGAAATGAGCCACTATAGAAAGCCTGTCGATGACAACAAAGATTGCATTGTTGCCCTTCTGCGACCTTGGAAAGCCAGTGATGAAGTCCATCTCTACTTTCTCCCATTTCCATTCCAGAGGTTTCAATGGCTGTAGAAGACCGAATGGTTTCTGATGGACAGCTTTCACTCTGCGGCAGACATCACACTCCGAGACATACTTGGCACAATATCGTTTCAAACCAGGCCACCAATACTGTGTTTTCAAGTCCATGTACATCTTTGTGCTGCCAGGGTGGATAGAAAGAACCGAATCATGCGCCTCCTTGAGAACTTGCTCTCTCAAACCCGGGTAGTTTGGAACAAACATCTGGTGGTCGAAGAAAAGCGTGCCTTGATCATATACGTGGAAGGACTCATACTTCGGAAGCTCAAGCTGGGAGGTGATCTTTCTGGTGTGCGGATCACCACGCTGACGAAAACGAATCTTTTCTTCCAAGAGAGGAGTAGCCAGAAGGTTCAGGAGATGCCCTTGTTCCACAACTTCCAGGTTGAGCTGGTGGAATTCCTCGCACAAGAGGGGCTGCTGCTCTTCCATCATGAGGTTATTGACATAAGATTTGCGGCTGAGAGCATCTGCCATGACATTAGCTTTGCCCGGTGTGTAGTTGATGGTCACATCAAAGTCATTTATTGCTTCGATCCATCTCCTCTGCCGAAGGTTGAGATCAGGCTGAGTGAAGATATACTTCAAACTTTTGTGGTCAGAAAAGATCTCACATCGGTTGCCAAGCATGTAGTGCCTCCATAGCTTCAAAGCAAAGACAACTGCTGCGAGCTCAAGGTCATGTGTGGGATAGTTTATCTCATGCGTCTTCAACTGTCGAGAGGCATAAGCAACAACTTGTCTTTCTTGCATAAGGACCGCACCCAATCCTTGCAAAGAGGCGTCACAGAATATCTGAAAAGGCTTGGATGTATCCGGAGGAACCAAGACTGGTGTGGAAGTGAGCTTCTCTTTGAGTGTCTCAAAGCTTGCTTGACATGTAGGAGTCCACAGGTATTTCTTGCCTTTCTTGAGGAGATCGGTAAGAGGCTTCGCTATCTTCGAGAAGTTCTGAACGAAGCGACGGCAATAACTAGCCAAACCGAGGAAACTCCGCACTTCTTTGACATTAACAGGAGGAATCCATTCAACAATTGTCTTCACAGTCTCCGGGTTGACTGCAATGCCCTTGGCAGAGATGACATGACCAAGATAGGTTACTTCAGGCAGCCAAAACTCACACTTTGAGAACTTTGCATACAAGCGGTTCTCACGCAGCTTGTTTAGGACACAACGAAGGTGTTCTTCATGCTCTTCCTTCGACTTGGAATAGACCAGGATGTCATCCAGATAGACCACAACGAACTTATCAAGGTACTCCATGAAGACCGAGTTCATAAGCCTCGAGAAGGTAGCAGGAGCGTTGGTGAGACCGAAAGACATCACCGTGTACTCATACAGGCCATAGCGGGTGGTGAAAGCTGTTTTAGGCACATCTTCCTTGCGAATCTTGATTTGGTGATAACCACTCCTCAAATCCAGCTTAGAGAATACCACAGCTCCAGCTAGCTGGTCAAAGAGATCATTAATCCGCGGAAGGGGATATTTGTTCTTGATGGTTTTAGCATTGAGAGCCCGATAGTCAACACAAAGTCTATCAGTCCTGTCACGCTTCTTCACAAAGATTGTTGGGCTACCCCAAGAAGAAGTACTGTGTTGAATGAAACCCAACTTCTCTTGTTCATCAAGCTGCCGTTTTAGTTCAGCCAACTCAGCAGGACCCATTTTATAAGGCCGCTTGGAGATAGGAGCCGTTCCAGGTTCAAGCTCAATTACGAACTCAACCTCACGATCCGGAGGCATACCCGGCAACTCTTCAGGAAAGACATCCGGAAACTCGCAGACCACCGGTACACTCTGAATAGCTTTCATAGCATCATCATTCAGAGCCGCCAAAGAGAAAAGCTGGACAGCAGGAGTCAGACTTGGAGAAAAGACTATATGGCCTTCAGGAATCTTCAAAGAGACCGAGCGTTCAGCACAATCAATCACAGCTGCATTTGCCGTCAACCAATCCATGCCCAAGATGACATCAATGTCAGAATTGCCCAGGAGAATTAAGGAAGCCGAGAACAAAGAGCCACCAATCTCAACTTGATTTCCATGGCTGATATGAGCAGCCCTCATGTTTGAACCAGGAGATAGCACCACCAGACGACGTGATAAAGGAACCCTATCCAGGTCATGCTCTTGTGCAAACTTATGCGAAACAAAAGAATGTGATGCACCAGAATCGAACAAAACTCGTGCAGGGACTGAGTTAACGGATAGCATACCCATCACCACTCCAGGTGCATGCTCAGCTTGAGCGGCGTTGACACAATTGGCACGAGCAACCGTAGACCCGGGCTTGGTGTTGATGTTGAGAGCCCGAGGTGGTGGTGCACGAACCGTAGGAGAGCTTGCTGCAGATCTTGGCGGGGGTGGAGGGAGAGCTCTGTTCTTCAACGGACAGTTCCAGTTCAGATGTCCAGGATCTCCACACGTGAAGCATGCACCAGGTGGACGTGGAGCAACGTGGCCAGGGACTCCGCCAGGCGCTCCAGGGTAGTTGTGGGTGTAGCCCCTGGGAGCCGTAGTGATGGAGTTTAGTGGCCTTGACGTGTAGCTTGCAGGTCTTGGTGAAGCCGGGAGCGACGGTGGGGTGTTAGGAACCCAGACACGCCGCTTAGAAGGAGCTGCCATAACCGAAGAGCTTGATGCATCCCTGTTGTGTTTCTTGGACTCCTCGAACACTTGCTGACTTGCCTCCTCTTGCAAAGCTGTGTGTTGTAGTTCCAGGAAAGATGCCGGCCTTGCATGTGTGATTGCATACTTGATCGATGCATTGAGCCCTTGCCTGAACCTCTTCTGCTTCTTCTTGTCATCAGATACCTCATCGCCACCATAACGAGAAAGATTCATGAAGTTCCTGATGTAGGTGTTGACGTTATCATTTCCCTGCTTAAGGTTGAGAAACGCTTCCTTCATCCTTTCCATGACAATCTCTGACAGGAATTGCTCTTTGAACGCTCCAGAGAACTGTCCCCAGGTAGGCTGAAAACCAGTGCAGCTTGCCTTCAAGTAATTCTCCCACCAGAGAGCTGCATCTCCCTTTAGAAGGTGAGTAGCACACTTTACCCACTCCTGCTCAGGAACATCAGCAGTCTCAAGAAGCCTTGACATCTCACGTAACCAATCATCCGCATCCAGTGGTCGATCGGAAACATCAAACTGACGAGGGTTGAATTTCAGGAAGCTCTTGATGTCTCCTCGCTTGGGAGGTGGAGGGAGTGGAGCAAACTCATTTCTTCTAACACTTTCTTCCAAGCGCTGCTGGTTCTGCGGCATTGCTGCCAAGGCATTAGCTATGTTTGACAATGCGGCCCCCAACTCCGGTGGTATGTCCTCATCTGAACGGCGTGGTGGAGCCATCCTGAGATTGATATAAAACACAAGTCAGCACTATAATGGAGAATAATAATAATCCAAAATAGTACCAAAATGGAATTAACCAAGATTAAAGGATACGATTACTAAGATGATATTAAAATATCAACAAAGTTCAAAGCACCTAAAAGATATTAAGCATATCGCACACGACTGAAAAGGAGTGTGGTACACAAACATATCAAAGAAATTTTTTCCACAAATTTCGGCATTAAAATACCAATAGATGCGCAAAATTACTTAACGAATCAAGATTAGTGACTCTACCGATTCAATATACAAAAGCGAATGATAAGAGTAGTGGTATGGTCGCGACTCCATCCCGCACTCAAAGCATTACTCCGCACATGAATAAGTGGAACACATATCCTAACCCCTTCTTCTCACGTTGAACCTAAAGATTAGCACTACGGAAACGAACATCCCAAACAAGATAACGTCGGTTAACAAAGAGTAAGACAGTTCGCGTCGGTTTGCAAAAACCTGTCGGTATGGAATGTACCAACAGTTGATAACCAAAAGGCTGATTAGATAACAACTTGGATGCAACAGATAGACAAAGGATTACACACACACACACACACACAACCTATGGTACTACGGAACCCAGAACACGTGAATCCTAGTTTGAATTTTTAAGAAGAGGATTGAAAACGTTGCACTTCCTTACCAGAAAAAGGTGGGTGGGTGGGTAAGAAGAAAAGTGGAAGCAGTCCTACTCTCTCGTTTTGTTTTTCCCTAGTATACATAACTACCAAAATATTTGCTAGACTGACAACGACCGTTTGGCTGAGATCCTGAAGGTCGGGATGGCTCTGATACCAATTGTAACTACCTCGATGCATTACGCTCCTAGATACAAGCCTGGATGAGCGGTAGTGGTTGAAATAGTATGGTGGGGCCCCAAAAGCCACTCACGGGTAGACCTTTCGGCCGTCCCAACCACTTCCAACTCAACGGGACCTGTACGGGCGGCGTAATCGGCAGGCGAAGGGCTCAACTACATACACAAATGAGTATGTATGCAAGACACCATACAAGAGTACATCAGAGCCATACCATCTAGAAAGAAAGGAAATATAGCAACGCCATAAGGCAAGATTCAAATGACCTAGATAGATATAATATTTTAGGATAATTCCTCATACATCACACGTCAGAGTATCAAGCGGAAGCGGCAAAACATAGTCCGAGTACGGATAAGAAGCAAATCGGCATAAGATGCCATAGAACTAAGCACATCCCGCCCACAGATCTCACGGATCCCCGTTCCCGGAATCTCTACACCAAACGATCGTTGCCCACATCATCAGCCTCTTCCACCCAGTATCCGTCCTGCGAGGGTACCTGTTCATCTGAACCAATAATTTATCGTGTGAGACCCTAAGGGTACTCAGCAAGTCTTTATGCCTCTAAAGGGGACACAACCTGGGGTGACGCAATTGCAGCAAAAGATAAACCCTAGCAGTTCTATAGATACTCGCTAACCATCCGCCTAACCAATGATAGACGGATGTCCGTGAATTAATGACAACAGTTATAACAGTAATTTCTTCAGATCCATCCTCCTCCTCGCTTACCAACGAGGAAGCGGACGAACAACCCCCCATCCATTGGCAATTTTATTAACCATTCCATGAGTATTGCACTATTTACTAGTCATTTACTTAGTCAGGTTAAAACGGTACTTTAGTTATGCTTGTCTATGATCGAGAAACTGTGCTCCAAGTCGTCCATAACCGCGGACACGGCTTTCAGAAAGTTTTACCCTGCAGGGGTGCACAAATAGCAACACACACTCGATCAACCTCGGAAAAACCAAATCAAAACCCAACGAGGCCTTCACGACAAAGCAATCACAAGATTCAGAAATATTTCAGGGGGCCACCCCTTAAAGTAGACCCGCAACGAAGTTAGCTGACTTCGAGACGGACTCAAGGTTTGTGGGGCCGGCTGTAAACGACTGGGAACCCGAAAGTGTGACTGGGCTTGTCGATACCGCGAAAACGGGTCACAATTCCTAAACAGTACAGTGTGCTCCTCGCACAATCGTAAATACAGTAAAACATGGCATAAGTACAGGATAGTAAATAAAACCTCAAACTAGTTTGTGGCCCCAAGAAATAAGAATGAATCAAGCTCTGGCTCAGGGGGGTCCCATAAGCCTCCCGGATGTGGATAGCGCGAATAATCTTGGAACAGGAATCAAGTACTCGGGGTCTTACGGGACACAAGTGAGCAGGAAAAACCAAATAGCAGATGTTGCTCACCGGTGCCACTTTCATTAGTTATCCCATTGCTACTCAGGTTAAGTTGTTTAGGTACCTCGTTATCCATCAGACTCTCACAAACCCTACACATGCTGTTCTACGACTCGCATGGCTCAAACAACTCCTGTAGTAATGGCTCATGGGATGGAGGAACAAGCTTGGTGGGGTTTAAAGTAACGGCTATGCAATACTTGGGATTCAATTTAATGCAATCGCGACTCAATGATGCAAGAATAAGATAGAGGCAATAGGTACTGTATGTATGCAAGCATGTGGTAGTGCTTGCCTGGCAACTCAGTTGAAGCGAGAGACGGATCTGGGTAGTGCTCCTGGTTCTCTTGATATATCCCCTGCTCAGTGTCTATCCGAAGAAGAACCAAACAAACAAGGGCCAACATAAATAAAGTGCACAAGCATAGGAATAAAATGCGTCAAGCAAACAATCATGCCATGATGAATGATGCACAAGTTGCATGGCAATATAGTAGCATGGCATGGGTGAGGTGTAGAACACAAGAAGTAACATTTTTATGGGGTTTTGGTCCCATTTTGTTGTCATAATAGTTGCTGTATATTATATATTTACATGATGCATGCTGCAATTGAAGTCATGGATAGCATAAACGGAAAGGTCTCGTCGAGCTGATCATTTTAGACATATCATTTGCTAAATTCGGAGTTGTAAATCAAAAGTTATTAATTATTTAAGTTCCAGTGGCATCTGTTGTAATTTGATTCATCTTGGAATTTAAAATGTGCAAAAGGCAATTTGAATGGCATATTTGAAATCCTCACATTTTTCTGATTCAAAAACATATAACATATGTATCATTTGAGTTTGTTTTTCAAAAGTTATATTAAAACAAAATTTGAGTTTGAATTTAAATAATTTGGTTTAGATTTGAATTTTGAACAGACAGCCAGCCAAACTTTTTGTACCCAGCCTCAGCTAGCCCCAGCCGCTGACAGAGGGGACCGGCGCTGACTGGGCCACACGGCAGAGGCGCGCGCGGCCAGGGACTGACAGGTGGGGGGGCATGGACCGCGGGTTGGTTAGGGAAAAGGTGAGGCGCCTTTATAGAAAAGTCCACCGACGCTGACAGGTGGGGATCCGAGGGACGGCGGGTTCAGGCGGGAGAAACTGCGAGGACTTAAACGCAAAACAGCAATTCCTGTTGGAACGGCAGCGGCGCGCCGCTCTGCAGGCAACTGCGATCTGCCGGCGTTCAGACGGCGATGGCGACGCCGTCGCTGATCTAAACGACACGACCCCAAAACGAAAAATGAAAAGGGGATCACGGCCTACAACTTCGGTTCGGGATGCTAGCGCGGAGGAGGACCACAGCGCGCGGGGCAGGGGGACGAATAGCGGCGGAGCTAGCGGCTGCGGAAGCTGCTGTCGGCCAGGCGCAACGCGCGGCGCGCGCGCAGGGCGTTCGGCGGACGGCGGCGGCACTATGGCGAACTAGAGAGGGGAAGGGGGTGTCTAGGGGCTTGAGGAGCTCACCGCGGTGTCGTCGACGGTGAGAGGTATGCCGGAGAGGCTGCTGATCGGCGACGGGGCTGGAACCCTGGAGCTGCTGGTACTCGCGGGCGCGGCGGCGGCGGGGCTACTCCGGCGGGGTCCGGCTGGTTCCTCGCGTCCTGGGCGGTGCAGTGGAAGCAGGGGAGACTCCTGGTTGCCTTGGGCACCCTCCAACACGGCTCCTCCCGCTCTCCTGCTGATCTGGCCGAGCTAGGGTTAGAGGGACATGGTCTCGCTTGGGGAAGAGGAAGGAGGGAGGAGGGTTTCCTGGGGACTGCCTGGGGATCTGGGGGAGGCTAGAGGCGAAGGGGGAAAGATAAGATCGAGAGGGGGCAGGTAGATGGCGTGGGGGAGGGGAAGCACATGGCTACTTTATGCCAAAAAGAGAGGGGGCTCGGGTGGCTAGGGTTTAGGAGGGAGAGAGGGCCCAGGGGTAGCACATGGGAGGGTGATGGTACCAGGGGGTTAGGTGGGGCCTGCAAGGCAGAGAGGAAGCTAGAGAGAGGAGGGAGGCCGAGAGAGAGCCTCGGGTAGGGTTAGTTTTGGGGGGCTCGGGTTAGAGTGGAGAGAAGGAGGGGGTACTTTGGGTTTTGATTAGAATAGGTGTGGTTTAGTTTAGCTAGGATGGGGTATGGGGGTGGCTTAGGGTTTTAGGTTGTTGAGAGGGGGAAGGATAGATGCTAGGGGTCCTTTTGGCAAGATCAAACCATGCATCAATCCAACCCCAACAAGACCAAGTCTAGAAAAAGAGGGAAGAGGTGATGATGGCAAGGATGGCTAGGGTGATGGGGTTTAGGCATGTTCAAACAAGACCAAACCCAAGGGTTAGAGAGATGTTCCATGTAAAATCCAAAAAAAAAACAAATGTCAAGCTAAGGGATACTTGCATGGGCCATGCATAGTTAATTCACACCATATTTATCTTTGTGAAAACATGATTAATTTCATGGCATTTTCTTATGCATTCCAAAGTGTGGAATAAGGCCCAAGCAAAAGAAATTAGAAAGAATTCCAAGTGGAGTATGAGGAGATGATCACATTGGATTATATTTGGGACTTGCTAGTGTGTATATGCCACTAGATATTTATTAAGCCCACAACATATCCCAACATGATGATAACCCCAAAAAAAACACATATGGAAGCTAGGAAAAAGGGTCCCACTCACAAGGCATGCAAAGGTGGCCATGTGGCTCTCATGTATCAATAATGTGAAAACAAAATGATGCCAAGATGAGAACATGTGGAAAAGAATTGGATCCATCCCAACCCACATGAGCTAGAAGTAAACCCATAAATGCCAAGCTCATATTTAGTTGGATGGTGGAAATATAAGGTGGTGAAGAGAAAAGGTGGTGGAGTTATTAAGAGATATGCCCCCAAATCAACTTGGGCATTTTAACAATATATCAAGAACCAAATACAATATCAAGAGGCAACTACAATTAATAATGCACATGAGATAAGAACCAAACAAGAAGGGGTTTTATATGATGCTAAAATGCAAGGTGGCATGATGACATGAGCATGACATGATGATGATGCAATAATTATATGTAGGAAGTGGCCCTTTTATTACTAGAACAAGTAGCATTACAGGTGTTAGACAACTGGGATGCTACACCATAGCCTACTACGGGGGATTACTCACTCATGGATGGGTGAAACATGGATGGTTGATGGAGAGGCGTTGGTGATGATGGCGATGATCTTCTCCAATTCCCGATCCTGGCAGGATGCCAGAACGGAGTTTCTGGTTCTGAATCGTGGTTTCTGGTGGTGGCGGCGTAGTGGAACTTTATCTGGAAAAACGTCGAACCCCCTTTGTTTTTAGTCCATAGATCTTATGTAGGCGAAGGGAGAGGTCGAGGGTGTGCCCGAGGTGGCCACACCACCCCCTGGTGTGGCCTGGCCTGGCCCGCGCCACCAGGTGGTGTGGGCCTCTCGTGGCCCTTCTCCGTCTCTTCTTCTAGATCTGTGAGTCTTCTGGTAAAATAGGAGTTTTGCGATATTTTCCGGGATTTTTCCTGAAAGTTGATTTCCTGCATAGAAATGAGACACCAGAGCAATTCTACTGAAAACAGCGTCAGTCTATGTTAGTTATATCCAAATCACACAAATTAGAGGAGAAACAATAGCAAGAAGTGTTCGGTAAAGTATATACGTTTGGACGTATCAACTCCCCCAAGCTTAGCTTATTTCTTGTCCTCAAGCAATTGAGTTGAAAACTGAGTGCGATAAAAGAAACTTTCATGAACACATTTGCTTCATAAGATGTATATATTCTCAGCATCTAATCAAATACTTAGGAAATTCATAATAAGGAATATGCAACTAAGTCTACTCAATAGTCCTGCAAGCTATGAAGAGATTCGAACACAATAATAATAAGTAGCATGAAAGATAAGAATAAGCAACATTGTAATGCTCTTAAGAAGGTATGATAAAGTGGTATCTTGTTTGCCTTTGATTGTGGAGAAAAACATAAATGCCAAGGCACCTCTGAATTTCAAGTGAAGACTAGAAGTAAAGATATAAAAGATACAACCATCAAAGTTATGTCACAATTAACCGTGTTCTGGGACAAGCACATTACACTAAGAATGACAGCTATGCTCTCGGGATGGTTCTCATAGAATAAATGGTGACTCAACAAAGAAGTGAAAGGTTTTGAAAAGTTTGAAAGGCTTCCAAATGCCTGAAAGTATGGTACTCATTAGATTTGAGCTCTCATTGCCCCTATCATAAGCATCTTTAAGTGGTTAAGTTTAAAGTGAGGTCAACTATGAGTTATATGCTTGACAGCTCATAAACTGGGAATTTCATGTCCCTTGAGTGCGAGGGTCGTTCCTCATGCTACTCAACTTTAGTCACCGGTAAGTTCTTGTCATTGTAAGTGTATGTGTATAATAGAGAACCGCCAACGGTGTACCCCTTGCCCCATGATACATGAGCTATCCCATATCAAAATTACAAGGCAACAGACAGTGAGCATCTCAGCGATCTTTTTATTTTCTATTTGCATAGGTTTTTATTGAGGATGCTTCACAGGTTGCTCACTATGGTTATGCTGCAAGTTTCCACCATGATTAGGCATGTCTTAGACTAGCCTCTGTGCGTTTCTCTAACACATATACATAACTCCATGGTATTACAAGATGCCCTTTTATTTCACACTGCCGACATTCGTAAACAAAATAGCATGATATCAACTTGATAATATCTACAGGTGTTGAAAGCGTTCCCCATGACAGCATGGTTCTGCTAACTCCTAGCCTATAATTTGTAAGAATATAACTTTCATGGACAGTCACAATGGTTCAAGTTTATTAAGTGCAAGAAAATAAAGTGTGCCATCAAGTTCGTGAGAGCTTTACTAACTAATTTTCTCATAACAAGCAAACATTTAATTTGGAAGAAAATTGTCAACACCCGGATTTTTAATCCCAGATGCCTGTTATGCCATACATCGCAATCCCAGGATTACCATTTTTGCGAGACATAACAGAATTGGATACCATAGTACATCATCCATTACAAACCGTACATAAGTTCTTACACAAATAGGGATCTCATGATCCAGTTCTTAATACAACATCAAGCAGCGGAATACGTAATAATAACGGTAGCGTAGGCGAAGCTCCATCTTCGGGGTCACAGGCAATGCTGACGATGGGAGATGATCCTAGTTGTCGTAACCTGAGGCAAAATAAATCATCGAAGCTTAACTGACTTTTGTTTAGTCATATGCATGCGTGAGCATGTGCCAAGTCAATTCAAATGAAACATTCAGAGGAGGATACCACAATGTCATACCAAGTTATGAATAGAACAATGCAAGCAAACATTTATATGACATGTTACAAACTATTAGCAAGTTGGAACTAATCATAAGAGAGCAAGAAATACTAAGCATCCATTAAATAACATACACCCTACATGAACAGACTAATCATGCCCACAATGATGAGTATATGTAAAAAAATGAAAACAAATAGAGTTCATTACCAGCCTCTTATCACACCTCGAGTTGTCATAGATCCTCATTGCCTTTCACTTGTGTGGCTTGAATAATAATATAAAACCAAACTCCAAGGAGTCACTGAGGACCGCTGAACCGTACAACGAACTTTACAAAACCAGAGAAGAGCAACAAATATTTTTGGGTTTTTGATTTTTTTAAAGCAAGCACTGAAGGAAAAAATCAAACAAAGCAAAATCTTTTTGGATTTTTCTTATATCAAACCAAAGCTAAAAGCTAAAGAAGAAAGCAAAGAGAAACAACAAAAATATTTTTGGTCTTTTTGTGTTTTGGAAAGCAGAAACAAAAACTAAAAAGAAAGCGAAACATGGATATGCAAAGTATCGACGGAACATGATATGTAAATGAGTGTGATGTCGGTATACCTCCCCCCAAGATTAGGCTTTTGGCCTAAGTGGAGATCAATCCCAATGCGGCCAAGATGGAACACCTCCATAATACGACGAAGAAGTGCCTTCATCCTGGTATGAACCCGAGGGCGCCCCGGCGTAATGCGCAGAGTAGTCATAAGAGGGCGCATCCCCCTGGTGCTGCCCATGGAAGCCGAGCAAGTGGAGCTGATCGTCCATCTCTTTCTTGGAGGATGACCATGGCCTCCTGCAAATACTGAACAAAGTAGACTGTGGCAAGGGAATTTCCTCTCATCCCCGTTAGTAAACATCATCTTGTAAACTAAACTCTCTGAACTAGATCTAGCAGTGACAAAGTGATGTACTTTCATAGCAGCTACATGAAGCCTCTATGGGGCCAACACTATATAATTAGGATCAACAGAAAGGTCCAAGGAAGCAACTACGCATGCAGCAATAATGCCCTCATAAATGGGCCCTCTAGTAGCTAGGTGGCAAGCGATGAGAGAACCAAGATTATACCTGGTTTCATTATTAAGCGCAGCAGCGAGAAAAGCCAAATGATAGTTGGAAATATTGCTAGTGTTCTCCCTATGAAGAATGCTAGTGGCAAGATAATAAGCAAAATATCTGAGACCTAGGAGTTGAATGTTTCTTATCTTCCCGCGCTGGGCCGTGCGGTCATCATCATTTGTTACCCCACGGTAGAGCTCCAACAAATCAATGGGTTGACCTTGAATCTTATTCACCGTCCCAGACATGCCAATACCTATAATTCTGCAAAATCTTTCCAATGGCATGGTGATAAGACTATCAT
Source organism: Avena sativa (assembly GCA_916181665.1). Classification (NCBI taxonomy): domain Eukaryota; kingdom Viridiplantae; phylum Streptophyta; class Magnoliopsida; order Poales; family Poaceae; genus Avena; species Avena sativa. The sequence goes on from OV702283.1 coordinate 106,363,020, forward strand.
AGATTTTGAACGAAACAGTTGTCCTGAAAGGGGTGTTAGTGAAAGTGAAACTCTCCACAAAAGTTTTGGTGAGCAAAGCATATTGCTCACTCTCATCCTGCATGTAAGCGGTTAGACCAACCCTTGAAACAAGAATTAAGAAATCATCAAGGATCCCTGCAGCTTGCAAAAAGGCAAAACAAGGGAAGGTAGATGGGTGTGCATCTCCATCATCTCCCTCATTGCCAAACCGTGGCGTAATAATATTTTCATTACATGATGGCCTAAATTAAGAGGCTGGTCTCGAAGGCCTTGCCCTCCTAGGTGTATCTCTTTCAAACACTTCTCCAAAAGTATGGTTGTCCATTTCTCTTTTCTTTTCAAATTTTTAGACAAATATCAAACCAAGTGATTTCCAAGCTAATAAGTGATGGGAACTACTATAGGACTTGCAAGAGGGCTAAACATGCATCAAAATGAATTCTCTAAGCATAGAATAAGCATGCAAACTCACATAACTTGTCACATATAGTAGAAAAATACTCAAGATATAATCCACCAATGAAAAATCTAATTGGACAAGAAGAGGATGCACATACCGGAGAGCAATCCCTCCAAGAATTAGCAGCTAACATGGGCTGAGCAAGGAGATCGAAAATCGGGAGCAAGAACAGCAAGAACTCGAGCTTTGAGAAATTTTTCCGTGTTTTTCAGGAGAGAGAGATTGATGTGGAAGTAAGGAGAATAAGTGGAGGGCCAGGGGTGGCCCACACCAGGGCCAGGCGTGCCCTCGTCTGGCCACGCCACCAGGGGTGTGCCTGCTTGGTGGGTCTCCCTGGGTCACTCCAGGTACCTCTCTGCCCCTTTTTTGGCCTAAAAAATTAATATGAAAATTCTGGAATTTTTCGGGAAACTTTATTTTTGGGAAATTTCCAGGTAATTAAAATTGATTTTCTTGCAGAAAAAGATTTTGGAAAGGTGCAAAAGAAACGCAAAGCTAAAACTACAGAAGTTGTAAGACACTCTAACAAGCAAGCAACTAGCAAAATAAAGACGAACAAGGCGAAGAGCAAAGATTGGAGTATAGAAAATAAAAGTGAGAAAGGATAATCATGGTGAAAACATTGTTTTGTTCATTAAAATCCCTTTGTTAACAAGGTTGATCAAGTCTTGTTACCAAAACAATTTTATATGAAACAAAACTTTGCATTTCACTAAATGATTATGTTACCTCAATCTTGATAGCAATAGTCCCAATCATAATAGTTTCATAATTTTCTTGTGGTATGGGACAATATATTTCTCCAACTTTGATGCCCTCAATATTTTCAATTGAATTTAGGACATAACTCTAATCAATATTCTTGGGAAAAAAGACAATATGCTCTTTGTCATTAACATTAAAAGTTACCTTTCCTTGATTACAATTAATGACAGCACCTGCAGTATTAAGAAAAGGTCTCCCAAGAATAATAGACATATTATCATCGTCAGGCATTTCAAGCACAACAAAATCACTTAATATCAGACAATTATGAGCCACTTGAACAGGAACGTATTCACATATACCAACAGGAATAGTAGTAGACTTATCAGCCATTTGCAAAGATATATCAGTTGGTATCAATTTTTCCAGTTGAAGTCTCTTGTAGAGAGAAAAAGGCATAACACTAACTCATGCTCCCAAATCACACAAAGTATTTCTAACATAATTATTTTTAATAGAGCAAGGAATATTTGGAATCCATGGATCCCCAAGTTTCTTTGGAACCTTACCATTGACGGAATAATTAGCAAGCAAAGTGGAAATTTCCTCATTAGGAATCTTCCTTTTATTAGAAACAATATCCTTCATATAATTTGAATAAGGAGGAAATTTAATAGCATCACTCAAAGGAATTTGCAAAAATAAAGGTTTTATCCACTCACAAAACTTGTTATAGTGTTCCTCTTCCTTTGACTTGTGTTTCTTATCAGGGAAAGGCATTGGTTTTTGAACCCAAGGCTCTCTTTCACTACCATGTTTATTAGCAACAAAATCTTTCTTAGTGTTCTTAGTGTGCCTCTCAGGTTCCTCTTCCTTATCAGGAGCATCATTTTTATCATTACCATTTTTAGTTTTAGCATCAGAGACAGATATACTATTAGGATATATAGCAGGTTCAGAAGATTCTACAACTATTTTATGTTTCTTTTATCTTTCTCATAGGATAAGTACCTCTATTTTTAACTTGTTGAGAATCCTGATCAATTCTTTTAGGATGTCCCTCTGGATATAAAGGATCCTGAGTGGCAGCATCACTCCTAGTTCTAATTTCATAAGCATGTTTTTCTCCAGAAGCATTAACTAGCAAATCTTCTTGTACTTTAGCAAGTTGATCAATTTGAGTTTGAACCATTTGGAAATATTTAATAAGTATTTTAACATCATTGGAAGTTCTTTCCACAATATCTTTCAACTCATTAATAGCTCTAGAGTTTTCCATTAAATGATTCTCTACTTGCTTATTAAAATTATCTTGCTTAACAATAAAGATATAAAATTATTCTAAGCATTGATCAGGAGGTTTAGAATAGGGAATATCACCTTCATCAAAATGTGGGAGAGAGTGTAGCTCAATATTGGATGAGTGGGAAATTGGCTTACATAATTCTTTTGTAGGTGGTAAATTAATTCTTCACATCTTCAGATTTAATACCCTTCTCCTTAAGAGATTTCTTAGCTTCTTTCATCACTAAATCATTTAGTTCAATCACTCCTCTCTTCTTGGGTGTTGGTGTTGGGGTTGGTTCAGGCACAGTTGGTTCAGGTGTAGTTGACTCAGGTGCAATTGGCTCAGATGCAGTCCAAACATCATAATTCTTGCTTATTTTAGCCATTAATTCCTCAGCTTCTGCGGGAGTTCTTTTCCTCAAAACATAATCAACACAACTATCCAGGTATGTCCTAGATTCATCAGTTAGTCCATTATAATATATATCAAGAAGCTAATTTTTCGGTAATGGATATCCAGGATGTGCATGAATCAAAGCACAAAACCTTGCCCATGATTCAGGCAATTTCTCCTTTTCTCCCTATTTAAAATCAAAAAGTTTCTGCAAAATAGCATGTCGACCACTAGGAGGGAAATATTTCTTAAAGAAAGTAGCAATCAAGCAGTCAGGGCTATCAATGGATCCAGGAGGTAAATTATTAAACCAAGCTTTAGTTTCTCCTTTTAGTGAAAAGGGGAAAATTTTAGCAACAAAGTAGATTCTCATCTTAATATCATCAGAAAATAAACCACTCATAGTAGAAAGCTCAGTCATATGTGCCACAACACTTCCATTATCAGTCCCACAAAAAGGTTCTTTCTCAACAATAGTTATGTAAGATAAATCAAGAGAGAAATCATAATCTTTATCTTTATTGTTTATGGGAGATGTGGCAAACTTAGCGTCAGGAAATAGTCTGGGTCTAATAGTATGTCTCTCAAGAAGGCTTTTAATAGCACTAGCACCATGAGTGTTTCGACATTCTTCAATAAATTCATCAGTCATTTCAATATAACCATCATTAATATCGTAGCTCTCTCTAGACCCAGGGGGACCCACCAGGCAGGCACACTCCCCGACAACGGCGCTAGAAAATAGTCTTGATGGCCCACAAGTATAGGGGATCGCAATAGTCTTCGACGGAAGTTAAACTCAATTTATTGATTCGACACAAGGGGAGCCAAAGAATATCTATAAGCCTTAACAACTGAGTTGTCAATTCAGCTGCACCTGGAAATAGTCTTGCTCACAGTAGTTTATTAGTAGCAACAGATTTGTAGTAGCAATAGCAAAGTAACATCAGTAGCAAAATAAAGGCAGTAGTAACAATTGTAGTAAACAACAGGATTTGAGTGCGGTAGGCATAGGGATGGATGGACGGGCGTTGCATGGACAAGACTATTCATGTAATATCAAGACCAAGGGCATTTGGAGATAAATAAGGTAAAGCATCCAAGTACTAAATAATAATAGGCATGTGTTCCATATATATTCATACGTGCTTGCATTGAGAACTTGCACAACATCTTTTGTCCTGCCAGCCCGTTGCAGTGGGGCCTCAAGGGAATCTACTGGCAATTAAGGTACTCCTTTTAATAGAGTACCGGAGAAAAGAATTAAAACTCCGTTAACACACTTGATCCTCACATCACAGCCATCCCCTCTGGTTATCCCGATTTCTGTCACTTCGGGGCCTTGGGTTCCGGACAATAATATGTGTAAACAACTTGGAGGTAAGATCACAAACAATAATATCATCATGAATCAATAACATGTTCAGATCTGAGATCATGGAACTTGGGCCCTAGTGACAAGCATTAAGCAAAACAAGTTGCAATAATGTCAAAAAGCACTAACAATAGATACTAGGCACCATGCCCTAACAATCTTATGCAATTACATGATAGATCTCATCCAATCACTACCATCCCCATAGCCTACTGCGAGGGATTACTCACTCATGGATGGGGTAACATGGATGGTTGATGGAGAGGCGTTGGTGATGATGATGGAGATGATCTTCTCCAATTCCCCATCCCGGTAGGGTGCCAGAACGTAATTTCTGGTTTCGAATCCTGGTTTCTGGTGGTGGTGGTGTAGCGGAACTCTATCTGGAAAAATGTCGAACCCCCCTCTGTTTTTAGGTCAGAGGGATTTTTAGGCGAAGGGAGAGGTCAAGGGGGTGCCCGAGGTGGCCACACCACCCCCTGGCGCGGCCTGGCCTGGCCCACGCCACCAGGTGGTGTGGGCCCCTCGTGGCCCTTCTTCGTCTCTTCTTCTGGCTCCGTGAGTCTTTTGGTAAAATAGGAGTTTAGTGATATTTTCCGGGATTTTTCCTGAAAGTTGATTTCGTCCAAAAAAACGAGACACCAAAGCAGTTCTGCTGAAAACAGCGTCAGTCCGTGTTAGTTATATCCAAATCACAAAAATTAGAGGATAAACCATAGAAAAAGTGTTTGGGAAAGTTGATACATTTTGGACGTATCATGCCACTGATAAGGATCCTATGGATAAGCATTTTCCTACTAGCGGCTCGTCTTGGTTCCAAAGGCAAGAACTCGATTCCTAGTGGTGGCGAGCATGGGACTACAACAACCACATACCACCGTGGCCTCCCATACAAGCCTTAGCATGTTTTAATCTCATATCACCTTTGATCTCATCTCATCACATTCTCCTGTCATATTAGATTCTCTGCATTGATACATCATCTGGATGAACAACCACTGACATGTATGCATGGCTAAGAAGGACACATATATTAGCTCTACCAGTGCACACAAGCCAAACCTAGTTATGCTAGGAGTAGTGGATCATGTAATATAAGCTAAAAGGGAGTAATGCAACAGATAGGATACTCTATCTATCGATAAAATACCACAGTAGAATCGAATAAATCATGGGAAGAATTGAAATACTTTGAAAGCATGGGATTGTATCATGGTGGGGCTATGCTTCCCTTTTGCCGTTGATTACCAATAAGTCGATCTTCAGAAGCCTTGTACTTGACTTGGTTATAGTTGGTCAAGTATTGATCTTCTATCTTCAATGGTGTTGATCTCGGTCTTCGACCTCGATCTTCGATCTCGATCTCAATATTGTATTATACCGAAGAAGAACCAAATGCTAGAAAGAAAGGAAAACAATCAACACATGGCATCAATGCAATGCTTAGACAAGGATGATGACATGAGAAGTTAAATAGTATTGAAGTGAAACCCTAAGGCATGCTTGGCAGTTTAAATAGGTTCCGAGGTATATAAACCCTAGTTCGGAGAAACTCCGGATGCACATGAGAGGGGTTGTTTTATTTTTCTAACAAACTTGTTAATTTAGGTTTCTTATCAATACATTATTATCTTTAATACATAGATATCATTTTTTTAAAATTTTGATATATTACACATATTTTTCTAACTTATAAATAATTAGTTCTTGATTTTACAAGTATATATCAATTTGTGAAATGATTAAAGGAATGGTGATATCAGCTTGACGTCATCCAACCCTAACCCTAAACTTTTTGCACCATAGAGGTATCTAGCCACTGAGGCTGACGGGTGGGGCCTAGTCCACGTCAACACCACATTGGCAACACATTGGTTCGCTCGTGGGCATGGTCAGGCGATGGACATCGACAGTGCTATGGGAAGAGCAGGCTGACGCAGATGCACGTGTTCGAACCAGCGGAGCAAGGCGAGCTGGATAGAGGTGGCATTGCACATATTTGGTCACCAAAGTGACGATTGCGACGATGACTAGGGGCAAAAGACGGCGGCACACGACGCGGGATCAAAGCAAAATGGGAGGGAGGGAAAGGAGGGGTCTAGGAGGACCAACGGCTCACCATGATTCTAACAAAGGTGACAGCGGGGTCGAAGGATGTCGAGGCCGATGGCGATGGCGACGGTGGAGCTCGTCGGAGTCGGGTAGGAAGTGGATGATGTGGGCGATTGCAAGAGCTCGGTCTCGATTCCTTTAGGGAGGAATACCAGAGCGACGAGATGAAGTCGATGGTGGTCGCAGATGGACTCATGGTGGTCCGGAACGACGGTGATGGCAACATCTAGGGCTCGTCCCTGCACGATACAAAGAGGGAGAGAGATAGCGCGGGAGGGGGGAGATAAGATCAGGAGGGGAAAGGCGTGCAAGTCTGATCCTTATCTCCATCCGGAGCGGCAGTGAGGATCTTATGCCGGTGACCGGCGGCACTATTGACACGCAGCTGCTTCGGAGCGAGCGAAAGGTGGCCGATGGATATGACTCGGACCGAAATGGTATTGGGTCGGGGTGGGCTGCTGCTAGCGCGCATGAGTGGCAGGGAGAGAGGCAAGGGAGCTGCGGTGGCCTGGGTAGCTAGGTTTTCCTAATTTTTTTCTATAAAACGGTTGTTCTTTTGTGTTTTCTATTTTCCATTTGTATTTGAATTTCTTTACCAGAGAGTGAATAAAATATGCAAAATATTGCAGGGCCCTTGTAATCCATTTGGGCTCGACTATTTTTTGTAGTTTTCAAAATATTCAAAACCATTTGGAAGGGATTTGAAAGAGAGGGGAAGATGAGGGTTTTAGTTTCCATTTCTTCTTGGTTGCATTTTGTCTTAGCAAAATAATGATGCTCATGAATGCTCAAACAACCCTAAGTACTATTTAACTAAAACTAGGGGTGTTACATGAACATACAGTTCTATCCCAGTCGCCTCTGCCGGAACCTCCTCCCACGTGCATGAATAATGCAGATCTGTTGAAGTTTGGCGAGAAGGTAAGATTTGAATTGCGGTTGATTTATCACTAAAATTGTGTATCTTCTAAGAAATTAGACCACGGATTTCCATACACATACCTGTCGTAGTTTCTGCAGCTAAAAATAGTGTAGTCCAGACTAACTCTAAAGAATAGCTTTTATATAGGCAACCCGCAAAAGCATAGCTTAAAACTTCTGAAAAGTTTAGCCCACTTTTGTGCAACCATTATATACTTATGTATCATCATCAGTACTGATGCAACTAAATATTATCAAATCTCTCATTTATTTAATTAAGTACTCGTAACTAAATTTAGTGAACTGATAAAGTTAGTACAGACTAAAAAACCTATGTAAAGTTATCCAATGTATATGTATTAAGTTTGAGTTGTATACTACTGCATATTCTGTATAAATTCATACACCATTATGAACATAACTCGGTGGGTGTACAATACATCAATTCAATTACAAGAGATTGCATATTCAATACACTGCTAGTGCAATTAGGGAGCGTTATTTGCACATTCGTTACGACGTACCAATACCAATACAGATCGAATTCAAATTCATTGCATTACAAAAAGAATGCAAACACATTGCATTATTCCTAGCAAATTCAGAAGGAATATATATAGGTATATATATATATATATATATCTTTTGAAGCACAACTCAGAGGGTGTTCACTACAAGTTCAGTGCACATAGATACTACACTTCACATACATAGTCAATGGGTGCATAATAATTCCAACCATTACAACGACAATCTTGCACAAACCAAACGAATATAGATGTGAAATTCAATCTAACTACATGTTCCCAATATTCTTCAGTTGCGCCAAACTTTAGAAGTCACTAACAAGAAATCAGAACCACCAGTTTGTCCTCGGCTAGTTTGATCTGCAAAACTATATGCATCGTCGCGAAAACGTGGCATTCCCTTGCCATCGACCCTTCCGGGCCAACACTCGAGGTGACGATAATGTTTTTTGCTTGCCTCGTCAATTTACTGAATTCCAGGGATGGGGTCCAACAATTCCTCCAAGTGGGTGATGACTGGGTGCTTCCATTTAAGTTGTCACCTTGCCTTGCTGGTAATCTCAACATCGTACATCGTTTGGACAGAATCTAGATCTTTCATCCACGCCATTAAATCGACGATCCATCTGTTCCTTGGTGGCAGAATCTCCACAAGCTCATCGACAAGGCTGTAGACGAGCTGCTTGAGGGACTTCGGTCCACAAGCATCTATTTATAGCTCGTCGAAGGCAAGGTTCAAGAAGAAACATAGCTGCCCCAAGCGATCACATTGTGATCATTTTCTTGCCACATCACACGAATGAACAAGAAGAAAGCATAACACGCTCGTAGTCTGGGCCACTGGAACCTAACGAAAAAATCGAAGGGTAGGGCGCGTACCTTAATCTTCACAACATTCCATATGATACCAAAATTGGATCTTATAGAAGCTAACAAGTGCGCTAGTGACACGTCCGGACGTGTCCCAATCACGGTGGCCATGAACATGCGGTGCTTGAACTCCGCTGGTAGGGCAACCATGCCTCGGGTGCGAGACAGAACAAAACCTCCCGAGATCGGTCATCGATGTGGATCTCTAGGAGGGCCTTGCTACTCTATTGGCAAGGAACCAACCATGGGGAGATGTTGGGGAAGAGATTCTGAGTTTTGATCTAGTGACTGAGACGTCGTAGGCGACAACGAGGCCTGGTTAGGGGGCATGCGAGGCTAACTGGCCATGGAAGAGAGGCAAGCAGAGCCATAGCGAGCTTAGACTTACGGAGAGGAGGAGTCGGAGGTGAGCTAGGGATTTGGGGAGAATGGAAGAGGACAGAAGAAGACCTGGTTCAGATTGGGGTCAGATAGTTAACACCGGTAAAGCATAACAAGAAATACTAACAGGCCAGGCCAAAGAAGAGATAACATGGGTTTCTCACGTTCGTATTTGAGTTCAAACGGTTTTTTTCGAGTTCAAATGACTGCATTTGTGTTTTTTTGTATTTACCCCAATTTTTTTCCTCTGGATAGTTTTTACAACTAGTTGGTCCCTCATGTTTAATTACACACAACTCTCCCCCTCCCCCCACAGACACACAAGAGAAGAGCTCGTGAACCGATGAACCTTAAAGTGATGTACCCCATGTTGCTTAACACATTTAGTTTTCTTTTGATAATTGTTTAACCTAGAAATTACTTTGATTTGTTACGTAGAAATCTAACCTTTATACTTCCATGAATTTTGTAACATAAATAATTCTGGGCCGGTCAAAATTGTACTATCTTATTATGCCATGTAATTTAAAACAAAAGGAGCCACTACAGGAAAGAATTAAGGTGCCGACGGCCGGCCAGCTACGCCGACGGTTAAATGTCGGCGCCGTCGGCATAGCTACCTTCCTGGCCAGCTGACCAGCCTGGCCGTCGGCGTAGGTGACGGTGCCGAGGGTAGCCGTCGGCGTAGCCTGGTCGTCGGCATAGTACAGATGGCTATGCCGACGGTGGCCCTCGGCATAGGTACAGCCCTCGGCGTAGCCCCAGTTTAGACACGGCGATAAAAACGGCGTTAGGCAGACAGGCTGTACCGACGGCCTAGCCATCGGCATAGCTCTTTGAAAAATTTTGTTTGGTCTGTGCCGACGGCCTAGCCGTCGGCGTAGACCTCTAGATTTTTTTCCTTTTATCTCATTATATTTTGAAAAATAATAACTAAATCATTCTAATTCAGAAAAATACAAATAATATATCAAAATTTGCAGAAAAATAAGACCTATCTATCTACACTCAAATATTACACATTTATAAAAAAATAAGTGAACCATAAAACATTATATATAGTTTAAAACGGGTATTATAAATTCAAAAACGATCCAAACAACGTGAAACCTTCGTGTGGTGTCATATTATGTGACATAGTTAGAAGGAAAAATATCAAACTTGGTATATTGATTATCTCGTTCGAGGTTTCTTGGCTTTCGGGTCAAATGACCAATGTTATGGATAGAATGAAGGCATAGTTTGTGATAATGTGTCCATATTATGCATATGTGTGCATCATGGGATGGCGAACAATGTTTCAGGAGGAAGTTTTTCTTTTCGTTGCACCAAAAAGCCATTTTCCATTTTCCGAGTGCAAAAAGCGGACGGTTTTGGGAAGCAACCACCAAATGGCTAATTCAAAATACTACCTTCACATTTTTCAAAAATACTAGACCACCTTACATGGATAATATCATAACAGAGGGATTTCAAACATTTCCGTCTATCCCTGGTGAAAAAGACAAATTCCTGCTGAATCGATAGGAAGTGGGTCAGATATGAACTACAGGTACATGATCGGATGCTAATGATTTTTTACAAAAATCATTTTTAGGTTCAAAATATATTGTTTCATCATAGATCCACTTCAAGTTTAGCGAGTCTTAGCCCCGAGATAAGAATCTTCATGTCCGCCCTTCGGCAAAGTTTAACGATAGTTTAAAACGGGCATCATAAATTCAAAAACGATGCAAAAAACGTGAAACCTTCGCGTGGTGTCATATTATGTGACATAGTTAGAAGGAAAAATATCAAACTTGGTATATTGATTATGTCTCAAAAAACCTTCACAAAATGACCTATCTCGTTCGAGGTTTCTTGACTTTCGGGTCAAATGACCAATGTTATGGCTAGAATGAAGGCATAGTTTGTGATAATGTGTTCATATTATGCATAAGTGTGCATCATGAGATGGCGAACAATGATTCAGGAGGAAGTTTTCCTTTTCGTCCCACCAAAAAGCCGTTTTCCATTTACCGAGTGCAAAAAACGGACAGTTTTGTGAAGCAACTACCAAATGGCTAATTCAAAATACTACCGTCATATTTTTCAAAAATACTAGTGACATGGTTATACCCCGCGGGTGCATGATCTCAGCATACCTGGTCCAGCCCAAGGAAGGCCCACGGCAAATGTACGTCGGCCCATGAAGACTTTCGGGTGGCCCAGGCCCACGACGCCTTCGGATCCTTGGAAAGCAAGACTAGAGTAGATAGGAAATTCAAAGGGGTAAAACCCTAGAACCTGATACCGACTAGGTCTATGCCCGGGACCTGCCTAAGTCTATATAAAGGCTAGGAGGGCACGACCTAGATCTCTCGACTCATACTTTCGCATACACACCTCCACGCCAGATTGCATCTGCGCACCCCTGTAACCTTCGGTTCCGCCATAATCAAGAGCAGACAAGCAGGAGTAGGGTTTTACCTCCGGGGGCCTGAACCTGGGTAAAGCTTTGTGTCCCCGTGTTGCTTGTTTGCTAACCGTTCCACGATCTCTAGCATCCCCATCTTCTCCAAAACCCAAGTCCATAACAATGGGCATTGATGAGATGGAACCTCGTCAATTGGCGCCGTCTATGGGAAACTGGGGACGCTGATTGTGCGGTCGTGACGGTCCCAACCCGACCGATCTACAACTCTGCGGCGACGGATAGTCACCTCCTCTTTGGCGCTTTCGACTTCACCGCCCACTCACCGGCCACCATGAAGGACATCAAGCCCGTAGGCGACGGACTCGAAATCCTGTTCGGGAGCTTCTGCTTCCAGGTGGGGCAAACTGGCACCCTCCGCCTCCCTGAGCGGGTGCCCCTTCCATCAATCAGGCCCGCTTCATGGACCCCACACCCCGTGCTACGCACAACATCATCAACAGATGATTCCTACGACAGCAGCAGCTGCAACTCCGATCTGTGTGATCCGCCATCGGATGCAGGAACCTACGGTTCTGGATCCGAAAGCTGCGGCAGCAGCGGACCAATCTACGAGCGCTACCAATGCTCCGTAGTCATCCAGAGCGACGCGGATCAGCAAACACCCAACCCGCCGCCCAACCCGCCAGAACGAAACGGCGGGAACAGAAGAAGCCAGTCCCCCCCACCCGAAGGGGAAAACAACGGCGGCCACGTCATCCGCCTTAGCAAAGAAGGATGGGCCCAGGTCCGCAATGTCGTGGCAGGCAACATAGTACTGCCTGCAGACGCCTCCTGGGATATGCTGATGGCCTACCACCATCTCCTGATCGAGGAGCACAAGAAGCAGGTCAAGATGCAGGAGGTGCTCGACAAGCGCAAGCAAGCAGCCTCAGAGTCCAGTGCGCGATGAGCTGCGCTCTCCGCCATGGGCATCGGCTCCAGCTCGAACGCCAACCAAGGCAACAAGCACCGCTCGCGGGTGGAGAACATGGACCCCAAGGAGCGCCGTGAGGTGACCCGAACCCTCCACACATCCTTCATGGATATGGACGCCGACGGCAACGTCATCCCGAAAACGCCGCAGGCTGCGATCATGGCAGCCACCGCGTACCTCGCAACCCACCCACCGCCGGAGGGGGACCCGAAGAGAGCCATGCACAAGTCCGCACTCACCGGACTCGGACTCGTCGGAGCTGCGCTCCACCAGGAAGCTCCCACGTAGCCGAAGAAGAAGGCTCCGGTCAGGTTCGACCGCAACCCCACCCCATCATCCGAAGAAGAGGAACATGACCTTCCTCGAAGGAAGAAGAGTTCGCGCCGCTGCAACCGCGACTATGATGCCAGAGATGCGCTCACACAGCGCAAAATCGACAAAGCGCGAGCCAATCACGCATGCTCGTCTGAATCCGAGATGGACGAAGACGAAGGAGAACTCTGCGGAGCTCGATGCTTCAGCAAATCCGTCCGGCGGACATGGATGCCGTGAAATTTCAAGCTTCCTTCGGATACTCCGAAGTTCGACGGCACTCAAGACCCAAAGGCGTGGCTCAGCGACCACTTATCATCCGTCAAACTGCACGGTGGAAACAAAGAGACTGCCATGCAATGCCTTCAGCTGCAGCTGACAGGCGCAGCCCGGATCTGGCTCAGTAGCCTATCTTCAGGGTCCATCCGAAGCTGGGATGAGATCGCTTACAGCTTCATCCGAAACTTCAAAGGCACCAGCAAGAGGCCCGCCTCAATCGAAGAGTTGCGAGCCTGCACTCAACGAACGGGCGAATCCATTCGCTCGTACATACTACGCTAGTCCAACAGAAAGAACTCCGTAGCACACATCTCCGAGGAGAGGGCCATCGACGCCTTCAGGGACGGCGTCAAACGCCAAGACTTCAAGGAGGAACTTGGGTGCATCAAGCCCAAAACACTCGACCACCTCATGGACATCGCCAACAGGTGGGCTGACGGAGAAGATTCCATTCACCAAGCACTATCGGAAGAAGAAGACGACTACGATCGACGGCGAGAGCGCCGTACAAAGAGGAGATCGCCCGTCTACGACGATCGCGATGGACCCGACATGGTCGCGTCCGGCTACGCCGATCGCCGCAACAACGCCAACCGCAACAGCGGAGGATACCGCGGAGGAAACTTCCGCGACGGAGGACGCCCGGCGCAGTCGTGGCAATGCCGCGACCGCGATAACGGACCCTCAGCATACAAAAAGCTTTCGGGTCCATGCACCATCCACTTCTACATCGACAAACAGGGTGGCAAAAAGAAGGCCAGCCACATGCTGAAGGACTGCCGCGAGTTCCAGAAACTCAGCGAAAGCATGGTGCAGATGAGGCAGCAGGCCCCAATCCCTGCGTTCGGAAACGCACCCGCGCCAGGTGAAATAGCGCATGGAGCTCCTCCACCGCCACCCGTTGGAGGCCCGAACCAACCAGTCGCACCAGCACAGAACAACGCTGGGAACGGGTATCCCCTGCCGAAAGGAGCACTGATGATCCAGAAGGGGCGCCCCACGAATAGGGTACAGAAGAAAATCACCCGACAAATCAACCTGGCCGTGGCAACTCCACCCGCCATCCCTGAGTACCTCAGCGGATCGGAGTCCTGCATCACGTTCAGTCGCTCGGGCCACCCTTGCCAGATCCCTCGCCCAGGTCATGCTGCCCTGGTGCTGGAGGCGCAGATCGGAGGCTTCGAGATGAGTCGCGTCTTCATGGACGCCGGCAGCGGCATCAACCTGATGTTCGCAAGCACTCTAGCAGCAATGCGGATCCCGCAGTGCAGCCTGGAACAGTTAGACACAACGATCCACGACATCGTTCCAGGGAAAGGCATATTCCCCTTAGGAAAAATATGGCTCGACGTCATCTTCGGCAAGCCGGACAACTTCTGGCTGGAGCGACTCGAATTCGAAGTGGTGGACTGGCCATCACAGTACCACGCAATCCTCGGGCGTGTAGCATTCGCAAGGTTCTTGGTTGTCCCACACTATGCATACCTGCTACTCAAGATGCCAGGACCAAAGGGCGTCATCACAATCCACGGGAGCTTCACCCGATCGGACCAATGCGACAGAGATTTAAACAGAATCTCCCAGTCATTCGGCATGCAGGAGGAGCTCCTAAGGCTCCGCGAAGTGACGGACAATGGGGCACCCCCAGTCGCACGACAAAACGCACCTGACATATCTTTCGACTCCACCGTCAACACAAAGAAGGTGCAAGTCCATCCGACGGATGCCTCCAAGACAGCGCTGATCGCCAACGACCTCAGCCCCGCATAGGAAGGCGCGCTCATCGAATTCCTCCATGAGCGCTGGGAAATCTTCGCCTGGTGTCCTGTGGACATGCCAGGAGTTCCCAGGGAATTCGCCGAGCACGCACTCAATGTCTTTCCAGACACCAAGCCCGTCAAGCAGTCCATCCGGAGACTGTCCGAGCCACGAGCCGAAGCTATCTTCAAAGAAATCAACAGACTACTCGCTGCAGACTTCATCAGGGAAATCAAAGAAAGCGAGTGGATTGCAAATACAGTGATGGTCCCAAAAAAGGACACGGACATCCTGCGGATGTGCGTGGATTTCACGTCGCTAAACAAGCACTGCCCAAAGGACCACTTCCCTCTTCCTCGGATCGATCAGATCATCGATTCGACTGCAGGTTGCGAGAAACTCTCCTTCCTCAATGCCTACTTAGGCTACAATCAGATTCGACTCAAGGTCGAAGATCAGGAGAAGACGACGTTTATCACACCGTTCAGAGTGTTCTGCTACAACACAATGCCCTTCGGGCTAAAGAACGCAGGTGCCACGTACCAGCGATGCATGCAGGCATGCCTCAAGGACCAGATCGGTCGCAACGTTCAAGTCTATGTCGATGACATAGTCATAAAAACCAGGGAGGCGAGGACACTTATCGACGATCTCCGCGAGACGTTCGACAACCTTGACCGCTACAGGATCAAACTTAACACCGAAAAGTGCGCCTTCGGCATCCCATCGGGTCAGCTGCTTGGGTACTTCATCTCTCAGCGCGGGATCGAGGCGAACCCGAAGAAAATCAGAGCCATCATGGCAATGGAGAAGCCGAAAAACCTCAAGGGTGTCCAGCAGCTCGCAGGACGAATAGCGGCGTTAAGCAGATTCATCAGCCGCATGGGCGAGAAGGCCCTGCCATTCTACTAGCTGCTACGCAAGGCGGATAAATTCGAGTGGACGCCCGAAGCCGACGATGCATTCGAAAGCCTCAAACGGCTACTCTCCACCTCGCCCGTCCTAGTCACGCCAAAGGAGCGCGAGCCTCTGCTGCTGTACATAGCAGCCACACACTAGGTGGTCAGCACCGTGCTAGTGGTCGAACGACCCGAAGAAGGCAAGACCCACGGGGTCCAACCCCCAATATACTACCTCAGCGAGGTACTGACGCCAACAAAACAAAGGTACCCTCACTACCAGAAACTCGCCTACGGCGTGTTCATGACGGCTCGATGGCTGAGCCATTACTTCCACGAGCACCAGGTGATGGTCGTCAACGAGGCACCCCTGAACAGCATCCTGAATAACCCTGAGACCACAGGACGCGTGGCCCTGTGGGGCATTGAGCTGTCACCTCTGGACATCATCTACGAGAAGCGACTCGAAATCAGATCTCAAGTCCTCCCGGACTTCCTCGTACATTGGATGGAGCTGCAGCTGCCAAACACCCTAGACATGTCGCAGTCATGGACAATGCACTTCGGTTGCTCCAAGCATGAAGCTGGAGCAGGAGCCAAGGTCATACTGACCTCCCCGCAGGGCGACCAGATGAAGTACGTCCTCCGAATGAAATTCCGAGCCTCCAACAACGAGGCCGAATACGAAGCCCTCATCCATGGCATGAGGATGGCAAATATCTGCGGCGCAATGTGCCTGGTCATCTACGGTGACTCCAACCTCGTCTTCCAGCAGACGATGAATGAGTGTGACGCACACGCCGAAAACATGATCACGTACCGCGCACTCTACAACGCACTCGAAGGAGAATTCGACGGCTGCGAGCTTCGACACGTTGGAAGAGAAAGCAACGAGGAGGCCGACAGACTCGCCAACATCGGATGCACCTGCGCAAAGGTGCCACCAGGTTTGTTCCTCGAACAGATCTGCGTGCCATCCATCAAGCGGAAATTCCCTAAGGGATCACCCGAAGAAGCAGAACACTCGGGGGCTACGCTGCCCGAAGGACACGAAGGACCCGAAAAGCTGGACACAGAGGTCGCTATGGTCAACCTGATGCAGGTCATGGCAGTCGAAGAAACTTGGACGCGACCGTACCTCCAGTTGTTAATAAACGGAGAACTGCCTGACAGCCCGACAGATGCCCGACGCATATCTCGTCGGTCAAAAGCCTTCACCATCATCAATGGCGAGCTGTACAAGCGCAGTATTACGGGTGTACTACAAAGGTGCGTCACCATCGGTGATGGGAAAGCCATCCTCCAAGACATCCACGAGGGCATCTGCGGCCATCACGCAGGCAGCCGCTCCCTTGTCGCCAAAGCTCTACGAGCCGGATTCTACTGGCCAACAGCCATGAGCAATGCAAAGGACATCGTCCGAAGATGCAACGGGTGCCAACGGTTCGCCGATAAACCGCACGCACCCGGGTCAGAGCTCAGACCGATACCTATAGCCTGGCCTTTTGCTCAATGGGGCCTCGACATGATCGGCAAACTGCCAAAGTCCTCGAAAGGGGGCACGTTTACCTCCTGGTTGCAGTCGATATATTCACCAAGTGGGTCGAGGCCATGCCGGTCACCAACCAAAAGGGCAAGACTGCCGTTAAGTTCTTCGAATCCATTGTCTACAGGTTCGGCGTACCGCACATCATCATCATCGACAATGGATTGAACTTTATCTCCAAGGAATTCCAGGACTTCTGCGAAGGCCTCAGGATCAACATCACGTACGCCTCAGTGGCACACCCGCAAACGAACGGGCAAGTGGAAAAGTCCAACGGCCTAATCGGCGCTGGCATCATGAAGCGCCTCATGAGTCCACTCGAACGGAAAGCTGGAGCCTGGACGAAAGAGCTGCCATCAGTCCTATGGAGTTTGCGTACTACGCCAAACAGCTCCACTGGCTACACGTCGTTCTTCATGGTGCACGGAGCCGAAGCCGTGCTACCAGCCGAAGTACGCCACCAGGCCCCCCCGGGTCGTCGCTTAAAGCGAAGCCGAATCCACGGCTGCACTCGAAGATGCCGTGGACACACTCGACGAAGCAAGAGACGTAGCAGCAGCTCGATCAGCGGTGTACCAGCAGAGTCTCCGCAACTACCACATCACTCGTCGAAGGAGACCTCGTCTTGCGACTCAAGCAAGAGCGACCGAAGAAATTCGAGTCGCCATGGGAAGGACCCTACGTCATCACCGAAGTCATCCTAGGTGGCGCCTATCGCCTCAAGCACGTGGAGTCTGGAGTCGCATACTCCAACCCATGGAACATCGCACACTTGCGGCGATTCTAACCATAGCTACCTACCCCTTTTACTTTCAATAAGGCTTTTCAGCCAAGGCTATCCATCCGAACAATGTACTTCCTCCGCTACGATATAAATAAAGCTAAGTGTTCCGCCCCAAAATCTTGTTCTCTACTTGCAACTTTACTTTATGCTACAAACGCACTCGGGGGCTCCCCCCACCTCACGATTTCATCGACGAGGATCACACGTGTACACCTGAGTAGCTGACAACGTCAGGCAAACGAAAAGGACACGCACTCAAACAAAGCACTACGCGCTTACAATAAACAAACCTTTATAACAAAGGGAACAACACGCCCAGTCGAAATATACAAATTTTACATCTATCTCTTTTACAGCTACTACCTATTCTGAAGAATAACTTGAGCACGATGCTCAAACAAATATACTACCTATTTGGCATACTGCCTTACAGCCGCATAATGCGGACGCATATCCCACTCGCCACCATCCGGCCGAAGAGGTGGCCCAGCTGCTACAACAGACAAATCTACATCAGGCCGGTGCAGCCTCACAAGGGACAAAGCAGCCTTCACTCCTGCGACGAGCTGTTGCCACACCAACTCCTTGACATTGCTCACGCTCTGAAACTTAGACAGAAGACCCGCAAGGCTCGTTGGCACGGCATCCAAAGGAAACATGACATGCAACACCGATGCAAGCGACGTCTGCACCTGACGAAGCACCCGTGAAACCTGGTGCACACGATCCTGCACCGTCGCCAGAGCAATGGCACAGTCACGATCCATCCAGAAGAAGCCGCCAGCCTCCATGTCTTGTTGAGTCAAGCAATTGACCCGAACAGCGACACGCTCTTTCTCTTCCCTCGGAGCAAGGTTAGCACCTGCGACACTCGCAGAAAATAAGACGAAAGGCCAGCAGGCGCATCCGAAAATCTGAGCTGCAGCCCGAAACAAAGAACAACTTACATTCAAGCTGCTCAGACAGCCGAAGCAGTACCGCCATCAAGTACTCCTCCCTGGCCGCAGCTGCGCTGTAGGCGAGGTGTCAACAGGGTCAGCACCCGAAGGAACCTAGAACAGCAGAAAAGCAAAGGACACAAACATTCAGACAGTGGTAGAGCACAACTCAGAAGAATTCATTAAGCATATAAAGGCCACTACGTGGCACAATGATTGCGTCCCTCAAAATATTTATAGCAAAAGCAGACTACAAACTATCCTACATCTACAACGCCTAAGACGCGGCACCCTAAGTCGCCTCGGAGCCGGATTGCCTAGACTTGGCCTTCCCCTGCTGCCGCAGTGCATACTCAGACAGCAGATCAATGAGCTTTGGCCCATATCGCTTGCAGCGAGTAGAATAGGAAGCAAAGGCTACCTCGGATCCATCCGCGGTCGTCGGCATCCGGGAGGTGATCTGGGGAAGGTCCAGCTCCGCCCCAGCCGCCAAGGCTATCACCAGCCCGACGGACGCGCCGATGCCCTTCTGCTTGCGCTTGTACGCCACAGGCGCTTCGGCTGACAAAGCCTCCGCCAGGGCGTCCACATCATCAAGGGCCGCGCCCTTGGGGACAAGCTCCTTGTAGAAGCGGCCAAGAACCTCCTACGCCTTGGCAAGGGAGTTGACGACGGTGCTGCAGCGATCTTCGACCGCTACAGTAGCATCATCTAGAGCACTCCCATGCTCCAGAGCGCCGCGGTCAAACTCGATGCCTGCGGCATCTGAGACAAAAAGAGAAGGAATGAAGAAAGTAACACAGAAGAAAGACAAGGAAACGAAAAGACAGAAGCAAAAATAAGGTACTCACCCGAAACAGCCTTGGCAGCAGCCATGAGCTTGCCCGCCACCTCTCTTTCACGCACAGTCGCAGCAGTAGCAAGCTGCTCCTCGCGGTCCGTGGCCTCCCGCTGCAGACGCTCTTTAGCTTCGGCTGCCTCAGCCAGCTCCAGCTCAAGGCGCTCTTTCCCACCGACGGCCGCCTTGGCTTTCTTCTCCGATTGACCAAGGCTCTTCTTGAGAGCGTCGATCTCACGGAGAGAAGTATTATGCTCCTCTGCATTCAAACCAATCAAACGTCAGAAAACAGGACAGGAATAATGGAAAGAAGCACCAAAAGCATACGGGTACCTTGAAGCTGATGGAGACTGGCCTCCAGCAACAGGCGCTCCTGCACCAGTCGCCTGGCCTCCAGCACAAAAGGCTGCAGGAAAAAGAACCACCATTCAGAAAAAAGGACTCGGGGGCTACGCCCAACAGGAGAGAGCAGAATAAAAAGACTCACACGAAAACACTCGGGGGCTCCCCCCGAGACTCGAAGAACAAACTAAGGGAACTCTTTTACACACGCTCGGGGGCTTCCCCCGTGATAGACAACTTACATGATCCAACGGTGATGATGAAGGCCCGCTGGCGAAATTCTGAGGCGCAACCACCTGCACCTCCTACAGAGGAGGGTTCGGAGCAGCACCCCCTGAAGTTGCCACCGTCTGAGGAGGAGGAGACGCAACCTTTGATTCTCCCATCATCTCCCGAGCACCATCGCTGGAGGAGTCGTGGGAGGAGTGCCTGCACACGAAATATTTAGCACAAGCACAAAAGTCAACAGCAAAAAGAAAGCAGTATAAAGTAAACTCACGAGTCCAGCGAGCTCAGGTTGAAGACAGGAGGAGTCCTGCAGACTCTCTTCTCCCCCTTTTTCTCTTCTTTCTTCTCTTCCTACTTTTCTTCCTTCTTCCGCTTTGCTGGCGGGTGCGGCGCTAAAGCCCACACAGGAATGGCAGGAAAAGGAGAGGAAGAGCCTCCATGCCCGTCACTGTGACGCTCAAGGCACAAAGGGTTTCTGGGAGTCGGAGGAGTCGAAGCATCCTAAGACTCGCTGGAGCTCCGCAATCGTTTGCGCGTGTGGTCCTCGCTCGGCTCGCTGGCCTCCTCAGCTGGCGATCGTGTCGAAGGCAGTTCGGACACGAAATCCACCACGTCATTATCCGGCGCATCCGGAAATAATTCGGGCAATGGAGGCACCATGCCCGGCACCTTGAAGCTCTGCAAACAAGAAGGGACTTTGTCAGCAAACAAAGGAAAATAAATACGCAGTCGACAAAAAAGCGCTACGCGCACGAATCTACACCTGTGGAACAGCCAGCGTCGAAGAAAACGGCGGAGTCAGCAACTTCCCCAGGATTTTCTCTCCGGCCTTGAACTTCAGCAGCGAGCAAAGGGTCCTGTCAAGATCCTCCTCGGAGATTTTCTCAGCCGACACCCTCGTCGGATCACGCCGACCAATATAAAGGAACAATGGGTGCACCCTAGCCTGGAGTGGCTGCACCCGACGCTCGAGGAAGGTGCGGATGATAACCACACCATTAACTTCCTTCTCCGGAATCAACTGGAGATCCTCCACCCGATGATATAGCGCCTCTATCTCCGCCTCCTCGCCATCCAAGATCTTGTTTTTCCAAGACCTTTTCGGCTCAATCTTTTGGGAGGGGTCAAAAGGAACAAGACCAAAACCTTTCCCAGGCACTATGGAGTCGCGGATATAAAACCATCGCCTCCGCCAGTACTGGACAGATTCGGACATGGAAAAGGAAAATAAAAGCAGATTGGGACTGAGGGAGATGATGCAACCCCCAATGGGATAAACACCATCCGAACCAGACTGCCTCTTCACGGAATAAAGTTTCCGGAAAAGGCCAAAGTGCGGCTCAATGCCGAGCCAGCACTCGCAGAAAGTGATGAAACAAGCAATGTGAAGAAGAGAATTGGGCGAAAGATGATGCAGCTGGATGCCATAGAGAAAGAGCAGTCCACGGAGAAACTTGTGGACTGGAAAGGAAAACCCACGCATAACGAAGGCGAGAAACATAACCCGTTACCCAGCGGGGGACGGGGGATTACCTCGTTACCGGGGAGTCTGACGGCCTCCCTATCCTGCGGGATCAAGCCCCGCTCGCGAAGCTTGCGGAGATCACTCTCCCGCGTCTCTGATCGCCGCCAACCATCGTCGGTGACACGGGTAGCGGTGGCGCCCTTCTTTCCTCTGGCGGCGCTGGTACCAACCGCAGATGATGACTTCTTCGATTTCCCCATCGTGCTACGGCGGCGCCGGCGGTGAGAGCGCAGAGGGAAGATGGAAATGTGGAAGGAAATTCCAGTGCGTAGCAAGAATCGCTGGAGCACAAGGAGGCAGTGAAAACAAGAACTGATGCGGTGAAAACAAACTGCAGCTTTTCCCAATGATTATAACGACGAGGACGATGCACGGCAGCCGTCCATCCACAAGACCTAACGCCAAAGGCAGATCTGGCCATACACGTGTCAGCATCACAACGAACCGTCGTTACCACGCCGTCCACTACGCACGGAAATCGAGGAGACGCCGTAATTATCTCCACGCCGCGCGTGATGGTCAATTCAAGGTCAGCAAGTGGGACCCACGTTCGTCCAGTCAGGTCATCTCTGGTGCAGCAGACGCTTGAGGTCATTGATCGTCAGCACTGATGTCATCAAAAGCTATACTAGCAACAACTACAAGTTCTTCAGCTTCAAAGCTAAGTGTACTCACTCGAATCTATGATTTGACTTAATACTCGGGGGCTACTCCTATTAGGAGCGCTGGCCACGCACCCGAAAGATGAATAAAAATGAACTGTTTCTTTGAGTCCTACGTCGAGTCTACGACTCCACTACGGACTACTCCCATAGGGAGGATGGATTTAAGCATCCAAAATTTTTTGTGTCCTACGGACTTAACAACTGAACGATGTTTGAACTAAAAGTCTCCGCTCGAGTCGTAGACTCGAACAGACACTCGGGGGCTACTCCCATAGGGAGCGCTGGTCGCGCACCCTATGAATTCTTCGACTGCGATCTTTCGGATCAGCATGCAAAAACTTTTCGGCAACTCTGCCCCAACAAAACGCTGAGTGAGCAATGATCTCCTTGGCCACCCGAAACACCTCCGCGGTGACAAACATTCGGATGCTGTGTCTGCGACACAAAGATAAGACCTACAGATATCATCTGATGGCCTGGCAACGCACACGACTGCGCTCTGCTAGTATGAACCCATGCCAGCAGGCGCGATGAGAAATCCCAACGGACGCGTTGGGTACATCAATTAAAATCACTGGAACTCCACTCCTGTAAGTCCTCCGCGGCATGAGTCGAATTACACCAGCATATGTTCCAGATTCGAGTTGAGGGACTCGAACCTGAAGACGATCGTGTAGTTTCGTCCTAAGACAGTTAACTGACCCTGATCCGTTGGGTAAGTCAGGCACACGCATCAACAATCCCTACACATGAACTATTGGATATACATAGTTGCACCCGAAAGATTGAAGAGTCCTCGGCCGAACCTACGATTCGAATGATCACTCGGGGGCTACTGACATGGTTATACCCCGCGGGTGCATGATCTCATCATACCTGGTCCAGCCCAAGGAAGGCCCACGGCAAATGTACGTCGGCCCATGAAGACTTTCGGGTGGCCCAGGCCCATGACGACTTCGGATCCTTGGGAAGCAAGACTAGAGTAGATAGGAAATTCAAAGGGGTAAAACCCTAGAACCTATAACCGACTAGGTCTATGCCCGAGACCTGCCTAAGTCTATATAAAGGCCAGGAGGGCACGACCTAGATCTATCGACTCATACTTTCGCATACACACCTCCACGCCAGATTGCATCTGCGCACCCCTGTAACCTTCGGTTCTGCCATAATCAAGAGCAGACAAGCAGGAGTAGGGTTTTCCCTCCGGGGGCCTGAACCTGGGTAAACCTTTGTGTCCCCGTGTTGCTTCTTTGCTAACCGTTCCACGATCTCCAGCATCCCCATATTCTCCAAAACTCAAGTCCATAACAATGGACATTGATGAGATCGAACCTCGTCAACTAGACCACCTTACATGGATAATTTCATAACACGGGGATCTCAAACATTTTCGTCTATCCCTGGTGAAAAAGACAAATTCCTGCTGAATCGGCAAGAAGTAGGTCAGATATGAACTACAGGTACATGATCGGATGCTCATGAGTTTTTACAAAAATCATTTTTAGGTTCAAAATATGTTGTTTCATCGTAGATCCACTTCAAGTTTAGCGAGTCTCAGTCCCGAGCTAAGAATCTTTATGCGTGCCGTTTTAAACGGGCAAATAAAATTATGATAATAATCACGACATAGTTTGTGATAAGTTGATATTGACATCATATTTGGATTCCTCTAATTTTTCTAATCAATTTAGACATATTATTTGCCGAATTCCGATTTACAGATTTAAAGATATTAATTATTCCATATTAAATAAAAAATACAAAAAACTCATTATATTTTTATTTGAATTCAATAATATTTTTACTTATTCATTGTTTTTTACTTAAATAATTGCTTGTTATTTCAAAAAATACAACCATATGACATGATGATATAAGAGTTAATAGGAATGATATCATAGTATTGACAACAATAAGTAAATTGCTTTGCGGGAAGAGATTCTCAAGGAACGAGAAAGTTAAGCGTGCTAGAGCTGGAGTAGTGCTAGGATGAGTGACCAAACGAGAACTTTGACTAAGACTACAATTTAATCAATTATTAACAATAAATAGTGTTAAAATGATTAAAGCGAGACATTAAGGAATCAAATAATTCAAAGATTTAAAAAAATAAAAAAATAAAAAATATATTTTAGGCTATGCCGACGGCCAGCTCCGTACGGCCAAGCCATCGGCGTAGCTCCAGGCTGAACCATTAGCGAAGACGGTCGTTGACTGACAAGCGGGGCCCACTGGAAGACGCTATGCCGATGGGGGAGGGCTGTGCCGACGGCCACCGTCGGCACAGGCATGATTAAAGCGAGACATTAAGGAGTCAAATAATTTAAAGATTTAAAAAAATAAAAAATAAAAAATATATTTTAGGCTATGCCGACGGCCTGGCCGTCGGCGTAGCTCCGACGGCGTAGCTCCATTCCTGTGCCGACGGCCAAGCCATCGGCGTAGCTCCAGGCTGAACCGTTAGCGAAGACGGTCGTTGACTGACAAGCGGGGCCCACTGAAAGACGCTATGCCGAGGGGGGAGGGCTGTGCCGACAGCCACGAAGCTGTGCCGACGAGGACGTATGCCGAGGGGGCTACGTCGACGGCCACCGTCGGCACAGCCTGTGCCGACGGCAATTTGGCGCTGTGCCGACGGCAGCCGGCCGTCGGCGTAGCAAATCTTTCCTGTAGTGAGTATGATAGACAGAAGTAAACAATTTTATCAATATGATAAAGTAGTGCAAATTTAGCTACTACTACCTCCGGTCGATATTAGTATTCTTAATTTTGAACCGGATACAAATGCATCTAGTCTAAATATACATACCAATCTAGAAAAGGTTGACAACATTAATATGGAGCGGAGAGAGTACTGATTGTAAGTTGCGCTCTCCATGGATATGATGAAGTATTCTACATGGTGCTGCGTGCTTGTTATAGATATTTTGGGGCCGGTCAAAATTGTACTATGTTAAAACGTCCTATAATTTTATCAGATTCTATCAAACGGCGCTATGACCGCAACATATGTCTTTTATCTGGACTTGGGAGATAATGATTATGCTCCAAGACAACCTTCTGCACCCTCCAAACGCCATCACGAGCAATATTAAGCTGAATAAAGGCATCACAACCAGACCTTGTTATAGCATTTTGTTTCACAGTTTCATGTTTTGAATGAGCCCCTCGTTCCCCTTCACTACTACAAACTATATGTTTCTTATAAATGGTTTTATCTGGTCTCAACTTTGAGTGACGAACTCTTTCTAATGCTAAAACCAATCTTACTGGCATAAATATTGTAAAAATCGTACGCTTCCTCTTCTGACTTGAATGCCATTCCAACTTCAGAAACAATTGATGATTCACAATTGGTATCACACACCTGGAACCATTCAAAGACATATAAAGAGTGCATTAAACTTACTAAACCATGATTTTTTTTGGCACAAAGTAACACGGGGATCAGTTTTGTACCTTCATGGAGGATGTTGTTGAAGCCGAAGCTGTTAACATAGAAGCACTGGATGTTGATCCATGGATCATCATTGTGGCTGTCGAAGTAGAGCCAGCAGATGCTTGCATCGTCTTGTCACTGGCCATGGGCAGAGTGGTGGCCATGGCAAATTGATCGCCGGACAAGTCATGTGAAAAGAAAGAAACTCGCTCTGCGCCCGTGATCATCTCACCACAGGTATGAACTTCGCCGCCGGTGGCATTGGCAGTCCGCTGAACGTTCGAGATCTCCATTGTATTGATCAGCACATGACCGGTGGATGTAGGCGGTACGGCTGCTGCGGCGGTGTACTGGAGGGTGGAGGTCGCTGTCGGCGAACGACCGGTGGACGTAGGCGCTACAGCTGCTATGACAGCGACACACTAGAGGGCAGAGGTCGATGCCGGCGGATGTTCTGCCGACTCCATGCCTTTTCTCGTCTTTCTCAACTGAAGGTTGCAATTATTAACTGCTGAACGTGTCCCTGATATTCCGGTCGACCGGTAAACAGATTTATTTTCCTATACGTTTTATCACAATATGTGTACAGATACCTATGAGATCAGGGATACGGAGCAGTTTAGAGATTGGTGCAGCACGCTGAGTTGTCAACATCTGAGTAGGGGCCTCACGAGAGAGTGCGTGCGGTGCAGTCCTAAAATTTTTTCCTCCGTTTGTTTTGTATTTAACCCATTTTTCCTCTCTAGATAGTGTTCAGAATTAGTTGGTCCCTCGTGTTTAATTACATGGAACTCTCTCCCCCCTCCCCCCACCCCCCCACCCCCCCCCCACACACACACATAAGAGGAGAGCTCCTGAACCGCCGAACCTTAAAGTGATGTACCCCATGTTGCTTAACCCATTTAGTTTTCTTTTGATAATTGTTTAACCTAGAAATTACTTTGATTTGTTACATAGAAATCTAACCTTTATACTTCCATAAATTTTGTAAATAAATATTTCTGGGCTGGTTAAAATTGTACTATCTTATTATGCAATGTAATTTAAAACAAAAGCACGATGATAGACAGAAGTAAACAATTTTATCAAAACGATGATCTGCTTGTAATGCATACGATGAAGTATTTTACATGGTGCTGGGTACTTGTTATAAATATTTTTGGGCCGGTCAAAATTTTACTATCTTAAAACGCCCTACAATTTTATCAATATGATAAAGGCGATCTCCTTGTAATGCATACGAGATGAAATATTCTACATGGTGTTGCGTCCTTTGCTGGCACTCTAAAAACGTTGACTGCTTTGGCGAGTGATGCTACAAAACCTGTTCACTTCAGATAGAAGAATAGATGGCAAGCATATGGGGATCTATCGCTGTCCCCTATGATTCATCCGAATGACCAGAACATACAGATTGAAAACCGTTGGACTTAGGAGGCCCTGACCGCCGACACTGCTCAGCGCTGACCCTGGCCGGCCTCCTATATAAAGAACTCTCTCCGCTGATCCCCTCTCTCCCCTCATCCCGGCTCTCTCTCTCTATCTCTGTGTTCCCCGACGCTAGCTCCTCCCCACCCTTTCTCCCAGCAGCCCACTTGGCTCCACGCCTCCACCTTAGCCATGGCCGTCACCGTCTCCTCCACCGGCGCCCTCCCTCTCACGGACAACAAGAATCGGCTCCTTGTAGACGTTTCCTTCGCTCCCGGAGGGACACACAATAGGTTCGACGTGCTGCAGGACCTTGACCCCGAGGAGGAGATCGCCGCTCCCGCCTCCGCCACCGGCTCCCCCTCCCACGTTGACGCCACCGCCATCAACATCTCCGTCTCCTTCGACGCCACCAACGGCTCCTCCGCGCCACGCCCTAACCAGGATCAGGGCCGACAACGCCCAGAGGCCCTCCAGGAGCATTGCACCGAAGAGGTCGTCCCCGACGGTGGCCGTCGACGGCGTTCGTCCCTCTACTCCGTGGTTCTGGTCTACGGGTTGGCCGCGGTGGTTCTCCTCATCGCCATCCTTCTTACACTTAGAGCGTATGCCGCCACGCCGGGATCTTCTTCCGGCAGCCCCTGGTAGGTACGCCCATCGTCCTTGTTCCCCACCGACCATGCTGGAACGTTCTTTCTTCGAATACAAGAAACCAAGAATCACCAAGAAACCAAGATAAGCAGCCACAAACGCAGAAAAGGAAGAAACGAAGAGCATAACTTCTTGTTTTCTTGCAGTGGCTTCATTGGCCTGGACTGCAGCAGCGTGGCAGCCCTCCCGGATGTGCTAGGGAACTCCAAGGTGGCCTCCGTTCTCCCATGGACGCTCCTGGTGTTCTACCGCGTGTTTCTTGGCTCTCCAAGTGGACTCTCTCCGTGAAAGATTTTGAGTCGACGAGTCGACGACTGTGTTTGTAGTTTAGCCATTTTTTTCGTTTTTTTAGTTCGAACCATGCATATGTGTTTGCAGGAACTCGATGCTGAGAACTTGATTCATACTATGTTTTTTCAGTAGTCATTTTCGACTATAGAGTTCATCAAATTTTCAACCACGCATGTAATTTTCGAGAAGGAGAAAGATCGCATAAGATTTTGTTCTCAATGACACTACAATTTTCGCTTGTAAATTCCAATTTACACAACATTATTTTAGCAATTGTGTGAGGTGGCCTGGTCTGGTCTCACAAGATGATGCCTTGGCGCTCACAAATTAAATGTATATGTCGCTCGAAACTTGGCACTCCACATTATCTAGTCATAAGAGGAAAAACACTTGCCGAAACAAACTCCGATGAATGCTTATCCAGAACCTACTAAAATGTTATATTGCCGATGCATATTTGAAATTGATTATCTATAATCCAAATGAACAATGCCCATTTTTCTTAAGGAAACACTAGTAGAAAACAGGCTATCCATTCGTGCCCCCAAACTGCATTAGTCCCAGTTGCGCCATGAACCTGGACTAATGCTGGCATGCGTCCAGGTTCAAGTGGGCACGGGGGCTGAAGCCATGCGTCCCGGTTGGTAGGGGTGTATACGTCCCGGTTTATAACACAAACCGAGACTAAAGTGTGGGCGCCAGACACGTGGCCTCCCACACACTTTTAGTCTCGATTTGTGTTATAAACCGGGACGTATTAGCCAGCCCTCTATAAATACGACGCCCCAGCCCTCTTCCTCCCCTCTGTTTTTTCTTGGTGGAAGGTGTGAGAGGTGTGCTAGTTTATTTTTTTTCCTATGCATGCATGCGAGGTGTTTGATGAAATATTTGAGTTAATGATCTCGTTCAATTTCTCACAGAACAAAAATATAGGAGGTGCCCGAGACGCACTTGATCTTTCTCCTCTTTATTTCCCTCGATCGAGGTTAACAATCTTATCTTTTCTCTGTCATTGATACAATGCATGAATCGATGTGAATTGGTCATTTCACTATTTATGATGTTCTGTTTTTGATAAACTTAATTATATGATGCAGATGAATGGTCGGGAATGGATGTACAGTGACCGGCGTGAACCCGGGTACATTAAAGGCGTGGATAAATTTATCGATGTGGCCACGGCAAACAAAGAGAATGGTTTTATCCGTTGTCCATGTGTTCAATGTCGGAACAACAAGGACTACTCTTCCTCAAAAATTATTTGTGGCCACCTGGTTATGAAAGGTTTCATGCCCAGCTATAATTGCTGGACCAAGCACAGGGAAAGAGGGGTTATGATGGAAGACAATGAAGAAGAAGATGATGATAACAACTATCATCATATGTTTCCTGAATAAAGTGATAATGCAATGGAAGACAATAAAGAGGAAGGAGGTGAAGAACGGGCATCAGATGAGCCCGCTGATAAACTTGGGGAGTCATTTCTGATGCGAAGCGAGACTGTGAAACAAAAAAGGAGAAGTTTAAGTTAGAGGGCATGTTAGAAGATCATAAGAAATTGTTGTACCCAAATTGTGAAGATGGCAGCACAAAGCCGGGTACCACACTGAAATTGCTGCGATGGAAGGCAGAGTGTGGTCTAACTGACTCCTCATTTGAAAAGATGCTGAAAATAATGAAGCCAGAGTTTCCAAAGCATAACGAACTTCCAAAGAGTACGTACGAAGCAAAGAAGACTCTCTGCCCTCTAGGATTAGATTTGCAGAAGGTACATGCATGCATTAATGACTGCATCCTCTACCGCGGTAAGGAGTATGAGAATTTAGGTAAATGCCTGGTATGCAATGCATTGCGGTATAAGATCAGACGAGATGACCCTGGTGATGTTGAGGAAGAGCCCCTCCGGAAGAGGGTTCCTGCTAAGGTTATATGGTTTGCTCCTATAATACCAAGGTTGAAACGCATGTTCAGAAACAAAGAGCATGCCAGGTTGTTGTGATGGCACAAAGAAGACCGTAAGAAAAACGGGAAGTTGAGACACCCTGCTGATGAGTCGTAGTGGAGAAAAATCGAGAGAGACTTCCCGGACTTTGCAGGTGACGCAAGGAACTTATGGTTTGGTCTAAGTACGGATGGCATGAATCCTTTTGGGGAGCAGAGCTGCAGTCACAACACCTGGCCTGTGACTCTATGTATCTACAACCTTCCTCCTTGGTTGTGCATGAAGCGTAAGTTCATTATGATGCCAGTACTCATCCAAGGCCCAAAGCAACCAGGCAACGACATTGATGTGTACCTAAGACCATTAGTTGAAAACCAGGTGTACATGCATGGGATGAGAACAAACATGAGCCATTTGACCTACGAGGGTTGATTTTCGTAACCATCAATGATTGGCCTGCTCTTAATAACTTTTCAGGATAGACAAACAAGAGATATAAGGCATGCAAGCACTGTTTAGATAAGACTGAAGGTACATATTTGCATAAATACAAGAAGGTTGTGTATCTAGCGAATCGACGATTTCTTTCGACCAATCATCCCGTAAGAAAGGCAAGCATTTCAAAGGTGAGGCAGATCACCGGAAGAAGCCTGAACTCCCTGCTGGTGATGATGTATTTGGTATAGTCAAGGACATAGAAGTAATCTTTAGAAAGGGTCCCGACGGTCAGTCAGTTCCGAACGTCGTCGCTACCGGACACGCACCCATGTGGAAGAAGAAATCTATATTTTGGGAGCTGCCATATTGGAAAGTCCTACGTGCCCGCTCTTCAATCGACGTGATGCACATGACGAAGAATCTTTGCGTGAACCTTCTAGGATTCCTAGACGTGTATGGAAAGACAAAAGATACACCAGAAGCACGGGAGGACCAGCAAATTATGAAAGACCCAAAGAACATGCATACACAGAACAAGACGGATAAAGGGTGTCACTTAAGTCGTGCCAACTATGCTCTTACCAAAGCAGAGAAGGAAATCTTTTTTGAACTCCTTACAGTATCAAGGTGCCATCTGGCTTCTCATATAATATAAAGGGGATAATAAATATGGAAGAGAAAAGGTTCCAAAACCTGAAGTCTCATGACTGTCACGTGATTATGACGCAGTTTCTTCCGATTGCATTGAGGGGGCTTCTACCAGAAAATGTTCGAGTACCCATTGTGAAGCTGTGTGCATTCCTCAATGCAATATCTCAGAAGGTAATCAATACAGATATTCTTCCAAGGTTACAAAAGGATGTGGTACAATGTCTTGTTAGTTTTGAGTTGGTGTTCCCACAATCCTTCTTCAATATTATGACGCATCTCCTGGTTCACCTAGTGGAAGAGATTGCCATTCTCGGTCCTGTATTTCTGCACAATATGTTCCCCTTTCAAAGGTTCATGGGAGTCTTAAAGAAATATGTTCATAACCGTGCTAGACCAGAAGGAAGCACCTCCAAGGGAGATGGAACAGAGGAAGTCATTGAATTTTGTGTTGACTTTATTCCATACCTTAAGCCGATTAGTGTTGCTGACTCACGGCATGAGGGAAGACTAAGTGGAAAAGGAAAGCTGGGAAAGAAAGCAATGATATGTAGGGACGGGGATTCTTTCACTAAAGCACACTACACAGTTCTACATAATTCCACCTTGGCAGCTCCGTATATCAAGGAACACAATAATATTGTACGCTCCAAAAACCCGGGGAAGCCTGACTCATGGATTACAGATGAACACATGAAGTCTTTCGGCGGTTGGATGCAGACACATATCTTGAATGACACCACTGTTGGAGATCAGCTATACTTGTTGGCCGCGTCACCATCTTCTACTATATTGAATTTCCAAGAGTACGAAATAAATGGGAATACATTCTACACGATGGACCAAGATAAAAAGAGCACCAACCAAAACAGTGGTGTCCGCTTTGATGCAACATACGATAATGGGAAAAAGGACACATACTATGGTTACATAGAGGATATATGGGAACTTGACTATGGAGTCTCTTTT
This sequence comes from Avena sativa, assembly GCA_916181665.1. NCBI lineage: Eukaryota > Viridiplantae > Streptophyta > Magnoliopsida > Poales > Poaceae > Avena > Avena sativa. The sequence goes on from OV702283.1 coordinate 106,395,382, forward strand.
AAGGTCCCTTTGTTTCGCTACAAATGGGTCAACCTGAATGGGGAAGGGGTAAAGATAGACCAGTTGTACGGAATGACAGTAGTGGATCTCAACAATATTGCTTACAGAGATGAACCATTCGTCCTAGCCAATGATTTGTCTCAGGTTTTATATGTGTAGGACATGTCCTCCAGACCAAAAAAAAAGAAAAAATAAGCAAACAAATACATCATATGATGAGCCAAAGTGTCACATAGTTCTTTTAGGAAAAAGAAACATCGTGGGAATCGAGGACAAAACAGACATGTCAGAAGATTATAATAAGTTTGATGAAATTCCGCCCTTCACAGTGAAAATTGACCCAAGCATTCCGTTAATTAAAGAAGATGCTCCATGGTTACGTCTGAAGAGATCATAAGGAAGGACATACGCTAAGTTCATGCTCATGTTGTGTACCTCTAGTTCATGTCTAGCCGGTCGACTGCATATTGTGAACCTAAATGCCATGAGACATGATAGCTCATTTTGTGAAGGATATTTTATGATGTTTACAATTTTCCAAGTTTAATAAATGTATTGAGTGTAGTGAGTATGATAGACAGAAGTAAACAATTTTATCAATATGATAAACTAGTGCAAATTTAGCTACTACTACCTCCGGTCGATATTAGTATTCTTAATTTTGAACCGGATACAAATGCATCTAGTCTAAATATACATACCAATCTAGAAAAGGTTGACAACATTAATATGGAGCGGAGAGAGTACTGATTGTAAGTTGCGCTCTCCATGGATATGATGAAGTATTCTACATGGTGCTGCGTGCTTGTTATAGATATTTTGGGGCCGGTCAAAATTGTACTATGTTAAAACGTCCTATAATTTTATCAGATTCTATCAAACGGCGCTATGACCGCAACATATGTCTTTTATCTGGACTTGGGAGATAATGATTATGCTCCAAGACAACCTTCTGCACCCTCCAAACGCCATCACGAGCAATATTAAGCTGAATACAGGCATCACAACCAGACCTTGTTATAGCATTTTGTTTCACAGTTTCATGTTTTGAATGAGCCCCTCGTTCTCCTTCACTACTACAAACTATATGTTTCTTATAAACGGTTTTATCTGGTCTCAACTTTGAGTGACGAACTCTTTCTAATACTAAAACCAATCTTACTGGCATAAATATTGTAAAAATCGTACGCTTCCTCTTCTGACTTGAATGCCATTCCAACTTCAGAAACAATTGATGATTCACAATTGGTATCACACACCTGGAACCATTCAAAGACATATAAATAGTGCATTAAACTTACTAAACCATGATTTTTTTTGGCACAAAGTAACACGGGGATCAGTTTTGTACCTTTATGGAGGATGTTGTTGAAGCCGAAGCTGTTAACATAGAAGCACTGGATGTTGATCCATGGATCATCATTGTGGCTGTCGAAGTAGAGCCAGCAGATGCTTGCATCGCCTTGTCACTGGCCATGGGCAGAGTGGTGTCCATGGCAAATTGATCGCCGGACAAGTCATGTGAAAATAAAGAAACTCGCTCTGCGCCCGTGATCATCTCACCACAGGTATGCACTTCGCCGCCGGTGGCATTGGCAGTCCGCTGAACGTCCGGGATCTCCATTGTATTGATCAGCACATGACCGGTGGATGTAGGCGGTACGGCTGCTGCGGCGGTGTACTGGAGGGTGGAGGTCGCTGTCGGCGAACGACCGGTGGACGTAGGCGCTACAGCTGCTATGACAGCGACACACTAGAAGGCAGAGGTCGATGCCGGCGGATGTTCTGCCGACTCCATGCCTTTTCTCGTCTTTCTCAACTCAAGGTTGCAATTATTAACTGCTGAACGTGTCCCTGATATTCCGGTCGACCGGTAAACAGATTTATTTTCCTATACGTTTTATCACAATATGTGTACAGATACCTATGAGATCAGGGATACGGAGCAGTTTAGAGATTGGTGCAGCACGCTGAGTTGTCAACATCTGAGAAGGGGCCTCACGAGAGAGTGCGTGCGGTCCAGTACTAGAAAATTTTCCTCCGTTTGTTCTGTATTTAACCCATTTTTCCTCTCTAGATAGTGTTCACAATTAGTTGGTCCCTCGTGTTTAATTACATGGAACTCTCTCCCCCCTCCCCCCACCCCCCCCCCCCCCACACACACACACACACATAAGAGGAGAGCTCCTGAACCGCCGAACCTTAAAGTGATGTACCCCATGTTGCTTAACCCATTTAGTTTTCTTTTGATAATTGTTTAACCTAGAAATTACTTTGATTTGTTACATAGAAATCTAACCTTTATACTTCCATAAATTTTGTAAATAAATATTTCTGGGCCGGTTAAAATTGTACTATCTTATTATGCAATGTAATTTAAAACAAAAGCACGATGATAGACAGAAGTAAACAATTTTATCAAAACGATGATCTGTTTGTAATGCATACGATGAAGTATTTTACATGGTGCTGGGTACTTGTTATAAATATTTTTGGGCCGGTCAAAATTGTACTATCTTAAAACGCCCTACAATTTTATCAATATGATAAAGGCGATCTCCTTGTAATGCATACGAGATGAAATATTCTACATGGTGCTGCGTCCTTTGCTGGCACTCTAAAAACGTTGACTGCTTTGGCGAGTGATGCTACAAAACCTGTTCACTTCAGATAGAAGAATTGATGGCAAGCATATGGGGATCTATCGCTGTCCCCTATGATTCATCCGAATGACCAGAACATACAGATTGAGAACCGTTGGACTTAGGAGGCCCTGACCGCCGACACTGCTCAGCGCTGACCCTGGCCGGCCTCCTATATAAAGAACTCTCTCCACTGATCCCCTCTCTCCCCTCATCTCGGCTCTCTCTCTCTATCTCTGTGTTCCCCGACGCTAGCTCCTCCCCACCCTTTCTCCCAGCAGCCCACTTGGCTCCACGCCTCCACCTTAGCCATGGCCGTCACCGTCTCCTCCACCGGTGCCCTCCCTCTCACGAACAACAAGAATCGGCTGCTTGTAGACGTTTCCTTTGCTCCCGGAGGGACACACAATAGGTTCGACGTGCTGCAGGACCTCGACCCCGAGGAGGAGATCGCCGCTCCTGCCTCCGCCACCGGCTCCCCCTCCCACGTTGACGCCACCGCCATCAACATCTCCGTCTCCTTCGACGCCACCAACGGCTCCTCCGCGCCACGCCCTAACCAGGATCAGGGCCGACAACGCCCAGAGGCCCTCCAGGAGCATCGCGCCGAAGAGGTCGTCCCCGACGGTGGCCGTCGACGGCGTTCGTCCCTCTACTCCGAGGTTCTGGTCTACGGGTTGGCCGCGGTGGTGCTCCTCATCGCCATCCTTCTTACACTTAGAGCGTATGCCGCCACGCCGGGATCTTCTTCCCGCAGCCCCTGGTAGGTACGCCCATCGTCCTTGTTCCCACCGACCATTCTGGAACGTTCTTTCTTCGAATACAAGAAACCAAGAATCACCAAGAAACCAAGATAAGCAGCCACAAACGCAGAAAAGGAAGAATCGAAGAGCATAACTTCTTGTTTTCTTGCAGAGGCTTCATTGGCCTGGACTGCAGCAGCGTGGCCGCCCTCCCGGATGTGCTAGGGAACTCCAAGGTGGCCTCCGTTCTCCCATGGACGCTCCTGGTGTTCTACCGCGTGTTTCTTGGCTCTCCAAGTGGACTCTCTCCGTGAAAGATTTTGAGTCGACGAATCGACGACTGTGTTTGTAGTTTAGCCATTTTTTTCGTTTTTTTAGTTCGAACCATGCATATGTGTTTGCAGGAACTCGATGCTGAGAACTTGATTCATACTATGTTTTTTCAGTAGTCATTTTCAACTATAGAGTTCATCAAATTTTCAACCACACATGTAATTTTCGAGAAGGAGAAAGATCGCATAAGATTTTTGTTCTCAATGACACTACAATTTTCGCTTGTAAATTCCAATTTACACAAAATTATTTTAGCAATTGTGTGAGGTGGCCTGGTCTGGTCTCACAAGATGATGCGTTGGCGCTCACAAATTAAATGTATATGTCGCTCGAAACTTGGCACTCCACATTATCTAGTCATAAGAGGAAAAACACTTGCCGAAACAAACTCCGATGAATGCTTATCCGGAACCTACTAAAATGTTATATTGCCGATGCATATTTGAAATTGATTAGCTATAATCCAAATGAACAATGCCCATTTTTCTTAAGGAATCACTAGTAGAAAACAGGCTATCCATTCGTGCCCCCAAACTGCATTAGTCCCAGTTGCGCCATGGACCTGGACTAATGCTGGCATGTGTCCAGGTTCAAGTGGGCACGGGGGCTGAAGCCATGCGTCCCGGTTGGTAGGGGTGTATACGTCCCGGTTTATAACACAAACCGAGACTAAAGTGTGGGCGCCAGACACGTGGCCTCCCACACACTTTTAGTCCTGATTTGTGTTATAAACCGGGACATATGAGCCAGCCCTCTATAAATACGACGCCCCAGCCCTCTTCCTCCCCTCTGTTTTTTTTCGGTGGAAGGTGTGAGAGGTGTGCTAGTTTATTTTTTTCCTATGCATGCATGCGAGGTGTTTGATGAAATATTTGAGTTAATGATCTCGTTCAATTTCTCACAGAACAAAAATATAGGAGGTGCCCGAGACGCACTTGAGCTTTCTCCTCTTTATTTCCCTCGATCGAGGTTAACAATCTTATCTTTTCTCTGTCATTGATACAATGCATGAATCGATGTGAATTGGTCATTTCACTATTTATGATGTTCTGTTTTTGATAAACTTAATTATATGATGCAGATGAATGGTCGGGAATGGATATACGGTGACCGGCGTGAACCCGGGTACATTAAAGACGTGGATAAATTTATCGATGTGGCCACGGCAAACAAAGAGAATGGTTTTATCCGTTGTCCATGTGTTCAATGTCGGAACAACAAGGACTACTCTTCCTCAAAAATTATTTGCGGCCACCTGGTTATGAAAGGTTTCATGCCCAGCTATAATTGCTGGACCAAGCACAGGGAAAGAGGGGTTATGATGGAAGACAATGAAGAAGAAGATGATGATAAAAACTATCATCATATGTTTCCTAAATAAAGTGATACTGCAATGGAAGACAATAAAGAGGAAGGAGGTGAAGAACGGGCATCAGATGAGCCCGCTGATAAACTTGGGGAGTCATTTCTGATGCGAAGCGAGACTGTGAAACAAAAAAGGTGAAGTTTAAGTTAGAGGGAATGTTAGAAGATCATAAGAAATTATTGTACCCAAATTGTGAAGATGGCAGCACAAAGCCGGGTACCACACTGAAATTGCTGCGATGGAAGGCAGAGTGTGGTCTAACTGACTCCTCATTTGAAAAGATGCTGAAAATAATGAAGCCAGAGTTTCCAAAGCATAACGAACTTCCAAAGAGTACGTACGAAGCAAAGAAGACTCTCTGCCCTCTAGGATTAGATTTGCAGAAGATACATGCATGCATTAATGACTGCATCCTCTACCGCGGTAAGGAGTATGAGAATTTAGGTAAATGCCTGGTATGCAATGCATTGCGGTATAAGATCAGACGAGATGACCCTGGTGATGTTGAGGAAGAGCCCCTCCAGAAGAGGGTTCCTGCTAAGGTTATATGGTTTGCTCCTATAATACCAAGGTTGAAACGCATGTTCAGAAACAAAGAGCATGCCAGGTTGTTGTGATGGCACAAAGAAGACCGTAAGAAAGACAGAAAGTTGAGACACCCTGCTGATGAGTCGTAGTGGAGAAAAATCGAGAGAGACTTCCCGGACTTTGCAGGTGACGCAAGGAACTTATGGTTTGGTCTAAGTACGGATGGCATGAATCCTTTTGGGGAGCAGAGCTGCAGTCACAGCACCTGGCCTGTGACTTTATGTATCTACAACCTTCCTCCTTGGTTGTGCATGAAGCGTAAGTTCATTATGATGCCAGTACTCATCCAAGGCCCGAAGCAACCAGGCAACGACATTGATGTGTACCTAAGGCCATTAGTTGAAAACCAGGTGTACATGCGTGGGATGAGAACAAACATGAGCCATTTGACCTACGACGATTTCTTTTGACCAATCATCCCATAAGAAAGAAAGGCAAGCATTTCAAAGGTGAGGCAGATCACCGGAAGAATCCTGAACTCCCTGCTGGTGATGATGTATTTGGTATAGTCAAGGACATAGAAGTAATCTTTGGAAAGGGTCCCGACGGTCAGTCAGTTCCGAACGTCGTCGCTACCGGACACGCACCCATGTGGAAGAAGAAATCTATATTTTGGGAGCTGCCATATTGGAAAGTCCTACGTGCCCGCTCTTCAATCGACGTGATGCACATGACGAAGAATCTTTGCGTGAACCTTCTAGGATTCCTAGACGTGTATGGAAAGACAAAAGATACACCAGAAGCACGGGAGGACCAGCAAATTATGAAAGACCCAAAGAACATGCATACACAGAACAAGACGGATAAAGGGTGTCACTTAAGTCGTGCCAACTATGCTCTTACCAAAGCAGAGAAGGAAATCTTTTTTGAAGTCCTTACAGTATCAAGGTGCCGTCTGGCTTCTCATATAATATAAAGGGTATAATAAATATGGAAGAGAAAAGGTTCCAAAACCTGAAGTCTCATGACTGTCACGTGATTATGACGCAGTTTCTTCCGATTGCATTGAGGGGGCTTCTACCAGAAAATGTTCGAGTACCCATTGTGAAGCTGTGTGCATTCCTCAATGCAATATCTCAGAAGGTAATCAATACAGATATTCTTCCAAGGTTACAAAAGGATGTGGTACAATGTCTTGTTAGTTTTGAGTTGGTGTTCCCACAATCCTTCTTCAATATTATGACGCATCTCCTGGTTCACCTAGTGGAAGAGATTGCCATTCTCGGTCCTGTATTTCTGCACAATATGTTCCCCTTTCAAAGGTTCATGGGAGTCTTAAAGAAATATGTTCATAACCGTGCTAGACCAGAAGGAAGCACCTCCAAGGGAGATGGAACAGAGGAAGTCATTGAGTTTTGTGTTGACTTTATTCCAGACCTTAAGCCGATTGGTGTTGCTGACTCACGACATGAGGGAAGACTAAGTGGAAAAGGAAAGCTGGGAAAGAAAGCAATGATATGTAGGGACGGGGATTCTTTCACTAAAGCACACTACACAGTTCTACATAATTCCACCTTGGCAGCTCCGTATATCAAGGAACACAATAATATTGTACGCTCCAAAAACCCGGGGAAGCCTGACTCATGGATTACAGATGAACACATGAAGTCTTTCGGCGGTTGGATGCAGATACATATCTTGAATGACACCACTGTTGGAGATCAGCTATACTTGTTGGCCGCGTCACCATCTTCTACTATATTGAATTTCCAAGGGTACGAAATAAATGGGAATACATTCTACACGATGGACCAAGATAAAAAGAGCACCAACCAAAACAGTGGTGTCTGCTTTGATGCAACATACGATAATGGGAAAAAGGACACATACTATGGTTACATAGAGGATATATGGGAACTTGACTATGGAGTCTCTTTTAAGGTCCCTTTGTTTCGCTACAAATGGGTCAACCTGAATGGGGAAGGGGTAAAGATAGACCAGTTGTACGGAATGACAACAGTGGATCTCAACAATATTGCTTACAGAGATGAACCATTCGTCCTAGCCAATGATTTGTCTCAGGTTTTCTATGTGAAGGACATGTCCTCCAGACCAAAAAAAAGAAAAAATAAGCAAACAAATACATCATATGATGAGCCAAAGTGTCACATAGTTCTTTTAGGAAAAAGAAACATCGTGGGAATCAAGGACAAAACAGACATGTCAAAAGATTATAATAAGTTTGATGAAATTCCGCCCTTCATAGTGAAAATTGACCCAAGCATTCCGTTAATTAAAGAAGATGCTCCATGGTTACGTCTGAAGAGATCATAAGGAAGGACATACGCTAAGTTCATGCTCATGTTGTGTACCTCTAGTTCATGTCTAGCCGGTCGACTGCATATTGTGAACCTAAATGCCATGAGACATGATAGCTCATTTTGTGAAGGATATTTTATGATGTTTGCAATTTTCCAAGTTTAATAAATGTATTGAGTGTTAGTCCCGGTTTGTGGCTTGACCGGGACTATATATAGGGGGGCCTTTAGTCCCAATTTTGTAGTCTCGGTTTTTAATATTAATAAATGTCTTGAGTGTTAGTCCCATTTTGTGGCTGGACCGGGACTAAAGGGAGCCTTTAGTACCGATTCGTAGAATGACTTTCCCGAACTATGAAGAAGTTGTCCCGATTCGTACTTACCATTAAGATCTGATCTCCAAATGCGCGTGGTCACATATTAGGGAGTGCCTCTATGACCAGTTTCTTGGAGATGCCGGAGGACTAGGCTCCGGCGGCATCTCCATGAAACTGGCTGTAGTGGTGTCCCTGCTCTCGCACACCATCTTGCAGCTTGTAACTTCTCTAACTAGATCAATACGCCTAGGAGCTAACTAGCTAGTTTCACATATTAGGGAGTGCATCTATGGACAGCTTGTTGGAGATGCCGGAGGACTAAGCTCCGGCGGCATCTCTCTCAAGCTGGCCGTAGTGGTGTCCCTGCTCTTGAAAACCATCTTGGAGATGCCTCAATCTGGCTGGAGGACTGGACTCACAAGGATGCCTATTTATAGTACAAGCAGCTCGGCATAGTGTCGACACTCACGACATAATGTCGACAGTCGCCCCTATTATTAGTGCTGACACATGTTTTGTCCCGGTTGGTGTCTCCAACCGGGACTAAAGGTTCATCTTTAGTCCCGGTTGGTGACACCATCCGGACAAGGTACAAGCCGCACGAATAATGTCGATACTCACCCCTATCATTAGTGCTGCCTGGCGCAGTCTGCCGAAATCCCTCCAACCGGGACTAAAGATGAACCCTTTCCCTCTATTTATAGGTATTTCCCTGTATTTATAGGTCGCCCACCTCAGCCTGCCTATCATGTTCGAGGTTTCAGGGCTTTCGGCCCAAATGACCGATGTTATGTGCTGAATCACGGCATAATTTTTGATACTGTGCCCATATTATGCATGCATGTGGACATTGGGATGGACAACAATGTTGCAGGAGGAAGTTTTCCTTTTCGTCGCACGGAAAAGCCATTTTCGATTTTCCAAGCGCAAAAAACGGTTCGTTTTGTGAAGCAACCACCAAAATGCTGTTTTAGAATGCTACCGTCCTATTTTTCTAAAATACTAGACCACCTTGCACTACTAGGAACAAGCCCATCAGTGGCGCACCATTTTGGGACTTCTGTGGCGCATATGGGATACGCCACTGTTATCTCGCCACTAAAGTTAGTTCTGTGGCGCATATTGAAATGTGCCACAGAAGTGTGAAAAACTTCTGTGGCGCATATTGCCAAAATGCGCCACAGAAGTCCCGAACCAGATCGCAAACTTCTATGGTGCATTTGTCCAATATGCGCCACAGAAGTTTTTTTCAAATTTCAAAAAAAAAACCTGGCCAGATCTGGCCGGAGGTGGTGCTCGCTGGAGGTGGGGGTCGCCGATGGAGGAGAGAAGGAGGTCACTGGTGGAGTAGGTGGAGGTCGTCGGTTGAGGAGAGGAGGAGGCAACCGGAGGAGGAGGAGCTCGCCGGAGGAGGAGCTCGCCGGGGTGGAGGATGAGGGAGGTGGAAGGAGGAGGAGCTCACCGGGCTAGAGGAGGAGGGAGGTGGGAGGAGGAGGAGGAGGAGCTCACCGGGGTGGAGGAGGGAAGATCTCACCGGGGTGGTGGTGGAGGAGGAGGAGAAGCTCACCGGGATGGAGGAGAAGGAGGAGGAGGAGGATCTCACCGGGGTGGAGGAGGAGGAGGAGGAGAAGGTGAGGAGAATGAGAGAAGAAGGTGAGGAGGGGAAGGGTGGAGGAGTGGAGTAGTATAAGAGAGGGAGAAGGGGCGGGATTCAAATTTCGAATTTTGGCCAAGACTTCTGTGGCGCATATGGAAGAAATGCGCCACAGAAGTTTGTCCTCCTTTTTTATTTTTTTGCACGAAAAAACGGTCTTTTGCCCGTAACTTTTTACTCTTTTCGAATTTTGAAACTCTAAATAATCGCTAAACGACCGAAGGTGGTTGCGAGCGAATGCGAAATCTCGTTCCCGTCATTTTGGTATATTATACGTATTTTTCCGACATCGTATGCAAAAGTTATGGCCGTTTTACCGTGGCATAAACTTTTTTCGTATAAAAAGTCCAAATGCATGTTTGTTAATTTTCCTACAAACTAGACCATATTACCAATCACTGAATGAAAGGATTTTACTTGGGGGGGGGGTAGAATCTGTTTTTCCTTCACAAACTTCTGTGGCGCATGCCTCTATATGCGCCATAGAAGATGAACTTCAGTGGCGCATATGATCATATGCGCCACAGAATGTTGGTCAGAGTACAGTCAATGAGATTCTGTGGTAGGGTCCACCCGAGCTTTCTGTGGCGCATATGTCCATATGCGCCACAGAAGTTGGAACTTCTGTGGCGCATTTCATCAAATGCGCCACTGGACAACTTTTGTGGCGCATGGTTAGAACCATGCGCCACAGAAGGTCTGTCTATCTATAGCTAGTTTCCTAGTAGTGTTACATGGACTATCTCTCAATCGGGATATCTCAAAACTTTCCGTCCATCCCGGGTAAAAAGGACAAATGTCTACCGAATCGGCAGGAAATGGGTCCGATTTGTACTACAGGTATATGATCTAACGCCCGTGATTTTTTGCAAAAATCATTTTTAGACTCGCAATATGTGGTTTATTCAGAGATCTAATGCAAGTTCTAACGATGCTCGTCCCCTATCTTCATGCATGCCGGTTCGACCTTAGTTCGAAAAGGGAAAAATTCAAAACGGGCATAAGAAATTCAAAAAAAGTCCGAACAATGTAAATCCTTCACGTGGTGTCATATGATTTGACATAGTTGCAACAAAAAATACCATACTTGGTATATTGATCATGTCTCGAAAAAAACTTCACAAAATGACCTATCATGTTCGAGGTTTCATGGCTTTCGGTCCAAATGACTGATGTTATGTGCTGAATCGTGGCATAGTTTGTAATACTGTGCCCATATTATGCATGCATGTGGACATTGGGATGGATAACAATGTTGCAGGACGAAGTTTGCCTTTTCATCGCACGGAAAAGCCATTTTCCATTTTCCGAGCGCAAAAAACGGGTCATTTTGTGAAGCAACCACCAAAATGCTGTTTCAGAATGCTACCGTACTGTTTTTCTAAAATAATAGACCACCTTAAATGGACTATCTCCCAAACGGGACATCTCAAAAATTTCCATCCATCCCGGGTAAAAAGGACCAATGTTTGTCGAATCGGTAGGAAAAAATAAGACTCTCCGCTCCCGGGAGGGAGAGCTGACTCAGCACCTCCAGAGCATCTCGGAGATGGTGGTTAGTAAGTTCTTCTGCTTCCTTCCCTCGTCGTACCATGGTTAATTGAATCGAATCTTGCCACTCACTCCCGCCTTTGGTTGCAGCTCTTTACCCTGAGTGGACCGAGATGGCTCTGGAGAAGGTGCCTGCGGAGGAGGCTGGCCGCGACCTGACCGCCTTGGATCGGGTTAAGGTGCTGGTAGAGGAGAGAAATGGTCTTCGTGCCGTTGGCAACGACCTCTTACACTATATCTGGCCGGAGGCGGGTGATCTGCATGACATCGCCAGCTTAGCTGTTGCCTTGTCTCGTGGCATCGACGTGCTAGAGATCCACAAGGAGTGGGCGGCCTGAGGCGGTGTGGAGATGGATCTGGCCTTGGTGAAGTCATGGTATCCGGGGGCTGATCTCAGTGTGCTCACTCGTGGTTTTCGTCTTGGGACCAGTTACGAGGGCCTCCGCGACAGCATTCCGGCGATCTGGTCTTGTGGGGTGAAGATTGGCACCTACGTGGACCTAGAGCGTGATTTCCGTGACCCCGCCAAGCCATTGCCATTTCACTGGATCCCGGCGCTCTAGAATCCCACCGTCATTGCCTCTACCAGCCAAGCTCCTGCAGCCGATGCTGATGCTCCTCCGGCCGGTCCGTCTCGTGCTCCTGCTACTGATGCTGATGCTCCCTCTGCCGCTCCGGCTCCAGAACCTTGATCCCTAGTATGCCAGGTGTATTTGTCGAACTAGATTTTTGTTGGTGCTACAATTTGGATAGCCTTTGTTGTTAGACTTTGAATTGTGCACGGAACCTTCATGTTCCGCTAAATGCATTGGTGCCCCTTTCCGTCTTGAGCTCAATCCGCCTTGGTTGTTTGTTATTGGTGTGTTTTCCTTTACGCCTTTCTTGGTTGTAATTCTTGGAACTTGAGCCAGCTGGGCCGGCCAGCCGGGTCGAAGCTTTTTGCCGTCTCGACTTAGTGTTGATGCGTGCGTGGGAGCGCTCCCACAGGGTGTAGTCCCCGAGGTTCGGCCGGCTGGGGTAGCCAGCCGGGTCGAAGCTCTTTGCCACCTTATTTCCTATCAAGTTGTAGCTCGTGCCGTGCAAAACATAGCATTGTTTTGGGTTAGTTTCATTGTGCGTTAGTTTGTTTGTAGTTATGATGAAATGCAAGTGAAGGGTGCCCTTTTCGAGGTAGTCCATTAGCAACTCCTCTTTTCTCAGTGAGGATTGGCCTTTCGAGCGTTATCCTTGCCGACCATCAGCCGGGTTGCGGTCTGCAGCCGGAACTGAAGGAATAGCTGAGCTGGCGTGCCTCGTGATACTTCGGTTCACTGTTGTTGGCTTAGCTTGTGCAGGCGCTACTGGTTCGCCTGGACACCCTTGTTTTCTACCTAGGCATTTTCTTGCAGTAGGTGCTTCAAGCTTTTGCTCTTGCTGGGTCGACAGCCGGCTGGCGGTCTGAAGCCAGAACCAAAAACTTTGCTCTAGTCACCCCGTACAATACTATGCCGCTTGTAGAAACCACGGGTGTCTAGGCCAGCTGGTACGAGGATGGATGTGGTGCGCGAAATTGAGACAAAGTCCTTGGGACTGTGCCAAGGTTTCCAAGCTTGTTCATTTATTACATGAAAAGGTGAGATACATACTCTTCTGGCTCAAGTGTAAAATGGCCGGAGTAGGCTCGCGTTCCATGGGCGTTCTGTCTCCTTGTCCAAGCGATCTTCCTTGTTCTTTACCGGTTGTTGGGTGTCAATCAGGTAGTACGAATTGTTGTGCAGTGCCCGGCTGACGATGAATGGGCCTTCCCATGGTGGGGATAGTTTGTGCATTACTCTTGTGCTCTGGACCAGGCGCAACACCAGATCTCCTTCGCGAAAAGAAGTAGGCCGAATCCGGCTGGCGTGGTAGTGGTGCAGGTCCTGCGGATAGATTGCTGACCTAGACAGGGCCAACTCTCGCGCTTCCTCGAGCAAGTCCATGCTGTCTTCTCGTGCTTCTTTGGATTCCTGCTCCGTGTAGAGCTTCTTGCGGGGTGCGTCGAACTGGATGTTCGTGGGGAGAACTGCCTCTGCCCCATAGACAACGAAGAACGGTGTAAAGCTGGTTGAACTATTTGGGGTGGTGCGCAGGCTGCAAAGCACAGCTGGCAGCTCCTCTATCCAGCATCTGGGTGATCTGATGAGTGGCTCGATTAGTCTTGGCTTGATCCCTACGATAGCCAGGCCGCTGGCACGCTCACACTGCCCGTTTGACTCTGGATGTGCGACCAATGCCAGGTCCAGACGGATGCCCTTTTCTCCGCAGAAGCGAGCGAAAACCCCCTTGTCAAAGTTGGTGTCGTTGCCTGTGATGATGTTGTGTGGGTAGCCGAATTGGATGATGATGTCCGTGAAGAACTTGATCACTTTTGCTCCATCCAGCTTCTTAATGGGCTTTGCCTCGATCCACTTGGGGAACTTGTCTATGGCTACGAGCAGGTGTCTCATACCGGATCGAGCTGTTTTGAACGGCCCAACCATGTCCAACCCCTAGACTTCGAACGACCAGGTGATTGGTATCGTCTTGAGTGCCACAGACGACGTGAGTTTCAGCTGGCTAAATCGCTGACAACAGTTGCATGCTTTGACTAGCTCTTGAGCGTCCTTCAGAGCTATCGGCCAGTAGAACCCATGGCAAAGGGCTTTGGCTTCTATTGCTCTTGACGAGGCGTGGTGCCCGCACTCCCCCTAGAGTATGTCCGCTAGGAGCTTGGTTCCTTCCTCTTGGCTTACACATCGCTGGTAAATGCCGCCAACGCTGCGCTTGTAGAGGTCGTTGTTGATGATGGTGTATTTGCTTGCTCTTCATTGCACTTGCCGTGCCGCTACTTCCTCTGTTGGGAGCTCGTCCTTGGCCAAGAATTTCATGAACGGCTTCGCCCAGTCAGGTGTTCCCCGGATGGCGTACACCGTCTGTATGATGAGCTTGATATCCTCAAGGGTGGGAGCTTGCTGATGTCGACTGCCAGCTATCGCGAAATAGTCCCCGGGTGCGGTGCGGCAGTCCCTAGGTGCGGCACGGCACCGGCTGTTCCTGGATCTGCGTCGAGTACGATGGAGTCAGATTCTGTTGACAGGGTGATGGAAGGCTTGCACAGGTGCTCAAGGGAGACTCCAGGTGGTATGGCCTGTCTTGTTGAGCTGACCCTGGCCAAGGCGTCATCGGCTTCATTGTTGTCTCTAGGTACATGGTGGAAGTCGCATCCTTCAAAGCAGGCGCACAACTGCTGAACGAAGAAACGATAGAGTGCCATGTTTGTGTCCCTTGCATCCCATTCGCCAGAGACCTGCTGCACCACCAGGTCAGAATCTCCGAAGCATAGTATTCTCTGGATGCCTATCTGCTTGGCCATCTTGAGCCCGTGGATGAGTGTTTTGTACTCGGCAACATTGTTGGACGCTTTGAAGTGGATCTGGAGGACGTTCTCCAGCTGGTCAACTTTGGGCGAGGTTATCACGATTCCGGCTCTGAGTCCTCCTCGCATCTTGGAGCCGTCGAAGTGTAGCTTCCAGTACGTTGAATCAAGGACCGATGGCATGTACTGGGTTTCTGCCCAATCGACGATGAAGTTGGCCAGTGCCTGGGATTTGATTGCTGTCCTTGGCTCATATTGGATGTTGTGTGCGGCGAGCTCGATGGCCCATTTTGCCACGAGCCCGGTGGCGTCCTTGTTGCCGATAATCTCCACGAGCGGGGCCAGCGCCACCACCTGGATGGAGTGCTCTTGGAAGTAGTGCTTGAGTTTCTTGGCGGCCATATACACGCCATACACCAGCTTCTGGTAGTGGGGGTAGTTCTGTTTGGAGAGCGACAATACCTCACTTAGGTAGTATACGGGGCGCTGGACTGGCTGGGCCTTCCCCTCTTCTGGCCTTTCCACTACCAGTACCATGTTGACCACTCTGTTTGTGGCAGTGATGTACATCAGCATTGGCTCCTTTGCTGCTGGTGCCGCCAAAATAGGCAGCGACGTGAGCATGCGCTTGAGGTCATCGAAAGCTTCATCCACTTGAGCTGTCCAAATGAACTTGTCCGTCTTCTTCGTGAGTTGGTATAGGGGGAGGGCTTTCTCACACAGACGGCTAACGAACCGGCTGAGGGAGGCCAAGAATCCGGTGAACTTCTGTATGTCGCGCAGGCTTTGTGGCAGTTCTATGCGCTTGATGGATCCGATCTTCTCCGGGTTCACCTCGATCCCCGCTCGGAGACGAGAAACCCGAGGAGCTTGCCAGCTGGGACGCCGAATACGCATTTCTCCGGGTTTAGTTTGATCTGGAAACAACGGATATTGTCGAATGTCTCCTTTAGGTCCTCGAGCTGTGTGTGCTGCTCCTTGGTCTTGATGACTATGTCGTCGACGTAGGCGTGCACGTTTTTAACGATCTGCGTCTGCAGGAATTTCGGCATGCAGCGCTGGTAGGTTGCTCTTGCGTTTTTCAGACCGGAGGGCATGGTAGTGTAGCAGTAAGCCCCATACGGGGTTATGAACAATGTCTTTATTTGATCGGCTACATTGAGCTTAATCTGGTGATATCCCGAGTAAGCGTCCAAAAAAGACAACAAATCACATCAAGCGGTGGAGTCAATGACTTGATTTATCGAAGGTAGAGCGAAAGGATCCATGGGGCATGCCTTGTTGAGGCTGGTGTAGTCAACACACATGCGCCATGTCTTGTCCTTCTCCAGCACCAGCACCGGGTTGGCCAGCCATTCCAGGTGGAAAACTTCCATGATGAAGCCGGCTGCGAACAACCACGTGATTTCCTCACCAATGGTTCTTCTTTTTTCTTCTGCGAAGTGGCGTAAAGATTGTTTAACCGGCTTCGCATCCGGTCGAACATGAAGAGAGTGCTCGGCGAGTTCCCTCGGGACACCTGGCATGTCTTTTGGGCACCATGCAAAAATGTCCCGATTCTCACGGAGGAAGTCGACGAGTGCGCTTTCCTATTTGCTGTCCAGGTCGTCTTCGACCAGGACGAACTTGCTTGGGTCCTCCTCATTTAGCGGGATCTTCCTTGTGCCTTGCGAGGGCTTGAACTGTGATTCTCCAGCCGGCTTAGGTTCTCCAGCCGGCATATCATTCTGCAGAGCCACCACGTTCTGCATTATGACACGCTTATCCGCAGCGATGATCATTGCTTTTGCTAGCTTGGAGCCGTCTGAGGCGCACTCGATCAAACGCTTGTAGCAGCCATCAACGGTGATCACTCCCTTTGGGCCTGGAAGCTTAAACTTGAGGTACGCGTAGTGCGGCACTCCCATGAACTTGGTGAGGGCTGGGAGCCCTAGTATGGCGTGGTAGGCGCTGCAGAGGTTCACGACCTCGAACCAGATTGGTTCGCGATGAAAGTTGTTCTTGCTGCCGAAGATGACGTCCATCCGGATCTTGCCGATTGGCAAGTGCGACTGGCCTGGTACTGCTCCGTGGAACGAAGTGCTTGAGGGCTGCAACTGGGACTCACTGATGCCGAGCCGCTCAAGGATGCTGCGGTACAGGAGGTTGATGCTGCTGCCACCGTCGATTAGCACACGGGAGAAACGGCACGAGTGCTTCTTGGAGATGATGATGGGGTCGAGGACCAGCGCGTAGCTGCTAGGGCTTGGCAGCACAGCCGGCTGATCTTCCTTGCTCCAAGTGATCGCCTGGTCTGACAATGCAGGTATTGGGGAACAGGGGGACGATTGCGTTCACCTCCTCCTCGCGCCTCCGCTTGGCATGCTTTGTCTTTGGCTCCAAAAGGAAGATGTGGTAGTTGCCCACTTGTCACGGGTAACCATCCTCTTCGTCATCGCGTCGGTTGCGTTGCTCCCTGTTGTCCGGTGGACCTTCGGCTGGTGCTAGAGGTGGTGGTGTGAGCCCGCTGGCTTTAGCCATCTTCTTGGTCCATCTGCACTGGCGCGTTGTGTGGTTTGCGGGCTTGCTGCCGCCGCTATGGAACTTGCACGGCCCATCGAGCATGGACTCCATGGTGTACTTGGGCCAAGGCGGCCTGTCATCTGGCCTGTGCCTCCAGCTGCCGCCTGTAGCCGGGTCCTCGTGCACAGCAGCTACTTGCCTGGCGCCGTACCGGCTATCCGGCTGGTCGTATTTCCTCTTGCCATGACGGTTTTCATGGCCATTCCGCCTGGGGTGATGGTTGCCCGGCTAGCGGCGTTCCACTTGCTCATCCGTGATGATTTGGCCTTGGTCATCCACCATGATGGGCTTCTTCATAGCCGCGCCTGCGGTGGCGTACTTGTCCGCGATGGCCATGACCTGGGCCATGGTTTGCAGGTCTGCCCGGCTGAGCTTGTGCTTCAACATGGTGCCGTCTCGCGAACCGTTGGTGAAGAAGTCTATTGCTTGGTGCTCGCGCACCCCTTCACGAGGTCGACCCGGCCGCTTGTATGTTCCGGTAAAGTTGCGAATGAACGCTTCTTCGAAGTCTAGCCAGACGTTAATGCTGTTGTCGGGGAGGCTGTTGAGCCATGTTCTTGCCGAATCGACGAGCATGAGGGGGACGTAGCGGACGGCCAGGCGGAGATTACAGTTGGCGATTCCCACTTCGGTAGTGTAATCTAGCAACCAATCCTAGGGCTTGACCGTGCCATTATACTTTGGCGTGTCCCTTGGCAGCGAAAAACCCTTTGGAAACGGCTCGTTCCGGATGCGTGGACAGAAACACTTTGGGCTAGCGGACTCTCCTCCTCCAGCGTGTGTGACTGCACCAGGAGGTCGATGCGCTCGCGCATGTCAGCCGGTTCTTGGGGGCCGAGGCGACCCTTCAGATGTGACGCAGGCGGGTCCTTGTTTGCATGTGCCCCTTCATCCAGGAAGCGCGTCTTCTTCCATTGGGAAGCTCCTGCTGCTAGGGCGCGACTTACGCTAGAAGCAGCGGCGTCTCGGTTCTGGCGGCCACGGTTGCCAGACTCGCCACGCGGGCGGCTATTTTCCCGACTCCTCTCGGAGATGACGCCTACTGATGCTTGTTCCCCCATGCGTCGTCTGATCCGCGCCTTTGCGAATGACGATGTCTTGGGAGTTTACCATCTGGCTGGGGGCGCCCTCGACTTGCTGCTTGTTAGCGGTGGCGACAAGGAGCTGGACGCGCTCCTGCTGGTGACGAAGCTCTTCTCCCTCAAGGTGTTTTAGTTTCACGGCCTCCGCCTCGGCCGCTCTCATGTTCTTGGTGGGGTGGCTATAGATGGGTCTTGCGTGTGAATCGGCGACGCGGTCCAGTTCCGACGCTAGGTCGCATCCCCGGTGCTAGATTTTCCTGACGAATCCATGAGTAGCGTTGTACTCATGCACTGTGGCATTTAGCCAGCGCTGGTTAGCTGCGACCTTGGTGGCCTCCTCCAGGAGCTTCTGGCGCGTAGCTTTGAGTGCGGTCGCGGTAGCTGCCGGATCCGCCTCGACGATGACTGGAGCGCGCAAGTGCTAGATGGAGGTAGTGAGTGGATCTTACTCTTGCTGAGGTGCGGAGCTCTCTCCTCCCGCTCGGCGCTCCTGAGGCAGGTGGTGGTTTTCGCTGGTGTTTACCATCATGACTTCGACACAACCACTCGCCATGGTCGGGCTGCTGGAGAGGCGGCTGAGAGGCACGTCTCGGATAGAGGTGACCATGCTGGGGAAAACCTCGGAGACAGTGGAGACGTAGACGCGGATGTCCCCAAAATGCATGATGGAGCCGTTGGCGGGGAAGGTGTTCCCGGCGAAGCACGCGGCGTTGTCGACGATGCAGTCGAAAGCGCCAAACATGAGAACGAGGAAGGAGGCCACGCGTTCACCGGCGACGAGCGGAAGTCCCGTGTGGAAGATGATCCCAGGCGAAGTGCTGTGCCCCACGGTGGGCGCCAACTTTCGTGGTGTGGAACACGGCAGTGCCATCGGGGATGGCTAAGAAGGGAAAATCGGATGCAATTGGTGGCTCACACAACGGGTTGGGCACGGTAGACTGCAGACATAGCAATGTACCCAGTTTCGGGGCCTTCTCGGCGAGGTAACACCCCTACTCCTACAAGATCAACTATATGAGGGGGCGAATGCCCTGTACAGATGCTCCTGGATCTATTTCCTTAGCAGTTATCGAGAGCTAGAGGAAGATGGGAACTAATGTCTAGCACTTCTATACTTCTATCATTTCTTACCGAGAACCCCAACTCTGCCCTCCCTTATATACTATTCTAGGGGCAGATTACAAATCGGGCTCTAGGGTTTACTGTTTGGATATGGGCTTATAGGGCAGGGCCCAGCAGATGGGCCAGGACCCAGTTCGCCCTTCTTTTAGCGTCACCCTCTTCTTTGGTTGTCACCTGGGCTTCCATTGGGGCGTCACCCTTGCTTTAACGGTCAACCGGACTGATTTTTCCAGTCAGCCGACCACTTTGCTTTATTCTCGTCGGGTAGCACTAGTCGCGACGGCAGTCCAGCTTGCCTGATGACGAATGAGGGCCAGAGGCGTACCCTGCAAGGAGCGTATGTCCCTCCATGCTCTCCATCGAATCCGAGGTGAGCCGGGTGGAAGCGACCACCCGGCCGGTTCTTCTGGCTACCGCCTAGACGGGCCAGCTGGGAAATTTCGAGCCCAGCCGGGTGGCATCAGCCAACTGGCCGGAGTTGTCCTTCATGAGGGCCAGGCGGCCTGTTCCTTCTGGAGCCGGCCTACTCGTGCCTGGATTTCCCCACCCGGGGGTTATCCCCCTGACAATGGGCAAGGGGTTTTCTTTAAGTCTTATGTTATATATACACTTCCCTTCTGAGTCCAACATGCCCCCGTGCCCGTAAAACCAAATCTTTGCGCGTTCGATCTAATCGGTTGTCTCTGGGAAGACCCCTTTAGCATGCAGGTCATCCTCAAGTTTCTTACACTTAGGAATGGGTAGAGCCAGCAGTGACAAAGTGATGCGCTTTCCTAGCAGCAAGATCAAGCCTCTGGGGATCTAAAACTATATCATTTGGATCAACAGCAAGGCCCAAGGCAGCAACAACACGTGCATCAATAATTCTCCCAAAAATGGGTCCCTTAGAAGCTAAGCGAAGAACAATGAGAGAACCAATATTGTACCTAGTTCCATTGTTGAGCACAGAAGTTATGAAGGCCAATTGATAGTTGGAAATATTACTAGTGTTCTCCCTACCAAGAAAACTAGTGGCAAGATAGTAAGAAAAGTACCTGATAGCTGGGAGTTGAATATTTCTTATCTTTCCCCGCTGAGCTCTACGGTCATCATCATTGGTCATTCCGTGGTAGAGCTCCAACAAATCAACCGGTTGAGCTAGAATCTTCTTCACCAACCCAGCTGTACCAAAGCCTAGGATCTCACAAAATTTCTTCAATGTCATGGTGTAAGTCCTGCCATAAATTTTGAAAGACACATCTGGATTGAACATGTTGTCAGCAAAATAGAAGCTCTCCACAAATGTTTTAGTGAGCATAGCATACCGCACGCTCTCATCCTGCATATAACTTGTTAGACCAACCTTCTGAACCAAGGTGTCATATGATGAGCCAAAGTGTCACATAGTTCTTTCAGGAAAAAGAAACATCGTGGGAATCGAGGACCAGACAGACATGTCAGAAGATTATGATAAGTTTGATGAAATTCCGCCCTTCACAGTGAAAATTGACCCAAGCATTCCGTTAAGTAAAGAAGATGCTCCATGGTTACGTCTGAAGAGATCATAAGGAAGGACATACGCTAAGTTCTTGCTCATGTTGTGTACCTCTAGTTCATGTCTGGCCAGTCAACTGCATATTGTGAACCTAAATGCCATGAGACATGATAGCTCATTTTGTGAAGGATATTTTATGATGTTTGCAATTTTCCAAGTTTAATAAATGTATTGAGTGTTAGTCCCGGTTTGTGGCTTGACCGGGACTATATATAGGGGGGCCTTTAGTCCCGATTTTGTAGTCTCGGTTTTTAATATTAATAAAGTCTTGAGTGTTAGTCCCGTTTTGTGGCTGGACCGGGACTAAAGGGAGCCTTTAGTACCGATTCGTAGAATGACTTTCCCGAACTATGAAGAAGTTGTCCCGATTCGTACTTACCATTAAGATCTGATCTCCAAACGCGCGTGGTCACATATTAGGGAGTGCCTCTATGACCAGTTTCTTGGAGATGCCGGAGGACTAGGCTCCGGCGGCATCTCCATGAAACTGGCTGTAGTGGTGTCCCTGCTCTCGCAGACCATCTCGCAGCTTGTAACTTCTCTAACTAGATCAATACGCCTGGGAGCTAACTAGCTAGTTTCACATATTAGGGAGTGCATCTATGGACAACTTGTTGGAGATGCCGGAGGACTAAGCTCCGGCGGCATCTCTCTCAAGCTGGCCGTAGTGGTGTCCCTACTCTCTAAAACCATCTTGGAGATGCCTCAATCTGGCTGGAGGACTGGACTCACAAGGATGCCTATTTATAGTACAAGCAGCTCGGCATAGTGTCGACACTCACGACATAATGTCGACACTCGCCCCTATTATTAGTGCTGAGACATGTTTTGTCCCGGTTGGTGTCTCCAACCGGGACTAAAGGTCATCTTTAGTCCCGGTTGGTGGTGACACCATCCGGACAAGGTACAAGCCGCACGACATAATGTCGATACTCACCCCTATCATTAGTGCTTCCTGGCCCAGTCTGTCGAAATCCCTCCAACCACTAAAGATGAACCCTTTCCCTCTATTTATAGGTATTTCCCTGTATTTATAGGTCGCCCACCTCAGCCTGACCTATCATGTTCAAGGTTTCATGGCTTTCGGTCCAAATGACCGATGGTATGTACTGAATCATGGCATAATTTGTGATATTGTGCCCATATTATGCATGCATGTGTACATTGGGATGGACAACAATGTTGCAGGAGGAAGTTTTCCTTTTCGTCGCACGGAAAAGCCATTTTCGATTTTCCAAGAGCAAAAAACGGTTCATTTTGTGAAGTAACCACCAAAATGCTGTTTCATAATGCTACCGTCCCATTTTTCTAAAATACTAGACCACCTTACACTACTAGGAAAAGTCCCATCAGTGGCGCACCATTTTGGGACTTCTGTGGCGCATATGGGATACGCCACTGTTATCTCGCCACTAAAGTTAGTTCGGTAGCGCATATTGAAATGTGCCACAGAAGTCTGAAAAACTTCTGTGGCGCATATTGCCAAAATGCGCCACAGAAGTCCCGAACCAGATTGCAAACTTCTATGGTGCATTTGGCCAATATGCGCCATAGAAGTTTTTTTCAAATTTCAAAAAACAAACCTGGCCAGATCTGGCCGGAGGTGGTTCTCGCTGGAGGTGGGGGTCGCCGATGGAGGAGAGAAGGAGGTCACTGGTGGAGGAGGTGGAGGTCGTCGGTGGAGGAGAGGAGGAGGCAACCGGAGGAGGAGGAGCTCGCCGGAGGAGGAGCTCGCCGGGGTGGAGGATGAGGGAGGTGGAAGGAGGAGGAGCCTACCGGGCTGGAGGAGGAGGGAGGTGGGAGGAGGAGGAGGATGAGGAGGGAGGTGGGAGGAGGAGGAGGAGCTCACCGGGGTGGAGGAGGGAAGATCTCACCGGGGTGGTGGTGGAGGAGGAGGAGAAGTTCACCGGGTTGGAGGAGAAGGAGGAGGAGGAGGATCTCACCGGGGTGGAGGAGGAGGAGGAGGAGGAGAAGGTGAGGAGAATGAGAGAAGAAGGTGAGGAGGGGAAGGGTGGTGGAGTGGAAGAGTATATGAGAGGGAGAAGGGGCGGGATTCAAATTTCGAATTTTGGCCAAGACTTCTGTGGCGCATATGGAAGAAATGCGCCACAGAAGTTTGTCCTCCTTTTTTATTTTTTGCAGGAAAAAACGGTATTTTGCCTGTAACTTTTTACTCTTTTCGAATTTTGAAAATCTAAATAATCGCTAAACGACCAAAGGTGGTTGCGAGCGGATGCGAAATCTCGTTCCCGTCATTTTGGTATATTATACGTATTTTTCCGACATCGTATGCAAAAGTTATGGCCGTTTTACCGTGGCATAAACTTTTTTTGTATAAAAAGTCCAAATGCATGTTTGTTAATTTTCCTACAAACTAGACCATATTACCAATCACTGTGTGAAAGGATTTTATATGTTGAAGTGTTTTTCATTTTCTATTATTTTTACAAGGCTAAAAAGGAGATCCACGGGGGGCGGGGGGGGGGGGGGGTAGAATCTGTTTTTCCTACGGAAACTTCTGTGGCGCATGCCTCTATATGCGCCACAGAAGATGAACTTCAGTGGCGCATATGATCATATGCGCCACAGAATGTTGGTCAGAGTACAGTCAATGAGATTCTGTGGTAGGTTCCACCCGAGCTTTCTGTGGCGCATATGTCCATATGCGCCACAGAAGTTGGAACTTCTGTGGCGCATTTTTCCTATATGTGCCACAGAAGTGTGAAGACTTCTATGGCGCATTTCATCAAATGCGCCACTGGACAACTTTTGTGGCGCATGGTTAGAACCATGCGCCACAGAAGCTCATTTTGTGAGGGATATTTTATGATGTTTGCAATTTTCCAAGTTTAATAAATGTATTGAGTGTTAGTCCCGGTTTGTGGCTTGACCGGGACTATATATAGGGGTGCCTTTAGTCCCGATTTTGTAGTCTCGGTTTTTAATATTAATAAATGTCTTGAGTGTTAGTCCCGTTTTGTGGCTGGACCGAGACTAAAGGGAGCCTTTAGTACCGATTCGTAGAATGACTTTCCCGAACTATGAAGAAGTTGTCCCGATTCGTACTTACCATTAAGATCTGATATCCAAACGTGCGTGGTCACATATTAGGGAGTGCCTCTATGACCAGTTTCTTGGAGATGCCGGAGGACTAGGCTCCGGCGGCATCTCCATGAAACTGGCTGTAGTGGTGTCCCTGCTCTCGCACACCATCTTGCAGCTTGTAACTTCTCTAACTAGATCAATACGCCTGGGAGCTAACTAGCTAGTTTCACATATTAGGGAGTGCATCTATGGACAGCTTGTTGGAGATGCCGGAGGACTAAGCTCCGGCGGCATCTCTCTCAAGCTGGACGTAGTGGTGTCCCTGCTCTTGAAAACCATCTTGGAGATGCCTCAATCTGGCTGGAGGACTGGACTCACAAGGATGCCTATTTATAGTACAAGCAGCTCGGCATAGTGTCGACACTCACGACATAATGTCGACACTCGCCCCTATTATTAGTGCTGACACATGTTTTGTCCCGGTTGGTGTCTCCAACCGGGACTAAAGGTTCATCTTTAGTCCCGGTTGGTGACACCATCCGGACAAGGTACAAGCCGCACGAATAATGTCGATACTCACCCCTATCATTATTGCTGCCTGGTCCAGTCTGCCGAAATCCCTCCAACCGGGACTAAAGATGAACCCTTTCCCTCTATTTATAGGTATTTCCGTATATTTATAGGTCGCCCACCTCAGCCTGACCTATCATGTTCGAGGTTTCATGGCTTTCGGCCCAAATGACCGATGTTATGTGCTGAATCACGGCATAATTTTTGATACTGTGCCCATATTATGCATGCATGTGGACATTGGGATGGACAACAATGTTGCAGGAGGAAGTTTTCCTTTTCGTCGCACGGAAAAGCCATTTTCGATTTTCCAAGCGCAAAAAACGATTCGTTTTGTGAAGCAACCACCAAATTGCTGTTTTAGAATGCTACCGTCCTATTTTTCTAAAATACTATACCACCTTACACTACTAGGAAAAGGCCCATCAGTGGCGCACCATTTTGGGACTTCTGTGGCGCATATGGGATACGCCACTGTTATCTCGCCACTAAAGTTAGTTCTGTGGCGCATATTGAAATGTGCCACAGAAGTCTGAAAAACTTCTGTGGCGCATATTGCCAAAATGCGCCACAGAAGTCCCGAACCAGATCGCAAACTTCTATGGTGCATTTGTCCAATATGCGCCATAGAAGTTTTTTTCAAATTTCAAAAAAAAAAACCTGGCCAGATCTGGCTGGAGGTGGTGCTCGCTGGAGGTGGGGGTCGCCGATGGAGGAGAGAAGGAGGTCACTGGTGGAGGAGGTGGAGGTCGTCGGTGGAGGAGAGGAGGAGGCAACCGGAGGAGGAGGAGCTCGTCGGAGGAGGAGCTCGCCGGGGTGGAGGATGAGGGAGGTGGAAGGAGGAGGAGCTCACCGAGCTAGAGGAGGAGGGAGGTGGGAGGAGGAGGAGGAGGAGCTCACCGGGGTGGAGGAGGGAAGAGCTCACCGGGGTGGTGGTGGAGGAGGAGGAGAAGCTCACCGGGGTGGAGGAGAAGGAGGAGGAGGAGGATCTCATCGGGGTGGAGGAGGAGGAGGAGGAGAAGGTGAGGAGAATGAGAGAAGAAGGTGAGGAGGGGAAGGGTGGAGGATTGGAAGAGTATAAGAGAGGGAGAAGGGGCGGGATTCAAATTTCGAATTTTGGCCAAGACTTCTGTGGCGCATATGGAAGAAATGCGCCACAGAAGTTTGTCCTCCTTTTTTATTTTTTTGCAGGAAAAAACGGTCTTTTGCCCGTAACTTTTTACTCTTTTCGAATTTTGAAACTCTAAATAATCGCTAAACAACCGAAGGTGGTTACGAGGGAATGCGAAATCTCGTTCCCGTCATTTTGGTATATTATACGTATTTTTCCGACATCGTATGCAAAAGTTATGGCCGTTTTACCGTGGCATAAACTTTTTTTTGTATAAAAAGTCCAAATGCATGTTTGTTAATTTTCCTACAAACTAGACCATATTACCAATCATTGTGTGAAAGGATTTTACTTTTTGAAGTGTTTTTCATTTTCTATTATTTTTACAAGGCTAAAAAGGAGATCCAGGGGGGGGTAGAATCTGTTTTTCCTACGCAAACTTCTGTGGCGCATGCCTCTATATGCGCCACAGAAGATGAACTTCAGTGGCGCATATGATCATATGCGCCACAGAATGTTGGTCAGAGTACAGTCAATGAGATTATGTGGTAGGGTCCACCCGAGCTTTCTATGGCGCATATGTCCATATGCGCCACAGAAGTTGGAACTTCTGTGGCGCATTTTTCCTATATGTGCCACAGAAGTGTGAAGACTTCTGTGGCGCATTTCATCAAATGCGCCACTGGACAACTTTTGTGGCGCATGGTTAGAACCATGCGCCACAGAAGGTCTGTCTATCTATAGCTAGTTTCCTAGTAGTGTTACATGGACTATCTCCCAATCAGGATATCTCAAAACTTTCCATCCATCCCGGGTAAAAAGGACAAATGTCTGCTGAATCGGCAGGAAGTGGGTCCGATTTGTACTATAGGTACATGATCTAACACCCGTGATTTTTTGCAAAAATCATTTTTAGACCCGCAATATGTTGTTTATTTAGAGATCTAATGCAAGTTCTAACGATGCCCGTCCCCTATCTTCATGCACGCCGGTTCGACCTTAGTTCGAAAAGGGAAAAATTCAAAACGGGCATAAGAAATTCAAAAAAAGTCCGAACAATGTAAATCCTTCACGTGGTGTCATATGATTTGACATAGTTGCAAGAAAAAATACCATACTTGGTATATTGATCATGTCTCGAAAAAAACTTCACAAAATGACCTATCATGTTCGAGGTTTCATGGCTTTCGGTCCAAATGACTAATGTTATGTGCTGAATCGAGGCATAGTTTGTGATACTGTGCCCATATTATGCATGCATGTGGACATTGCGATGGATAACAATGTTGCAGGACGAAGTTTGCCTTTTCATTGCACGGAAAAGCCATTTTCCATTTTCCGAGCGCAAAAAACGGGTCGTTTTGTGAAGCAACCACCAAAATGCTGTTTCAGAATGCTACCATACTGTTTTTCTAAAATACTAGACCACCTTAAATGGACTATCTCCCAAACGGGATATCTCAAAAATTTCCATCCATCCCGGGTAAAAAGGACCAATGTTTGTCGAATCGGTAGGAAAAAATAAGACTCTCCGCTCCCGGGAGGGAGAGCTGACTCAGCACCTCCAGAGCATCTCGGAGATGGTGGTTAGTAAGTTCTTCTGCTTCCTCCCCTCGTCGTACCATGGTTAATTGAATCGAATCTTGCCACTCACTCCCGCCTTTGTTTGCAGCTCTTTACCCTGAGTGGACCGAGATGGCTCTGGAGAAGCTGCCTGCGGAGGAGGCTGGCCGCGACCTGACCGCCTTGGATCTGGTTAAGGTGCTGGTAGAGGAGAGAAATGGTCTTCGTGCCGTTGGCAACGACCTCTTACACTATATCTGGCTGAAGGCGGGTGATCTGCATGACATCGCCAGCTTAGCTGTTGCCTTGTCTCGTGGCATCGACGTGCTGGAGATCCACAAGGAGTGGGCGGCCTGAGGCGGTGTGGAGATGGCTCTGGCCTTGGTGAAGTCATGGTATCCGGCGGCTATTCTCAGTGTGCTCACTCGTGGTTTCCGTCTTGGGACCAGTTACGAGGGCCTCCGCGACAGCATTCCGGCGATCTGGTCTTGTGGGGTGAAGATTGGCACCTACGTGGACCTAGAGCGTGATTTCCGTGACCCCGCTAAGCCATTGCCGTTTCACTGGATCCCGGCGCCCTAGAATCCCACCGTCATTGCCTCTACCAGCCAAGCTCCTGCAGCCGATGCTGATGCTCCTCCGGCCGGTCCGTCTCGTGCTCCTGCTGCTGATGCTGATGCTCCCTCTGCCGCTCCGGCTCCAGAACCTTGATCCCTGGTATGCCAGGTGTATTTGCCAAACTAGATTTTTGTTGGTGCTACAATTTGGTTAGCCTTTGTTGTTAGACATTGAATTGTGCACGGAACCTTCATGTTCCGCTAAATTCCTTGGTGCCCCTTTCCGTCTTGAGCTCAATCCGCCTTGGTTGTTTGTTATTGGTGTGTTTTCCTTTACGCCTTTCTTGGTTGTAATTCTTGGAACTTGAGCCAGCTGGGCCGGCCAGCCGGGTCGAAGCTTTTTGCCGTCTCGACTTAGTGTTGATGGGTGCGTGGGAGCGCTCCCACAGTGTGTAGTCCCCGAGGTTCGGGCCGGCTGGGGTAGCCAGCCGGGTCGAAGCTCTTTGCCGCCTTGACCTAGGTTGATGGGTGCCCGGGAGCGTGCCCACTGGGTGTAGTCCCCGAGGTTCGGCCGGCTAGGGTAGCCAGCCGGGTCGAAGCTCTTTTTCGCCTTGACCTAGGTTGATGGGTCCGTGGGA
Organism: Avena sativa; assembly: GCA_916181665.1. Taxonomy (NCBI): domain Eukaryota; kingdom Viridiplantae; phylum Streptophyta; class Magnoliopsida; order Poales; family Poaceae; genus Avena; species Avena sativa. The sequence goes on from OV702283.1 coordinate 106,423,991, forward strand.
GCGCGCCCACTGGGTGTAGTCCCCGAGGTTCGGCCGGCTGGGGTAGCCAGCCAGGTCGAAGCTCTTTTCCACCTTATTTCCTATGAAGTTGTAGCTCGTGTCGTGCAAAAAATAGCATTGTTTTGGGTTAGTTTCATTGTGCGTTAGTTTGTTTGTAGTTATGATGAAATGGAAGTGAAGGGTGCCCTTTTCGAGGTAGTCCATTAGCAACTCCCCTTTTCTCAGCGAGCATTGGCCTTTCGAGCGTTATCCTTGCCGACCATCAGCCGGGTTGCGGTCTGCAGCCGGAACTGAAGGAATAGCTGAGCTGGCGTGCCTCGTGATACTTCGGTTCGCTGTTGTTGGCTTAGCTTGTGCAGGCGCTACTGGTTCGCCTGGACACCCTTGTTTTCTACCTAGGCATTTTCTTGCAGTAGGTGCTTCAAGCTTTTGCTCTTGCTGGGTCGACAGCCGGCTGGCGGTCTGAAGCCAGAACCGAAAACTTTGCTCTAGTCACCCCGTACAATGCTATGCCGCTTGTAGAAACCACGGGTCTCTAGGCCAGCTGGTACGAGTATGGATGTGGTGCGCGAAATTGAGACAAAGTCCTCGGGACTGTGCCAAGGTTTCCAAGCTTGTTCATTTATTACATGAAAAGGGGAGATACATACTCTTCTAGCTCAAGTGTAAAATGGCCGGAGTAGGCTCGCGTTCCATGGGCGTTCTGTCTCCTCGTCCAAGCGATCTGCCTTGTTCTTTACCGGTTGTTGGGTGTCAATCAGGTAGTACGAATTGTTGTGCAGTGCTTGGCTGACGATGAATGGGCCTTCCCATGGTGGGGATAGTTTGTGCATTACTCTTGTGCTCTGGACCAGGCGCAGCACCAGATCTCCTTCGCGAAAAGAAGTAGGCCTGATCCGGCTGGCGTGGTAGTGGTGCAGGTCCTGCTGATAGATTGCTGACCTAGACAGGGCCAACTCTCGCGCTTCCTCGAGCAGGTCCATGCTGTCTTCTCGTGCTTCTTTGGATTCCTGCTCCGTGTAGAGCTGCTTGCGGGGTGCGTCGAACTGGATGTTCGTGGGGAGAACTGCCTCTGCCCCATAGACAACGAAGAACAGTGTAAAGCCGGTTGAACTATTTGGGGTGGTGCGCAGGCTACAAAGCACAGCTGGCAGCTCCTCTATCCAGCATCTGGGTGATCTGATGAGTGGCTCGATTAGTCTTGGCTTGATCCCTGCGATAACTAGGCCGTTGGCACGCTCACACTGCCCGTTTGACTCTAGATGTGCGACCAATGCCAGGTCCAGACGGATGCCCTTTTCTCCGCAGAAGCGAGCGAAAACCCCCTTGTCAAAGTTGGTGTCGTTGTCTGTGATGATGTTGTGTGGTGTAACATCCCTAAAATCATGATTTCAAAGATTGCATATCATTCATGCATGCATATATATTTTGAGATCATTTTCCAACTCTTTCAAGAAAACAGAAGCACATAGTGCTATTATTTTATGTGAGCAAACATAAATCAAATGACTATCCTCAATTGAGAGCATAAGTGTTTTAAACCAAGTTTTGTTTGCTTACTTGTTGATTGGATTGAATGTGGAGTTTGGACAAAAATTCACAGAACAAATATGGTTTCAAAACCATTTTCAAAACATTTCCAAATCAAGTGCTATAGCACTATTTATTTTGTTTATTCAAAAGAACCAAGCTTGAGCAGAGAGACCACATGTTTGTATGCCCAGAAATATGAAAGTTGCACCCTACAAAATCCTGAAAAAGTTTGAATTCAAATAGCTTTTGAAACCATTTGAAAATGATTTCTGAAAATGCAAACAGAATTAGAAAAGGAATAAAGAAAAGGAAAAGGGCCGGCGCTGCTATTCTAGCCCAACAGAGAAACCAGCCCATTTAGCCCACCCGGGTTCCCCCTCTCTCCTTCTCACTCGCAGACGAACCCGTAGAGAGACTAGCGCCAGGACCCCACCCCCTCTCTGTTTTATTCGCTGACAGGTAGACCCACTGCCACGTCAGGCTCGTCGTGAATCTCGCGCTGAAGACCTGCTCGCCATGGCCAATTCTTCCCCGACGCAAATGCGCTTAATTGGCGTTGATTGCTCGCGAGATTCTCGCCCCTGCTCCGCCTACTTAACCCTCACCTCTCTGCGACCATTTCCCCTCACTTAGCTCCACCTTTCCGCCACCAGGCTGCCCGCAATCAACCTCACACCACCGCAGACAGAGCTCACTCCGGCGATCGATTCCGGTGAGCCCCGTGCGCCCCTTCCCCTCTGGTTCATACGAGCCGTTTCGCATCTTCCTTGCGCACCTCCTGACCCCACTGGTTCGTCCTGTACTGCCCCAGGTCGTCGATTCCGTTCAACACCGCAAGTTCCCGACGACAACCTCGACTCCGGCGACCAAATTCCGTAAGCCCTTTGCGCCCCTTCACATCTGACCCACACGAAGTTGTTCGCCACTGTCTTGTGCATCATCTGGTGCCGTTTGTTTGTGCTAGGGAGACCAGGAGTGTCGCCAACGTCGCCGTCTACTCGAACCCGACGCCGCCCGCAACTCCGACGAGCTCCAGCAGCCCACTCCGTGCGCCCCTTGCCAAGCCGCCGCTAGGTTGAGCATCAGCACGTCGCCACGGTTCTGGTAAGCCCCTCCGACGACCCTAGGACGACCTGTAGTGCCGCGCCGCCGTAGGCAGAGCTCGCTGCCTCTAGTAGCCGCCGCTAGCGCCGCTCAGTTTTGGTCGATTGATTCGTAGCCGTCAGATCTAGATCCAGCGCGTAGGATTAGTTCACTTAACGAACCGTTACGAATAGATCTGAGCTGTGCGGGTTAAGTAGATCCAACGGCCCAGAAGCGCGATCCAACGCGAAACGGTATGGGCCAATTAGAAACAGACGCGTGGCTGGAGTTTAGATTTAAAGCTGGATTTGAATCTGATCGTTATTCAAATTTGATTGGGCTATAACTTTTGATCCCCACTTTAGAATTTGACAAATTTTATACCGTTGGAATCAGGAGAGCAAGCTCTTTCTGAATATGCAATGTGTTTAATGTTTTGCTACTGTTAAAAAGGTTTTATTTGAAAAAACTTGTGTAGGACTAAATTGAGTATATGAAATGTTTAGGAAATAATTTAGGGTTTAAATAATGGTTGTTTGGAAAGTTTTTAACTTGTTATTGAATCAGTACTGTATTCTTGCTTTGTTGAGTTTTAAAAATCATCACATACCATCTTGCATGCATGCATATAATTTTGATTGTATATGTTTGGTGTGTAATTGTTGCTACAATTCTTTGTGTAGATTTTGGTGCTAGTGATTGTGATTGTGAGGAGTGCTACTCTCCAAACCACCAAGGCAAGTGGTACTTCATGAATATTATCATTCCTATGTTTTCTACTAAGCATTAGAAATATTTTGTTAGACTTGCATGCTATATTTTGCTTATATGCCATGTTGGGAAATCCTAGTAGTTGTAGAATTGCTAGGGAATCTCTAAGTTAAGTTGCTATTTATGCCAAGCTTAGCCTAGATAGTAGCAAACAAGGGTTGGTGAAATATACATGCTATGATGAAAATATTTCTAAGTCTTTGGACTTGTGTTTTGCCTAATAAAACAACTAAGTTAAATGAAACACCTGGGTGGAATGGAAGGATTGGTTTATTTTGAGAGGTTACACAAGGCCCATTTCTATGGTTTACCTTGTGTATCTTACTTGTGGTAAGCCACCCAGGAACAAAGATATTTTAGAGGCCAAGTGTTAAGAAGCTTCTAGTGCAGCCACTTGGCAATATGGGCTCTTCCTGGATCACATAAGTTGCTAGAACTTAGCCATTTGGACAGTTGGTGGTAGTGGGAATGATAGGTTGGAGCGCGTCCATTTGGTCTAAGGGAAGGCTTCTGAAAGGTCCTGTCTTGGTGAAACCAAGTCTGGTGGGGAAAGTGCACAACCTCTGCAGATGGAAAAATCTAAGTACTTAGCCAAGTCCATGGCAATGGACAACTTGAGCATCAAGACATGGAAGCTATCAAGAATCTCCTCATCCCAATTTCTAAGTAAAAATTTGTGGGTGAACAAGGGTGAAGGACCTCAATGTCTATTGGTGGAACCTTGGGAAAAGTTTTGACAAAGAAAAACTTAGTGATTTCAACTAATAGGAAAAACCTATTTTGAGCAAAGCAAGCCAAGCTACACTTAGCCAAATTGCATATAGTATCTAGTCCACTTAAAATTTTACTAAGGTATCACTTGCCAATACTATTCCAAAGTATTGACCCACTATGGCTGTAACTTGTGATGTTGCAGGTTACTCTGATGAGGATTAGGTGTCATGAGTCTACACTTAACATGTTTGCCTGTGGCACATGAAGATGAAGACTTTTATTTATTTACTTATTCAAACTCTTGTATTAGGCCTGTGGCCTTGGAGTTGTAAAGACTATGTTTATCTCTGGAATGGCTGTAATAAATGACCTTTGTATCTGTGTACTTCATCTTAAACTGTGGATGCTAGCATTGATCTAGGGACTAGCATTGCAATCACAGGGATCCTTTTCCTTTATAAAGGAGGGATCTTACAGATGGTATCAGAGCACTGTGTTGCCTGTAGGATTATGACCCTAGGATTGGAAACCACTAAGGAAAAATTTTCAGCAACTTCTACAGTTGTCTATTCTTCTCGTAAACTTTTCTAATCTTCTTCCTCATCTCTATTTGTAGATGAACTCCATCAACAAAGCCGTAAGGAAAGGACCACTCATGACAATGACTTTGGAGTGTGAGACAGAATTCCCCAAGGCTCTCAAGGACCTCATGGTTGCATTAGAGATACAAGGTGCAGCTGTGTACAAAGTTTTTCCTATGATGGATGAAGGAGTGGAATACTGGTGGGTGCAACTTCACTTGTATAAAAACAAGGAAGACAACCACCAGGAAAAAGGATTCTGCATGTTCACCAATTCAGTGGTGCACACTACATTCTTTGAATCAGCAAGGGATGCAGCTTGGAAGACCATCAAAGAACTTGGTGATAGAGTCAAGTGCAGAATGCTCAACCTCCAAAATGATCTAAAGGAAGAGAAGAAACATACCCAAGAGTTGGAAGCTACCAACCAAACCTTAAGAGGAGACATTATAGACTTAGTTATGGAGTCATGTGAGCAAGATAGGCTGATTGCTTCTAGAAACATTGTGTTAGCCAACAGATCCAGTGAGATAGGATTGTAAGCATACTTCGTTAGTTGGACCACCACTTATCACCTTATTTTCCAAATGTTGCTTTAAAATAAGTTGAACCTTGGTTGTTGTAATGAATCCATGTATGCCATGACTTGTGTGTTTTGATTTCCAAGGATTTGTATGTGATGTTTTGTCTTTTGTTTTAACTTGAATTGTGTTGTTCTAACTTTTCTATCTTATAAATAGATGTCTACTGTTACCATCAGCACTGTTGAGGAGTTCCAGGTTACACGCTTTGGTCCTCGTATTGTTGAGCTTACTACTTTGCTCAATCTCCCTCTTCCTACCATCATGGTGCTTCCCCTCATCAAGTTTGAGAGGAAAGAACTCTGGGGCTTCAAGGTCAACTAGCCCGGACGCCAGACTGAGCCTACCTCGGAGGCCATTGTCTTCAAGCTCATGCATGATGACAAGGAGAGAGGCCTTGAGGTAGTTATGCAGGATCTGATAGGACGTCTGCTGGGGAGACACTCCCGACAGGTTAGAGGTACTCACTTCCACGTCTTGGGTAGACGTGATGAGGATGGAGAGTCCATCGACTTCGACCTCCAGGACTTAGAGGCTCTCATTAGGCACGTGGACTCCGATAGGACCAACGTCATGCTCAGTAATGACGAACTCCAGGTGCATCTTCGCGAGAAGGACAAGACGAGATAGTCAAGGAGATGGAGGCGAAGTTCGAGAGCCAGGACAGAAAGTTCAAGAGTCAGGAGAAGCGAGTCCAGGATAGGAACAAGAAGATCCGGGACATGACTGAAGAACTGGAGGCCAAGAACTTCGAGCTCGAGCATCAGCAGACGGTGATTGAGAGGCTTCGTTCCCAGAAGAGGGCTCTCAAATCCAAGATAGAGACCTTGACCACCAGTGTCGAGGAGTACAAGACCGCAATGGAGAACGCAAGTCTTACCTTTGTCGAGGAGGAGGTTGATGCCGAGGAGTAGATTTGACTACTCATTTATCATATATTATCGTACTTGTTGATTGAGAACTTGTTATTTGACCATCTGACATGTGGATGGCTTGTTATTTGTGTGTGTTTTACTATGTGAACTTGTTATCTTGTTGTTGAACCTTTATCGTTATGTTGCATGCCTTGTGATTGTTTATGTGATGTAATGTGCATGAGAGCATCTATGGGTATCTCATTCTTATCTCTATTGAACCAACCACAGATGCCTCCCCGTCGTGCAAACCCCAACCCCAACAACAACTACAACAACATCACTCCAGAAATGCAGCAAATGATGACCGCTCAAACTCAGCTGATGCAGATGATGACAACGTTTATCCAGAATCAAAACAACAACAATAACAACAATAACAACAACAACAATAACAATAACAATAACAACAACCCACCGGGTTTTGATATGCTTACCAGGTTCTTGAGATTAAGGCCAGCAAAGTTCTCAGGGACAACTGATCCCATGGTGGACAATGATTGGCTACGCTCTGTGAACAAGGACTTGGTAACCGTGGGTTGTACGGATGCTGAAAAGGTCAGATTTGCAGCACATTTGCTGGAAGGACCAGCCGCCACTTGGTGGGATAACTTCCAGATCACCACTCCCATAGAAGATGTGACATGGGCTATCTTTGAGGATGGCTTTCATACTGCACATATCTCATCTGGAGTGATGAGTCTGAAAAAGGAGTTTCATAACCTGAAGCAGCGCCACCGCAGCATGGCTGAATATATTGAGGAGTTCAACAATCTGGCGCGATATGCACCAGATGAAGTTGACACTGATGCTAAGAGGAAAGAAAAGTTCCTCGAAGGGTTGAATGATGAGCTGAATCTACAGTTGGATGTGGCCTATGTTCCCACTTATCAGTCTCTCTGTGACAAGGCTGCTATTTTGGAGATCAAAATAAAGCAAGTTGAAAGCAGGAAGAGGAAGCACTCTGACAAGCACAGCTCGGGACCATCACACAAACGATCCCATTATGATTACAGTGGAAGCTTAGGATCCCACAAGCATGGGAAATTCAACAAGCACAACAACCACAACCGTCGTGACAACAAACATCACCGTAGTCATGACAATGACAAGTACAAGAACCACAAGGGTGGATACAAGAGCCACCACAGTGGTAATGGAAGTGGAAGTGGAAATCAGCATGTCAAGAAGGACATTAGTCAGGTTGAATGCTTCAAGTGCAAGAAGATGGGGAATTATGCAAATGAATGCCCAGAAAAGAAAGTTGAAGGACCCAACAAACCCAACCCTTTTCAGAAGGGACAGGTTAACCACATCAATGTGGAGGAAGTCTATGAGGAGCCTGATACTGTTGCTGGTAAGTTCAGACTCAATTCTATTCCAGCATTTGTTCTTTTTGATACTGGAGCATCGCATTCATTCATATCAAAAGCATTTGTTGATAGAAATGGGTTTCAACTGAAAACATTGGGTGTCCAATAAAAGTTAGTTCTCCGGGTGGAGATATGAAAGTAAGTCTTGGACGCCGGGATCTAGTAATAGAGTTTGGAAAGCATAAATTTCCAGTGAGTCTGATAATCCTAGATTCCCAAGGACTGGACATAATATTGGGAATGGATTGGATGGCTAAGTATGAAGGAGTACTAGATTGTGCTAATCGTACTGTTGCACTCACAACCCCGTAAATAAAACGGATTAAATTCAAGTCTAACTTTGAATCAAAAGGGAGTAAGCTAAATTCTCTTAAGGGGGTTAGCATAGACAGTGTGCCAATCGTGAGTGAGTATACGGATGTGTTTCCGGAAGAATTGACAGGAATGCCACCAGATAGAGATGTGGAGTTTCTTATAGATTTGGTACCAGGATCTGGACCAATAGCAAAGAGACCTTATAAAATGTCAGTTGATGAACTGAAAGAACTCAAGAAACAACTTGGAGAACAGTTGCAGAAAGGATTTATTCAACCAAGTTCTTCATCTTGGGGAGCCCTAGTTTTGTTTGTGGAAAAGAAAGATAGAAGTCAAAGGTTATGCATAGATTACCGTTCACTTAATGAGGTGATATTAAGAACAAATATCCTTTGCCTAGAATCAATGACTTGTTTGATCAGCTAGAAGGAGCTTGTGTGTTCTAAAAGATTGATCTCCGGTTAGGCTATTTTCAACTCAAGATAAGAGAACAAGACATACCTAAGACAGCGTTCACTACAAGGTATGGATTGTATGAGTATACCGTAATGCCTTGTGGTTTGACCAATGCTCCAGCATACTTCATGAATATGATGAACAAGGTGTTCATGGAATTCCTTGACAAGTTTGTTCTCATTTTCATCGATGACATTTTAGTCTACTCCAAGAGCAAAGAAGAGCATGAAGGACATTTACGTTTAATACTTGAAAAGTTAAGAGAGCATAAACTTTATGCCAAATTCAGCAAGTGTGAATTCTGGTTGAATGAAGTTGGATTTCTTGGACATGTTATGACAAAAGATGGTGTAGCAGCTGATCCTGCTAAAGTTTCAGCTGTAACTGAATGGGAATCTCCCAAGTCCGTGAAAGAAGTTCGTAGTTTCCTTGGCTTAGCAGGTTACTATAGAAGGTTCATTGGAAATTTCTCCAAGGTAGCTAAACCCATGACGGAATTACTAAAGAAAGGCAAGAAGTTTGCTTGGTCTGAAGGTTGTGAACTCAGCTTTCAGGAATTAAAGAAGAGACTTGTGACAGCACCGGTCTTGTGTTTTCCAGACTTGGAAAAAGATTTCCAAGTATATTGTGATGCATCTCATCATGGTTTGGGTGCAGTACTTATGCAAGAAGGAAAAGTCATGGCGTATGCCTCGAGACAACTCAAAACTCATGAAGTGAACTACCCTACTCATGATTTAGAGTTAGCATCTGTCGTCCATGCACTCAAAACATGGAGGCACTATCTTTTGGGAAAGCGTTGTGAAGATTTCACAGATCACAAGAGTTTGAAGTATATCTTCACCCAGAAGGAAATTAATACGAGACAAAGAAGATGGCTAGAACTCATTAAGGATTATGACTTAAGTTTGCAATACCACCCCGGTAAAGCAAATGTTGTAGCAGATGCTCTAAGTCCTAAGGTTTTTGTGAATGGCCTTACCAAAGGAGAATTGCCAGATGATCTGTGTACCCAATTTAGAAAACTCAGATTGGAGATTGTGCCTGAAGGACATCTCATGTCTTTGGATGTTCAACCCACTTTGTTGGACAAGATCAAAGAATCCTAGAAGATTGATAAAGAAATCGAAGAGATTAAAGAAAAGATTGGCAAAGGAAAAGCCAAAGGGTTCCATGAAGACGAACAGGGTACATTATGGCATGGGAAACGTATCTGTGTTCCACAAGATCCAGAGCTACGGAAACTGATTTTGCAAGAAGCACACAACTCACCGTATTCCATTCATCCGGGTAACACCAAAATGTACATGGACATGAAGGAAAGATTTTGGTGGAATAATCTCAAGAAGGACATCGCCGAACATATTGCTTTGTGTGATGTGTGTAGTAGAGTGAAGGCGGAACATCAGAAACCAGCAGGTTTGCTTCAACCACTACCTATTCCTGATTGGAAGTGGGACAAGATTGGTATGGACTTCATTACCGGATTACCAAGAACCAGATCAGGATATGATTCTATTTGGGTAGTAGTGGATCGCCTAACTAAAGTTGCTCATTTCATACCCGTGAAGACAACCTATACAAGTGCTAAGTTGGCTAAGATCTACATGAGTAGAATTGTATGTCTACATGGAGTGCCCAAGAGTATTGTGTCTGATAGGGGAACTCAATTCACTTCCCATTTGGAGACAGTTACATGAGTCATTGGGAACGAGGTTGGAATTCAGTACTACTTTTCATCCTCAAACTTATGGATAAACAGAAAGGACTAATCAGATTCTTGTAGACATGTTGAGGGCATGTGCCCTAGACTATGGAGCCAGTTGGGATGAAAGTCTGCCTTACGCAGAATTTTCTTATAACAACAGCTATCAAGCCAGCATTGAGATGGCACCATTTGAATTTCTCTACGGAAGAAAGTGTACCACCCCATTGTTATGGAATGGTGTGGGAGAAAGAAGTTTATTCGGACCAGATCTCATCAAAGAAGCCGAAGAGAAAGTCAAGTTGGTTAAGGACAGGTTGAAGATAGCACAGTCCCGACAGAAAAGCTACGCAGATCCTAAGCGTAGAGAAATCACCTACGAAGTCGGTGATAGAGCTTATCTTAGAGTGTCACCACTTCGTGGAGTGAAGAGGTTCGGAGTCAAAGGAAAATTGGCACCAAGATATGTTGGACCATTCAAGATTATGAGTCGTAAAGGAGAAGTTGCCTATGAAATTGAACTGCCAGAATCTCTGTCAGCTGTTCATAATGTGTTTCATGTGAGTCAGCTTAAGAAATGTCATCCAGAAATGGAAGAAACTTCTTTGAAGGATACTATACCCCTGGAAGAGGATCAGTTGGAAAGTGATCTTACCTATGAGGAGAAACCTATCAAGATTCTCGAGACTGCAGAAAGAGTCACACGGACTAAGACTATCAAGTTTTGTAAAGTCCAGTGGAACCATCATTCCGAAGAAGAAGCAACATGGGAAAGAGAAGATGATCTTCGGAAAGACCACCCTCACCTATTTGCTAGCCAATCCGAATCTCAAGGGCGAGATTCATCTTAAGGGGGTTAGATTTGTAGCATCCCTAAAATCATGATTTCAAAGATTGCATATCATTCATGCATGCATATATATTTTGAGATCATTTTCCAACTCTTTCAAGAAAACAGAAGCACATAGTGCTATTATTTTATGTGAGCAAACATAAATCAAATGACTATCCTCAATTGAGAGCATAAGTGTTTTAAACCAAGTTTTGTTTGCTTCCTTATTGATTGGATTGAATGTGGAGTTTGGACAAAAATTCACAGAACAAATATGGTTTCAAAACCATTTTCAAAACATTTCCAAATCAAGTGCTATAGCACTGTTTATTTTGTTTATTCAAAAGAACCAAGCTTGAGCAGAGAGACCACATGTTTGTATGCCCAGAAATATGAATGTTGCACCCTACAAAATCCTAAAAAAGTTTGAATTCAAATAGCTTTGGAAACCATTTGAAAATGATTTCTGAAAATGCAAACAGAATTAGAAAAGGAATAAAGAAAAGGAAAAGGGCCGGCGCTGCTATTCTAGCCCAACAGAGAAACCAGCCCATTTAGCCCACCCAGGTTCCCCCTCTCTCCTTCTCACGCGCAGACGAACCCGCAGAGAGACTGGCTCCAGGACCCCACCCCCTCTCTGTTTTATTCGCTGACAGGTAGACCCACTGCCACGTCAGGCTCGTCGCTAATCTCGCGCTGAAGACCTGCTCGCCGTGGCCGTTTCTTCCCCGACGCAAATGCGCTTAATTGGCGTTGATTGCTCGCGAGATTCTCGCCCCTGCTCCGCCTACTTAACCCCCACCTCTCTGCGACCATTTCCCCTCACTTAGCTCCACCTCTCCGTCACCAGGCTGCCCGCAATCAACCTCACACCGCCGCAGACAGAGCTCACTCCGGCGATCGATTCCGGTGAGCCCCGTGCGCCCCTTCCCCTCTGGTTCATACGAGCCGTTTTGCAGCTTCTTTGCGCACCTCCTGACCCCACTGGTTCGTCCTGTACTGCCCCAGGTCGTCGATTCCGTTCAACACCGCAAGCTCCCGACGACAACCTCGACTCCGGCGACCAAATTCTGTAAGCCCTTTGCGCCCCTTCACCTCTGACCCACACGAAGTTGTTCGCCACTGTCTTGTGCATCATCTGGTGCCGTTTGTTTGTGCTAGGGAGACCAGGAGCATCGCCAACATCGCCGTCCACTCGAACCCGACGCCACCCGCAACTCCGACGAGCTCCAGTAGCCCACTCCGTGCGCCCCTTGCCAAGTCGCCGCCAGGTTGAGCATCAGCACGTCGCCACGGTTCTGGTAATCCCCTCCGACGACCCTAGGACGACCTGTAGCGCCGCGCCGCCGTAGGAAGAGCTCGCCGCCGCCAGTAGCCGCCGCTAGCGCCGCTCAGTTTTGGTCGATTGATTCGTAGCCGTCAGATCTAGATCCAGCGCGTAGGATTAGTTCACTTAACGAACCATTACGAATAGATCTGAGCCGTGCGGGTTAAGTAGATCCAACGGCCCAGAAGCGTGATCCAACGCGAAACGGTACGGGCCAATTAGAAACAGACGTGTGGCTAGAGTTTAGATTTAAAACTAGATTTGAATCTGATTGTTATTCAAATTTGATTGGGCTATAACTTTTGATCCCCATGTTAGAATTTGACAAATTTTATACCGTTGGAAGCAGGAGAGCAAGCTCTTTCTGAATATGCAATGTGTTTAATGTTTTGCTACTGTTAAAAAGGTTTTATTTGCAGAAACTTGTGTAGGACTAAATTGAGTATATGAAATGTTTAGGAAATAATTTAGGGTTTAAATAATGGTTTTTTGGCAAGTTTTTAACTTGTTATTGAATCAGTACTGTATTTCTTTGTTGAGTTTTAAAAATCATCACATACCATCTTGCATGCATGCATATATTTTTGATTGTATATGTTTGGTGTGTAATTGTTGCTACAATTCTTTGTGTAGATTTTGGTGCTAGTGATTGTGATTGTGAGGAGTGCTACTCTCCAAACCACCAAGGCAAGTGGTACTTCATGAATATTATCATTCCTATGTTTTCTACTAAGCATTAGAAATATTTTGTTAGACTTGCATGCTATATTTTGCTTATATGCCATGTTGGGAAATCCTAGTAGTTGTAGAATTGCTAGGGAATCTCTAAGTTAAGTTGCTATCTATGCCAAGCTTAGCCTAGCTAGTAGCAAACAAGGGTTGGTGAAATATACATGCTATCATGAAAATATTTCGAAGTCTTTGGACTTGTGTTTTTCCTAATAAAACAACTAAGTTAAATGAAACACCTGGGTGTAATGGAAGGATTGGTTTATGTCGAGTGGTTACACAAGGCCCATTTCTATGGTTTACCTTGTGTATCTCACTTGTGGTAAGCCACCCAGGAACAAAGAGATTTTAGAGGCCAAGTGTTAAGAAGCTTCTAGTGCAGCCACTTGGCAATATGGGCTCTGCCTGGATCATATAAGTTGCTAGAACTTAGCCATTTGGACAGTTGGTGGTAGTGGGAATGATAGGTTGGAGCGCGTCCATTTGGTCTAAGGGAAGGCTTCTGAAAGGTCCTGTCTTGGTGAAACCAAGTCTGGTGGGGAAAGTGCACAACCTCTGCAGATGGAAAAATCTAAGTACTTAGCCAAGTCCATGGCAATGGACAACTTGAGCATCAAGACATGGAAGCTATCAATAATCTCCTCATCCCAATTTCTAAGTAAAATTTTTTGGGTGAACAAGGGTGAAGGACCTCAATGTCTATTGGTGGAACCTTGGGAAAAGTTTTGACAAAGAAAACTTAGTGATTTCAACTAATAGGAAAAACCTATTTTGAGCAAAGCAAGCCAAGCTACACTTAGCCAAATTGCATATAGTATCTAGTCCACTTAAAATTTTACTAAGGTATCACTTGCCAATACTATTCCAAAGTATTGACCCACTGTGGCTGTAACTTGTGATGTTGCAGGTTACTCTGATGAGGATTAGGTGTCATGAGTCTACACTCAACATGTTTTCCTGTGGCACATGAATATGAAGACTTTTATTTATTTACTTATTCAAACTCTTGTATTAGGCCTGTGGCCTTGGAGTTGTAAAGACTATGTTTATCTCTGGAATGGCTGTAATAAATGACATTTGTATCTGTATACTTCATCTTAAACTGTGGATGCTAGCATTGTTCCAGGGACTAGCATTGCAATCACAGGGATCCTTTTCCTTTATAAAGGAGGGATCTTACATGTGGGTAGCCGAATTGGATGATGATGTCTGTGAAGAACTTGATCACTTTTGCTCCATCCAGCTTCTTGATGGGCTTTGCCTCGATCCACTTGGGGAACTTGTCTATGGCTACGAGCAGGTGTGTCATACCGGATCGAGCTGTTTTGAAACTACCAACCATGTCCAACCCCCAGACTGCGAACGACCAGGTGATTGGTATCGTCTTGAGTGCCACAGACGACGTGAGTTTCAGCTGGCTAAATCGCTGACAACCGTTGCATTCTTTGACTAGCTCTTGAGCGTCCTTCAGCGCTATCGGCCAGTAGAACCCGTGGAGAAGGGCTTTGGCTTCTATTGCTCTTGACGAGGTGTGGTGCCCGCACTCGCCCTAGTGTATGTCCACTAGGAGCTTGGTTCCTTCCTCTTGGCTTACACATCGCTGGTAAATTCCTCCAACGCTGCGCTTGTAGAGCTCGTTGTTGATGATGGTGTATTTGCTTGCTCTTCATTGCACTTGCCGTGCCGCTACTTCCTCTGTTGGGAGCTCGTTCTAGGCCAAGAATTTCATGAACGGCTTCGCCCAGTCAGGTGTTCCCTGGATGGCGTACACCGTCTGTATGATGAGCTTGATCTCCTCACGGGTGGGAGCTTGCTGATGTCGACTGCCAGCTATCGCAAAATAGTCCTCGGGTGCGGCGAGGCAGTCCCCGGGTGCGGCGCGGCAGTCCCCGGGTGCAGCGCGGCAGTCCCCGGGTGCGGCGTGGCACCGGCTGTTCCTGGATCTGCGTCGAGTACGATGGATTCTGATTCTAGTGACAGGGTGATGGAAGGCTTGCACAGGTGCTCGAGGGAGACTCCAGGTGGTATGGTCTGTCTTGTTGAGCTGACCCTGGCCAAGGCGTCAGCGGTTTCGTTGTTGTCTCTAGGTACGTGGTGGAAGTCGCATCCTTCAAAGCAGGCGCACAGCTGCTGAACGAAGAAACGGTAGAGTGCCATGTTTGTGTCCCTTGCATCCCATTCGCCAGAGACCTGCTGCACCACCAGGTCCCGAAGCATAGTATTCTCTGGATGCCTATCTGCTTGGCCATCTTGAGCCCGTGTATGAGTGTTTTTTAATCGGCAACATTGTTGGCCGCTTTGAAGTGGATCTGGAGGACGTTCTCCAGCTGGTCACCTTTGGGCGAGGTTATCACGATTCCGGATCCGAGTCCTCCTCGCATCTTGGAGCCGTCGAAGTGTAGCTTCCAGTACGTTGAATCAGGGACCGATGGCATGTACTGGGTTTCTGCCCAATCGACGATGAAGTTGGCCAGTGCCTGGGATTTGATTGCTGTCCTTGGCTCATATTGGATGTTGTGTGCGGCGAGCTCGATGACCCATTTTGCCACGCGCCTGGTGGCGTCCTTGTTGCCGATAATCTCCACGAGCGGGGCCAACGCCACCACCTGGATGGATTTCTCTTGGAAGTAGTGCTTGAGTTTCTTGGCGGCCATATACACGCCATACACCAGCTTCTGGTAGTGGGGGTAGTTCTGTTTGGAGAGCGACAATACCTCACTTAGGTAGTATACGGGGCGCTAGACTGGCTGGGCCTTCCCCTCTTCTGGCCTTTCCACTACTAGTACCATGTTGACCACTCTGTTTGTGGCAGTGATGTACATCAGCATTGGCTCCTTTGCTGCTGGTGCCGCCAAAATAGGCAGCGACGTGAGCATGCGCTTGAGGTCATGGAAAGCTTCATCCACTTGAGCTGTCCAAATGAACTTGTTCGTCTTCTTCGTGAGTTGGTATAAGGGGAGGGCTTTCTCACACAGCCGGCTAACGAACCGGCTGAGGGAGGCCAAGAATACGGTGAACTTCTGTATGTCGTGCAGGCTTTCTGGCAGTTCTATGCGCTTGATGGATCCGATCTTCTCCGGGTTCACCTCGATCCCCGCTCGGAGACGAGAAACCCGAGGAGCTTGCCAGCTGGGACGCCGAATACGCATTTCTCCGGGTTTAGTTTGATCTGGAAACGGTGGATATTGTCGAATGTCTCCTTCAGGTCCTCGAGCTGTGTGTGCTGCTCCTTGGTCTTGATGACTATGTCGTCGACGTAGGCGTGCATGTTTTTACCGATCTGCGTCTGCAGGAATTTCGGCATGCAGCGCTGGTAGGTTGCTCTTGCGTTTTTTAGACCGATTTGCTTTGTCTTTGGCTCCACAAAGAAGATGTGGTAGTTGCCCACTTGTCACGGGTAACCATCCTATTCTTCCTCGCGGCGGTTGCGTTGCTCCCTGTTGTCCGGTGGACCTCTGGCTGGTGCTGGAGGTGGTGGTGTGAGCCCGCCGGCTTTAGACATCTTCTTCGTCCATCTGCACTGGCACGTTGTGTGGTTTGCGGGCTTGCTGCCGCCGCTATGGAACTTGCACGGCCCATCGAGCATGGACTCCATGGTGTACTTGGGCCAAGGCGGCCTGTCATCTGGCCTTTGCCTCCAGCTGCCGCCTGTAGCCGGGTCCTCATGCACAGCAGCTACTTGCCTGGCGCCGTACCGGCTATCCGGCTGATCGTCTTTCCTCTTGACATGACGGTTGTCATGGCCGTGCCGCCTGGGGTGATGGTCGCCCGGCTGGCGGCGTTCCACTTGCTCATCCGTGATGATTTGGCCTTGGTCATCCACCATGATGGGCTTCTTCATAGCCGCGTCTGCGGTGGCGTACTTGTCCGCGATGGCCATGACCTGGGCCATGGTTTGCGGGTCTGCCCGGCTGAGCTTGTGCTTCAACATGGTGCCGTCTCGCCAACTGTTGGTGAAGAAGTCTATTGCTTGGTTCTCACGCACCCCTTCACACGAGTTGTGCATGCTGGTCCACCGGGTGAGGTAGGCGCGGTCGGACTCATCCTTGCCTTGTACGCGAAGCGCGAGCTCACGAGGTCGACCCGACCGCTTGTATGTTCCGGTAAAGTTGCGAATGAACGCTTCTTCGAAGTCTAGCCAGACGTTAATGCTGTTGTCGGGGAGGCTGTTGAGCCATGTTCTTGCCGAATCGACGAGCATGAGAGGGACGTAGCGGACGGCCAGGCGGAGATTACAGTTGGCGATTCCCACTGCGGTAGTGTAATATACCAACCAATCCTAGGGCTTGACCGTGCCATTATACTTTGGCGTGTCCCTTGGCAGCGAAAAACCCTTTGGAAACGGCTCGTTCCGGATGCATGGACCAAAACACTTTGGGCTAGCTGGAATCTCCTCCTCCAGCGTGTGTGACTGCACCAGGAGATCGATGCGCTCGCGCATGTCAACCGGTTCTTGGGGCCGAGGCGACCCTTCAGATGTGACGCAGGCGGGTCATTGTTTGCATGTTCCCCTTCATCTAGGAAGCGCGTCTTCTTCCCTTGGGAAGCTCCTGCTGCCAGGGCGCGACTTACGCTAGAAGCAGCGGCGTCTCGGTTCTGGCGGCCACGGTTGCCAGACTCGCCATGCGGGCGGCTATTTTTCCCGACTCCTCTCGGATATGACGCCTACTGATGCTTGTTCCCCCATGCGTCGTCTGATCCGCGCCTTTGCGAATGAAGATGTCTTGGGAGTTTACCATCTGGCTGGGGGCGCTCCTGCTGGCGACGAAGCTCTTCTCCCTCGAGGTGTTTTAGTTTCACGGCCTCCGCCTCGGCCGCTCTCATGTTCTTGGTGGGGTGGCTATAGATGGGTCTTGCGTGTGAATCGGCGGCGCGGGGTCGCGTCCCCGGTGCTAGATTTTCCTGACGAATCCATGAGTAGCGTTGTACTCATGCACTGTGGCATTTAGCCAGCGCTGGTTAGCTGCGACCTTGGTGGCCTCCTCCAGGAGCTTCTGGCGCGTAGCTTTGAGTGCGGCCGCGGCAGCTGCCGGATCCGCCTCGACGATGACTGGAGAGCGCAAGTGCTAGATGGAGGCAGTGAGTGGATATTACTCTTGCTGAGGTGCAGAGCTCTCTCCTCCCGCTCGGCGCTCCTGAGGCAGGCGGTGGTTTTCGCTGGTGTTTACCATCATGAGTTAGATGCAACCACTCGCCATGGTCGGGCTGCTGGCGAGGCGGCTGAGAGGCACATCGCGGATAGAGGTGACCATGATGGGGAAAACCTCGGAGACAGTGTAGACGTAGACGCGGATGTCCCCAAAATGCATGATGGAGCCATTGGCGGGGAAGGTGTTCCCGGTGAAGCACGCGTCGTTGTCGACAGTGCAGTCGAAAGCGCCGAACGTGAGAACGAGGACGGAGGCCACGCGTTCACCGGCGACGAGCGGAAGTCCCGTGCGGAAGATGATCCCAGCCGAAGCGCTGCGCCCCATGGTGGGCGCCAACTTTCGTGGTGTGGAACAAGGCAGTGCCATCGGGGATGGCTAAGAAGGGACAATCCGATGCAATTGGTGGCTCACACAACGGGTTGGGCACGGTAGACTGCAGACATAGCGATGTACCCAGGTTCGGGGCCTTCTCGGCGAGGTAACACCCCTACTCCTACAAGATGAACTATATGAGGGGGCGAATGCCCTGTACAGATGCTCCTGGATCTATTTCCTTAGCAGTTATCGAGAGCTAGAGGAAGATGGGAACTAATGTCTAGCACTTCTATACTTCTATCATTCCTTACCGAGAACCCCAACTCTGCCCTCCCTTATATACTAGTCTAGGGGCAGATTACAAATCGGGCTCTAGGGTTTACTGTTTGGATATGGGCTTATAGGGCAGGGCCGACTGCAGGGCCCAGCTGATGGGCCAGGACCCAGTCCACCCTTCTTTTAGCGTCACCCTCTTCTTTGGTGGTCACCCGGGCTTCCATTGGGGCATCACCCCTTGCTTTAACGGTCAACCGGACTGCTTTTTCCAGTCAGCCGACCACTTTGCTTTATTCTCGTCGGGTAGCACTGGTCGTGACGGCAGGCCAGCTTGCCTGATGATGAATGAGGGCCAGAGGTGTACCCTGCAAGGAGCGTATGTCCCTCCATGCTCTCCATCGAATCCGAGGTGAGCCGGGTGGAAGCGACCACCTGGCCGGTTCTTCTGGCTACCGCCTAGACGGGCCAGCCGGGAAATTTCGAGCCCAGCCGGGTGGCATCAGCCAACTGGCCGGAGTTGTCCTTCATGAGGGCCAGGTGGCCTGTTCCTTCTGGAGCCGGCCTACTTGTGGCTGGATTTCCCCACCCGGGGGTTATCCCCCTGACAATGGGCAAGGGGTTTTCTTTAAGTCTTATGTTATATATACACTTCCCTTCTGAGTCCAACATGCCCCCGTGCCCGTAAAACCAAATCTTTGCGCGTTCGATCTAATCGGTTGTCTCTGGGAAGACCCCTTTAGCATGCAGGCCATCCTCAAGTTTCTTACAGTTAGGAATGGGTAGAGCCAGCAGTGACAAAGTGATGCGCTTTCATAGCAGCAAGATCAAGCCTCTGAGGGGCCAAAACTATATCATTTGGATCAACAGCAAGGCCCAAGGCAGCAACAACACGTGCATCAATAATTCCCCCAAAAATGGGTCCCTTAGAAGCTAAGCGACGAGCAATGAGAGAACCAATACTGTACCTAGTTCCATTGTTGAGCACAGAAGTTATGAAGGCCAAATGATAGTTGGAAATATTACTAGTGTTCTCCCTACCAATAAAACTAGTGGCAAGATAGTAAGAAAAGTACCTGATAGCTGGGAGTTGAATATTTCTTATCTTTCCCCGCTGAGCTCTACGGTCATCATCATTGGTTATTCCATGGTAGAGCTCCAACAAATCAGCCGGTTGAGCTGGAATCTTCTTCACCAACCCAGCTGTACCAAAGCCCAGGATCTCACAAAATTTCTTCAATGTCATGGTGTAAGTCCTGCCATAAATTTTGAAAGACACATCTGGATTGAACATGCTGTCAGCAAAAGAGAAGCTCTCCACAAATGTTTTAGTGAGCATAGCATACCGCACGCTCTCATCCTGCATATAACTTGTTAGACCAAACTTCTGAACCAAGGTTAGGAAATCATTGAGAATTCCAGCACCTGCAAAAAGGTAGGACAAGGAAATGTAGAAGGCTGTGCATCCCCCTCATCTCCCTCGTCGCCAAATCGCGGAGTAATGAGATCCTCATTGTATGAAGGCCTAGCTCGGGAGGATGATCTTGAAGGCCTTGTCCTTCTAGGTGTATCACTCTCAAATATTTCACCAAAGGTGCGGTTGTCCATGACTACTTTTTCTAAAAATTTTAGACAAACATCAAACCAAGTGATTTCCAAGTTGATAAATGATGAGCAAATACTATATGAACTTGCTAGAGGGCTACACATGCATCAAAATGAAATTTATAAGCATAGAACAAGAAAGCAAGCTCACACAACCTGACACCTATAGCAGCAAAATACTCAAGATACAATCTACCAATCACAAATCTAATTGGACAAGTGGAGGCACATACCAAGGAGAAATCCATCCAAAAATCAGTAGCAAAGATGGGCTAAGCAAGGAGATCGAAAATCGGGAGCAAGAACAGCAAGAACTCAATCTTGAGAAAGTTTTCCGGTGTTTTTCAGGAGAGAGAAAGAAGATAGCTGAGAGGAGGCACCTTGGAGGGTCCCAGGTGGGCCACACCCCAGCCAGGCGCCACCTGGGGGCTGGCCGCGCCCACCAGGGGTGTGATGGCCTGGGGTGGCCCCCTGTGTCACTCCAGGTGTCCCTCTGCCCCTTTTTTCAAGGAAAAAATTATTTTAAATTTTAGAAGAAGCAAAAGGCAAACAAAAACCATACTACAGAAGTTCTAAAACACTCTAACAAGCAAACAACTAGCAGAGAAAGAGGAAAGACTAGGAAGGAGAAAAGGTAAAAGGGAGCAAGTATAACCACAGTGAAAACATTATTTTGTTCATTAAAAACCATTTTGTTAACAAGGTTGATCAAGTCTTGTTACCAAAACAATCTTATATGAAACAAAACTTTGTATTCCACAAGGTGATTATGTTACCTCAAGCTTGATAGAAATGGTCCCAATCATAATAGTTTCAAAATTTTCTTGTGGAATGGGACAATATATTTCTCCAACCTTGATGCTCTCAATATTTTCAATGGAGTTCAGGCAATAGCTTTTAGCAACCTTCTTGGGGAAATATACAGTATGCTCTTTGTCATTAATATTAAAAGTTACTTTTTGTTAATTACAATTGATGACAGCACCTGCAGTATTAATAAAAGGTCTCCCAAGAATAATAGACATATTATCATCTTCAGAAATTTCAAGCACCGCAAAATCAGTTAAAACCAAGCAATTATGAGCCACTTGAACTGGAACATCCTCACATATACCAACATGAATAGTAGTTGACTTATCAGCCATTTGCAAAGATATATCAGTTGGTATCAACTTTTCTAGCTGGAGTCTCTTGTAGAGAGAAAAAGTCATAACACTAACTCCAGCTCCCAAATCACATAAAGCAGTTCTAACATAATTATTCTTAATAGAGTAAGGAATAGTTGTTATACCTGGATCACCAAGTTTCTTTAGAACCTTACCATTGAAGGAATAATTAGCAAGCAAAGTAGAAATTTCCTTATTAGGAATCTTCCTTTTATTAGAGACAATATCCTTCATATACTTTGAATAAGG
Organism: Avena sativa; assembly: GCA_916181665.1. Lineage (NCBI taxonomy): Eukaryota > Viridiplantae > Streptophyta > Magnoliopsida > Poales > Poaceae > Avena > Avena sativa. The sequence goes on from OV702283.1 coordinate 106,445,663, forward strand.
AGGCAACTTAATAGCACCAGTCAATGGAATTTGCAAAAATAAAGGTTTCATCCACTCACAAAACTTGTTGTAGTGTTCTTCCTCCTTTGACTTATGTTTCGTACTTGGAAAAGGCATAGGTTTCTGCACCTAAGGTTCTCTCTCTTTACCATGTTTATTAGCAATATAATCTTCCTTAGTGTACCTAGTGTTCTTAGTGTGCTTCTCAGGTTCTTCCTCGACTTCCTCCTTATCAGGAGCATCATTTTTATCATTACCACTCTCAGTTTTAGCATCAGAGACAGATATACTATTAGGATCTACAGCAGGTTCAAGGGGTTCCTCAACTATTCTATGTTTCCTTTTCTTTCGCTTACGAGGACTACCACTATCAACTTGTTGAGAATCCTACTCAGCTCTTTTAGGGTGTCCTTCAGGATGTAAAGGATCTTGAGTAGCTATACCACTCCTAGTTCTAATTCCGTAAGCATGTTTATCTCCTGAGGCATTAACTAGCATATCCTTTTGCACCTTAGCAAGTTGATCAATTTGAGTTTAAACCATTTGAAAGTGTCTACAAAGCATTTTAATAACATTAGAAGTTCTTTCCACAATATCTTTCAACCCTTTAATAGCTCTAGAGTTTTCCAATAAATGATTCTGAACTTGTTTATTAAAATTACCTTGTTTAACAATAAAAATGTCAAGTTCCACCAGACATTGATCAGGAGGCTTACCATAAGGAATATCACCTTCATCAAAGTGTTGGAAAGAGTGTACCTCAATAGTAGATGAGTGGGGAATTGGCTTACATAATTCTTTTATAGGAGGTAGATTCTTCACATCTTGAGCTCTAATATCTTTCTCCTTTAGACATTTCTTAGCTTCCTTCATCACTTCATCATTTAATGCAATAAGTCCCATCTTCTTTGGTGTTGGTATTGGAACTAGTTCAGGCACAACTGGTTCAGGAGTAATAGGCTCAGATGTATTTAGCTCAACAGAATTCCAATCATTATAATTCTTGCTTATTTTAGCCATTAATTCGTCAGCATCTACAGGAGTTATTTTCCTGAAAACACAATCAACAAAGCTATCTAGGTATGTCCTAGAATCATCAGTTAGTCCATTATAATAAATATCAAGAAGCTAATTTTTAGGTAATGGACATCCAGGATGTGCATGAATCAAGAACAAAACCTTGTCCATGACTCAGGCAATTTCTCTTCTTCTCCCTGTTTAAAGTCAAAAAGTCTCTACAAAGCAGCATGTATAGGACTAGGAGGAAAATATTTCTGGAAGAAATAAGCATTCAAACAATTATTGTTATCAATGGAACCAGGAGGTAATCTATAAAACCAAGCCCTAGCTTCTCCTTTCAGTAAAAAAGGGAAGATCTTAGTAACAAAGTACTTGCGCATCTTAAAGTCATCAGAGAACAAATCACTCATAGTAGAAAGCTCATTCATATGAGCCACATCACTCTCATTTTCAGTCCCACAAAAATGTTTTTTCTCAATAATGTCTAAATAGGATAAATCAAGAGAGAAATCATAATCTTTTTCTTTAATATCTATGGGAGAGGTGGCAAACTTAGGATCAGAGGACAGCTTGGGAATAACGGTACGTCGCGAAAGGAGACTCTTAATAGCACTAGTACCATGTGTGTTTTGGCACTCTTCAATAAATTCATCAGTAAACTCAATGTAACCATCATTAATATCATAACTCTCTCTAGACTCAGGTGAGCTAACAAGTGTAACATTGTCTTCACTAGGAGTTTTGGTATTTCCTAAACTAGACATAGTAGCATCTAGGAAAGGACCTAATGAACCACTCGCATCAAGCACAGTAGAAGTAACATCATGAGTATCAAAAGCAGTTTCAGATTCAACAGTAGTAGAAGTGTGTGTAGCATGAGTATGTGGTGGTGGTGTAACAAGCTTACTTATAACAGACGGTGAATCAAGAGCAGCAGAGGTGTTTAGGACTGTACCTCTTCTTGTAGTGGAGGGTAAAATAGGAAACTTTCCATCACGAGACTTCCCCATGATGAAAGTAGTATCAGTGAACAATAATAGATCCAAGTGAACTCACAAATAAAGTTATGCTCCCTGGCAACAGCGCCAGAAAATAGCTTGATGTCTACGCACTTCTATTCTTTTAGATAGGTGTTTGGCCTCCAAGTGCAGAGTTTTATAGAACAGCAGCAAGTTTACCTTAAGTGGATTACCCAAGGTTTATCGAACTCAGGGAGGAAGTGGTCAAAGGTATCCCTCTAAAGAAACCCTGCAATCAAGATACAAGAAGTTTCTTGTGTCCCCAACACACCCAATACACTTTTCAGGTGTATAGGTGCACTAGTTCGGCGAAGAGATAGTGAAATACAAGTGGTAACGGTGCCAGAAAATATCTTATGACTTGTTGTTGACGTGGGGTAACGTGTGTGAGTGCTAGAAAATAGCTTGACGGTGAGGTAAAGACAAAAGGCAAAAGGATGGAAGCAAGCAAACATGCAACAGATCTAGCAGCAAACGGTGTTTAAATGTTTAGAAATAAGGCCTAGGGATCATACTTTCACTAGTGAACACTCTCTCATATACATATCCTATCTTCATGATACTACTCTTAACTACTCTCCGGTTGGACACTCTAATCCACGGTAGGTCTACAAAAGCACACCTCAAAGTCCGACTTTCCCAATCTAGATAACCCCACACTATCACCTTGAGCGCTAGATGGTTCCAACAAACACCACAATTTCATGGAGACATCCAACTCCAAATGTAACTCATGATAAATATATATGTAATCTAGCTTAAGTGCCATACATGGCGTGCACGCTGTCACTGTCACACACATGGGTAAAAGCATAGATCTATTAAAGCACAATGAGTATTTATGTAGACTCTAGCCTAAGTGCCAACATGGCATGCATGCTGTCACTTTCACACACATGGGGAGAGCAGAGATCTATTGAAGCACTTGAGTAGCAAGGTAGATCTACTTGATTACAAAGCTCATGACCATAACAAGATCATGCATAGAGAGAGATGAACACATAGCTACCGTTAGAGCCCTTAGCCTCGAGGAAGAACTACTCCCTCCTCATCATGGGAATGAGGAATGGTGATGAATATGGTGATGGCGATCGATGGATATGGCTCCGGGGGCACTTCCCCGTCCTGACAGGGTGCCGGAACAGAGACTTTCTGTCCCCCGAATCTCCCCTTTGGTGGCGGCGGTGCTGTGGAGGTTTTCCTGGAAAAAATCGAACCCCCCAGGTTTTTAGGTCAAGAGGCTTCTTATAGGCGAAGAGGGAGGCCGAGGGTGTGCCTGAGGTGGGTGCACCCCCCGCATGCGAGGCCAGTCCTAGCCCACGCCTGGAAGGGGTGTGGCCCCCTTAGGCCTCCTCTCCGTCTCGTACTCTTGCTCTCTGGATCTTCTGGTGAAATAGGATTTTTGGCATATTTTCCCGGATTTTTCCTCATAGTTGATTTTCTGCACAAAAATTAGATACCAAGGTAATTCTATTGAAAACAGCGTCATTCCGTGTTAGTTGTATCCAAATCACACAAGTTTAGTGGAGAAAAAATAGCAAAAGTGTTCGGGAAAGTAGATACGTTTTGGACGTATCAACTCCTGGCGCCGTTGCCGGGGATCGAACCCAGGTCACCCACGTGATAGGCGGGAATACTTACCACTATACTACAATGATGGAACCAAGTATACACCTACTTGATTTCCCCGCATACAGCGCCAGAAAATATTCTTGATGACCCACAAGTATAGGGGATCACAACAGTCTTCACAGGTAGTATTACCCAATTTATTGATTCGACAGAAGGGGAGCCAAAGAATACTTGGAAGCCTAAACAACTGAGTTGTCAATTCACCTGCACCTGGAAATAGTTCTTGCTCACAGAAGTTTATCAGTAGCAATAGTTTGTAGTAGAAAAAGCAAAGCAACAGCACTAGTAAAACAAGAGCAATAGTAACAGTAGTAGCAAATAGTAGGATTCGAGTGCGGTAGTCATAGGGATGGATGGACGGGCATTGCATGGATGATTATAAGCATGTAACTTCAAGATCTAGGGCATTGTAGATAAATAAATGCCGGTGGGAGTATGTTTATCTTAGTTCCAATGAGTTCCCCAACAAGTGCATAATTTATATTCATGGATCTAGCTCCATTGTGTGTATGTAAACCAATCTTAAGTGCCAAAGTATTCCTTTGTTATGTACTGAAATACTTAGTTCCTTCTATTCTTGTAGACAGTTGTTGGGCCTCCAAGTGCAGAGGTTTGTAGAATAGCAACAAGTTTCTCTTAAGTGGATTACCCAAGGTTTATCGAACTCAGGGAGGAATTGCTCAAAGGTATCCCTCTCAAGAAACCCTGCAATCAAGATATTAGAAGTCTCTTGTGACCCCAACACACCCAATACACTTGTCAGATGTATAGGTGTCACATCCCAAAATTCTCCAAATTTTGAAATGTGAAAAATAAATAAACAATTGTTGAAAATTAGGGTGAAAAGAAACTTTTTGCTTCTAAATGGAAACATCAAAACCCTTCTTGAACAAAATTTGAATGAAAAGTGCATCAAACATAATTTCAATCAAGTGAAATGCATTCATCAATGAATGTATCTTGAAATTTAAACACTTAGGAAAAATAAACCAAAACCCTAAAACCCTAATGAAAGAAATCATTTACAAGATCTCTCCAAGACTATGGCTTTGATCCATATAAAATCCAGCAACAAACATTTATAAGTGATAAAAAATGATAATGAAAAATATTATAAAACCATAGAAATTGGTTTCATTCATTTTGGAGCCATGGATAAAAACTTATGAATTTAATAAGATAAAAGAAAATAATTCCCAAAGCTAATAAAGATACTAGGTAAAATCCATACCAAATTGTGAGAAAAATAATCCTAAAAGGATTTAAAAGGATAAACAAATATTAAATAAAATTATACAAATCGAAATCACCTATTTTGGATCTATAAATAAAAATATATGAATTTTACAAGACAAAGAAATAACTAAATAAGGAATATTTAAAAGTCAAATTAAATCTTGGACAAATCGATTATAAAATGGAATAAAGATAATCCAAACAAAAATAAAGGAATAAAGATTATTTAAATAAAATTATATGGGCTTTTAACCATATTCAATTTTATTTGAATAAAGACAAAATTCCTAATTTAAATGATTAATTGAAATCATGTGAAAATAATAATTGAAATTGCCAAAGTGGATTAAAAGAATAAAAGAATATTTGAATAAAATAATATGGGTTTAAACCATATTCAATTTTATTTAAATAAAGACAAATGCCTAATCTAAATAAATAATAAATCATAAGAGAATATTTTGAAATAATTCAAGTGGACTATTTAATCACAATATTAAATAGTTTAAACCTACTGAAAAGGTTTGGCAAGCTTGAATCAATTGTTTCAAATAAAAACCGAATTGGAAAAAGAAAAAGAATCAGAAAGAAAAAAATAGAAAACAACCAGCCTAGCTAACCCAATCTGGCCCAACAGCGGAGCCCACCCGGCTCCCCTCTCTCTCCCCGTGGACTTTTCTCACACGCGGCCTCGACCCCCACCCTCACTAACTTCCCGGGCTCGCGTCCACGTCACCATCGTCTTCCTCACCGTGTTGACTATGCCCCCCTCTTCCCCGACCGTTTCTGCCATTGAAGGCTCGTTTCAATTCGTGTTAATGTTTCAGTAAATCCTCCCCGTGACCATGCCCTCTTAACCGCCTCCCTCTCCCCTCTCTTTCACCGCACACCTCGCTTCCAGATCGCCCCTAGGCTGCCCTAATTTTCCACTCGAACCCCACTGCTCCGACGAGTTTACCGTCGAATTCCGGCGACACCTGACCATCCCCTTGCCCTAGCTTCCACGAGCTTGATCCCCAGCACCTTGCGCATCTACCAGTGGCCCCTACTTGCCCGCGCGTGCCCTAGAACCTCGCCTTGGTCAAGCATCTGAGCGCCGCTGTTATGCTGCAACTCCGACGAGCTCTCCCTGTAAGTCCTGACCGCCCCTCTTATTCTCAGTGGTGCTCCTACCCTCGCCCCTCTCTCGCGCATATAATTCACCATTTTTTTCGTCTTAGCGCTCTCCGTAGCCTCTCCTTCGACAAGGCCAGTGTGTGCCCGAGGCTAGGGGCATCTCCGACGAGCAATCGACATCGACTCCGTGCGCCCCTGTCGATCCTACGACCATGTTGAGCATCTACTTGCCACGACGAATTCAGTGAGCCCATCATCCCCTCCTCTCGCTTCCTAGAATAGCCGGACCGCCATCGCCTGAGCACCGCTGCCGTGCATTGTCGAGCCACCGCCACCAGACTTTGGTCATTACACTCTGGACCATTAGATCTAGATCTTGAGGATAGGAAAGAATGACTTAACTAAAGAGGTACGCGTGATCAGAACCGTGCGATGTAACTTAAATCCAATGATCCACGTAGCGCGATCCTCACGAAAGGGTATGGACCAATAGAATCACTCCACGTGGCTAGACTCAGGTTTTAAAAACAGAAAATGATCTATTAGATGTTGCATTTTGTAAAATCTATAAATTTTGATCTGTTTGGTCAAAATTTACAAATTTTATATCAATGGATTCATACAAATGTAAAAATTGCAACCATGGCCTTATTTTAGTATTTTTCTTCTGAAAAATTAGATGTTTTTGCAGAAACATTTTTAGGACTATTTTGTGTATAAAAATTGTTTTAAAAATGATTTTTGAGTAAATCCTTTTGCAAATGGATTTGTTTTGAACTGTCTAACTCTAAACACTAATATTTGGATTTATAAATGAATTTGGCTAACACAAGGAATTATTCCTTTGGAATAAAAGCATTTCTAGTAAAGCAAAAATGTTGCTATGATTTAAAAATGATTTTTGAGTGAAACCTTTTAAAAATAGATTTGTTTTAAACACTCTGACCATAAACACTAACATTTGTGTTTAAAAACATATTTGGCTAACACTAGAAATTATTCCTTTGAATAAAAGCATTTCTAGCAAAGCAAAAATGATTTAAATTGCCATTTCTACTAACTTGTTTTCAAATGATTTTGCCACATTTATAAATGACCAGTAGGTGTTTTAAAATGTTTATAGCCTTATTAGAAACCAATTTTTTCAATAAAACAACCTTTTGCATGCTTGCATGCATTTCTTTGTTTTTATTATTTTATGTGATTAATTGTTTGAATGCAAGTTTGAATGTGTGCCTTGCTTGATTGACTTGTAGTGAACTTTGAAGAGTGTGACAATTACAAGATCAAGGAGTGAACCTAGTTTCTCTACTAAAACGGCAAGTGGTGCTTCATACATTTTGTCCTATTATTTTGACTATGGATTAGTGATATTTTGAGTAGGACTTGCATGGAAATTTTTCTAAGTATCTATACTATGCTATGCCTTGGGAAAGCCTATTATATGATTCCTTAGTAGAATTTTCCCTAAGATAATATTCTTGCTACTATCATGCTTAGCCTATCTAGCAGAAAACAAGGGTGGAATATTCATGCTATGGAAATATTTCTAAGTCTATGACTTGTGTTTTGCTTAATAAAACAACTATGTGAATGAATCACCTAGGTGGAATGGTGAGAATGGTTTGTGTTGAGTGGTTACACAAGGCCCATGGTGATGGCTACCTTGTGTATCACACTTGTGTAAAGCCACCCAGGAACAAAGAGATTTGAGATGTTAAGTGTTGAGAAGCTTCTAGTACAACCACATGGCAATATGGTCTCTACCTTGATCATATAGGTTGCAATAACTTAGCCAGATGGACAGAAGGTGGTAGGGGTGATTGGTTGGAATGCGTCCATTTGGTCGAAGGGAAGGCTTCTGAATGATCTTGTCTCGATGCATGTCGAGTCTTGTGGGGAAAGTGCACCACCTCTCGAGAGAGTTAAAACCTAAGTACTTAGCCGTGTCCCCGGCAATGGACAATTTGAGCATCAAGACATTGAAGCTATCAAGGATCTCCTCATCCCAATTTCTAAGTTAAAAACTTGTGGTTGAACAAGGGTAAAGGTTCACCAATTTCTATTGGTAGTTCCTTGGGTGATTTTGACAAATAAAAACTTAGTGTTTTCAACTAATAAGGAAAATTTATTTTGAGCAAAGAAAGCCTAAGCTACACTTATCCAAATGCATATAGATGTTAGATACCGCTATTCTACCATAGTATCACTTGCCAATACAATTCAAATGTATTGACCCTTGTGGCTGTAACTTATTAGGTTGCAAGTTTTTTTGTAGTTAGTGAAGTTTGTTGAGTATGGATTACAAGTCTACAACCAACATGATTTCCTGTGGCACATGAAGATGCTATATAGTTATTTCTGCTGCATTTTAATGATATAGCCAAATGAGCTATGTAAGATGTAATGTACTATTTTATTCCTGGTTATAAGTTGTAATATGACCTTTGTTTCTTGATATTACATCTTAAACTGTGGATGCTAGCTATTCGATCCAGGGACTAGCATTGTAAACACATGGATCTCTACCTTATCAGGTTGGGACATCTACAATAGGTGCACTAGTTCGGCGAAGAGATAGTGAAATACAAATGGTAACGGTGCCAAAAAAAGAGCTTCTGACTTGTTGTTGATGTGGGAAAGACTAAAGGCAAACTGAAATAAAGATGGAAGTGAAGGAAATATGCCCTAGAGGCAATCATAGAGATGATGATATTTCATATGTATCCATGAGTTATTGTAATGCTCCTTGAATATCCATATCAAGCAACTTGTATTGATTGGCAATTACGTGAATTGTTTGTGAAACTCTATACTTGTATGGTTATTTAAGAGTTGTCCCTAGTCGGAGTTCATGTGCGGACACACGTGAATATTAGACTAGCACATCGATTGGTTGATGACTATGTTTCACAAGTCATAGACATGGATATGTCAAACCAATGACGTGGACACATGTTATGAACATGGGGTTGGACTGACCCAACCTGAGACTAGCAATTAGTTGCAGTTCTCTCTCTACACATCGTGTACGTTTTGTCCTTAGACCTGAGATTGTCGCATAGATGTGGATCGACCTACTTTGGGGCTATCAAACGCTGCACCTTAACTGGGTAGTTATAAAGGTAGCTTTCGGGTTTGTCCTGAAGCATGCTGCAAGGCATGGTCAATCAAGATGGGATTTGCCCCTCTCTACTTGAGAGAGATATCTCTGGGCCCCTCGAGTGATCTGATCCAGATATGCATGGATGTGCTACCTATGGTTAAGAGTTAACCTAGTAAAGGGATTCCGAATCACGGTATCGACAAAGGGAGGTCAGCTTGGAGCTAGACCAAATATCGTGAGGCAAAGGGAAATACATGTACTAAACCTTGTGATGGTTCGTCCGATATGATCTTTGTATGCGTTTAGGAGTTGGCACGTCTTGCTAGAGGCCGCTACCAACGATTGACAGAATAACTGTATTCGTGTCATGTCTATACGCATATGAACCTATAGAGTCACACACTTAAGGGGCTGGAAGCCTCATGAGGATTGGATCCGAATTAGACCAGGCTTAGGGTATTAATGGGCTGCTAATGTAGAAGCTCACTTGGGATGCCTATATAAGAGAGGCTGGGGCGAGCTGACCAGGATTAGACCTTAGACCTCAGATCATTCCCAACCGCCACTCCTCACGCCTGTGTTGCACGCGCGGACCTAGCAGTCCGACGTCTGACGCTTCCACCCTGTACGTGTGGATACCTCGGAGGCGCTGCATCTATAGCGCTTGGACGAGCCGCGCAAGGGGAGTTGCTCGTGGGACGAGGACAAGGAGGAGACGTGGAACGTCTGCACTGCCTCGACGCGCTTCATCAATTCCGCAACTGCGCGTCTAGTGGTAATCCCGTGATCTATGACAACAGTAATCCTGGTATACGCGGTAGAAATTTTTTGATTTGCGCTAGTGTAGCCTGCCCGTATCCCTACAGTGGTATCAGAGCCGATGCTGTTCAGTTATAGGTTCGGGATGTTTGCATATGGTGATATGCACATTGATATGAATGATGTGATCGTTTATATGGCGGTGGTTCAGGATTGATCTATGATGTTGCTTTCCGTGATCGTAATTCTAAGGTTGTTGAACGACTTACCCCTACCGGTCGGTTTTATCCATCGGGGTAGACAGTGACACATAAATCCTGTTGAATCACGCAAAGATCAATATGATTGATCGAATCGGAACCTAGATCTAAAATCGATGTACCGTGATCAAAGGAGTTTGATTGAATCGGGATAGGAGTCGGTTTATGGTAAATTTGATTTGCCGATCAAAATCCTTGAAGGAAATTGTGAAGATACCGCGAGGGGCGCTGCCCCTTCGAACCCCGCAGGGGGAGACCCCCTAGACCCCCCTTAATCGTAGCCCCTTTTGTATCTCGTTAAGGTAACTAGGTGCTGCTATGTCACATGATCCGGTAGAATGCGATTCTATGCATAACTTGTTTTTGCATGATGTATGTGATCTGTATGGCCCATATGTGTATGTGATGCATGTATGAAATTTATCATGACCTGCGTGTCGTGAATAGGGCAACACGGCTGGAGCCATGTGTGTTGTCAATTATTGTAATGGCCTGCGTGCCAACTTGTGATGATCCAAATTCTATGTAATTTTGATTACTAGTTGTTAGGAGTAATAGCTTGTATTAGTTCTTGGAGGACTCATCACTTGGAGGATGGCTCACATTGAACATGAAAGATGGAGATCATCATGGTGGACAGGTTATATGGCGATGGAGATCACCATGAGAAAATGGGCCATACTGTGTCACATCTATGTGAATGTTATTCTTATGCGTTTTACTACTATGCATGCTTAGATGATAGAAGTAGAACGATCCCTCACAAAGTTTAAGTTAAACCATGCCCTCCCAACCAAACCTTGCACCATCCTATGCCCTGTACAATCGTTGGTGGGCCTGTGAAATTAGGGTGCCGCGGTTTTCCTTGGCTGGATGGGTTTGTATCGGATACCTACACGCATAAGGATTGGTGAACTTGACAAGGTCATCTTAACAGTTAATGACCTTGGGGCATAAAGGTTGGGCGCGTAGTTTTGACATAGAGATGTCACCCAACAACAAGAGTCATATGTGATATGATTAGCAAGTGTTGCTTACTGATTTACCTTGTCTTCTAGCAGTGATGCTAAAGCTCACTAGTTGACTTGTTAATTGTGGATCTTGAATCACTTAGTATCAATAGAGGGATATTGATTTAAGTGGGAGTATATGCTATTAAATTGTTTAATATGTTTTACTCTTTCATGGTTACATGGCTTAGTATTTTGCATGTTTTCTGTTGTAGATCAATGGCACCGAACACTACATCATCTTTCTCTTTGCGTTCGATTCTTGACAAAGATAAATTAAATGGAACAAACTATTCGGAATGGGTCCATAACCTGAGAATTGTTCTCAGGTCTGATAAAAAGGAAACGGTTCTAGATACCCCAATCCCTGATGAACCTGCTGATAATGCATCTGCTGCCCTAAAGAACGCCTACAAGAGAGCATGTGATGATTCTCTTGAGGTTAGCTGCCTTATGCTTGCATGCATGGAACCTGAACTCCAAAAGAAGTTTGAGGATCAAGATGCCTACGATATGATTGTTGCGGTTAAGGACATGTTCCAAGATCAGGCAAGGACTGAGAGGTACAATGTTGCCAAGTCCTTTGTCGAATGCAAGCTAGCAGAGGGAGCAGCTGTAGGCCCCCATGTGATCAAAATGGTTGGTTACAGTCAGACTTTGGAAAAGCTTGGTTTTCCACTAGGCCAAGAGTTGGCCACTGACTTCATTTTGGCGTCTCTTCCATCCAGCTATGGGTAGTTCATTTCGAACTACCATATGCATGGGGTGGAGAAGGGCCTTAATGAATTATGTGGGATGCTTAAAACTGCAGAAAGTGACATGAAGAAGTGTGTAGGGCATAGCCATGTGATGGCTGTGCAAAACAAGCCTAGCTTCAAGAAAAAGGGTACTTCTTGGAAGAAGAAGGGCAAGGCTGAGGATACGATCCCTAAGTCTGCACCCAAGAAAAAGGTTGTACCTGTAGAAGACACTGAGTGCTTCTTTTGTCATGAACATGGCCAATGGAAGAGAAACTGCAGCAAGTACCAGGCTTCTTTGAAGAAGAGTGGAAGTAAGAGTACTTCCAACTCAGGTACGCTTGTTGTAAATGTTGTGGACATTCTTCTCGCTGATTCCTATGTTAACTCTTGGGTATTTGATACCAGATCGTTTGCTCATATTTGCAATTCAATGCAGGGGCTAATAAGGACTAGAGAAGTGCAGAAAGGCGAAGTGGATTTTCGCGTCGGAAATAAAGCAAGGGTTGCTGCATTGTTCGTCGGCGTCATGCAACTTCACCTTCCTTCGGGATTTATTATGGAGTTGAATAATTGTTATTACATTCCAAGTATGGGTCGAAACATTTTATCACCTTCATGTTTGATGAGGGATGGTTATTCATTCGCAAGTGCAAACGATGGTTGTGTAATCTCTAAGAATGATATGTTTATGGCTAATGCTCCCATTGTGAATGGGTTATTTATTTTAAATCTTGATGATGCATCTGTTTACAATGTTAGTGCTAAAAGGCTTCGGCCTAATGATTTGAGTCCTACCTATTTATGGCATTGTCGTTTGGGGCATATAAGTGAAAAGCGCATGAAGAAGCTCCATGGTGATGGTCTTCTAACTGCGTTTGATTTTGAATCATATGAGACATATCAGGCTTGTTTACTTGGAAAGATGACCAAGTCAACTTTTTCGGGTTTACCCGAGAGAGCGATAGACTTGTTGGAACTCATACATACTGATGTATGTGGGCCAATGAGCACGACGGCCAGATCACTACTTCCTTACTTTCACTGATGATTTCAGTATATATGGTTATGTCTAATTGATGAGGCATAAGTCTAAAACTTTTGAAAAGTTCAAAGAGTTTCAGAGTGAAGTAGAGAATCAACGTGGCAAGAAAATAAAGGCCTTGCGATCTGATCGTGGAGGTGAATATTTGAGTCACGAGTTTAGCGATCATCTTAAGAGTTGTGGAATTGTTCCACAACTTACGCCGCCCGGAACACCTCAAAGGAACGGGGTCTCCGAACGGCGTAATCGAACTTTGTTGGACATGGTTCGATCTATGATGAGCCAGTCGGATTTACCATTGTCATTTTGGGGTTACGCTCTAGAAACGACAGCTTTCACACTTAATAGGGTACCATCTAAATCCGTAGTTAAGACACCATATGAGATGTGTACTGGAAAGAATCCCAGATTGTCTTTTCTAAAGATTTGGGGTTGTGATGCATTTGTCAAGCGACTTCAGTCGGACAAGCTAACACCCAAATCGGATAAGTGCATTTTTGTGGGATATCTGAGGGAAACTTTAGGGTATTACTTCTACAACCGAGAGGAGGGAAAATTGTTTGTCGCTCGTAGCGGTGTTTTCCTAGAGAAAGAGTTTCTCACAAAGGGAATAAGTGGAAGGTCGGTGCGACTTGAAGAAGTTCAAGAAGAGCCAATTGGGGATGCTTCTACGAGTGATGCTATTGTAGTAGAACAAGTTGAGGAACCCGTGGCAACAGAAGCACCACAACCACTAAGGTCGGCGAGGCTCCGCGAAGCGCGGGAATTATTATTGTTAGACAATGATGAGCCTGCGATCTATGCAGAAGCGATGGTGGACCCAGACTCTAAGAAATGGTAATCGCCATGAGATCCGAGATAGAGTCCATGGAAGACAATCAAGTTTGGAACTTGGTTGACCTGCCTGATGGTTTTAAAGCCATCGAGTGCAATTGGATCTATAAGAAGAAGATTGATATGGATGGAAATGTTCACATCCATAAAGCTCGACTTGTTGCAAAAGGTTTTCGATAAGTTCAAGGAGTTGACTACGACGAGACTTTCTCGCCCATAGCAATGCTTAAATCTATATGGATAATTCTAGCTTTTGCTGCACATTTCGATTATGAAATATGGCAGATGGATGTCAAGACGGCTTTCCTAAATGGAATCCTAACTGAGGACGTGTATATGATGCAGCCCAAAGGTTTTGTCGATCCAAACAATGCTGGAAAGGTATGCAAACTTCTGAAGTCCATTTATGGGCTGAAGCAAGCATCTCGGAGTTGGAATATTCGATTTGATGAAGTTGTAAAGGAGTTTGGCTTCATCAAAAACGAACAAGAACCTTGTGTTTACAAGAAGGAAAGTGGGAGAGCGCTGGTATTTCTAATCTTATATGTAGATGACATATTGCTGATTGGAAATGACATTCCTATGCTCGAATCTGTTAAGACCTCATTGAAAAATAGTTTTTCGATGAAGGACTTGGGAGAAGCGGCATATATTCTGCGCATCAAGATCTATAGAGATAGATCAAGGAGGCGAATTGGATTAAGCCAGAGTACATACATTGACAAAGTGTTGAAACGGTTCAGCATGGAAGAGGCTAAGAAGGGGTTCTTGCCCATGTCTCATGGCATAAAACTCAGCAAGACTCAGTGTCCTTCGACTACTGATGAGCGTGAGCACATGAGTAGGGTTCCATATGCTTCGGCTATTGGATCCATCATCTATGCAATGGTATGTACTCGCCCAGATGTTTCCTATGCTCTAAGTGTTACGAGCAGATACCAGGCTGATCCAGGTGAAGGTCACTGGACAGCGGTAAAGAACATCCTTAAGTACTTAAAAAGGACTAAGGATGTGTTCCTAGTTTATGGAGGTGAGGATGAACTCAGTGTAAAGGGTTACACAGATGCGAGTTACCTTAACGACTCAGATGATTCGAAATCGCAATCAGGTTATGTGTTTGTCATGAACGGTGGTGCTGTGAGCTGGAAAAGTTCCAAGCAAGATATGGTGACCTCCTCTTCAACAAAAGCTGAATATATTGTTGCCTCGGAGGCCGTAAAGGAAGCTGTTTGGATTAGGAATTTCCTAATCGCTCTCGGTGTGGTTCAGGGCGCGTCCAATCCCTTGGATGTTTATTGTGACAACAATGGTGCTATTGCACAAGCCAAGGAACCTAGACAGCACCAGAAGAACAAACATATTCGCATGCGTTACCATCAGATTCGAGAGTTCGTTGAGGATGGTAGTGTCATGATATGCAAAATACATACGAACTCAAATGTTGCTGATCCCTTGACTAAGCCTCTCCCGCAGCCCACGCAAGAAGTGCACACAAGAGCAATTGGTATTAGATACATTTTAGATTGACTCTAGTGCAAGTGGGATACTGAAGGAAATATGCCCTGAGGCAATCATAGAGATGATGATATTTCATATGTATCCATGAGTTATTGTAATGTTCCTTGAATATCCATATCAGGCAACTTGTATTGATTGGCAATTACGTGAATTGTTTGTGAAACTCTATACTTGTATGGTTATTTAAGAGTTGTCCCTAGTC
Source organism: Avena sativa (assembly GCA_916181665.1). Classification (NCBI taxonomy): domain Eukaryota; kingdom Viridiplantae; phylum Streptophyta; class Magnoliopsida; order Poales; family Poaceae; genus Avena; species Avena sativa. The sequence goes on from OV702283.1 coordinate 106,461,157, forward strand.
GGAGTTAATGTGAGGACACATGTGAATATTAGACTAGCACATCGATTGGTTGATGACTATGTTTCGCAAGTCATAGACATGGAGATGTCAAACCAATGACGTGGACACATGTTATGAACATGGGGTTGGACTGACCCAACCTGAGACTAGCAATTAGTTGCAGTTCTCTCTCTACACATCGTGTACGTTTTGTCCTTTGACCTGAGATTGTCGCATGTACTTGAGATGTGGATCGACCTACTTTGGGGCTATCAAACGCTGCACCGTAACTGGGTAGTTATAAAGGTAGATTTCTGGTTTGTCCTGAAGCATGCTGCAAGGCATGGCAAATCAAGATGGTATTTGCCCCTCTCTACTTGAGAGAGATATCTCTGGGCCCCTCGAGTGATCGGATCCAGAAATGCATGGCCATGCTACCTATGGTTAAGAGTTAACCTAGTAAAGGGATTCCGAATCACGGTATCGAGAAAGGGAGGTCAGCTTGGAGCTAGACCAAATATCGTGAGCCAAATGGAAATACATGTACTAAACCTTGTGATGGTTCGTCCGATATGATCTTTGTATGCGTTTAGGAGTTGGCACGTCTTGCTAGAGGCCGCTACCAACTATTGACATAATAAGTGTATTCGTGTCATGTCTATACGCATATGAACCTATAGGGTCACACACTTAAGGGGCTGGAATCCTAATGAGGATTGGATCCGAATTAGACCATGCTTAGGGTACTAATGGGCTGCTAATGTAGAAGCCCACTAGGGATGCCTATATAAGAGAGGGTGGGGCGAGCTGACCAGGGTTAGACCTTAGACCTCAGATCATTCCCAGCCACCACTCCTCACGCCTGTGTTGCACGCGCGGACCTAGCAGTCCGACGTCTGACGCTTCCACCCTGTACGTGTGGATACCTCGGAGGTGCTGCATCTGTAGCGCTTGGACGAGCCGCGCAAGGGGAGCTGCTTGTGGGATTAGGACAATGAGGAGACGTGGAACGTCTACACTGCCTTGACGCGCTTCATCAATTCCGCAACTACGCGTCTAGTGGTAATCCCGTGATCTATGACAACAGTAATCCTGGTATACGCGGTAGAAATTTTTTGATTTGCGCTAGTGTAGGCTACCCGTATCCCTACAGGTAGCAAGAAAACATGCAACAGATCTAGAAGCAAAGATTGTTTCAATGCTTAGAAACAAGGTTTAGGGATCATACTTTCACTAGTGAACACTCTCTCATATAAATATCCTCTCTTCATGATACTACTCTTAACTACTCTCCGGTTGGACACTCTAATCCATGGTAGGGCCTTCCCCAATCTAGATAACCCCACACTGTCACCTTGAGCGCTAGATGGTTCCAACAAACACCACAATTTCATAGAGACAACCAACTCAAAATATAACTCATGAATATATATGTAATCTAGCTTAAGTGCCACACGCGGCACACACGCTGTCTCTGTCACACACATGGGGAAAAGCATAGATCTATTAAAGCACAATGATTATTTATGTAGACTCAAGCCTAAGTGCCACCATGGCGTGCACGATGTCACTTTCACACACATGGGGAGAGCAGAGATCTATTGAAGCACTTGAGTATCAAGGTAGATAAACTAGATTAGAAAGCTCATGACCACAACAAGATCATGCATAGAGAGAGATGATGAAAGAACATTTCATAATCCCTAGTGTTTTGTGTGTTAGATAACAATATCAAGGATTATTTAATGTGTGTAGAAGTGCTGTAGTTCTCTCTAAGGAAAAAGGAAAAGGAATCTGCCTTTGGGGGCGGATAATACGCCCCACCCTTTTCCCTGATAGGCACAACCCCCAGAGATGGGGCGGAGTTTCGGCAGGATTTTCTGGCCCCACCGGATAATCCGCCCCTCAAGGGGGCCAGATAATCTGCCCCTCATGCTCAGCTTGAAGTTTGCCAAGGCGCAAGCCCCAGAGAGGGGGTGTAGTTTCGGCCAGATTTTTCGGCCCCACCGGAGGGGGCCGGATTATCCCCCCCCCCAAGATCTTCATCAAGTTCGTCAAGGCGCCATCCCCGCAGAGGGGGCGGATTTTCACCCCGGAGTATCCGCCCTGGGGGCGGAGTTTTCCCTGGGGCGGATAGTCCTCCTCAAGTGGGGGGCGGATAATTCGCCCCCAAACTTGTTCAACAGCCAGATCTGGGCAGGGGTATTTAAGCCAGCCTTCCTCCTCCTGCCAGATCTCTTGGTTCATTCAAAAAAGTCAAGATCTGATCTACAACCTTCATCCAAGAGAGCTCCACCTAGATCCACCCAAAGGTCCCGTCCCTTTGGGAATCGAAGGAGGAGGACTCAATTACAATCAAGTGCTTCACCTCCTCTCCATTCGTTTGGAGAATCTCCGATCTAGTATTTCTTGCAAATATCTAGATCCTGGCTTTTTGATTATATTGATAATCCTTGTTCTTGTGACAACTTGTTGTCATTACAGGAGCCCCCAATTAAGTTTTGGATGTGTGCCCCGTAGAGTTGTAAAGGCACTAGTTCCTGCCTCGAAGGGTACCAATAGTAGAGAAGGTGGATCAGGCCTTTTGTGGCGAGATCCATTGGAGAATAGGGTGAGGCCTATTGTGGCGTGATGGTCTTAGAACCGCCCACCCCTCCAACGCAGATGTACTTTCCTTAACAAGGAAGGAACTGCGGTAAAACAAATCCCTGTGTCTCCGCGTGCTCCACTACGGTTTCCTCGCTCCTCTCTTTACGTGCTTAGTAGCTAGGGTTGCATATAGGTAAATTCTCATAGTTGCATATCTAGAGAATTTACTTTATGCCAAGCCTAAAATTGAAAAAGAACTAAAAATTGAGTAGAACCTATTCACCCCCTCTAGGTGCTCATACAATCCATTTCATTTGGTATCAGATCCCCGGCTCTTAATTCGGGCTTAACCGCCTAAGAGAAGTATGGGTTCCAAGGGAGATGGGAGTGATGCTCCGGAGGCAGTCAGAATGAAAGATCTCCAAACGTTGGAAACAACCTTGGTTAGTTATACGGAGGCTAAGATGGAAGAGATCCGTCAATTGATATTGCGTCTCTCCACATCCGAAGCATCACCTCCATCTACTTCGGCAGCTACCACTCCGCAATCCAAGGAAACGGGTAAAACTAATTCCAAAGATAACGAAGTGGTTGGTGATGGCACTAGCAAGAGCCTCGCCTCGAAAAATGATAGTGGTAAGGAAGGATACAATGAGGTTTCCCATGTGTATTCTCCTGATCCACCTATCCCACACCCACATATACATAATAGGGGTGATCCACCAAAACTTTCAGCATCTACTTTTGTTCAATGGCAATTTTTGATGAAGTCTCATGTGTGCAGCTCCTCCATTGTTCATGTTGGAGATCCCAACAACCTAACAAGAAGAGAGGTCGTTGATAGTCAACTCAACGCTATAGCTCTACACATGATCTAGCTTGGTGTGGGTGACAAAGACATGCCACATATTCAGCATCTTAGTACAGCTAAGGAAGCTTGGGATGCCCTCACCGAGCTCTTCATCAGAAATGAAAGTATGAGAAGGAATAGATATGATGCTTTGAGCAATGAAGCTGAAGGATTTTATATCTTGGATGGAGAAAACCATGAGGACATGTATAGGAGGCTCAAGTCAATAGCCACCACTTTCAGGAATCATGGTGCTTCTCATGTTGATGATGCATGGATCAAGCGCAAGTATGTCAATGCTCTTATGCCATTTGAGCCCGCAGATTTGAAAAGTCTCCAAGGTAGGAATAACTACCACCGTATGACATCCAATGAGGTAATGCAAGAAATGGCCGTTTTCAAAGTGGCTGCCAAGAATGACAAAGATGCTCGTGCACGAGCTATGGGGATGCAAAAGGGGGTCAACATGGCCTTGAAGACTAGTGTGTTTGATCATGATGAAGATGACATAGAAGGTATGAACTGTCCCGAGGATGTAAAAAGAATCCATGGACAATACCTGGCCTTTTATGCTAGAAAATTTTGGAAAGACCCGACCAAGGCTAAATCTGAACTAGAACGCAAGAGTGGAGCTTATGGAAGAAAGGAAAATGGTCCCAAGCTGAGAACATGTTTCAACTATGGAGACCGGCTGCATTTTGTAGCTGAGTGTCCATATAAAAATAGGGTAGATAATGGAGGAAGACTTATCTTCAAGGAAAATTCAAAGGCTCCACGCAAGAAACGGTTTGTAAAGAAGAATGCTCCCTTCAAGAAGCAACCAAAGATTGTTCTAGTGGCTCAAGAAGAATATTCTTCAGGAAGTGAAGATGAGGATGAGGATGATAGCTCTCGAGAGGTGGCTGCTATAGTCACCACATCTACACCAACATCCTCTTCGACTCCCCGAAAGAAAACGTCATCAACAAGAATGCTACTTGTCTCATGGCGAGAGGTTCTGAGGTAACTACTTCTAACTCTTCTTTTCGTAGGGCTACGATTAACATGGATGATCCTACTAGTCTTAAGGTTAAAGAAGAGATTATTGCTTTGGACTATTTATTCACTAACTTGCAAGGTGAGAACAAAATACGTTTTGAGGCTCTTATGGACCAGCTGGCCCAAAATGAAGTTCTCCTCGAAGAAAAGGGCAGAATTGAAAGGTCCTTAAAGAATGCCCTATAAGAGGAAGAAGAGGCTCAGGCTTATCTTGAAGAGAGGCTTGAGTCCATTGAAGATTCACATGAATAAATGGTGGCAAAGCTTGTTAAGGAATGTGACAATGTAGTTGCCAAAGCAAAGAAGTTAAAGAAGGAAAAGATTGACTTTGGGGCTGCTCATGCTAGACTCTCCGGGGAATTGGAGAAACTTGACATCAATGAGTGAATTCTCCACTCTCAATGAGTCACATGATCTGCTCCAAACTCGATTGACCAAGTATGATGTTCCTAGCACATCTAAATCAACATATGGTCACAAAGAAAATACTTGTGTGGAAGAAGGGCTTGTCAATGACAGTACTCCCAAAGACAAGGGGGTTCTTGATGAGGTGCTTGGCAAGCAAAGATCAAATCTGGGTAAAGAGGGACTTGGGTATGTCACCAAGTCCAAATAAGAAGAAGAACAAGAAGAAGAAGACCAAGAATGTTCAATCAAAGACAAGCATCGCAGAGAAGATTGTCACAAAAGAAAAAACTAACAATATTGGTTTTGCAGGGTCTCACAATCCAATTATGAACTCTTTTGTGATTATTATGGCGATGTTTATGCTTATTATGTTGGTCCTTTTGATGAATATGTTGCTTGGTCTATTTGGGTCCCAAAGGCCCTTGTTACTAACATGAGAGTACCTACTGAAAAATGGGTACCTAAAACCAAGAAGTAATTCTCTTGAAGGGCTATGCTTCCGATGGGTCGAAATGGGTGTTGGATAGTGGATGCACTAGTCATATGACCGAAAGCAAGGAGATCATCACGGAGATGAATCCCAATCATGATAATATTATAGTCTCCTATGGTGACAAGTCTAAATCTCAGGTATTGGGTCTTAGCAAGGTTGTGGTTCCCCACGATATCTCTCTCGTGGACATCATGCTTGTTGAGACCCTCGGTTACAACCTTCTTTCAGTTCGTGCCCTTGGCAAGATGGGCTTTGCTATTTTCATTGATGATGATTTGGTGGTACTCTTGTGGAGCAAGTCTCTAAAAGTCGCTTTCATTGGGTACGTCGAAAATGACCTATATGTGGTGGACTTTTCGGGGAAAACCACTTCGGGTCCGATGTGCTTATTCAGAAAGGCCGACATGGGCTGGCTATGGCATCGCTGTTTTGCCCATGTCAACATGAGAACTTTGAAAAGCCTTCAGAAGGGTGGCCACATCCTTGGACTAAAAGACAATGTTTCCTTTGCCAAAGATCGTGCCTGCAAGGCTTGTGTTGAAGGAAAAATGCATGACTCTCCCCACAAGAGGAAGAATATTGTTTCTTCAAAGAGAATCCTGGAATTACTTCGTGTGGACTTATTTGGTCCTCCATCTCATGCCAGTCTTGGTGGGAAGAAATATTGCTTGGTCATTGTCGATGATTACTCAAGATATACTTAGGTCTACTTCTTCAAGCTAAAGAGTGAGACTCAACAAACGGTCATGGACTTTGCCATTGAAATTCAACGTCAACACAACGTTCCGATCTTGGCAATAAGAAGTGACAACAGCTCCGAGTTCAAGAACTGCACCTTGAATGAGTTTCTAAGTGGAGAGGGGATAAGACATCAATATTCCTCTGCGTACACCCCTCAAAAAAATGGTGTAGCCGAGAGGAAGAACCGCACTTTGATGGATATGTCAAGATCAATGTTGGCTGAATTCAAGTCTCCTTACAACTTTTGGGCTGAAGCCATATCCACCGCTTGTCACTCATCTAACCGGCTCTACCTCCAAAAGATCTTGGACAAAACTCTATACGAAATACTTACCGGTAACAAGCCCAACATCTCATACTTCAGGGTATTGGGTTGTAAGTGTTTCTTTCTTATCAACGGTGTCCGCTTGTCTAAATTTGAGTCTAAGGCTTTAGAAGGTATTTTTGTTGGTTATGGTGCCGAATCCCACACTTATAGAGTCCACAACAATCTCACCGGGACTGTTGTAGAATCTTGTAGTGTGGAGTTCGATGAAAATGACGGCTCCCATGTGGGGCAAGTTGATTTTTGTGATGCAGATGTTGAAATACCCCAAGATTCCATAAGGAGAATGGGCGTGGGATTTTTCTGCCCGATTGAGGAACCCCTTGTGGCGGATCGGGAAGGACAATGCTCCACTCAAGTGGAGCCCTCATCTACACAAGATCACAAGCCCCTACTGCTGAAGAAAATTCTGCACCAACACCACAACCTGCTGAGGATCATCAGTCTTCTGCGCAAAGTGATAGTCCCAGGCTGTATTATCCTCCCCCTCCAAGGGGCGGACAGTCCTTCCCTAGCATTCCAACGCGTCCCAGAGGATCAGAAGGAGAAGAAAACAGCCAAGAAAACTCCAGGCCGGATTATCCGGCCCTGGATCTCCCAGCTCTGTCAGGCATTCACAGGAAGAGTATGTTGCAGCCATACCTCCCAGGCCGGATAGTCCGGCCCCACCAAGGGGCGGATTATCCGGCCCTGAAGAACATGTTCAGCAGCAAGCTCCGGTTGTCAACTCAGATCAAGATCAAGGGCAAGGTATTCGTCAAGACAAGGATACAATTGCTGAATCAAATCCTTCTAGAAACAATAAGGACATTGAGGCTCGTCGCAAGGCTCGTGCTGATCGGAACCTTGAGCCAAGGGGTCACACTATTGACAAGGTTGTCGGTGATCTTCGAAGAAGGGTGTCTACTAGAAGAGAACTTGCAAGCTTCTGTGATCATCAAGCTCACATTTCTATGGTAGAACCTAAGAAGGTCTTTGATGCTCTTGAAGATCCCAATTGGGTTGTTGCAATGCATAAAGAATTAAATAACTTCGAGCGCAACAAAGTTTGAAAGCTCGTAGAGAAACCAAAAGAGTGCCACAATGTTATTGGCACCAAGTGGATTTTCAAGAATAAACAAGAGGAAAATGGCATTGTTGTGACGAATAAAGCAAGACTCGTGTCTCAAGGATTCTCTCAAGTAGAAGGAATTGATTTTGGCGAGACTTATGCTCCTGTGGCTCGTCTTGATTCCATTCTTATCCTTCTTGACTATGCCTCTCATCATAATTTTAAATTACAGAAAATGGATGTTAATAGTGCGTTTCTTAATGGTCCACTACATGAGTTGGTATACGTCAATCAACCCCCGGGTTTTGAGGATCCCAAATTTCCGAACCATGTATACAAACTCGATAAGGCGCTATATGGCCTTAAACAAGCCCCACGTGCATGGTATGAGCACCTTAAAGAGCTTTTGTTAGACCGTGGATTCGAAGTTGGCAAATCAATCCCACTATTTTTACTAAGAAGGTTAATGGGGAGCTTTTTGTATGCCAACTATATGTAAAAAACATTATTTTTGGATCTACGAACCAAGCTTTTAACGATGAATTTTCAAATCTTATGACTAACAGGTTTGAGATTTCTATGATGGGAGAGTTGAGGTTCTTTGTTGGTTTTGAGATCAAACAACTTAGAGAGGGAACTTTTATTAATCAAGCTAAGTACATCCAAGACATGCTCAAGAGGTTCAAGATGACGAATCTCAATGGCGTTGCTACTCCAATGCAAACAAAGTGTCATCTTGAGCTTAATCCCAAAGGTAAAGACGTGGACCAAAAATGTATACTCCATGATAGGCTCTCTCCTTTACCTTTGCGCATCTAGGCCTGATATCGTGTTAAGTGTAGGAGTGTGTGCAAGGTACCAAGTTGGTCCTAAAGAAAGCCACTTAGTGCCGGTAAAATGAATATTCAGATATTTGGTTCATTCCCCAAATTTTGGTTTATGGTATCCCAAAGGTTCAAGTTTCTCTCTATGTGGTTACACTGATTCAGATTGGGCTGGTGACAAAGATGATAAAAAATCAACTTCTGGTGCATGTCAATTCTTGGGCAGGTCTCTAGTGTGTTGGTCTTCAAAGAAACAAAATTGCATATCACTCTCAACCGCCAAAGCTGAATATGTTGCTGCTGCAAGGTCTTGTACACAATTATGTTGGATGAGGCAAACTTTAAAGGAATATGGTGTCAATTGTGACAAAGTGCCTCTTTTATGTGACAGTGAAAGTTCTATCAAAATTGCTTATAATTCGGTGCAGCATAAAAGAACAAAACATATTGAGGTTCGCAATCATTTCATTCGAGATCATGTTGCTCGTGGCGATATTGCACTATCCTTTGTGAGAACGAAGAACCAACTTGCTGATATTTTCATGAAGCCTCTTGATGAAGAAAGATTTTGTTATTTGAAGAAGGAGCTAAATATCATAGATTCAAGGATCTTGGCTTTACTACCCTTGCACACTCACTTGTTCTTATTCATGTATTTGGTTTAGATGCGAGCATAGACATAGGGGGATGTGGTCCTAATTGATTGGGCTAACCCTCCCCCCATAATGGCAAAAGGAAGACAAATCATTTCCCTTAATATCCTTTTGTGATATGTAGGATATTGATGAGCATTGGGTTTGAACTCAAGATACATCTTCGCGGTGTCATGCCATGTGCTCCAACATGGTGGCTTCGGCCACCGCCCTATTCCTTGAGAAGAGTTGGTTCCTAGTGGATCTCTTTGGCTTTTATTGCATATTCTTTTGTTCTTATGGAAAACACACCCAACTTTGGCTTTTGTTTGATTTGTTCTTGCAACTTTGGGTGTGTAGTACCATCTCAGTTTGTTGCTCTAAACCCAAGCCTTTTCCCTCTATGAACCATCTATTATTGCACACAAGTCCTATATACACCATCGAGGGGTTTTGCAAGGGTGCTCCAACCTGAATCTGTGCAAACAGAAAATTCAGAGAGGGGCGGACTATCCGCCCCAAGTGGGGGGAGGATTATCTGCCCTGGGCGATTTCTGCCTCTAAAGAGATGGGTCGAGGAGGCCAAGCTCAAATAGAGCAGCCAGCCCTCCCCCAACCCTAGCTCTACCCCCAGCCGCCGCCGGATCATTTGCCCCTCCCCGGAGTCGATTTGACCACCAGATTCTCCGGGCCCTCCCCGGATCTTCTTCCCCTCGCCTCCGGGTATCTTCTGCTCCGCGATTTTCCTCCAATGAGTGAGGGTAACTCCCTCATCTCTCTCCTTTTGTATGGGATTCATTGTTCTTGGTGGAAATCTCGTTGTAGAAGATACTATGTGTTTCTCTTGCTTGTTAGAATCAGTAGTATTGCAACCCTAGTGCCCGATATGTTTTGCCGTGGTAAATCTGGGCCATTCCAGAATTTTTCTGCCGGGGCCGGATTATCCACCCCTTCCAGAGCCGGATAATCCGGCCTGGAGATTAAAAACTGGTCTGGTTTGGTTATGATTTCCGCAATGCACATCCTTGGCTCATGGGCTTTTCTACTATTTCTAACATTTCTCCCGGACTTGTGTGTGTGCTTATCTCCATGATATCCCTCTCATGCTTTTCACAGGTGGTTCCAAGGCTATTAAGACCTTCACTCGTCGTCCCGTGCACGTTATCTCAGGCCCACTGCAGAAGGGACATTTATTGACAAAACTGAGGTTAGCAGAGCAGCAAGAGAGGCTGAACGGATGGCAGAGGCCGCAGAGAAAACCAAGAGGACGACATCTCGCAAGGGCAAACAGTCCCAGACCAACTATAAGGCTATGGACAACATTCAGTATTCCACCATTCGCCAAACTGATTACTACAATGAGGCTGACAGTGATGGTCTTCCTGAGGACTCTATGTTTTGGAATGCACACTTTCGGGGTATTCATGATGATGTGTATGCTACTCTCAAGCTTCGCCCCATGCATCCCATCAATATGACTGAGGCTCAATCCAAGGCAAGACCCCGTGAAGCTTTGGACGTGACTAACAAGATGGGGCTTCACCACCTTATGACTCTCCAATGCAACTATGATTCCTCGGTGGTGAGGCAGTTTTTATAGACACATGTGATTTGAGGTGATGAGCGCCGCACTATGAAGTGGATGACCGGGACAACAATGATTCAGTCAGACTTCCGCATTTTTGGGTAGGTTCTTGGGTATGCTTTCCATGGCCGTCACACTCATTCTGGCCACCACATCATTTCTCCACTCAGGCCCTCCAAGGACACTGTGCTTGCTCCATGCCTGACATTTGATGGCATTGCATGTAATTTCGCTGGCCTCTATTCTTCGTATGCCTCCCTTGTTGGCCTATTTCGGGAAAGCATATCTCCTAGTGGAGGCAACAATGACAAGATTTGTGGTCACCTGGTTCCTCTCCTCGCCTTTGCTCATGAGTGTGCCACCAATTCTGGTTCAGCTACAGGTTACAAACTGGATGTCATGGACTATATATATCATGAGATGATAGATGCTATGATCAACAGGCTCTCCATACCATATGCCCCTTTCATTATGATTCTGATCAAGCATATGTTGCCCCTTGAGGACATTGGCACTGATTTGGAAGGTGTTCACAAACCCAAGAAAATCTACAACAAGGCTCAGAAGAACCATCACCCTTCTAGTGCCCCTGAGTCCTTCATGCGTGATGCAAGGGCTAGTGGTCGTCGTTCCGCGGTGTCCCCAATGGAACGCGAGGTTAAGCATCTCAATTGGTTCCAGTAGAACATCCTTTGCATGAGGAGTATCGGAGGAGCCATGAGATGGCTCACACTCACCAGCTTATTCTTCACCATGTATCAGGTGCCACTGGCCATCCACCTCCTCCTACTGCTCCGGAACAATATGCTCAGTGGAAGTCTTCAGGGATCAACTATGGAGAGCTTGAGAGTTGCATGTTTCCTCCACCTCCGAGGGCACCTACTCCTCCAGCTGATGACGATGATGATGAGTATGATGAAGAGGAAGGGAACAGGGATGACTACGACGAGGATGAGGAGGCGTGATCTTCTGGGACGTTAGCATCGCTCTTCTTCCTTTTTGGCGTTTCGATGCCAAAGGGGGAGAAGTAGTTCTATTAGGTCTCGCGGATTTGTATGGGTCGGGCGCAAGCACTTGTCCCTTTTTCATTCGTTTATTTGCTTGCTTGTGCCCTTTTAGCGTGAAATTATTTGTCATTTGTGCTTGGTTTGTGTAAGACTCTGTCGTGTGATACTCTGTACGGACCTCTCGAATTATGGATTTTTCATGTGGACCTCCTCATAATGGAATTCTAGATTTATCTATGGAGTCTGGTATTCTATTTGATGGCATATGGAATCATGGGATTATCTAGTGTATGCCTCAATATTTTGGAATGTGATTGGAGCCTGATAATATCATTATTTACTTTGGCTATGTTCACATCCTGGTGGTATGACCTTGTTTCCTAACTCACCTTGTTTTAATTGTCTTTGCTATGAAATTTGCGTTTTCTCTAGGGTGTGCATTTGTATTCAAATGCAAATTTTAAATATGCACACATCTAGGGGGAGCCTCTTTCATTTTTTAAGGTGTCGTTAGTAGGTTTCATTGCAAATCCTAGTATTGTCATCTAACACCAAAAATGGGGACATTGAAAGAACATTTCATAATCCCTAGTGTTTTGTGTGTTAGATAACAATATCAAGGATTATTTAATGTGTGTTGAAGTGCTGAAGTTCTCTCTAAGGAAAAAGGAAAAGGAATCTGCCTTTGGGGGGCGGATAATCCACCCCTGCCAGGGGCGGATAATCCGCCCCACCCTTTTCCTAGATAGGCGCACCCCCCAGAGATGGGGCGGAGTTTCTGCCGGATTTTCCGGCCCCGCTGGATAATCCGCCCCTCAAGGGGGCCGGATAATACGCCCCTCATGCTCAGCTTGAAGTTTTCCAAGGCGCAAGCCCTAGAGGGGGCGGAGTCTCGGCCAGATTTTCCGACCCTGCTGGATAATCCGCCCCTGGAGGGGGCAGGATAATCTGCCCCCCAAGATCTTCATCAAGTTCATAAAGGCGCCATCCCCGAGAGGGGGCGGATTTTCACCCCGAAGTATCCGCCCTGGGGGCGGAGTTTTCCCCGGGGCAGATAGTCCGCCCCTAGTGGGGGGCGGATAATCCGCCCCCAAACTTGTTCAACGGCCAGATATGGGCAGGGGGTATTTAAGCCAGCATTCCCCCTCCTGCCAGATCTCTTGGTTCATTCGAAAAAGTCAAGATCTGATCTGCAACCTTCATCCAAGATAGCTCCACCTAGAGAATTTACTTTATGCCAAGCCTAAAATTGAAAAAGAACTAAAAATTGAGTAGCACCTATTCACCCCCCTCTAGGTTCCCATATGATCCATTTCAGATGAACACATAGCTACCGGTAGAGCCCTTAGCCTCGAGGAAGAACTACTCCATACTCATCATGGGAATCAGCAACAACGATGAATATGGTGGTGGAGATCGATGGAGATGGCTCCGGGGTTACTTCCCTGTCCCGGGGGTGCCGGAACAGAGACTTTCTGTCCCCCGAATATCCCCTTCGGTGGCGGTAGCGCTGCGGAACTTTTCATGGCTTTCCGGTCGATTCACTTTTTCAATGCTGGCTGTGGGTGGAAAATAGATCTAACCTATTATATATGAATTATCCCTACAAATGTGGCATATTAGATATGCTTGATACGTCGTCAACGTATCTATAATTTTTTATGCTCCATGCTTATTTTATATCATTGGTCTTATGTTTTCTCTACACTTTGAGGTATTTTTATACACTTTCTGGAACTAACCTATTAACAAGATTCCACAGTGCCAACTGCCTGTTTTCTTCTGTTTTTGGTTCTAGAAAAGGAAGAAAATCAATATTCTCGGAATTAGATGGGACAAAAGCCAATCTTCCTATTTTTCCTAGAGCAACACAGAACCACGAAGCAGAGGTGGAGGAGGACACCAGGGTGGCCGCACCCCCCTAGGCACGGGCCAGCCCTCGTGGCGCGCACAGGGGGTTTGGGCCCCCTGGCTGCCTCCTTGCCTTGCCTCCTTTGCCTATAAAAGCCTCTCGGGGATAAAACTCGATATCATCGACCAGAAAGACACGAAAACTTCCGCAGCACCGCCGCCACCGAAGGGGAGATTCGGTTGACAAAAAGTCTCTGTTCTGGTACCCTGTCGGGATGGGGAAGTGCCCCCGGATCCATCTCCATCGATCTCCATCGCCATCTTCATCACCGTTGTTGATTCCCATGATGAGGAGAGAGTAGTTCTTCCTCGAGGCTAAGGGCTCTACCGGTAGCTATGTGTTCATCTCTCTCTCTATGCATGATCTTATTATGGGCATGAGCTTTGTAATCTAGTAGATCTACCTTGCTACTCATGTGCTTCAATAGATCTCTGCTGTCCCCATGTGTGTGAAAGTGACAGCGTGCACGCCATGGTGGCACTTAGGCTAGAGTCTACATAAATACTCATTGTGCTTTAATAGATCTATGATTTTCCCCATGTGTGTGATAGTGACAGCGTGCACGCCGTGTGTGGCACTTAAGCTAGATTACATATATATTTATCATGAGTTATATTTGGAGTTGGTTGTCTCTATGAAATTGTGGTGTTTGTTGGAACCATCTAGCGCTCAAGATGACAGTGTGGGGTTATCTAGATGGGGAAGGCGGACTTTGAGGTGTGCTTTTGTAGGCCTACCGTGGATTAGAGTGTCCAACCGGAGAGTAGTTAAGAGTAGTATCATGAAGAGAGGATATTTATATGAGAGAGTGTTCACTAGTGAAAGTATGATCCCTGGGCCTTGTTTCTAAACACTGAAACACCGTTTGCATATAGATCTGTTACATGTTTGCTTGCTTCCATCTTTATTTCAGCTTTTCTTTAGTCTCTTCCACGCCAACAAGTCATAAGCTATTTTCTGGCACCGTTACCACTTGTATTTCACTATCTCTTCACCGAACTAGTGCACCTATACACCTGACAAGTGTATTGGGTGTGTTGGGACACAAGAGACTTCTTGTATCTTGATTGGATGGTTGCTTGAGAGGGATACCTTTGACCACTTCCTCCCTAAGTTCGATAAACCATGGGTAATACACTTAAGGGAAACTTGGTGATGTTCTACAAACCTCTACACTTGGAGGCCCAACAACTGTCTACAAGAATAGAAGTGCGTAGAAATCAAGCTATTTTTTGGCGCCGTTGCCGAGGAGGTAAGGTAAAAGGTACTCACATCCTCCGTTGTGAGCACTCGAAGTTATTTCCTTTATATTATGCAGTTTTTTTTGTTTCTTGTCTTCACTAGTTAGGATTAATGGAAAACAACAACAAAATTACAGAGCTTTATAGTATTTATCTTGAGTTAGGACATGAAGTATTTGAAGAGAAAATTAAAAAACCTATGGAACTTTATTTGCATGCTAATATCTATGTTATTAGTATGAATTCTTTGAACACCATTATTGATAATGCTGTGGAAACGTCTAAGCTTGGTGAAGCTATTTTTTATGAAAATGATCTTTTTAGTCCCCCATCTTTTGAGGAGAAAATTTTCTTTGATGATACTATACCTCCAATATATGATGATTACAATGATGATTATGATATTTTCAGTCCACCAACTATTGAGGAGAAAATTGATTGTGATTACAATATGCCTTCTATATTTGATGATTATGGTGATGAGAATAATAATGATAGCTATTTTGTTGAATTTGCTCCCACTATAATTAATAAGAATGACTATGCTTATGTGGAGAGTAATTACTATTTTATGCATGTGGCTAGTGGCTACGTGTAGAGCCTGTTGGGAACCCCAAGAGAAAGGTGTGAAGCAGTACAGCAGCAAGCCTTCCCTCAGTAAGAAACCGAGGTTATCGAGTCAGTAGGAGGAAGGAAGCGTCACACAGGTGTTGCAAGCAATGCGGAAACCTGCACAACACAAACTCAATACTTTGCCCCAACGAATCAGTGAAGTTGTCAAACTCACCGGTTTGCTGTAACAAAGGATTAAACGTATGGTGTGGAAGGTGATGATGGTTTGCAGCAAGTAAACATTAATAGTGGAGGATGTATCAATGGTAAAGATTGGACTGGGGTCCATAGTTCACTAGAGGTGCTCTCCTTAGATAAACAACATAGCATGAAGGGTAAACAAATTACAGCTGGGCAATTGACAGGAACTGAGCAAGACATAACAAAGCAATACCAGACAAAAATATACTATGAGATTCGATTGGGAAATACACCAAGATACATAGACCGCCATCCAACTGCATCTATGACTAGTAGTCCACCTTTGGGTTATCATCCGAACCCCCTCCATTATTAAGTTGCAAGCAATAGACAACTTCTTTAAGCAAAGTGTGTAAGGTAAACAATCCACTTGTTCCATGAACAAGAGACCGTTTTTTTCTCCCTAGTAGTAACAACACATCTACAACCGAAGAGATTTTTGTCACTTCCCTTGGAAAATAGAGGCATGAACCCACTATCGAGCATAAATACCCCCTCTTGGAGTCACTAGCAACTACCTGTCCAAGATAGGTACTAACAACGGAGAGCATGCAAGATCACAAACAACACAGACATGATAGAATCATAAAGACAAAACCATTAATCAATCTGACATAGTAATCTCAATATCTATCGGATCCCCGCAAACACAACATGCATGATTACAAATAGATTAGATCTTGATCATGAACAGAGCTCACAAGATCTATACATGAAACCACAAGGAGGAGATACAACCAGCTAGCTACTACATGGACCCATAGTCCAAGGGGGAACTACTCATGCATCATACCGGGGAAGAAGGCCTCCGGGATGATTTCCCCTCCGACAGGGCACCGAGAAGAACTTCAGATCCCCCCGATCTAGGGACGATGGTGGCGGCGGCTATAGATGGTTTCATGGAGTTTTGATCGGGTGTCTAGGGTTTCTGCATCAGGGGCTTCTTATAGGCGAGGAGGCGAGGCATGGGGTGGACAGGGGGCCCACACTCTGCCCAGGCGCGGGCCAGGCATGGTCGCGCCTGGGGGGTGTGACCACCCCGTGGCGCCCCTCCATCTCGTGTTCTTGATTCGTGTCGCCCACGGTAAAATATTGACTTCGGATTTTGTCCCGTCCAATGCCCAGAATATTGATTTTCTGCCTTTCTGGAACCAAAAACAGAAGAAAACATGCAATTGGCACTGTGGCAACTTGTTAATAGGTTAGTTCCAGAAAAGATATAAAAACACCTCTAAGTGTAGACAAAGCAAAGCAAAGTAGATACTAAACAAGCATGGAACATAAAAAATTATAGAGACGTTTCCAACGTATCAAGCATCCCCAAGCTTAACTCCTGCTCGTCCTCGAGTAGGTAAGTGATAAAAGAATAATTTTTGAGGTGACATGCACCATCAAATCCAAGATCAAACCATTTGCAAGCATTGAAAGATGGGATCAAAGAACTCTAAACATGTGCTTGAAAGATGGAGTTCTAACAATAAGACAAAGTAACTATGCATGCAACATGAAAGGCTACAAACAAACATCATGAATAACTTGCATTGAAAAACGTTTATTTGTTTCACATACAGAAAACATGGCATAGTGGCAATCAGCTTGTCCCTCATAGAGTAGCAAATAGATGCATAGGACACCTTCAAAGTTCACAACGGTGACTAGAAACAAGTAGCACAAGAACAAGTAATATCACAATATGCATCAATCAATAAGTTTTGGGACACTGCACATAGAACTAAGAATGACAACTATGCTCTCTTAATGGTGCCGAAAGGTAGAAGGTGGAGACTCAATATAAGTGGAAGAAAGTTCCTTCATAAAGGGAAGCAGGGATTTCAAGTTTCAAAAAGAGCTTCGAAAAATTATGGTACTTGTTAGCTTTCAGCCCTCATTGGACCTATCATAAGCATCTTGATGTGATTAAGGTTAAAGTGAACAAACTATGGAGTATATGCTTGACAAAGTATAAGTTGGCAATCTCAAGTCCCTTGAATACAAGGGCCACACCTCATGCTACTCAACTTCAGTTACTTGTAAGTTCTTGTCATTGTAAGAACATGCGTATCATAGAGAACCTCCAACGGGATACCCCTTGCACATGGTACAGGAGCTAGCTATCCCATAACCAAAATGACAAGGCAAGCAAACAATGAGCATCTCAGCGTTCTTTTTATTTACTATGTGCATAGATTTTTATTGAGGATGCTTCATAGATAGTTCACTATGGTGATGCTGCAAGTTTCCACCATGATTAGGCATGGCTTAGGCTAGCGGCCCAGGCGTTTCTCTAACACAAAATACATACTCCATGGACTTACAAGTTCCCTCTTTATTTCACACCGGTGACATCCATAGACAAAAGAGCATGATATCAACTAAGTAGAAAGTACAAGTGCAATGTTGAAAACATTCCCCATGACAGCATGGTTCTTCTAATTCCAACGTATAAGTGCAAGCATATACAACATAGACGACACAATGGTTCATGTTTATTAGGGGCAAATAATATAAAGTGTGCCATCAAGTTTGTGAGGGCTTTACTCACTAAGTTTTCACATAACAAAATAGTTTTTAATTGGAAGATAGCTGAAAACAAGAATATACTTGGAATGGTGTAATACACCATACATAGGAGTTTATAGTGGACACTTTGGAATAAATTGGTCTCTTGGGAGTTGGAAGCATGAGTAGAGCTTATTCATACAAGTGGAGGCTAGCAAAGACTGGGAGCAACCAACTAAGAGAGCAATAGCGGCCATAATCATGCAGAGCGATAAAACATTACTAATCAAAGCATATAGTGTTACTACAAGTCAAGAACTAAATAATCATGGAGGCTATGGTGACTTGTCATAGTCATAACATGGTGTGAGCATGTGCCAAGTCAAACCAAACGAAGCATCAGAAGAATACCACAATACTATGCTTTTGCATGCTAAAACTACACATAATTTCTTCAAGGCACACTAAGCAATCCCAATTGTTTGGAAAAACATGCTACAACAATAATAACTAAGCATACGGTCAAAAAAACACCTAGCATGTCATGCTAAAGTCTAATTCACAGTCAATGCAAGCTCCTTTTGCACTTTCAGGCAGGAACTTCCTACTCCTTTCCAACACCAATTGACTTATTTGAAAAAACACAGCAAGAACGAGGGTCCAAACTACTTTATTCAAGCAAACTAAACAAACTATGCAAAGGAAACAAAAACTAAGACGCTCGAAGAACAACACAATTGTGCATGAAACAATAAAAACAAAGTGTCTAGATAGACCTGAGCTTTTTATTGATGAAGAAGGGGATGCCTTGGGGATCCCCAAGCTTTGACGCTTGTACCTCTTGGATATTTCTTGGGGTGACACCATGGTGGCATCCCCAAGCTTGAGCTTTTGTCCATTCTTTATCTCATTACATCATTCTCTCTCTACACCTGAAATTTTTCCTTCATACAAAACATCACACAATCTTCATTAGCAACATTAGTGTATTCAAAAATATTAGACCTTTAGGTAAAGCTTTGGAACAGCAAAACTTTTCACTAAAAACACAAGCTACTGTAGCAACTCTTTAAAAAATCTCAATTCCCCAAAAGAAAACTCAAAAAGGAATCAATAAGAAACAAATGCAAATAATGGACGAAATCTGTCAAAACAGACCAGCAGGTAGAAACCGATTTTTTAGAAAATCTTCTGTTGCTCAAATAAAAAATTGTTGAACTAACGAAAGTTAGCTAACATACTGGGGTATTTATTAGTAAATTTTCAGCTCAATTAGAGACTCCTCACGAATTTTTATGGTGGAGGACAAAAATTTGTTTCGGGACAGCAACTCCCTAAATCTTACTTCCCTCTCATTAGAGGTCATTCTTGGCACAAAAAGCAAACAAAAAGGATACTGAGAGGTCATTACCGAAGTAATAACTTACAAGACTCAAGGAAACTCTTGGGTTATCTCCCAACAAGTACTTTTCTTTAACGCATTTAAGTTAGGCACAAGAAGCAAGAAGAATCAAGTATTTTCAAATGAGGAAGCATTAACATCAAACCTTGCTTTCAAAGGAGGAGCAAAAAGCAACTTCTATATCCTAATAGGGAAGTCTTCAATACCTTTCTTGAATGGAAAATGATATTTAATGGTGCCTTCTTTCATATCAATGATGGCACCAACAGTTCTAAGAAAAGGTTTTCCCAAAGTAATAGGACAAGAAGCATTGTATTCAACATCCAAAACATAGAAATCAACAGGGACATAAGCATTGTTAACCATAATGAAAACATCATTTATACTCCCCATGAGTTTCTTCTTATCATTATCATCAAGTGGGACATCCAAATAACAATCTTCCAAAGGTGGAAAATCAAGCATTTCATATATCTTCCTAGGCATAATAGAGACACTAGAACCAAAATCACATGAAGCTTTGAGATCAAAGTCATTCACTTGCATATTAATAATGGGTTCCCAACTATCTTCTACTTTCCTAGGAATAGAAGCTTTTTGTTTTAACTTCTCTTCATTAATATTAAAAAGAGCATCTGTAATGTGTTTGGTGAAGGAAACATGCATATCACTAGCATCAGGACTTCTAGCAAGCTTTTGTAGGAACATAATCACTGCAGAAATATTGCAACCATCTACATCAAAATCAAAATTAGCATCACTAGTAGTTGGCTCAATAGGCTTAGGCATAGTTGGAGGAGGAATAGGGACCACTTGTGGTTTGGTGGTGATGGTGCACACACTATTGTTTCTACCAATTTCAGCTTCCCTTTCCCACTTAGCATCAAGTTGAGCTAACAGTCTAACATTTTCATCAATAGTAACGTGTATGGCATGAGTAGCAGCAAAGGTACTTTCCATGGTTTCAGGTCTAGCACCCATTTTATTAATCTAGCACCCATTGTCTTTTCTTCTCGTAAACTTTTCTAATCTTCTTTCTCATCTTTACTCGTAGATGAACTCCATCAACGAAGCCGTGAAGAAGGGACCACTCATGACTATGACTTTGGAATGTGAGACAGAGTTCCCCAAGGCTCTCAAAGACCTCATGGTTGCCATGGGAATACATGGTGCAGCTGTGTACAAAGGTTTTCCTGTGATGGATGAAGGAGTTGAATACTGGTGGGTGCAACTTCACTTGAATAAAAACAAGGAAGACAACCACAAGGACTCAGGATTCTGCATGGTCACCAACTCAGTGATGCACACCACATTCTTTGATTCAGCAAAGGATGCAGCTTGGAGGGCCATCAAAGAACTTGGCGATAGAATCAAGTGTAGAATGCTTAACACCCAGAATGACCTTAGGGAATAAAAGAAGCATACCCAAGAGTTAGAGGCTACCAACCAAAGCTTAAGGAAGGACATCATAGACTTATCAATGGAGTCTTGTGATCTAGACAAACAGATTGCCTCTAGGGATGCCCTGTTAGCCAACTTGGTAAGTGAGATGGGATTGTAATGTACCACATTAGTTGGACCACCACACTTATCATTTTATTTTCCAAATGTTGTTTAAAATAAGTTGAACCTTGGTTGTTTGTAATGGATCCATGTATGCCATGACTTGTGTGTTTTGATTTCCAAAGTTATGCATGTGATTCCATGTCTTGTGATTTGTCTTAAATTGTGTTGATTCTAACTTTTTCTATCTTATTAAATAGATGCCTAATGTTACTATCAACACGGCTGAAGAGTTCAAGGGAACTCATTTTGGCCCTCGTATTATTGAGCTCACTAGTTTGCTCAATCTCCCTCTTCCTACCATCATGGTGCTTCCCCTCACCAAGTTTGATAGGAAGGACCTTTGGTGCTTCAAGGTTAATCAGCCCGGACGCCAGACTGAGCCTACCATGGAGGCAATCATCTTCAAGCTCATGCATGATGACAAGGAGAGAGGCCTAGAGGTAGTCATGCAGGACTTGATTGGACGTCTGTTAGGGAGACACTCTCGACAGGTTAGAGGTACTCACTTCCACACCTTCGGTAGACGTGATGAGGATGGTGAGGCCATTGACTTCGAGGATACTTCGAGGGAGACAGTAGAGCCAATTCGTCTATAACTCAAGGACTTAGAGGTTCTTCTTAGGCACGTAGACACTGATAGGACCAACGTCATGCTCAGCAATGACGAACTCCAGGTGCAGCTTCATGAGAAGGACAAGCTCTTCGCGGAGCAAGATGAGATTGTCAAGGAGATGGAGGCCAAGTTTGAGAGTCAGGACAGAAAGTTCAAGAGTCAAGAGAAGCGAGTCCAAGATAGGAACAAGAGGATTCGAGACATGACTGCAGAACTGGAGGCCAAGGACTTCGAGCTCGAGCATCAGCAGACTGTGATTGAGAGGCTTCGTTCACAGAAGAGGACTCTCAAATCCAAAGTAGAGACCTTGACCACCAATGTCGAGGAATACAAGACCGCTATGGAGAATGCAGGTCTTACATTTGTTGAGGAGGAGGTTGATGCCGAGGAGTAGTGATGACTACTCATTTACCTTTATTTATCATGTCTTTGATTATTGAGTCGCAATGACCATCCAACATGTGGATGGCTTGCTATTGGTGTGTTTACTTTGCAAACTTGTTGTCTATGTTGTTGAACTTTTATTATTATGATGCATGTTTGGTGATTTTTTATGTGATGTATTGTGCATGTTAGCATCTATGGGTATCTCATTCTTATCTCTATTGAACAAACCACAGATGCCTCCCCGACGTGCCAATCCCAACCCCAACAACAACAACATCACCCCTGAGATGCAGCAAATGATGACAGCTCAGACTCAGCTGATGCAAATGATGACTACGTTCATCCAGAATCAGAACAACAACAATAACAACAATAACAACAACAACAATCATAACAACCCACCGGGTTTTGACATGCTTACCAGGTTCTTGAGACTGAGGCCAGCAAAGTTCCCAGGAACTACTGATCCTATGGTGGCCAATGATTGGCTATGCTCTGTGAACAAGGACTTGGTAACTGTTGGCTGTACTGATGAAGATAAAGTCAGATTTGCAGCTCACTTGTTGGAAGGACCAGCAGCAACTTGGTGGGATAACTTCCAGAACACCACTCCCATTGCGGATGTGACATGGGCTATCTTCGAAGATGGATTCCGTACTTCTCACATCTCATCCGGAGTGATGAGTCTAAAGAATAAAGAGTTTCATAATCTGAAGCAGCGCCACCACAGCGTGGCAGAGTATATTGAGGAGTTCAACAATCTGGCGCGATATGCACCGGATGAAGTTGACACTGATGCTAAGAGGAAGGAAAAGTTCCTTGAAGGGTTGAATGATGAACTGAACCTGCAGTTAGTTGTGGCCTATGTTCCCACATACCAGTCTCTTTGTGACAAGGCCGCTATTTTGGAGAGAAAGATGAAACAAGTGGAAAGAAGGAAGAGAAAGCACTCTGACAAGCATAGCTCGGGATCGTCTCACAAGCGTTCCCATTTTGATGACAGTGGGAGTTCTGGATCCCACAAGCATGGGAAGTTCAAAAAGCACCACAACCACAACCGTTATCATGACAACAAACACCACCGTCATCATGACAACGATAAGTACAAGAATAACAAAGGTGGATATAAGAGCCACCACAGTGGAAGTGGAAGTGGCAGTGGAAGCCAACCTATCAAGAAAGATCTTAGTCAGGTTGAGTGTTTCAAGTGCAAAAAGATGGGGCATTATGCAAATGAATGCCCAGAAAATAAAGTTGAAGGACCGAACAAGCCCAACCCTTTTCAAAAGGGACAAGTGAACCACATCAATGTGGAGGAAATTTATGAGGAACCTGATGCTGTTGTTGGTAAGTTCAAACTCAATTCTGTTCCAGCATTTGTTCTCTTTGATACTGGTGCTTCTCATTCATTCATATCAAGAGCATTTGTTGAAAGAAATGAACTACCGGTAGAGACTATTGGGTGTCCTATAAAAGTAAGTTCTCCTGGCGGAGAAATGATAGTGAATTCAGGATGTCATGATCTAGTCATAGAGTTTGGGAAGTATAAGTTTCCCGTTAACTTGATAATCCTATACTCCCAAGGATTGGATGTTATTTTGGGAATGGACTGGATGACTAAGCACAAGGGAGTGATAGATTGTGCCAATCATACTGTCTCACTCACAACTCCAGAAAATAAGAGGATTAGATTCAAGACCAACTTTGAGGCAAAGAGGAGTAAGCTAAATTCTCTTAAGGGGGTTAGCATGGATAGTGTGCCAATTGTGAGTGAATATTCGGATGTGTTTCCGGAAGAATTACCGGGAATGCCACCTGATAGAGATGTGGAATTTTATTATTGATTTGCTACCAGGATCTGGACCAATAGCAAAGAGACCGTACAAGATGTAAGTTGATGAGTTGAAAGAACTCAAGAAGCAACTTCGAGAACAATTGCAGAAAGGTTTCATCCAACACTACTAGGAAAACGGCTATAGGTAATCAGCACATCCGTGGCTCACATGGTTGAAGTGCCCCACAGCTAAAACAGGCGTGGCTCACCTGTGGGCAGTGCCCTACTAATAACTAGAACAACCGTGGCGCACATGACTATAGTACGCCACAGATGTGTGTGGGCCAGGGCCCTGTTGGCCGCACGCCAAACATCTGTAGCGCACTATAGACATGTGCGCCACGGTTGTTAGTGTCATCTGTGGCGCACATGGGGGGGGTGCGCTACGCCTAAGTGCATGCCCCCTCTGCTATGAAACGGCCACAAACATCTGTGGCGCACTCGGCCTAGTGCGCCACAGGGAGTAGGAGCATCCTTGGCGCACATGGCATAGTGCGCTACAGATGTTTGTACTCCCTGTGGCGCACTAGGGCCGTGTGTGCCACGGATGTGTCGATTTTTTTAGGACAGCTCTTTATGTGCACATGTGTGACCACATCCACCACCCCACACTTCACTTTCCCCTTCTTCTTCTTCCTCCTTAGATCTAGTCGGGATCTTCTCCTTCCCACCTCAATTTCTCCACCCACTCACCATTTTTAGCTTGTAAAACTTGCTTTGGATGTTACATAAGTAATAGAGGAGGCCTCCGGTCTCTTATCTCCTTCTCCGGTCGACGCGCGCACCTCTCCTTTCCATCTTTCTCGCGATCAGTCTCTCATCTCGGTAAGTTGTCCATGTAAGGATGTGTTCATGTGTATATGGATGATGTGCTCATATGTATGTAGATGATCGATGCTCATGATGTGTGTATGTGGAGAGGATGGTCATATGTGTGTGTATATGGAGAGTATCGATGATGCTCATGCATGTGTGTATGGAGAGGATAATGATATGTTCATGTGTGTATGGATCGGTCTCTCTCTCTCTTGTGTTTGTATGTGAACAAGTTGCCATTTGTTTTGCCAAAATGTTTATTCATTTCCATTTTGGCAAGACTTTGGCATTTCGCAAAGGTCCTAATTTTAGGATAGGTCATGCCGAAATTTTCTATCGACCATTGCATGCATGCATTCATTATGTGGTTCTAATAGACTTCAAAATTGTACCGTGTACACCGTGCAGGCAAAAATGGTCCGCATAATGAGCGAAGGCATTGTGGCTAGATTTTTGAAATGTGAGACGGCCGACATGATACGAAATAACAAGACAGATATAAGATGTCCGTGCAGAAGATGCAAACTCAACTGGGTGATCGACCCAGATTCCGGGAATCTGCAGGCGCACCTGCTCCGCCATGGTTTCATGGATGGATACACTCGTTGGATAAGCGATGACGTAGATGATGGAGACGGTGAAGGTGGCCAACATGATGATGATCATCATCACGGCGAGAACGGGCGAGATGATGAAGAGTCTCCTGGAGATGGTGAAGGTGCGGAAGCAGACCGGGATGATGATGATCTAGATGCTGGAGGAGCAGACGACGATGGAACAACGTCAGGCTGGGTGCGGGACCCTTATGTGCAAGAGCTGCTTCTCAAGCATACGAGTAACGCCAGGGCTGCCGCTAGAGAGAAAGCCAAGCTTGCGCAACTTGAGAAAGACGCAGTTACTCCATTGTATGAAGGATGCAGGCCCGATGATACCCGGTTGAATGTAACACTCAAGGCTATGGAGATGAAGGCAGAACACAAATTGAGCGACGCAAGCTTCGACGATATGATGGCATTCTGGCATGAATTCCCAGAATTCGGTGGAGATTCGAGGAACATCAAGCTTGGTGCGAACACCGATGGACTCAATCCGTTCGGTAGCCAGAGCAGCACGCACAGCACTTGGCCCATGTTTGTATGGATGTACAACCTCCCTCCATGGTTGTGCATGAAGAAGAAGTACATACAAATGAGTATGCTAATTCAAGGGCCGAAACAACCTGGTACCGACATCAATCTGTATCTCGGGTTGTTGAAAGAGGAGCTAGCCACGTTATGGGAATCTGGAGCCAATACTTACGACGCCGTCGCACAAGATTATTTCACTATGAGAGCCGTGTTGGTCACTATGGTGCAAGACTGTCCAGGTTGCGGGTATATCTCGGGGCAGGTTATCCAAGGATTCTGCGCATGCGTTAGGTGCATGGATAACACAAGCTATCTCCAACTAGAGAAAGATCCAGGGTCATCGAAAACTGTGTTCATGGCGCACCGGAGGTGGCTCGGCAAGAATGATCCATGGAGAAAACATGGAGACCTGTTCGATGGCAAATCAGAGACCCGAGGAATCCCAGAGCGTAGGAGCAGCGAAGAAGTGGAAGAGTTGCTGAAAAACTGGAAAGATTGTCCTAAGCATGGAAAGAAGCGAAAGAGGCAACAACAAGACAAGCCGCTGATGAAGGTATGGAAAACAAGGTCTGTTTTTTGGGAGCTGCCATACTGGAAGTTTCTCCGCACGCCTCATAGCCTCGACATCATGCATATCACGAAAAACGTGTGCGAGAGTCTGGTCGCCACCATAATAAACATGCCAGATAGGACGAAATATGGTCCGAAAGCAAGGCACGACCTGATATGCTTGGGTATCCGGAAGGAGCTTCACGGAGGACGCACTACTCCTGATGATCAGGAAGATGACGATGATCATGAGTCGGAGACGACACAAGGTCGTCGGAAGGGTAAAAAGTTCAAGAAGAACGAATATTACTGCCCTCCTTCTTCCTTCACTCTAAGCCAGGATGAGATCAAATAGTTTTTCAAGTGCCTTCTAGGAGTCAAATTTCCTTATGGCTACGCGGGCAAGATAAGCAGATACCTAGACGAGGCGAAGCAGAGGTTCAGTGGCATGAAGTCTCACGACTGTGCCGTGCTAATGACGCAGGTACTTCCGGTCGCACTAAGAGGGATAATGGACGAGCATGTCTGTGAAACGTTATTTGGCCTATGCAAGTTTTTTGACGTCATCTCTAGGAAGTCGATTGGCGTGAATCAGCTCGGAAGGCTACAGGAGGAGATCGTGGTGATACTATGTGAGCTTGAGGTCTACTTACCACCCGCATTCTTCGACATTATGGTGCATCTGCTGGTCCATGTCGTGGAGGACATCGTACAACTCGGGCCGATGTTCCTCCGCAGCATGATGGCGTTCGAAAGGATGAACGGACACATAAAAGGATACGTTCGCAACAGGTCCCGTCCAGATGGAAGCATAGCCAAGGGCTTTCTGGCCGAAGAGTGCATCTCTTTCTGCATGAATTATCTAGACATCATGAACCCTGTCGGTCTTCCCGTCAATAGGCACCTTGGCAAGCTCGACGGATCTGGTCACCAAGAGGGTCGTCGCATACTGCATGCAGACTTCGATTTTCGACGCACAGACTTTGATCGAGCAAACCTCGTTGCGCTACAGCATTTAGAACTGGTCGATCCTTGGGTATAGAAGCACAAAAGGTTAATCGAGAAGAAGTACAGTGACCGGGGCATACAGAGGACGCAGGGAGAAATAATCAAAGAGCACAACTCAGATTTCACGCGTTGGTTTAGGCAGACGCTCCTTGATAATCCCCCGCGATCGCATTCTTCTGACATGGAAAAGATCATATTCACCTTGTCGCAGGGACCGATGCAAAACCTGGTGACCTATCAGGCGTATGATATCAACGGCTACACATTCTACACGGAGGAAAAGGACAACAAGTGTGATTATCAGAACTCAGGCGTAACATTGGAATTCTACACCGATGACAACGTGAAGGAAAGATTCTACGGAAGAATCGAGGCGATCTGGGAGCTCGACTACTGTGGAGAAAAGGTGCCGATGTTCCGTGTCAGATGGGCAAAGAGCGTCGAAAGAGAAGACCGGTATTTCACAACCATGGTTATACCCGAAGCAGCCAAATCCAAGGCCGCCGGTGCAAACGTGGCTGCGAAAAATGAACCGTGGGTACTGTCTACCAAAGTGGACCAATGTTTTTTCATTACCGACCCGACAAAGCCTAGCCGTGTTGTCGTGAGGAGAGGAAAAAGAAACATCATCGGAATGGATGGAGTCGCCAACAAGCAAGACTTCGACCAGTACGGCGATCCAAAGATTGAAGATGACGACGACTACAATGCAGCAACATACATCACAAGAAGAAAAAGGACAACCCTACCCAAAAAAGGTAGCCCGTTCGAAAGAAGAAACATTAAAGTGCCGGGGCTAAATTATTCAACCGCGACAAAGAAGGGAAAAAAGATTGTAAAACGCTAGCTCAAAAAATATTGTAAAACGCGTGGTCGAAAAAGATTGTAATATTCATGGACAAATTATTATGAAATTTAGTTATACTTTGAATCATATTTGTAACACTTTTATGACATATATCACTACTTTTGGGCATTTTTGGAATATTTAAAAGTATTTTAAAAACAAAACAAAACTTGTATGGCATAAATCACCACTTTTGGGCATTTTTTGGAACATTTAAAAGTATTTTTAAAATAAAAATAAAAAAGTGGAGCACCAGGATTTGAACCTGGGTGCTCATAGTTTAGAATAGAGCTAAGGGGTAGAACCAGTGGGCTATGACAATACTAGTGTTAACTGGAGGGGTGGCCGCCCTCTTATCTGGTAGTCCAACCCACATAGGCGTAGCGCACTTGGCCAGGGTGCGCTACGCCTATGTGGGTTGGACTAGACAACCGCGCCGCTCACAATCTGCGCCGCTCCATCTCACAGACACCACACTGCGCCGCTGCTCTCGAGGAGGAGGAGGCCCGCCACCGCCGCGCTGCGCTGCGCTCTCGAGGAGGAGGAGGAGGCCCGCCACCGCCGCGCTGCGCTCTCGAGGAGGAGGAGGCCCGCGCTTGTGGAGGAGGAGGCCGCTGCCGATCCGTGGAGGAGGAGGAGGCCCGCCGCTTGTGGAGGAGGAGGATCGCGCCGCCGCCCGTTGTCGTCCGCCCGTCAGAGGTGAGCGTCGCCCCTCCCCTGTCTCTCCCTCTCTCTTCCTCTCTCTCCCTCTGTCCCCCCTCTCTGCAGGCCATCATTGCCCCTAGGTTTAGGCTTGTAGGTTGAGGATTGTAGGTTGCCCCTCTCTGCAGGCCATCGTTGCCCTCTCTCCCCCCTCTCTGCAGGCCATCGTTGCCCCTAGATTTAGGCTTGTAGATTATTTGTTAGAAACAGAGAGCAAACAGAGGCTTGATGTTCTGTTAGAAACAAAGAGCAAACAGAGAGCTTGTAGGTTTAGGCTTGATTTTTAGCTTGTAGTTCTTGTAGGTTTAGGCTTGTAGTTCTTGATTTTTAGCAAACAGAGAGCTTGAAGGTGTTCTAGCCATGACTTAATCTGCTTGCTCTTTTTTCTATTAGCATGTAGCTTGTAGTTCTTGTGTGTTTGCTCTCTGTTCAGTTAGGAAATGTTCAGATTAGGAAATTCATATTAGGAAATGTTAATCAGTTAGGAAATTCAGATTAGGAAATTTAGAGTAGGAAATTCAGATTTGGAAATTCAGTTAGGAAATGGTTGCATGGTTTATGGTTGTTCAGAGTAGTGGTTCAGAGTTAGGATTCAGAGTTAGGAAATGTTCTTAGGTAGTATGATTGTATGCTTGCCTGTGTGGATGCTTCTAAGATGAACATTATGGTTGTTCAGAGTAGTGGTTCAGAGTTAGGATTCAGAGTTAGGAAATGTTCTTAGGTAGTATGAAATCATAACAGTGGTTTTGTCTTCATGGTTCATGGTTGCATGGATTAGCACTGCAAGCAACTTCCTTTCCTAGTTGTCTTAGCCCCTAGATAAATTATTCTGAGATGAACATTATTCTGAATTTTTATTTCTGCATGATTGTATGCTTGCCTGTGTGGATGCTTCTAAGATGGACATTATGCCTGTGTGGTATACACCAACTGGTAGCACGTTAGTTAATGAAAAACAGTAAAAAAGGAGGTCCTGGTAGGTGCTGCTGCTGCTTCTGTTACCAGTGTCCAGGTAGTAGTAGCTTTGCTAGAAATGGATGGTGTGTTATTGGTAGTAGTAGGTTTAGAAAGTAGTGTTAGGTGCTGCTGCTGCTTCAGTACTTTTATACTTAAGCAAGTAGCAAGATTCAAGTTGTAAAAAATCTGAGTACTAAACTCTTGTGAAAATCTTGCCTTAATTACTATCTTAGCTGGTTTCTGTATGTATTCATAGCAAAAGTTCAAGCAAGAGTTTGTGCTGGGTTGTTTCTTAACTAGCATCCTAACATTAGATCTCAACTAGCATCAATGGCTATTACAATGTTTGTGCTGGGTTGTTTCTTAAATGCCCATCTTTCTGTTAAATTTCATGGATCAACATTGCTGTAAATAATCACACAACACTAGAGGCAGAGGAAGTGTCACGGTGTGGTCAAGTAGGCTCATATGCTAGCTGCTTATCAATCATACTAATGTTTTGCACTCTGTCGAAAGTTGGTGTTTTGTAAAAAAAAAGCATATTGGGAAGTTAGTACTTCTAAACCAGCTTCCAGAAAAAAAGCATATTGGGCAGTCAGTACTTAAGATATGTTTGATGTACACATTCAGTTGCTCTACAATTTCTTTCTTTCAGAAAACATAAGTTTGGTATATAATGTTTTGAGATTACTGAGCTAATACTAATAGAAATATGATCTTTGCATATTTCATCCAAATAATAGCCTGGTGAATCCACTGTTTTCTCCCACTGAAATAGTACAAATGACAGCAATATGCTTGCTGTGTTGTGCTTGCTCTGCTTGCTGTTGTCATTGTTGTGCTTGCTCTTCTTCTTAGTCTGGAACATCCACATATTATATGTCCACCCTACTTGTGCTACTACTACTTCTATGCTACTTGAGCTGCTACTACTTCTATTATCTGTGCTGCTACTACTATCTGTTCCTTATATCCATCCTAGTGTTGCTCTGTCTACTACTATCTGTGGTGCTACTGTGCTTCTACTACTATCTGTGCTGGGACAACAGCACCTTGAAATTGTGCTTGCGCTTGTATGAAGCACTTTATTATGTCGTGTATGCAGGTTCTTGTATGAAACGAGTCACGATTTTTGCCGGAATGTTGATTAACTTCCGTTTCGGCAGAAATCGGGCACTCCTAGTTTAAGAAAATTAGCAAAGGTCATGCCGGATTTTTCCGTGCATTTAACCATTTATTTGGTTTTTATTAGTGCAAAGATGTGTGACAACAACGAGGCTGGATGTTCTAAGCGCATCAGCGCTGAAGGAGAACTCAGACCTCCGAATAAACAATTGACATTCTGGGAGGCGGCCAAGCGGCTAGAAGACGATGAAGAATACCATCCTTCGGAGAGCGAGGATGATGAGATGGAAGACGTGGAGGAAGAAGCCGAAGGAACGGCGGACGATGAAACCACTGATGGCGGCGAGGGCACAGGGAGTGGTAGCAACCCTCCTAAGAAGAAGAAGAAGCCGAAGGACCGGCGCCCTAACACGGTCGGCACGGTCAGGGAGGAAACTACCGAAGTGAGCCCATCAGGGGTTCCTTTGGAGCCCGCCCTTGTCGTCAAAGGGTACGGTGGGCAAGTGGTTGCGATCACCCGGACAACCATCTCGATCAACACCGAGAATCTCCGGCATAAAGATAATGTCCACTTGCGCACACTCCTCTTCGAGAAGCTGCATGCAAGATACAAGTTCCCCGCTAAGTATCAGAACACAAATTATCATGGGAACGAAGTAAACAAATCCGCCCTCACAAAGATGAGCACTGCCCTGGCCAGCTGGAGAACCCGGATAAAGAAGAAGATCTATAAAGAAGGCAAAAGTCTCGAGGAGATCCAGAAGATTGACCCGCAGATCACCGAAGATCAGTTCCGGGAGTTCAAGGAGAGGTGCTGCA
Source organism: Avena sativa (assembly GCA_916181665.1). NCBI lineage: Eukaryota > Viridiplantae > Streptophyta > Magnoliopsida > Poales > Poaceae > Avena > Avena sativa. Next base: position 106,492,896 of record OV702283.1, read on the forward strand.
GGCGATGAATATAGGTCATCACCATCTCGGATCTGGTGGATACAGAACCGCGGAGGCCAAATGGAATAAGGAGGACGAAGAGTATAGATCCAAGGGGATAGAAAACCCCTTTGCTAAATTCGAACCCGGGCAGGTTCGAAACTTCATCAGGGCCCGTTACCATGTGGACCCAAAAACCAAACAACTCACCGCGGATCCTGCGGTGAAGGAATTCGAGGAAATTGTGGTAAGTATAATCTAATTACCGCAGATCAACACGATTGCAATCTAATCGATGATCTAAATGATTCACTGTTACTTCTTCTGCAGGAGGAGAAAATTGTTGCTAGTCATGGATCCCAGGGTTCCTCATCCCAGGGGTCGACGGCGGCCACCCGGTGGGATAACCCTTTTAACAGGGCGATGAACCGGGCCAAGAAAATAGAGCCGGTTACGAAGAAGCTGTCGTCGGCTGGCCGTCTGGCCGGCCTCAGGGGTAAGAATTGGGTGGATCATTTTGGTCCACCGCCGAGGAAGCATGTGGCGCCGTCGGGAAGGAGCGAGGAGGAAAACCGCGAGGTTCAAGAACTTAAGGCACAAGTGGCGCGGATCCCGCAGATCGTCCAAGACAACCTGACAATCACCCTCACGTCCTTCCTGCCTACCTTGGTGGAGTCAATAGCGAACTGGAGTGCGGGTGGTCGAGTAGGGCCGTGCCCGATTCCAAGCATGCTCAGCAGCCACTCGAACAACACGGCGCCGACAAATCAGGCGAACTACGTGTTCGTGACTCCGCCCGCTAGCACCGCCGCACCGCAAGTGTTGGTGACTCCCCCTGCCATCACCGCGGCGTCGGAGTACATGTTGGTGCCCCCTTGCCATCGTCGCGGCGGCACCGGAGCTCCAAGCACCCGTCGGTAGGGAGAATACACCGGCGGCCAGCACCACGCCATCAAGCAGCCCTTACGTCTCTTGCACGCCCTATGCGGTGCGTCGACATTAGCCGATCTCGACGCCATCACGGTAAACAAATTGCTTTAATTACCGCCTTTCATGCCATCTATTACTCTTATGGCATCTCTGACGACGCCGTACATGTTTTCCGCAGACGGATGTTCCTTGCACTCTCTTATGCTACGTGAACAACGAGCTGAGGGATGTTGCCAAGGGTACCATAGTTCAACCCTTGCAGCGCGCGTTCCACTCAAGGCCGATGTCAGATAGCGTGCACAGGGTTAAAATTAGTCGGGTGCTAAGGGGCTGCGACGACCTGGAACCTCCCATTCAACCCCCAGGAGCGGATGAAGAAGAGCCGTGTGTCCTCAGAACTTGCTTCGGCTTATTCTTGCTATGGCCAAAGAGCATGATCCGTTTGGGGACGGCGGGGGCCATCATGCCACAGACAACAGCACCGCCTGTCGTGCCAGCGACAAGCGGTGGCAAGGCCCCCTTACCGCCCTCGCCGTCACCTCCACGCGGTGGGTCGGATGATCATGTTGATGATATGCACATGGCGCAGGATCCGGCGAGGACGACGAAGACTGGAATGATCACTTCTTCAGCACTCAGTTTGGCAACGAAGAAGACCTAGCTGGTGGCCCCACAGAGAAATCCACTATCACCAAGCGTCTGTTTGGTTCTCAGGAGATGCCTCCAGCTTGCGCCTTTACAGAGCCAGCTGATACAACCAACCGGCCCTTTATTCTAAGCCCTGACACACTACATATGGCGGCCGGTGCTCAGATTGTGGTGCCTGCCCGCTCTCCAAAAGGAAAAAAGGGCAGGAAAAGAAAATCTAGTAGCTCGAGCCAGCCGGTGGCGTCAACAACTGCGAATCCGATCAGGTTTCGGGACGGGCCACCAAGACCCGAGGGTATTATGTGGAGGATTCATGTGGCGGGTGAGCCCATGCTACCTAAGAATTTGCGGAAGCTCGCCAGTTCGGAACTGCAGAGTGTGCATGACGGCGTGCTGACGATAGAGAGACACCTTCTATCGGAGAAAGATCCCTCGCACCCGGTATTCGTGGTTAAGGTTCCACCAGGCTTGGGCTTCGTCGACAATGCCCCTGCGGATCTGTTCTTCCTGCGGTTCGACGACATCTTCAATATGTTCCACCTATACCCGCTGCACTATACCATGGTTCGTCTGTTTTTTCTCAGCCTGGCCATGCAGATCATTAGAGAGAACACATCGGGCATCGCTATAGTGGACCCCTACTACATGCATGACGGCTTCTTGGGTTCCCCCACCGAACGACGTATCGTGGCCTCGTACCTAAAAAGAATCCTCGTGGCGAACAAGACAAAGGAATACATTCTCGTGCCTTACTTTCCCGAGTAAGTCGTTATTCACTCGCCACCGTCGATTAGCTTTATTAGATCATCATCATTGTTTTTCCAACACATTCCATTTGAATTTTTTGCGTAGAGATGAACACTGCACGCTCATCTCCTTATCGTCGAAGCATTCCCACGCCACGTATTTCAACTCGAGGAGTCTAGAAAAGAAGAAAAACTACGACAAGATCAAGGAAGTTCTGGATGATGCTCTCACTGGCTTTGCCTCGACGGAAGGCACCACCTTCGTGCGTACGAAGGTCAAGTTCGGCAGGCACGTCTTCAACCACGTAACGGAGTTCCCCTGCGTGAAGCAGCTGGAAAACAGTAAGAAGGAAGCCTACTACGCACTCCATCACATGAGGGCATTCCTACTTGACCAGCAGAATTCTACGCTGCCAAATCATCTCAAACAGTGGGCCGAAGCAAAGGCCAAGATCAATGATTCGGATATTAGACAAGAGATGTATCGCATCCAGCAGCAGTTTGGGGCAATCATCTTTCGTGATGTCATGACTTCGGGGGGGATCTTATACGGAGGAAATATCCCGAATAACCGTGACATAGAAGATCGCCTAGAGATGCAGGGTGACTATAGGAAGTTCATGACGAGACAAGGCGTCCTCCCGTTCCCTAAGCCGAGCCAGAAGGCTTGATGTTGGCCTAGTTGTAGTTACAAACTATAGATGACCTTTGTGTGTGTGTGGACAAGTGTATTTATCTTATTAGGTTTATGAATCATCGCTTACTTATTTTGCTTATTATTATTATATATCAATCAATGCTTGGTTTTTTTGCTTACTCTTTGGTCCTTTGCTCAATTTGGTCCTTCTTTTTTCTTACTCTTTTTTCGAGTATAATGCCGATGATTGAAATGTCGTGGCACACTATATATGTGAATATGCTACGATGGGACTATGAGCCTTGTGATATGCACAAGTCTAGGTCTTGTGCATCCTACTTGGCTCACCGTTCCATCGTAGCATATTCCTGTGTCCAACGACCTATGTATATATATGAGGCATTCTTTTCAAGTTATTTTTGTCTTTTTCAAGAATAATGCCGATGATTGAAATGTCGTGGCACAATGTATATGTGAATGTGCTATGATGGGATTGTGAGCCTTGTGATATGCACAAGTCTAGGTCTTATGGATCCTACTTGGCTCACGGTTCCATCATAGCATATTCCTGTGTCCAACGACCTATGTATATATATGAGGCATTCTTTTCGAGTTATTTTTTTCTTTTTCGAGAATATGCCGATGATTGAAATGTCGTGGCACAATATATATGTGAATGTGCTATGACGGGATAGTTAGCCTTGTGATATGCACAAGTCCAGGAATTGTGCATCCTACTTGGCTAACCGTTCCGTCATAGCATATTCCTGTGTCCAACGACCTAGCTAGTTATATATGAGGCATTCTTTTCGAGCTACTTTGGTCTTTTTCGAGAATAATGCCGATGATTGAAATGTCGTGGCACACTATATATGTGAATGTGCTATGATGGGATTGTACACCTTGTGCTATGCACAAGTCCAGGTGTTGTGCATCCTACTTGGCGTACGGTTCCATCGTAGCATATTCCTGTGTCCAACGACCTATGTATATATATGAGGCATGCTTTTTGAGTTACTTTGGTCTTTTTCGAGAATAATGCCGATGATTGAAATGTCGTGGCACACTATATGTGAATGTGCTGTGATGGGATTGTTCGCCTTGTGCTATGCACAGGTCCAGGTGTTGTGCATCCTACTTGGCGAACAGTTCCATCGTAGCATATTCCTGTGTCGAACAACATAGTTATATATGAGACATGCTTTTTGAGTTTGGTCTTTTTGATTTAGGAGTACTTTCTATAAGTGTATCGTCATATGCGACTTTAATTATATATGTTTTTTTCTCAATCACCGGTTAATTATTATTGTCAACTTATAGATGACGTGGTACGTCGTGTACAAGGGACGGGTTCCCGGAGTCTACGATGATTGGGAAGACTGCCGGAGACAGGTGCACCGTTTCAGCGGCAATAGCTACAAAGGGTACAACACTATGGCGGAGGCGGAAGCTAGATACACGCGCTATCTAGCGGGAGTTAGGACAAGGAACCGGATGAAGACCTACACCTTCGTCGCGGCGGTGATCATGCTTATCTTCTTTGGTTATTTATCCCGCGTTTGTGTCTAGCTAGTTTAGATGTCTAAGCGAGCTTCCGAGCTCTAACTTGTTCGATCGACACATGTATTCACATGTCACCAACTACTACTTTGTAACATGATCGAAACAATGTAACTTAGACTATGTATTCATGTATGAGACTTATCTATATGTATTTGTTTCAATCTTGTTTTTCATATTGAGTATCTATATATATAATTGTATATCTTGTATCTGTGTGTGTATATCTGCTGTAATATTGTATATAATCTGTATTGTATATAATCTGGCTCGGAAACTAAAAAAACAAAAAATACATCTGTGGCGCACATGGTCTACCTTCTGTGGCGCACTACACCTAAAGCGCACTATGGAAGGTTAGTGGCGCACTAGGTAGTGCGCCACAGAAGATCCCAGGGGTAGCGCACCTGCCCAAACATCTGTGGCGTACTAGAAGGTGTGCTACGCTGTCTCTACACAACCGTGGCGCACTAGGCAGTGCGCCACGGCTGAGAGATAGCCGTAGCGCAAGTCCCGTGGCGCACTGCTAGTGCGCCACGGATGATGTTTCCAGGTGCTCCACTAAAGGCCATTTTCCTAGTAGTGCAACCAAGTTTTTCATCCTGTGGAAAAGAAAGATAGAAGTCAAAGGTTATGCATAAATTACCATTCACTCAATGAGGTGACTATCAAGAACAAATACCCTTTGCCTAGAATCAATGACTTGTTTGATCAGCTAGAAGGAGCTTGTGTGTTCTCAAAGATTGATCTCCGGTCAGGTTATTTTCAGCTTAAGATAAGGGAACAAGACATACCTAAGACAACTTTCACCACAAGGTATGGATTGTATGAATATACCGTGATGCCATTTGGTTTGACCAATGCACAAGCATACTTCATGAATATGATGAACAAGGTGTTCATGGAATTTCTTGATAAGTTTGTTGTCGTTTTCATCGATGACATTTTGATCTACTCCAAGAGCAAAGAAGAGCATGAAGGACATTTGCGTTTGATACTTGAGAAGCTTAGAGAGCATAAGCTGTATGCAAAATTCAGCAATTGTGAGTTTTGGTTGAATGAAGTTGGATTTCTTGGACACGTTGTGTCAGGAGATGGTGTTGCAGTTGATCCTGCTAAAGTTTCAGCTGTAACTGAATGGGAATCACCTAAGTCAGTCAAAGAGGTTCGTAGTTTCCTTGGCTTGGCAGGATACTACAGAAGGTTCATTGAGAATTTCTCCAAGGTAGCTAAACCTATGACAGAATTGTTAAAGAAGGACAAGAAATTTGCTTGGTCTGAGGGTTGTGAACTTAGTTTTCAAGAATTAAAGAAGAGACTAGTGACAACACCAGTCTTATATTTGCCAGATTTGGAGAAAGATTTCCAAGTATATTGTGATTCATCCCATCATGGATTAGGTGCAGTACTTATGCAAGAAGGAAAAGTTGTGGCTTATGCCTTGAGACAACTCAAAACTCATGAAGTAAACTACCCTACTCATGATTTAGAGTTAGCCTCTGTTGTCCATGCACTCAAAACATGGAGACATTATCTTTTAGCAAAGCGGTGTGAAGTGTTCACAGATCACAAGAGTTTGAAGTATATCTTCACCCAGAAGTAAATCAACATGAGACAAAGAAGATGGCTAGAAATCATCAAAGACTATGACTTGAGTTTGCAATACCACCCCGGTAAAGCAAATGTTGTAGCAGATGCTCTAAGTCGTAAGGTTTTTGTGAATGGCCTTACTAAGGGAGAATTGCCAGATGATCTGTGTGCCCAATTTAGAGATCTCAGATTAGAGATTGTGCCTAAGGGACATCTCATGTCTGTGGTTATTCAACCCACTTTGTTGGACAAGATCAAAGAAGCCCAAAACGCAGATAAGGAAATTGAAGAGATTAAGGAAAAGATTGGCAAGGGAAAAGCCAAAGGATTCCATGAAGACAAACAAGGTACTTTATGGCATGGAAAACGTATCTGTATTCCACAAGATCCGGAGCTTCGGAAACTGATTTTACAAGAAGCACACAACTCACCGTATTCCATTCACCCGGGTAACACCAAAATGTACATGGATATGAAGGAAAGATTTTGGTGGAATAATCTCAAGAAGGACATCGCCGAACATATTGCTTTGTGTGATGTATGTAGTAGAGTGAAAGCGGAACATCAGAAACCAGCAGGATTGTTACAACCACTACCTATTCCTGATTGAAAGTGGGACAAGATTGGCATGGATTTCATCAACGGATTGCCGAGGACCAGGTCAGGATATGATTCTATTTGTGTAGTAGTGGATCGCCTAACTAAAGTGGCTCATTTCATACCCGTGAAGACAACTTATACAAGTGCTAAGTTAGCCAAGATCTATATGAGCAGAATTGTATGTCTGCATGGAGTACCCAAGAGTATTGTGTCTGATAGGGGAACCCAATTCACTTCTCATTTTTGGAGGCAACTACATGAGTCATTGGGAACAAGGTTGGAATTCATCACTGCATTTCATCCTCAAACTGATGGACAGACAGAAAGGACTAATCAAATTCTTGAAGATATGTTGAGAGCATGCGCTCTAGACTATGGAGCCATTTGGGATGAAAGTCTGTCGTACACAGAATTCTCTTACAATAAAAGATATCAAGCCAGTATTGAGATGGCACCTGTAACATCCCTAAATTCATATTCCAAAACTCATTCATATCATCCATGCATCCATCATCATTTAGGGTTTCAAAATCAAAACCATTTCAGAAAAACAGAAACTTGATGCTATGATTTCATGTGAGCAAATTTAATTCGAATGGCCAACACCCTTTGAAACTTGAATGTTTAGGAACTTGTTTTCTTGCCTCCATTGTTGGAAAGTTTAGGTGTAAAAGTTTGACCAAAGTTTTCAACTTGGAAATAAATTCAAACCCCTATTTTTAAACATTTGCAAACCAGAGGCAAAGTCTCTGATTGTTTTAAGTCCAAGCTTGACCAAGCCCTTGCAGGGTAACCACATGGTTAAATAACTGATTTTTGAAACCACAGTACCCTGCAAAAATCCCCATAATTGTTTGAATTCAAAAAGGATTTGAATTCATATCTAAATCATTCCTGAAAACCAAAATAGAAAAGGAAAAGGAATAAACAAAATAAAAAGGCCGCGCGCCAGGTTTCTGTCCCAGCATCGAATCGAGCCCAACTAGCCCACCCGGGGGTTTTCTTTTTCTCTCTCACGCGCAAGCGCACGCACTCAGTCGCTGACAGCCAGACCCCACCTCCACCTCGCACACTTCACTGACGAGCGGGCCTTCTCCACGTCAGCATCGTCTTCCCCCCCTGATTCCGCGCACGACTCCGCCGCTGGCCGTTGCAGCGCTGATCACGCGAGCTTAATTGACATTGATTCAGCGAGCGTTACCTGTCGAGCCTCGGGCTATAAGATCCCCCCTTCCTCGCGACCATTTCCCCCCAATCAATTTTGCCTTCACGCCACCAGGCTGCCCACGACTCGCACAACTCCGCCGCTGCTCCGACGACCGCACCGGCAAATTCCGGTGAGCCTCGTGTTCCCCTCTACCTCTCATTCATGCTATCTTGTTCTGTGAGTCTCGGCGCATCTACTGACACACCCCACTTACCTTCGCATGAACCGTAGCTCCAGCATCGTCGACGACTGGCCGCCACCGTCTTCGGCTTCAACTCCGACGACCTCCAGTGGTAAGTCCAGACCGCCCCAAGCCTTGTCTTTCACACACACGTGTTCTCCGTGATCTTCTGCATATGACCACACCCTCCGTTTGCCTCCTAGTGATCGACAACCTCGCCAACGACGACGACCGACCGTGCCGACGTCTGCCTCTAACTCTGACAAACCAGAGCCACCTCGAGCTTCAGCACGCCATCGCGGTCCTGGTAAGCACCTTCTTGCTTCCCCGGACGACCTAGAGCGCCGGCGCCACCGTAGTCAGACGCGCCGCCGCCGGTCAACACCGCTAGCGCCGCCCGTTTCTGGTTAATAGATTGTAGCCGTCAGATCTGAATCCTACGCGTAGAAACAGTTCACTTAACGAAGAGGTATGGACAGATCTGAGCCGCGCAACGTTAGTTAGATCCAACGGATGCAGAGCTCGATCCGGTGCGAACCGGTACGCGCCAGTGACGCTGCGACACGTGGCTAGGGTTAGGTCTAAAAACAGATTTCAAATCAGAATTTGATCCAAATTTCAACTAGCTATAACTTTTGATCCACACGTTGGATTTTTGCAAACTTTATACCGTTGGATTCAGTGAATCAAGGACTTTCTGATTATGCAAAGTGTTTAACAAATAGTAAACATTAAAATGACTTTGTTTGTAGAAACAAGTTTAGGCCCCTTTTGATTATAGTTTTTGTTTAGCAATTTGTTTTAGGGTGAAATAAGTTTAGTTGGCAAACTTGTGACTTGTTAAGTTTCTGTAAACATGTACTTGCTTGGTAGAGTTTTCAAAATCACCACTTAGTAAATTCTTGCATGCATGCATTCATATTATTTTTGATTGTATATAAATTGTGTGTAATTGAATGCCACAAATCTTTGTGTAGATTTTGCTAGTGACTGTGACTGTGAGGAGTGCTACTCTCCACATTACCAAGGCAAGTGATATTTTTCATGAATATTTCCATCCTATGTTTTGAACTAGCATTAGATATTTTGCTAAGTCTTGCATGCTACTTTTGTCAAATGATATGTTGGGAAATCCTATGTAGTTTAGAATGGTAGAATTGCTAGGGATTTTTCCTAAGTTAAATTGCCATGCCATGCTTAGCCTAGCTATTAGCAAACAAAGGGTTGGTATAATCTATTCATGCTATATTGGCTATATATTTCTAAGTCATGAGACTTAAGTTTTCTTAATAAAACCACTAAGTCAATGAATCTCCTGGGTGGAAAGGAAAGATTGGGTTATGTTGAGTGGTTACACAAGGCCATGGATTTGGCTTGTGTATCACACTTGTGGAATGCCACCCAGGCACAAAGAGATTTGGAGGCCAAGTGTTGAGAAATCTTACAGTGCAACCACTTGGCAAAATGGGCTCTGCCTTGATCATATAGGTAGCTAGAACTTAGTCCTTTGGACAGTGGGTGGTAGAAGGGATTGATAGGTTGGAACGCGTCCATTTGACTAAGGAAAGGCTTCTGAAAGGTCCTGTCTTGGGAAACCAAGTCTGGTGGGGAAAGTGCACAACCTCTGCAGATGGAAAACCTAAGTACTTAGCCAAGTCCATGGCAATGGACAACATGAGCATCAAGACATGGAAGCTACAAGAACCTCATCACTCCAATTTCTAAGTAAAATTTGTGGGTGAACAAGGGTGAAGGACCCCAATGTCTATTGGTGGTTTCTTGGGGAGTTTTAACAAAGAAAAACTTTGTGATTTCAACTAATAGGGAAAACTTATTTTCAAGCAAAGCAAGCCAAGCTACACTTAGACAAAATGCATATAGTAATATAGTCCACTTAAAATTTACTAAGGTATCACTTGCCAATACTATTCCAAAGTATTGACCCTCTGTGGCTGTAACTTGTGATGTTGTAGGTTACTCCGATGATGAATAGGAGTCATGAGTCTACACTCAACATGCTTGCCTGTGGCACATGAAGATGAGGACTTGTGTTTATTTACTTATTCCATAAACTCTTGTATTAGGCCTTTGGCCCTGAGTCGTAAAAGACTATGTTTTATCTCTGGAATGAATGTAATAAACGACCTTTGTAACTATGTACTTCATCTTAAACTGTGGATGCTAGCATTGATCCAGGGACTAGCATTGCAATCACAGGGATCCTTTCCTTTACAAAGGAGGGGTCTAACAGATGGTATCAGAGCACTGTGTTGCCTGTAGGACTATGACCCTAGAATTGGAAACCACTAAGGAAAATTTTTAACTACTTCTACACTTGTCTATTCTTCTCGTAAACTTTTCTAATCTTCTCATTCTCATCTCTATTTGTAGATGAACTCCATCAACGAAGCCGTGAAGAAAGGGACACTCATGACCATGACCTTGGAGTGTGAAACTGAGTTTCCCAAAATTCTCAAGGACCTCATGGTGGCAATGGAAGCACATGGTGCAGCTGTTTACAAAGGCTTTCCAGTGATGGATGAAGGAGTGGAGTATTGGTGGGTGCAACTTCACTTGTACAAAAACAAGGAAGACAACCACAAAGAAAGGGGATTCTGCATGTACACCAACACTGTGATGCACACCACATTCTTTGAGTCAGCCAGAGAAGCAGCTTGGAGGACTATCAAAGAACTTAGTGCTAGAGTCAAGTGCAGGATGCTCAATCTCCAAAAAGACTTAGAGAAAGAGAAGGAACTTACCCAAGAGTTGGAAGCCACCAACCAATAATTAAGGGGAGATATTATAGACTTAGTGATGGAATCATGTGAACAGGATAGGTGGATTGCTTCTAGGAACATTGTGTTAGCCACCAGATCCAGTGAGATAGGTTTGTGAGCACACTTCGTTAGTTGGACCACCACCTATCACCTTATTTTCCAAAATGATATCTTAAATAAGTTTGGACCTTGATTGATGTAATGGATTTATGTATGCATGACTTGTGTTATTTTTGTCTTCCATGGGTATGTATGAAATGTTTGTCTTGTTTTATCTTAAATTGTGTTGTTCTAACTTTTCAATCTTATAAATAGATGCCTATTACCATCAGCACTGTTGAGGAGTTACAGGTTACCCATTTCGGTCCACGTATCGTTGAGCTTACCACTTTGCTCGATCTCCCTCTTCCCACCATCATGGTGCACCCACTCACCAAGTTCGAGAGGAAGGACCTCTGGGGCTTCAAGGTGAACCAGCCCGGACGCCAGACAGAGCCTACTACAGAGGCCATCGTCTTCAAGCTGATGCACGACGACAGGGAGAGAGGCATGGAGGTAGTCATGCAGGACCTGATAGGACGTCTGTTAGGCCGTCACTCCCGACAGGTTAGGGGCACCCACTTTCACGTCTTCGGAAAACGTGATGTTGATGGAGAGTCCATCGACTTTGAGGACGGCTTGAGGGACGTAGCAGAGCCGATACGTCTCTATCTCCAGGACCTAGAGTCTCTTATCCGGCACATGGACACAGACAGGACCAACGTCATGCTCAGCAATGACGAGCTCCAGGTGCAGCTTCGCGAGAAGGACAAGCTTTTCGCACAGCAGGATGAGATAGTCAAGGAAATGGAGACGAAGTTCGAGGCCCAGGACCGCAAGTTCAAGAGTCAGGAGAAACGCGTCCAGGATAGGAACAAGAGGATCCGGGACATGACCGAGTAACTGAAGTCCAAGGATTTCGAGCTAGAGCAGCAGCAGATGGTCATTGAGAGGCTTCGCTCCCAGAAGAGGGCTCTCAAGGCCAAGATCGATTCCTTGACCACTACGATTGAGGAGAACAAGACCGCGATGGAGAACGCAGGTCTTACCTTTGTCGAGGAGGAGATTGATGCTGATGAGTAGACTTGACTACTCGTTTATCTTTCATATTCGTACTTGTTATTTGTGAACTTGTTATTGGACCATCCGACATGTGGATGGCTTGCCATTTGTGTGTGTTATTTCGAGAACTTTGTTATTTTTTTGTTGAACTTTTATCCTTGAGTTGCATGTTATGTGTTTGCTTGTGATGTATTGTGCATAAAACATCTAAGGGTATCTCATTCTTATCTCGATTTGAACAAACCACGGATGCCTCCCCGTCGCGCAAACCCCAACCCCAACAACATCACTCCAGAAATGCAACAGATGATGAATGCTCAAACACAGCTTATGCAGATGATGACAACATTCATCCAAAACCAGAATAACAACAACAACAACCCCAATAACAACAACAACAACAACAACAACAACAACAACAACAACAACAACAACAACAACAACAACAACCCTCCGGGTTTTGATATGCTCACCAGATTTCTGCGCTTGAGGCCAGCTAAGTTCTCGTGGACAACTGATCCCATGGTAGCCAATGATTGGCTACGTTCCGTGAACAAGGACTTAGTGACCGTGGGCTGCACGGATGCTGAAAAGATCAGGTTCGCAGCGCATCTATTGGAAGGGCCAACCGCCACATGGTGGGACAACTTCCAAATCACCACTCCTTTGGATGAGGTGACTTGGGCTATTTTTGAAGATGGTTTTCGCACTGCTCATATCTCATCAGGAATGATGAGTCTGAAAAAGAAGGAGTTTCACAACCTGAAGCAGCGCCACCGCAGCGTGGCTGAATACATAGAAGAGTTCAACAATCTGGCGCGCTATGCACCGGATGAGGTTGACACAGATGCCAAAAGAAAGGAAAAGTTTCTGGAGGGCTTGAATGATGAGCTGAATCTGCAGCTGTCTGTGGCATATGTTCCAACTTATCAGTCCTTGTGTGACAAGGCTGCTATTTTGGAGAGTAAAATGAAGCAAGTCGAGAGTAGGAAGAGGAAACACTCCGACAAGCACAACTCGGGGTCGTCGCACAAACGATCTCACTATGATGACAGTGGCAGCTCAGGATCCCACAAGCATGGGAAATTCAACAAACACCACAACCACAACCGTCATGACAACAAGCATCACCGCAGTCATGACAATGATAAGTACAAGAACCACAAGAGTGGACATAGGATCCACCACAGTGGAAGTGGGAGTGGAAACCAGCCTAAAAAGGACATCAGTCAGGTTGAGTGCTTCAAATGCAAGAAGCTGGGGCATTATGCTAATGAGTGCCCTGAGAAGAAAGTTGAAGGACCTATCAAGCCCAATCCTTTTCAGAAAGGACAGGTTAACCACATCAATGTGGAGGAGGTCTATGAGGAGCCTGATGCCGTTGCTGGTAAGTTCAGACTCAATTCAATTCCAGCATTTGTACTCTTTGATACCGGTGCATCTCATTCGTTCATATCAAAAGCATTTGTCGAAAGAAATGAACTACCGGTAGAAACCATTGGGTGTCCTATAAGAGTAAGTTCTCCTGGTGGAGAAATGATAGTAAACTCAGGATGTCATGACTTAGTCATAGAGTTTGGAAAACATAAGTTTCCAGTGAACCTAATAATCCTGAATTCCCAAGGATTGGATGTGATTTTGGGAATGGATTGGATGGCTAAGTATGAAGGGGTACTAGATTGTGCAAATCGTACAGTTACACTCACAACCCCTGAAGGAAAAATGATAAAATTCAAATCCAACTTTGAATCTAAAGGAAGTAAGCTAAATTCTCTTAAGGGGGTTAGCATGGACACTGTGCCAATTGTGTGCGAGTATCCGGATGTGTTTCCGGAAGAGTTACCGGGAATGCCACCAGATAGAGATGTGGAGTTTATAATAGATTTGGTACCAGGTTCTGGACCAAGAGCAAAGAGACCTTATAAAATGTCAGATGACGAATTAAAGGAACTCAAGAAACAACTCGGAGAACAATTGCAGAAAGGATTCATCCAGCCAAGTTCTTCATCTTGGGGAGCTCCAGTTTTATTCGTGGAAAAGAAGGATAGAACACAAAGGTTATGCATAGATTACCGTTCTCTCAACGAGGTAACTATCAAAAACAAATATCCTTTGCCAAGAATCAACGACTTGTTTGATCAGCTAGAAGGAGCATGCGTGTTCTCAAAGATTGATCTTCGGTCAGGCTATTTTCAACTCAAGATAAGAGAGCAAGACATACCTAAAACAACATTCACCACAAGGTATGGATTGTATGAGTACACTGTGATGCCTTTTGGTTTAACCAACGCTCCAGCATACTTCATGAATATGATGAACAAGGTGTTCATGGAATTCCTTGACAAGTTTGTGGTCGTTTTCATCGATGACATCTTAGTCTACTCCAAGAGCAAGGAAGAACATGAAAGACACTTACGCTTGATACTTGAGAAACTGAGGGAACATAAACTTTATGCCAAATTCAGCAAGTGTGAGTTCTGGCTAGAAGAAGTTGGTTTTCTTGGTCATGTTATGACAAAGGATGGTGTAGCAGTTGATCCTCCTAAGGTTTCAGCTGTGACACAATGGGAATCTCCAAAGAATGTGAAAGAAGTTCGTAGTTTCCTTGGCTTAGCAGGATACTACAGAAGGTTCATTGAAAATTTCTCAAAGGTTGCTAAGCCAATGACTGAATTGTTAAAGAAGGACAAGAAATTTGCATGGTCTGAAGGTTGTGAAGTCAGCTTCCAAGAATTAAAGAAGAGACTTGTGACATCACCAGTTCTATGTCTGCCAGATTTGGAAAAGGATTTCCAAGTATATTGTGATGCGTCTCATCAAGGTTTGGGTGCCGTACTTATGCAAGGCGGAAAAGTTGTGGCTTATGCCTCGAGACAACTCAAAACTCATGAGGTAAACTATCCTACTCATGATTTGGAGTTAGCCTCTGTTGTCCATGCACTCAAAACATGGAGACACTACCTTTTGGGAAAGCGTTGTGAAGTGTTCACCGATCACAAGAGTTTGAAATATATCTTCACCCAGAAGGAAATCAATATGAGACAAAGAAGATGGCTAGAACTTATCAAAGATTACGACTTAAGTTTGCAGTACCATCCCGGAAAATCAAATGTAGTAGCAGATGCTCTAAGTCGTAAGGCGTTTGTAAATGGCCTTACCAAAGGTGAATTGCCAGATGACTTGTGTAAGCAATTCAAAGAACTCAGATTGGAGATTGTGCCAGAAGGACATCTTATGTCTTTGGATGTTCAACCCACTTTGTTGGACAAAATTCGAGAAGCTCAGAAATCCGATAAGGAAATTGAAGAGATTAAGAAAAATATTGGTCTAGGGAAAGCTAAGAATTTCCATGAAGACGAACAGGGTACATTATGGCACGGGAAACGTATCTGTGTTCCACAAGATCCGGAGTTGCGGAAACTGATTCTGCAAGAAGCACACAACTCTCCATATTCTATTCATCCGGGTAACACCAAAATGTACATGGACATGAAAGAAAGATTTTGGTGGAACAATCTCAAGAGAGACATCGCCGAACATATTGCTTTGTGTGATGTGTGTAGTAGAGTAAAGGCGGAGCATCAGAAACCAGCCGGTTTGCTTCAACCACTACCTATTCCTGAATGGAAGTGGGAAAATATCGGTATGGATTTCATTACCGGATTACCAAGAACCAGGTCAGGGTATGATTCTATATGGGTAGTAGTGGATCGCCTGACTAAATTAGCTCATTTTATACCCGTGAAGACAACTTATACAAGTGCCAAGTTAGCCAAAATCTACATGAACATAATTGTATGCCTTCACGGTGTGCCTAAGAGTATCGTGTCTGATAGAGGAACTCAGTTCACTTCTCACTTTTGGAGACAGCTCCATGAATCTTTGGGAACGAGATTGGAATTCAGCACTGCTTTTCATCCTCAAACTGATGGACAAACAGAAAGGACTAACCAAATTCTTGAAGACATGTTGAGGGCATGTGCTCTAGACTATGGAGCAAGTTGGGATGAAAGCCTGCCTTACGCAGAGTTCTCCTACAATAACAGTTATCAATCTAGTATTGGGATGGCACCGTTTGAGTTTCTCTATGGAAGAAAATGTACCACCCCATTGTTATGGAATGGTGTGGGAGAGAGAAGTTTATTCGGGCCAGATATTATCAAAGAATCCGAAGAGAAGGTCAAATTGGTTAAGGACAGATTGAAGATAGCACAGTCCCGACAGAAAAGCTACGCGGATTCTAAGCGTAGAGAAGTCACCTACGAAGTTGGGGATAGAGCTTCTCTCAGAGTATCACCACTTCGTGGAGTGAAAAGATTTGGAGTCAAAGGAAAGTTGGCACCAAGATATGTTGGGCCATTCAAAATTCTAAGTCGCAAGGGAGAAGTTGCATATGAAGTTGAATTGCCAGAATCTCTGTCGGCTGTCCATAATGTGTTTCATGTGAGTCAGCTCAAGAAATGTCACCCAGAAATGGAAGAATCTTCCTTGAGGGATACCATACCTTTGGAAGAAGTTCAATTAGAAAGTGACCTCACCTATGAAGAAAAGCCTGTCAAGATTCTTGAGACCGCAGAAAGAGTCACAAGTACAAAAACTATCAAGTTTTGCAAAGTGCAATGGAATCATCATTCCGAAGAGGAAGCAACATGGGAAAGAGAAGATGATCTTCGGAAAGACCACCCTCACCTATTTGCTAGCCAATCCGAATCTCGAGGACGAGATTCATCTTAAGGGGGTTAGATTTGTAACATCCCTAAATTCATATTCCAAAACTCATTCATATCATCCATCATCATTTAGGGTTTCAAAATCAAAACCATTTCAGAAAAACAGAAACTTGATGCTATGATTTCATGTGAGCAAATTTAATTCGAATGGCCATCACCCTTTGAAACTTGAATGTTTAGGAACTTGTTTGCTTGCCTCCATTGTTGGAAAGTTTAGGTGTAAAAGTTTGACCAAAGTTTTCAACTTGGAAATAACTTCAAAACCCTATTTTTAAACATTTGCAAACCAGAGGCAAAGTCTCTCATTGTTTTAAGTCCAAGCTTGACCAAGCCCTTGCAGGGTAACCACATGGTTAAATAACTGATTTTTGAAACCACAGTACCCTGCAAAAATCCCCAGAATTGTTTGAATTCAAAATGGATTTGAATTCGTATCTAAATCATTCCTGAAAACCAAAATAGAAAAGGAAAAGGAATAAACAAAATAAAAAGGCCGCGCGCCAGGTTTCTGGCCCAGCATCAAATCGAGCCCAACTATCCCACCCGGGGGTTTTCTTTTTCTCTCTCACGCGCAAGCGCACGCACTCAGTCGCTGATAGCCAGACCCCACCTCCACCTCGCACACTTCACTGACGAGCGGGCCTTCTCCACGTCAGCATCGTCTTCCCCCCTGATTCCGCGCACGACTCCGCCGCTGGCCATTGCAGCGCTGATCATGCGAGCTTAATTGACATTGATTCAGCGAGCGTTACCTGTCGAGCCTCGGGCTATAAGATCCCCCCTTCCTCGCGACCATTTCCCCCCAATCAATTTTGCCTTCACGCCACCAGGCTGCCCACGACTCGCACAACTCCGCCGCTGCTCCGACGACCGCACCGGCAAATTCCGGTGAGCCTCGTGTTCCCCTCTACCTCTCATTCATGCTATCTTGTTCTGTGAGTCTCGGCGCATCTACTGACACACCCCACTTACCTTCGCATGAACCGTAGCTCCAGCATCGTCGACGACTGGCCGCCACCGTCTTCGGCTTCAACTCCGACGACCTCCAGTGGTAAGTCCAGACCGCCCCAAGCCTTGTCTTTCACACACACGTGTTCTCCGTGATCTTCTGCATCTGACCACACCCTTCGTTTGCCTCCTAGTGATCGACAACCTCGCCAACGACGACGACCGACCGTGCCGACGTCTGCCTCTAACTCTGACGAGCAATTATCGCCGTATCTGCGCGCCCCTTGAAAAACCAGAGCCACCTCGAGCTTCAGCACGCCACCGCGGTCCTGGTAAGCACCTTCTTGCTTCCCCGGACGACCTAGAGCGCCGGCGCCACCGTAGTCAGACGCGCCGCCGCCGGTCAACACCGCTAGCGCCGCCCGTTTCTGGTTAATAGATTGTAGCCGTCAGATCTGAATCCTACGCGTAGAAACAGTTCACTTAACGAAGAGGTATGGACAGATCTGAGCCGCGCAACGTTAGTTAGATCCAACGGCTGCAGAGCTCGATCCGGTGCGAACCGGTACGCGCCAGTGATGCTGCGACACGTGGCTAGGGTTAGATCTAAAAACAGATTTCAAATCAGAATTTGATCCAAATTTCAACTAGCTATAACTTTTGATCCACACGTTGGATTTTTGCAAACTTTATACCGTTGGATTCAGTGAATCAAGGCCTTTCTGATTATGCAAAGTGTTTAACAAATAGTAACCATTAAAATGACTTTGTTTGTAGAAACAAGTTTAGGCCCCTTTGATTATAGTTTTTGTTTAGCAATTTGTTTTAGGGTGAAATAAGTTTAGTTGGCAAACTTGTGACTTGTTAAGTTTATGTAAACATGTACTTGCTTGGTAGAGTTTTCAAAATCACCACTTAGTAAATTCTTGCATGCATGCATTCATATTATTTTTGATTGTATATAAATTGTGTGTAATTGAATGCCACAAATCTTTGTGTAGATTTTGCTAGTGACTGTGACTGTGAGGAGTGCTACTCTCCACATTACCAAGGCAAGTGATATTTTTCATGAATATTTCCATCCTATGTTTTGAACTAGCATTAGATATTTTGCTAAGTCTTGCATGCTACTTTTGTCAAATGATATGTTGGGAAATCCTATGTAGTTTAGAATGGTAGAATTGCTAGGGATTTTTCCTAAGTTAAATTGCCATGCCATGCTTAGCCTAGCTATTAGCAAACAAAGGGTTGGTATAATCTATTCATGCTATATTGGCTATATATTTCTAAGTCATGAGACTTAAGTTTTCTTAATAAAACCACTAAGTCAATGAATCTCCTGGGTGGAAAGGAAAGATTGGGTTATGTTGAGTGGTTACACAAGGCCATGGATTTGGCTTGTGTATCACACTTGTGGAATGCCACCCAGGCACAAAGAGATTTGGAGGCCAAGTGTTGAGAAAGCTTACAGTGCAACCACTTGGCAAAATGGGCTCTGCCTTGATCATATAGGTAGCTAGAACTTAGTCCTTTGGACAGTGGGTGGTAGAAGGGATTGATAGGTTGGAACGCGTCCATTTGACTAAGGAAAGGCTTCTGAAAGGTCCTGTCTTGGGAAACCAAGTCTGGTGGGGAAAGTGCACAACCTCTGCAAATGGAAAACCTAAGTACTTAGCCAAGTCCATGGCAATGGACAACATGAGCATCAAGACATGGAAGCTACAAGAATCTCATCACTCCAATTTCTAAGTAAAATTTGTGGGTGAACAAGGGTGAAGGACCCCAATGTCTATTGGTGGTTTCTTGGGAAGTTTTGACAAAGAAAAACTTAGTGATTTCAACTAATAGGGAAAACTTATTTTCAAGCAAAGCAAGCCAAGCTACACTTAGCCAAAATGCATATAGTAATATAGTCCACTTAAAATTTACTAAGGTATCACTTGCCAATACTATTCCAAAGTATTGACCCTCTGTGGCTGTAACTTGTGATGTTGCAGGTTACTCCGATGATGAATAGGAGTCATGAGTCTACACTCAACATGCTTTCCTGTGGCACATGAAGATGCGGACTTGTGTTTATTTACTTATTCCATAAACTCTTGTATTAGGCCTTTGGCCCTGAGTCGTAAAAGACTATGTTTTATCTCTGGAATGAATGTAATAAACAACCTTTGTAACTGTGTACTTCATCTTAAACTGTGGATGCTAGCATTGATCCAGGGACTAGCATTGCAATCAAAGGGATCCTTTCCTTTACAAAGGAGGGGTCTAACAGCACCATTTGAGTTTCTATATGGGAGAAAGTGTACCACCCCATTGCCATGGAATGGTGTGGGAGAAAGAAGTTTATTCGGACCAGAACTCATCAAAGAGGCTGAAGAGAAAGTCAAGCTGGTAAAGGACAGATTGAAGATAGCACAGTCCCGACAAAAGAGCTACGCAGATCCAAAGCGTAGAGAGGTCACCTATGAAGTAGGTGACAGAGCTTATCTTAGAGTGTCACCACTTCGTGGAGTGAAGAGGTTTGGAGTCAAAGGAAAGTTGGCCCCAAGATATGTTGGACCATTCAAGATTCTGAGTCGCAAAGGAGAAGTAGCTTATGAGATTGAATTGCCAGAGTCTTTGTCAGCTATTGATAATGTGTTTCATGTGAGTCAGCTTAAGAAATGCCATCCAGAAATGGAAGATACTTCTTTGAAGGATACTATACCTTTGGAAGAGGTCCAATTGGAGAGTGATCTCACTTATGAAGAGAAACCTATCAAGATTATTGAGACTGCAGGAAGAGTTACTCAGACTAAGACTATCAAATTCTGCAAAGTCAGCGGAACCATCATTCCGAAGAAGAAGCAACATGGGAAAGAGAAGATGATCTTCGGAAAGACCACCCTCACCTATTTGCTAGCCAACCCGAATCTCGAGGGCGAGATTCACCTTAAGGGGGTTAGATTTGTAACATCCCTAAAATCATGTTTTCAAAGATTTCATATCATGCATGCATGCATATCATTTAGGGATCAAAACTCAAACTCATTTGAAAGAAAACAGATTTTGAGAGCTATGATTTTATGTGATCAACATTAAATCAAATGCTACTTTCCAATGAGGGGTTATTTGTTCAAGAACCAAACCTTGTTGCTCTCAGATTGTTTTACTTGATTCCTAATGCTTAAACCAAAATTTACAAAATAAATATGGATTTAAAACCAAATTCAAAACTTGATCAAATCAAGTGCTATGTCACTGTTTATTTTATTCGATCAAAAGGACCAAGCTAGTACAGAGAAACTACATGGTTTTATGCCCAGAATTGTGAGTGTTACACTCTGCAAAAATTCAGAAAAAGGTTTGAATTCAAATGGTTTTGAAATGATTTGAAAATATTTCCTGAAAATCAATTTAGAAAAAGAAAAGGCATTAGAAAACAACACTGGGCCTGGCGCCACCTTTCCATCCCAACAGCAGAATCGGCCCAAAAGCCGGCCCACCCGGGTTTTCCCCTTCTCTCTCTCTCACCCGCACCCGCTCTGCCCCGCTGACATTGCCACTGGGCCCGAGTCAGGTCAGCACCTTCTTCTCCACCCCCGTGTGCGCAGACCCCGTCGCCACCGCAGTTTCCTCCAGAAACGCCGCGATTGATTCCTCGCTTAATTGGCATTGAACCACCGCGTAATTCCCTCGCCCCTTCTGGCTACTTAATCACCTCGCCACCGCGGTCATTTCCCCCCACTCAATTTCCTCTGGACGCCGCCAGGCTGCTCGCTTTCCTCTCCACATCGTCGCTGCCCCGACGAACTGCGGCGACCGATTGAGGTAAGCTTCATGTGTGCCTCCATCTCTGGTTCACGCGAGCTGCTTCGCAACCATCTTGCGCTCCTTCTGACACCCTTAGTTCGTCCTATACTGTCCCAGGTCGTCGACTCCAACGAGCACCGCAAACTCCGGACGCCGTCTCTAACTCCGGCAAGAAATTTTGGTGAGATACGACCGCCCCGTGCTTTCCCTTTGACCCTATCTTGTTCGCCTGATCAATGCGCACACGCTGATGCCCTCCGTTTTTGTTAGGGCAGATCAGAACGTCGCCAACATCACCGTCCACCCAAGCCCGACGCTGTCCTCGACACCGACGAGCTCCCACGGCCACAGCAGCACGCCCCTTCACCAACCGAGCACACGTTGAGCATCTCCTCGTCACGGCGATTCTGGTGAGCAACCTCCCACCTCCTCGCGCAACCTAGTTCGCCGGCTCCGCCACTGATAGAGCGCGCCTCCGCCTGTCGCCGCCGCCAGCGCCGCCACTTGATGGTCAGATGCTTAGGGCCGTTAGATTTAGATCCAGTGGACACGATAGATCACAAGCGAAGCGGTATATTTTAATCAGAGCAGCGCGTTTTAGTTAGATCAAACGGCTCGCAGACGCGATCCAGCGCGAAGCGGTATCAGCCAGTTAGAAGACGCCGCGTGGCACGAGTTTGGTTTTAAAAGTTTGAATTTGATCTATTAGATATTAAAACTTGTTTAATTCATAACTTTTGAATCCCACGTCCAAATTTGACAAATTTTATATCAATGGAATCAGGAGAGAAAGCCCTGTCCATATATGCAATGTGTTTAATGTTTTGTTTCTGTTAAAATGGTTATTTTTACAGAAACATGTGTAGGCCTATTTTGTGTATAACAATTATTTAGGAAATGATTTAATGTTCAAATAAAGATTTTATGGCAAGTTTTGAACTTGTTTATGAATCAGTACTGTGCACTTATCTTGTTGAGTATAGAAAATCATCACATATCATATTGCATGCATCCATATATTTTTGCTTGTATTTATTTTGTATGTGATTTGGTGCTATCATTTTATGTGTAGATTTTGGTGCAAATAGTGATTGTGATTCTGAGGATTGTAGCTACACTCCAAACTACCAAGGCAGGTGGTGCTTCATGATTTATTCCTATGTTTTTAAACTATGCATTGGAAATATTTTGCTAGTCTTGCATGGTTATTTTGAGCTATATGCTATGCTTGGGAAATCCTAGTAGTTGTAGAATTGCTAGAAATATTTCTAAGTCTTATCAATGCCATGCTTAGCCTAGCTAGTAGCAACCAAGGGTGGTTTTATATTCATGCTATGAATAAATATTTCTAAGTCTTTGGACTATGTTTTTACTTAATAAAACAACTAAGTGAATGAAACACCTGGGTGGAATGGAAAGAATGGGTTATGTTGAGTGGTTACACAAGGCCCATTTCTATGGTTTACCTTGTGTATCTCACTTGTGGAAAGCCACCCAGGAACAAACGGATTTGAGAGGCCATATGTTAAGAAGCTTCTAGTGCAACCACTTGGCAATATGGACTCTGCCTGGATCATATAGGTTGCAATAACTTAGCCATTTGGACAGTTGGTGGTAGTGGGATGATAGGTTGGAACGCGTCCATTTGGTCTAAGGTAAGGCTTCTGAAAGGTCCTGTCTTTGTGAAAATCAAGTCTTGTGGGGAAAGTGCACAACCTCTGCAGATGGAAGAATCTAAGTACTTAGCCATGTCCTTGGTATTGGACAACTTGAGCATCAAAACATGGAAGCTATCAAGAATCTCCTCATCCAAATTTCTAAGTAAAAACTTGTGGTTGAACAAGGGTGAAGGACCCCAATGTCTATTGGTGGTTCCTTGGGAATGTTTTTGACAAAGAAAAACTTAGTGTTTTCAACTGGTAGGTAAAAACCTATTTTGAGCAAAGCAAGCCTAAGATACACTTAGCCAAAATGCATATAGTATTTAGTCCACCAATATTCTACTAAGGTATCACTTGCCAATACTATTCCAATGTATTGACCCACTGTGGCTGTAACTTGTGATATTGCAGGATATTCTGATGATGATTAGGAGTCATGAGTCTACACTCAACATTCTTGCCTGTGGCACATGAAGATGAAGACTTATTTATCTTATTATATATTTGAACTCTTGTATTAGGCATGTGGCCATGGAGTTGTAAAAGACTATGTTTGTCTCTGGAATGATTTGTAATAATGACGTTTGTTTCTGTGTACTTCATCTTAAACTATGGATGCTAGCATTGATCAAGGGACTAGCATTGCAATCACAGGGATCCTTTCCTTTACAAAGGAGGGATCTTACAATAATCCTAAACTCCCAAAGATTGGATGTTATTTTGGGAATGGACTGGATGACTAAGCACAAGGGAGTGATAGATTGTGCCAACCATACTGTCTCACTCACAACTCCAGAAAACAAAAGGATCAAATTCAAGACCAACTTTGAAGAAAAACGGAGTAAGCTAAATTCTCTTAAGGGGGTTAGCATAGACAGTGTGCCAATTGTGAGTGAATATCCGAATGTGTTTCCGGAAGAATTGCCGGGAATGCCACCAGATAGAGATGTGGAGTTTCTCATTGATTTGCTACCAGGATCTGGACCAATAGCAAAAAGACCGTACAAGATGTCAGTTGATGAATTGAAAGAACTCAAGAAACAACTTGGAGAACAGTTGCAGAAAGGATTTATTCAACCAAGTTCTTCATCTTGGGGAGCACCAGTGTTGTTCGTGGAAAAGAAAGATAGAAGTCAAAGGTTATGCATAGATTACCGTTCACTCAATGAAGTGACTGTCAAGAACAAGTACCCTTTGCCTAGAATCAATGACTTGTTTGATCAGTTAGAAGGAGCTTGTGTGTTCTCAAAGATTGATCTCTGGTCGGGTTATTTCCAGCTCAAGGTAAGAGAACAAGACATACCTAAGACAACTTTCACCACTAGGTATGGATTGTATGAGTACACCGTGATGCCATTTGGTTTGACCAATGCACCAGCATACTTCATGAATATGATGAACAAGGTGTTCATGGAGTTCCTTGACAAGTTTGTTGTCGTTTCATCGATGACATTCTAATCTACTCCAAGAGCAAAGAAGAGCATGAAGGACATTTACATTTGATACTTGAGAAGCTTAGAGAGCATAAGCTGTATGCCAAATTCAGCAAGTGTGAATTTTGGTTAAATGAAGTTGGATTTCTTGGACACGTTGTGTCAGGAGATGGTGTAGCAGTTGATCCTGCTAAAGTTTCAGCTGTAACTGAAAGGGAATCTCCTAAGTCAGTGAAAGAGGTTCGTAGTTTCCTTGGCTTGGTAGGATTCTACAGAAGGTTCATTGAGAATTTCTCCAAAGTAGCTAAGCCTATGACAGAGTTGCTAAAGAAAGACAAGAAATTTGCTTGGTCTGAAGGGTGTGAACTCAGTTTTCAAGAATTGAAGAAGATACTAGTGACAGCACCAGTCTTATGTTTGCCATATTTGGAGAAAGATTTCCAAGTATATTGTGATGCATCTCATCATGGATTAGGTGCAGTACTTATGCAAGAAGGGAAAGTTGTGGATTATACCTCGAGACAACTCAAAAGTCATGAGGTAAACTACCCTACTCATGATTTAGAGTTAGCCTCTGTGGTCCATGCACTCAAAACATGGAGACACTATCTTTTGGGAAAGCGATGTTAAGTGTTCACAGATCACAAAAGTTTGAAGTATATCTTCACCCAGAAAGAAATTAACATGAGACAAAGAAGATGGCTAGAACTCATCAAGGACTATGACTTGAGTTTGCAATACCACCCTGGTAAAGCGAATGTTGTAGCGGATGCTCTAAGCCGTAAAGTTTTTGTGAATGGCCTTACTAAGGGAGAATTGCCTGATGATCTGTGTACCCAATTCAGAAATCTAAGATTGGAGATTGTGCCTGAGGGACATCTCATATCTTTGGATGTTCAACCCACTTTGTTGGACAAGATCAAAGGAGCCCAAAAGACAGATAAGGAAATTGAAGAGATTAAGGAAAATATTGGCAAGGGAAAAGCCGAAGGATTCGATGAAGATGAACAGGGTACTTTATGGTATGGGAAACATATCTCTGTTCCACAAGATCCGAAACTTCGGAAACTGATTTTACAAGAAGCACACAACTCACCATATTCCATTCATCCGGGTAACACCAAAATGTACATGGATATTAGAGAAAGATTTTGGTGGAATAATCTCAAGAAGGACATCGCCAAACATATTGCTTTGTGTGATGTATGTAGTAGAGTGAAAGCGGAACACCAGAAACCAGCGGGATTGTTACAACCACTACCCATTCCTGATTGGAAGTGGGACAAGATTGGTATGGATTTCATTACCGGATTGCCAAGGACCCAGTCAAGATATGATTCTATTTGGGTAGTAGTGGATCGCCTAACTAAAGTGGCTCATTTCATACCTGTAAAAACAACCTACACAAGTGCTAAGTTAGCCAAGATCTATATGAGTAGAATTGTATGTCTACATGGAGTACCCAAGAGTATTGTGTCTGATAGGGGAACTCAATTCACTTATCATTTTTGGAGGCAACTACATGAGTCATTAGGAACGAGGTTGGAATTCAACACTGCTTTTTACCCTCAAACTGATGGACAAACAGAAAGGACCAATCAGATTCTTGAAGATATGTTGAGAGCATGTGCTCTAGACTATGGAGCCAGTTGGGATGAAAGTCTGCCTAGTTTGTTCGGACCAAAACTAATCAAGGAGGCTGAAGAGAAAGTCAAGCTAGTTAAGGACAGATTGAAGGTAGCACAGTCCCGACAGAAGAGTTACGCAGATCCTAAGCGTAGAGAAGTCACCTATGAAGTAGGTGATAGAGCTTATCTTAGAGTGTCACCACTTCGTGGAGTGAAGAGGTTTGGTGTCAAAGGTAAATTGGCCCCAAGATATGTTGGACCATTCCAGATTCTGAGTCATAAAGGAGAAGTAGCTTATGAGATTTAATTTCCAGAATCATTGTCTGCCGTTCACAATAAGTTTCATGTGAGTCAGCTTAAGAAGTGCCATCCAGAGATGGAGGAGACTTCTTTGAAGGATACCATACCTTTGGAGGAGGTTCAATTATAAAGTGATCTCACTTACGAAGAGAAACCTATCAATATTCTTGAGACTGCAGAAAGAGTTACTCGGACTAAGACTATCAAATTCTGCAAAGTTCAATGGAACGATCATTCCGAAGAAGAAGCAACATGGTAAAGAGAAGATGATCTTCGGAAAGACCACCCTCACCTATTTGCTAGCCAATCCGAATCTCGAGGGAAAGATTCACCTTAAGGGGGTTAGATTTGTAACATCCCAAAAATCTTTATTTCAAAGCTTGCATATCATTCATGCATTCATAATCATTTTAGGATCATTTCAAATAAGATTTAAAAAACAGGAGCATTTGATGTTCATTATTTTATGTAAGTATGCTATGGCCTTATTGCTAACTTCTAATGAGAAAGGTACTTATTTTAATCAGTAATGTTTTGAGTTCAAACTTAAGTGTTGTTTCTAAAGTTTGGTCAAGGATTCAAAACAAATATAGTTTTAAAACCATTTTCAAAACATATTCATATCAAGTGCTATGACACTGTTTATTTTGATTATTTCAAAGGGACAAGCAAGTACAGAGAGAACCACTTGGTTTTATGCCCAAAAACAAGAAGGATACATTTTACAAAAATCCAGAAGTGGTTTAAATTCAAACTCATTTGAAACTCATTTGAATTTGGTTCCTGAAAATCCAAATAGAAATCGAAAAAGATTAAAGAAATGGAAATGGGCTGGCTCCAGCATTTCGGCCCAACAACAGAACCAGCCCACCCGAGACAGTCCCCTCTCACTCTGATTCTCACCCGCGCGAGCACCCCCCTCTCACTGACACCCCGGACCCACCTGCCCCGTCATCGTCGTCCCCAAACCCCGCCCACGATCGAGCCCTCCGCCGTTTCCTCCCCCGCTTCACTGCCATTGATTGCGCGAGTTATTGCCGTTGATTCGCCGAGTAACTCCTCGTCCAGCTCCGGCTACTTAAACCCCACAGTCCCCGCTCCATTTTCCCCCACTCAATTTCCTCTGAACGCCGCCAGGCTGCTCGCTTTTCTCTCCACATCGCCGCTGTCCCGACGAACTCCGGCGACCGATTGTGGTAAGTCTTGTGCGTGCCTCGCTCTCTGGTTCATGCAAGCTTGTCCGCTATCACTTTGCGCATCTCCTGACGTTCGCCGTTTGCTTTATTTCGCACTAGAGCGTCGACTCCGTCGAGCACCGCAAACTCCTGACGCCGTCTCCAACTCCGACAACGAATTTCGGTGAGGTTCGACTGCCCCGTGCCTTCCCCTTGACCCTATCAAGTTCGCCTGAATGTTGTGCACACACTGATGCCTTCCGTTAGTGTTAGGGCGGATCAGAGCGTCGCCGTCCACCTAAGCCCGACGCTGTCCCCGACTCCGACAAGCTCCCACGGCCACATCAGCTTGCCCCTGTCCACGCAAACAACATCTGGAGCTTCCTCGCAACATTGCGACGCCGGTAAGCATCACCACTGCCCCCAGCCCTTGCTAGAATCGCCGCACCATCGCCGGCAGCAGCGCCTCCGCCGCCAGCAACCATTTGCGCCGCCGGTTTTAGGTCAAAGCGTTTTCATCCACTGGATCTAGATCCAGTGGTTTAGATTAGATACCAGGCCGAAGAGGTACGGGCAGATCTGAGCCGTTGGATTTTATTTAGATCTGACGGTGCGCGAGTGTGATCCAGTGCGAATCGGTACCAACCAACCAGATGCTGCCGCGTGGCATGTGTTTCGTTTTAAAAATATGAATTAAATCTATTAGATGTTTAAACTTGTTTAATTCATAACTTTTGATTCCCACGTCCAAATTTGACAAATGTTATATCATTGGAATCAGGAGAGAAAATCCTTTCCATTTATGCAATGTGTTTAATGTTTTGACTCTGTGAAAATGGTTGTTTTTACAGAAAAATTTGTAGGCATAATTTGGGTATAATAATTATTTGAAAAATGTTTTATTGTTCAAATAAAGTGTATTTGGCAAGTTTTGAACTTGTTTATGATTCATTACTGTGCACTTGTCTTGTTTGGTGTAGAAAATCATCACATGGCATTTTGCATACATTCATGTATTTTTGCTTGTATATATTGTGTATGTGATTTTGTGCCATTATTTTATGTGTAGATTTTGGTGCAAATAGTGATTGTGATTGTGAGGATTGTTGCTACTCCCCAAGCTACCAAGGCAAGTGGTGCTTCATGATTTTATACCTATGTTTTTCAACTATGCATTAGAAATATTTTGCTAGTCTTGCATGAATATTTTGATATGTATGCTATGCTTGGGAAATCCTAGTAGTTGTAGAATTGCTAGAAATATTTCTAAGACTTATCAATGCCATTCTTAGCCTAGCTAGTAGCAACCAAGGGTGGTTATATATTCATGCTATGAGAAAATATTTCTAAGTCTTTGGACTTGTGTTTTGTTTAATAAAACAACTAAGTGAATGAAACACCTGGGTGGAATGGAAGGAATGGTTTGTATTGAGTGGGTACATAAGGCCCATTTCTATGGTTTACTGTGTGTATCTCACTTGTGGAAAGCCACCCAGGAACAAAGGGATTTGAGATTCCATATGTTAAAAAGCTTCTAGTGCAGCCACTTGGCAATATGGGCTCTGCCTGGATCACATTGGTTGCAATAACTTAGCCATTTGGACAATTGGTGGTACTGGGATGATAGGTTGGAACGCGTCCATTTGGTCTAAGGGAAGGCTTCTAAAAGGTCATGTCTTGGTGAAAATCAAGTCTTGTGGGGAAAGTGCACAACCTCTGCAGATGGAAGAATCTAATTACTTAGCCATGTCCCTGGTATTGGACAACTTGAGCATCAAGACATGGAAGCTATCAAGAATCTCCTCATCCCAATTTCTAAGTAAAACTTGTGGTTGAACAAGGGTGAAGGTTCCCCAATTTCTATTGAGGTTCCATGGGAAAGATTTTGTCAAATAAAAACTTATTTTGAGCAAAGCAAGCCTAAGCTACACTTAGCCAAATGCATATAGTATCTAATTGCCAATATTATTCTAAGGTATCACTTGCCAATACTATTCCAATGTATTGACCACGGTGGCTGTAACTTGTGATGTTGCAGGTTATTCTGATGGTGATTAGGGGTTATGAGTCTACACTCAACATGCTTGCCTATGGCACATGAAGATGAATACTTATTTATCTTATTACATATTTAAACTCTTGTACTAGGCCTGTGGCCATGGAGTTTGTAAAAGACTATGTTTGTCTCTGGAATGACTTGTAATAATGACCTTTGTTTTTGTGTACTTCATCTTAAACTGTGGATGCTAGCATTGATCCAGGGACTAGCATTGCAATCACAGGGATCTTTTCCTTTATAAAGGAGGGATCTTACATACTCACGCATCATACCGGAGAAGAAAGCCTCCAGGATGATTTCCCCTCCGACAGGGCGCCGAGAAGAACTTCAGACCCCCTGATCTAGGGACGATGGTGGCGGCGGCTACAAACGGTTTCGTTGGGTTTTATCGGGTGCCTAGGTTTTCTGCATCGGGGGCCTCTTATAGGTGAGGAGGCGAGGCAGGGGGTGCCCGGGGGGCCCACACCTTACCCAGGCGCGGGCTAGGTTTGGCCATGCCTGGGGGTGGTGTGGCCACCCCATGGCGCCCCTCCTCCTCATATTCTGGATTCGTGTCGCCCACGGTAAAATATTGACTTTGGCTTTTGTCCCGTCTAATTCCGAGAATATTGATTTCCTGCCTTTCTGGAACCAAAAACAGAAGAAAATAGGCAACTGGCACTATGATAGTTATATTAAACAAGCATGGAACATCAAAAATTAGGTTAGTTCCAGAAAATATATAAAACACCTCAAAGTGTAGACAAAGCAAGGCAAAGTAGATACTAAACAACCATGGAACATCAAAAATTATAGATACGTTTCCGACGTATGAGTGGCTGATGATAAGAATGTTTTATGTGATAGTTATATTGTTAATTTTATTCATGATGCTACTAAAAGTTATTATGAGAGAGGGAAACATGGTGTTATTCATCTCAGCAATATTAAGTTTCCCCTCTTTATGTTGAAAATTTTGAAGTTGCACTTGTTTTGATTTCCTATGCTTGTTTCTTTGTGCTTTCATGGCTTGTTTCTTTACAAGATTCTTATGCATAGGAAGTGGGTTAGACTTAAATTTGTTTTATATTTTATTCTTGATGCTCTCTTTTACTTCAATTCATATTTCTTATGTGAGCATCTTCTCAAACTATCAAGCCTAAGTTAAAGGCGTTGTCACGACCCGGGATCAGGGCTAGACAAATACTAGATCGTCATCTGATATTAGCCTAACCTAAATTCCAAAACGCGTAGGGAAAAATCGGTAACATTACAGAACATACAAACCATACATTAATAAGGTAAACTCTTAAGAGAGTTACAAACCAGTCATACAAGCCAGGGGTCACAGACACATCATTACATCAAACAACGGAAGAAAACAAGTTGTTCTAAACAACAAACTTCGCAAAGGGGCTAAGAGGCCATAACAGAAGTAGAGACCCTTCCATAGATCCTAGGCTGCTGCCCAGGAACCCCGACTACTCGTCGACTTCGACGTAGAAACCACCTTTAGTTGGAGTAGCATCATCTATAGAAAAACATCAACGAAGCAAGCCTGAGTACAGGGTGTACTCCGCAAGACTTATGGCTAGTGGAGTTATTTGTGCATAAAGCCAACTTTTGTTTTCAAAACAAGGGGGAGAAGAAAACTCGTCTAGTCAGATCATTTTCAAAAGGGGATAAGAAGACTTCAACTCTAGCTCTTAAAATCATCTTTGATATCCACCAAGAACCATAATCAACAGAACCTCTCTTCCCGGACTACCCCCTCAAACAACCCCGAGGAAGTACTCCGGATCTCACATTAGTTAACAAGTTTTAATATTCGGTTATAGTTCTCTATGATCTTCACGTATGTTCCCAAGTCGTCCATAACCGTGGACACGGCTTTTCGAAAAGATTAATAACCCTGCAGGGGTGCACAACTTTACCCACACGTACCAACCGATTCTTAATGCCAAATTATTAGCCCTCTTCCTTGGAAGGACGGCAGAGAGTGGTTGACCACGACCTTTACCTTGCTTTCGTCGAGACCATGAGTCATGCACTAAGGAGATGTCGCCGTAAATGGTCAAGTCCCGAAGTCAGTCCCTAGCGATGTGAACAGGGTTTGAGATTACGGATGCCGGGCATCTCCGATTCCTTGCCACGCTTACCTACCTGTATGAATGCAACTCCTTCACCTCCATTCAAGAACAACCAAGATGCGTATGTCGAATGGAAATCCCAAACTATGTGACTCATGGAATCTACTAGGCAAGTTAGTTGGTCGAGGGGGTTTCCAGGCCCCCGTGTGGTTGTACGCTCGTCTTGGTTCAAGAGGCAAGAACATCGGGTCCTAGGGTTGGCAAGTATGGGACTATAAAAACCACATCCCACGTGGCCTCCCATACAAGCCTTAGCATGTTTATCATCCATCTCTGATCACATCACCACATCCTACCATAAAGGATTCATTTGCACCTCTGGTGCATCACCTGATTAATCAGCATCAGACCACTAAGCATGGCTAAGCTTGACTGAACTGTGGCACTAGCGATGCTCATAAGCCAAACCCTAGTTTTGCTAGGAGAGGTGGATCAGGTATTTTGTTCACAAGGAGGAACATGTATCAGATAGGATTACTCTATCTACTGATAAAAGAATGTTGAACCGAATGCATATGACGAGAATGAAATACTTTGTAAACATAGGATTCATATGTATGAGCGGGGCTACGCTTGCCTTGTCCGTTGTTGGACTGGTACTGCTCTTCGGTGGCGTTGACTTCAGCTTCGGTTTCGATTCCTATTCGCGAAGAACCGATCACCGGAAAATAGAAAGTAACACTCAACACATGGCATGTGCAATGCTCATACAATATGAATGATATGACAAGTTGAATAGTGTTTAAATGAACCCTAAAACATGCTTGGTCAATTTAAAGGGGGTCCGAGAGGGCCAAACCCTAGAACAGGGGGATCCTCAGAATCACCTGTGGGGTTCAATTGGTTCTTCTAATTAAACTTGCCATCAAAGTTGATTAACAATGTATGATTATATCTTAGTTAGATAGGTTTCATTTTTCTTATCATTTTGGTATATTATTTGTATTTTTATGATTTAAAATGAATTAGTTATGAATTTCCCAAATTTTAAATCATTTTTGGAATATTGAAATAGTTTCCAAAATTGGGCACACATGTCAGACTTTTATTAATTTCAGAAAACATTTACAGAAATGATTAAAACCCTGACAGACAGGGCCTACCTATCATACATTTTCCATTTAATAAAACAATTACAGAAAACATTTAAATAAAACAAATAGGGGGTTTATGACTTCATGATGATGTCATGCTGACATCGGAAATGGAGTTTTCCCTAGATCGAGCACGGGCTCGGCAACAGGGCGCGCGCTGGGCTGGGAGAGGGGGCGCGCTGAGCCAAAAAGAGGCGGCGCCGCTGACGGGAGGTCGCCGGAGCTTGACCAACGGCGAGCATCTGCGGAGGCCGACGGAGGTTGCACGATGCGGGGGCGATGGAGAGTTAGAGGGAGGGACAGAGGAGGTGCCCTAGCACCTCTATCTCACCATGAAGCCGATGGATGTGTCGGTGAGGCGAGTCGGGGTCGGACAGCGGCAAATCGACGGTGGCAACGGTGACGGCCGATAGACACCTCGAGCTCGATTCCGATGAGCTGGAGCCCTCCCATCTTGAATGCTTCGACGGAGATGGTGCTGGCGGGGAGGCGGTTCTCCTGGGGCTCTCAGCAGGGCGAGGGGAGACCGGGGACAGCGGAGAACCGGAGCTCCTGGAAGCTACGGTTCCGGCGAGGATGGGAAAAGAGGAAAAAGGGGAGCTAGGGTTCGTCCCGGAGGCGCTGGGATCATATAGATGCTCGGGGGTGGCGGCGCGCATCGCGGTGCCAGCGGGAATCGTGACGCAGACGGGCGACGGTGGCGGCGCCACACAGCTGCTCTGTCATCGGCGACGAAGACGACAGGCGGACATAAGGATCGAAGGGGTACGCGACCAGGGTGGGATGCTCCTGGGCCAGGCTTGGTCCCCGGGTGGGCTGGCTGCTGGCGGCAGAGAGAGAGAGGGAAGTGGGGTCGGCTCAGTAGCTAGGTTAGATAGATTTTTTTATAGGAAACTGTTTTCTATTTCTATTTTCTGATTTCTTTTGTACATTGAATTCAAATTTGTTTTTGAATAATTTCAAATTACAGGAACTCTTATGAAGTATATAAAATAATGTGGAACCCTTTTATTCACTTTGGGTTCCATTCATTTTGATAGTTTTTCAAATATAAAACCCATTTGAATGGTTTCAAATAGAGGGGGAAGTTAGGGTTTAGGGTTTTATTTGTTCTTTCTTG
Organism: Avena sativa; assembly: GCA_916181665.1. NCBI lineage: Eukaryota > Viridiplantae > Streptophyta > Magnoliopsida > Poales > Poaceae > Avena > Avena sativa. The sequence continues at coordinate 106,526,927 of OV702283.1, forward strand.
ATTTAACCAAAATGCAAGTGTTATGCATGCATGCAATGCTCAAACATGTCCTTATTTATATTACACAAAAGGGTGGTATGTTACAGCTCTACCCCACTTACAAGAATCTCGACCCGAGATTCCTAGGTTTTAGAAAAGAAGGCAGGGTACTCAGATCGAAGACGATCTTTGCGTTCCCAGGTTGCTTCTGACTCAGAGTGATGAAAGCATTGAACTTTCAGAAACTTGATGGTTTGACGACGAGTCTTGCGCTCGGTTTCATCAAGAATACGAACAAGGTATTCTCGGTAGGTTAGATCATCTTGGAGATCCAAAGTTTCATGGTCCACACCACGAATGGGATCTTTTAAGCAACACTTGAGTTGAGACACATGAAAAACATCATGAACCTCTGGAAAATTTGAGGGTAGATCCAATTTGTAGGCAAGCTCACCCCGCTTGGAGAGAATGCGGAAGGACCAACGTAGCGAGGAGCCAATTTGCCTTTGATACCGAATCGATGGACACCCTTCAGAGGAGTCACCTAGAGATAGACTTGATCACCAACTTCATAATGAACATCAAGAATTGGAAAGGTGCCATTCCCAAACTGGATTGAAAACTTTTGTTATAGGAGAACTCCGCGAAAGGAAGGAATTTCTCCCAGTTCTTTCCAAAGGATATGACACACGCTCTAAGCATGTCTTCAAGAATTTGATTCACTCTTTCAGTTTGACCACCGGTTTTAGGATGATAAGCTGTGCTGAAGGAGACATGAGTTCCCATTGCTTCTTGGAAACTTTGCCAGAATTTGGAAGTAAACAAACTTCCACGATCAAAGATGATATTCTTGGGAACACCATGAAGAACGACGATCCGAGAGATGTACAGGTCAGCCATTTGACTAGAACGGATAGTTTCTCGAACCGGAAGGAAATGAGCAACTTTAGATAACCAATCAACTATTACCCATTTGGCATCATTTCCTGCTTGTGTTCTTCGGAGTCCAGTGATAAAATCCATACCAATTTCATCCCATTTCCACTCAGGATTTTTCAACGGTTGCAGAAGTCCAGCAGGCCTTTGGTGTTTAGACTTTACACGACGGCAAACGTTGAACTCTGCAACAAAGCGAGCGATTTCTGGTTTCATTCCACTCCACCAGAATATTTGACGGAGATCTCGGTACATCTTGGTACCACCAGGATGGATAGACAGAGGGGATTCATGAGCTTCTAGTAGGATTATATCTTTGATTTTTCGACTGTTTGGAACCACTAGCCGGTTACCAAAATAGAGAGTACCTTGATCATTGATGGAGAAGCATTTAGCTTCACCACTTGCCACACGTTCTTTGATCTTAGTGATCTCACCATCTTGTTTTTGAGCTTCCTTGATTTGGTCCTCCAGAGAAGATTTTATTTCAAGGTTAGAAAGGAATCCACAAGGAACTACTTCAAGGTTAAGACGCTTGATTTCCTCGTAGAGAGCAGGTTGGGCTAGTGAAATCATCAGATTGTTGCAATAATACTTCTGACTTAGCGCATCAGCTAAGACATTGGATTTGCCGGGTTGATAGTTCAGACCCAAATCATAATCTTTGATGAGTTCCAAGCATCGTCTTTGCCTGAGATTCAGATCTGGCTGGGTAAAGAGGTACTTTAGGCTTTGATGATCCGAGTAAAGTTCGCAATGGTTACCGATGAGATAATGTTGCCATTGCTTGAGAGCATGAACAACATCAGCGAGCTCGAGATCATGGGTTGGATAATTGTTCTCATGTGGCTTCAACTGCCGAGAAGCATAGGCCACTACATAACCATCTTGCATCAACACACAGCCGAGCCCTTGGAGAGAAGTGTCACAATAGATGACGAAGTCCTTGCTTGTGTCCGGAAGGACAACCAGAGGAGCGGTGGTTAGCTTAGTTTTCAAAGCTTGGAAGCTTCCTTCTGCCTTTTCTGACCATTCAAACTTCTTATCTTTCTTAAGAAGATCAGTCATAGGCTTGGCTATCTTGGAGAAGTTCTCGATGAATCGGCGGTAATATCCAGCCATTCCAAGAAAACTTCGGACTTCCTTGACTGAAGTAGGTGACTTCCATTCTAGAATGGTCTGAACCTTATCCGGTATGACAACAACACCACTTGCAGACACAACATGACCAAGGAAGACGAGCTCTTGTAACCAGAAGTCACATTTGGAAAACTTGGCGTAGATACGATGTTCACGAAGTTTAGTTAACACCAAACGTAGATGTTCGGCATGCTCTTCTTCGGTCTTGGAGTTGATTAGAATGTCATCAATGTATACCACGACGAACTTGTCGAGATATTCCATGAAGACGGAATTCATGAGCCTCATGAATGTGGCAGGGGCATTGGTCAACCCGAAGGACATCACTGTATACTCGTAAAGACCATAACGAGTTGTGAATGTTGTCTTTGGGATATTCTCCTTTCTGATCTTGATTTGATGATACCCTGATCTTAGATCCATTTTGGAGAAGACAGTGTCACCACTTAATTGTTCAAAGAGGTCATTTATTCGGGGAAGTGGGTACATATTCTTGATTGTCACCGCGTTGAGTGGACGGTAATCAACCACCAATCTTGGAATATTTGTATCCCGCTTCTTGACAAAGATAGTAGGGCAACCCCAAGAGGATGTGCTAGGTTGGATGTATCCTAGACCCTCTAACTCTTCAAGTTGCTTCTTCAACTCAACCAAATCATGAGGAGGCATGCGATAAGGTCTTTTGGAGATAGGAGTAGTTACAGGGACTAGCTCTATGAAAAACTCCACACTTCGATCAGGTGGCATGCCAGGCAACTCCTCAGGAAAGACATCCGGGAAATCACAGACTACTAGGACATCTTGGACCTCGAGAGTAGGTAAAACATCCATGGCATACAACTCCAAGAAAGGTTTAAGGACTGCTGATGGAGACTTTGAACCATCAGTCCAATACTTGACGGTTATGCCAGCAGGAGAGGTCATAGAAACTGTCCTGAGTGCATACTCAATAACGGCTTGATACTTGGTTAACCAGTCCATGCCCAGAATGACATCAATGTCACATGACTTGAGTGCAATGAAAGAAGTGGGGAACTTCTGGTAGGCTATGTCAATCTCGTTCCAGTGACTAACCATAGTGGTGAACCAGCTAGAACCCGGGATATGGATGGTCAAAGGGGTGGACAGGGGTTCAAAATTTATCCCATGCTCTCGAGCAAACAAATTTGACATGAATGTATGTGATGCTCCAGAATCAAACAAGACTGTTGCGAGAATTGAATTGACACGGAGCATACCCAGGATGACACGTGGATCTTCCTGAGCTTCCACAATAGTGACATGGGTCAGACGACCACGTCTAGCACCTTGAGATTTATCATTCTTCTTTGCCTGCTGATCATTGTGTCCGATAGCCCTTTGGGAACACTCCCTTGAGTAGTCACCAGGCTAACCACAGGAGTAACAGGTAACTCCAGTGTGGGAACCAGCAGGAGGATGATAGTTTGCTCCACCAGTATTTGACTATGGCTGACGATAATTATTGCCAGAAGACTTGGGTGCATAAGGAGCACGAGGCACAACACTGTATGGAACAAATACACGACGCTTCTTGTTACCAGAGGAAGAAGCACGAGAATTTCCTTCTTCACGCTTCTGAGAGACTTCCATGTCCTTCCTTCCATGCTCTAAGGTAAGAGCCTGATTGTGCAAGTCCTAGAAAGACTGGAACTTGAAGGGAAGCAACTAATAGCGAAGTGCAGGGTTAAGTCCTTTATGGAACAACTCTTGCTTATCTTCATCATTGGTCACATCCCTGGTTGCATAACGAGCCAGGCGAGTAAACTCACGCCCATAGGTTTCAATATCCTTGCGCCCCTGGGTCAGATCCAGAAACTCCCTCCTTTTGAGATCCATGACGGGCTTAGGGATATAAGAGTCACAAAATGCTGCAACAAACTCCTCCCAAGTAACAACATGTCCCTGAGATTGCAGATTCTGAAAACCTTCCCACCAAACACCAGCCTCACCTTCCAGTTGATAGGTGGCGAAGTTGATACGGTCAGCGGGACGGACACGGAGAGCACTGAACTTGTGCTCTATGGTGCGGAGCCAATCATCAGCTTCAAGGGGTTCCTTGCAGTGGGTGAACATTGGAGGAAAAGAGCGGATGAAATCTCCAAGTGTGACACAGTCGTCAGGACGACGTTCATTGTTCTGCGCCACACGCTCCAGAAGGCGTTCATTCCTCAGACGGTTGGTCTCGATGTTGTTGAGAACCTCGGGCATTGTGGGAGGTGGCGGAAGTTCCTGATCAGCATTGTTGTTTGCTCGACGGCCAACAGAACCACGAGTACCAGACGACATCCTGAGGAGAAAACAGAAACCATGAGAATGGATTCACCAAAAAGGGTATAACAGAGGATAGCAAAAACCATATCAAAAGATCATGGTAGAGGTGAACATGTGGAAGAAAATTATATCAATGCATTAAGTATGGCAGTAGAACAAGCATACAAAACGTATACGCTACCAACTTAGATACAAACCATAATAATGGAATGCAAGCATGATATGTACCAATAAGTCACAAAGGAGTTGAGAGCCAGATTAGAGGCATCCTTAGCAAAGTTGAAAAACATTGCTTCAGTTGCACATATTTATCTTAGAAATTCTGAGCCTTGCAAACCAAGTACGGAGTACTAAGAAAAACAACCCAAACCCGTATATCCTAAAAGTTTGAAATGATAGACAAGAAGTGAAAACCTTGCAAAGCAAACGAGATAAGATAACTCAGCAATAGAACAACCTTGGATAAGGAGTAAAAAGAGTCCTATTCAGAGTTTTGCAAATAATTTTTGCTTTTAAATAGTTTTCTCAAACTCTAGACTCAACATCCACCATCTAGAAAGGTTTTCTACAGGCAGTCCTGCTCTGATACCAAAATCTGTCATGACCCGGGATCAGGGCTAGACAAATACCAGATCCTCATCTGATATAAGCCTAACCTAAATTACGAAACACGCAGGGAAAGATCGGTAACATTACAGAACATACAAACCATACATTAATAAGGTAAACTCTTAAGAGAGTTACAAACCAGTCATACAAGCCAGGGGTCACAGACACATAATTACATCAAACAAGAGAAGCAAACAAGTTGTTCTAAACAACAAACTTAGCAAATGTCCTAAGAGGCCATAACAGAAGTAGCGACCCTTCCATAGATGCTAGGCGGCTGCCCGGGAACCTCGACTACTATCGACTTCGACGTAGAAACTACCTTCAGTTGGAGTAGCATCATCTGTAGAAAAACATCAACGAAGCAAGGCTGAGTACAACAAGTACTCAGCAAGACTTATGGCTAGCGGAGTTATTTATGCATAAAGCCATCTTTTGTTTTCAAAACAAGGGGGAGAAGAAAACTCGTCTAGTCAGATCATTTTCAAAAGGGGATAAGAAGGCTTCAACTCTAGCTCTTAAAATCATCTTTGATATCCACCAAGAACCATCATCAACAGAACCTCTCTTCCCGGACTACCCCCTCAAACAACCCCGAGGAAGTACTCCGGATCTCACATTAGTTGACAAGTTTTAACATTTGGTTATAGTTCTCTATGATCTTCACGTCTATTCCCAAGTCGTCCATAACCATGGACACGGCTTTTCGAAAAGATTAATAACCCTGCAGGGTTGCACAACTTTACCCACACATACCAACCGATTCTTAATGCCAAATTATTAGCCCTCTTCCTTGGAAGGCCGGCAAAGAGTGGTTGACCATGACCTTTACCTTGCTTTCACCGAGACCATGAGTCACGCACTGAGGAGATGCCGCCGTAACGGGTCAAGTCCCGAAGTCGGTCCCTAGCGATGTGAATAGGGTTTGAGATTACGAATGCCGAGCATCTCCCATTCCCTACCACGCTTACCTACCTGTATGAATGCACCTCCTTCACCCCCATTCAAGAACAACCAAGATGCATATGTCAAATGAAAAGCCCGAACTATGTGACTCATTAAATCTACTAGGCAAGTTAGTTGGTCGAGGGGGTTTCCAGGCCCCTATGTGGTTGTATGCTCGTCTTGGTTCAAGAGGCAAGAACATCGGGTCCTAGGGTTAGCAAGTATGGGACTACAAAAACCACATCCCATGTGGCCTCCCATACAAGCCTTAGCATGTTTATCATCCATCGCTGGTCACATCACCACATCCTACCATACAGGATTCATTCGCATCTCTGGTGCATCACCTGATTAATCAGCATCGGACCACTAAGCATGGCTAAGCTTGACTGAACTATGGCACTAGCGATGCTCATAGGCCAAACCCTAGTTATGCTAGGAGTAGTGGATCAGGTATTTAGTTCACAAGGAGGAACATGCATCAGATAGGATTACTCTATATACTGATAAAAGACTGTTGAACCGAATGCATATGACGAGAATGAAATACTTTGTAAACATAGGATTCATATGTATGAGCAGGGATACGCTTGCCTTGTCCGTTGCTGGACTGGTACTGCTCTTCGGTGGCATTGACTTCAGCTTCGGGTTCGGTAACTATTCACGAAGAACCGATCACCGGAAAAGAGAACGTAACACTCAACACATGGCATGTGCAATGCTCATACAATGTGAATGATATGACAAGTTGAATAGCGTTGAAATGAACCCTAAAACATGCTTGGTCAATTTAAAGGGGGTCCGAGAGGGCCAAACCCTAGAACAGGGGGATCCTCGGAATCACCTATGGGGTTCAATTGGTTCTTCTAATTTAACTTGCCATCAAAGTTGATTAACAATGTATGATTATAGCTTATTTAGATAGGTTTCATTTTTCTGATCATTTTGGTATATTATTTGTATTTTTCTGATTTAAAATGAATTAGTTACGAATTTCCCAAATTTTAATTCATTTTAAATCATTTTTGGAATATTGAAATAATTTCCAAACTTGGGCTCACATGTGAGACTTTTATTAATTTCAGAAAACATTTACAGAAATGATTAAAACCTTGATAGACAGTACCCACCTGTCATACGTTTTCCATTTAATAAAACAATTACAGAAAACATTTAAATAAAACAAATAGGAGAGTTTATGACCTCATGCTGATGTCATGCTGACATCATCAATGGAGTCTGCCCCAGATCGAGCACGGGCTCGGCGACAGGGCACGCGCTGGGATGCGAGAGGGGGCGCGCTGGACGCGAGCGTGCGCGCTGAGCCAAAAAGAGGCGGCGCCGCCTGCGGGAGGTCGCCGGAGCTTGACCAATGGCGAGCATCTGCGGCGGCCGACGGAGGTTGCACGATGTGGGGGAGATGGAGAGTAAGAGGGAGGGACAGAGGAGGTGCCCGAGCACCGCTAGCTCACCACGAAGCCGATGGAGGTGTCGGTGAGGCGAGTCGGGGTCGGATGGCGGAAAATCGACGGTGGTATGGCGACGGTCGACAGACACCTCGAGCTCGATTCCAATGAGCTGGAGCCCTCCCGTCTTGCGTGCTTTGACGGAGATGGTTCTCCTGGGGCTCTCGGCAGGGCGAGGGGAGACCGGGGACAGCGGAGCAACGGAGATCCTAGAAGCTAGGGTTCCGGCGAGGATGGGAAAAGAGGGAAAAGGAGAGCTAGGGTTCGTCCGGGCTGCGCTGGGGATCATATAGATGCTCGGGGCCGGCGGTGCGCATCGCGGCACCGGCGGGAATCGTGACGTAGATGGGCGACGGGGCGGCTCCATGCAGCTGCTCCGTCGTCGGCGACGAAGACGACAGGCGGACAGAAGGATCGAAGGGGTACGCGACCGGGGTGGGCTGCTCCTGGGCCAGGCTTGGGCCCCGGGTGGGCTGGCTGCTGGCGGCAGAGAGAGAGAGAGGGAAGTGGGCTCGGCCCAGTAGCTAGGTTAGATAGATTTTTTCCAGGAAACTGTTTTCTATTTTATTTTCTAATTTCTTTTGTACTTTGAATTGAAATTTGTTTTTGAATAATTTCAAATTACAGGAACTTTTATGAAGTATATAAAATAATGTGGAACCCTTTTATTCACTTTGGGTTTCATTCATTTTGATAGTTTTTCAAATATAAAACCCATTTGAATGGTTTCAAATAGAGGGGGAAGTTAGGGTTTAGGGTTTTGTTTGTTCTTTCTTTATTTAACCAAAATGCAAGTGTTATGCACGCATGAAATGCTCAAACATGTCCTTATTTATATTACACAAAAGGGTGGTATGTTACAGGCGTTAAAGAAAAGTACTTGTTGGGATATCACCCAAGAGTTTTCTTGGTTCTCAGAAGTTATTACTTTAGTAATGACCTCTCCTTATCCTTCTTATTTGCTTTTTGTGCCAAGAATGACCTCTAATGAGAGAGAAGTAAGATTTGGGGAGTTTCTGTCCCGAAACAGATTTTTGTGCTCCACCATAAAAATTCGTGAGGAATATCTGTAAGTCCGAGTGAGCTGAAAATTTACGAATAAATCCCCCAGTATGTTAGCTAACTTTAGTTAGTTCAACACTTTTTTATTTTAGCAACGGAAGGTCTTCAATTAAATCGGTTTTTACTTGCTGGTCTGTTTTGACAGATTTCTGCCATTATTTGCATTTGCTTCTTATTGATTCCTTTTTGGGTTCTTTTTGGGAAATTGAGCTTTTTGAAGGAGTTGATACAGCCATGGTTGGTCAATACATTGGAATAGTATTGGCAAGTGATAACTTAGTAGAATATTAACATCTAGTTACTATATGAATATGGATAAGTGTAGCTTAGGCTTGCTTTGCTCAAAATAGGTTTTACCTATCAGTTGAAAACCCTAAGTTTTTCTGTGACAAAACTTTCCCAAGGTACCACCAATAGAAATTGGTGAACCTTCACCCTTGTTCAACCTCAAGTTTTAACTTAGAAAATTGGGATGAGGAGATTCTTGATAGCTTCCATGTCTTGATGCTCAAGTTGTCCAATACCAGGGACATGGCTAAGTACTTAGATACTTCCATCTGCAGAGGTTGTGCACTTTCCCCACAAGACTTGATTTTCATCAAGACGGGACCTTTCAGAAGCCTTCCCTTAGACCAAATGGACGCGTTCCAACCTATCATCCCACTACCACCAATTGTCCAAATCGCTAAGTTATTGCAACCTATGTGATCCAGGCAGAGCCCATAATGCCATGTGGCTGCACTAGAAGCTTCTTAACATTTGGCATCTCAAATTCCTTTTGAATATATAATACGCCCTTGGTTGCTACTAGCTAGGCTAAGCATGGCAATACAAAGTATCTTAACTTAGAGGAAATTCTAACATTACTACAACTACTAGGATTTCCCAAAGCATAGAATATAGATACTTAGCAAAATAATCATTCAATTCCTATACAAAATATTTCTAATGCATAGGTAAAAATATTGGGATAAAAACATGAAACACCACTTGCCTTGGTAATTTGGGGAGTATCAACAATCTTCACAACCACAATCACTATTAGCACCAATATCTACACATAAAATAATGGCACCAAATTCACATATAAAAATATACAAGCAAAAATATATGAATGCATGCAAAATGCCATGTGATGATTTTCTACGCCAAACAAGACAAGTATACAGTACTGAATCATAAACAAGACCAAGACCCACTAAACAAACTTTATTTGATCTTTAAATCATTTTCAAATAATTTTTATACTCAAAATAAGCCTATAAATGTCTCTGCAAAAATAACCAATTTTACAGAAGAAAAACGTTAAACACATTGCATAATTGGATATCATTATTTCTCTTGATTCCAATGATAGAAAATTTGTAAAATTTGAACGTGCGGATCAAAAGTTATGAATTTTGCATGTTTGAATCACTAATAGATCTAATTCAGATTTTAAAACGAGAAACAGGCCATGCGTCACGTTCTGATTGGACGATACCGCTTCGCACCGGATCACACTCGCGGGCCGTTAGATCTAGCTTACTGTGCACGGCCCAGATCGGTGCGTACCCCTTCGCGGTTGATCTAATCGCATCCGCTGGATCTAGATCCAGCGGACCATGTTGCTTTGACCAACAACGGGCGGCCCAAATGGTTGCCGCGGTGGCTGCGCGTCTGCCGGCGATGTTCCGGTGAAACTAGAGAGGCAGGGGGGTCGGGCTTGTGCTTACCCCGAGACCGCGGAGACACGGCGAAGCTCAACGCGTTGCTGGCGTGGACGGGGACGTGTTGCAGAGGCTGCTGGGGCTCGTCGGAGTTGGAGGCAGTGTCGGGTTTGCTCGGGCGGCGACGAAGGCGACGATACTGGCCACCCTAGCAAAAACCGTGGGTATCAGCGTGTGCACAATGCTCAGGCGAACCTGATAGGGTCAAGGAGAAGGAGCGGGGCGGTCAGGCTTTACCTCAATCTCTCGCCGGAGTTGGAGACGGCGTCGGTTGCCTACGGAGCTTGTCATAGTCGACGCTCTGGATCACGAGCAGAAGAACAAAGGGGATAAGGAGGTGCGCAAGGATAAGGGGATCATCTTAGGGTGAACGAGAAGTGGGCGCGAACACCAGACTTACTGGAATAACTCGCCGGAGTTGGCTCTGTCTACGGCGATGCAACGCGAAATAGAGACAGCCTGGTGGCGGAGCGAGCGAGTGGTGTGAGGGGAAACAACCGTGGTGGCGAGGGGATTATGTATCCAGGAGCGGGGCGAGAGTTACGCCCAGAATCAATGGAATTTAACGAGGTTTTAAACGTGGCGTCTCTGGCGCGGTGGTAACGGCGGAGCAGTCATCACACGGTAATTGAGGACGACGATGATGGGGCAAGGTGGGTCTAGCGTGTCAGCGGGTGGGTGTGCGCTGCTACGGTGAGAAACAGAGGGGGAAGGGAGACCCTGGGTGGGCTGTTTTGGCTACTGGGCCGAAAGGGTGGCGCCTGGCCCAGTTCTGATTCTTTATCCTTTTCTATTTCTATTTCAATTTTTAGAAAACATTTTCAAATGAGTTTCAAATAAGTTTGAATTCAAACCACTTATGGATTTTTGTAAATTGAAAATTGTACACATTTGGTTACAGACCATTGATGTACACTTTAAAATAATTTGGCACTTTGGAATTTTATAATAAACAATGTTTTTACCCATTGCTTAATAAAGACAAAGAAATGGTTTAAATTTGTTTCTTTCTTTTGAAATCTTTGTCCAAGCTTTGGAATAAATCAAACAAACCTATGAACAACCATCTTTGGTTTAAAACAAATAATCTCTCATTAGAGAGTAGCATTGGATCAATGCTTTGCTTACATAAAATAATAAGCATTCAAATGCTTCTGTTTTTGTAATGATTTTGAAAATGATCCTCAAATGATTATGAATGCATGGATGATATGCAAACATTGAAAACATGATAGGGATGTTACAAATCTAACCCCCTTAAGGTGAATATCGCCCTCGAGATTCGGTTTGGCTAGAAAATAGGTGAGGGTGGTCTTTCCGAAGATCATCTTCTCTTTCCCATGTTGCTTCTTCTTCGGAATGATGGTTCCATTGAACTTTGCAGAGTTTGATAGTCTTAGTCCGAGTAACTCTTTCTGCAGTCTTAAGAATCTTGATGGGTTTTTCCTCATAAGTTAGATCACTTTCCAATTGGACCTCCTCCAAAGGTATAGTGTCCTTCAAAGAAGTCTCTTCCATCTCTGGATGGCATTTCTTTAGCCGACTCACATGAAACACATTATGAACTGCAGACAATGATTCTGGCAATTCAATTTCATAAGCTACTTCTCCTTTACGACTCAGAATGTTGAATGGTCCAACATATCTTGGGGCCAATTTTCCTTTGACTCCAAACCTCTTCACTCCACGAAGTGGTGACACTCTAAGATAAGCTCTATCACCCAGATCATAGGTGACTTCTATACGCTTAGGATCTGTGTAGCTCTTTTGTCGGGACCGTGCTATCTTCAATCTGTCCTTTACTAGCTTGACTTTCTCTTCAGCTTCATTGATTAGTTCTGGTCCGAACAAATTTCTTTCTCCCACGCCATTCCATAGCAATGGGGTAGTACACTTTCTCCCATAGAGAAACTCAAATGGTGCCATCTCAATACTGGCTTGATAGCTGTAATTGTAAGAGAACTCTGCGTAAGGCAGACTTTCATCCCAACTAGCTCCATAGTCTAGTGCACATGTTCTCAACATATCTTCTAGAATCTGGTTGGTCCTTTATGTCTGTCCATCAGTCTGTGGATGAAAATCAGTGCTGAATTCCAATCTCGTTCCCAATGACAGATGTAGTTGCCTCCAAAAATGAGAAGTAAACTGGGTTCCCCTATCAGACACAATACTCTTGGGTACTCCATGCAGACATACAATCTTACTCATGTAGATCTTGGCTAACTTAGCACTTGTATAGGTTGTCTTCACGGGTATGAAATGAGCTACTTTAGTGAGGCGATCCACTACTACCCAAATAGAATCATATCCTGACCTGGTCCTTGGAAATCCAGTGATGAAATCCATGCCAATCTTGTCCCACTTCCAATCAGGAATAGGCAGTGGTTGTAGCAATCCTGCTGGTTTCTGATGTTCCGCTTTCACTCTACTACATACATCACACAAAGCAATATGTTCGGCAATGTCTTTCTTGAGATTATTCCACCAAAATCTTTCCTTCATGTCCATGTACATTTTGGTGTTACCCGGATGAATGGAATATGGTGAGTTGTGTGCTTCCTGTAAAATCAGTTTCCGAAGTTCCGGATCTTGCGGAACGCAGATACGTTTTCCATACCATAAAGTACCTTGTTCGTCTTCATGGAATCCTTTGGCTTTTCCTTTGCCAATCTTTTCCTTAATCTCTTCAATTTCCTTGTCCGTCTTTTGGGCTTCCTTGATCTTGTCCAACAGAGTGGGTTGAACCTCCAATGACATGAGATGTCCCTCAGGCACAATCTCCAATCTAAGGTCTCTAAATTGGGCACACAGATCATCTGGCAACTCTCCTTTAGTAAGGCCATTCACAAATACCTTACGGCTTAGAGCATCTACTACAACATTTGCTTTACCATGGTGGTATTCCAAACTCAAGTCATAGTCCTTGATGAGTTCTAGCCATCTTCTTTGTCTCATGTTGATTTCTTTCTGAGTGAAGATATGCTTCAAACTTTTTTGATCTGTGAACACTTCACATTGTTTTCCCAAAAGATAATGTCTCCATGTTTTGAGTGCATGGACAACAGAGGCTAACTCCAAATCATGAGTAGGGTAATTTACCTCAAGAGTTTTGAGTTGTCTCGAGGCATAAGCCACAACTTTCCCTTCTTGCATTAGAACTGCACCTAATCCATGATGAGATGCATCACAATACACTTGGAAATCTTTATCCAAATCTGGCAGACACAGAACTGGTGCTGTCACTTATCTCTTCTTCAATTCTTGGAAACTGAGTTCACATCCTTCAGTCCAAGAAAATTTCTTGTCTTTCTTTAGTATCTCCGTCACTGGCTTAGCTACCTTAGAGAAATTCTCAATGAATATTCTGTAGTATCTTGCCAAGCCAAGGAAACTACGAACTTCTTTTACTGACTTAGGAGATTCCCACTCAGTTACAGCTGACACTTTTGCGGGATCAATTGCTACACCATCTCCTGACACAACGTGTCCAAGAAATCCAACTTCATTCAACTAGAATTCACACTTGCTGAATTTGGCATACAGCTTATGCTCTCTAAGCTTCTCAAGTATCAATCGCAAATTTCCTTCATGCTCTTCTTTTCTCTTGGAGTAGATCAAAATGTCATCGATGAAAACGACAAAAAACTTGTCAAGGAACTCCATGAACACCTTGTTCATCATATTCGTGAAATAAGCTGGTGCATTGGTCAAACCAAATGGCATCACTATATACTCATACAATCCATACCTAGTGGTGAAAGCTGTCTTAGGTATGTCTTGTTCCCTTATCATAAGCTGAAAATAACCTAACCGAAGATCAATTTTTGAGAAAAAACAGGCTCCTTCTAGCTGATCAAACAAGTCATTAATTCTTGGCAAAGGATATTTTTTCTTGATAGTCACTTCATTAAGTGAATCATAATTTATGCATAACCTTTGACTTCTATCTTTCTTTTCCACAAACAAGACTGGTGCTCCCCAAGATGAAGAACTTGGTTGAATAAATCCTTTCTGCAATTGTTCTCCAAGTTGTTTCTTGAGTTCATTCAACTCATCGACTGACGTCTTGTAAGTTCTCTTTGCTATTGGTCCTGATCCTGGCAGCAAGTCAATCAGAAATTCCACATCTCTATCTGGTGGCATTCCTGGCAATTCTTCCGAAAACACATACGGATATTCACTCACAATTGGCACACTGTCAATTCTAAACCCCTTAAGAGAATTTAGCTTACTCCCTTTTGATTCAAAGTTAGTCTTGAATCTAATCCTTTTATTTTCTGGGTTGTGAGTGTGACAGTATGATTGGCACAATCTAGTACTCCCTTGTACTTAGTCATCCAGTCCATTCCCAAAATGACATCCAATCCTTTGGAATTTAGGATTATCCGATTAACGGGAAACTTATACTTCCCAAACTCTATGACTAGGTCATGACATCCCGAGTTCACTATCATTTCTCCGCCAGGAGAACTTACTTTTATAGGACACCCAATAGTTTCAACTGGAAGTTCTTTTCTTTCAACAAATGCTCTTGATATGAATGAATGAGATGCGCCAGTATCAAAAAGAACAAGTGCTGGAACAGAATTGAGTTTGAACTTACCAGCCACAGCATCAGGTTCCTCATAGATCTCTTCCACATTGATGTGGTTCACCTGTACCTTATGGAAAGGGTTGGGCTTGTTGGGTCCTTCAACTTTCTTTTCTGGGCATTCATTTGCATAATGCCCCATCTTCTTACACTTGAAGCATTCAACCTGACTGAGATCCTTCTTGACAGGCTGGCTTCCACTACCACTTCCACTTCCATTGTGGTGGCTCTTGTATCCACCCTTGTGGTTCTTGTACTTGTCATTATCATGACCACGGTGGTGCTTGTTGTCATGATGGCAGTTGTGGTTGTGGTGACTGTTGTACTTTCCATGCTTGTGGGATCCGGAACTCCCACTATCATCATAATGGGAACGCTTGTGAGACGATCCCGAGTTGTGCTTGTCAGAGTTGTGCTTCCTTTTTCTACTTTCAACTTGTTTCATCTTATTCTCTAAGATGGTAGCCTTGTCACAAAGGGATTGATAGGTGGGGACATAGGCCACAGATAACTACAGGTTCAGTTCATCGTTCAATCCTTCGAGGAACTTCTCTTTCCTCTTGGCATCGGTATCAACTTCATCCGGTGCATAACGTGCCAGATTGTTGAATTCCTCAATATATTCAGCCACGCTGCGGTGCCGCTGCTTCAGGTTATGAAACTCCTTCTTCTTCAAATTCATCACTCCGGATGAGATGTGAGCTATACGGAAACCATCTTCAAAGATAGCCCATGTCACATCCTCAATGGGAGTGGTGATCTGGAAGTTATCCCACCAGTAGCTGCTGGTCCTTCAACCAGGTGTGCTGGAAACCTGACTTTCTCCTCGCTGGTACAGCCGGCAGTCACCAAATCTTTGTTCACTGAACGTAGTCAATCATTGGCCACCATGGGATCAGTGGTTCCTGAGAACTTTGCAGGCCTCAGTCTTAGGAATCTGGTGAGCATGTCAAAGCCTGGTGGATTGTTCTGATTGTAATGAGATGAAAAATGGAGAAAAGCTCAAGCTTGGGGACGTCACCCCGGTGTCTGTAATATCCCACATTTTTAAAGGTAAAGATCCCTATGATTGCAATGCTAGTCCCTGGATCAATGCTAGCATCCACAGTTTAAGATGTAGTACACAGAAACAAAGGTCATTATTACATGTCATTCCAGAGACAACATAGTCTTTTACAACTCCATGGCCATAGGCCTAATACAAGAGTTCAATCATAACAATATAAATAAGACTTCATCTTCATGTGCCACAGGCAAGCATGTTGAGTGTAGACTCATAACCCCTAATCATCATCAGAGTAACCTGCAACATCACAAGATACAGCCACAGTGGGTCAATACATTGGAATAGTATTCGCAAGTGATACCTTAGTAGAATATTAACATCTAGTTACTACATGAATATGGCCAAGTGTATCTTAGGCTTGCTTTGCTCAAATTAGGTTTTACCTATCAGTTGAAAAAACTAAGTTTTTATGTGACAAAACTTTCCCAAGGTACCACCAACAGAAATTGGTGAAACTTCACCCTTGTTCAACCTCAAGTTTTAACTTAAAAAATTGGGATGAGGAGATTCTTGATAGCTTCCATGTCTTGATGCTCAAGTTGTCCAATACCAGGGACATGGCTAAGTACTTAGATTCTTCCATCTTCAGAGGTTGTGCACTTTCCCCACAAGACTTGATTTTCACCAAGATAGGACCTTTCAGAAGCCTTCCCTTGGACCAAATGGACGCGTTCCAACCTATCATCCCACTACCACCAACTGTCCAAATAGCTAAGTTATTGCAACCTATGTGATCCAGGCAGAGCCCATAATGCCATGTGGCTGCACTAGAAGCTTCTTAACATTTGGCATCTAAAATCCCTTTGTTCCTGGGTGGCTTTCCACAAGTGAGATACACAAGGTAAACCATAGAAATGGGCCTTGTGTAACCACTCAACACAAACCATTCTTTCCATTCCACCCAGGTGTTTCATTCACTTAGTTATTTTATTAAGCAAAACATAAGTCAAAGACTTAGAAATATTTCTCATATTATGAATATATAATCCACCCTTGGTTTCTACTAGCTAGGCTAAGCATGGCAATAGCAAGTATCTTAACTTAGAGTAAATTCTAACATTACTACAACTACTAGGATTTCCTAAAGCATAGCATATAGATACTTAGCAAAATAATCATGCAAGTCCTATACAAAATATTTCTAATTCATAGGTAAAAATATTGGGATAAAAACATGAAGCACCACTTGCCTTGGTAATTTGGGGAGTAGCAATAATCTTCACAACACCAATCACTATTAGCACCAAAATCTATACATAAAATAATGGCACCAAATTCACATATCAAAAATATACAAGCAAAAATATATGAATGCATGCAAAATGCCATGTGATGATTTTCTATAGCAAACAAGACAAGTATACAGTACTGAATCATAAACAAGACCAAGACCCACTAAACAAACTTTTTTTGATCTTTAAATCATTTTAAAATAATTTCTATACTCAAAATAAGCCTATAAATGTCTCTGCAAAAATAACCAATTTTACAGAAGCAAAACATTAAAAACATTGCATAATTGGATAGCATTCTTTCTCCTGATTCCAATGATATAAAATTTGTAAAATTTGAACGTGTGGATCAAAAGTTATGAATTTTGCAAGTTTGAATGACTAATAGATCTAATTCAGATTTTAAAACGAGAAACAGGCCACGCGTCATGTTCTGATCGGACGATACCGCTTCGCACCGGATCACACAGGCGGGCAGTTAGATCTAACTTACTGCACACGGCCCAGATCGGCGCGTACCCCTTCGCGGTTGATCTAATCGCATCCGCTGGATCTAGATCAAGCGGACCACGTTGCTTTGACCAACAACGGGCGGCGCAAATGGTTGCTGCGGTGGCTGCGCATCTGCTGGTGATGTTCCGGCGAAACCAGAGGGGCAGGGGGGTCGGGCTTGTGCTTACCGAGACCGCGGAGACACGTCGAAGCTCAACGCGTTGCTGGCGTGGACGGGGGCGTGTTGCAGAGGCTGCTGGGGCTCGTCGGAGTTGGAGGCAGTGTCGGGTTTGCTCGGGCAGCGACGAAGGCGACGGTACTGGCCACCCTAGCACAAACCATGGGTATCAGTGTGTGCACAATGCTCAGGCGAACCTGATAGGGTCAAGGAGAAGGCGCGGGGCGGTCAGGCTTTACCTCAATCTCTCGCCGGAGTTGGAGACGGCGTCGGTTGCCTACGGAGCTTGTCGTAGTCGACGCTCTGGATCACGAGCAGAAGAACAAATGGGATCAGGAGGTGCGCAAGGATAAGGGGATCATCTTAGGGTGAACGAGAAGTTGGCGCGAACACCAGACTTACCGGAATAACTTGCCGGAGTTGGCTCTGTCTGTGGCGATGCAACGCGAAATAGAGGCAGCCTGGTGGCAGAGCGAGCGAGTGGTGTGAGGGGAAACGACCGTGGTGGCGAGGGGATTAAGTAGCCAGGAGCGGGGCGAGAGTTACGCCAAGAATCAATGGAATTTAACGAGGTTTTAAACACGGCGTCTCTGGCGCGGTGGCAACGGCGGAGCAGTCATCGCGCGGTGATTGAGGACGACGATGATGGGGCAAGGTGGGTCCAGTGTGTCAGCGGGTGGGTGTGCGCTGCGGGAAGGGAGACCCCGTGTGGGCTGTTTTGGCTACTAGGCCAAAAGGGTGGCGCCTGGCCCAGTTCTGATTCTTTATCCTTTTCTATTTCTATTTCGATTTTCAGAAAACATTTTCAAATGAGTTTCAAATAAGTTTGAATTCAAAACACTTCTGGATTTTTGTAAATTGAAATTGTACACGTTTGGTTGCAGAACAATGATATACACTTTAAAATAATTTGGCACTTTGGAATTTTATAATAAACAATGTTTTTACCCATTGCTTAATAAAGACAAAGAAATGGTTTAAATTTGTTTCTTTGTTTTGAAATCTTTGTCCAAGCTTTGGAATAAATCAAACAAACCTATGAACAACCATCTTTGGTTTAAAACAAATAATCTCTCATTAGAGAGTAGCATTGGATCAATGCTTTGCTTAAATAAAATAATAAGAATTCAAATGCTTCTGTTTTTGTAATGATTTTGAAAATGATACTCAAATGATTATGAATGCATGGATGATATGAAAACTTTGAAAACATGATTTTAGGGATGTGACGGTGTCACCCCAAGAAATATTCAAGAGGTACAAGCGTCAAAGCTTGGGAATGCCCAAGGAATCCCCTTCTTCATCAATAAAAAGCTCAGGTCTTTCTAGACACTTTGTTTTTATTGATTCATGCACAGTTGTGTTGTTCTTCGAGCGTGTTAGTTTTAATTTTTGGTTTTCGTTTGCTTATTTTTCTTTAGGAAGTTGGTTGGATACCAGCACACTTCTTGTGGAGAGAGACACACTCTGTTTTCATTTCCTAGAACACTCTAGTTTTCCTTCTTATTGTCTTGTGAGTGTTCTCTTTTGCTAGCACTGTGTTTAGCCTTAGTTTTCTTGTGCTTTCAGCTTAGAACTTTTTAGTTCTTCTTTGTGGATTTATGAGACAAGCTCACTGATTTTTATTGATTATTATCTTTGTGAATTGTTTCAAATAAGATGCTTGGTTTTGGAAAAGAGTAGGAAGCTTCATACTTAAGTGGTACAAAAGTGAAATTGCTTTGACTGTGGCTTAGACTTTATCATGTCATGCTAGATGTTGTTTTGACCTTATTTTTGGGGAGATAACCTCGGGTAGGGTAAAGACGGGAAAGGACGAAAGGAAGTTGCCCGTCTAGTTTCCGAGTTATTGTTAAATTCGGCCGAATCCTGTTGAGGTCGGCCAAGACAGGGAAGGGCAGGACCCTTATGATAGAGGCAAGGCATTACCCGGCCGGGATACTACGTAACTCGACCGGGTTAGCCCGAGTATTCTCGATGCAGGTGAAGGACAAGCCGAGTTACGCGAGGTAAGGCCGAATGATACGAAGCTTGCGGGAGAAGGAGAAGCCCCAAGTCAAACTCTAGCTGCAGGCTAGAAGGAAAGCAGAGCCGAGCACAAGAGACAAAGGCGCAGAGCGTCAGAGGGGCAGAAGGAGGTCACGGAGATGACAGTCCTGAAGCCCGAGGCACGCAGGAGGGGCCCTCTGGAGCCTTGCCGTCGTTAGAAGGGCGACAGGGAAAGGAGGCCGCTGAACTACTATTTTGGGACAAGCATATTCCTCGAATATGCTTGCCCCGTCAGCCCTAAAGGCACCCAAGGCTCTCCTTTATAAGGGGAGGCTTGGACCCTGAGGAAGGGATCGGCTCATTTAGTACCGTTAGGCTGGTAAAGTTCTTCTTTTCTCCTTGTATACAGCTCAAGGAGCACTTGTATCCCAAGGGAGGAGAAATAAAGATCTTTGCCTTAGTCTTTTGTGTGTAGAATCAACTGCATCTTCCCTCCCCAGATCCCACTAGCATCCATTGGCCCCATACTTTAGCCTACCCATGGCATCTGCCATGCCACCACCACGACAGTTGGCGCCCACCGTGGGGCCAGCAGCGGTGCTAGCTGGAGTCATGATCCGGACGGGAAACTTCATCAACACTGGCGAGCGCGTTGTTTCTGGCTTGGTCCGGAGATTTGATCTTTGTGACTACGTCAGTGACAATGCAGGCAGCTTCAGGGGAAAAACTCCCCCGCGCAATGGTGTCTTCATCAGCTTGGGAATGCACCAGGTCTACGTCGGCGTCGACATCTCCGGCATTTATCCTCACCAAGTTGTTGTTGCAGGAGAGCCACCCCTTAGCACCGCGAGCCGTCCGCGCGGAGCGAATCCGGTGAGAAGCATCAAGGTAATGGTCACAGCCGGAGTGCAGGCAGGAGTAACGGGTGCCGGATCAACCAGAGACCCTGCCGCAGGCGTGCAGGTCGCGCCCAGGCAGACGACACCACCACCCACCGAGGTAATCCCTCCAGTGACCAACCAGGCCGAAGTACAGGACACTACCCCAAAGGCACCAAGAGTAAGAGGGCCACCTCTGGAAAGACCAGAAAACATTCTTCAGGCAACCATAGAAAACCTGACTACACCTGTAGCGCCGATACTTGATCCGGCTAATGCTCAGGCAGAGTTAGAAGAAACCAGGCAAAAGGTGCTGGTAGAGGCAAAAAAGGTGTCGGCCTTGCGGGAGTCCTTAAACAGGACCCTGCGAGAATATGCCAAAGCTAACAAGCTTGACGTTGATCCCGAACGGGTTGACGAGTTGAGATTAAGAGGGAAGAACCTCATAGATGATATCAACAAGGAGCATGATGCTCATAAGGAAGAATCAGTTGACATGGGCTTGCCGAGGTACAGTACCCCGGCAAAGAACCTGAGAGCGGAAAATGTCGCAGCATTAGAGTTAGAGTGATTGACGGGCGAAGCCTGGCAGAAACAGCAAGAAAGAGTGAATGAGCTGGTGCGCATTGCGAACCAGCAAAACAAAGAAATGCTCAGAGCAGACCAGGTGAGGCCAGGAGCCTCGCGAATGGTTCACTCGGCTGGAGCAGTACCTGCCTTGTCTGTGGCAGCAGCATCCTCACCAGGAAACAATGCACGAAAATACAAAGCGGTAACTTCAGGAAAGAGAAACAAGCAAATCGTTCCGTATGATCCGGCGATAGCCGGGAAAGCAAACGAGAACAGATGCAATGGAAGCCGAGGTAACAGTGGTGAGAGGAATCCCGGCCGTGCTGAGAAAGACGGCGGAAGCCGAGGCAACGGAGATCTCGGCAGAAGAGAACTCGGAAGAGGCAATCACGAGAACAACATCCCGGTTGAAGTAAGGAGAGAACCGCCGCTCAACCCGCAGCCAAGACATGAACCTCGGCAGGAAAGAGAAGCAAGACCAGCTCGCCACCATCAAGTAAATGAAAGGTACAATGATGGTTATTCCAAGATGGAATATGCGATCCATGGTGGAAATAACCACTATGGAATGCAAGACAGAGTTCTGTACAGAGATTTGCCATCAAATGATGCCAGAGTAAAGCTAGACCGGCTATACCGATCCGAATTGCTGGAAGAACAGGGTCCACCGGGTCCGACATGCTTCGGACCACGGATCATGGGCGAACCACCTGTGCCGAACTTTCAGCTGGCAAGAGGGACAAAGACATATAATGGGAGCACCAAACCACAAGACTGGTTGATTGATTATGCCACTGCTGTGAAAATAGCAGGTGGGAACTTACGATGGGCAGTACGGTATGTCCCACAAATGTTGGAAGGCCCAGCTAGAGTATGGCTGAATAATCTGCCCGCAGGAAGCATCAACTGTTGGTTGGATTTTGAAGAAATGGTCGTTAGCAACTTTACCAGTACATACAAGAGGCCAAACAGGCCGCAACAGTTAGCCATGTGCAAGCAAAGGCCGAATGAAACGGACAGAGAGTTTTTAACTCGGTGATGTAACCTGAGAAACTCATGTGAAGGAGTTATAGAATCACAAGCAATAGCTTGGTTCGCGCAAGGATGCCATTATGCCAGTGTGTTATGGAAGCGACCGCAAAGAGATATGCCAACCACATTGGCAGAAACCATCAGAATAGCGGACTCCTATGCATTGGGAGATCCGACGCAACCAGAATTAATGTCGGCAGATCATCGGGAGCAACAAGACCAATATTCAAGAGATTTGGCCGGGTCATCCAGGCGCAATGACTTTAGAGGAAGAAGAAGAGAAGAAAGGCCGGATTATAGATATAATTCGGCCCAACTGGCAACGGTAGCGCAAGATCAGCCGAATCACGGAACGACTCAATGGCAAAAGAATGGTCCTCAGCAGTGGACACCAAGGAATGAAGGAAAAAGACAGTGGACACCAGAAAAAAAGAAGCAATGGCAGGAGAGGCCGAAGTACACGTTCGAATCTATGTTAGATCAGCCATGTAAATTTCACACGTCAAACCCAGCCAGGCCGGCCAACCATACGACCCACCAATGTGCATGGATGAAAAATGCAATGGGAAACCCTGCAGGCATTCAGGCAGCACCTCTCCAGGCACATCAGCAGCATCAGCCGCAGTTGACTGGAGCAAATGCACATCAACTGATGTTACCGCCTCCTCCCCCGAGGTATGATAACTCGGACCGGAGAGATGCGGTACATCAAGTGATGAACCAAGGCCAGGATGGAAGAATGAATCCAGGAAATAATGGACGCAATGATTACAGAGACCATCATCAGTCGTATTGCGTATTCACAACGGAACAGCAAGACAAGCAGAGTGTGCAGCGCCGGCATATGGAAGTAAATGCGGTTATGCCGGCAGTACCAAGATATATGCCTTGGTCAGATCAAGAAGTAACTTGGAGCATAAAAGATCACCCCAAGATAATGCCGAGTCCTGGGTCGTATGCACTCGTGTTGGATCCAACATTTGTTGGACCAAGCATTAATGTGAAATTTTCAAAGGTTCTCATTGACAATGGGACCAGTATCAACATCATGTACAAAGATACCATGCATAAACTCGGAATATCGCAGAACATGCTGCAATCCACAAGGACCACTTTCCATGGGATAGTACCAGGGCTTTCGTGTGAACCCATTGGTAAGGTTAGAGTGGATGTGTTATTCGGCACAAGAGATAACTGCAGAGCAGAAAACTTAGAGTTTGAAGTGGTGGATCTAGAGAGTTGTTATCATGCTCTACTCGGACGGCCAGCATTGGCCAAATTCATGGGCAACTGTCATATAAGTTATCTGAAAATGAAGCTACCCGGACCACAAGGAGTGATAACAGTAGTAGGGGATTACAGGAAGTCAATGGAATGTGCTTCAGCCGGGTCAAATTTGGCCGAGTCATTGGTTATAGGAAGAGAAAAAAGAAGGATTCAGGAGGTAGCAGCCCTCGCTCAGTCGGCACAGCTGAATATGCCGGCATTAGCCAACCACATGGAAGTGTCTCCTTTCAGCCGACTAAAGAAACAAAGAAGTTTCAGATAGATGAGCAATTCCCAGAGCGTACTGTTACTATTGGTGCAGGCCTAGATGCTAAATAGGAAAGCGAGCTCACCAACTTCCTCCGTGAGAATCGGGATATCTTTGCATGAGCACTCTCTCAATGTAAGGCCAGGAGCAAGGCCGGTGAAGCAACCTCTCCGCCGCTTCGCCGAGGACAGGAGAAAAATAATAGGGGATGAAATAGCTCGGCTCCTTGCAGCCGGGTTCATCATCGAGGTGCTGTATCCGGATTGGTTGTCAAACCCGGTGCTAGTAGAAAAGAAGAAGGATGACCCGAATGTAGCTATTGTATGGCGAATGTGTATCGATTACACGAACCTGAACAAGGCGTGTCCAAAGATCCTTTTCCCTTACCTAGAATAGACCAAGTCATTGATTCGACCGCTGGTTGTGAACTATTGTCATTTGTAGACGCGTATTCTGGTTTTCACCAGATACCGTTAAATCCGGCCGATCAAATAAAGACTGCGTTTATTACCCCGTACGAGGCTTATTGCTATCGCACAATGCCATTCGGCCTGCGCAACGCAGGAGCAACGTATCAAAGATGCATGCAAAAATGTCAACATGACCAGATAGGAAAAAATGTACAAGTATATGTGGATGATGTGGTTATCAAAACCAAAGAAAGCAAAACACTACTAGATGATATACGGCAGACTTTCGCGAACCCGATGAGGTTCTGAATGAAGCTTAACCCGGAAAAATGCACATTTGGCGTGCCAGCAGGAAAATTACTCGGTTTTCTCGTATCTAGCCGAGGTATAAAGGCCAACCCAACCAAGATAAAGGAGGTAGAAAGGATGGAGTTGCCAAGGTGTCTAAATGACGTACAAAAGTTCACGGGTTGTTTAGCCTCGCTCAGCCGGTTTGTATGTCGGCTGTGAGAGAAGGCATTACCACTCTATCAACTGATGAAGAAATCAGATAAGTTCATTTGGACTCCACAAGAAGATAATGCATTTCATGAATTGAAAAGGATGTTGGTCACAGCGCCCATCTTAGCTTCTCCATTATCAAAAGAGCCTATGTTACTCCACATAGCGGCCACCAACAGAGTAGTGAGTGCTGTAATCGTTGTAGAACGAGTTGAAAATGATAAGTCAGTACAGAGGTCAGTGTATTACCTGAGCGAGGTGTTGTTCGCTTCAAAGAAAAATTACCCACATTATCAGAAGATGGCCTATAGAGTGTACATGTCGGCAAAGAAACTTAAACATTACTTCGAAGAGCACCCCATCAAAGTGATTTGTGAAGCACCCATAGCCGACATATTGAGTAACAAAGATGCAAGTGGCCGGATAGCAAAATGGGCAATTGAATTGTCACCTTATTCTCCGCAATTCGATAGAAGAGATGCAATCAAATCTCAGGTTGTGGCCGACTTCTTCGTAGATTGGGACGAGGTGCAATATGAGCCACCATTGCCAGACCCGAATTATTGGACAATGCACTTTGACGGTTCCAAACTAAGAAATGGTTTGGGGGCAGGAATAGTGTTAACCTCGCCCAAAAGAGATCAGCTGAAATATGTGCTGCAAATACATTTTGCCGCGTCAAACAACGTAGCCGAATATGAAGCACTGGTCCATGGATTGAAGGTGGCAAGAGAGATTGGCATACGCCGAATCTTATGCTATGGAGACTCAGATCTAGTAGTGCAACAAGTCTTAGGCAATTGGGATGCATTGGATGATAATATGGCTTTGTATAGATTTCATGTGCAAAAAATCAGTGGATACTTTGAAGGATGTGAATTTCATCATATACCTCGGGCAAAAAACGATGCCGCAGACACGTTGTCAAAGCTAGGATCAACTAGGCAGTCAATTCCCCCAGGTATCGCCCTAGAGCACCTAAGGAAACCATCGATAACACCATCACCAGAGTCAGAATCGATCTTTATTCCGGCAAAGTCAGGAGAAGATAATGTGCCGATGGAAATTGACCAGCAATATAACCCGGAATTCCCAAAGAGAAAGACAGCTGATGTAAGCATGATTATGGAGAAAGCCGAGGTAGTTATGTCGGCAGAAAACATGGAACTAGACAGTGAGACCACACAGGAGAAAATCACACCTATAGGGTGCAACCCATATTCTCTTTCCTTAGAGACGCGACTTTGCCGAATAATGAGGTATTAGCAAGACAGACACCAAGAAGAGCTAAAGCTTATACGATCATAAATAATGAGCTATACAAAAGAAGCGTCACAAGTGTATTGCAAATATGTGTGAGTTCGGCAGAAGGCCAGGAGATCCTCCTAGATATACATCAAGGAGAATGTGGACATCACGCCTCATCTCGAGCCTTAGTGGCCAAAGCATTCAGGCATGGGTTTTATTGGCCAACGGCGTTGAAAGAAGCTAAAGAGCTGGTTGAGAAATGCAATGGTTGTCAGAGATATGCAACCAAGATACACATGCCATCATCCGAGTTAAAAACGATACCCATTACTTGGCCATTTTCTGTGTGGTGCTTAGATATGGTGGGACCATTTAAACCGGCCCGAGGTGGGATGACCCACATATTGGTCATGGTGGACAAGTTCACAGAATGGATTGAAGTGAAACCAATAAAAAAATGCGATGGGCCCACAGCAGTGAAATTACTCAAAGATATTATCTTAAGATATGGATACCCGCACAGTGTTATTACAGACAACGGCACAAACTTTGCAGAAGGAGCTTTCGCTAGATTTTGCCAAGAAAAGCACATAAGATTAGTTGCCTCTGTTGCTCACCCTGCATCCAATGGGCAAGTGGAAAGGTCTAATGGACTAGTACTGTCCGGAATAAAACCACGACTCGTCGAACCGCTGCAAAGGTCGGCAGGATGTTGGATTGAGGAACTACCAGCAGTACTATGGAGCCTCAGGACCACTCCAAACAGATCAACAGGTTATACACCATTCTTTCTGGTATATGGGGCAGAAGCCGTTCTTCCAGCCGACATAACACATGACTCGCCAAGAGTTACCCAATATACAACTTCAGAAGTAAATGAAGTAGCTCGGCAAGATACTGTTGATCTGCTAGAAGAAGCCAGAGAGCTAGCGCTATCAAGATCATCTATTTATCAGCAGAACTTGCAACGATATCACAGCAAGAAGGTGAATCCAAGAGTGTTCAAAGAAGGAGACTTAGTTCTCCGACTGGTGCAACGCACGGCGGGCATGCACAAGCTGTCGCCTCCATGGGAAGGACCATTCATCGTGAGCAAAGCATTGCACAATGATGCCTATTACCTAATTGATGCTCAATCCACAGGAAAGAACAGGGCAGACAAAGCCGGCGAAGAAACGAAAAGGCCATGGAACGTAGCTTTACTTCGTCCATTTTACTCGTAGCAGTCATCAATGGCACATTGTAAAGTAGTATCTCAGGATGGAGCACCAATTATGTTTTGAACCTCGGCGTCCAGAGCGATGACTCGGAGACTGCCATATGTTATTTCAATTTTATGTTATGTACTAAACCTCGGCACCTTGAGCAGTGGCTCGGGGATTGCACTAGATTGCTTTTAAGATTGGATTATGTATTAAAACCTGGAACCTTGAGCAATGACTCGGGGACTGCCCCAGATTTATTTCTAAGCTTAATTCACATACTAAACCTCGGCACCGTGAGCAGTGACTCGGGGACTGTCTCATATTCTTTCTAGATTTGGGTGGTATATTACACCTCGGCACCGTGAGCAGTGACTCGGGGACTGTCTCATATTCTTTCTAGATTTGGGTGGTATATTACACCTCGGCACCGTGAGCAGTGACTCGGGGACTGTCTCATATTCTTTCTAGATTTGGGTGGTATATTACACCTCGGCACTGTGAGCAGTGACTCGGGGACTGTCTCATATTCTTTCTAGATTTGGGTGGTATATTACACCTCGGCACCGTGAGCAGTGACTCGGGGACTGTCTCATATTCTTTCTAGATTTGGGTGGTATATTACACCTCGACACCTTGAGCAGTGACTCGGCGACCGTCTTATATTATTTTTGAAATTTGGTTTATATACTAGACTTCGGCGCCATAGGCAGTGACTCGGGGACTGTCCTATATTTTTTCGAAGTAGTGATTATCCTTTGATACAAGGGGGGTACCAAACTTCGACACCCAAAGTAAGAACAGCTCAATCTCGTGTGATATTAGAAGTCCACACCCAGATTAATAGTCTAAACCACGGGAGCACAAAGGCAAATATATATCCTAAACTCAAGAAATTGCAGGCCGCCAAAGCAAAGATTCGGACGGACAAGACCACTTAAATAAAGTGATAACAATTACAACCATATATGTCTCAGCGGCACACGGCAAAAGAAATTCATACCGTACAAAAGACGGGCAAATATTCCACGACGTGCATCATACGCCCGGCATACCAGGGGTAAGAAATGACTTAGAGGTTTTTAGATGGAGAGGCAATAACTTGGTCAGGGGATGGGCACTCCAAGGTAGGTGGAACTTCGGCCGAGGTTGCCTCGCCCTCCACAGACCCAGGAGCGACTTCGGAGGAAGCCCGAGGCTGCTGAGGAGCGTCAGTTTGCGCAGTAGAATGCCCAGTACCTTTGGAAGAGGATCGCGCATCGCCGTTACCATCTGAGCTCGAACTGGAATCACCAGAAGTACCCGACTCACCCTCATCTTCTCCTTGTTCAGCTGAGTTGTTATCCGACGCATCCTCAACTACGACCTCATCTTCTGGGTTAGGAAGGAAACTCGGACCTTCGTTCCAGGTATGCACGTCGGCATACTCAACGAGATGGAAGGCACGAGCTTGCCGAAGAGCGACAAAGGCCGGGTCCTCAACCCAACGGGAACCAGTGCGCAAATTCCTCAAAATATCAAGAGAAATATCTTCATACCAAGACATGATAACGGTAAGAGCCATGTCAGCACCAGCTCGTCCGGCCGATTCCCTCCAAAGACTTAGCTGCCTCTCAGATGCAATTAATCTTTCCACCAGCAATTTGACCTCATCAATATCAGGAGTCCCAGAAGTATTCGGACAGAGAACATGGTAGGCTCGGATAGCTGCCTGCACCAAATCCCTGCCCATAATCTTCATCGGACCAACTGCAGCACCGACAGCAACCAGGAAATCTTCCATCGAGTACTCCGAGTCCGCGTCAACAGGAACACCTCGGCGCACACGAGCACTCAGAACCGCTTTAGAGCTCACGGGCTTAGCTTCTGGAAAGTGATCTGCGCAAAACACGACTGCGTCAGTCGGCAGTAGGAAAAAGAAAAAGATAACCCGGCTGTGCTAAGAAGCTTACGATGAATATACCTCAGCATTATCTGAAGGTCTTTGGCCCAGTCAATCTTGCTCTTCTCAAAGCAAGCGATCTCCTTGCTCATTCTCCGTGTCTTTAGTTCGGCAGCCTCGAGGAGCTCTTTATTTTTTTGCAGTTGCAGAGCTAGCCGATTTTTCTCCTGGGAGAACTCCTGGTCGACTTTTTCTAATTCGGACTTCTGAGAGAGCTTAAGGGCCTCCACCTCGGCGCGCAAGCAAGCTATCTCATCATCTTTTTCTTTTAGCTGCGCCGAATGAGTAGCGCTTTGTTCTAAAAAATGCAGCATCACATCAGGCATGGGCGTGCAATCTTGGTGAGATGCTGCAAAGGTTTGTAACTCGGCTTTACCAAAGCCAAAAGAAATAAAAGAAACTTAGAGCACATTTTAAAGGGGGAGTGTATAAAGTAAAAGGGCAACTAACCTTCCAGGGTCTTGACTTTCTTCTCAAGACGGATGTTAAGATTATTGATGTTACCTGTTTACCAACAAAGTGAGCCGACATCTCGCATACAAAACAGTAAGAGTGTCGGAGATGATGAAAAGGATTGTCGACTTACCAGCTTTTTTCACCATAGGAATAACTTTCTCATATTTATCTTCCAATTTTCTGTGCGAAAAAAGCAATCTTTGAAATTCGGCGGTCCGCCGGTCATGTGCAACCTAAGCAATAGAGCAAATGATGAATGAATATTCGAAGCTAAAACAGATCCGAGTCAAGCAAAACTTAACCCGGATCTAGGTGGCTGGATATTCGAAGATAAAACAGATCCGAGTCAAGCAGAACTTAACCCGGATCTAGGCGGCTGAATATTCGAAGCTAAAACAGATCCGACTCAAGCAAAACTTAACCTAGATCTAGGTGGCTGGATATTCGAAGCTAAAACAGATCCGAGTCAAGCAAAACTTAACTCGGACCTAGGTGGCTGGATAATCCAAATTCAGATAGAGACAAATCAAGCAGAATTTAAGGGAGATCTACCTGGATAGAGGTTCGAATTCTAAGACAAAATTCAACTGAGTAGAGAATCATAAAACTTCCAAACAAATAACAAGTTATTCCCTTGCAAGCTTCGGGGACTAGAATATATATAATAGCATCTGGAGAATTAATCAAAACTCCGTAAAAAGCAATTACCTCATTCATCTTGTTACTATCAAGAACGATCTTGGCGGCTTGATGCAGGCGGCTGCTGATGTCGAAAGCTGAAACGGCTGACTGCCTGGATTACCCTCGAACTGATCGGCAGCATTCTAGTTATTGGCGTATTCAACCAGCGAGCCGAGGCTGTTCCCACTCGCCGTGCGAGTTAGGACTTTACCTCGGACGTGCTGCGTAACCACCGCTGCCGCTGGGCTTTTATGAAGAGCGAGCTGGGTACGGGCGGCCGGGGTTACGGAGGCTTTGGCAGAGGCAGTTCCTTTGTGCGGCACATCGGCTATACTTGGCTGAGAAGAGCCGGCAAGACCTTTCTGGGAGGAGGAAGCTTTAGTGACGACGGATTTTCTTGTTTTAGAAGAGGCATCAGTAGGGGCTGATACCTCGGCAATGGGAACGACGTCTTTAGGAGCCGGAGGAGTCAAGGTCGCAGAGGGCGCCGAGATAAGGACGCCCTCGACCAGGGAAGGAGTCACTTTGGAAACCACGGCGGCAGAAAGAGGCTCAGTAGAGACATCAGGGTTCACAGAGAAGGCAGCAGGATCGGAAGAAATATCTGTGGGCCGAGTGGAATCAACATCAACGGGAGGAATCTCGGGTGCATCGTGGCGAGGTGGCGTCCGATTCGGAACTGGAGGAGATGCAGCGCGAGCAGTACTGGGAATCCTGGTATCTTCAGTAGGCGGAGGAGACGGCTGTCGAGTCATACGACTCGTCATGCTAGGACCGCCAGGCTTAACAGAAAGTGGAGCACTGCGAAAATGAAAAAGGTCAAGTTAAAAAGCAGAAAGAGAAAACAAGAAATGCGAGGAAAAGAAACTCACCCTGTGACTCCAGGCATGGTCTTGCGCCTGGGAGGATTCGGAGCGGATTTCTTCATTCGATTCTTCGGGGCCGCCTCTGAGGCACCAGCGGGAGCCCCACGTTTCCCCGAGGTAACAGGGGGCCGGGAAGCAATAGGATCGGCGTCGTGAACCTGACCGGCCGGATTAGCTAGGAAAGTAGAAGCCGGAAATGCATAAGAAATTGGCATTGCGGCAACTACCTCTAGAACTTGGACCTCGTCCGAATCACCTTCCTCCTCGTGGGCCGAGGTCTTGCCACGAGCACGGGCCGGAGCGGGATCCGACTTGGGGACGAACTCTTCCGAGTCCGGCTCCCCACTGTCCGGGGTATTCTGATCCGCAGGCCACGGGAGTGATAAAACCTCGGCGTCCTCATCCTTCTGCTCCGAAAACCTCTGTAAGACGAGAAAGAGGAAGATTAGCAAAGATGGTTACGAAAGCAATTGGAAAGCAAGGCATTAATGATTAAGCTTACTTCAGGAGGGGGATGCTCGCGGGTGAACGGCTTCAATCCCCAAGCCCAATCCTCAGGCATCTCTGTCTTAAAGATAGCTCGGACACGCTTAAAGATGAGATAGTTGTCCAGCTCCATGGTCGAGACTCGGTTGGGGTCAAGAGGACCGCTCATGTAGCAGAGTTTGTGCGTGCGTTTATGGAATGGGCAGATTCGGCTACTGACGAAGGTAGACATCAGATCCTCGCCGCGTAACCCGGCGCAGATCAGTTCCTTAAGCCGAATCTCAATAGCCTCGGCCAAAGCGTGACTCTTCCTCGGATTATAATTCCAGTTCTCCTTGGAAGGTGTGCCAATGGAGAAGGCAGGGAGCCGAATCTTATCCTCCTTTCCCGTGTTCTTGACATAGAAGAAGGACTTGTGCCACTTCTTGCACGACTCTAGCCCCGTGACACGAGGAAATACAGACTTCCTCCGAGGTGTAATGGATGCTGATCCACATTGGGTAAGCAACTTCTCGGAAGGGTGCAGAGACTTGTCTGGGACAACATTAGAACGAATCTGGAAAAACTTCGACCAGACATGCACGGACGGCCACAAGCCGAAGTATCCCTCCGAGGCAGAGATGAAGCCCGAGAGAGAGGCAATGGCATTGGCAGGGAGATGATGCGGCTGAAGGCCGAAGTAATCAAGAAACTCCCTAGCAAAGTCGTTGAGAGGAAGACCAAAGCCGCGTGCGAAATGCGACATGAAAACTACATACTCTCCCTCCATAAGGTCTGGAGAGGATTCGCTGCCGGGTAAGCGACAAGATACCTCGGCGGGAATCCGACGAGTCCGAATAAGCCACTCGATCTCGCGGCGAGTGACAGAGGAACCCTGCCATGAGCCCCGCTCGGGCCCAGATCCAGCATCGTCGTCCTCGACGAGCGCACCGCTGACAGAACTAGACATGAGATCGCCAGAAAAACTTGCGGAGGAAGAGAGAGCGGCGAAGGAAAATCTAGAGCTACAGGGCCCCGTCGTGGTTCCACCCAAAAACGGCGGCGGAGCAGAGAAAGAACTGCCGCGCGGGTAAAGAAGAACATAGATCTCTAGAGGGAAGGCTAGGCAACGGGACCGGAAGAACTCACCGGCGACGGTGGCGGAACGAGCAAGAAGGGGTGAAGGCGACGGAGTAGTACGGCGGGACCTCTGCCGTTGAGAACTCAGACGACCGCACGGCAGCGAAAGCGTGAGCGGAGGCAGAGGCGCAAGGAATAAGAAGGGCACAGGTAAGCAAAGGGGGAAAGTGAATCCCTCAGCGCCGCGCCCCTCTTTATAACCACGTTACCTGCAAGGTAGTGGGATCGTGGGTGTGGCGGTTGACCGTGTAGATCGTGTAGGCGGCACGAACACACGACGATAAGTGGAGCCGCACCAACGACCACACGGTGGAAGAAAGAGCCACGATCCCCGATGGAAACGGCTCGCGAGGCGTCGCAGTGCCGACGCGACGGGCGCAGCAGTAACTGTAGCCTGTCAGTAAAAACGGTAGAGGAACAAAAAACTAGGGAAACAATGATGAGTGCGACACGTAGGATGAAGCGTACGCAAGAAGATACGATGATACCTCGAATGAGAGAAAGGTAACTCGGAAACCATGCAGAGCAAATGCCATGAAACTGATACGACCCGGCCAAAGTTGTCGGCAGGGCCATACCAGCTTCGGGGACTAATGTTGGGGAGATAAACTCGGGTAGGGTAAAGACGGGAAAGGACGAAAGGAAGTTGCCCGTCTAGTTTCCGAGTTATTGTCAAAGTCGGCCGAATCCTGTTGAGGTCGGCCAAGACAGGGAAGGGCAGGACCCTTATGATAGAGGCAAGGCATTACCCGCCCGGGATACTACGTAACTCGGCCGGGTTAGCCCGAGTAATCTCGATGCAGGTGAAGGACAAGCCGAGTTACGCGAGGTAAGGCCGAATGATACGAAGCTTGCGGGAGAAGGAGAAGCCCCAAGTCAAACTCTAGATGCAGGCTAGAAGGAATCTGAGCGGAGCCGAGCACAAGAGACAAAGGCGCAGAGCGTCAGAGGGGCAGAAGGAGGTCACGGAGATGACAGTCCTGAAGCCCGAGGCACGTAGGAGGGGCCCTCTAGAGCCTTGCCATCGTTAGAAGGGCGACAGGGAAAGGAGGCCGCCGAACTACTATTTTGGGAGTGATTATTGTTGTAGAATTACTTGTTCCAAACAATTAGGAGTTGTTTTAGCATACAAAAGCATAGTATTGTGGTATTCTCCTTTGATTTTTTTTGGGTTGACATAGCACATGCTCACACCATGTTATGACTATGAACAAGTCACCATAGCCTCTATGATCATTTAGTCCTTGACTTGTAGTACCACTCTATGCTTTTATTAGTAATGTTTTGTCGCTGTGCATGATTATGGCCATTATTGCTCTCTTAGTTGGTTGCTCCTAGTCTTTTACTAGCCTCCACTTGTATGAGTAAGATCTACGCATGCATCCAACTCCCAAGAAACCAAGTTATTCCAAAGTGTCCACTATATATTCCTATGCATGGTGTGTTGCACCATTCCAAGTATATTCTTGTTTTCAGCTATCTTCCAATTAAAAAGTCTTTTTGTTATGTGAAAACTTAGTGATTAAAGCTCTCACGAACTTGATGGCACACTTTATATTCCTTGCCCCTAATAAACTTGAACCATTGTGTCATCTATGTTGTATATGCTTGCACTTATACGTTGGAATTAGCAGAACCATGCTGTCATGGGGAACGTTTTCAACATTGCACTTGTACTTTGTACACAGTTGATACCATGCTCTTTTGTCTATGGATGTCACCGGTGTGAAATAAAAACGGAGCTTGTAAGTCCATGGGGTTATGTATTTTGTGTTAGAGAAACTCCTTGGACGCTAGCCTACGTCATGCCTAATCATGGTGGGAACTTGTAGCATCACCATAATGAGCAATATATGAAGCATTCTCAATAAAAATCTATGCAAATAGTAAAAAAAAGATCGCTGAGATGCTCATTGTCTGCTTGCCTTGTCATTTTGGTTATGGGATAGCTCATGTACCATGTGCAAGCGGTACCTCGTTGGCGTTTCTCTATGATACACATGTACTTACTATGACAAGAACTTACAGGTGACTAAAGTTGACTAGCATGCGGTGTGGCCCTCATATTCAAGGGAGATGAGATTTCCAACTTATACTTTGTCAAGCATATACTCCATAGTTTGTTCACTTTAACCTTAATCACTTCAAGATTCTTATGATAGGGGCAATGAGGGCTGAAAGCAAACTAGTACCATAATTTTCGGAAGCTCTTTTTGAAACTTGAAGTCCCTGCTTCCCTTTATAAAGGGCCTTTCTTCCACCTTTATATTGAGCCTCCACCTTCTCCCTTTAGGAACCATTAAGAGAGCATAGTTTCCATTCTTAGTTCTATGTGCGTTGACTTGAACCTTATTGATTGATGCATATTGTTGTATTAATTGTTCTTGTGCTATTTGTATCTAGTCACTCTTATGAAGTTTGAAGGTGTCCTATGCATCTATTTGCTACTCCATGAGGGACAAGTTGATTACCACTATGCCATGTTTTCTGTATGAAAAACAAACGTTTTTCAATGCATGTTATTCATGATCTTTGTTTGTTGCCTTTCTTGTTGCATGCATAGTTACTATGTCTTATTGTTAGAACTTCTTCTTCATGCACATGTTTAGAGTTCTTTGATCCCAGATTTCAATGCTTGCAAATGGTTTGATCTTGATTTTGATGGTGCATGTCACCTCAATTTTTTTTCACTTACCTACTCGAGGACGGGAAGGAGTTAAGCTTGGGGATGCTTGATACGTCGTAAATGTATCTATAATTTTTGATGCTCCATGCTTCTTTTATATCATTTTTCTTATGTTTTGTCTACACTTTGAGGTATTTTTATACACTTTCTATAACGAACCTATTAACAAGATGCCATAGTGCCAGTTGCCATTTTTCTTCTGTTTTTGGTTCCAGAAAAGGCAGAAAATCAATATTCTCGGAATTGGACGGGACAAAAGTCAATCTTCCTATTTTTCCCGGAGCAACACGGAACCACAAAGCAGAGGTGGAGGAGGACACTAGGGTGGCCGCACCCCCCTAGGTGCCGACCATCCCTGGTGGCGACCATAGGGGTTATGAGCCCCTGGCTTCCTGTCACATCCCAAAATTTTCCAAATTTTGAAATGTGAAAAATAAACAAACAAAAAGAAACCAATGTTGAAATTTAGAGTGAAAAGAAACTTTTTGCTTCTAAATGGAAACATCAAAACCTTACTTGAACAAAATTTGAATGAAAAGGCAACACACAAATTTTCAAACAAGTCAAATGCATCCCTGCATGGAATGTACCTTGAATTTAAAGCACTTGGAAAAAGTTAAACCAAAACCATAAACCAAATGAAAGAAATCATCTCCAAGATCACTCTAAGACTATGACTTTGTTCCATATTAAAAGGTTAGCAAAAAAGGTAAACAAAAATATAAAACCATGGAAATTGGTTTCACTCCATAAAACTTATGATTTTAATAAAGATAAAAGAAAATATTCCAAAATTAATAAAGCTCCTAACAAAAAAATATCAAATTATGAGCAAATGGAATAAAAGTAATTCAAATAAAATAAAAGAATAAAGGTTATTTAAATAAAATTATGTGGGTTTGGACCATATTCAATTTTATTTAAATAAAGACAAATTGCCTCACTTCATAAATATTAAATCATAAGAAAATATTTGGATTACTCCAAGTTGGACTAAATAACACACTATTAAAAAGTATAAAACCTATTGAAAAGGTTTGGTAAAAATTTGAAATCAAATTGAGGTTTAAATCAATTTTTTTGAATTAAAACAGAAAATAGAAACAAGCAAAGGAAAAAGAATAAGAATAAAAAAATAGAAAAGAACCCAACCCAACTAACCCTACCCAGCATCCCAGCCCAACTTGGCCCAACACGAGCCCACCCGGGCCACTCACCCCTCTCTCCCCGCGAATCACTTTCTCACCCGCGTAACCACACACCCCCTTGCTGACCCCGTGGACCCACCGCCACGTTGGCGTCATCGTCTTCACCCGCGCAGGACCAGTTCTTCCCCCTTTTCCTCTTCCATTTCTGGTCGAAGTTAAATCGCGTTAATTCGCCTAACTGCACGCGTAATCTCCTCCAGCAACCATGCTCTCTTAATCTCCACCTCCCATCTCCATTTCCCCTCAGATGCCGCACCCCGAGAGCCCCCAGGCTGCCCCCATTTTTGGCTTGCACCGCCGTGGTCACCGTCGAGCTCCGACGCCAATTCCGGCGGACGCCGACCACCCCTGCCCCCTAGAACACCCAGGCTTGCTCGCCATCATCACGCACACCTTCCAGCAGCCCCTGTTTGCTCGCGCGTGCCCCAGAGGCTCGGCTCCTTCGTCGCCTGCACGCCACCGACAACTCCCGCAACTCCGTCGAGTGATTCCGGTAACCCTAATGCGCCCCTTTCCCTCTAGCTAATACTACCGCGGTCGCCTTCGTCTTGTAACTCTTCTGGTACTCTCCATTCACCTTCTCATGGCATGTATGCTCGCCCCTAACAACGTCTGAGCACACCCGACAGTAGCAGCAACTCCGGCAAGGGATTGATGACGACCCCGTGCTCCCCTTTGACTGCCACGACTACCTTGAGAACCGCCTCATACTTGCAACCATGGTAACACCCTCCTCCCTCCTCTTGCCTCCTAGAATCGCCGGACCGGCACCTACTGAGGCGCCGCTGCCGTGCAACGCCAGCAGCGCCACCAAACTTTGGCCAGCGTGCTCTGATCCGTTAGATCTGCAATCTAGGGCTAGGATTAGGTCTTTTAATGAAGGGGTATCGATCCATCTGCGCCGTGCGATCCCACTTAAATCTAAAAGCTCACGTTGCTCGATCCACCCGAAATGGTACCAGCCAGTAGAAACAAGACACGTGGCTAGGTCAGTTCAAACAAATTCCAGAAAATGTTTTTAGATGTTTGAATTTCTAAAATCCATAACTTTTGATCTTTTTGTCCAAAAATTACAAATAATATATCAATGGATTCAGAAAAAAAATTGCACCTGTGGCCTTAGTTTATTATTTTGTCTCTAAAAATTTAGAGTTTTGTGCAGAAACATTAATAGGACTATTTTGAGTATAAAAATTGTTCTAAAAATTATTTTTTGAGTGAAACCTTTTGAAAATGGATTTGTTTTGAACCCTCTGACCTTAAACAATAACATTTGGAATTAAAAATATATTTTGTGACAGTAGGAATTATTACTTTGAATAAAAGCATTTCTAGTAAAACAAAAATGATTTAAAAGGCCTATTATCACTTACTTGGTTTCAAATGAATTTCCACATTTTATAAAAGACTAGTAGGTGTTTTGAAATGTTTATAAGCTTGTTATAAAACAGTTATTCAATAAAACAACCTTTTGCATGCTTGCATGCATTTCTTTGTTTTTAGTGTCTTGTGTTGTTATTTGTTTGAGTGCTAGTTTACAATGTGTGCCTTGTTTGATTGAATTGTAGTGAAGTTTGAGGAGTGTGACAATTGCAAGATCAAGGAGAGTACCTAGATTCTCTACTAAAAAGTCAAGTGATACTTTGGTCATCAAAAGTCCTATCTTTCAATATTGCATTAGTAATATTTTTGTAGTATGCATGATAGGACTATTCTGTATATTGCTATGCTATGGTAGATCCTATAGAATATATCTTGTTAGGAATCTTCCTAAGTCAAGAGACAAGTAATGCTAGTAAGCTTAGCATAGCTATTAGAATACAAGGGTGGAATATTCATACTATGATATTATGCAAAGTCTATGACTATGTTTTTGATTAATAAAATATCATGTGAATGAATCACCTGGGTGGAATGGGAAGATTGGTTTGTGTTGAGAGGTTACTCAAGGCCCATTTCTATGGCTTACCCTGGTGTATCTCACTTGTGGATGGTCACCCAGGAACAAAGAGATTTGAGATGTTTTGTGTTGAGAAACTTCTAGTGCAGCCACATGGCATATGGGCTCTGCCTTGACCAACTAGGTTGCAAGAACTCAGCCAGATGGACAGTTGGTGGTAGTGATGATAGGTGGAATGCGTCCATGGTGGTCTGAGGGATTACTTCTGAAAAGTCTCGTCTCGATGCATGTTGAGTCTTGTGGGGAAAGTGCACCACCTCTCGAGAGGATATAAACTAATTACTTAGCCGTGTCCCCGGTAATGGACATTTTGAGCCTCAAAGACATTGGAATGATCAAGAATCTCCTCATCCCAATTTCTCTAAGTTAAAACTTGTTGGGTGAATAAGGGAAGCACCTGGTGTGTAACCAGTGTGCCTTGTGTGATGAAATGTTTTGAAAAGAGAAAAACTATTTTTAAAGGATAGGGAAAGCTTATTTTATGCAAAGGCCAACCAAAACTCCAGTTAGCCATATATTCATGTAGATGATAGATTCTCCATATCAATATGATATCACTTGCCAAAACAATTCAAATGTATTGACCCTTGTGTCTGTAACTTATTATGTTTTAGGTTTGTTTGATGTTAGTGAAGTTTGTTGAGTAGGGATTACGAGTCTACAACCAACATGATTGCCTGTGGCATATGAAGATGAAGGACTCCATGCTATATAGTTATAGTTGCTGCATTGTAATAAGATAACCATATATATGAGCTATGTAAGACATAATGAATTATTTTATTCCTGGTTATAAGTTGTAATATGACCTTTATTTCTTGATATTACATCTTAAACTATGGGTGCTAGCTATTCGGTCCAGGGACTAGCACTGTAAACACAGGGATCTCTACCTTATCAGGTTGGGACCTCTAAAGATGGTATCAGAGCACTATGTTTCCTATAGGATTATAACCCTAGGATTAGACAAAACCCCTTAGAAAAATAGGAGTTGTATTTGTTCAAACTTATTTACAAACAATCTTGTAAACTCTTTCCTCAACATTTAGTTTTGATTCTACATTTCTCCCTTTTTCAACTTGATGGACAAAGACTTCAATATCACCAATGACTTCAACTTAAATATCTCAAAGGACTTCAACTTCAGTTTCACCAAGGACTTCAACTTGAACCTCACTAAGGACTACAATTGAGACAAGAATAATACTCAAGACTTGGAAACTAAGGAAACTCAACTCATGAGGAAACATTATAGACCTCACCTTTGAACTTTCTGACCAAGATGCAAGAATTTCTTCCAAGGATACGATGATCTTGTTCATGATGTAACAACTAAAAAGGATGGAATGATCTCAAGTGAACCCCATAGTTGGACCACCATACTAGTGTTTTTTTAAATATACTTGCTGATCATATATTGATCACACCAACTTATGTGGTGTAGCAAAAATATTTTGTTGCCTAAAATATGATTGAATCTTGTTGTTTGAGTGGATTGCATGATTGTGATTGCTTGCGCATTGCTTTGTGTGATTTGTTGTGTGTGAGTAGAGTTATTCTCTAAAGATCTTTTGCCTATTCTAATCCCAATCCAACCCAAGCAGATGACTTCTCCAAGAGACCACAACTCCAACATCAAGGATGGTGACAACAACAACCTAGAGATGCACATGACATAACAACTGCTAGCAACCCAAGCCCAGTTGAATCAAGTGACAAGATAGTTTTTAACCAGCAACATTGAGTTAGACCCAGCCATGCTAAAGTTCTTGGAATCCCAATCCCAATTGTTGCAA
Source organism: Avena sativa (assembly GCA_916181665.1). Classification (NCBI taxonomy): domain Eukaryota; kingdom Viridiplantae; phylum Streptophyta; class Magnoliopsida; order Poales; family Poaceae; genus Avena; species Avena sativa. Next base: position 106,567,188 of record OV702283.1, read on the forward strand.
AGGATGACCAATCAGATGATCAACATGAGAAGCAACCTTTCCCAAAGAGATTGTGACAAAAATCTTATCAAGGATGATATTATAGAAGGAACTCAAGCCTGCAAAATCTGTGGACACATAGGACACACTTATAAAGAGCATATGGACCAATGCCCTAATTGTGAAGAGAAACATCCAGCTAGACAATGCCCCACATCTCAAGTTTCTTGTTTCCTATGTGAAGCAAATGATCATGTCCCTGACCAATGCCACATCTATCCTATAGTTCAACAGATGCAACATCAAGCTAAAGATGGAATATATCAAGTATTTGGAAACATCCATAAAGGTACAACTTCCACCAAGGATGAGGAAGACAACGTCAAATACTAGTATGCACCTCCATACATTCTAACCCACTATGGTGGACAAAATAGGAAACGTGGATGTTATCCTAGGAACCGTTCTAAGAACTAAGGAAGTTTTCCCACATTTGTGGTGAAATATGAAGAACATGAACTAAAAGACCTCCTAGCTTTGGAGAGACCCAAAAAGAAAAAGAGCCAAGGAAACAAACAAGAAGTAGATATACCAAAGATAAAGAGAGATATTAGCCAAGTGATGTGCCACCAATGCAAAGAGCTAGGCCATTATGCATCACATTGTCCAGAAAAGGAGAAAGACAAGAGAAGCAAACTTATGAGGGACATCAACCTTGTCACATGTTTCAAATGTGGTAACAAAGGACACTATGCAAACAACTGTCTAGAGAAGTTACATGAAGACACCAAGTAAGCAAAAATTCAATCTAGTTAAAATCCTTTTAAGGGTGGTAGTACCCTAGTTGTCTTGAAGCCAACTTGTTGTCTCTAGCCTTCCCGAATCTCGGGACGAGATTCCTTTTAAGGGTGGTAGCCTGTCCCATCCCAAAATTTTCCAAATTTTGAAATGTGAAAAATAAACAAACAAAAAGAAACCAATGTTGAAATTTAGAGTGAAAAGAAACTTTTTGCTTCTAAATGGAAACATCAAAACCTTACTTAAACACTACAAGAAATGTGGTAATTTTTTACATGGGCCAAGTCCAATAATTCTAGCCTTTTTATTTTACAAATTTAGCACTTACCGTGCAGTTATTAGTAGGACAAGCTCATAAATTTGGCCCATATATTTTCTGGCCATGGCATTTTTCGGCCCAACATTTTTGTCCATCTTTATTTTTTTAAAGCTGGTCCCACTTGTCAGATGGCCCCCACTGGTCAGTCTTATTCCAAGCCCACTGGTCAAATTTCAATTTAATATATCTTCACAATAAACGGCCAACATTACATTCAGAAAACAGGACACATTGTAATTCATATAAAAGATCTAAAATATACGTCACACTACGGCACACAGTCTCTTTGCCGTGTGGGAAAAGACATGGCAAAGGCCCCGCGGAACACGGCAAAGCCTTTGCCGTGTGTATGCACACGACAAAAGCCACACGGCAACGATAGCCATGACACGGCAGAGCCTTTGTCTTGTGTTTACTACATCGACACGGCAAAGTAAAGTACTTGACGGTTCTGTCCGTCTGACGGAGCCGACACATCTTTGCCGTGTTCATCCTTTGTCGTGTGTTATGACTCTTTACCGTGTATTCGTTCTTTGTCGTGTGCCTAACCTTTGCCGTGTCCTCTCTATTTGCCGTGTGCCTAACCTTTGCCATGTTGATCATCGTTGTCGTGTGCATACTTGTTGCCGTGTGTGTGCTCTTTGCCGTGTGCCCGTGTGGGGGACACACGGCAAAGTTCACTCCTTTGCCGTGTGTCTGTTGTGCACGGCACACGGCAAAGGCCTTGTGAGATTGCCCAGCGGCGCACAAGTGGCTCACACGTGGCTCCAGTCATTTTTCAAATTTTTTCTGTTTCCAGTCATTTCCTGCAATTCAAAACATAATGTATATATATGATCTACAGATCATCAACAACAATAATATACTCATGAACACCAATAATATACTCATAAACAACAAAAATATAATCATCACCAACACCAAATGCATTACCAACACTAGCAAACATCATCACCACGAAAGCAAGACATTTCACAAATATTACAAGTGTCAAATGCTAGTGTTTATTCTTGCCACAAGTGTCAAATACTGCCAAGTGCATAACCAACGACCTAAACTAGACAAATATTACAAGATCATCAACTCCGAGTGCTCTACAAGCTCATGCTCCATTGTGAGATCCTACAAGTTCAAGACAAGTACATAAATATCACAAGTAAAATCATCAATATGTACAAGTTTCTAGGCAAGTTGATGGAAATGGCAATAACATGGGATTTTGACGAGTCTCATGGCAAATTACATCAATATGACAAGTAAAATCACGAATATCTACAAGTCCCATGGCAAGGCTAGAATTTCTACAAGTGTCATGGCAAGGCTAAAATTTCTACAAGTGTCATAGCATGGCTAAAATTTTGACAATGGCATAGAATTATCTACAAGTGTCATGGAATTTCTAAATTTGCTATAAGTATCATGGCAAGGCTAAATTTCCTACAAGTGTCATGGAATTGCTAAATTTTCTATAAGTATCATGCCAAGGCTAAAATTTCTACAAGTGTCATAGGATGGCTAAAATTTCTACAAATGCGATGGCATGGCTAAATTTGACAAGTATAAGAAAAAAAACCTGGAGGACTCTGATTCAGCCTCCGGACGACCGACGGATTGTTGACGGTGAAAGACGGCGGCGCCTGGTTGTTCGATCCACCTGCTGACCCACCAGGCGGCGGCATCGCATTGTCCATCTATAGCATTGGAAATTGTGAGCATTAGACAATAAGGCAAGATTGAAAATTGCGACCATTGGACAATAAGACACTTGATCACTTACCCACGAGAAGGCAAAAGGAGGAGTGGGAAGATTCCCTAGTTGAGAATTGATGAGCATTTGTTGTGTCATCCACCGCATCATCTGCCCCTATTGCTCCTTCAATCCCTGCTGATGGGCCATCTGATGCTCCAGCTGCTCCTATCGCTGCTCGGCCGCCTCTCTGCGTGCCCTATCAGCGGCCATCTCCTCCTACGTCGTGTCGCCACTATTAGATGAACATTGCAACACAAAACATGTAGTAAAACATAGATGACCGAGGAAGAACATACCCGTAACTGCTCGAGAGCTACAACCGAAGGCCGTGGGCGGGTCTCTATAGCAGGCTGGTCGCTCGTCCTACCACGCCGGACCTGGCGCATAGATGGAACGGTCTTAGGGTCGACAGACCCATGACCGATCCATAGGTGACCATTCTTCTGGCCTTCTCCCGCCAGCACGGCGACCTCGGGGTCGAAGGGGGCGGTCTCAGGGTTAGAATCTTCTCCATGCACCTCCTTGTACTTCTTAGTGTATTTCTCACCCCGGAGCCTGGCTCCCTCGTTCATCCATAGGCTCCCGTTCCTAGGCTCGTCCAATGTGCGTGTCTTCTTCCAAACGGCAAACACGGATGGATCTTGACCTGTCCTTATTTTCTGCACAAAAGAGCACGGAGTTAATTGAAGGGGGACTCCAAAGGGCGAAGTAAAGAATAACATTACAAGCAAGAACAAATAAAGCATTTTCTCACCTCTTTTTGCCTAAGAAGGGGGAGGGGGATGCTTCCTTGGCGGTGTGATCCACCCCATCTCCTCTCTCCGCTTCTTTGCATCACCGTGTTTCTGGAGGTAATTGGGGTGTGTCCACCACGCTACCATTGCCGTGAAGCACCGCTCGTCATTACCCACAAACTGAGGAGGGTTCTACATCCACAAGACACACGTATTAGTACAATATAAAATAGAATAAGGTCAATAAATCAATAAAACAAAAATGCAACTACCTGCAGGTACTGCCACGGCTTGAAGAGCATCTCCCGGGCTTGGCTCTTGTTCACCCAAATCTTGCGATCGCCGAACCAGTTGCGGACGCAGTTCACGCGTGCCTCGTAGTGCATGTCTTGCACCTTCCTCTTGGCAAGCTCGTGAACAATCATCAAACACTCCCTTTTGCGTGCCCTGTCCATGTCTAAGAACTTCTACAAGTATGCACATAGGGAAAAAAAGGGGGGGTCAAAGCCACGAGTTCAAGTATATTTCATCCTCAAGGCGATTGAATTATGACAAGCAAAACAAACTTACCTAGAACAAAACCTGAACCTTCTCCGTGATGGTGGTGTACTTTTTTGGGGATCTTCGGCATAGTGGTAATGCTTCCAAGTCCAAGCCACATCCTTTGAACCATTTGGGAGAGTGACAATCCCAGGAAAATACTTTCTAACCAAGGCTCCAAGGATGCTTGAGTAGACACGATATGGCTTGATCCCATCCTCATATAGAAAGGCACTGCAAAATGAAAAGACAAGGTTAGTATGTGATAAAAATTACAATGTATGGTTTAGGGTCAAATCATGTACCTCGACCCAGCGGGCACGAGTACCTTGTCCGCAAAGGGATAAGGTAGGTCGGGGAGTCTTGATACCCCACGCCGATATGGAGCCTTCTCCCGCGGCATTTGAATACAATGGGATTTAGCCCTATGCCAAAACCGTAATTCAGCTCATATATACCCTCAACTCTTCCATAGTACTGGAGGCCATCTGAGCCTTCACAAAATACCCTGATATTTGTTGTCTTTCGGTTGGGCCAGCTAGTTGTGTATTCATGGGTATGGAAGCGATACCCATTCACGTCATAAGCATTGAACGTGTCGACTAAATGGTTAAAGCCCCTGGAAATATTTCTTAGCTCGGGTTGCATCTCTTTGTCAGTTCTTGGCTACAAGTTAGAACGAGAAGTTTAGCATAAGAAGTTTATCACAAGAAGTGTAGCACAGCAAGTTGGCTCGAATAGTACCAAACCACAGAACCAGCTGACGAAACCGAAACCACCACCCTTATTGAAAAGATCCTGCTCCTCTTGAGGGTTAGGCTCCCTATTTGGATTCTTCCAATGTGCACTCTTTAATCGTCTATAATAATTTAAAGGAGAGTTAGGCACGGACATAGCAGTGAATGTTTGCGTAAAACTAAATGGTGAGCACTTACTCGATGTGCGGCTTCACTTCTTCCATGGTGTTCAAGACATACGAGTGGATCAACTCCCTTTCAAGTTTTTTCATTGCGAACCTCTTTGTGCCACTTGATTTGCCACCTAGCCCAACGAAGATGCTAAGATTGGGTACATCTTCAGGGTTGGCGGCATTGTAATGAAACACTGGGTTGTTCTTTGTGGGAATGTTGGCATCATAGTGCTTTGTGGTGAAGTTTGCAACCTCCTCGTTAAGGACTGCCTCGGCTATGGATGCCTCGATCTTGCATTTATTGCCTGTTTTCTTACGAAGCTTCTTTGTTTCTCTCTCGGGCGGAAACTGCCAATGGGCCCACATAGGTCCCCCCTTTAAAGCCTCGTCCGCAAGATGCACGATCATATGTTGCATCGGATTGGAGAACCCTGGCGGAAGGAGCATCTCTAGATCGCAAAGCAGAAAGGAGCCTTTGGCTTAGACCACCTTTTTCTGCCTTTGGCTCCGGGTGGCTGCATGTTCAACTTTGGCCTATCGCACAATGCTTCTTGATCAATTCGATCCTTGATGTTATCTTTCGTCTTCTCGGTTTGCATTATGGTGCTCCAAAGGGCCTCGCCGATATTCTTTTCGGCGTGCATTACATCAATGTTATGTGGGAGCTCAAGATCTTCAAAATAAGGGAGCTTCCATAAGCAGGGAATGTGGGTCCACTGATGCGTATCCCCGTATCCCAAGAAACCATTCCCATCGGAGTTTGGCTGGAGAGCTTCTAACTCAGCCTTGATTTCCTTTCCGGTCTTTAGACGTGGCTTTGGATCATGGACAACATGGCCTTTCTTGAACCTCTTTCTGTCACTCCCTGTATGGATGATTCGGCTCAAGACACTGTCGATGTTGATCAAAGCAGGAATACTTGCCTCCCTTCGACAGCCAGAAGAAAGTCAGAGCTTGCATGCACACTGGGCAAGGCCACTTGCCATGTGTACACCAGCCGCAGAACAACGCACGTGCTGGTAGGTCATGCAGAGAGGTATGGTACCATACATACATATCGAAGTGCTCGTTGTTTGAAGCGTCAAATGTTCGGATCCCCCGACCTTCCCAGCCACGAAGCAAGTCATCCACCAGCGGTTCTAGATACACATTCATGTTCTTACCCGGGTATTTCGGCCCTGGGATTATCATCGAGACAAACATGTTCTCTGATCTCATGCAGACGCCAGGGGGGAGGTTCAGGGGAATAACAAACACTGGCCAACAACTGTATACTAAAGCCGACATGCCATATGGATTGAACCCATCGGTTGATATGGCAACTGCTACGCTCTCTTGTCACCGACTTTCTCAGGATATTTCTTGACAAAGTTCTTCCATGCACTACCATCCGACGGATGTATCATCTTGTCGAGGTATCTGTTCCCTTCTACTGCCCACTGCATATGTGGGGCAGTATCCTCAGTCATGAAGAGTCGCTGGAGCCTCGGTATGATTGGATGATACCGAAGGATGTTTTGGGTAACCCCAGTCTGCCTCTTCTGACCATGACCATTGGGATCGACCTCAAAGTACCTAGAGGATTTGCAGCGGATACAATAATTTGTCTTAGCATGCTCCTTTGTGAATAGCATGCATCCCTTCGGACAACCGTGTATCGGCTCATATGACATCTTAAGGTCACGGAGGAGTTTGGTCAAATAGTAGAAGTTCTCCGGCAAGAGGTGCCCTTTCGGCAGAATGCTGCCAACGACGGAAAGCATATAATCAAAGTCCTCTCTGGTCAAGTTCCTGTGGCTGTTGAAGGCCAAAAAGCAAGCTATGGCATCCAGTTGGGTAACATATGTATGTGCATGAAGGGGTCTCTATGAGGCAAACAAAGTCTCGTAGTACTTTGCAGTGTTTTCCTCCGGCTCCTCACTTGTCTCCGCCTCCTGAGGTGTCTCTGACTCTACATGAGGTCTTTCAGGCGCATTAGCATTCACAAAGTTGTCTATGCACCTATCAAAACCAGCATCAAATTCTCCCCTTGGCCGACTCTGCTGCTGACTCTGCCGTGATTCCCTCCTAGCACGTTTCGCTAACTTTTCACCATGGAATGCCCAAGTCTTGTAGGATGGTGTGAACCCGTAATTGAGTAGGTGAGTACTCACATCATCCTTATAATGTGTATTCAGGTTCTTGCATCTTGCACAGGGGAAAATCCTTCTGGGTCTGCTGGGGACGGCAAATGCCCGGTTCACAAAGTCCTCGGCCTTTTCTTGCCATTTTGAGGTAAAATCCCACTTACTGACATAGCCATCATACATCCAGTCACGATTCTCCATCATCTAATCAGTACCAAAAACGACATATATAATGATTTTAATTAATCATGTCATATAAATAAATCCGGTATTAGTTTGGTTAATTTTAGGAAACATATATATTTTATGCCATACATATATCCACCTATCTCTAATAGGTAAAGAGGGTCCTATCAACCGTCGGATCCGTAGATTGAGTATGTTCTCCCTGCTCTACCCCGATCCGAGACAGAATTTCGGCAGCACCTCCCCACTGCTCTCCCGATACACGTCTCGGCAAAAAGCCAAGAGGGATGTGCATCCGGAGAACAACGGGGAGACGCTTCCGAAATCCTATCTCCGACCAGAGTAGAACAAGGAAAACATACCCAACTACGCATCCGTCGGTTGTCCCGATAAATGCCGTAAGAGTTACGCTTCATAATATGCGAGACCACTAATGCATATTTATCCGCGTAACCCTTATGGCCGGGAAGAGACGCCTAGGTAACGCGACAGACTTGGTGATCTACACACGAAAATAACCCTAGGTACTTGCAAGATAGGAGAATAGATTTTTACCATTGAAGCGTGATCGAGAGGTGAAGAAGATCAGCGACCCTCCCGCAAAATGACCTACGCCGTCGATAACCCCACCCTCAGACTCGACACATATCCTGTATATACACAACTAATATATCTACAACTAACATATCTACAACACTAGAACTAACATATCTACAACTAATGTACTAACCTAGCTAATGTAGTATCCTAATATCTACAACTAATATATCTACAACACTAGAACTACTACTAAATCTAAACATAATAGTAATATAGGGAAAAAATAAAAAGGAAGAAAAAAACTTACCTTGTTTCCACTGCCGGCTCGGTGTAGATGGGGGCGACGAGGTGGAGGAGGGGAGCGGTCGCGCCGCTCGGTAGAGGAGGGGAGCGGCTGGCCGGAGCTCCTCCTGAGCCGGCCGGAGCTCCTCCCGAGCACCACCTCGGGCGTGTGGGGTGGGGCGAGGCGGGGGAGGACGGAGGAAGGGAGGAGGGGTGGCGATGTGGGGCTGGGTGGGGCGGAGCAGGGCGGGGGAGGGCCGGCGACGGCTGGGTGGGGCGGGGGAGGGGCCGGTGGTGGTGGCAGGGGCGGGGAAGGGTCGGCGGCGGCGAAAAGGGGCAGGGCAGGGAGCTGGGGGTCGAGGCGCGTGGGGTAGGGCGAGTGGATAGGGCTCGCGTGGGCCCGCGCGGGAGAATATCTAAGCCCTCCTTTGTCGTGTGCCGCACAAAAACACACGGCAAAGGACCTCTTTGATGTGTGTCTGACGGCGAGAGACACACGGCAAAGGACCTTTGCCATGTGTATGACGGCGAGAGGCAGACGGCAAAGGAGCTCTTTGCCGTGAGTTTTCTCCTTTGCCGTGTGCCTTTAGGTATTTTCTACTTTTCTTTTTATTTTTTCTTTCAATTGTTTTTATTTAAAGTTTTTAGTTAAATTTTTGTTGGCTATTTGTTAGTATTCAGACCATGGAAACACTAACTTTGCAATAGACCATAAGGTTATAGAGGATGCTGAACTTCATTTCCATTAGGTAGACAATCCGAGGCCCGCAGATCATCAGGGTTTCGCCGGAGGAAGACCACGAGAACGTCGGAATCATCTGAAAACTTGCATGTGTCCCTAGCATATGTGTGTGAGTGTGGTGTAAGTTTGGTATATGTGCTTGCATCTGTCCCCCTCGCATGCATGCGCTCTAACCTAGAAGCGAAGGTTCTGGACCTGTATAAGGGGGAATCTCCCCGTTCCGGTGAAACCGGGTAGTATAGTGCCCCAACTTGTGAACCAACATGGTTTCACATCATCCCATGACATAATCAAACACAAAACAAGAGAGATCTACGCCGGGCTACCCCCATCAAAAGAATGTCTATGGGGGTAGACGATCCGAGGCCCGTAGATCATCAGGGTTTCACCGGAGGAAGACCACGAGAACGTCGAAATCATCTGAAAACTTGCATGTGTCCCTAGCATGTGTGTGTGAGTGTGGTGTAAGGTTGGTATATATGCTTGCATGTGTCCCCCTCGCATGCATGCGCTCTAACCTAGAAGCAAAGGTTCTGGACCTGTATAAGGGGGAATCTCCCCGTTCCGGTGAAACCGGGTAGTATAGTGCCCCAACTTGTGAACCAACATGGTTTCACATCATCCCATGACATAATAAAACACAAAACAAGAGAGAGATACGCCGGGCTACCCCCATCAGAAGAATGTCTAGGGGGTAGATGATCCGAGGCCCGTAGATCATCAGGGTTTCGCCAGGGGAAGACCACGAGAACATCGGAATCATCTGAAAACTTGCATGTGTCCCTAGCATATGTGTGTGAGTGTGGTGCAAGGTTGGTATATGTGCTTGCATGTGTCCCCCTCGCATGCATGCGCTCTAACCTAGAAGCGAAGGTTCTGGACCTGTATAAGGGGGAATCTCCCTGTTCCGGTGAGACCGGGTAGTATAGTGCACCAACTTGTGAACCAACATGGTTTCACATCATCCCATGACATAATAAAACACAAAACAAGAGAGAGCTACGCCGGGCTACCCCCATCAAAAGAATGTCTATGGGGGTAGACGATCCGAGGCCCGTAGATCATCATGGTTTCGCCAGAGGAAGACCACGAGAACGTCGGAATCATCTGAAAACTTGCACGTGTCCCTGACATATGTGTGTGAGTGTGGTGTAAGGTTGGTATATATGCTTGCATGTGTCCCCCTCGCATGCATGCGCTCTAACCTAGAGCGAAGGTTCTGGACCTGTATAAGGGGGAATCTCCCCGTTCCGGTGAAACCGGGTAGTATAGTGCCCCAACTTGTGAACCAACATGGTTTCACATCATCCCATGACATAATAAAACACAAAACAAGAGAGAGCTACGCCGGGCTACCCCCATCAGAAGAATGTCTAGGGGTAGATGATCCGAGGCCCGTAGATCATCAGGGTTTCGCCGGAGGAAGACCACGAGAACGTCGGAATCATCCGAAAACTTGCATGAGTCCCTAGCATATGTGTGTGAGTGTGGTGCAAGGTTGGTATATGTGCTTGCATGTGTCCCCCCTCGCATGCATGCGCTCTAACCTAGAAGCGAAGGTTCTCGACCTGTATAAGGGGGAATCTCCCCGTTACGGTGAAACCGGAACGTATAGTACCCCAACTTGTGAACCAACATGGTTTCACATCATCCCATGACATAATCAAACACAAAACAAGAGAGAGCTACGCCGGGCTACCCCCATCAGAAGAATGTCTAGGGGTGTAGATGATCCGAGGCCCGCAGATCAGGGTTTCGCCGGAGGAAGACCACGAGAACGTCGTAATTATCTGAAAACTTGCATGTGTCCCTAGCATATGTGTGTGGGTGTGGTGCAAGGTTGGTATGTGTGCTTGCATGTGTCCCCCTTCGCATGCATGCGCTCTAACCTAGAAGCGAAGGTTCTCGACCTGTATAAGGGGGAATCTCCCCATTACGGTGAAACCGGACCGTACAGTGCCCCAACTTGTGAACCAACATGGTTTCACATCATCCCATGACGTAATCAAACACAAAACAAGAGAGAGATACGCCGGGCTACCCCCATCAGAAGAATATCTAGGGGGGTAGACGATCCAAGGTCCGCAGATCAGGGTTTCGCCGGAGGAAGACCACGAGAACGTCGGAATTAGATGAAAACTTGCATGTGTCCCTAGCATATGTGTGTGAGTGTGGTGCAAGGTTGGTAGCTCCCATGTGTAAGTCCCAAGTGTTACCTCCTTTGTAGACATGCATTAATACTTAGTAAAATCCTGGATATATACGTGGATACTCCCGCCACTGGTTCTGTCAACCCTCTTGAGGAGCGGACGATAGTTTCTCTTGTAGATATAGCATGTACCAGCTCTTCATAAGGATTGAGACCATGGAAATATGAACTTTGCACTAGACCATAAGATTCTGGAGGATGCTGAACTTCATTTCCATTAGGTGGGTGCCTAGTCACAAACTTTGAGAAATAATCCTCAACCAATCGTCAAGGGTAGAATTTCCCCTCACGGTAGAGCTGACCAACAAAACCAAGCAAGCTGTTGGACTACTTTTGAATCTTTCAAGGTCACTCTTTGGGTCAATCAAAAGACCAAGATGAGAGGATTTCACGACAAAGTCTGAAATTTGTTGTTTGACATCCTTTATAGATTGTTCTCAATTTTGAGTACCTCAAGAACATGCATGCATGTGCCATAGAACATGCATGAAAAGTGTGGTGCTAGGTTGGAACATAAAAAATAGCTACTAGTCTCCGGGTGCTTGCATGTGTCCCCCCTCGCAGGCATGCGCTCTAACCTAGAAGCGAAGGTTCTGGACCTGTATAAGGGGGAATCTCCCCGTTCCGGTGAAACCGGGTAGTATAGTTCCCCAACTTGTGAACCAACATGGTTTCACATCATCCCATGACATAATCAAAGACAAAACAAGAGAGAGCTATGTCGGGCTACCCCCATCATAAGAATGTCTAGGGGGTAGACGATCCGAGGCCCGTAGATCAGGGTTTCGCCGGAGGAAGACCACGAGAACGTCGGAATCAGATGAAAACTTGAATGTGTCCCTAGCATATGTGTGTGAGTGTGGTGCAAGGTTGGTATATGTGCTTGCATGTGTCAACCCTCGCATGCATGCGCTCTAACCTAGAAGCGAAGGTTCTCGACCTATATAAAGGGGAATCTCCCCGTTACGGTGAAACCGGGCCGTATAGTGCCCCAACTTGTGAACCAACATGGTTTCACATCATCCCATGACATAATCAAACACAAAACAAGAGAGAGCTACGCCGAGCTACCCCCATCAGAAGAATGTCTAGGGGGTAGATGATCCGAGGCCCACAGATCAGGGTTTTGCCGGAGGAAGACCACGAGAACGTCGGAATCAGATGAAAACTTGCATGTGTCTCTAGCATATGTGTGTGAGTGTGGTGCAAGGTTGGTATATGTGCTTGCATGTGTCCCCCCTCGCATGCATGCGCTCTAACCTAGAAGCGAAGGTTCTCGACCTGTATAAGGGGGAATCTCCCCGTTACGGTGAAACCGGACCGTATAGTGCCCCAACTTGTGAACCAACATGGTTTCACATCATCCCATGACAAAATCAAACACAAAACAAGAGAGAGCTACGCCGGGCTACCCCATCAGAAGAATGTCTAGGGGGTAGACGATCTGAGGCCCGAGATCAGGGTTTCGCCGGAGGAAGACCACGAGAACGTCGGAATCATCTGAAAACTTGCATGTGTCCCTAGCATATGTGTGTGAGTGTGGTGCAAGGTTGGTATATGTGCTTGCGTGTGTCCCCCCTCGCATGCATGCGCTCTAACCTAGAAGCGAAGGTTCTGGACATGTATAAGGGGGAATCTCCCCGTTCCGGTGAAACCGGGTAGTATAGTGCCCCAACTTGTGAACCAACATGGTTTCACATCATCCCATGACATAATCAAACACAAAACAAGAGAGAGATACGCCGGGCTACCCCCATCAGAAGAATATCTAGGGGGTAGACGATCCAAGGTGCGCAGATCAGGGTTTCGCCGGAGGAAGACCACGAGAACGTCGGAATTAGATGAAAACTTGCATGTGTCCCTAGCATATGTGTGTGAGTGTGGTGCAAGGTTGGTAGCTCCCATGTGTAAGTCCCAAGTGTTACCTCCTTTGTAGACATGCATTAATACTTAGTAAAATCCTGGATATATACGTGGATACTCCCGCCACTGGTTCTGTCAACCCTCTTGAGGAGCGGACGATAGTTTCTCTTGTAGATATAGCATGTACCAGCTCTTCATAAGGATTGAGACCATGGAAATATGAACTTTGCACTAGACCATAAGCTTCTGGAGGATGCTGAACTTCATTTCCATTAGGTGGGTGCCTAGTCACAAACTTTGAGAAATAATCCTCAACCAATCGTCAAGGGTAGAATTTCCCCTCACGGTAGAGCTGACCAACAAAACCAAGCAAGCTGTTGGAATACTTTTGAATCTTTCAAGGTCACTCTTTGGGTCAATCAAAAGACCAAGATGAGAGGATTTCACGACAAAGTCTGAAATTTGTTGTTTGACATCCTTTATAGATTGTTCTCAATTTTGAGTACCTCAAGGACATGCATGCATGTGCCCTAGAACATGCATGAAAAGTGTGGTGCTAGGTTGGAACATAAAAAATAGCTACTAGTCTCCGGGTGCTTGCATGTGTCCCCCCTCGCAGGCATGCGCTCTAACCTAGAAGCGAAGGTTCTGTACGTGTATAAGGGGGAATCTCCCCGTTCCGGTGAAACCGGGTAGTATAGTTCCCCAACTTGTGAACCAACATGGTTTCACATCATCCCATGACATAATCAAAGACAAAACAAGAGAGAGCTATGTCGGGCTACCCCCATCAGAAGAATGTCTAGGGGGTAGACGATCCGAGGCCCGTAGATCAGGGTTTCGCAGGAGGAAGACCACGAGAACGTCGGAATCAGATGAAAACTTGCATGTGTCCCTAGCATATGTGTGTGAGTGTGGTGCAAGGTTGGTATATATGCTTGCATGTGTCAACCCTCGCATGCATGCGCTCTAACCTAGAAGCGAAGGTTCTCGACCTATATAAAGGGGAATCTCCCCGTTACGGTGAAACCGGGCCGTATAGTGCCCCAAATTGTGAACCAACATGGTTTCACATCATCCCATGACATAATCAAACACAAAACAAGAGAGAGCTACGCCGAGCTACCCCCATCAGAAGAATGTCTAGGGGTAGATGATCCGAGGCCCACAGATCAGGGTTTCGCCGGAGGAAGACCACGAGAACGTCGGAATCAGATGAAAACTTGCATGTGTCTCTAGCATATGTGTGTGAGTGTGGTGCAAGGTTGGTATATGTGCTTGCATGTGTCCCCCCTCGCATGCATGCGCTCTAACCTAGAAGCGAAGGTTCTCGACCTGTATAAGGGGGAATCTCCCCGTTACGGTGAAACCGGACCGTATAGTGCCCCAACTTGTGAACCAACATGGTTTCACATCATCCCATGACAAAATCAAACACAAAACAAGAGAGAGCTACGCCGGGCTACCCCCATCAGAAGAATGTCTAGGGGGTAGACGATCTGAGGCCCGAGATCAGGGTTTCGCCGGAGGAAGACCACGAGAACGTTGGAATCATCTGAAAACTTGCATGTGTCCCTAGCATATGTGTGTGAGTGTGGTGCAAGGTTGGTATATGTGCTTGCGTGTGTCCCCCCTCGCATGCATGCGCTCTAACCTAGAAGCGAAGGTTCTGGACATGTATAAGGGGGAATCTCCCCGTTCCGGTGAAACCGGGTAGTATAGTGCCCCAACTTGTGAACCAACATGGTTTCACATCATCCCATGACATAATAAAACACAAAACAAGAGAGAGCTACGCCGGGCTACCCCCATCAGAAGAATGTCTAGGGGGGTAGACGATCTGAGGCCCGTAGATCAGGGTTTCGCCGGAGGAAGACCACGAGAACGTCGGAATCATCTAAAAACTTGCATGTGTCCCTAGCATATGTGTGTGAGTGTGGTGCAAGGTTGGTATATGTGCTTGCATGTGTCCCCCCTCGCATGCATGCGCTCAAACCTAGAAGCGAAGGTTCTGGACCTGTATAAGGGGGAATCTCCCCGTTCCGGTGAAACCGGACCGTATAGTGCCCCAACTTGTAAACCAACATGGTTTCACATCATCCCATGACATAATAAAACACAAAACAAGAGAGAGCTACGCCGGGCTACCCCCATCAGAAGAATGTCTAGGGGGTAGACGATCCGAGGCCCGCAAATCAGGGTTTCGCCGGAGGAAGACCACGAGAACGTCGGAATCATCTGAAAACTTGCATGTGTCCCTAGCATATGTGTGTGAGTGTGGTGCAAGGTTGGTATATGTGCTTGCATGTGTCCCTCCTCGCATGCATGCGCTCTAACCTAGAAGCGAAGGTTCTCGACCTGTATAAGGGGGAATCTCCCCGATATGGTGAAACCGAACCGTATAGTGCCCCAACTTGTGAACCAACATGGTTTCACATCATCCCATGACATAATAAAACACAAAACAAGATAGAGCTACGCCGGGCTACCCCCATCAGAAGAATGTCTAGGGGGTAGACGATCCGAGGCCCGCAGATCAGGGTTTCGCCGGAGGAAGACCACGAGAACGTCGGAATCATCTGAAAACTTGCATGTGTCCCTAGCATATGTGTGTGAGTGTGGTGAAAGGTTGGTATATGTGCTTGCATGTGTACCTCCTCACATGCATGCGCTCTAACCTAGAAGCGAAGGTTCTGGACCTGTATAAGGGGGAATCTACCCGTTCTGGTGAAACCGGGTAGTATAGTGCCCCAACTTGTGAACCAACATGGTTTCACATCATCCCATGACATAATAAAACACAAAACAAGATAGAGCTACGTCGGGCTACCCCATCAGAAGAATGTCTAGGGGTAGACGATCCGAGGCCTGCAGATCATCAGGGTTTCACGGGAGGAAGACCACGAGAACGTCAGAATCATCTGAAAACTTGCATGTGTCCCTAGCATATGTGTGTGAGTGTGGTGCAAGGTTGGTATATGTCCTTGCGTGTGTCCCCCTCGCATGCATGCGCTCTAACCTAGAAGCGAAGGTTTTGGACCTGTATAAGGGGGAATCTCCCCGTTCCGGTGAAACCGGGTAGTATAAAGGCCCCAACTTGTGAACCAACATGGTTTCACATCATCCCATGACATAATCAAACATAAAACAAGAGAGAGCTACGTCGGGCTACCCCTATCAGAAGAATGTTTAGGGGGTAGACGATCCGAGGCCCGCACATCAGGGTTTCGCCGGAGGAAGACCACGAGAACGTCAGAATCAGATGAAAACTTGCATGTGTCCCTAGCATATGTGTGTGAGTGTGGTTCAAGGTTGGTATATGTGCTTGCATGTGTCCCCCTCGCATGCATGCGCTCTAACCTAGAAGCGAAGGTTCTCTACCTGTATAAGGGGGAATCACCCCGTTACTGTGAAACCGGACCGTATGGTGCCCAAACTTGTGAACCAACATGGTTTCACATCATCCCATGACATAATCAAACACAAAAGAAGAGAGAGCTACGCCGGGCGATCCCCATCGGAAGAATGTCTAGGGGTAGACGATCCGAGGCCCGCGGATCAGGGTTTCGCCGGAGGAAGACCACGAGAACGTCGGAATCATCTGAAAACTTGCATGTCTCCCTAGCATATGTGTGTGAGTGTGGTTCAAGGTTGGTATATGTGCTTTCATGTGTCCCCCCTCGCATGCATGCGCTCTAACATAGAAGCGAAGGTTCTGGACCTGTATAAGGGGGAATCTCCCCGTTCCGGTGAAACCGGGTAGTATAGTTCCCCAACTTGTGAACCAACATGGTTTCACATCATCCCATGACACAATGAAACACAAAACAAGAGAGAGCTACGCCAGGATACCCCCATCAGAAGAATGTCTAGGGGGTATACGATCCGAGGCCCGCAGATCATCAGGGTTTCGCCGGAGGAAGACCACGAGAACGTCGGAATCAGGGGGTGCATGTATACAGTGATCAAGACCACAGTCACCTATGATCATATGTGTGTTCTCATGATCCTATGAAATAATATCACCTAACATATATGTAATAAAAGCCTTGCTAATTAAAGAAAATAAAAAGGTGAAAAAAATGCTTTGTCGTGTATACAGAAGAAAACACACGGCAAAGATTAATCTTTGCCGTGTACCTGACGGCGAGGGCACACGGCAAAGATTCTGCCGTCAGCCCTGCCGGCGGGTGACCCTGCGAGGCTGCGGGGCCCACTTCTTTGCCATGAATATATCTTTGTCGTGTGTCTTCAATGACTTTGCCGTGATTCTTTTCTTTGCCGTGTGTTCTCGTTAGTCCATTGCCGTGTTTATTTCTTTGCAGTTTTCTTTTTCTACAGTTTGTCGTGCACCTGTGCTTTGTCGTGTTCTTCTTGGTTTACACACGACAAAGAGTATCTTTGCTGTGTTCCGGGCCTTTTGGCACACGACAAAGGAGAGGGGCGACGGCAACGACAGTTTTTCCCGTAGTGTTATGTTGGTTTGCAGCACGTAGATGCCAGGTTACGATAAAATAAAGCGGGGTTACTACAAATTTCATCTATACACTCCAGCAATCACGGCCACATGCCTAGTTCAATATATTAACAAGAAAAAAAGAAGAAAAAAAGCAAGTCCATTTGATCTCGTCCCAGCTACACTTCTCCCTTTACGAAGACACCTACAAGACAACATAGCAAGAAATATTCAACTCCAATGACACAAGAAACTAAAGATCGACACACTTATGAAATTTAATAGTGAAGAAAATGAAGGGAATATGCCCGAGAGGCAATAATAAAGTGGTTATTATCGTATTCCTTATTTGTGATAAAAGTTTATTTTGCATGCTATAATTTTTTTACTATATAATTTGTGTTGAGGTGGTTTTCTCCTCGTCCGTCGTCCGTCGTCGTTCGTCTACGTAGTGTTTTTTCATACGTCTCCATGCGTGATTCATGCTATCGTCACGCGAGTGGCGAGTCCGGTTAGGTTTGGGTTTCCATGTGTTTTGGTATTTGTCGGCAGCTAGGCTCGGCTCTAGAGTCTGGCCTCGATCTTCCAGCGCCACCACGCTGCGTAGACCACCGATGCAGCAAGATAAAACGCGTCCAGAATTGACCCCAACGTGTTGATTAAGGAGAACATCTTGGCGACCCTGTGCATCGCCATGGGGTCATGGTCGGCGCTGAAAGCGTTGATCTTCTCGTGGTGGCCGGACCCTGGGCTGCCGGAGCGCGGGACAAACACGCCGAAGTCCAAGCTGGTCGAGTGTATGGCCACGTCCTGGCTTCGCGGCTACCTAATCTGTCGGAGAGAAGGAAGATGTTTCACGCAGTGTTCCTTGCCTGCTGGTCCTCTGTCACCCTTGCGTCCTTCAGAAGCGCCTTAGCCATGTTCGATCTGTCGCCGGACCTGAGGAGCTCGATGGCCTGGAACGAGTACCACCGCGCAGGCGCGGTCATCTTCCGGGACAGGAAGAGGCTACAAGGTGAATACTTGAAGGCAATGACAGAGAGACACATGAGGCCCCGAGGAGATCATGTCATTCACCGAATTCCAAGCCATCCAGCAGTCCCTGACAGAGGATAGGTTTGATATCTTGATACAACTGAAGCCTGAAGGCTCTACATCTTGTAGCAGCATTGGTGAGCTCACGCCTGGCGACAATCAACCTCACAGACGTGCTCGATGTGAGCGTGAGCATGGCGGAAACCAAGCCCGTGCTCCTAACGCGAGCCATGATCTTCCTGATTGAAAGCCTTGGCGCATACCTCCTGGGATCCAAGTACAACAGAGCAAAATAAGTTCATACTATATGGTATATCAGCGGAAGTGTGCTGTTTTTTCGAGAATATAAGGTGTGTTAGAAATAGACAAGTTGTATTCCTCTGGGGGCCAAAGGACGCAATATATAGTACAGGTACAGGGCAAATATGCAGGAAGCCCCCTAACATATGGAGGAAATACAATATACAGATATACTACCTCTGTTTCAAGGCTTAAGGCGCACACGCTTTTCAAAGCAAAGTTTAACCAAAATAATTGAGCAACAAAATCTTGATTATATTATACATAATTAGTACCGTTGGATTCGTATTTAAAAATACTTTCCAGTGATACTAGTTTTATACCAAAACTCTTTGCGTATTTAGAGTAATTCTTGGTCAAAGAAAAAACATGCAAAACGAGGACGCCTTAATCCCTGAAACGGAGGGAGTATACATCTAACACCCCCCTCAAACTCATGGTGGATCCACAACACTGAGTTTGGCGAGTAAGAAATCATGCTGCGCTCTGGTCTGTGCCTTCGTGAAGAAATCCGCCAACTGTAAATCTGAAGGCACATAGTGAAGCGCAACAACCTGAGCCTGCACCTAAGCACGTGTATAGAAAGCATCAACACCAATATGCTTGGTAAGCTCATGCTTGACCGGATCACGTGCAACACTAATAGAACCTGTACTGTCAAACAAAACCAGATTGGATGTGGTAATAGAGACCCCAAAATCCGCATGTAACCACCATAACCAGGTCACCTCAGCAGTCAACAAGGCCATAGCACGCAACTCAGCCTCAACACTCGAACGGGAAACCGTTGTCTGTTTCTTCGTCTTCCAAGCAATGAGCGAACCACCAAGAAACACACAGTAAGCAGAAAGTGAACGGCGATCCGAAGGATCACTCGCCCACGTAGCGTCCGAATAGCACTAGAGCTGGAGGGAGCTGGAACGAGGAAAGAAAAGGCGACGAGTGATCGTACCACGAATATAACGAAGAACACAGAGAAGATGACTATAGTGAACAGTGGTAGGAGCAGAAACAAACTGACTCAGAATATGAACAGGATAAGAGATGTCAGGATGAGTGACAGCAAGATAAACAAGACTCCCAAAAAGATGACGATACCGCGTCGGATCAGAAAGAGGATCACCATCAGTAAGTTGAAGCTTAACATTAAGCTCCATAGGGGTCTCAATAGTGCGCTCATCCCCAAGAGAAACACGAGCAAGAAGATTCTGAATATACTTTTCCTAAGAATGTAAAAGCCATCAGAAGTGGAGGAAACCTCAATCCCAAGAAAGTATCAAAGAGGACCAAGATCAGTCATAAGAAACTGATCACGAAGACGAGCTTTAACAAAGGCGATATACTCAGGATCATCACTGGTAATGATCATATCATCAACATAGAGAAGAAGAAGGGTGCGTCCACGAGGAGAAGTGTGAACAAACAACGCTGGATCATGAGAACTAGGGGAGAAACCCGCAGTAGTCACTACAGAAGCAAAGTGCTCAAACCAGGCACGAGGGGCCTGTTTGAGGCCATAAAGAGAACGTCAAAGACGACAAACCATCCCCTCGGGAACAGAATACCCAGGAGGAGGCTGCATATAAACCTCGTCACTCAACTCACCACTGAGAAAGGCGTTCTGAACATCAAGCTGGGACACAGACCAGTGACGAACATAAGCAACAGCAAGAAGAGTACGCACAGTGGTCATATGAGCCACATGAGCAAAGGTCTCATCATAGTCACGACCATGCTCTTGCTGAAAACCACGAGCCACAAGACGCGCTTTATAGCGCTCAAGAGATCCATCAGAGCGAGTCTTAATCTTATAGTCTGTAGGGTTCGCAGCATAGAAAACAAAAAAAATCCTACGATGGGAACTATGTACCAAGATCTATCTACTAGATACAAACAATAGGCGGATGTATATCCGTAGAGAACATACCCTTGAAGACCGACAAAGCTTAACGAGTTTAACTCGTGGTTGATGTAGACGATCTCTTGCCGATCTCAAGATCGAGAGGAAGTCCTAGCGCCGCAAATCAGCAGCGCATTCGTGCTCGCACACACGTTCGAGGCACCGAGCAACCTCCGCCTCCTCGCTCCAGCGATGCAGCGGAAGCACAACTCTTTCTTGCCGAATAGCCACCGAGAACATGTATCTCGCTAGTCCGAGACCATGGGGGATAAATTCTAGAGGGGGAGAGAGATCCTTCACGAGGAGGTGTGAGAGACAAGTGAGGATGGGGGCTCCTTTTATAGGAGGAGGGGAGGAACCCCAAGGGGGTGGCCGGCGCATGGGGCTGCCCCCTTGCCCTCCCCTCTTCATGTGGGTGGACACTCCACTCACAAAAGGGCCCTTCAATTTTCTCCACTCAAAAGTCCACTCAAATTCCCATTAAATTTCCACCAAATTGAATGCAAACTCTCATTAAATAAAACTCTTTTATTTTATTCAGAATTTTGTCAATTACTTTAATGACAAACATTCACAAATAACCCCTTGCTAGAATTCTATTTCACATGCATAAAAAACCTGTTTCGGTATCCAGTGAAATAAATTCCTGCGGTTCGTGAATAATGCGGACATGATCGAGACCCCTCTCGGATCAATAATCAGAAGCGGGATCTGGAGACCCATACTGACTCCCACACATTCAACGATGACTTTCTTGTGATCGTCGGAACCTTTTACGCTAGTATCTTAATCCCTTTGTTTCATGATATATTACATGTCCGAGATTCGATCATCGGTAGCTCCATACCTAGTTTGATCTCGTTACCGACATGCACTCTTTTCTCGTTCCCGTGATATAACATTCTAGTGATCAAATCACTTGCTTGCAAGCTAATCAATGTGATATCACCGAGAGGGCCCAGAGTATATCTATCCGTCATCGGGATGAACAAATTCCACTCTTGATCCATGAGCCTCAACATAACACTTTATTAGTTCTGAATCCATCCTTATAATCACCCTGTTACGGTGTGACATTTGATGTTATCAAGAAACTCTTCCGGTGTTAGTGATTGACATGATCTCATGGTCTAAGGATTAGGATCACTTCGTAAGTTGTTATAGCAATATAAACTCAATGACTTTGATCATAATGCTATACTTCGGATGAATGTTCATCACACCATTACACTAATGTTGTGATCCCGTTATTAACAACATCCAATGTCCATGATCAGGAAACCTTGATCATCTTGTTAATCAACGAGCTAGTTTATGAGAGAGGCATAACTAGGAACTTTCTATTTGTTTATTAAACACACATGTATTAATGTTTCCGTATTAATACAATTATAGCATGCAAAATAAACATCTATCATATACTTGGAATACACATAATAAACACTTTATTATTGCCTCTCAGGGCATATTCCCTTGAGTCTCCCACTTGCACTAGAGACAATAATCTAGTTACATAGTGATAAATCTAACACCCATTGAGTTCTGGTGTTGATCATGTTTTGCTCTAGGGAGAGTTTTAGTCAACGGATCTGCTACATGAGATCCGTATGTACTTTACAAATCTTTATATCTCCATCCTTGACATGCTCGCGGATGGAGTGAAACCGGCGCTTAATATGCTTGGAATGCTTGTGAGACCTTGGTTCTTTGGCATTGGCAATGGCACCATTGTTGTCACAATAGATCACCATTGGGTCCAACGCGTTTGCAACCACTCCTAGTTCGGATATGAACTCCTTCATCCAAACTGCTTCCTGAGCCGCTTCTGAAGCAGCAACATATTCGGCCTCCGTAGTTGATCCCGCTACCACAGGTTGTTTGGAGATCCTCCAACTAACCGCTCCGCCATTCATGAGAAATACGTATCCGGATTGAGACTTAGAGTCATCCGGATCGGTGTCAAAGCTAGCGTCAACATAACACTTAGCGACGAGCTCTTCTTCACCTCCGTATACAAGAAACATATCCTTAGTTCTTCATAAGTACTTAAGGATATTCTTGACCGCTATCCAGTGTTCCGAACCTGGATCCGATTGGTACCTACTAGTCAAACTAATAGCATGTGCCACATCCGGTCTTGTACATAGCATGGCGTACATTATAGAGCCTATGGCTGAAGCATAGGGGACCTTGTCCATTATCTCTCTTTCTTCCGCCGAAGCCGGACTTTGAGTCTTACTCAATGTCTTTCCTTGCAACATAGGTAAGAACCCCTTCTTACTTCCTTCCATTTTAAACTTCTATAAAATCTTATCAAGGTATGTACTTTGCGATAGCCCTATTAGGCGCCTAGATCTATCTCTGTAGATCTTTATGCCTAATATGTATGACGCTTCACCTAGGTCCTTCATTGAAAATTTGCTGTTTAGATAACTTTTAACACTGTTTAAAAGATCTATATCATTTCCGCTCAATAATATGTCATCCACATATAATATCAAAAATGCCACATTGCTCACACTCACTTTCTTCTAAATACAATCTTCTCCATAAGTTTGGACAAATCCAAACTCTTTGATCACCTCATCAAAGCGGAGATTCCAACTTCGTGATGCTTGCTTCAATCCATAGATGGATCGCTGAAGCTTGCACACCTTGTTTGCATCCTTAGGATCGACAAAACCCTTTGGTTGTATCATATACAAATCTTCTTCAATATTACCATTGAGAAACGCGGTTTTGACATCCATCTGCCATATCTCATAATCGAAATATGCAACAATTGCTAACATAATCCTAACTGATTTTAGCATCGCTACGGGAGAGAATGTCTCATCATAGTCAACTCCTTGAATTTGTCGAAACCCCTTTGCGACAAGTCGAGCTTTATAGACGGTCACATTACCATCAGCATCAGTTTTCCTTTTGAAAATCCATTTGTTCTCCACGGCCTTTTAGTCGTGAGGTAATTCCACCAAGTTCCAAACTTGATTTTCATACATGGATTCCATCTCGGATTTCATGGATTCTAACCATTTGTTGGAATCCATGCTCATCATCGCTTCTTCATACGTCGCAGGGTCATCATTTTCATCAACCATGAAATTCATGACAGGATTTCCGTACAGCTCGGGAGCTACACGCGTCCTGCTTGACCTGCGCTACTCGCCATACTTTGAAGAGAAGGTTCCATAACCTCTTCGAGTTCTACCTTCCGACTACTCACACCTTTCGCGAGAAACTCTTTCTCTAGAAAGTATCCATTCTTGGCAACAAAAACCTTGCCCTCGGATCTATGATAGAAGGAATACCCAATAGTTTCCTTAGGGTATCCTATGAAGACAATTTTTTCCGCTTTGGGTTCGAGTTTATCCGGTTGAAGTTTCTTCACATAAACATCGCATCCCCAAACTTTAAGAAAAGACAGCTTAGGTTTGTTTCCAAACCACAATTCATACGGCGTCTTTTCAACGGATTTAGATGGTGCCTAGTTTAAAGTGAATGCAGCAGTTTCTAGTGCATAACCCCAAAATGACAATGGCAAGTCTGTCAGAGACATCATAGATCGAACCATATCTAATAAAGTACGATTACGACGTTCCGACACAACATTTCGCTGTGGTGTTCCGGCAGGCGTGAGTTGTGAAACAATTCCACACTCTTTCATGTGAGTGCTAAACTCATAACTTAGATACTCACCTCCACGGTCGGACCGTAGAAATTTGATCTTTCTATTACGATGATTTTCCACTTCATTCTGAAATTCCTTGAACTTTTCAAAGGTTTCAGACTTGTGTTTCATCAAGTAGATATAACCGTATCTACTCTAATCATCCGTGAAAGTAACAAAATAACGATATCCACCTCGCGCCGACACACTCATTGGACCACATACATCAGAATGTATGATTTCCAATAAATCTGTCGCCCGTTCCATTGAACCGGAAAACGGCGTTCTAGTCATCTTGCCCATAAGGCATGGCTCACATGTATCAAATAATTCAAAATCAAGTGATTCCAAAAGTCCATCCGAATGGAGCTTCTTCATGCGTTTAATGCCAATATGACCTAGACGGCAGTGCCACATATATGCGGATATATCATCATTAAGTTTAATCCTTTTAGCATCAACATTATGAATATGTGTAACATTATCATCGAGATCTAATAGAAATAAACCATTCTTCATCGGTGCATGACCATAAAAGATTTCATTCATATAAATGGAACAACCATTGTTCTCGGATTTAAAAGAATAACCACTTCGCATCAAACACGATCCAGATACAATGTTCATGCTCAGTGCAGGCACCAGATAACAATTATTCAAGTTTATAACTAATCCCGACGGCAAGTGGAGAGGCAGCGTTCCGACGGCGATCACATCAACGCTTGATCCATTGCCGACACGCATCTTGACCTCACCCCTTGCTAGCGGTCACTTGTTCCGCAGCCCCTGATTCGAGTTACAAGTATTAGCAACTGAACCGGTATCAAATACCCAGGTGCTACTGCGAGCACTAGTCAAGTACGCATCAATAACATGTATATCATATATACCTTTGTTTGCCTTGCCGGCCTTCTTGTCTGCCAGATACTTGGGGCAGTTGCGCTTCCAGTGGCCAGTCCCCTTACAATAGTAGCACTCGGTATCAGACTTAGGTCCAACTCGGGGTTTCTTTTCAGGCACGGCAACAGGCTTGCCGCCATTACTTCCCTTCTATTTTCCCTTCTTGTCTTTCTTGAAACCAGTGTTCCTATTGATCATCAACACTTGATGTTCCTTTTTTATCTCCACTTCTGCAGTTTTAAGCATTGACAGAAGCTCGGGGAGAGACTTATTCATGCCTTGCATAATATAGTTCATCACGAAGCTCTTATAGCTAGGTGGCAGAGACTGCAGAACACGATGGATGCCTAAGTCAATGGGAATCGTTATTCCCAAGGACACAAGCTTATCGGCGTAACCCGACATCTTGAGTACATGCTCATTAACGGAGCTGTGCTCTTCCATCATGCAGCTAAAGAACTTTTCTGAAGCGTTGTAGCTCTCTACAACAGCATGTGTGTCGAAAATCATTTTCAACTCACCCATTGTATCAAAAGCATTGCCATTTTCGAAACGCTTTCGAAGTTCCGGCTCTAGCCTATACAATATGCCGCAATGAACTAAGTTGTGGTCCTCCTAACGAGTCTGATAGACATTCTTCTCCTCGTCAGGGGCATCATCTAAAGGTGGGGGGGCCTAACAGCGCTTCTAGCAGATATTGCTTTTATGCAGAAGAGAGGAGAATCCTCAAATTCATGGCCCATTCGGTAAAGTTGCTACCGTTCGTTGCTAGTTTCTCTTTCTCCATGAACACATTGAAATTAAAAGCAGGTGGTGCCATCTACAACAGAATTTGTAAAGTTTAGACTAAGTGTATGATAGATTGAGTTCAACTAATCCATATTACGAATGAACTCCCACTCAAAAACGACATCCCTCGTGCCTTTTTGGTGATTCCATGAACCAAATCCACTACACCAAGTCCGATCATCACGTGAGTCGGTGTAGCTTCAAAGGCGAGCATCAAATGGACATCATATCAACTATATGACTCATGCTTAACCTTTCGGTCCGTGTTCCGAGGACATGTCTGTACATGCTAGGCTCGCCAAGTTAGAACCTTAGTATTCGCGTGTGTAACTCTTTTACACTCGAAATATGGTCGTGGATCCAAGAACACCCGATCATCACGTGATGTCTTGGAGCGACGAAACATAATCGGTGCATACTAAAGGAAGAACACATTCTTATCTTGATATTTAAATGAGGGATCATCTTATTATGCTAACAAAGCGCTAAACAAGCAATATAAGATGCTATCAAACATCACATGTTTATTAGTGAAATGATATGGTTCCCGCAGATGATCTCTATCATGTGCATCGTGGTATGATCACTATCATACCTATATGTGTAAATCCAAGGTCTATGGAGTTTACATGCTATGTGTGTTGTAAGAGTATCATCTCATACTTCTACTTACAACACTACCATATCATAACACTAGCCCATCAACAATCTAAACTAGACGCCTCTAATTTATCCATTGCAAGTTTTACGTGGCTTAGGGCTTTCGAGATAGAACCGTTCTTACCTACGAACATGAACCACAATGAGGATAACCAAATTGTTGACAACTCGCTTGCAAAATAGATATTGACTATAGTAGGACAGACAGACACCCGCTAGCCACTTATGCAAACTATTTGCATGTCAAGCGTGGAACAAGTCTCATGTGCGAGGACATGTAAAGTTTGTCCGGGCCGCTTCATCCAACTATGCCACCAATATCCAAAATTACAACAAAGGAGCAACAACATGATCATCATTGCCCACATACTCATATGTGTACTACCCGTGTAAAGTATCTACGCATAGATCCGGCTCTGATACCACTGTAGGGTTCGCAGCATAGAAAACAAAAAATTTCCTACGATGGGAACTATGTACCAAGATCTATCTACTAGATACAAACAACGGGCGGATGTATATCCGTAGAGAACATACCCTTGAAGACCGACAAAGCTTAACGAGTTCAACTCGTGGTTGATGTAGACGATCTCTTGCCGATCGCAAGATCGAGAGGAAGTCCTAGAGCCGCAAATCAGCAGCGCATCCGTGCTCGCGCACACGTTCGGGGCACCGAGCAACCTCCGCCTCCTCGCTCCAGCGATGCAGCGGAAGCACAACTCTTTCTTGCCGAATAGCCACCGGGAACATGTATCTCGCTAGTCCGAGACCATGGGGATAAATTCTAGAGGGGGAGAGAGATCCTTCACGAGGAGGTGTGAGAGACAAGTGAGGAGGGGGGCTCCTTTTATAGGAGGAGGGGAGGAACCCCAAGGGGGTGGCCGGCGCATGGGGCTGCCCCCTTGCCCTCCCCTCTTCATGTGGGTGGACACTCCACTCACAAAAGGGCCCTTCAATTTTCTGCACTCAAAAGTCCACTCAAATTCCCATTAAATTTCCACCAAATTTAATGCAAACTCTCATTAAATAAAACTCTTTTATTTTATTCAGAATTTTGTCAATTACTTTAATGACAAACATTCACAAATAACCCCTTGCTAGAATTCTATTCACATGCATAACCACTTTATGCAATTTCACCCGAAAACCTGTTTCGGTATCTAGTGAAATAAATTCCTGCGCTTGTTCATTCTTTCGGCATGAAACTTTTGCTCCAATTGGATGTCGGTGTCTCTTAAGTGTGTCACCCTACGGTTCGTGAATAATGCGGACATGATCGAGACCCCTCTTGGATCAATAATCAGAAGCGGGATCTGGAGACCCATACTGACTACCACACATTCAACGATGACTTTCTTGTGATCGTCGGAACCTTTTACGCTAGTATCTTAATCCCTTTGTTTCACGATATATTACATGTCCGAGATTCGATCATCGGTATCTCCATACCTAGTTTGATCTCGTTACCGACATGCACTCTTTTCTCGTTCCCGTGATATAACATTCTAGTGATCAAATCACTTGCTTGCAAGCTAATCAATGTGATATCACCGAGAGGGCCAAGAGTATATCTATCCGTCATCGGGATGAACAAATTCCACTCTCGATCCATGAGCCTCAACATAACACTTTATTAGTTCTGAATCCATCTTTATAATCACCCTGTTACGGTGTGAGGTTTGATGTTATCAAGAAACTCTTCCCGTGTTTGTGATTGACATGATCTCATGGTCTAAGGATTAGGATCACTTCGTAAGTTGTTATAGCAATATAAACTCAATGACTTTGATCGTAATGCTATACTTCGGGTGAATGTTCATCACACCATTACACTAATGTTGTGATCCCGTTATTAACAACATCCAATGTCCATGATCAGGAAACCTTGATCATCTTGTTAATCAACGAGCTAGTTTATGAGAGATGCATAACTAGGAACTTTCTGTTTGTTTATTAAACACACATGTATTAATGTTTCCGTATTAATACAATTATAGCATGCAAAATAAACATCTATCATATACTTGGAATACACATAATAAACACTTTATTATTGCCTGTCAGGGCATATTCTCTTCATAGACCCACTTACACATGATAGGACGAACACCGGGAGGGGGAGAAACAAGATCCCAGGTGCCAGTGCGCTCAAGCGCAGCAATCTCCTCAGCCATGGCCAGCTGCCATTTAGGATGATGCTCAGCATCCCGATAAGAAGTCGGCTCGAAGGCAACAGAAAGACCATACTGACTAGGAGAGTAACGGTTGGTGGCACGACGCTGACGAACAGGACGAGGAGAGGGAAGAGCATCAGAGGAAGACGTCGTAGGAGACGACGATGAAGAAGAGGGAATAGTAGAGGAAGACTCCGGAGAACGAGGAGAACTAGGAGAACTAGACGGAGCAGAGGATGACGGTGTCGAAGAAGAGACATCAGGGGGAGGAGATCCTGAAGAAGACACAATAGGGGTAGAAGGAGGTGTGTCAGGAAAGAGAAGGAAAGAGATATCTTCCACCGGGTAAGTACCAGCGGTGGGACGAGGATAGAAAGGACGCGTCTCATCAAAAGTAACATCACGAGAGATACGCATCTGACGACCAACAGGGTCCCAACAGCGATAGCCCTTATGCTCATCACTGTATCCGAGGAAGACACACTCAACAGACTGAGCAGTCAGTTTGGTGCGTTCGCGAGGAGCAAGGAGAACATAGCAAACACAACCAAACAAGCGAAGCATGGAGTAGTCTGGAGACTGTCCAGATAGGCGCTCAAGAGGGATACCACCCTGCAAGGCGGCAGAAGGCTGAATATTGATGAGGTAAGCCGACGTAGCGACAGCCTCAGCCCAGAAATGCGGCAGGAGAGAAGAAGCAATCACCATAGCACGAGTGGTCTCAAGAAGATGGCGATGCTTACGCTCAGCAACGCTATTCTGGGCATGCGCGCCAGGACAGGAGAACTGAGAAAGGGTGCCCTGCTCAGCAAGAACACCTCGCAACATCTAGGAGATATACTCACCAGCAGAATCAGCACGAAAAACACGGATGGGGGTAGAATACTGAGTACGGACCATGGCCGCAAAACGCTAATATATGGAAAGCACTTCACTGCGAGAGCGCATAAAATACAACCAATTGTACCGAGAAAAATCATCGATGAATAAAATATAGTAGCGATGGCCCCCTTTCGAAGAGAAAGGAGCGGGACCCCAAACATCGGAATGAACTAAATCAAAAGGTCGCTGAGATACAGACGCGCTAGTAGGATAGGGAAGCTGAATCTGTTTCCCCAACCTACAGCCCTGACAATGCAAAGACCCATCTCCTAAGACAGACCCCAGAAGACCACGATGAACTAATGACGACAGGCGAGAGTCACAGAGGTGACCAAGACGATGATGCCACTGCTGAAAGGAGATGGTAGTAGAGGCGACAACCGGAGAAGAACTGGCAGATGAAGTGGCAGTGGAAGGAACACGAAGCCAGTGTAACTCCCAAAGTCCTGAAGAGTCACGGCTGCGAGGGCCAGCTCCAACCAGGGCCTGGGTGCGACGGTCCTGGACAACAAAAGAATCAACATCAAGAATGACGCGACAACCAGAGTTAGTAAGCTGGCTAGCAGAGAACAGATTCATCTTAAGAAGAGAGACATGAGAAATATCAGGAACAAAAAAGAAGAAGTAGAAAGGGTGCCCCGACTAGAAACAGGAAGAGAGGTACCGTCAGCCGTGAAAAAACGGACAGGAGAAGGGAGAGAACGAAGAGCGGACAGAAAAGAAGACTCAGAGGTCATATGAAAGGAAGCTCCAGAATCCAGATACCACGGGGGCGTACCTGACTGTGTAGAAGGTGGTGGTCACGCAGTGCCTGAAGAATCAGTCACAAAACCAGCAGTGCATGTCGAAGAAGAGCCTGTAGCAGCAAGAAGACCGCGAAGACTCCTGATAATGTCCTGATCGGAGAGAGCAACTGCTGAAGATCCAGAAGGAGACGACTGCCCATGAGCCTGGTGCTGCTGACGTAAACTGGGATCCCGGGTATAACAGGTGGCCCAAGTGTGGCCATCTTTGTTACAGTAAGAGAAGTGACGAAGAGAACCACGGCGACCCTGACCACGAGCCTGCTGGTACTGACTCTGACCCTGAGCCTGCTGGTACTGACTCTGAACCTGAGACTGCTGGTGCTGACTCTGACCCTGACCTGGAGGAGTGGATAGTATCGGCGGCGGCATAGAGGACCGTGGCTGAGTCGAGGGAGCAGACGGCATAGAAGGACCACGAGTAGCAAGCACAGATGGAACCGCAAGAAGACCAGCACCACGAAGACGGGTCTCCTCAGCCCGAAGCTCAGACAACACCTCAGAGAGTGGAACACGACCACGAGCATTCAGCTGAGCACGCCGGGGCTCAAACCCCTGGCGAAGCCGAGACAGAAACTCATAGATCTAGTGAAACTCCAAATCCGAGCGCACAATCTGACAGCACGAGCATGTGCCACACACAGCAGTACGGAGAGAATCAAGCTGACGCCAAATAGCAGCACTTTGAGTATAGAACTCATCAATAGTGGAATCACCCTGCTGAAGAGCATGCTCCTGGCGAACCACAAATAGGTAAAGAGCATCCCTAGACGGCTGATAGCGCTGACGAAGATGTGCCCACTGAGCGGCAACAGTAGGGAGACTCATGAACTCAACATCATACTGGGGCAGAACACTGGAGGTGAGGACAGCAGCAGCACAAGCATCCTCATCGACCCACTGAGTGTAGGCAGTCAGATCATGACGATAGGCCTCGAGATCAGAAGAGTAATGTTTGAACTTCTGGTCATAAGCAGCAACAGCACTATCATCGGCTCTCTGAGCAGCATCCTTGGCCTCCTGAGACGCATCAGTGCCGAGGACAATCGGCGTTGGCGGAAGAGGATCCACAGGAGCAGAGGGGCACGGCGGACAGGAGACCTCGCTGGAGAGCACACCCCAAAGACGAAGACCGCGCATGTGAACGCGCATAAAGGCAGCGAAATCAGGGTAATTCGCGCCATCGAAGATCACCGGGCAGCGAGAAATCACAACATAACCCGACGCGGGCAGATGCGGGCGGGCGGACGCGGGCGGGCGGACGCTGGCGCGCGGGCAGGAGGCGGACGCGGGCGCTCGAGAGTTGAGACGACGCGGGCAGGGCGCCTCGGGAATTGGAGATCGGCAGGAGGCGGACGTGACGCGGGACGGGAGCGCCCAGGACGTGGGCGGGCGCCTCGGGAGTAGGCTTCTCGGCGGACACGGGAGCACCTAGACTCGATCTGATCAGCGATTTCGATCGAAGCTTGCGAGCAGCCCGAGAAGATGACGTGAAGCAACACAGGTCCGATCCAATCTGGAAGATTGGGAAGCACAGCAGATCTGATCCGATCTGGAAACAAAACTTTGACGAGCAGACTACTCCACACAAGCGGCCAGAACGGGAACCGGCGTGGGCCGGGGCGAGCTGACGGCGGCGGCGGTCACAAGCAGAGTACCGGTGGGCACGAAAACCCTAAAACCGGATCTGATACCATGTTAGGAATAGACAAGTGGTATTCCTCTAGGGGGCAAAGGTCACAATATATAGTACAGGTACAGGGCAAATATGCAGGAAGCCCCCTAACATATGGGGGAAATACAATATACAGATATATACATCTAACAAGGTGTACTGTTCCACCTTGTAATAGAGATAATTCAGTTTAAAAAACACGGGGAGTAGACAATTAAAATTGGATGGAGTGAGAACCACAATGGAACGCTTGAATAAATTAAATTAAGAAGACAGTTTACAACCAAGATGGATGACATGTTGTCCGAAGAGTGATCGGTAAGCAATTTTTAGTAACACAGCCAAGAAACGTATCAATCAAATCAAAGCTCTATTTTTTGGATATGATTTTTTATATTTTGCATCACTAAAATTGTATGGTATCGACCCTGTAGTTTTTTTTTTGCTAGGAGTATCAACCTTGTAGTTAGGCTGATAACCATAGTGTGGGGATGCAGATTCTTCAAGCCCACCCAAAGATGACTGCTCTCTCCTCCGACTTCCCTAGAGCATATGGTATCACAGCCGAGATAGACGGGTTCTCCACCCATGCAAGAATGGAGCGATAGAAGTATGAAAATAGGATAAGTTAGCAGCGAGACGAGCCGTTTAAATAGGTGTCAAGTAGAAGTGGGCCATTGGATACGAGCTCGGTAAGGCTGTTGGCATGGGCCAGCACTTGCCGGCACGGACCGTGACACGTTGCAGGGTCACGGTCGAGCATCGAGAGGCGCGTATGCGTTAGAGCAGCCTAGCGGCAGCACCGTGCTTGGCGTCGAGATCTAAGCAGGAGGGGCACCTTGGGTCTTTACGCGTTGGCATCGAGTGGGATATGCAGGGAGGTTGAGGATGCCATCGGCATGGATCAGGGTGAACAGGGACGAGGAGTGTCAGCCAAAACCGGGGCATGGGGAGACATAGCAGGCACTACGAGCGCTCGGGAGGGAAGCGAGCAGAGAGAGGAACGGGCATTGGTAGCGGGAACCCGGTCGCGTTTAGACCTAGCGGGAGAGGGTCTGATTGCAAAGGTGCTAAGGTAGGGTTCTAAAAACCGTTATTCGGTTATTTTCTCTTTGTTTTAAAAGCTTTTGCAAAATAGTTTGAGCACTAGATTGCTCTTTTCTTTGTTTGAAAGGTGTTGCCGTTAAATATATGAATATTTTGGTGCATTATAATTATATATGTAGTAATAAAATAAACTTTAAGAGTTATTATATAAGATCAATATAATTTTTAATATTAACGATAAAATTATTTTTCGTAGCCGTGGCAACGCACGGGTATTTAACTAGTTGTATTAATACAAAAACGTTAATACATGCGTGTTTAATAAATAAAAAGGAAGTTCCTAGTTATGCCTCTCTTATAAACTAGCTCATTGATTAACAAGATGATCAATGGTTTCCTGATCATGGACATTGGATGTTGTTAATAACGAGGTCACAACATTAGTGTAATGATGTGATGAACATTCATCCGAAGTATAGCATTACGATCAAACTCATTGAGTTTATATTGCTATAACAACTTACGAAGTGATCCTAATCCTTAGACCATGAGATCATGTCAATCACTAACACCAGAAGAGTTTCTTGATGACATCAAACGTCACACCGTAACTGGGTGATTATAAAGATCACTTCAAAACTACTAAAGTGTTATGTTGAGGCTCATGGATCGAGAGTGCAATTTGTTCATCCCGAAGACGGATAGATATACTCTGGGCCCTCTCGGTGATATCACATTGGTTAGCTTGCAAGCAAGTGATTTGATCACTAGAATGTTATATCACGGGAACGAAAAAAGAGTGCATGTCGGTAAAGAGATCAAACTAGGTATGGAGATACCGATGATCGAATCTCAGACATATAATATATCGTCAAACAAAGGGATTAAGATACTAGCATAAAAGGTTCCGACGATCATAGTAAAGTCATTGCTGAATGTGTGGGAGTCAGTATGGATCTCTAGGTCCCGCTTGTGATTATTGATCGGAGAAGGATCTCGATCATGTCCGAATTATTCGCGAACCGTAGGGTGGCATACTTAAAGGACACTGACATCCAATTGGAGCAAAATTTTCATGCCGGGAAGAATAACAAGCGCAGGAATTTATTTCACTAGATACCGAAACGGGTTTTCTAGTGAAATTGCAGAAAGTGTTTCTTCATGTGAAATGAAATACTAGCAAGGGTTATATGTGAATGTTTGTCATTAAAGTAATAAACAAAATTATGAATAAATAAAAGAAGTTTTATTTAATGAGAGTTTGCATTAAATTTGGCGGAAATTTATTGGGAATTTGAGTGGGTTTTTGATTGGAGGAAATTGAAAGGCTTTTGTGTGAGTGGAGTGTCCACCCACATGAATGAAAGGAGGGGAGGGGGCAGCCCCATGGCTAGGCGCATGGCCCCTTGGGTGCCCCCCTCTCCCTATAAAAGGAGCCCCCCTCCCTCTCTCTCACTCACACCTCCTCGTGAAGGATCTCTCTCCCCCTCTATTATTTATCCCCCAGGGTCTCGCACTAGCGAGATACATGTTCCCGGTGGCTATTCGGCAAGAAAGAGTTGTGCTTCCGCTGCATCGCTGGAGCAAGGAGGTGGAGGTTGCTTGGTGTCTTGTATGTGTGTGCGAGCATGGATGCGCTGCTGTTTTGTGGCGCTAGGACTTCCTCTCGATCTTGAGATCAGCAAGAGATCGTCTACATCAACCACGAGTTTGGACTCATTAAGCTTTGTCGGTCTTTAAGGGTATGTTCTCTACAGATGTACATCCGCTCGTTGTTTGTATCTAGTAGATAGATCTTGGTACATAGTTGTTCCCATCGTAGGAAATTTTTTATTTTCTATGCTGCGAACCCTACAGTGGTATTAGAGCCGGATCTATACGTAGATGCTTTGCACGGGTAGTACACATATGAGTATGTGGGCGATGATGATCATTTTATTGCTTCTTAGTTGTACTTTGGATATTGGTGGCATAGTGGGATGAAACGGCCCGGACAAACTTTGCATGTCCTCGCACATGAGACCTATTCCACGCTTGACATGCAACTAGTTTCGCATAAGTGGCTAGTGGGTGTCTGTCTCTCCTACTATAGTCAATATCTAATTTGCAATGAGTTGTCAACAATTTGGTTATCCTCGTTGTGGTTCATGTTCGTAGGTAAGAACGGTTCTATCTTCGAAATCCCTAAGCCACGTAAAACTTGCAATGGATAAATTAGAGGCGTCTAGTTTAAATTGTTGCTGGGCTAGTGTTATGATATGGTGATGTTGTAAGTAGAAGTATGAGATGATATTCTTACAACACACATAACGTGTAGGTTCCATAGACCTTGGCCTTACACATAGAGGTATGATAGAGATCATACCACGGTGCACATGATGGAGATCATATGCGGGAACCATATAATTTCACTTACAAACATGAGATGTTTGATTGCATCTTATATTGCTTGTTTGGAGTTTTATTAGCATAATAATATGATCTCTCATTTAGATTTCAAGATAAAAATGTGTTCTTCCTTAAGTATGCACCGACGATGTTTCGTCGCTTCAAGACATCACGTGATGATCGGGTGTACTTGAATCCACGAGAATATCTCGGGTGTAAGACATTTACATACGCGAATATTAAGGTTCTTACTTGGCGAGCCTAGCATGTATAGACATGGCCTTGGAACACAGACCGAAAGGTAAAGCATGAGTCATATGGTAGATATGATGCTCATTTGATGATCGCCTTTGAAGCTACACCGACTCACATGATGATCGGACTTGGTGTAGTGGATTTGGTTCATGTAATCACCAAAAAGACATGAGGGATGTGGTTTTTTGAGTGGGAGTTCATTTCTATTTTGGATTAGTAGAACTCAATTTATCATAAATTAAATCAAAGTGAATTTGCATAATGTGTTGTAGTCATTGGCATTCGTTCACCACCTTATGCTTTGTTGTAATTGAGATAATAGAACTATAGAATTCTGGATATTTATTTTATGAACTGGTATCGTATTGTGTTGAGTGTCAATATAAATGTTTAAAGTCCTATTGCAAACTTTCAGCAAACTCTGTTTACTCCATGAAATTTAATAATTGGTATTAAATCGAGAGTAATAATTCCAGTGTTAGTATCTTAAGTATCATGTTTGCCTCCATGATTCTTGATTGTTTTAATATCAAGTTTATCTAGGAGCTGAAAGAATTGTTTCAGAAACCATCATGTGTGACAGATATAACGATATCTGAAACGATGTTTTGGTTGCAATATGATAGAGTATAACATATGTTCTCATATTGGATGAGAATTTGCAAAGGTTGGAGATGCTAGACATCCTAATCATCCAAAAGGGTTTTGGAAAGTAATGTTATACTCACGATTCGTCTTTATAAGCTATATTATCTTGATCATGAAAGTCGTCATGATAAGGATGAATAGAAGATGTATGTAAAGTGTTTACTACACTAAAAGATTACTAAAGAATGGATTTTGAAGGAATGCCGATCATTTTGATGATGGTGATCTACTTCAAAGTGCAAGTCCAAAGATATTATTATTTGAATATACACGCTTTGGACTATGTGTCATGTATATGGCGCCACTTTGATGTTGATAGATTCTTTTAAAAGGAAAAAGGAAATCTTGAAAGAGAATCTATAAAATATATTTGGCAGAAAAGAAAAGATTGGAAATATCCAGTTTAGGTATATAGATGATATACATGTTATTGTTGTATTCTTTGCTTGTTAAACAATGTGGTTCTTGGGTATTGGATACCGAATAGGTTGGTATGAAATTTCATACGGAACGACGCAATTCATGAACCACAATGGCCTAAGTAACTAGCAAAAGAATATGTGATGATGTTCATCGAAAACAAACAAACCATTTTTTGTATTTCTCGTTGACATCAAAGCTTGAATTCAAGATTTGTTTTAATAATAGTTATTTAAATCAGGTATTATGAGAACAAAGGTTGCTCAAATAATTACCGTATTCCATATAAGATGGATGATTTACAAATCTAGTTGGAGAAATCACATCCATAAAGCTAATGCTAAAATGTCGCAAGACAAATGATTGGAAGATCACTTACGAAGTGACATCGCCGTTTAAATTATATTGGAAAGAAAACATGAAGAAACTCCATTTTCATGGATTTTTTGAGTCTTTGATTTGATCAAGTGACGCTTGTGAGAATTTCCACGGGATAATTAAAACTTTGTTCAAAGGCCAAAGAAGAACAAACGACTAAAATATTGGAATTTATACATATCGATGTATGTAGTCCATTATGTATAGTTGTAAGCGATGGATTTCAACTTCATATGCTTTCTCCGAAAATTTGAGTGAATATTCACTTAATGAGAAAGAAGTATGAAATATTTGAAAACGTTTCAAAGACTTTCAAGATGAAGTGGAAAATCATTGTAACAAGAAAATAAATGATTTATGATTTGATATAAAGCGATTTATTTGAGTTACAAGTGTAACAAGAAAATAAATGAGTTATGATTTTATCATAAAGGGATTTATTTGAGTTGCAAGTTTAGCAAAACACCTAGATTTTCATCTCCCGAAACACCATAGGAATATGGAGTGTTTGAGATTTGTAATGGAACCTTGTTTGACATGGTTGTATCAAAGGTGTTATTTATAAAACTGTCATTATGTTTTAAAAGATTAAAGCTTTAGAGACTAACGCTTTACACCAAAAAGAGCTCCATCTTGATCCATTGAAATGTCACCATATGAGTTATGTTGTGGGGTAAAACCAAGTTGTCATTTCTTAAATTTTGGTATGCTAAACATAAGTAAGATGTTTACAACCAAAGTCGGATGAGCATGTCTTTGTAGGTTATTTAGAATAACAATTGGTGATTCCTCCATAACACCAAGGACAAAAGGGTTTGTCGCTTGAAATGTGAAGTTTCTTGAAAAAGGAATTTTTCGCAAAAAGTGAAGTGGGAGGACAATAGAACTTTGATAAGGTTAACGAACCTTAGCAATATGTGCTGAGTTGCGCAGCGCCGGAAAATGTTCCAGAGGCAGCCAAAATGCTCATGGCTCACGTGCCTCAAAGGTTGTGGTCACGGAGATCTAAGTTCTTATTGAAACCAGTAGGTGTAAGACACCACCTTTATAAAGGTAAGATCCCTGTGATTGCAATGCTAGTCCCTGGATCAATTGCTAGCATCCACAGTTTAAGATGAAGTACACAGAAACAAAGGTCATTATTACATCGCCATTCCAGAGATAACATAGTCTTTTACAACTCCTTAGCCATAGGCTAGTACAAGAGTTTAAATTAACAATATAAAAATAGAAGTCTTCATCTTCATGTGCCATAGGCAAGCATGTTGAGTGTAGACTCATAACCCCTAATCATCATCAGAGTAACCTGCAACATCACAAGTTACAACCATAGTGGGTCAATACATTGGAATGGTATTGGCAAGTGATACCTTAGTAGAATATTAGCAGCTAGTTACTATATGAATTTGGCTAGGTGTAACTTAGGCTTGCTTTGCTCAAAATAGGTTTTACCTATTAGTTGAAAACTCTAAGTTTTTGTTTGGCAAAAACTTTCCCAAGGAACCACCAATAGAAATTGGTGAACCTTAACCCTTGTTCAACCACAAGTTTTCACTTAGAAAATTGGGATGAGGAGATTCTTGATAGCTTCCATGTCTTGATACTCAAGTTGTCCATTACCGGGGACATGGCTAAGTACTTAGTTTCTTCCTTCTGCAGAGGTGGTGCACTTTCCCCACAAGACTTGGTTTCACCAAGTCAGGACCTTTTAGAAGCCTTCCCTTAGACCAAATGGAAGCGTTCCAACCTATCATCCCTCTACCACCAACTATCCAAATGGCTAAGTTATTGCAACCTATATGATCCAGGCAGAGCCCATAATGCCATGTGGCTGCACTAGAAGCTTCTTAACATTTGGCATCTCAAATCCCTTTGTTCCTGGGTGGAAATCCACAAGTGAGATACACAAGGTAAACCATAGAAATGGGCCTTGTGTAACCACTCAACCAAAAACCACCAAGCAATCACAATTCCACCCAGGTATTTCATTCACTTAGTTGTTTTATTAATCAAAAACATAAGTCAAAGACTTAGCAATATTTTTCTATAGCATGTATATATTCCACCCTTGGTTACTACTAGCTAGGCTAAGCATGGCAATAGAAAGTATCTTAACTTAGAGAAAATCCTAACAATTCTACAACTACTAGGATTTCCCAAGCATAGCATATAGATACTTAGGAAAAATACTGATGCAAGCCTATACAATCACCATTTGCCTTGGTAGTTGGGGGAGTAGCTACAATCCTCACAATCACAATCACCACTAGCACCAAAATCTACACATAAAATGATAACACCAAATTCACATATCAAAATAAACAAGCAAAAATATATGAATGCATGCAAATGCCATGTGATGATTTTATAAATCAAAAAAGACAAGTGGAACAGTACTAAATCATAAACAAAACAATTATACACTAAATAAAATTAATTTGGCCCTTAGAACATTTTCCATACAATTTTTATATACAAAATAAGCTTATAAATGTCTCTGCAAAAACAACCCATTTACAGATAATTTATTAAACAAAGTGCATAACTGGATAGAATTCTTTCTCCTGATTCCAATGATATAAAATTTACAAAATTTGAACGTGTGGATCAAAAGTTATGAATTTTGCAAGTTTGAACAACTAATAGATCTAATTCCAGATTTTAAATCAAAACACAGGCCACGCGGCACTGTCTGATTGGTTGATACCGTTTCGCGCGGATCACACTCTTGGGGCGTTGGATTTAATTAGCTACGCCCGGCTCAGATCTGCCTATACCTCTTCGCTTAAGTGATCTATTCTTACACGCCCGATCTAGATCTAACGACCCACATCAAACGAACCAAAATTCAGCGGCGCTACGACGGTGGCTGGCGGCGGCGCGGTCAGACGGTGATGTCGCTGACGTTATAGGAAGCGAGAAGGGTAGTGGGGTAGCTCACCATGTTCGCGTGACGATGCTGATGCTCAAGGTGGTCTTCGTTGGCGGAGGGGCGCTCGGAGTCGTCAGGGATTGCTCGTCGGAGTTTGTGAAGGCGTCGGGCACGGCTGTTCGTCGAAGTTGCCGAGGATGTAGATCATGCCAGAGAGAAATAAGCAGTGCGTCAGATGCGAGAAGCGATGCTGGTCATGCGAGTATCAAAGAGAGGGCAAGGCGCGCTCGGGACTAACCAGAACAGTTCGCCGTAGTTGAGTGCTTCGTCGGGCTCGCGCAGTCGTCGACGTTGCCGACGTTCAGGGTTGTCCTAGTACACAGCAAAGGTGTTAAACGATGCGCAAGGATGCAGGGAACGCGCTAGCCAGACCAGGAGGGAAGGGGCGGAGAGGGCTCACCGGAATTTGCCGCTGGAGCTCGTCGGTACTGCGGTGGTTTGAGATCAAATACAAGCAGCCTGGTGGCAGATCGAGTGAGGGAAGTGAGGGGAAAGATGCGGGGTGGGGAGGGGGTGTTGTAGCCGGTGCTGGGGCGAGAATCACGCACGGAAACGCCGGCAATTACTCCAGTGAAAGGCGTGGCAGTGAAGAATTAGAAATAGCCGGCGACGACGTGGTCGCGGGCGTGATTTGGGGAAGACGGAGATGATCTGGCGAGGATCCACCAGTCAGCGACGGTTTGGGTAGCGCGGGTGCGGTGAGAAAACCAGGGAGCGAGGGAAAGCCGGGTGGGCTGGCTAGTGGGCTGCTTCTGCTATTGGGCTCAAATGCTGGCGCCAGCCTTTTTCCTTTTCTTTTATCTTTTTCTATTTTGATTTTCTAGAATCAATTTCAAATGGTTTTGAAATGGGTTTGAATTCAAACTTGTTCTGAATTTTTGTAAAGTATATCTTGCACCTTTTTGGCTACAGAACAAAATTGTTCACTCAAAATACTTTGGCCCATTGGAATTTTTAATAAAACAGTGCCTTAATCATTTGTTTAATAAAGGCATATCAATGGTTTTAAATTCATACTTTGTTTTGAAAATTTAGTCCAAGCTTTATAAAATATCAATCAACTCTAAGTTCAAATCTTTCTGGTTTAAAACAAATAATCTCAT
The DNA here is from genome assembly GCA_916181665.1 of Avena sativa. Lineage (NCBI taxonomy): Eukaryota > Viridiplantae > Streptophyta > Magnoliopsida > Poales > Poaceae > Avena > Avena sativa. Next base: position 106,608,581 of record OV702283.1, read on the forward strand.
ACTAGAGAGTAGCAGTGGGCCATTCCCTTACTTACATAAAATAATAAGCCTTCAAATGCTTCTGTTTTTGAAATGACATTGAAAATGATCCTAAAATGAATATGAATGCATGGATGATATGCAAACATTGAAATCATGATTTTTGGAATGTTAAAAATCTAACCCCCTTAAGGTGAATCTCGCCCTCGAGATTTGGATTGGCTAGCAAATAGGTGAGGGTGGTCTTTCCGAAGGTCATCTTCTCTTTCCCATGTTGCTTCTTCTTCGGAATGATGGTCCCATTGAACTTTGCAGAATTTGATAGTCTTTTTCCGAGTAACTCTTTCTGCAGTCTCAAGAATCTTGATAGGTTTTTCCTCATAAGTGAGATCACTTTCCAATTGGACCTCCTCCAAAGGTATAGTATCCTTCAAAGAAGTCTCTTCCATCTCTCGATGGCATTTCTTTAGCTGACTCACATGAAACACATTATGAACGGCAGACAATGATTCCGGCAATTCAATCTCATAAGCTACTTCTCCTTTACGACTCAGAATCTTGAATGGTCCAACATATCTTGGGGCCAATTTTCCTTTGACTCCAAATCTCTTCACTCCACGAAGTAGTGACACTCTAAGATAAGCTCTATCACCCACCTCATAGGTGACTTCTCTACGCTTAGGATCTGCGTAGCTCTTCTATCGGGACTGTTCTATCTTCAATCTGTCCTTTACTATCTTGACTTTCGCTTCAGCCTCTTTGATTAGTTCTGGTCCGAACAAATTTCTTTCTCCCACACCATTCCCTAGAAATGGGGTAGTACACTTTCTCCCATAGAGAAACTCAAACTTTGCCATCTCAATACTGGCTTGATAGCTGTTGTTGTAAGAGAATTCTGGGTAAGGCAGACTTTTATCCCAACTAGCTCCATAGTCTAGGGCACATGCCCTCAACATATCCTCTAGAATCTGGTTGGTCCTTTCTGTGTGTCCATCGGTCTGGGGATGAAAAGCATTACTGAATTCCAATCTCGTTCCTAATGACTCATGTAGTTGCCTCCAAAAATGAGAAGTGAATTTAGTTCCCCTATCAGACACAATACTCTTGGGTACTCCATGCAGACACACAATCCTATTCATATAGATCTTGGCCAACTTAGCACTTGTATAGGTGGTCTTCATGGGTATGAAATGAGCCACTTTAGTTAGGCGATCCACTACAACCCAAATAGAATCGTATCCTGACCTGGTCCTTGGCAATCTAGTGACGAATCCATGCCAATCTTGTCCCACTTCCAATCAGGAATAGGTAGTGGTTGTAACAATCCTGCTGGTTTGTGATGTACCGCTTTCACTCTACTACATACATCACACAAAGCAATATGTTCGGCGATGTCTTTCTTGAGATTATTGCACCAAAATCTTTCCTTCATATCCATGTACATTTTGGTGTTACACGGATGAATGGAATATGGTAGTTGTGTGCTTCCTGTAAAATCATTTTCCGAAGTTCCGGGTCTTGCGGAACGCAGATACGTTTTCCATACGACAAAGTACCCTGTTCGTCTTCATGGAATCCTTTGGCTTTTCCTTTGCCAATCTTTTCTTTAATCTCTTCAATTTCCTTGTCTGTCTTTTGGGCTTCCTTGATTTTGTCTAACAAGGTGGGTTGAACATACAATGACATGAGATGTCCCTCAGGCATAATCTCCAACCTGAGGTCTCTAAATTGGGCACACAGATCATCTGGCAACTCTCCCTTAGTAAGTCCATTCACAAATACCTTACGGCTTAGTGCATCTGCCACAACATTTGCTTTACCGGGGTGGCATTGCAAACTCAAGTCTTAGTCCTTGATAAGTTCTAGCCATCTTCTTTGTCTCATGTTGATTTCTTTCTGAGTGACGATATACTTCAAACTTTTGTGATCTTGAACACTTCACATCGATTTCCCAAAAGATAATGCCTCCATGTTTTGAGTGCATGGACAACAGAGGCTAACTCTAAATCATGAGTAGGATAATTCACTTCATGATTTTTGAGTTATCTCCAGGCATAAGCCACAACTTTCCCTTCTTGCATCAGAACTGCACCTAATCCATGATGAGATGCATCACAATAAACTTGGAAATCCTTTTTCAAATCTGGCAGACATAAGACTAGTGTTGTCACTAGTCTCTTCTTCAACTCTTGGAAACTGAGTTCACATCCTTCAGTCCAAGAAAATTTCTTGTCTTTCTTTAGTAATTCCGTCATTGGTTTAGCTACCTTGGAGAAATTCTCAATGAATCTTCTATAGTATCCTGCCAAGCCAAGAAAACTACGAACTTCTTTCACTGACTTAGGAGATTCCCATTCAGTTACAGCTGACACATTTGCAGGGTCAACTGCTACACCATCTCCTGATAGAATGTGTCCAAGAAATCCAACTTCATTCAGCCAGAATTCACACTTGCTGAATTTGGCATACAGCTTATGCTCTCTAAGCTTCTCAAGTATCAAACGCAAATGTCCTTCATGCTCTTCTTTGCTCTTGGAGTAGATCAAAATGTCATCGATGAAAATGACAACAAACTTGTCAAGGAACTCCATGAACACCTTGTTCATCATATTCGTGAAGTAAACTGGTGCATTGGTCAAACCAAATGGCATCACGGTGTACTCATACAATCCATACCTAGTGGTGAAAGTTGTCTTAGGTATGTCTTGTTCCCTTATCTTAAGCTGAAAATAACCTGACCGGAGTCAATCTTTGAGAACACACAGGCTCCGTCTAACTGATCAAACAAGTCATTGATTCTCGGAAAAGGATATTTTTTCTTGATAGTCACCTCATTGAGTGAACGATAATCGATGCATAACCTTTGACTTCTATCTTTATTTTCCACAAACAAGACTGGTGCTCCCCAATATGAAGAACTTGGTTGAATAAATCCTTTCTGCAACTGTTCTCCAAGTTGTTTCTTGAGTTCTTTCAACTCATCAACTGACATCTTGTAAGGTCTCTTTGCTATTGGTCCCGATCCTGGCAGCAAGTCAATCAGAAATTCCACATCTCTATCTGGTGGCATTCCCGGCAATTCTTCCGGAAAAACATCCGGATATTCTCTCACAATTAGCACACTGTCTATGCTAACCCCCTTAAGAGAATTTAGCTTACTCCCTTTTGATTCAAAGTTAGTCTTGAATCTAATCCTTTTATTATCCAGGGTTGTGAGTGTGACAGTATGATTGGCACAATCAAGTACTCCCTTAAACTTAGTCATCCAGTCCATTCCCAAAATGACATCCAATCCTTGGGAATTTAGGATTATCAGATTAACGGGAAACTTATACTTCCCAAACTCTATGACTAGGTCATGAAATCCTGAGTTCACTTTCATGTCTCCACCAGGAGAACTTACTTTTATAGGACACCCAATAGTTTCAACTGGAAGTTCATTTCTATCAACAAATGCTCTTGATATGAATGAATGTGATGCGCCAGTATCAAAAAGAACAAGTGCTGGAATAGAATTGAGTTTGAACTTACCAACCATAGCATCAGGTTCCTCATAAATCTCTTCCACATTGATGTGGTTCACCTGTCCTTTCTGAAAAGGGTTGGGCTTGGTGGTTCCTTTAACTTTGTTTTCTGGGCACTCATTTGCATAATGCCCCATCTTCTTACACTTGAAACATTCAACCTGACTGATATCTCTCTTTGCAGGCTGACTACCACTTCCACTTCCACTTCCACCTCCACTGTGGTGACTCTTGTTTCCACTATTGTGGTTCTTGTACTTGTCATTGTCATGACTGCGGTGATTCTTGTTGTCATGATGGCGGTTGTGGCTATGGTGGTTGTTGTACTTTCCATGTTTGTGGGATCCAGAACTCCCACTATCATCATGATGGAAACGCTTGTGAGACGATCCCGAGTTGTGCTTGTCCAAGCCGTGCTTCCTCTTTCTGCTTTCAACCTATTTCATCTTGTTCTCCAAGATGGTAGCCTTGTCACAAAGTGATTGGTAGGTTGGGACATAGGCAACAGATAGCTGCAGATTCAGTTCGCCATTTAATCCTTCGAGGAATTTCTCCTTCCTCTTGGCATCAGTATCAACTTCATCCGGTGCATAACACGCCAGATTGTTGAACTCCTCAATATATTCAGCCACGCTGCGGTGACGCTGTTTCAGGTTATGGAACTCCTTCTTCTTCAAATTCATCACCCCGGATGATATGTGAGCTGTGCGGAAACCATCCTCAAAGATAGCCCAGGTCACATACTCAATGGGAGTGGTGATCTGAAAGTTATCCCACCAAGTAGCTGCTGGTCCTTCCAACAGATGTGCTGCAAACCTGACCTTCTCCTTGTCGGTCCAGCCGACAGTTACCAAATCCTTGTTCACTAAACGTAGCCAATCATTGGCCACCATTGGATCAGTAGTTCCTGAGAACTTTGCAGGCCTCGGTCTTAGGAATCTGGTGAGCATGTCAAATCCTGGTGGATTGTTCGGGTTGTTGTTGTTGTTGTTGTTATTGTTGTTGTTGTTGTTGTTATTCTGATTTTGCATAAAAGTGGTCATCATATGCATCAGTTGTGCATGTGATGTCATCAACTGCTGCATCTCGGGGGTGACATTGTTGTTGTTTAGGTTAGGGTTCGCACGTCGAGGAGGCATTTGTGGTTTTCAGATGGATAAGAATGAGATATCCATAGATTCTTATTATGCACAAAACATCACATAGACAATCACCAAATCAAGCATAAAAATAACATAAGGTTCAAACAACGTAAACAACAAGTTTGGAAAAACAAACACACCATAGCAAGCCACCCACATGTTGGATGGTCATTGCGACTCAATAATCATAAGCATGGTAAATGAAATATAAATGAGTAGTCATCACTAATCCTCCGCATCAACCTCCACAATAACAAGTGTAAAACCTGCATTCTCCATAGCGGTCTTGTATTCCTCAACATTGGTAGTCAAGGCCTCTATCTTGGCCCTAAGAGCCCTCTTCTGTGAGCAAAGCCTCTCGATCACTCCCTGCTGATGCTCGAGCTCGAAGTCCTTGGCCTCCAGCTCTTCCTTCATCTCCCGGATCTTCTTGTTCTAGTCTTGGACTCTCTTCTCCTGGCTCTTGAATTTCTTGTCCTGGCTCTCAAACTTGGCCTCCATTTCCTTGATTATTTTGTCTTGCTCCATGAAAAGCTTGTCCTTCTCTCGGAGCTGCACCTGGAGCTCGTCATTGCTAAGCATGACGTTGGTCCTATCAGTATCTAGGTGCCTAATAAGACCCTCTAGGTCCTGGAGGTATAGACGAATTGGCTCCATCGTCTATCTAGCAGCATCCTCGTACTCAATAGCATCACCCTCCTCGTTGCGTCTCCCGAAGGGGTGAAAGTAAAGACCTCTAAGCTCCCTGGAGTGTCTCCCTACCAGGCGCCCAAATAACTCCTGCATGACTACATCTAGGACTTTCTCCTTGTCGTCATGCATCAGCTTGAAGGTGACGGTCTCCATGGTTGGCTCTGCCTGGCGTCCGGGCTGAGTGACTCTGAAGCCCCAAAGTTCCTTCCTCTCAAACTTGGTGAGGGGAAGAGTCATGATACTAGGGAGTGGAAGGTTGAGCACACTAGTGAGCTCAATGAGACGAGTGCCAAAACGAGTTCCCTTGAACTCCTCGGCCGTGTTGATAATAACATTAGGCATTTATTTTATAAGATAGGGAGAAGTTAGAATCAACATCAATAGATAAAAATCACAAGAAAAAATATCACAAGCATATCTTTTTCAACAATCACACAAGTCATGGCATACACAAATCCATTACAAGCATCAAAGGTTCAACATAACTTGGATAATTTTTTTGGAATTAAAACGATAAGTGTGGTGGTCCAACTAACTAAGTACACTACAATCCCCACTCACTTGACAAGTTAGATATCAGGGCATCCCTAGAGGCAATCTGTCGATCTTGATCACATGACTCCATATCTAAGTCTATGATGTCTTCCCTCAAATGTTGGTTGGTAGCCTCTAGATCTTGGGTATGCTTTTTTTATTCTATAAGGTCATTCTGGGTGTTAAGCATTCTGCACTTGAGTCTATCACCAAGCTCCTTGATGGCACTCCAAGATGCATTGCTTGCAGAGTCAAAGAATGTCGTGTGCATTTTCTGAGTTGGTGACCATGCAGAATCCTGACTCTTTGTGGTTGTCTTCCTTGTTTTTGTACAAGTGAAGTTGCACCCACCAGTACTCCACTCCTTCATCCATCACGGGGAATCCTTTGTACACAGCTGCACCATGTATCCCCATGGTAACCATGAGGTTCTTGAGGGCCTTGGGGAATTCTGTCTCACACTCCAAGGTCATGGTCATGAGTGGTCCCTTCCTCATGGCTTCGTTGATGGATTTCATCTACAAATAGAGATGAGAAAGAAGATTAGAAAAGTTTACGAGAAGGAAAAGACAATTGTGGAAATTGTTGAAATTTTTTCCTTAGTGGTTTCTAATCCAATCCTAGGGTCATAATCCTACAGGCAACACAGTGCTCTGATACCATCTGTAAGACCCCACCTTTGTAAAGGTAAGATCCCTATGATTGCAATGCTAGTCCCTAGATCAATTGCTAGCATCCACAGTTTAAGATGAAGTACACAGAAACAAAGGTCATTATTACATCGTCATTCCAAAGATAACATAGTCTTTTACAACTCCTTAGCCATAGGCTAGTACAAGAGTTTAACTTAACAATATAAAAATAGAAGTCTTCATCTTCATGTGCCACAGGAAAGCATGTTGAGTGTAGACTCATAACCCCTAATCATCATTAGAGTAACCTGCAACATCACAAGTTACAACCATAGTGGGTCAATGTAACATCCTAGATTCTGTGTTTGGATGTTATTAGTGTCATGCATCATCCTTGCATCATTTGCATCCTACATTTGAAAACATTGCAACTACAAAAATCCTAACACATAAACCCATTTAAAAACCCTATTTAATATTCTCATAAGTGAGCACCCTTGATGTATTAGTTTGACCCTTCAAAAAACTTTTTAAAAACAGTAAGCCATGGTCCTATGTTGACCACCTCAATTTTATGAGAATTTAGAAACAAGTTTCATAAATTTTTGACCTAGTTTGCAAAAGTTATTGGGGTTTAAAGAAAACAGAAAAGGGAAATTGTTTAAAGGAAAAAAAAGGGAAAACCTACCTAACTGGGCCGCAGCGCAGCCCACTAGCACCCGCCAGCCGCCGCAGCCCAGCACTGGCCCGCTCCTCCCCTCCATCACTGACGCGGGGGTCCCACCCTGTCGTCTCCCTCCTGGAGACCGCGGCGGACACGGCTGCCGGCCGCGTCGGACTCCTGTTCGCGCCGGACTCGGCCACCCCCTCTCCCAAGTCCCTGCCCTTATAAGCTGACCCCCTCCCGTCGTTTTTCTCTTCGAGAAAACCTAGCCCGAGCCCTCACCCGACCCCGCCGCTCTTCTCGCCGTTGCCCCGCTCGGGAAGGTAGAGCTCCCGGCGAATTGCGCCACCCCGATCTCTCTTTCGCCGCTGGTTGTGCTTCCCGCGATTCTCCGCTTCGGCTGACCCCTTTTTCCCCTTCCACAGAGCTCCAAGTCGCGCTCGATTTCTCGCCGGCGCCTCGCCGGAGTTCGCGGAGACCAGCGGAGCACCGCATCTGAATGGGGAAGCAAACGCGGAAACCGATCACGCGAACAAGACCGCGAGGAGGAGCCGCGCTCCGTCGACCACATCGCCGCCTCGGGGAAGCCACCGCAGCGCCGCGTGGCAGCGCCTCGTCGCCCGCCTGGCCAGCTGGCCCAATCCGAAGCCGCCACTTGGCGCGGTCTGAGCTAGGGTTTAGGCTGATGGTTTTGATTTTTGCAGATTAGGTTTAATATTGCGAAAATCATAGAAAATTAAATATTTGTCCAAATCTGGCTTGTAATATACCGTTGGATTCCTAATTTTATGTAGAATCCAAATCTGTAATAATATTGCAGGTTTGCAGTAATGTTTTAGGTGTAGTTTTTAATCATTGGATTAGAGAGTTTTAATCTATATAAAAATAATTGAAATTCCTTTTTGTTTGAATCTTGTTGCAATAATTTTGTTTCCATAATACCTACTGATCCAAATCATCAAGCTTTGCTTAGGATTATTAGATCATTTAGATGGTTTGATCTCCTATAATCCTCGGAATTGTTTTAGTGATTCAAATTAGATCTAAACCCTTGGAAAATAAATCCTAGTGACACCCTTACACTATCACAACACAAACTTGCTACCTTGATCAATTTAACCAACCTTGCATAAACTACCATGTTGCATGCATGCATGTTTTCCTTTGTGTATGCTTTGAGCAAGTTGTGATCAAATCTATGTTTGTGATTCGTTAGATTGCTCGGAGTGCGCTAAGGAGTGCTATTGTGTAGAGTGCTGCTCAGATCAAGGCAAGTTACACCACTTGTTCATATTATCGTCCCAGTTTTGATTCTATGCATGTGATCCTCAAAATTCTGTAGTATGCATGTGTAGGAAGTTCTAGTAGAATTTTTCCTTAGTATTATTTTGCAAGTGCGATGATTTTGTAGTACGCCATGAGTAGCTCTATACTTAGGATTTTCCCTCCTAATAGGTTACCCCTGTTTTTGCTAAGTATTGCTTGCTATGCTATAAATACAAAGTACCGTTGGGGGGGTTCGAAAGACAAAGAATTTTTCTAAGTATAAAGGCTCTCTAGAGCAAACTTTCTTCTCAAATCCACTTCAAAATAAAACTAAGTGTTCTTCTAGGCGGAATGGTTGTCGGGTCAACGAGTGTGATTTTGGTGGAGGACGGCCGCCCAGGAATCAAAGAAGTCTGCCATGTTTCAGAATTCAGAAGCTTCCAGTGCAACCACAATACATTATGGGCTCTGTCTTGGCCTAGTACTTAGTGGGAAACCTCACCTGGGTAGCAACATTTGGAGGTTCTTGGCACGGTTGGATCCAGAAGGTAGAGGGGCTACTAAGGGAAAGCCTCGTCATGGTCTTGTCTATAAAAAGGACTTGATCGTGGATTGTGGGTAAAGTGCACAAACTCTCGAGAGTATTGCAATCTGATCGATCAGCCGTGTTCACGGTAACAGAACAACAATGAGCGTCTGAAGGATGGAGCCTCTGAAGGATCTTCCTCTCTCTTTTCTAAAAATAAAGTTTTGAAACCCCATGGCGTGCGTAATATCGCTAATGGGTGGGAATTTGGGAACTTGGTGTGTAATATCCAAGTGACACTTGGTGCGTAATATCCAAGTGTTTGGTTGTTTGGACACTTGGTGCGTAATATCCTCGTGTGCCGCTCGACCTCATCTTATTCAAGCAAATGTTTACAAAGTAGGGCAATTTTCTATTCTTCTCTCTACTTAAGAAAATTAGCTTTGAGCAAATGAACTCTACAGCCTATATCAGCCTTGCATGTAGAGATAGTCTTTTCTCTCCTTGGTGTAATTTGCCAATACATTCAAAGTATTGACCCAACTTGTTGGCTGCACGTCTTATGTGCAGAATCCGAAGATTGAAAGGTGCGTAGGGATCGCGGGTCTACACTCGACAAGCCTGGGCGTTGATGGACTCATGCTGCTTTTATGTTTTCCGCTGTTAATTGAGCTAGCATAATGCTAAGCAATTTTTGTAATAATTTCATACTCTGGATTCTCCGTGTAATGAAGACTTTGTGTTTTACATGATATTTCATCGACTATGAGTGCTAGCTATTGATCCAGGGACTAGCATGTTAATCACAGGGACTTAGGATCCTTACAGATCCGAGGTCACTACAGATGGTATCAGAGCACATCGTTGCCTGTAGGACGTGACCCTAGGATTGGAACCACCTCTAACTTTAGTTCCTTACTTGTTTGTCTACTAAGTTATTTTCCGCACATCTAGTATCTGCTTTCCTCTACTTGTTTAAGTATCTAACCCTCATTCTTCTAACTCAAAGATGACGAGCTTCCTCTATGACACCTTCGCGGACATCGAGCCTCTTCACTTTGGAGGATGCCTCATGGATCTACTCACACGTTTGGACCTTCCCCTCCCAACAATCCAGGGGAGCACAATGAAGAAACTCCACAAGGACGGATGTTGGGGAGTCAAGGTCATCCAGCCAGGAAAAGAGCGAGGCAAGAACCCGGAGGAAGACATAGCAATCCACATTGTTAGCGATTCCAAGGAGAAGGCCCTTAGCATTAGCTTGCAGCAACTCATTGGTCGCCTATGTGGACGTCATCATGAAGCTCTCCAAGGACACTGCGGCGGCCTCTTTGGAAGAAGAGATGAGGAAGGAATTCCCATGGAGTTAACCTTTGAGGAAAGAACTTCTACCAAATGCCGAAGAACACAATATCAAGACTTGGAGTGCCACATCCATGACCTTGAAAAGGGTACCTTCCTCGAGATGTTGAAGAACGACGAGCTATGCGCCCTCATCAAGGAGAAGGAAGAAATGATCAAGCAGCAGGAAGAGGCAATGAAACTCCAAGAGATAAAATTTCAAGACCAAGAGAAGAAGTTCGCTAATCAAGATAAGAGGGTGATAAATAAAAACAAGAGAATTAGGGAACTCAAACAGCAGATCGATGGAGATGAAGTGCAAACCGAAGGCCTTTGCAAGATAATCAATGATGTGCGTGCTTCCAAGAGGGACTTGGCAAAGCAACTTGAAGCCGCAATGAAGACAAGTTTAGTGGAGGAGCTGCAAAGCGAGAAGGAGGGACTTCAGGAGCAGCTGGAAGCCACTACCAAGAAGCTACAAGATGAGATAAAGGACCTCCAAGAGAAGCTTGAAGCCACCACAAAGGAGATGGAGTTGTACAAGACAACTCTAGAGCAAGAAGGCTACTCGTTCGAGGACGAGGAAGAGGAAGGCGTGGAGGATGTGTAGTAGTTGGACCACCTTTAATTCTATAGTAGAACGTTATTCGCAAATGTAATAAATACCAAGACAAGCTTGGTTTAGTTATACTTGGTTGTTCCCTGTGTTAAATTTGTGTTGTTATGCCTTGTGTGCTTGGTGTGTTTTCATAAGGGTAGGAGTTTACTACTTAGTCTTTCTGTCTATTTCTTAACTATTCTCTTAAACCCCACAGATGCCGCCAAGACGTGCGAACCCCGAAATTCCGCCAGAAATAGCAGAACTTTTGTCCACACAGAACCAGCTGATCCAACTACTCACTCAGAACATGCAGAACAACAACAACAACCCGCCACCACCACCTCCGCCACCTCCTCAGCAGGATCGCTTGACTCGGTTTTTGAGGCGGAACCCACCTACCTTCACTAGCAGCACTGAACCAATCATCACTGATGACTGGCTGCGTACGATCAACAAGAAGCTAGACACCGTGCAAGCTGTCGGAGCCGACAGGGTGCGTTATGCCGCACACCAGCTTGAGGGACCTGCTGCAGAATGGTGGGATAACTACCAAGTCACCCACCCGGACATTGATGCTATCACTTGGGAACAGTTTGAGTTAGCTTTTCGCACTCATCATGTGGCTGCTGGTGTCATGGCTCTAAAGAGGCGCGAGTTTCGCGACCTACATCAGCTGCACCGTTCTGTCACCGAGTATGGTGAGCTTTTCAATAAGCTAGCCCGTTATGCACCCGATGATGTTTCCACTGATGCCAAGAGACAGGAGGAGTTCTTAAGAGGGCTCAATGATGAGATATCCATTCAGCTCGTGGCTCGGAAATTTGACAACTTTCAGGAACTCTTGGACAGAGCCATTGTGGTTGAATCAAAGAGGAAGAGCATAGAAAATCGCAAGAGGAAATCCAACCCTCACAAACACTCTGTTCCGTACCAGAAGCAACGCAATTCCTCACCACCACCTTATAACAATAATGGCCACAACCATAACGGTCATAACCATGGTGGCCACAAACACAATGGGCACAAAAACCGCAATGGCAATGGCGGCAATGGAAAGGATCTCAGTGAGGTGACATGCTTTAAGTGCAACAAGATAGGGCACTATGCAACCTCTTTCCCCGAGAGGAAGAATGGCAATGGCAATGGCAATGGCAATGGGAATAGTAATGGACACAACCATGGCAATGGGAATGGGAAGAAGCCAAATCCGTTTGTCAAAGCCACGGTGAATCATGTTTCTATGGAGGATGCTTGTGAGGCGCTAGACTCTGTGATTGGTAAGTTCAAACTCAATTCTATTCCCGCAGTTGTTCTTTTTGATACTGGTGCATCGCATTCATTCATATCAAGGGTATTTGTGGATAGAGGCAAGATACCAACGGAGACTATAAACTTTCCTCTAAGGGTAAGTTCTCCTGGGGGAGAAATAGTGGCAAACTCCGGTTGCCGTGATTTAGAACTAAGGATTGGCACACACATTTTTCCCACCAGTCTAGTAGTTCTAGAATCACAAGGTTTAGACATAATATTGGGCATGAATTGGATGACCGAATATGAAGGAGTCATAGATTGTGCCAAGAGAACTGTCATGCTCACAACGCCGGAAGGGAAGAGGATTCGTATCAAGTCGAACTTCACACTGAAAGAAGTCATGGTGAACTCGCTTAAGGGGGTTAGCTTGGAGGAGGTACCTATTGTAAAGGAATACCCAGATGTCTTCCCAAAAGAGCTACCCGGAATGCCACCCGACCGTGATATCGAGTTTCTCATTGACTTAATGCCAGGCACGGGGGCGATAGCTAAGAGACCATACAAGATGGATGTGGACGAGTTAAAGGAACTCAAGAAACAGCTTAGGGAACAATTGGACAAGGGGTTCATTCAACCCAGTGCGTCATCTTGGGGAGCGCCCGTCCTATTTGTGGAAAAGAAGGATAAGACCAAGAGGCTGGTTGTGGACTACCGCTCGTTGAACGAAGTGACGATTAAGAATAAGTATCCTCTGCCCAACATCAATGACCTGTTTTACCAGCTAAAAGGAGCCAGTGTGTTCTCAAAGATCAATCTACGATCGGGCTATTTTCAGCTAAAGATTCGAGAACAGGATGTGCCCAAGACAGCATTCACCACAAGATACGGATTGTATGAGTACACCGTGATGTCTTTTGGTCTAACCAATGCCCCAGCATACTTCATGACCATGATGAACAAGGTGTTCATGGAATACTTGGACAAGTTTATCGTAGTATTCATAGATGATATACTCATATACTCAAAGGATGAGAAGGAACATGAGAAACATCTGCGCCTTATTATGGAGAAACTAAGAGAACACAAATTGTATGCCAAGTTCAGCAAGTGCGAGTTTTGGTTAAAGGAAGTGGGATTCCTTGGTCATGTTGTGTCAACTAAAGGAGTTGCCGTAGATCCTAGCAAGGTAGCTTCCGTGACGGAATGGGAGTCACCCAAGAATGTGGGAGATATTAGAAGTTTCTTGGGCCTCGCAGGATATTACCGGAGGTTCATCGAAAACTTTTCCAAGATAGCAAAACCCATGACGGAACTATTAAAGAAGGAAAAGAAATTCCTATGGACTGAGGCATGTGAAGAAAGTTTTCAAGAGTTGAAGAAACGCCTTGTAACGGCACCAGTTCTGTGTCTGCCTGATATACAGAAGGATTTTCAAGTCTATTGCGACGCTTCTCGACAAGGACTTGGAAGTGTAGTGATGCAGGATGGTAAAGTGGTATCCTATGTCTCCTGACAACTTAAGAACCACGAACACAATTATCCCACGCATGATTTGGAACTTGCATCTGTGGTTCATGCGCTCAAGGTATGGAGACACTACCTCATGGGCAAGCATTGTGATGTGTTCACAGATCATAAAAGTTTGAAGTACATCTTCACCCAAAAGGAGTTGAATATGAGACAACGAAGATGGATTGAGCTAATTAAGGATTATGACTTGGATTTATAGTACCACCCCGGAAAGGCAAACGTGGTGGATGATGCCTTAAGTCGTAAGGTATATGTAAATGGACTTACCGCAGGGGAACTTCTAGAGGATTTATGCAAGCAATTCAGGGACCTCAGGCTTGAGATAGTCCCGAAAGGACACCTAGCGACTATGGAAATAGTGTCCACCTTCCAAGAAAGAATCCAAGAAGCACAAAAGGGGTATAAAGAGTTGGAAGAAATAAGAGTCAGGATAAATGAAGGAAAGACTAAAGAATTTCGTCTGGACGAACAAGGAACCCTCTGGTATGGGAAGCGTTTGTGCGTTCCCAATGACCCCGATATCAGGAAGATGATTTTACAAGAAGCTCATGATTCGCCATACTCAATTCATCCTGGTAACACAAAGATGTACATGGATGTGAAGGATAGATTCTGGTGGAATAATCTAAAGAGAGATATTGCAGAGTATATTTCTCTGTGTGATGTGTGCAATAGAGTTAAAGCCGAGCATCAGAAACCGGCAAGATTACTACAACCACTACCTATACCCGACTGGAAGTGGGACAAGGTAGGCATGGACTTCATCACGGGATTACCCCGGACTCGTACTGGATTTGATTCTATCTGGGTAGTGGTGGACCACTTCACCAAGGTGGCTCACTTCATCCCTGTAAAGACCACATATACAAGTGCTAAGCTTGATAAGATATACATGTCAAGAATTGTAAGCCTGCATGGTGTTCCCAAGGGAATTGTGTCAGATAGAGGCACCCAGTTTACTTCAAAGTTTTGGCGACAACTACATGAGTCTCTTGGAACCCGACTAGAATTCAGTACTGCCTTCCACCCTCAAACAGATGGCCAAACAGAAAGGGTGAATCAAATTTTGGAAGATATGTTGAGAGCTTGCGCACTAGACTATGGGTCTAGTTGGGACGATAACCTGCCATATGCGGAGTTCTCATACAACAACAGCTACCAGACAAGTATCAAGATGGCTCCGTTTGAAGTTCTATACGGCAGGAAGTGTAGGACTCCATTGCTATGGAATGGAGTTGGAGAACGCAGCCTTTTTGTACCGGACTTGATAAAGGATGCCGAAGAAAAGGTGCGACAGATTCAGGATAGGCTAAAGATAGCCCAATCCCGACAGAAGAGCTACGCTGATTCCAAACGCAGAGATGTGGCCTATGAAATAGGGGACCGTGCGTATCTCCGAGTTTCACCCCTACGTGGAGTTAAGAGGTTCGGAATCAAGGGCAAGTTAGCCCCACGATTCATAGGACCATATAAGGTTCTGGCCCGTAGAGGAGAAGTTGCTTATCAGTTGGAGCTACCGGAAGGACTGACTGTTCATGATGTGTTCCATGTGTCACAACTAAAGAAGTGTCACCCGGAGATGGCTGAAACACCGCTAAGAGACACCGTTTCCCTAGACGAGGTTCAATTGGAGAACGACCTTACCTACGAGGAAAAACCCATCAAAATACTGGAAACAGCCGAAAGGGTTACCCGCACTAAGACTATAAGATTCTGCAAGGTACAATGGAACCACCACTCCGAAGAAGAAGCTACGTGGGAACGTGAAGACGACATGAGAACGGAGCACCCACACCTATTTGCTAGCCAACCCGAATCTCGAGGACGAGATTCTTCTTAAGGGGGTAGGTTTGTAACATCCCAATTTTCTGTGTTTGGATGTTATTAGTGTCATGCATCATCCTTGCATCATTTGCACCCTACATTTGAAAACATTGCAACTACAAAAATCCTAACACATAAACCCATTTAAAAACCCTATTTAATATTCTCATAAGTGAGCACCCTTGATGTATTAGTTTGACCCTTCAAAAAACTTTTTAAAAACATTAAGCCATGGTCCTATGTTGACCACCTCAATTTTATGAGAATTTAGAAACAAGTTTCATAAATTTTTGACCTAGTTTGCAAAAGTTATTGGGGTTTAAAGAAAACAGAAAAGGGAAATTGTTTAAAGGAAAAAAAAAAGGGAAAACCTACCTAACTGGGCCGCAGCGCAGCCCACTAGCACCCGCCAGCCGCCGCAGCCCAGCACTGGCCCGCTCCTCCCCTCCATCACTGACGCGGGGGTCCCACCCCGTCGTCTCCCTCCTGGAGACCGCGGCGGACACGGCTGCCGGCCGCGTCGGACTCCTGTTCGCGCCGGACTCGGCCACCCCCTCTCCCAAGTCCCTGCCCTTATAAGCTGACCCCCTCCCGTCGTTTTCCTCTTCGAGAAAACCTAGCCCGAGCCCTCGCCCGACCCCGCCGCTCTTCTCGCCGTTGCCGCGCTCGGGAAGGTAGAGCTCCCGGCGAATTGCGCCACCCCGATCTCTCTTTCACCGCTGGTTGTGCTTCCCGCGATTCTCCGCTTCGCCTGACCCCTTTTTCCCCTTCCACAGAGCTCCAAGTCGCGCTCGATTTCTCGCCGGCGCCTCGCCGGAGTTCGCGGAGAGCGGCGGAGCACCGCAGCTGAACGGGGAAGCAAACGCGGAAACCGATCACGCGAACGAGACCGCGAGGAGGAGCCGCGCTCCGTCGACCACATCGCCGCCTCGGGGAAGCCACCGGAGCGCCGTCACCGTCGCCACCGTCACCGCCTCCGCCCACCGCCACCGTCGTCGCCGCTGTAAGTCACCGCGCCCATCTCCTCCGTCCGATCTGAAATCTGTGGCTCAGATTAGTTCTTGACCCGAAGGGGTATCGGCCAACCACGCAGCGCCGCGTGGCAAGCCGCCTGGCAGCACCTCGTCGCCGCGCCGCGTCGCCCGCCTGGCCAGCTGGCCCAATCCGAAGCCGCCACTTGGCGCGGTCTGAGCTAGGGTTTAGGCTGATGTTTTTGATTTTTGAAGATTAGGTTTAATATTGCGAAAATCATAGAAAATTAAATATTTGTCCAAATCTGGCTTGTAATATACCGTTGGATTCCTAATTTTATGTAGAATCCAAATCTGTAATAATATTGCAGGTTTGCAGTAATGTTTTAGGTGTAGTTTTTAATCATTGGATTAGAGAGTTTTAATCTATATAAAAATAATTGAAATTCATTTTTGTTTGAATCTTGTTGCAATAATTTTGTTTCCACAATACCTACTGATCCAAATCATCAAGCTTTGCTTAGGATTATTAGATCATTTAGATGGTTTGATCTCCTACAATCCTCGGAATTGTTTTTGTGATTCAAATTAGATCTAAACCCTTGGAAAATAAATCCTAGTGACACCCTTACACTATCACAACACAAACTTGCTACCTCGATCAATTTAACCAACCTTGCATAAACTACCATGTTGCATGCATGCATGTTTTCCTTTGTGTATGCTTTGAGCAAGTTGTGATCAAATCTATGTTTGTGATTCGTTAGATTTCTCGGAGTGCGCTAAGGAGTGCTATTGTGTAGAGTGCTGCTCGGATCAAGGCAAGTTACACCACTTGTTCATATTATCGTCCCAGTTTTGATTCTATGCATGTGATCCTCAAAATTCTGTAGTATGCATGTGTAGGAAGTTCTAGTAGAATTTTTCCTTAGTATTATTTTGCAAGTGCGATGATTTTGTAGTACGCCATGAGTAGCTCTATACTTAGGATTTTCCCTCCTAATAGGTTACCCCTGTTTTTGCTAAGTATTGCTTGCTATGCTATAAATACAAAGTACCGTTGGGGGGTTCGAAAGACAAAGAATTTTTCTAAGTATAAAGGCTCTCTAGAGCAAACTTTCTTCTCAAATCCACTTCAAAATAAAACTAAGTTTTCTTCTGGGCGGAATGGTTGTCGGGTCAACGAGTGTGATTTTGGTGGAGGACGGCCGCCCAGGAATCAAAGAAGTCTGCCATGTTTCAGAATTCAGAAGCTTCCAGTGCAACGACAATACATTATGGGCTCTGTCTTGGCCTAGTACTTAGTGGGAAATGTAGCATCCCAATTGTCTAACAATTGTAATGCTACTTGGTTTAGTAATATAATGGCTACTTCATATATACAATTGTTACATCATCATTATATCATGCTCATGTCATCATGCCACCTTGCATTTGAGCATCATATAAAACCCTTTTGATTTGGTTCTTCTCTCATATGCATTGTAAATTGTATTTGCCTCTTGATATTGTATTTGGTTCTTGATATATTGTGTAAATGCCCAAGATGAGTTGGGGGCATATATTTTATTGACTCCACCACCTTTCTTGTCATCACCCCATCATTCCACCATTCCACCATATATGAGCATTGCAACTTATTTGGTTTTACCTCTAGCTCATGTGGGTTGGGATGGATCCAATTCTATCTCCACACGCTCTCATCTTAGCATCATGTTGTTTTCACATTATTGATATGTGGAGCCACCTTTGCATGCATTATGAGTAGTGCTCCTTTTCCTAGCTTTCATATGGATTATTATGGATTTATGCTCATGTTGGGATATTTTGGGACTATTCAACATCTAGTGGCACATACACATAGCAAGTCCCATTTCTATTCAAATATGGTCATCTCCATCTACTTCACATGGGGCATCCTTTTAATTTCTCTTGCTTGGGCTATACTCCACATTTTGGGTAATGCATAGGAGTAATGCCATGTTTATTATTTTGTTTTCACAAGGATGATACATGGCATTTATTATCTTTCATGGGCCATGCAACCATCACCATCTTTTGCCTCCTGTGTTTTTATTTGGTCATTTGAGTGGATCATCTCTCTCTCTCTCCTTTCCTCACCTTCCTCTCCTTTCATCTCCACACATGCATGGTCATGTGGATCATGCCTAAAACCCTAAACCACCCTCTCTCTCTAATCTTTTCTCCAAAATTCTCTCACCTAAGCTAGACCCTAAACCTAACCCCTCATCTACCCTAGTTACACCCTACCACCACCATGATCTACCCCCTCTCCTTTTTCTATCTCTAAAACCTAATCCCTCTCCCTATCCCTCTCTCCTCTCTCTATCATGCATGCCCCACCTGGCCACCCTCTCTCCCTGGCCACACCCCAGCTACCTACCCCTCCCTAACCTAAGACCAAACCCTAACCCGAGTCCCTCCCTAGCTAACCCTAGCTCTAACCAGAGCCTCCTCTCCTCTCTCTCTTACTCTCTCCCTGCTGGGCTAGCCCCACCCGAGCCTCCCCTTCTCCTCTCTCTGGTCCCAGCTGCAGCCCCTTAACCCTACCCTGGCCTGCCCGAGCACGTGAAGGAGAGAAGGGAAAAGGTGGCCGAAGCCACCTTTAACCCTACCCACTCCCCCACGACACCACCTCCCTCTGGGCTCGCCCTTATCTACTCCCACCTCTCTGCCTCGCCAGATCCATCCCCAGAACTCCCCAGGGCCTTGCCCTCTCCTCCCTTTCTTCTCCATCGCCACCAGCTACCCTCTCTCGCCGGCCAAGGAGAGAAGGGAAAAGGAGGCTGTCGGCGAGGTCGGGGAGGTCCTCTGCAGCAGCCCTGTACGCACCAGCGAGGAGGAGAAGGACCAGAGCCACCAGGCCGACGCCGCTCCGACGCTAAACCCTAGCTCGCCGTCCGTCTGCATCACCGTCGTTCCACCGCGTCCAACCCCGATCCGACCCCACCAACCCAACCGCGGTGAGCCTCTCTCCCTCCCAGACACGCCCCTCTTCACCGTTGCTTCCTGTGCTCGCCGGACCAAGCGTCGAGCGCCCTCGGTGCACCGCCGCTCGCTGCTGTCTGCTCGCTCCCGCACCGCAAAAACCCTATCTAGGCCCCGTCCGCCCTCCTAACAACTACCCCCGCCTAGCCCAGTGGTCGCCGCGTCCGCGCGCGCGCCCCAGGTCCTGGGTTCGAACCCCGCCTCGCCGCGCCGTTCTCTGCCTTTTCCGTCAGATGCAGAGAAGAACAACAGTGGGCCGTTGCCACTTTACACTTAGCCGCCTTTTATTTTTGCCTCAACCCGCAGACCCTCCCATCTTGGTTTTTTTGCAAAAAGGCACCCACCTTCTGTTAACCTTGACCCGCGGTCCTCAACCCCACCAGTTCTTTGCCCAGTCAGCATGTGGCCCACCTGTCACTGACTGTGGCTAAGTTTGCCTGAGTAGAAAAAGTTTTACAGTTTATCTGTTTTAATTTAAACTTTTCAAATTTGTTTTAAATTCAAATTCAAATCAGTATTTAAATAACTTTTAAAATATGAATTCAAATAATACAAATAATATATGTTTTCAAATCAGAAAAATATGAGGAATTCAAATATGCTATCCAAAATATATTTTGAACACTTAAAAATTCAAGTTGATTTAAATTACAACAAATGCCCTTTTTCCCTTAATTAATTAATAACTTTTGATTTATAACTCCAAATTTAACAAATGATATGTCTAAAATGATCATCTCGACGAGACCTTTCTGTTTATGCTTTCCATCTTCTGAATTGCACCATGCATCATATAAATATAAAGTATACAACAACTTATTCGAGAATAAAATATGACCAAAACTCAATAAAATGTTTATTTCTTGTATTTTACACCTCACCCATGCCATGCTACTCTATTGCCATGAAAATTGTGCATCATTCATCATGGCATGATTGTTTGCTTGTCGCATTTGATTCATATGCTTGTGCACTTTATTTATGTTGGCCCTTGTTTGTTTGGTTCTTCTTCGAATAGACGCTGAGCAGGGGATATATCAAGAAACCCAGGAGCACTACCCAGATCCTTCTCTCGCTTCAACTGAGCTGCCAGGCAAGCACTACCACATGCTTGCATACATATAGTACCTATTGCCTCTATCTTATTCTTGCATCATTGAGTCGCGATTGCATTAAACTGAATCCAAAGTATTGCATAGCCTTTACTTTTAAACCCCACTGAAGCTTGTTCCTTCATCCCATGAGCCATTACTACAGGAGTTGTTTGAGCCATGTGAGTCGTAGAACAGCATGTGTAGGGTATGTGAGTGTCTGATGGATAACGAGGTACCTATACAACTTAACCTGAGTAGTAATGGGATAACTAATGAAAGTGGCACCGGTGAGCAATATCTGCTATTTGGTTTTTCATGCTCACTTGTGTCCCGTAGGACCCCGAGTACTTGATTCCTGTTCCTTGAATATTCGCGCTATCCACATCCGGGAGGCTTATGGGACCCCCCTGAGCCAGAGCTTGATTCATTCTTATTTCTTGGGGCCACAAACTAGTTTGAGGTTTTATTTACTATCCTGTACTTATGCCATGCTTTACTGCTTTATTTAAATTGTGCGATGTACTGCACCTGTACTGTTTAGGATCGGGACTCGATTTCGCGGTATCGACAAGCCCAGTCACACTTTCGGGTTCCCAGTCGTTTACAGCCGTCCACCCAAACCTTGAGTCCGTTTCGGAGTCAGCTAACTTCGTTGGGGGTAGCTTAATGGGGTGGCCCCCTGAAATATTTCTGAATCATGTGATTGCTTTGTCGTGAATGCCTCGTTGGGTTTTGATTTGGTTTTTCCGAGGTTGATCGAGTGTGTGTTGCTATTTGTGCACCCCTGCAGGGTAAAACTTTCTGAAAGCCGTGTCCGCGGTTATGGATGACTTGGAGCACAGTTTCTCGATCATAGACAAGTATAACTAAAGTACCGCTTTTAATTTGACTAAGTAACTGACTAGTAAATAGTGCAATACTCATGGAATGGATAATAAATATGCCAACGGATGGGGGGGTTGTTCGTCCGCTTCCTCGTTGGTAAGCGAGGAGGAGGATGGATCTGTTAATATTACTGTTATAACTGTTGTTATTAATTCACGGACATCCGTCTATCTTTGGTTAGGCGGATGGTTAGCGAGTATCTATAGAATTGTTAGGGTTTATCTTTTGCTGCAATTGCGTCACCCCAGGTTGTGTCCCCTTTAGAGGCATAAAGACTTGCTGAGTACCCCTAGGGTCTCACACGATAAATTATTTGATTCAGATGAACAGGTACACTCACAAGATGGATACTGGGTGGAGGAGACGGACGATGTGGACAACGATCATTCGGTGTAGATCTGTGGGCGGGATCCGTGAGATCTGTGGGCGGGATGTGTTTATTTTATGGGGCATCTTATGCCAATTTGCTTCTTATCCGTACTCGGATCTTGTTGCCGCTTCCGCCTGATACTCTGATGTTTGATGTATGAGGAGATATCCTAAACTATTATATCTATCTAGGATATTTGGATCTTGCCGTATGGCGTTGTAATATTTCTATTTCTTTTAGATGGAATGGCTCTGATGTACTGTTGTATGGTGGCTTGCATACATACCCATTTGTGTATGTAGTTGATCCCTTCGCCTGCCGATTACGCCGCCCGTTCTTGTCCCGATGTTTGGAAATGGTTGGGACGGTCGAAAGGTCTACCTGTGAGTGGCATTTGGGCCCCACCGTACTATTTCAACCATTTCCGCCCATCCAGGCTTGTAACTAGGAGCGTAATTCACCGAGGTAGTTACAATTGGTATCAGAGCCATCCCGCCCTTCAGGGTCTCAGCCAAATGGTCGTTGTCAGTCTAGCAAATATTTTTGGTAGTTATGTATACTAGGGAAAAACAAAACGTGAGAGTAGGACTGCTTCCACTTTTCTTCTTACCCAACCACCACCCTTTTCTGGTAAGGAAGTGTAACGTTTCAATCCTCTCCTTAAAATTCAAACTAGGATTCACGTGTTCTGGGTTTCCGTAGTACCATAGGTTGTGTGTGTGTGTGCGTGTGTGTGTGTGTGTAATTCCTTGTCTATCTGTTGCATCCAACATGTTATCTTTATCGGCCTTTTGGTTATCAACTGTTGGTACATTCCATACCGACAGGCTTTTGCAAACCGACGCGATCTATCTGATTCGTTGTATACCGCCGCGATCTGTCTTACTCTTTGTTATCCGACGTTATCTTGTTTGGGGTGCTCGTTCCGTAGTTACCAATCTTTAGGTTCATCGTGAGAAGAAGGGGTTAGGATATGTGTTCTACTTATTCATGTGCGGAGTAATGATTTGAGTGCGGGATGGAGTCGCGACCATACCACTACTCTTATCATTCGCTTTTGTATATTGAATTGGTAAAGTCACTAATCTTGATTCGTTAAGTGATTTTGCGCATCTAATGGTATTTTAATGCCGAAATTTGCGGAAAATTTTTCTTTGATATATCTGTGTACCACACTCCTTTTCAGTCGTGTGCGATATGCTTAATATCTTATAGGTGCTTTGAACTTTGTTGATATTTTAATATCATCTTAGTAAATTGTATCCTTTAATCTTGGTTAATTCCATCTTGGTACTATTTTGGATTATTATTATTCTCCATTATAGTACTGACTTGTGTTTTATATCAATCACAGGATGGCACCACCACGCCGTTCTGATGAGGACATTCCACCTGAACTAGGGTCCGCGTTGTCAAACATCGCCAATGCCTTGGCAGCAATGCAGCAGAACCAGCAGCGTTTTGAAGAGAGTGTTCGGAGGAATGAGTTTGCTCCGCTACCTCCACCTCCCAAGCGAGGAGACATCAAAAGCTTCCTGAAGTTCAACCCACGCCAATTTGATGTTTCTGATCAACCACTTGATGCTGATGATTGGTTGCATGAGATGTCAAGGCTACTGACGACTGCTGATGTTCCTGAGAAAGAATGGGTAAAGTGTGCCACTCACCTTCTGAAGGGAGATGCAGCTCTCTGGTGGGAGAATTACCTGAAGGCAAACCGCACTGATTTTCAGCCTACTTGGGAACAGTTCACTGGAGCGTTCAAAGAGCAGTATCTGTCAGAAATTGTCATGGAGAGGATGAAGGAAGTGTTTCTCAACCTCAAGCAGGGAAATGACAATGTCAATACCTACATCAGGAACTTCATGAACCTTTCTCGTTATGGTGGCGATGAGATCTCTGATGACAAGAAGAAGCAAAAGAGGTTCCGGCAAGGGCTCAATGCATCGATTAAATATACAATCACACACGCAAGGGTGGCGTCTTTTCTGGAACTTCAGCATACAACTCTGTAGGAAGAAGCAAGTAAGCAAGTGTTTGAGGAGTCAAAGAAACACAACCGTGATGCAGCAAGCTCTTCAGCTATGTCAACTCCTTCTAAGCGTCGTGTCTGGGTTCCTAACACCCCACCGTCGCTCCCGGCTCCACCAAGACCTTCAAGCTACGCGGCAAGGCCACCAAACATCCTCACTGCTGCTCCCAGGGGCTACAACCACCACTACCCTGGAGCGCCTGGCGGAGTCCCTGGCTACGTTGCTCCACGTCCACCTGGTGCTTGTTTCACTTGTGGAGACACGGGGCATCAGTACTGGAACTGTCCGATGAAAAACAAAGCTCTTCCTCCACCACCTCCAAGATCTGCGGCAAGCTCTCCTATGGTTCGTGCACCACCACCTCGGGCTCTCAACATCAACACCAAGTCCGGGTCTACTGTTGCTCGTGCCAACTGTGTCAACGCCGCTCAAGCTGAGCATACACCTGGAGTTGTGATGGGTATGCTATCCGTTAACTCAGTCCCTGCACGAGTTTTGTTTGATTCTGGTGCATTGCATTCTTTTGTTTCTCACAAGTTTGCAAATGAGAATGAGTTAGCGCTGTATCCTCTCCTCAAGCGGTTAATGGTCCTTTCTCCTGGAGCAAACATGAGGGCTGCTCATATCAGCCATGTCAATCAAATTGAGATTGGTGGCTCTTCGTTCTCGGCGTCCTTAATTGTTCTGGGAAATTCGGACATTGATGTCATCTTGGGCATGGATTGGTTGACAGCAAATGCAGCTGTGATTGATTGTGCTGAACGCTCGGTTTCTATGAAGATTCCTGAAGGCCATATAGTCTATTCCCCAAGTCTGACTCCTGCGATCCAGCTTTTCTCTTTGGCGGCTCTGAATGATGATGCTATGGAAGCTATTCAGAGTGTTCCGGTGGTCTGTGAGTTCCCAGATGTCTTTCCTGAAGAGTTGCCAGGTATGCCTCTGGATCGTGAGGTTGAGTTTGTAATTGAGCTTGAACCTGGAACGGCTCCTATCTCCAAGCGGCCTTATAAAATGGGTCCTGCTGAGTTGGCTGAACTCAAACGACAGCTTGATGAACAAGAGAAGTTGGGTTTCATTCAACACAGTACTTCTTCTTGGGGTAGCCCAACAATCTTTGTGAAGAAGCGAGACAGGACTGATAGACTTTGTGTTGACTATCGGGCTCTCAATGCTAAAACCATCAAGAATAAATATCCCCTTCCACGGATTAATGATCTCTTCGATCAGCTAGCTGGAGCTGTGGTGTTCTCTAAGCTTGACTTGACAAGTGGTTATCACCAAATCAAGATTCGCAAGGAAGATGTTCCTAAAACAGCTTTCACCACCCGCTATGGCCTGTATGAGTACACGGTCATGTCTTTCGGTCTCACCAACGCACCTGCCACCTTCTCGAGGCTCATGAACTCGGTTTTCATGGAGTATCTTGATAAGTTCGTTGTGGTCTATCTGGATGACATCCTAGTCTATTCTAAGTCAAAGGAAGAACATGAAGAACACCTTCGGTGTGTCCTAAACAAGCTTCGTGAGAACCGCTTGTATGCAAAGTTCTCCAAGTGTGAGTTTTGGCTGCCTCAAGTAACCTATCTTGGTCACGTCATCTCTGCCAAGGGCATTGCAGTTAACCCGGAAACTGTGAAGACAATTGTTGAATGGCTTCCTCCTGTTAATGTCAAAGAAGTGCGGAGTTTCCTTGGTTTGGCTAGTTATTGCCGTCGCTTCGTTCAGAACTTTTCGAAGATAGCGAAGCCTCTTACCGATCTCCTCAAGAAAGGCAAGAAATACCTTTGGACTCCTGCATGTCAAGCAAGCTTTGAGACACTCAAAGAGAATCTCACTTCCACACCAGTCTTGGTTCCTCCGGATACATCTAAGCCTTTCCAGATATTCTGTGACGCCTCTTTGCAAGGATTGGGTGCGGTCCTTATGCAAGAAAAACAAGTTGTTGCTTATGCCTCTCGACAGTTGAAGACGCATGAGATCAACTATCCTACACATGACCTCGAACTCGCAGCGGTTGTTTTTGCTTTGAAACTATGGAAGCATTACTTGCTGGGCAACCGTTGTGAAATCTTTTCTGATCACAAGAGTCTGAAGTATATCTTCACTCAGCCTGATCTCAACCTTCGGCAGAGGAGGTGGGTTGAAGCAATCAATGATTTTGATTTGACCATCAACTACACTCCGGGTAAAGCTAATGTCATGGCCGATGCTCTCAGCCGCAAAGCTTATGTCAACAACCTCATGATGGAAGAACAACAGCCTCTCTTGTGCGAGGAATTCCGTCAGCTCAACCTTGGAATTGTGGAACAAGGGTATCTCCTGAACCTTCTGGCTACTCCTCTCTTGGAAGAAAAGGTTCGCTCCTTTCAGCGTGGTGATCCGCACACCAAAAAGATCATCTCAAAACTTCAGCTTCTGAAGTATGAGTCCTTCCACGTCGATGATCAAGGCACGCTTTTCTTTGAACACCGGATGTTTGTTCCGAACTACCCGGGTTTGAGAGAGCAAGCTCTCAAGGAGGTGCATGAATCTGTTCTTTCTATCCACCCTAGAAGCACAAAGATGTACATGGACTTGAAAACACAATATTGGTGGTCGAGATTGAAACGATATTGTGCCAAGTATGTCTCGGAGTGTGATGTCTGCCGCAGAGTGAAAGCTGTCCATCAGAAACCTTACGGTCTTCTACAGCCATCGAAACCCCCGGAATGGAAATGGGAGAAAGTAGAGATGGACTTCATCACTGGTTTTCCAAGGTCGCAGAAGGGCAACAATGCAATCTTTGTTGTCATTGACAGGCTTTCTAAAGTGGCTCACTTCTTCCCCGTCAAGGAAACAATTTCTGGAATTCAGTTGGCTGAGCTCTATATCAACAGAATTGTCTCTCTGTATGGGGTTCCGCTTGAGATCAATTCAGACCGTGGGAGCATCTTCACTTCCAAGTTCTGGGAAAGTTTCCAAAATGCTTTGGGAACAAAATTGAACTTCAGCACAGCTTACCACCCTCAGTCGAAAGGACAAGTTGAAAGGATCAATCAGATTCTGGAGGATATGCTTCGTGCTTGCGTCATCTCTTTTGGCATGAAGTGGGAGGAATGTCTTCCTTATGCTGAATTCTCTTACAACAACAGCTTCCAGAAAAGTCTGAAGATGGCACCATTTGAGGCTCTCTATGGCCGCAAATGCAGAACTCCGATTGGTTGGTCGGGTGCAGGAGAAAGAATATGGTTTGGCCCTGACATTGTAACTCAAGCGGAGGAGAAGGTGCACATCATTCTTGAAAATCTGAAGATTGCTCAAAGTCGCCAGAAGAGCAATTATGACAGAAAGCACACGGACATGGAGTATGTCCCTGGTGATCTCGTTTACCTTCGTGTCACTCCCATGAAAGGCACGCACCGTTTTGGTATCAAAGGAAAGCTGGCTCCTAGATACATCGGTCCATTCAAAATTCGTGGAAGAAGAGGAGAAGTTGCTTATGCTCTTGAGCTCCCGGAAAAACTCAAGGTCCATGATGTTTTTCACATCTCTCAACTCAAGAAGTGCTTCAAGGATCCCGGCAGGACCGTGGATCATGAGCTTATCAATCTCCAAGAAGACCTGTCTTATCAAGAACACCCCACAAAAATCCTGGAGATCGCAGAAAGAAGGACTCGCAACAAGTCCATCAAGTTCTGCAAGGTGCAGTGGTCGCACCATTCCGTTGACGAAACCACTTGGGAACGTGAAGATGAGCTCCGTGCCAACTATCCTACCCTCTTTGAGTCTTCTTCTTCTTCCTAGAATCTCGGGGCGAGATTCTTGTTTATTGGGGGAGAGTTGTAGCATCCCAATTGTCTAACAATTGTAATGCTACTTGGTTTAGTAATATAATGGCTACTTCATATATACAATTGTTGCATCATCATTATATCATGCTCATGTCATCATGCCACCTTGCATTTGAGCATCATATAAAACCCTTTTGATTTGGTTCTTCTCTCATATGCATTGTAAATTGTATTTGCCTCTTGATATTGTATTTGGTTCTTGATATATTGTGTAAATGCCCAAGATGAGTTGGGGGCATATATTTTATTGACTCCACCACCTTTCTTGTCATCACCCCATCATTCCACCATTCCACCATATATGAGCATTGCAACTTATTTGGTTTTACCTCTAGCTCATGTGGGTTGGGATGGATCCAATTCTATCTCCACACGCTCTCATCTTAGCATCATGTTGTTTTCACATTATTGATATGTGGAGCCACCTTTGCATGCATTATGAGTAGTGCTCCTTTTCCTAGCTTTCATATGGATTATTATGGTTTTATGCTCATGTTGGGATATTTTGGGACTATTCAACATCTAGTGGCACATACACATAGCAAGTCCCATTTCTATTCAAATATGGTCATCTCCATCTACTTCACATGGGGCATCCTTTTAATTTCTCTTGCTTGGGCTATACTCCACATTTTGGGTAATGCATAGGAGTAATGCCATGTTTATTATTTTGTTTTCACAAGGATGATACATGGCATTTATTATCTTGCATGGGCCATGCAACCATCACCATCTTTTGCCTCCTGTGTTTTTATTTGGTCATTTGAGTGGATCATCTCTCTCTCTCTCTCATTTCCTCACCTTCCTCTCCTTTCATCTCCACACATGCATGGTCATGTGGATCATGCCTAAAACCCTAAACCACCCTCTCTCTCTAATCTTTTCTCCAAAATTCTCTCACCTAAGCTAGACCCTAAACCTAACCCCTCATCTACCCTAGTTACACCCTACCACCACCATGATCTACCCCTCTCTCCTTTTTATATCTCTAAAACCTAATCCCTCTCCCTATCCCTCTCTCCTCTCTCTATCATGCATGCCCCACCTGGCCACCCTCTCTCCCTGGCCACACCCCAGCTACCTACCCCTCCCTAACCTAAGACCAAACCCTAACCCGAGTCCCTCCCTAGCTAACCCTAGCTCTAACCAGAGCCTCCTCTCCTCTCTCTCTTACTCTCTCCCTGCTGGGCTAGCCCCACCCGAGCCTCCCCTTCTCCTCTCTCTGGTCCCAGCTGCAGCCCCTTAACCCTACCCTGGCCTGCCCGAGCACGTGAAGGAGAAAAGGGAAAAGGTGGCCGAAGCCACCTTTAACCCTACCCACTCCCCCACGACACCACCTCCCTCTGGGCTCGCCCTTATCTACTCCCACCTCTCTGCCTCGCCAGATCCATCCCCAGAACTCCCCAGGGCCTTGACCTCTCCTCCCTTTCTTCTCCATCGCCACCAGCTACCCTCTCTTGCCGGCCACCGCCAGGACATCGTCGCCTCGTCGATCCAAGAGGCGCAGGCGCGCAGGAGGCTGTCGGCGAGGTCCTCTGCAGCAGCCCTGTACGCACCAGCGAGGAGGAGAAGGACCAGAGCCACCAGGCCGACGCCGCTCCGACGCCAAACCCTAGCTCGCCGTCCGTCTGCATCGCCGTCGTTCCACCGCGTCCCAGCCCGATCCGACCCCACCAACCCAACCGCGGTGAGCCTCTCTCCCTCCCAGACACGCCCCTCTTCACCGTTGCTTCCTGTGCTCATCGGACCAAGCGTCGAGCGCCCTCGGTGCACCGCCGCTCGCTGCTGTCTGCTCGCTCCCGCACCGCAAAAACCCTATCTAGGCCCCGTCTGCCCTCCTAACAACTACCCCCGCCTAGCCCAGTGGTCGCCGCGTCCGCGCGCGCGCCCCAGGTCCTGGGTTCGAACCCCGCCTCGCCGCGTCGTTCTCTGCCTTTTCCGTCAGATGCAGAGAAGAACAACAGTGGGCCGTTGCCACTTTACACTTAGCCCCCTTTTATTTTTGCCTCAACCCGCAGACCCTCCCGTCTTGGTTTTTTTGCAAAAAGGCACCCACCTTCTGTTAACCTTGACCCGCGGTCCTCAACCCCACCAGTTCTTTGCCCAGTCAGCATGTGGCCCACCTGTCACTGACTGTGGCTAAGTTTGCCTGAGTAGAAAAAGTTTTACTGTTTATCTGTTTTAATTTAAACTTTTCAAATTTGTTTTAAATTCAAATTCAAATCAGTATTTAAATAACTTTTAAAATATGAATTCAAATAATACAAATAATATATGTTTTCAAATCAGAAAAATATGAGGAATTCAAATATGCTATCCAAAATATATTTTGAACACTTAAATTTTCAAGTTGATTTAAATTACAACAAATGCCCTTTTTCCCTTAATTAATTAATAACTTTTGATTTATAACTCCAAATTTAACAAATGATATGTCTAAAATGATCAGCTCGACGAGACCTTTCTGTTTATGCTTTCCATGTTCTGAATTGCAGCATGCATCATATAAATATAAAGTATACAGCAACTTATTCTAGAATAAAATATGACCAAAACTCAATAAAATGTTTATTTCTTGTATTCTACACCTCACCCATGCCATGCTACTCTATTGCCATGCAAATTGTGCATCATTCATCATGGCATGATTGTTTGCTTGTCGCATTTGATTCATATGCTTGTGCACTTTATTTATGTTGGCCCTTGTTTGTTTGGTTCTTCTTCGAATAGACGCTGAGCAGGGGATATATCAAGAAACCCAGGAGCACTACCCAGATCCTTCTCTCGCTTCAACTGAGCTGCCAGGCAAGCACTACCACATGCTTGCATACATATAGTACCTATTGCCTCTATCTTATTCTTGCATCATTGAGTCACGATTGCATTAA
The DNA here is from genome assembly GCA_916181665.1 of Avena sativa. Lineage (NCBI taxonomy): Eukaryota > Viridiplantae > Streptophyta > Magnoliopsida > Poales > Poaceae > Avena > Avena sativa. The sequence continues at coordinate 106,639,168 of OV702283.1, forward strand.
ACTGAATCCCAAGTATTGCATAGCCTTTACTTTTAAACCCCACTGAAGCTTGTTCCTTCATCCCATGAGCCATTACTACAGGAGTTGTTTGAGCCATGCGAGTCGTAGAACAACATGTGTAGGGTATGTGAGTGTCTGATGGATAACGAGGTACCTATACAACTTAACCTGAGTAGTAATGGGATAACTAATGAAAGTGGCACCGGTGAGCAATATCTGCTATTTGGTTTTTCATGCTCACTTGTGTCCCGTAGGACCCCGAGTACTTGATTCCTGTTCCTTGAGTATTCGCGCTATCCACATCCGGGAGGCTTATGGGACCCCCCTGAGCCAGAGCTTGATTCATTCTTATTTCTTGGGGCCACAAACTAGTTTGAGGTTTTATTTACTATCCTGTACTTATGCCATGCTTTACTGCTTTATTTAAATTGTGCGATGTACTGCACCTGTACTGTTTAGGATCGGGACACGATTTAGCGGTATCGACAAGCCCAGTCACACTTTCGGGTTCCCAGTCGTTTACAGCCGTCCACCCAAACCTTGAGTCCGTTTCGGAGTCAGCTAACTTCGTTGCGGGTAGCTTAATGGGGTGGCCCCCTGAAATATTTCTGAATCATGTGATTGCTTTGTCGTGAATGCCTCGTTGGGTTTTGATTTGGTTTTTCCGAGGTTGATCGAGTGTGTGTTGCTATTTGTGCACCCCTGCAGGGTAAAACTTTTTGAAAGCCGTGTCCGCGGTTATGGACGACTTGGAGCACAGTTTCTCGATCATAGACAAGTATAACTAAAGTACCGCTTTTAATTTGACTAAGTAACTGACTAGTAAATAGTGCAATACTCATGGAATGGATAATAAAAATGCCAACGGATGGGGGGGTTGTTCGTCCGCTTCCTCGTTGGTAAGCGAGGAGGAGGATGGATCTGTTAATATTACTGTTATAACTGTTGTTATTAATTCACGGACATTCGTCTATCTTTGGTTAGGCGGATGTTTAGCGAGTATCTATAGAATTGTTAGGGTTTATCTTTTGCTGCAATTGCGTCACCCCAGGTTGTGTCCCCTTTAGAGGCATAAAGACTTGCTGAGTACCCCTAGGGTCTCACACGATAAATTATTTGATTCAGATGAACAGGTACACACTCACGAGATGGATACTGGGTGGAGGAGACGGACGATGTGGACAACGATCATTCGGTGTATAGATTCCGGGAACGGGGATCCGTGAGATCTGTGGGCGGGATGTGTTTATTTTATGGGGCATCTTATGCCAATTTGCTTCTTATCCGTACTCGGATCTTGTTGCCGCTTCCGCTTGATACTCTGATGTTTGATGTATGAGGAGATATCCTAAACTATTATATCTATCTAGGATATTTGGATCTTGCCGTATGGCGTTGCAATATTTCTATTTCTTTTAGATGGAATGGCTCTGATGTACTGTTGTATGGTGGCTTGCATACATACCCATTTGTGTATGTAGTTGATCCCTTCGCCTGCCGATTACGCCGCCCGTTCTTGTCCCGATGTTTGGAAATGGTTGGGACGGCCGAAAGGTCTACCTGTGAGTGGCATTTGGGCCCCACCGTACTATTTCAACTATTTCCGCTCATCCAGGATAGTAACTAGGAGCGTAATTCACCGAGGTAGTTACAGGAAACCTCACCTGGGTACCAACATTTGGAGGTTCTTGGCACGGTTGGATCCAGAAGGTAGAGGGGCTACTAAGGGAAAGCCTCGCCATGGTCTTGTCTATAAAAAGGACTTGATCGTGGATTGTGGGTAAAGTGCACAAACTCTCGAGAGTATTGCAATCTGATCGATAAGCCGTGTTCACGGTAACAGAACAACAATGAGCGTCTGAAGGATGGAGCCTCTGAAGGATCTTCCTCTCTCTTTTCTAAAAATAAAGTTTTGAAACCCCATGGCGTGCGTAATATCGCTAATGGGTGGGAATTTGGGAACTTGGTGTGTAATATCCAAGTGACTCTTGGTGCGTAATATCCAAGTGTTTGGTTGTTTGGACACTTGGTGCGTAATATCCTCGTGTGCCCCTCGACCTCATCTTATTCAAGAAAATGTTTACAAAGTAGGGCAATTTTCTATTCTTCTCTCTACTTAAGAAAATTAGCTTTGAGCAAATGAACTCTACAGCCTATATCAGCCTTGCATGTAGAGATAGTCTTTTCTCTCCTTGGTGTAATTTGCCAATACATTCAAAGTATTGACCCAACTTGTTGGCTGCACGTCTTATGTGCAGAATCCGAAGATTGAAAGGTGCGTAGGTATCGCGGGTCTACACTCGACAAGCCTGGGTGTTGATGGACTCATGCTGCTTTTATGTTTTCCGCTGTTAATTGAGCTAGCATAATGCTAAGCAATTTTTGTAATAATTTCATACTCTGGATTCTCCGTGTAATGAAGACTTTGTGTTTTACATGATATTTCATCGACTGTGAGTGCTAGCTATTGATCCAGGGACTAGCATGTTAATCACAGGGACTTAGGATCCTTACAGATCCGAGGTCACTACAGTCAATACATTGGAATGGTATTGGCAAGTGATACCTTAGTAGAATATTAGCATCTAGTTACTATATGAATTTGTCTAAGTGTAGCTTAGGCTTGCTTTGATCAAAATAGGTTTAACATATTAGTTGAAAACTCTAAGCAAAAACTTTCTCAAGGAACCACCAATAGAAATTGGTGAACCTTAACCCTTGTTCAACCACAAGTTTTTACTTAGAAAATTGGGATGAGGAGATTCTTGATAGCTTCCATGTCTTGATGCTCAAGTTGTCCATTACCGGGGACACGGCTAAGTACTTAATTTCTTCCTTATGCAGAGGTGGTGCACTTTCCCCACAAGACTTGGTTTCACCAAGTCAGGACCTTTCAGAAGCCTTCCCTTAGACCAAATGGACGTGTTCCAACCTATCATCCATCTACCACCAACTGTCCAAATGGCTAAGTTATTGCAACCTATATGATCCAGGCAGAGCCCATACTCAAATCCCTTTGTTCCTGGGTGGCAATCCACAAGTGAGATACACAAGGTAAACCATAGAAATGGTCCTTGTGTAACCACTCAACCAAAAACCACCAAGCAATTACCATTCCACCCAGGTATTTCATCCACTTAGTTGTTTTATTAAGCAAAAACACAAGTCAAAGACTTAGAAATATTTTTACATAGCATGTATATATTCCACCCTTGGTTACTACTAGCTAGGCTAAGCATGGCAATAGCAAGTATCTTAACTTAGAGTAAATTCTAACATTACTACAACTACTAGGATTTCCTAAAGCATAGCATATAGATACTTAGCAAAATAATCATGCAAGTCCTATACAAAATATTTCTAATTCATAGGTAAAAATATTGGGATAAAAACATGAAGCACCACTTGCCTTGGTAATTTGGGGAGTAGCAATAATCTTCACAACACCAATCACTATTAGCACCAAAATCTATACATAAAATAATGGCACCAAATTCACATATCAAAAATATACAAGCAAAAATATATGAATGCATGCAAAATGCCATGTGATGATTTTCTACAGCAAACAAGACAAGTGGAACAGTACTGAATCATAAACAAAACAATTATACACTAAATAAAATTAATTTGGCCCTTAGAACATTTTCCATACAATTTTTATATACAAAATAAGCTTATAAATGTCTCTGCAAAAAAACCCATTTACAGATGAAATTTATTAAACAAAGTGCATGATTGGATAGAATTCTTTCTCCTGATTCCAATGATATAAAATTTACAAAATTTGAACGTGTGGATCAAAAGTTATGAATTTTTCAAGTTTGAACAACTAATAGATCTAATTCCAGATTTTAAATCAAAACACAGGCCACACAGCGCTGTTTGATTGGTTGATACCGTTTCGCGCGTATTACGCTCGCGGGCCGTTGGATTTAATTAGCTATGCACGGCTCAGATCTGCCTGTACCTCTTCGCTTAAGAGATCTATTCCTACACGCACAATCTAGATCTAACGGCCCACATCAAACGAACCAAAAGTCAGCGGCGCTGCAACGGTGGCTGGCGGCGGCACGGTCAGACGGTGATGTCGCCGGTGTTATAGGAAGCGAGAAGGGCAGTGGGGTAGCTCACCATGTTCGCATGACGATGCTGATGCTCAAGGTGGTCTTCATTGGCGGAGGGGCGCTCGGAGTCGTCAGGGATTGCTCGCCGGAGTTCGTGAAGGCATCGGGCACGGCTGTTCATCGACGTTGACGAGGATGTAGATCATGCCAGAGAGAAATAAGCGATGCTGGTCATACGAGTATGAAAGAGAGGGAAAGGCGCACTCGGGACTAACCAGAACAGTTCGCCGAAGTTGAGTGCTTCGTCGGGCTCGCGCAGTCATCGATGTTGCCGACGTTCGGGGTTGTCCTAGCACACATCAAAGGTGTTAAATGATGCACAAGGATGCAGGGAACACGCTAGCCAGGCCAGGAGGCAAGGGGCGGAGTGGGCTCACCGGAATTTGCCGCCGGAGGTCGTCGGTACTGCGGTGGTTTGAGCTCAAATGCATGCAGCCTGGTGGCGGAGCGAGTCATGAAGGAAGTGAGGGGAAAGATGCGGGGTGGGGAGGGGGTTTGTTGCCGGAGCTGGGGCGATAATCACGCATGGAAACGCCGACAATTACTCTAGTTAAAGGCGCGACAGTGAAGAAGGAGAAACAGCCGGCGACGACGTGGTCGTGGGCGTGATTTGGGGAAGACGGAGATGAGCTGGCGAGGGTCCACCAGTCAGCGACGGTTTGGGTAGCGCGGGTGCGGTGAGAAAAACAGGGAGAGAGGGAAAACCCGGGTGGGCTGGTAGTGGGCTGCTTCTGCTATTGGGCTCAAATGCTGGCGCCAGCCTTTATCCTTTTCTTTTATCTTTTTCTATTTTGATTTTCTAGAATCAATTTCAAATGGTTTTCAAATGGGTTTGAATTCAAACTTGTTCTGAATTTTTGTAAAGTATATCTTGCACCTTTTTGGCTACAGAACAAAATTGTTCACTCAAAATACTTTGGCCCATTGGAATTTTTAATAAAACAGTGCCTTAATCATTTGTTTAATAAAGGCATATCAATGGTTTTAAATTCATACTTTGTTTTGAAAATTTAGTCCACGCTTTATAAAATATCAATCAACTCTAAGTTCAAATCTTTCTGGTTTAAAACAAATAATCTCATACTAGAGAGTAGCAGTGGGCCATTGCCTTGCTTACATACAATAATAAGCCTTCAAATGCTTCTATTTTTGAAATGACATTGAAAATGATCCTAAAATGATTATGAATGCATGGATGATATGCAAACATTGAAATCACGATTTTTGGAATGTTATAGTAGGTCGTATAAACAATCAAATGGTGGGATTTGAGAGTAAATAATTATTGTTTGACAATGATGAACCGACTATATGAAAAGAAGCGATGATGGGCCCTGATGTAACACCCCACCTTTATAAAGGTAAAGGTCCTTGTGAATGCAATGCTAGTCCCTGGAACAATTGCTAGCATCCAAAGTTTAAGATGAAGTACACAGAAATAAAGGTCACTATTACATTGTCATTCCAGAGATAACATATTCTTTTACAACTCCATAGCCATAGGCTAGTACAAGAGTTTAACTTAGCAATATAAATAAAAGTCTTCATCTTCATGTGCCACAGGCAAGCATGTTGAGTGTAGACTCATAACCCTAATCCTCATCAGAGTAACCTGCAACATCACAAGTTATAGCCACAGTGGGTCAATACATTGGAATAGTATTGGCAAGTGATACCTTAGTAGAATAATAGTATCTAGCTTCTACATGAATTTGGCTAAGTGTAGCTTAGGCTTTATTTGCTCAAAATAGGTTTTACCTATCAGTTGAAAACACTAAGTTTTTGTTTGGCAAAACTCCCAAGGTTCCACCAATAAATATTGGTGAACCTTCACCCTTGTTCAACCACAAGTTTTTAACTTAGAAAATTGGGATGAGGAGATTCTTGATAGCTTCCATGTTTTGATGCTCAAATTGTCCATTTCCGGGGACACGGCTAAGTACTTGGTTTCTTCCTTCTGCAGAGGTGGTGCACTTTCCCCACAAGACTTGATTTTCACCAAGACAGGACCTTTCAGAAGCCTTCCCTTAGACAAAATGGACGCGTTCCAAACCCATCACCCACTACCACCAACTGTCCAAATGGCTAAGTTATTGCAACCTATATGATCCAGGCAGACCCCATAATGCCATGTGGTTGCACTAGAAGCTTCTTAACATATGGCATCTCAAATCCCTTTGTTCCTGGGTGGCATTCCACAAGTGAGATACACAGGGTAGACCATTGGAAAAATGGTCCCTGGTAACCACTCAACCAAAATCCACCAAGCAATTACCATTCCACCCAGGTGTTCCATTCACTTAGTTGTTTTATTAAGCAACAAGATAAGTCAATAATTAGCAATATTTTTCTTTAGCATGTATATATTCCACCCTTGGTTTCTACTAGCTAGGCTAAGAATGGCAATAGCAAGTATCTTAACTTAGAGAAAATTCTAACAATTCTACAACTACTAGGATTTCCCAAGCATAGCATATAGATACTTAGCAAAAATTATCATGCAAGCCCTATACAAAATATTTCTAATGCATAGTCAAAATATTAGGACAAAAGTATGTAGCACCACTTACCTTGGTAGTTGGGGAAGTAACAACAATCCTCACAGTCACAATCACCACTAGCACCAAAATCTACACATAAAATGATAGCACCAAATTCACATTTCAAATAATCAAACAAAAATTATATGAATGCATGCAAATGCCATGTGATGATTTTTCTAAACCAACCAAGACAAGTAAAACAGTACTGATCAATAAACTAAACATTTATTCACCAAATAAACTTTATTTGGCATTTAAAACATTTTCCAAATAATTTTTATACACAAAATATGCCTACAAACGTCTCTGCATAAAATCCTATTTTAACAGAAACAAAATACAAAACTAAGCCTACAGATGTGTAGGATTTACTTTTGTGATTCCATTGATATCTTATTTGCATTTTTTGGATAAAAGAACAAAAGTTATTGAATTTACAAGTTTAAACATTCATAAATCATTTCTGGAATTTTAAACAGACTGGCTAGGCCACATGGGCTGTTTCTATTGGCTGATACCATTTCGCACGGATCGATCAACGAGGGCCGTTGGATTTAAGTGACAGTGCACGGCCAGATCTGCTAATACCAGTTTGTTTAAGTGATGTAATCTTAAGCGTTAGATCTAGATCCAACGCTGCTGAGCACACGACCATGGATGGGCGGCGCCAGCGACGGCGACGCGGCGGCGGCGCTACTGGCGATGGTGTTCTGGCAATTCCAGAGGGGGCTAGGGGCAGTGGTTGGTCTTACCAGCGTCGCACGGTTGCGAGGAAGCTCAACGTGGTCGTGGTTGGGCAGGGGGCGTGCTGTTGTGGGGCCCAGAGCTCGTTAGAGTTACAGGCGGCGTCGGGTCCTTGCAGACGAAGTCGTTGCCAACGCTCTGGATCATCCTAGCACAAAATAGGGGCATCAGTAGCTGCGCAAGTATACGGCGAACATGACAGTGATAAGGAGAAGGAAAGGGGCGCTCGGATTTTACCTAAATCGCTCGTCGGAGTCGAGCGATGGCTCTATCATTTGCGGGCGTGAACGGGGACAGTGACCTGGGTCAAGCGCAGGCAAACCAACGGTGTCAGAGGATGCACAAGGACATGTTTATCATGCTCGTTTGATGCAGAGGCATAGGGGCGGTCAGGACTCACCGTAATCGAACGCCGGAGGTCGTCGAACAGCGGCGGTGTGCTGCGAAATACGGGCAACCTGGTGGCAGAGCGAGTGAGTTGAGTGGGGGAAATGACTGTGGGGTGCAGGGGTTTAAATGGGCAGCAGGGCGACAAGAAACGCATGCGGAATGAAGGCCAATTACGCCGCGCCATTAGCGGCAGCAACGGCCGCAGCGACGTGGTCTGCAGCGCGAGATTATGGGGACGATGATGACAGGGCACGTGGGAGCGGAGCGTCAGTGAGAGAGGGGGTACGCGTGCAGGTGAGAAACAGAGGGATAGGGGAAAACCTGGGTGGGACGATTTTGTTACTAGGCCGAATAGGTGGCGCCGGTCCTTTTCCTTTTCTTTTCTCTTTTTCTTTTTCTAATTGATTTTCCAGGAATCCTTTTCAAATGATTTCAAATGAGTTTTAATTCAAACTATTTCTGGATTTTTTAGAGTGAAACATGCACATATTTGAGTATAAAACATTGCCGTTCACTCAAAATTACATTGGCCCATTGAATTTAAAAATAAAATCATGCCTTAATTAATTATTTATAATAGGCATATGAATGGTTTTGAATTCATATTGTTGTTTTGGAATTTTTGACCAAGCTTTGGAAATAACAATCAAACCTATGTTCAGACCTTTTCTGGTTAAAACAAAGTATTTTCATACTAGAGAGTAGAAATAAAGTCATTGCCTTATCTACATAAAATATTAGGCAACAATTTGTTTCTTTTTGGAATTCTTATTTGAATAATGATCCAAATGCTTATGAATGCATGAATGATATGTAAACTTTATAAATCATGATTTTTGGGATGTTACAAATCTAACCTCCTTAAGGTGAATCTCTCCCTCAAGATTCGGATTGGCTAGCAAATAGGTGAATGTGGTCTTTCCAAAGATCATCTTCTCTTTCCCAAGTTGCTTCTTCCTCAGAATGATTGTTCCACTGAACTTTGCAAAATTTGATAGTCTTTGTCCAAGTAACCCTTTCTGCAGTCTCGAGAATATTGATAGGTTTTTCCTCATAAGTGAGATCACTTTCCAATTGGACTTCCTCCAAAGGTATAGTATCCTTCAAAGAAGTCTCTTCCATCTCCGGATGGCATTTCTTTAACTAACTCACATGAAACACATTGTGAACGGCAGACAATGATTCCAGAAATTCAATCTCATATGCCACTTCTCCTTTACGGCTCAGAATCTTGAATGGTCCAACATATCTTGGGGCCAATTTTCCTTTGACTCCAAACCTCTTCACTCCACGAAGTGGTGATACTCTAAGATAAGCTCTATCACCCACTTCATAGGTGACTTACCTACGCTTGGGATCTGTGTAGCTCTTTTATTGGGATTGTGCTATCTTCATTCTATCCTTTACCAACTTGACTTTCTCTTCAGCTTCCTTGATTAGTTCTGGCCCGAACAAGTTTCTTTCTCCAACACCATTCCATAGCAATGGTGTAGTACACTTTCTCCCATAGAGAAATTCAAACGGTGCCATCTCAATACTGGCTTGATAGCTGTTGTTGTAAGAGAATTCTGCGTAAGGCAGACTTTCATCCCAACTATCTCCATAATCTAGGGCACATGCCCTCAACCCTCTAGAATCTGGTTGGTCCTTTCTGTCTATCCATCAGTCTGGGGATGAAAAGCAGTACTGAATTCCAATCTCGTTCCTAATGACTCATGCAGTTGCCTCCAAAAATGGGAAGTGATTTGAGTTCTCCTATCAGACACAATACTCTTAGGTACTCCATGTAGACACACAATCCTATTCATATAGATCTTGGCTAACGTAGCACTTGTATAGGTTATCTTCACAGGTATGAAATGAGCCAGTTTAGTTAAGCGATCTACCACAACCCAAATGGAATCATATCCTGATCTAGTCCTTGGCAATTAGTGATAAAATCCATGCCAATCTTGTCCCATTTCCAATCAGGAATAGGTAGTGGTTATAACAATCCTGCTGGTTTCTGATGTTCTGCTTTCACTCTACTACATACATCACACAAAGCAATATGTTCGGCGATGTCCTTCTTGAGATTATTCCACCAAAAATTTTCCTTCACATCCATGTACATTTTGGTGTTACCCGGATGAATGGAATATGGTGAGTTGTGTGCTTCCTATAAAATCACTTTCCGAAGCTCCGGATCTTGCGGAATGTAGATACGTTTTCCATACCATAAAGTACCTTGTTCGTCTTCATGGAATCCTTTGGCTTTTCCCTTAGCAATCTTTTCCTTAATCTCTTCAATTTACTTGTCCATATTTTGGGCTTCCTTGATCTTGTCCAACAAGGTGGGTTGAACATCCAATGACATGAGATGTCCCTCATGCACTATCTCCAATCTGAGATCTTTGAATTGGGCACACAGATCATCTGGCAATTCTCCCTTAGTAAGGCCATTCACATAAACCTTACGGCTTAACGCATCAGCTACAACATTTGCTTTACCGGGGTGGTATTGCAGACTCAATTCATAGTCTTTGATGAGTTCCAACCATCTTCTTTGTCTCATGCTGATTTCTTCCTGGGTGAAGATATACTTCAAACTTTTGTGATCTGTGAACACTTCACATCGCTTTCCCAAAAGATAATGTCTCCATGTTTTGAGTGCATGGACAACAGAGGATAACTCCAAATCATGAGTAGGGTAATTCACTTCATGAGTTTTGAGTTGTCTCGAGGCATAAGCCACAACTTTCCCTTCTTGCATCAGAACTGCACCCAATCCTTGGTGAGATGCACCACAATACACTTGGAAATTCTTCTCCAAATCTAGCAGACATAAGACTGGTGCTGTCACTAGTCTCTTATTCAACTCTTGGAAACTGAGTTCACATCCTTCAGTCCAATCAAATTTCTTGTCTTTCTTAAGTAACTCCGTCATTGGCTTAGCTACCTTTGAGAAATTCTCAATGAATCTTCTATAGTATCCTGCCAAGCCAAGGAAACTACGAACTTCTTTCACTGACTTAGGAGATTCCCACTCAGTTACAGCTGACACATTTGAGGGATCAACTGCTACACCATCTCCTGACACAATGTGCCCAAGAAATCCAACCTCATTCAGCTATAATTCACACTTGCTGAATTTTGCATACAGTTTATGCTCTCTAAGCTTCTCAAGTATTAATCGCAAATGTCCTTCATGCTCTTCATTGCTCTTGGAGTAGATCAAAATGTCATCGATGAAAACGACAACAAACTTGTCAAGAAACTCCATGAACACCTTGTTCATCATATTCATGAAGTAGGCTGGTGCATTGGTCAAACCAAATGGCATCATGGTGTACTCATACAATCCATACCTAGTGGTAAAATCAGTCTTAGGTATGTCTTGTTCCCTTATCTTTAGCTGAAAGTATCTTGATCGGAGATCAATCTTTGAAAACACATGGGCTCCTTCTAACTGATCAAACAACTCATTGATTCTGGGCAAAGGATACTTGTTCTTGATAGTCACCTCATTGAGTGAACGATAATCTATGCATAACCTTTGACTTCTATCTGTCTTTTCAACAAACAAGACTGGTGCTCCCCAAGATGAAGAACTTGGTTGAATAAATCCTTTCTGCAACTGTTCTACAAGTTGTTTCTTGAGTTCCTTCAACTCATCAACTAACATATTGTAAGGTCTCTTTTATATTGGTCCGGATCCTGGCAGCAAGTCAATCAGAAACTCCACATGTCTATCTGGTGGCATTCTCGGCAACTCCTCCGAAAACACATCTGGATATTCTCTCACAATTAGCACACTGTCTATGATAACCCCCTTAAGATAATTCAGCTTACTCCCTTTTGATTCAAAGTTAGTCTTGAATCTAATCCTTTTATTATCCGGGGTTGTGAGTGTGACAGTATGATTGGCACAATCTAGCACTGCCTTGTACTTAGTCATCCAATCCATTCCCAATATGACATCCAATCCATTCCCAATATGACATCCAATCCTTGGGAATTTAGGATTATCAAATTAACGGGAAACTTATACTTCCCAAATTCTATCACTAGGTCATGACATCCTGAGTTCACTATCATTTCTCCACCAGGAGAACTTACTTTTATAGGACACCCAATAGTTTCAACTGGAAGTCCATTTCTATCAAGAAATGCTCTTGATATGAATGAATGTGATGCGCCAATATCAAAAAGAACAAGTGCTGGAATAGAATTAAGTTTGAACTTATCAGCCACAACATCAGGTTCCTCATATATTTCTTCCACTTTGATGTGGTTCACTTGTCCCTTTTGGAAGGGATTGGGCTTGTTGGCACCTTCAACTTTCTTTTATGGGCACTCATTTGCCTATTGACCCATCTTCTTACACTTGAAACACTCAACCTGCCTGATATCTCTCTTTGCAAGCTGACTTCCATTACCATTTCCACCTCCACTGTGGTGGATCTTGTGTCCACTCTTGTTGTTCTTATACTTGTCATTATCATGACTGCGGTGATGCTTCTTGTCATGATGGCGGTTGTGGATGTGGTGGTTGTTGTACTTTCCATGTTTGTGGGATCCAGAACTCCCACTATCATCATGATGGGAATGCTTGTGAGACGATCCCGAGCTGTGTTTATCAAAGTTGTGCTTCCTCTTCATCCTCTCAACCTGTTTCATGTTGTTTTCCAAGATGGTAGCCTTGTCACAAAGTGATTGGTAGGTTGGGACATAGGCAACAAACAGCTGCAGATTCAGTTCATCATTCAGTCCTTCGAGGAATTTCTCCTTCTTCTTGGCATCTGTATCAACTTCATCCGGTGCATAATGCGCCAGATTGTTGAATTCCTCAATATAATCAGCCACGCTGCGGTGACGCTATTTCATATTGTGGAACTCCTTCAAATTCATCACCCCGGATGAGATGTGAGATATACGGAATCCATCCTCAAAGATAGCCCAAGTCACATCCTCAATGGGAGTGGTGATCTGAAATTTCTCCCACCAGGTTGCTGCTGGCCCTTCCAGCAGATGTGCTGCAAACCTGACCTTCTCTTCGTCGGTGCAGCCGACAGTCACTAAGTCCTTGTTCACTGAACATAACCAGTCATTGGCTACCATTGGATCAGTGGTTCACGAGAACTTTGCAGGCCTCAGTCTTAGAAATCTGGTGAGCATGTCAAATCCTGGTGGATTATTCTGGTTGTTGTTGTTGTTATTGTTATTGTTGTTATTCTGATTCTGGTTCTGCATGAAAGTGGTCATCATCTGCATCAGTTGTGCCTGTGCTGTCATCAACTGCTGCATCTTGGGAGTGACATTGTTGTTGTTGTTTTGGTTGGGGTTGGCACGTCGAGGAGCCATCTGTGGTTTTAATAAGGATAAGACTGAGATACCCATAGATGCTTAACATGCACAATACATCACATAGACAATCACAATACCCAAGCATCAAAATAACATAGATTTTAAACGACATAAACAACAAGTCTTGGAAAAAGCAAACACACCATAGAAAGACATCCACATGTTGGATGGTCATTGCGACTCAATAATCAAAGTACGGTAGATGAAAGATAAACGAGTAGTGTACACTACTCCTCCGCATCAATCTCCACATCAACAAGGGTAAGACCTACATTCTCCATAGCGGTCTTGTACTCATCAACACTAGTAGTCAAGGTCTCAATCTTAGACCTAAGATCCCTCTTCTATGAGCGAAGCCTCTCGATCACTCCCTGATGATGCTCAAGCTCGAAGTCCTTGGCCTCTAGCTCCTCCTTCATCTCCCGGATCTTCTTGTTCCTGTCTTGGACTATTTTCTCCTGGCTTTTGAACTGCTTGTCCTGGCTTTCAAACTTGGCCTCCATTTCCTTGACTATCTCGTCTTGCTCCGCGAAGAGCTTGTCCTTCTCTCGAAGCTGAACCTGGAGCTCGTCATTGCTAATCATGACGTTGGGCTTATCAGTATCTAGGTGTCTAATAAGACCCTCTAGGTCCTGAAGGTACAGACGAATCGGCTCCATCGTCTCTCTAGAAGCATCCTCGTACTCTATAGCCGCACCCTCCTCGTTGCGTCTCCCGAAGGGGTGAAAGTAAAGACCTCTAAGCTCGGTGGGGTGCCTCCCTACCAGATGCCAAAGTAACTCCTGCATGACTACATCTAGGCCTTTCTCCTTGTCGTCATGCATCAGCTTGAAAGTGATGGTCTCTGTGGTTGGCTCTGTCTGGCGTCCCGGCTGGGTGACTCTGAAGCCCCAAAGGTCCTTCCTCTGAAACTTGGTGAGTGGAAGTGTCATGATGCTAGGAAGTGGAAGGTTGAGCACACTAGTGAGCTCAATGAGACGAGTACAAAAACGTGTTCCCTTGAACTCCTCGGCCGTGTTGATAACAACATTAGGCATCTATTTTTATCAGATAGAGAAAAGTTAGAATCAACATCAAATAGAGAAAAATCACAAGACAAAATATCACAAGCACATCTTTTTGCAAAAAACACACAAGTCATGGCATACACAAATCCATTACAATCATCAAAGGTTCAACATAACTTAGACAAATTTTTGGAAGTAAAAACGATAAGTGTGGTGGTCCAACTAACGAAGTACGTTACAACTCTAACTCACTAGACAAAATAGCTATCAGGGCATCCTTAGTAGCCATTTGTCTATCTTGTTCACAGGAATCCCATATTAATTCTATGATGTCTCCCCTTAGTTGTTGGTTGGTAGCCTCTAATTCTTGGGTATACTTCTTTTCTTCTCTAAGGTCATTTTGGGTGTTGAGCATTCTGCACTTGAGTCTATCACCAAGATCCTTGATAGCATTCCAAGCTGCATTTCTTGTAGAGTCAAAGAATGTTGTGTGCATTTCTGAGTTGGTGACCATGCAGAATCCTGACTCCTTGTGGTTGTCTTCCTTGTTTTTATACAAGTGAGGTTGCACCCACCAATACTCTTCTCCTTCATCCATCACAGGGAATCCTTTGTACACAGCTGCACCATGTATCCCCATGGTAACCATAAGGTTCTTGAGGGCCCTGGGAAATTCAGTCTCACACTCCAAAGTCATGGTCATGAGTGGTCCCTTCCTCACGGCTTCGTTGATGGAGTTCATCTACAAATAGAGTTGAGAAAGAAGATTAGAAAAGTTTATGAGAAGAAAAAGACAGGCGTGGAATTTTTTCAAAGTGTTGAATTTTTTTCCTTAGTGGTTTCTAATCCAATACTAGGGTCATAATCCTACAGGTAACACAGTGCTCTGATACCATCTGTAAGACCCCATCTTTATAAAGGTAAAGGTCCCTGTGATTGTAATGCTAGTCCCTGGATCAATTGCTAGCGTCCACAGTTTAAGATGAAGTACATAGAAACAAAGGTCACTATTACATCGTCATTCCAGAGATAACATAGTCTTTTACAACTCCATAGCCATAGGCTAGTACAAGAGTTTAACTTAGCAATATAAATAAAAGTCTTCATCTTCATGTGCCACAGGCAAGCATGTTGAGTGTAGACTCATAACCCTAATCCTCATCAGAGTAACCTGCAACTTCACAAGTTATAGCCACAGTGCGTCAATACATTGGAATAGTATTGGCAAGTGATACCTTAGTAGAATAACAGTATCTAGCTTCTACATGAATTTGGCTAAGTGTAGCTTAGGCTTTATTTGCTCAAAATAGGTTTTACCTATCAGTTGAAAACACTAAGATTTTTGGCAAAACTCCCAAGGATCCACCAATAATCATTGGTGAACCTTCAACCTTGTTCAACCACAAGTTTTTAACTTAGAAAATTGGGTTGAGGAGATTCTTGATAGCTTCCATGTTTTGATGCTCAAATTGTCCATTTCCGGGGACACGGCTAAGTACTTAGTTTCTTCCTTCTGCAGAGGTGGTGGACTTTCCCCACAAGACTTGATTTTCACCAAGACAGGACCTTTCAGAAGCCTTCCCTTAGACCAAATGTACGCGTTCCAAACCTATCACCCACTACCACCAACTGTCCAAATGGCTAAGTTATTGCAACCTATATGATCCAGGCAGATCCCATAATGCCATGTGGTTGCACTAGAAGCTTCTTAACATATGGCATCTCAAATCCCTTTGTTCCTGGGTGGCATTCCACAAGTGAGATACACAGGGTAGACCATTGGAAAAATGGTCCCTGGTAACCACTCAACCAAAATCCACCAAGCAATTACCATTCCACCCAGGTGTTCCATTCACTTAGTTGTTTTATTAAGCAAAAACATAAGTCAATGACTTAGCAATATTTTTCTTTATCATGTATATATTCCACCCTTGGTTTCTACTATCTAGGCTAAGAATGGCAATAGCAAGTATCTTAACTTAGGTAAAATTCTAACAATTCTACAACTACTAGGATTTCCCAAGCATAGCATATAGATTCTTAGCAAAAATTATCATGCAAGGACTATACAAAATATTTCTAATGCATAGTCAAAATATTAGGACAAAAGTATGTAGCACCACTTTCCTTGGTAGTTGGGGGAGTAACAACAATCCTCACAGTCACAATCACCACTAGCACCAAAATCTACACATAAAATTATAGCACCAAAATCTACACATAAAATTATAGCACCAAATTCACATTTCAAATAATCAAACAAAAAGTAAATGAATGCATGCAAATGCCATGTGATGATTTTTCTAAACCAACCAAGACAAGTAAAACAGTACTGATCAATAAACTAAACATTTATTCACCAAATAAACTTTATTTGGCCTTTAAAACATTTTCCAAATAATTTTTATACAGAAAATATGCCTACAAACGTCTCTGCATAAAATCCTATTTTAACAGAAACAAAATACAAAACTAAGCCTACAGATGTGTAGGATTTATTTTTGTGATTCCATTGATATCTTATTTGCATTTCTTAGATAAAAAGAACAAAAGTTATTGAATTTACAAGTTTAAACATTCATAAATCATTTCTGGAATTTTAAACAGACTGGCTAGGCCACGTGGGCTGTTTCTATTAGCTGATACCATTTCGCACGGATCGATCAACAAGGGCCGTTGGATTTAAGTGACAGTGCACGGCCAGATCTGCTCATACCAGTTTGTTTAAGTGATGTAATCTTAAGCGTTAGATCTAGATCCAACGCTGCTGAGCACACGACCATGGATGGGCGGCGCTAGCGACGACGGCGTGGCGGCGGCGCTACTGGCGATGGTGTTCTGGCAATTCCAGAGGGGGGTAGGGGCAGTGGTTGGTCTTACCAGCGTCGCACGGTTGCGAGGAAGCTCAACGTTTGTCGTGGTTGGGCAGGGGGCGTGCTGTTGCGGGGCCTAGAGCTCGTCGGAGTTGCCGGCGGCGTCGGGTCCTTGCAGACGAAGTCGTTGCCGACGCTCTGGATCATCCTAGCACACAATAGGGGCATCAGTAGCTGCGCAAGTATACGGCGAACACGACAGTGTCAAGGAGAAGGCAAGGGGCGCTCGGATTTTACCTAAATCGCTCGTCGGAGTCGAGCGGCGGCTCTATCGTTTGCGGGCGTGAACGGGGACGGCGACCTGGGTCATGCGCAGGAAAACCAACGGTGTCAGAGGATGCACAAGGACATGCTGATCATGATCGTTTGATTCAGAGGCATAGGGGCGTTCAGGACTCACCGTAATCGAACGCCGGAGGTCGTCGGACAGCGGCGGTGTGCTGCGAAATACGGGCAGCCTGGTGGCGGAGCGAGTGAGTTGAGTGAGGGCAAATGACTGTGGGGTGCAGGGGTTTAAATGGGCGGCAGGGCGACAAGAAACGCATGCAGAATCAAGGCCAATTACACCGCGCCATTATCGGCAGCAACGGCCACAGCGACGTGGTCTGCAGCGCGGGATTATGGGGACGATGATGACAGGGCACGTGGGAGCGGAGCATCAGTGAGAGAGGGGGTACGCGTGCGGGTGAGAAACAGAGGGAGAGGGGAAAACCCGGGTGGGCTGATTCTGTTACTGGGCCGAATAGGTGGCGTCGGCCCTTTTCCTTTTCTTTTCTCTTTTTCTTTTTCTAATTGATTTTCCAGGAATCCTTTTCAAATGATTTCAAATGAGTTTGAATTCAAACTCTTTCTGGATTTTTTTAAAGTGAAACATGCACATATTTGAGTATAAAACATTGCTGCTCACTCAAAATTACATTGGCCCATTGAATTTAAAAATAAAATCATGCCTTAATTAATTATTTATAATAGGCATATGAATGGTTTTGAATTCATATTTTTGTTTTGGAATTTTTGACCAAGCTTTGGAAATAACAATCAAACCTATGTTCAAACATTTTCTGGTTAAAACAAAGTATTTTCATACTAGAGAGTAGAAATAAAGTCATTGCCTTATCTACATAAAATATTAGGCAACAATTTGTTTTTGTTTTGATTTCTTATTTGAAAAATGATCCGAATGGTTACGAATGCATGAATGATATGTAAACTTTATAAATCATGATTTTTGGGATGTTACACCTGACTCCGTCAAATGGCTTGAAGCCATAAAATCCGTGATAGTTCCATACACGAGAAATCAAGTTTTGAACTTAGAAGACCCTCCAGAAAGGTGTAAAGACCTATCGGTCATATTTGGATCTATAAAGAAACAGATATGGATGTTTCACATCTATGAAATAGTCGACATGTCATAAAGTATTTTATGACAATGTTCAAGGAGTTGACTATGACAAGATTTGATCTTTCATAGCGATATTTAGTCTGGGCGGATTAAAGTTGCAATCACTACATATAATTAGGTATATGGTAGATGAATAAACAAAACAAAGTTCTTCTAATAGAATGGTTACCTAGGACGTGTACATGACACGGTCCAAAGGGTTTTGTTAATTCAAAGGATGCTAAAAGGGTATGCAAACTTCAATGGTTGAAGTAAGCATCGCGGAGTTGGAATCTTCACCGTGATGAGAAGGAGTTTTCATCAGGAGACGATAAAGATGCTTGCATTTGCAAGAAATTAAGTGGGAGCGTTGAGACATATTTCTAATACATTATGTGGAGGACATCTTGTTTATTAGAGATGATGTAATTTTTATTGACAAAGGTTAAGAATTTCATTTTTATGAAAGACTTAGGCAAAACCTGAATATTTAGCATGAATGTCTATAGTGGATAGACTGTGACGCTAATATGGTTGTGCCAAACGTATATATATATATATGAGATATTGAAGGAGTTCAATATAGAAATGACAAGAAATGATTCTTGTCGCATGGAAAAGAATTGAATCAAGATTCAAGTGTATCGACACTTGATAAGTGAAACAATATTCAAGTGCTTTGACACTTGATGAGTGAAATCACAAGAATGATTTGATCAATCATACCATGATATGTACACATCCAGATATGTCCTATGCTCTAAGTGTTATGAGCATATACCAGAATGAATCATAAAATGATCATTGGACGATAGTGAGGATATTCTTATGATCTTTTGGAAGAACTAACAATATATTTGTGTAGAGGTGACAAACAATTACAAATAGTTCATTGTAAAGCATTACATTGATACTAGTTTTATCACAAGATACAAATTAATTTTATCTCAATTTAAACTATGAGTGGCACAATGAAATGGAAAGGAGTTTCCATGATGGATTTGGATGAATTCCAAGGTTAAGACATTGTGACGGATACTACGACAAAATACTAAGTATATGACTACTATAGTAGCAGGAAAGGAAGGAATTTGTGTCAAGTAGTTTGTTATCAAACTAAGGTGTGGTTCGCAACGGAATAACACTAAACATATATTGTATGACAATAGTATTGACGTGATTTAACCCCAAGGAACTAAAGGTCTCACCAAAAGACCAAATTTATACAATGTCATCTCATTGGAGAATGAGTGATGCGTGAAAACGCAAAGACATGCAAATACACACGGACCAGAAAGTGTCAGATCCGTAGGTTATGTTAACCACTTGCAGTTGCGTATATGGAACACCAGAAAGACATAGGTGTTCAATACGCAAAGTTTTCAAACTAGATTATTGTCTGTAGTGCAAGTGGGAGACTGAAGGGAATATGACCGAGAGGCAATAATAAAGTGGTTATTATCATATTCCTTATTTATGATAAAAGTTTATTTTGCATGCTATTATTGTATTAATACGGAAACGTTAATACATGTGTGTTTAATAAACAAAAAGGAAGTTCCTGGTTATGCCTCTCTTATAAACTAGCTCATTGATTAACAAGATGATCAAAGGTTTCCTGATCATGGACATTGGATGTTGTTAATAACGAGGTCACAACATTAGTGTAATGATTTGATGAACATTCATCCAAAGTATAGCATTACGATCAAATTCATTGAGTTTATATTGCTATAACAACTTACGAAGTGATCCTAATCCTTAGACCATGAGATCATGTCAATCACTAACACCGGAAGAGTTTCTTGATGACATAAAATGTCACACCATAACTGGGTGATTATAAAGATGGCTTCAAAACTACTAAAGTGTTATGTTGAGGCTCATGGATCGAGAGTGCAATTTGTTCATCCCGATGACGGATAGATATACTCTGGGACCTCTCGATGATATCACATTAGTTAGCTTGCAAGCAAGTGATTTGATCACTAGAATGTTACATCACGGGAACGAGAAAAGAGTGCATGTCGGTAACGAGATCAAACAAGGTATGGAGATACTGATGATCGAATCTTGGACATGTAATATATAGTGAAACAAAGGGATTAAGATACTAGCGTAAAAGGTTCCGACGATCACAGGAAAGTCATCGTTGAATGTGTGGGAGTCAGTATGGATCTCCAGGTCCCGCTTCTGATTATTGATCGGAGAAGGGTCTCGATCATGTCCGCATTATTCACGAACTGTAGGGTGGCACACTTAAGGGACATTGACATCCAATTGGAGCAAATGTTTCATGCCGGAAAGAATAACAAGCGCAGGAATTTATTTTACTAGATACCGAAACGGGTTTTCGGGTGAAATTGTAGAAAGTGTTTCTTCATGTGAAATGAAATACTAGCAAGGTGTTATATGTGAATGTTTGTCATTAAAGTAATTGGCAAAATTCTGAATAATAAAAGGAGTTTTATTTAATGAGAGTTTGCATTAAATTTGGTTGAAATTTAATGGGAATTTGAGTGGGTTTTTGAGTGGAGGAAATTGAAAGGCTTTTGTGTGAGTGGAGTGTCCACCCACATGAATGAAAGGAGGGGAGGGGGCAGCCCCATGGCTGGGCGCATGGCCCCTTGGGTGCCCCCTCTCCCTATAAAAGGAGCCCCCTCCCTCTCTCTCACTCACACCTCCTCGTGAAGGATCTCTCTCCCCCTCTAGTATTTATCCCCCATGGTCTCGGACTAGAGAGATACATGTTCCCGGTGGCTATTCGGCAATAAAGAGTTGTGCTTCCGCTGCATCGCTGGAGCGAGGAGGCGGAGGTTGCTTGGTGTCTTGTACGTGTGTGCGAGCATGGATGCCCTGCTGTTTTGCTGCGCTAGGACTTCCTCCTGATCTTGAGATCGGCAAGAGATCGTCTACATCAACCACGAGTTTGGACTCATTAAGATTTGTCGGTCTTCAAGGGTATGTTCTCTACGAATGTACATCCTCTCATTGTTTGTATCTAGTAGATACATCTTGGTACATAGTTGTTCCCATCATAGGAAATTTTTTGTTTTCTATGCTACGAACCCTATAGAAAGCGCAGACAACAACTCCATGCTGCTACTTGGAGACTCTAGATAATTGATAAATCATAGGAGAATTGCGCTGATCAAGTATGCTATAAGCATAAAAAACATAGTGATGAAATCATCCATATGGAGTAGTGGGTCTCAAGTATACTATATGCAGCCAAACATCCTGTCTAGATATCTTAGTTAAATTTTGTATGACGAACATTATGTCATCAATAGTACCTACTATACTACTGATTGCACCAAATTTCCTATAAAATGTTCATTCTATGAGGATTGATAACTATGTTTGATCCTATCTGAGGTAACTATGTTTGAAGTCAAGCAGAACTTTACTATTTCAAACAATATATGGTACATATAGAAGATTAATTCGTAACAACAAGTATCAAAGTTAGGCTATATAGCACATTACATGGGAGACCAGGGTGGAACATAGAACTATTTACATAGAGACATCATGGTCGGGGTCGAGGACAACTCCGTCGAGAACAGGGTGGAAAATAGAACTATGTAAAGGGAGCCGAGTGTGAAGGTAGAGGCCGACCTGAGATGGAGAACATAAGGAGGAGGGCTGGCCAGAGCTAGGGCCGTCCATGGTGGCCGAATGCAGTTGTCGGTCCTGGTCCTGCAAGCCATGGGAACATCGTCATTAGTGACCTACTATACCACCTACCTTAGTGTCACATCCCAAAAATTTCCAAATTTTGTAATGTGAAAAATAAATAAACAAAATAAATAATTGTTGAAATTTAGGGTGAAAAGAAACTTTTTGTTTCTAAATGGAAACTTAAAAATCCCATCTTGAACAAACTTTGGTTAATGTTTGAATCTAACTAAATTCAAATCAAGTGAAATGCAATCTTCATAAATGCATCTGGAAATTTAAACACTTGGAGAATAAACCAAAATCCTAAAACCCTATTGGAAGAAAATCATTTCAAAAGATATCTCTAAGCCTATGGATTTGATCCATATAAAAATTTGTCAACAAACATTTACAAATGATCAAAAAATGACAAATATAAATATTATAGGACCATATAAATTGGTTTCACTTAATTTGGAGCCATAGATAAAATCTTATGAATTTAATAAGATAAGGAAATTGAATTTCCAAAGCCAATAAAGCACCCATCTAAAATCCATACCAAATGGTGAGCAAATAATCCTAAAGATATTTAAAAGGATAAAAAATATCAAATAAGATTTTACAAATTGGAATCACCAAGTTTGGATCTATAAATAAAAAGATATGAATATTATAAGTTAAAGAAAGAAATATTAAATGAGGAATATTTAAAGACCAAATTAAATCCTGGCCTAATCCATAAGCAAATGGAATAAATATAATCCAAATCCAAATAAAATAATGGATAAAGAATTTTCAAATTAATTAAAAGGGCATTAACCAAACCCAATTCTATTTGAATAAAGATAAAATCCCTATTAATAATTGATTAATTAAATCATGGGAAAATAATATTTGGAATTTACCCAAGTGGAATAAAATTTGTTTAATTAACTTAAATAAGATGAAAGAAATCTTCCAAATAAAATTTATGGAATTAAATCTATATTTAATTTCATTGAAACAAAGACAAGTACACAAATCAAAATGATTAATAAATCATATTAAAAATATTCCAAATAATTCAAGGTGAATAATTTGACACCCTATTAAATAAATAAAACCTACTTAAAAGATTTGAAAAGATTTAGATTTCAAATGGAGTTTGAAAACAATATTAAACGTTATTTGAATAAATGCAAGGGCCTATTTTAAATAATTAAAAGACCCTAAAACGAATAAAAGAAATATTCTAAATTTGACTTTAAAATGCATTAATAAACAGTATTTGAATATACACAAAGTTTGGTTGAAATTCAAATTCAAATGGACGCTTGAATTGATTAAACAAAATCAAAACAGAATAAAAGAATTGGAAAAACAAAAATAAACACGAGAAGAAAAAAAAACAGAGCAGCCCAACCAGACCTGGCCCACTAAGCGCAACACCAGCCCACTCCCTCTCTCCCACGAGAAAACGTTTCATACTAGAAAATTGAACCGCGCAGTCGCTGACTAGCAGGCCCCACTCTCCCTCTCTCTCTCTCTCTCTCGCTGACGCTGAGCCCCACCTGCCAGGTTCTCCTTCCTTCCCGCGAAGACCACGCCCTCGTCGTCGTTTCTGCCGATTGATTGCACGCTTGATTCCTCATTAACCGCGCGTTGATTCAGACCCGCGATCACGCATACATAAGCGCCTGCCGTCTCTCTCTCTCTTTTCCCTCACTCACCGCACCTCCTCCGCCCCAGGGTTGCCTGAATTTCTCTCGGCAAAATCCGCTGCTCCGGTGAGATTCTCCGTCAATTCCGGCCACCACCGCCAGCCCCACTGCCTCCAGAGCACACGAGCTTGCTCGCCATCATCTCCTGCACCTGCTAGTGCCTTTCCCTCACTTGCACGCCTCGACTCCGGCGACTCCACACGGTGAGCTCTGACCTCCCTTTCTCCTCTTTTTGATACACCTGTGCACGCCACGACCTTGCGCATCTGACCGTGTCCTCCACTCGTCTTAGCGCGCTCTCAATCCTCGCCTCCGTCAAGACCAGCACGAGCCCGACGCCAGGCAGAACTACGGCGAGAAATTTCGGTCGTCCTCGTGCGCCCCTGTCCAGGAAAAGACTACGTCGAGCTTTCCCACGATGCTGCGATCGCTATAAGCCATCTCTCTCCCTCACTCGCCTTCTGAATCACCGCTAACCTTGCCGCTAGAGTGCACCGCCGCCACTCGCCGCCGCCAGCGTCGCTCACTCTAGGTCAAACGCACAGCAACCGTTAGATGCAGATCCATCGGCTAAGATAGAGTCACTTATCGAAGAGGTATGAGAGCATCTGTGCCATGTGATTTGCTTTAGATCCAGCGGCCCACGTTAGTCAATCCAGGCGAACCGTTTTCAACCAATCAGAACATTCCACGTGGCCCTGTCTGTTTAATAAAAACCAGAATAGATTCTATTAGATGTTCAAACTTGTAAATTGCATAACTTTTGATCCACACGTCCAAATTTTACAAATTTTATATCAATGGAATCAGAAAGACAAAACCTATCCAACCATGCATTTTGTTTAGAGATTTGCTTCTCGTAAAATGGATGTTTTCGCAGAAACTTGTGTAAGCATATTTTGAATATAAAATTCTTTCTAAAATTATTTTGGTTATAAAATCTTTGGAAAATGGTTTGTTTTGAACCTACTGACCATAGAAATCAATTTGTGGTTTCAAAAACATATTTGGTGAAGCTAAAGAGTAAATCTTTGATTTAAAGCATTTCTAGTCAAATAAAAATATTGTTTATTTGTTAAAGTGGTTTTTGGGGAAAAAACCTTTGGGAAATGTTTTGATTTAAACTCTCTGACCCTAAACACAAGGTTTTATGATTTAAAAATATATTTTGTTGAACCCTATAGATTATTACTTTGCTAAAAAGCATTTTCAGCCACATAAAATATTGATTTGGTTTAAAAATGGTTTATAAGTAAAATATTTCGCAAATGATTTTACCACTTATATAAATTGACCAATAGGTGTTTTTAGAATGTTTATAACATGTTAGAAACCACTTTTACAAATAAAACAATCTTTGGCATGCTTGGATGCATTGCTTTATTTCTATTATTTTATGTGATGTTTTGCTTGAATGATAGATTGAATTATTGCTTGCTTGGTTCAATTGTAGTGGAATTTGAAGAGTGTGAATATTGCAAGATCAAGGAGTGAACTTATATTCTCTACCAAAAAGGAAAGTGATGCTTCATACTTTTGTCCCATTATTTTCACTATGCATTAGTGATATTTCTAGGTAGGACTTGCATGGAATTTTTCTAAGTGTAAACTATGCCATGGGAAAACCTAGTAGATGAAACCTTAGTATAAATTTCCTAAGTTAATATTCCTACTACTATCATGCTTAGCTTAGCTAGTAGAAAACAAGGGTGGATTATACTTCATGCTATGGAATATTTCTAAGTCAAGGACTTGTGTTTTGTTTAATAAAACAACTAAGTGAATGAAACACCTGGGTGGAATGGAAGGATTGGTTTGTGTTGAGTGGTTACTCAGGGCCCATTTCAATGGACTACCCTGATGTATCACACTTGTGGATGGCCACCCAGGAACAAAGAGATTTGAGATGTCAAATGTTGAGAATCTTCTAGTGCAGCCACTTGGCATTATGGGCTCTGCCTAGATCATATAGGTTGCAATAACTTAGCCAAATGGATAGTTGGTGGTAGGGGTTTGATAGGTTGGAACGCGTCCATTCTAGTCTAAGGGAAGGCTTCTGAAAGATCTTGTCTTGGTGAAACCAAGTCTTGTGGGGAAAGTTCACCACCTCTGCAGAGTGTAAAATCTAAGTACTTAGCCATGTCCCTGGTAAAGGACAATTTGAGCATCAAGACATGGAAGCTATCAAGAATCTCCTCATCCCAATTTCTAAGTTAAAACTTTGTGGTTGAACAAGTGTTTAAGGATCACCAATTTCTATTGGGAGATGCCTAGGGTGATTTTGTTAAGCAAAAACTTAGTGTTTTCAAATGGTAATGAAAAATCTATTTTAAGCAAAGCAAGCCTAAGCTCCACTTAGCCAAATGCATATAGATGATAGACTCCACTATACTACTATAGTATCACTTGCCAATACAATTCAAATGTATTGACCCTTGTGGCTGTAACTTATTATGTTGCAGGTTTGTTTGATGTTAGAAAAGTTTATTGATTAGGATTACAAGTCTACAACCAACATGACTGCCTGTGGCACTTTGAATATGAAGGACCCCATGCTATTGTTATATTCTGCTGCATTGTAATGAGATAGCCAAATGAGCTATGTAAGATGTAATAAATTATTTATTCCTGGTTATAAAGTTGTATTATGACCTTTGTTTCTTGATATTACATCTTAACTGTGGATGCTAGCTATTGATCCAGGGACTAGCATTGCAATCACAGGGATCCTTTTCCTTTATAAAGGAGGGATCTTATAGATGGTATCATAGCACTGTGTTGCCTGTAGGATTGTAACCCTAGGATTGGACAAAACCACTTAGAAAAATAGGAGTTGTATTTGTTCCAAAAATTATTTACAAACAATCTTGTAAACTCTTTCCTCAACCATTTTGGTTTTGATTCTACATCTCTTCTATTTTCAAACATGATGGACAAGACTTCACCATGAGCAAAGACTTCAACATGAGACAAGGACTTCACCAACTCAAGTGATTTCAAACTTAGTCTTAACAAGGGCTTCAACTTGGATATCACTAAGGACTACAAGTGAGACAAGAAATATTGCTCAAGACTAGAAGACTAAGGAAACACAACTTAGGAGGAATCATCATCTTTGAAGTTTTGTGACCGAGATTCAAGAAATTCTCCAAGGATACAAGGATCTTGTTCATGAAGAAGCAACCAAGAGGGATAGAATGATCTCAAGTGAACCATATAGTTGGACCACCATATTTAGATTAAATCAAACACACCAACTTATGTGGTGTAGCAAAATATTTTGTTGCCTAAAAATGTGCTTGAACCTTGTTGTTTGAGTGGAATGTTTGTTTATGATTGCTTGCACATTGCTTGTGTGAATTGTCTTGTGTGTGATTAGAACTATTCCCTTAGAAATCTTTTGCCTATTCTAATCCCAATCCAACCCAAACAGATGACTACTACAAGAAACTCCAACATCAAGGATGGTGACAACAACAACAACCAAGGGATCAACATGAGAGAACTCATAGTAACCCAAACCCAGTTGAACCAAGTGACAACTCAGTTTTTAGCCAACACTAGTGAGTTAGATCCAACCATGCAAAGGTTTTTGGAAACCCAAACCCAATTGTTGCATAAGGTGACAAATCAAATGATCAACATGGGAGACAACTATTCCCAAGGAGATTATGACAACAAGGATGTCAAGGATGATATTTTAGAAGGAACTCAAGCTTGCAATGTTTGTGGAGACAAGGATCACACTTCCAAGGAGCATGAAGATCAATGCCCCAATTGTGAAGAGAAACATCAAACTGACCAATGCCCCACCTCTCAAGCTACTTGTTTCCTATGTGAAGGAAATAATCATGTCCCTATCCAATGCCCCATCTATTCCATAGTTCAACAAAGGAAACAAGGTGGAGTGCAACAACACATTGTAAACTACCATGAGGGAACAACTTCTACCAAGAAGGGTGAAGACAAAGGAAAATCTCAGCTTGCACCCCCATGCAATATGACTCAATTTGATGGACCAAAGAGGAGACATATTTATTATCCAAGGAAAAGATCAAGGTGAAGGGAATATGCCCTGAGAGGCAATAATAAAGTGTTTATTATGTGTATTCCAAGTATATGATAGATGTTTATTTTGCATGCTATAATTGTATTAATATGGAAACGTTAATACATGTGTGTTTAATAAACAAACAGAAAGTTCCTAGTTATGCCTCTCTCATAAACTAGCTCGTTGATTAACAAGATGATCAAGGTTTCCTGATCATGAACATTGGATGTTGTTAATAACGGGATCACAACATTAGTGTAATGGTGTGATGAACATTCATTCGAAGTATAGCATTACGATCAAAGTCATTGAGTTTATATTGCTATAACAACTTACGAAGTGATCCTAATCCTTAGACCATGAGATCATGTCAATCACTAACACCGGAAGAGTTTCTTGATAAATCAAACGTCACACCGTAACAGGGTGATTATAAAGATGGATTCAGAACTAATAAAGTGTTATGTTGAGGCTCATGGATCGAGAGTGGAATTTGTTCATCCCGATGACGGATAGATATACTCTGGGCCTTCTCGGTGATATCACATTGATTAGCTTGCAAGCAAGTGATTTGATCACTAGAATGTTATATCACAGGAACGAGAAAAGAGTGCATGTCGGTAACGAGATCAAACTAGGTATGGAGATACCGATGATCGAATCTCGGACATGTAATATATCGTGAAACAAAGGGATTAAGATACTAGCATAAAAGGTTCCGACGATTACAAGAAAGTCATCGTTGAATGTGTGGGAGTCAGTATGGGTCTCCAGATCCCGCTTCTGATTATTGATCCGAGAGGGGTCTCGATCATGTCCGCATTATTCACGAACCGTAGGGTGACACACTTAAGAGACACCGACATCCAATTGGAGCAAATGTTTGATGCCTAAAGAATGAACAAGCGCAGGAATTTATTTCACTAGATACCGAAACAGGTTTTTGGGTGAAATTGCATAAAGTGGTTATGCATGTGAAATAGAATTCTAGCAAGGGGTTATTTGTGAATGTTTGTCATTAAAGTAATTGACAAAATTCTGAATAAAATAAAAGAGTTTTATTTAATGAGAGTTTGCATTAAATTTGGTGGAAATTTAATGGGAATTTGAGTGGACTTTTGAGTGGAGGGAATTTAAAGGAGATTTGTGAGTGGAGTGTCCACCCACATGAAGAGGGGAGGGCAAGGGGGCAGCCCCCATGCGCCGGCCACCCCCTTGGGGTTCCCCCCTCCTGCTATAAAAGGAGCCCCCCTCCTCACTTGTCTCTCACACCTCCTCGTGAAGGATCTCTCTCCCCCTCTAGAATTTATCCCCCATGGTCTCGGACTAGCGAGATACATGTTCCCGGTGGCTATCCGGCAAGAAAGAGTTGTGCTTCCGCTGCATCGCTGGAGCGAGGAGGCGGAGGTTACTCGGTGCCTTGAACGTGTGTGCGAGCACGGATGCGCTGCTGATTTGCGGCGCTAGGACTTCCTCTCGATCTTGAGATCGGCAAGAGATCGTCTACATCAACCACGAGTTGAACTCGTTAAGCTTTGTCGGTCTTCAAGGGTATGTTCTCTACGGATATACATCCGCCCGTTGTTTGTATCTAGTAGATAGATCTTGTTATATAGTTCACATCGTAGGAAAATTTTTGTTTTCTATGCTGCGAACCCTACAGTGGTATCAGAGCCGGATCTATGCGTAGATACTTTACACGGGTAGTACACATATGAGTATGTGGGCGATGATGATCATGTTGTTGCTCCTTTGTTGTAATTTTGGATATTGTGGCATAGTGGGATGAAGCGGCCCGGACAAACTTTACATGTCCTCGCACATGAGACCTGTTCCACGCTTGACATGCAACTAGTTTGCATAAGTGGCTAGCGGGTGTCTGTCTCTCCTACTATAGTCAATATCTATTTTGCAAGCGAGTTGTCAACAATTTGATTATCCTCGTTGTGGTTCATGTTCGTAGGTAAGAACGGTTCTATCTCGAAAGCCCTAAGCCACGTAAAACTTGCAATGGATAAATTAGAGGCGTCTAGTTTAGATTGTTGCTGGGCTAGTGTTATGATATGGTAGTGTTGTAAGTAGAAGTATGAGATGATACTCTTACAACACACATAGCGTGTAAAATCCATAGACCTTGGATTTACACATATAGGTATGATAGTGATCATACCACGATGCACATGATAGAGATCATCTGCGGGAACAATATAATTTCACTAATAAACATATGATGTTTGATAGCATCTTATATTGCTTGTTTAGCGCTTTGTTAGCATAATAAGATGATCCCTCATTTAAATATCAAGATAAGAATGTGTTCTTCCTTTAGTATGCACCGATTATGTTTTCGTCGCTCCAAGACATCACGTGATGATCGGGTGTTCTTGGATCCACGACCATATTTCGGGTGTAAAACAGTTACACACGCGAATACTAAGGTTCTAACTTGGCGAGCCTAGCATGTACAGACATGGCCTCGGAACACGGACCGAAAGGTTAAGCATGAGTCATATAGTTGATATGATGCCCATTTGATGCTCTCCTTTGAAGCTATACCGACTCACGTGATGATCGGACTTGGTGTAGTGGATTTGGTTCATGTAATCACCAAAAAGGCACGAGGGATGTCGTTTTTGAGTGGGATTTCATTCGTAATATAGATTAGTTGAACTCAATCTATCATACACTTAGTCTAAACTTTACAAATTCTGTTGTAGATGGCACCACCTGCTTTTAATTTCAATGTGTTCATGGAGAAAGAGAAACTAGCAACGAACGGTAGCAACTTTACCGAATGGGCCATGAATTTGAGGATTCTCCTCTCTGCTGCACAAAAGCAATATGTGCTAGAAGCGCCGTTAGGCCCCCCACCTTTAGATGATTCCCCTGACGAGGAGAAGAATGTCTATCAGACTCGTCAAGAGGACCACGACTTAGTTCATTGCGGCATATTGTATGGGCTAGAGCCGGAACTTCGAAAGCGTTTCGAAAACGGCAATGCATTTGATACAATGGGTGAGTTGAAAATGATTTTCGACACACATGTTGCTGTAGAGAGCTACAACGCTTCAGAAAAGTTCTTTAGCTGCATGATGGAAGAGCACAGCTCCGTTAGTGAGCATGTACTCAAGATGTCGGGTTACGCCGATAAGCTTGTGTCCTTGGGAATATCGATTCCCATTAACTTAGGCATCCATCGTGTTCTGCAGTCTCTGCCACCTAGCTATAAGAGCTTCGTGATGAACTATAATATGCAAGGCATGAAGAAGTCTCTCCCCGAGCTTCTGTCAATGCTTAAAACTGCAGAAGTGGAGATCAAAAAGGAACATCAAGTGTTGATGATCAATAGGAACACTGGTTTCAAGAAATACAAGAAGGGAAAACAGAAGGGAAGTAAGGGCGGCAAGCCTGTTGCCGCGCCTAAAAAGAAACCCCGAGTTGGACCTAAGTCTGATTCCGAGTGCTACTATTGTAAGGGGACTGGCCACTGGAAGCGTAACTGCCCCAAGTATCTGGCAGACAAGAAGGCCGGCAAGGCAAACAAAGGTATATATGATATACCTGTTATTGATGTGTACTTGACTAGTGCTCGCAGTAGCACCTGGGTATTTGATACCGGTTCAGTTGCTAATATTTGTAACTCGAATCAGGGGCTGCGGAACAAGCGACCGCTAGCAAGGGGTGAGGTCAAGATGCGTGTCGGCAATGGATCAAGCGTTGATGTGATCGCCGTCGGAACGCTGCCTCTCCACTTACCGTCGGGATTAGTTATAAACTTGAATAAATGTTATCTGGTGCCTGCACTGAGCATGAACATTGTATCTGGATCGTGTTTGATGCGAAGTGGTTATTCATTTAAATTCGAGAACAATGGTTGTTCCATTTATATGAATGAAATCTTTTATGGTCATGCACCGATGATGAATGGTTTATTTCTATTAGATCTCTATGATAATGTTACACATATTCATAATGTTGATGCTAAAAGGATTAAACTTAATGATGATGTATCCGCATATATGTGGCACTGCCGTCTAGGTCATATTGGCGTTAAACGCATGAAGAAGCTCCATTCGGATGGACTTTTGGAATCACTTGATTATGAATCATTTGATACATGTGAGCCGTGCCTTATGGGCAAGATGACTAGAACGTCGTTTTCCGGTTCAATGGAACGGGTGACAGATTTATTGGAAATCATACATTCTGATGTATGTGGTCCAATGAGTGTGTCGGCGCGAGGTGGATATCGTTATTTTGTTACTTTCACGGATGATTTGAGTAGATACGGTTATATCTACTTGATGAAACACAAGTCTGAAACCTTTGAAAAGTTCAAGGAATTTCAGAATGAAGTGGAAAATCATCGTCATAGAAAGATCAAATTTCTACGGTCCGACCGTGGAGGTGAGTATCTAAGTTACGAGTTTAGCACTCACATGAAAGAGTGTGGAATTGTTTCACAACTCACACCTGCCGGAACACCACAGCGAAATGGTGTGTCGGAACGTCGTAATCGTACTTTATTAGATATGGTTCGATCTATGATGTCTCTGACGGACTTGCCGTTGTCATTTTGGGGTTATGCACTAGAAACTGCTTCATTCACTTTAAATCGGGCACCATCTAAATCCGTTGAAAAGACACCGTATGAATTGTGGTTTGGAAACAAACCTAAGCTGTCATTTCTTAAAGTTTGGGGATGCGATGTTTATGTGAAGAAACTTCAACCGGATAAACTCGAACCCAAAGCGGAAAATGCGTCTTCATAGGATACCCTAAAGAAACTATTGGGTATTCCTTCTATCACAGATCCGAGGGCAAGGTTTTTGTTGCCAAGAATGGATCCTTTCTAGAGAAAGAGTTTCTCGCGAAAGGTGTGAGTAGTCGGAAGGTAGAACTCGAAGAGGTTGTGGAACCTTCTCTTCAAAGTATGGCGAGTAGCGCAGCGCCGGAAGTTGTTCCGGAGTTGGCTCCACCTGTTGAAGAGGGAACTAATGATAATGATCATGAAACTCCGAAAGAGAGTACTAACGAACTTCGCAGGTCAAACAGGACGCGTGCAGCTCCCGAGCTGTACGGAAATCCTGTCATGAATTTCATGGTTGATGAAAATGATGACCCTGCGACGTATGAAGAAGCGATGATGAGCCCGGATTCCAACAAATGGTTAGAAGCCATGAAATCCGAGATGGAATCCATGTATGAAAATCAAGTTTGGAACTTGGTGGAATTACCTCACGACCGAAAGGCCGTGGAGAACAAATGGATTTTCAAAAGGAAAACTGATGCTGATGGTAATGTGACCGTCTATAAAGCTCGACTTGTCGCAAAGGGGTTTCGACAAATTCAAGGAGTTGACTACGATGAGACTTTCTCTCCCGTAGCGATGCTAAAGTCAGTTAGGATTATGTTAGCAATTGCTGCATATTTCGATTATGAGATATGGCAGATGGATGTCAAAACCGCGTTTCTCAATGGTAATATTGAAGAAGAGTTGTATATGATACAACCAAAGGGTTTTGTCGATCCTAAGGATGCTAACAAGGTGTGCAAGCTTCAGAGATCCATCTATGGATTAAAGCAAGCATCACGAAGTCTGAATCTCCGCTTTGATGAGGTGATCAAAGAGTTTGGATTTGTCCAAACTTATGGAGGAGCTTGTATTTACAAGAAAGTGAGTGGGAGCAATGTGGCATTTCTGATATTATATGTGGATGACATATTATTGATCGAAAATGATATAGATCTTTTAAACAGTGTTAAAAGTTATCTAAACAGCAAATTTTCAATGAAGGACCTAGGTGAAGCGTCATACATATTAGGCATAAAGATCTATAGAGATAGATCTAGGCGCCTAATAGGGCTATCACAAAGTACATACCTTGATAAGATTTTAAAGAAGTTTAAAATGGACGGAAGTAAGAAGGGGTTCTTACCTATGTTGCAAGGCAAGACATTGAGTAAGACTCAAAGTCCGGCTTCGGCAGAAGAAAGAGAGATAATGGACAAAGTCCCCTATGCTTCAGCCATAGGCTCTATAATGTACGCCATGCTATGTACAAGACCGGATGTGGCACATGCTATTAGTTTGACTAGTAGGTACCAATCGGATCCAGGTTCGGAACACTGGATAGCGGTCAAGAATATCCTTAAGTACTTACGAAGAACTAAGGATATGTTTCTTGTATACGGAGGTGAAGAAGAGCTCGTCGCTAAGTGTTATGTCAACACTAGATTTGACACCGATCCGGATGACTCTAAGTCTCAATCCGGATATGTATTTCTCATGAATGGCGGAGCGGTTAGTTGGAGGAGCTCCAAACAACCTGTGGTAGCGGGATCAACAACGGAGGCCGAATATGTTGCTGCTTCGGAAGCGGCTCAGGAAGCAGTTTGGATGAAGGAGTTCATATCCGAACTAGGAGTGGTGGCAAACGCATTGGACCCAATGGTGATCTATTGTGACAACAATGGTGCCATTGCCAATGCCAAAGAGCCAAGGTCTCACAAGCATTCCAAGCATATTAAGCGCCGGTTTCACTCCATCCGCGAGCATGTCAAGGATGGAGATATAAAGATTTGTAAAGTACATACGGATCTCAATGTAGCAGATCCATTGACTAAAACTCTCCCTAGAGCAAAACATGATCAACACCAGAACTCAATGGGTGTTAGATTTATCACTATGTAACTAGATTATTGTCTCTAGTGCAAGTGGGAGACTGAAGGGAATATGCCCTGAGAGGCAATAATAAAGTGTTTATTATGTGTATTCCAAGTATATGATAGATGTTTATTTTGCATGCTATAATTGTATTAATACGGAAACGTTAATACATGTGTGTTTAATAAACAAACAGAAAGTTCCTAGTTATGCCTCTCTCATAAACTAGCTCGTTGATTAACAAGATGATCAAGGTTTTCTGATCATGAACATTGGATGTTGTTAATAACGGGTCACAAAATTAGTGTAATGGTGTGATGAACATTCATCCGAAGTATAGCATTACGATCAAAGTCATTGAGTTTATATTGCTATAACAACTTACGAAGTGATCCTAATCCTTAGACCATGAGATCATGTCAATCACTAACACCGGAAGAGTTTCTTGATAACATCAAACGTCACACCGTAACAGGGTGATTATAAAGATGGATTCAGAACTAATAAAGTGTTATGTTGAGGCTCATGGATAGAGAGTGGAATTTGTTCATCCCGATGACGGATAGATATACTCTGGGCCCTCTCGGTGATATCACATTGATTAGCTTGCAAGCAAGTGATTTGATCACTAGAATGTTATATCACAGGAACGAGAAAAGAGTGCATGTCGGTAACGAGATCAAACTAGGTATGGAGATACCGATGATCGAATCTCGGACATGTAATATATCGTGAAACAAAGGGATTAAGATACTAGCGTAAAAGGTTCCGACGATCACAAGAAAGTCATCGTTGAATGTGTGGGAGTCAGTATGGGTCTCCAGATCCCTCTTCTGATTATTGATCCGAGAGGGGTCTCGATCATGTCCGCATTATTCACGAACCGTAGGGTGACACACTTAAGAGACACCGACAACCAATTGGAGCAAATGTTTCATGCCGAAAGAATGAACAAGCGCAGGAATTTATTTCACTAGATACCGAAACAGGTTTTCGGGTGAAATTGCATAAAGTGGTTATGCATGTGAAATAGAATTCTAGCAAGGGGTTTTTTGTGAATGTTTGTCATTAAAGTAATTGACAAAATTCTGAATAAAATAAAAGAGTTTTATTTAATGAGAGTTTGCATTAAATTTGGTGGAAATTTAATGGGAATTTGAGTGGACTTTTGAGTGGAGGGAATTTAAAGGAGATTTGTGAGTGGAGTGTCCACCCACATGAAGAGGGGAGGGCAAGCGGGCAGCCCCCATGCGCCAGCCACCCCCTTGGGGTTCCCCCCTCCTCCTATAAAAGGATCCCCCCTCCTCACTTGTCTCTCACACCTCCTCGTGAAGGATCTCTCTCCCCCTCTAGAATTTATCCCCCATGGTCTCGGACTAGCGAGATACATGTTCCCGGTGGCTATTCGGCAAGAAAGAGTTGTGCTTCCGCTGCATCGCTGGAGCGAGGAGGCGGAGGTTGCTCGGTTCCTCGAACGTGTGTGCGCGCACGGATGCGCTGCTGATTTGCGGCGCTAAGACTTCCTCTCGATCTTGAGATCGGCAAGAGATCGTCTAGATCAACCACGAGTTGAACTCGTTAAGCTTTGTCGGTCTTCAAGGGTATGTTCTCTACGGATATACATCCGCCCGTTGTTTGTATCTAGTAGATAGATCTTGGTATATAGTTCACATCGTAGGAAAATTTTTGTTTTCTATGCTGCGAACCCTACACAAGGAGACCAGGAAACTTTCCCACCTTTGAGATAAGATATGAAGAGCATGAACTAGAAGCACTCCTAGCTTTGGAGAAACCCAAGAAGAAGAAGGACAAAAGCCAAGTGCAATGTTGTCATTGCAAAGAAATGGGACACTATGCCAATGAATGTCCTGAGAAGAAACAAAAATATAAGGAGATTAACCAAGTGTGGTGCAACAACTGCAAAGAGCTAGGCCATTATGTGTCAACTTGTCCACAGAAGATACGTGAAGAACTCAATCTTGTCACATGTTATAATTGTGGTGACCAAGGACATTATGCAAGAAATTGTCCAGAAAAGATGAAGCACAAGATAAAGCCTATGAACGATCTCAGCCTTGTCACATGTTTCAAGTGTGGAAACAAAGGACACTATGTAGATGTTTGCCCAGAGAGGTTTCAACAAGATCCCAAGCAGGCCAAGAAGTAATCTAGTTGGAAAATTTTTAAGGGTGGTAGTACCCTAGTTGCTTTGAGCCAACTTTTAACCCCTATCTTCCCCAAATCTCGGGACGAGATTTATTTTAAGGGTGGCAGCCTGTTACATCCCAAAATTTTCCAAATTTTGTAATGTGAAAAATAAATAAACAAAATAAATAATTATTGAAACTTAGGGTGAAAAGAAACTTTTTGTTTATAAATGGAAACTTAAAAATCCCATCTTGAACAAACTTTGGTTAATGTTTGAATCTAACTAAATTAAAATCAAGTGAAATGCAATCTTCATAAATGCATCTGGAAATTTGAACACTTGGAGAATAAACCAAAATCGTAAAACCCTATTGGAAGAAAATCATTTCAAAAGATATCTCTAAGCCTATGGATTTGATCTATATAAAAATTTGTCAACAAAAATTTACAAATGATCAAAAAATGACAAATATAAATATTATAGGACCATATAAATTGGTTTCACTTAATTTGGATCCATAGATAAAATCTTATGAATTTAATAAGATAAGGAAATTGAATTTCCAAAGCCAATAAAGCACCTATCTAAAATCCATACCAAATGGTGAGAAAATAATCCTAAAGATATTTAAAAGGATAAAAAAATATCAAATAAGATTTTACAAATTGGAATCACCAAGTTTGGATCTATAAATAAAAAGATATGAATATTATAAGTTAAAGAAAGAAATATTAAATGAGGAATATTTAAAGACCAAATTAAATCTTGGCCTAATCCATAAGAAAAAGGAATAAATATAATGCAAATCCAAATAAAATAATGGATAAAGAATTTTCAAATTAATTAAAAGGGCATTAACCAAACCCAATTATATTTGAATAAAGATAAAATCCCTATTAAGAATTGATTAATTAAATCATGGGAAAATAATATTTGTAATTTACCCAAGTGGAATAAAATTTGTTTAATTAACTTAAATAAGATCAAAGAAATCTTCCAAATAAAATTTATGGAATTAAAACTATATTTAATTTCATTGAAATAAAGACAAGTACCCAAATCTAAATGATTAATAAATCATATTAAAAATATTCCAAATAATTCAAGGTGAATAATTCGACAACCTATTAAATAAAACCAAACCTACTGAAAAGATTTGAAAAGATTTAGATTTCAAATGGAGTTTGAAAACATTATTAAACCTTATTTGAATAAATGCAAGGGCCTATTTTAAATAATTAAAAGACCCTAAAAAGAATAAAAGAAATATTCTAAATTTGACTTTAAAATGCATTAATAAACAGTATTTGAATATAAAAAAAATTTGGTTGAAATTCAAATTCAAATGGATGCTTGATTGATTAAACAAAATCAAAACAGAATAAAAGAATTGGAAAAAGAAAAATAAACAGGAGAAGAAAAAAACAGAGCAGCCCAACCAGACCTGGCCCACTAAGCCCAACACGAGCCCACTCCCTCTCTCCCACGAGAAAACGTTTCATACCAGAAAATTGAACCGCGCAGTCGCTGACTAGCAGGCCCCACTCTCCCTCTCTCTCTCTCTCTCTCTCTCTCTCTCTCTCTCTCTCGCTAACGCTGAGCCCCACCTGCCAGGTTCTCCTTCCTCCCCGCGAAGACCACGCCCTCGTCGCCGTTTCTGCCGATTGATTGCACGCTTGATTCCTCATTAACCGCGCGTTGATTCAGACCCGCGATCACGCGTACATAAGCGCCTTCCCTCTCTCTCTCTTTTCCCTCACTCACCGCACCTCCTCCGCCCCAGGGCTGCCCGAATTTCTCTCGGCAACATCCACTGCTCCGGCGAGATTGTCTGTCAATTCTGGCCACCACCGCCAGCCCCACTGCCTCCAGAGCACACGATCTTGCTCGCCATCATCTCCTGCACCTGCCAGTGCCTTTACCTCACTCACGCGCACCTTAGACGCTCGGCAACAACCTCGACTAAACTCCGCCACCGTCTGCCTTGACTCCGGCGACTCCACACGGTGAGCTCTGACCTTCCTTTCCCTTCTTTATGATACACCTGTGCACGCCACGACCTTGCGCATCTGACCTTGTCCTCCACTCGTCTTAGCGCGCTCTCAATCCTCGCCTCCGTCAAGACCAGCACGAGCCCGACGCCAGGCAGAACTCCGGCGAGAAATTTCGGTCATCCTCGTGCGCCCCTGTCCAGGAAAAGACTACGTCGATCTTTCCCACGACGCTGCGATCGCTGTAAGCTATCTCTCTCCCTCTCTCGCCTTCTGAATCACCGGCAACCTTGCCGCTAGAGCGCACCGCCGCCACTCGCCGCCGCCATCGCCGCTCACTCTAGGTCAAACGCGCAGCAACAGTTAGATGCAGATCCATCGGCTAAGATAGAGTCACTTATCAAAGAGGTATGAGAGAATCTGCGCCGTGCGATTTTCTTTAGATCCAGCAGCCCACGTTAGTCAATCCACGAGAACCGTTTTCAACAAATCAGAACATTCCACGTGGCCCTGTCTGTTTAATAAAAACCAGAATAGATTCTATTAGATGTTCAAACTTGTAAATTGCATAACTTTTGATCCACACGTCCAAATTTTAAATTTTTTATATCAATGGAATCAGCAAGACAAACCCTATCCAACCATGTACTTTGTTTAGTGATTTGCTTCTGGTAAAATGGATGTTTTTGCAGGCACTTGTGTAAGCATATTTTGAATATAAAATTCTTTCTAAAATTATTTTGGTGATAAAATATTTGGAAAATGGTTTTTTTTAAACCTACTGACCATACAAATCAATTTGTGGTTTCAAAAACATATTTGGGGAAGCTAAATAGTAAATCTTTGATTTAAAGCATTTCGAGTCAAATAAAAATATTGTTTATTTGTTAAAGTGCTTTTTGGGGAAAGACCTTTGGGAAATGTTTTGTTTTAAACTCTCTGACCCTAAACACAAGATTTTATGATTTAAAAATATATTTTGTTGAACCCTATAGATTATTACTTTGCAAAAAAGCATTTTCAGCCACATAAAATATTGATTTGGTTTAAAAATGGTTTATAAGTAAAATCTTTTGCAAATGATTTTACCACTTATATAAATTGACCAATAGGTGTTTTTAGAATGTTTATAACATGTTAGAAACCACTTTTCCAAATAAAACAATCTTTGGCATGCTTGCATGCATTGCTTTGTTTCTATTATTTTATGTGATGTTTTGCTTGAATGATAGATTAAATTATTGATTTCTTGGTTGAATTGTAGTGGAATTTGAAGAGTGTGAATATTGCAAGATCAAGGAGTGAACTTATATTCTCTACCAAAAAGGCAAGTGATGCTTCATACTTTTGTCCCATTATTTTCACTATGCATTAGTGATATTTCTAAGTAGGACTTGCATGGAATTTTGCTAAGTGTAAACTATGCCATGGGAAAACCTAGTAGATGAAACCTTAGTAGAAATTTCCTAAGTTAAGATTCCTACTACTATCATGCTTAGATTCGCTAGTAGAAAACAAGGATGGATTATACTTCATGCTATGGAATATTTCTAAGTCAAGAACTTGTGTTTTATTTAATAAAACAACTAAGTGAATGAAACACCTGGGTGGAATCGAAGGATTGGTTTGTGTTGAGTGGTTACTCAGGGCCCATTTCAATGGACTACCCTGGTGTATCACACTAGTGGATGGCCACCCAGGAACAAAGAGATTTGAGATGTCAAATGTTGAGAAGCTTCTAGTGCAGCCACTTGGCATTATGGGCTCTGCCTGGATCATATAGGTTGCAATAACTTAGCCAAATGGACAGTTGGTGGTAGGGTTTTGATAGGTTGGAACGCGTCCATTCTAGTCTAAGGGAAGGCTTCTGAAAGATCTTATCTTGGTGAAACCAAGTCTTGTGGGGAAAGTGCACCACCTCTATAGAGTGTAAAATCTAAGTACTTAGCCATGTCCCTGGTAAAGGACAATTTGAGCATCAAGACATGGTAGCTATCAAGAATCTCCTCATCCCAATTTCTAAGTTAAAACTTTGTGGTTGAACAAGGGTTTAAGGATCACCAATTTCTATTGGGAGATGCCTAGGGTGATTTTGTCAAGCAAAAACTTAGTGTTTTCAAATGATAAGGAAAAATCTATTTTAAGCAAAGCAAGCCTAAGATCCACTTAGCCAAATGCATATAGATGATAGAATCCACTATACTACCATAGTATCACTTGCCAATACAATTCAAATGTATTGAACCTTGTGGCTTTAACTTATTATGTTGCAGGTTTGTTTGATGTTAGAAAAGTTTATTGATTAGGATTACAAGTCTACAACCAACATGACTGCCTGTGACATTTCGGAGATGAAGGACCCCATGCTATTGTTATATTCTGCTGCATTGTAATGAGATAGCCAAATGAGCTATGTAATATGTAATAAATTATTTTATTCCTGGTTATAAAGTTGTATTATGACCTTTGTTTCTTGATGTTACATCTTAACTGTGGATGCTAGCTATTGTTCCAGGGACTAGCATTGCAATCACAAGGATCCTTTTCCTTTATAAAGGAGGGATCTTACACTTAGATAGGATCAAAGTTTAAGGGTGCAAGAACACCAGCAGCATGCTTCCTGACGTAAACATAGAAAAGTAAAGTTGAAACAACTGGCGACAGGTACCTTCACTTGGAGAATGTTTAACAAGAACAAATAATTCATATGTATGCTTTATACAAAGATATTCCTCTTTTACATACAAAATGTATCTTGTATATACAAAGATTTTCACTTAGAGGTTTGCTTTCAGCATCCAATACAATGAATACAAACTATACTATTATTCATGTAAGCATTATGAAAATTCAGCAGTGAGAACAAGTTCACTCAGAATCCAGGCATGTAAATTTCACACACCAACAGGATATATCTACCAAGCCAGACAATAATAGAGTAAGAACAGAAGGTAGGGGTTCCAACAGGATAACATTATGCAAGCAGACAAGTTTCATAAGAGGCAAATTAGATAACTCTAATATATGTGTGACAGCATATATGCATTCTTACTCAAAACATCGAGGAAACAGATTATACCAGTATTGATATACATGTAGCACAAATTGCATTATGCGAACCACAAAGCACCAATACAATCTCTACATATATGGAATCATAGCAATAATACCAGAATTTATAGATTGTTTTCCATATTACCAACTCGAGTTCTCGGGTTTGGACCCTAAACATGTAATAGTATAACTGTATTATGTATGAAACCAGACATTTTATCATAAATCAAACAATGTTACATCAGACCAAGGTGGTAACAATATAAATACCAAAACATACTAAATTTGCAGCGATCTGAGCTAATTGAAGTGACCAACACGAGACAAAAGCTATCGAGCATGGTCTGCTCTTTGAAGTGCGCACAACACAACAAGATTGGCATCCCAATAAGGGGAATTGTAGAATACCTTGAGCCGAAGAGCTGTAGCCTCTCCATGGTGTCGGGGAGCAGGGCTGCATCAGAGTTGTCG
Source organism: Avena sativa (assembly GCA_916181665.1). Taxonomy (NCBI): domain Eukaryota; kingdom Viridiplantae; phylum Streptophyta; class Magnoliopsida; order Poales; family Poaceae; genus Avena; species Avena sativa. The sequence continues at coordinate 106,681,331 of OV702283.1, forward strand.
TCATAGGTGACCTCGTCAAGCACGAGGGGGTTGGGCAACTTTCCTGCATCCGAACTAGCGGCCCTGCTACCTCGGTATATCTGCAGCTCCTCCATGCCCTGGGCGATGCCGTGACGGATTTGGAAGACTGGCTTGATGAGCGAGATCCTTTCACAAGGAATTTAGTATCAAGGCAGCACTAGCTAGAGGGAACAACTATCTGTGGTTCAGGATCTGAGCAAAGGAAGAGTACCAAACGGTTGGTGGCGCGCTTCCTGGCGAGGAATACGACTTTTTCTCTTTACCGGAAAGTCGGAGTTGTGGCCGGGGAAGAGTCATGCGGCAGCAGCAGCCCGGGTAGGCCATGACCACCAGTAGGGGAACGTGGATGCCGGCGTAACGAAACGGGCCGTGACACCAGCGAGCTCCATGGCGGAGCTGGCACTAGTGGGGCACGCGTGCCGGCGAGAAAGACCACTATGAGGCCGCCTAATCTCGTCCCGAGGGTGGTGGCTAGCAATGGTGTCATGGTTCTTAGGGTGGCCGCCATATCTATCCTGCTCTTGCTCGCACTAGAGAGCTCTTGCTCGCGCGAGAGGAGAAGTGGCGGCGAGGAGCAGAGAGAGGAGGCTGTCGAGCGAGAGAGGGAGGCTGTGGCGGCGGGGTTTGGGAAGAGGTGCGAGAGGCGCGGGGGGACTAGGGTTGGGGAGAGGACATTATGAAAATACCCCTCTCCACTTCTGTGGTGCTAGACTATCGGAACCAGGGTGGTTTCAGTCATTCCAAAGTGTGTTGGATGGGAAGTGTAAGAAAAAAATTTAACGGCAGATGAAATTTCGGCGTTGGATTGAGGTCACGTGAACGGCTGAGATCTGCTTTGGTGGGGTGATCCGTGGACTATGTGATTCTCTATTGTGATTGGCTTGCTCTATCACTACATCTTGAAACGGGCATAAAAATTTCAGAAACGGTCCAAACAATGTAAAACCTTCGCGTGGCATCATATTATGCGACATATTTGTAAGGAAAAATACCAAACTTAGTATATTGCAAACATCTCAAAAAAACCTTCACAAAAATGACCTACCATGTTCGAGGTTTTATGGCTTTCGGGCCAACCGACCGATGTTATGTCCAGAATCGCGGCATAGTTTGTTATAATGTGCCCATATTGTGAACTCATGTGCATCTTGGGATGACGAACAATGCTGCAGGAGGAAGTTTTCCTTTTTGTCGCATAGAAAATGCATTTTCCATTTTCCGAGTGCCAAAAACTAGGAGTTTTGTGAAGCAAACACCAAATAATTAATTTAAAATGCTAAAACCATATTTAAAAAAAATACTAGACCACCTTAGATGGACAATGTTCCAAGTAGGATATCTCAAACCATTTCGTCCACCCCTGGCAAAAAAGAAAAATGTCTGTCGAATCGGTAGGAAGTGGGTCCGGTTTGAACTATATGTACATGATCTAATGCTCGTGATTTTTTGCAAAATTTATTTTTAGACTCACAATATGCTATTTCTTCAGAGACCCACTGAGAGTTTAGCGAGGAGCATCCCCTAGCTAAGAACCTTCATGCCCACCGTTTTGACCATAGTTTAAAACGGGCATAAAAATTCAAAAACGGTCCAAACAATATAAAACCTTCGCGTGATGTCATATTATGCGACATATTTGCAAGGAAAAATACCAAACATGATATATTCTAAATAACTCAAAAAAACCTTCTCAGAAATAATCTATCATGTTCAAGGTTTCATGACTTTCAGGCCAAACGATCAATGTTATGGCTAGAATCGCGACATATTTTTTTGATAATATGCTCATATTATGCATTCATGTGCATCTTGGGATGGCGAAAAAGTTATAGGAGGAAGTTTTCCTTTTCGCCGCACAAAAAAACCATTTTTTATTTTTTGAGTGCAAAAAACGGAACGTTTTGTGAAGCAACCACCAAAGTGCTCATTCAAAATGCTACCATCATATTTTTCAAAAATACCATACCATGTTACATGGACAATGATCCAAGTAGGATATATGAAACCATTTCTTCCACCGCTGGTAAAAAGACAAATGTCTGCTGAATCGATAGGAAGTGGGTAAATTTAAACTATAGGTACATAATCTAATGCTCATGATTTTTTGAAAAAATCATTTTTAGACTCATAATATGATATTTCTTTAGAGATCCAATGCAAGTTTAGCAAGGCTCATCCCTATATATGAACATCCATGCCCACCATTTTGACCATAGTTTAAAACGGACATAACAAATTCAAAAAAACATTTTAAAATATGTTATACAACTGTACCACCACATTTTTTTAAAATATAGCCACATTTTATGAACAAATTAAATAGGCTTTACATCATGATCCGAGATCATATGAAAAATTGGCCATAAAATTGTATTTTTGAACTTCCTAAACAAATTGAAAACCCTCTATTTTATTTGGATTCAAACTGTATATAAAGCCCATACTTTCCGGCTAAATCTGCCTTGAAATGGCCTATGGGCCGTTAGCCTAGTCGAGGAGACCAATTCCTGAAGAAGAAAAAAGGAGGACGGAGGCCTCGTCCCGCTAAGGCCCAGGCCCAACGCTACATGGAATTGATTAATAGGAGTCGTGCAGCATAGTCAACAAGAAAGCTTGATTTGCCTTCTGGTTATTGTGCTGCGCGATGGGGAGGAGGTCATGAGTTCAACCTCGCGTGGCTGCCTTTTTTTTGTTTAAATTGAATTATTCTGTGTTGACCCTCTTCTCAGAGTTTGGTAGGCTCATGTGTTGTCTCTGCATACATAGTAGGCATGAAAATAGACACATAGATATGCCATGTAGACGGGTCTATCCAAATATGTCAGTGAAAATTTACACATACACATGCCATGTAGGCTCATGTGTTGTCTCTGCACTACGATTTAGCATCCATGACAATTTAGATTGGTCGTAATCAATCGAAGATAAGCTCCGTACTAGTTCTATCTAGGTTATGACCAATTCGTGTAAGGAAATTATGACCTTTTAGACCAATTTTTTTTGTTTAAATTGAATTATTCTGTGTTGACCCTCTTCTCAGAGTTTGGTAGGCTCATGTGTTGTCTCTGCATACATAGTAGGCATGAAAATAGACACATAGATATTCCATGTAGACGGGTCTATCCAAATATGTCAGTGAAAATTTACACATACACATGCCATGTAGGCTCATGTGTTGTCTCTGCACTACGATTTAGCATCCATGACAATTTAGATTGGTCGTAATCAATCGAAGATAAGCTCCGTACTAGTGCTATCTAGGTTATGACCAATTCGTGTAAGGAAATTATGACCTTTTAGACCAAAATAGTCGTAGTTTTTTAAGGTTTGGACCCTCCCAAATGCATTACGACCATTTAGTTCAAAGTGGACATAGATATATGACCAAAAAAACCTTGGTCGTTAAGGAAAGGTCACTAGTGAACACATTTCTTGTAGTGGAACAAAATTTGAATGAAAAGGCAACACACAAATTTTTAAACAAGTCAAATGCATCCCTGCATGGAATGTACCTTGAATTTAAAGCTCTTGGAAAATTTTAAACCAAAACCATAAACAAAATGAAAGAAATCATCTCCAAGATCACTCTAAGACTATGGCTTTGTTCCATATAAAAAGTTAGCAACAAACATTTCTAAATGATCAAAAAGGGTAAACAAAAATATAAAACCATGGAAATTGGTTTCACTCCATTTGGATCCATGGATAAAAACTTATGGTTTTAATAAAGATAAAAGAAAATATTCCAAGATTAATAAAGCTCCTAACCAAAACCAATATCAAATTATGAGCAAAGTAATCCTAAAGGGATTTAAAAAGATAAACAAATATTCAATAAAATTATGCAAATTGGAATCACCAATTTTGGAACTATAAATAAAAAGATATGGATTATATAAGACAAAGAAAAATATAAAAAAATAAGAAATATTTAAAAGAAAATTTAAATCTTGGCCAAATCCATAAGAAAATGGAATAAAATTAATTCAAATAAAATAAAATAATAGAGGTTATTTAAATAAAATTATTTGAACCATATTCAATTTTATTTAAATAAAGACAAATTGCCTCACTTAATAAATATTAAATCATAAGAAAATATTTGGATTACTCCAAATTAGACTAAATAACACACTATTAAAAAGTATAAAACCCACTGAAAAGGTTTGGTAAAAATTTAAAATCAAATTGAGGCTTAAATTAATTGGTTTGAATTAAAACAAAAAATAGAAACAAGAAAAGGAAAAAGAATAAGAAGAAAAAAAATAGAAAAGAACCCAACCCAACTAACCCTACCCAGCACCCCAGCCCAATTTGGCCAAACACCAGCCCACACGGGCCACTCACCCCTCTCTCCCCGCGAATCCCTTTCTCACCCGCGCAACCACCCATCCCCTCACTGACCCCGTGGACCCACCGCCACGTTGGCGTCATCGTCTTCACCAGCGCAGGACCAGTTCTTCCCCCTTTTCTCTGCCGTTTCTGGTGGGAGTTAAATCGTGTTAATTCGCCTAACTGTGCGCGTAATATCCTCGAGCGACCATGCTCGCTTAATCTCCACCCTCCCTCTGCATTTCCCCTCAGACGCTGCACCCCGAGAGCCCCCAGGCTGCCCCCATTTTGGCTTGCACCGCCACGGCCACCGTCGAGCTCCGACGCTAATTCTGGCGCACTCTGACCACCCCCTGCCCCTAGAACACGCAGGATTGCTCGCCATCGTCACGCGCACCCTCCAGCAGCCCCCGTTTGCTCGTACGTGCCCCATAGTCTCGGCCGCTTCGTCGCTTGCACGCCACCGACGACCCCCGCAACTCCGTCGAGCGATTCCGGTAACCCTAATGCGCCTCGTGCCCTCTAGCTCATACTATCGTGCTCGCCTTCGTCTTGTGACTCTTCTAGTACTCTCCATTCACCTTCTCGTGTCATGTAGGCTCGCCCCTAACAACGTCCGAGCACACCCGATGGTAGCAACAACTCCGGCGAGGGATTGACGACGACCCCGTGCTCCCCTTCACCAACCACGACCACCTTGAGAACCGCCTCATCCTTGCGACCATGGTAACACCCTCCTCCCCTCCTCTTGACTCCTAGAATCTCTGGACCGCCACCACCAAAGGCACCGCCACCGCGCAACGCCAGCAGCGCCGCCAAACTTTGGCCAGCGTGCTCTGATCCGTTAGATCTGCAATCTAGGGCTAGGATTAGATATTTTAACAAAGGGGTATCGATCCATCTACACCATGCGATCCCACTTAAATCTAATGGCTGGATTTTCTCGATCCACCCGAAGCGGCACCAGCCAGTAGAAACAAGACACGTGGCCAGATCAGTTCAGACAAATTCCATAAAATGTTTTTAGATGTTTGAATTTTTTAAATCCATAACTTTTGATCTGTTTGTCCAAAAATTACAAATAATATATCAATGGATTCAGAAAAATAAAAACTTTGCATATGTGGCCTTAGTTTAGTATTTTGTCTCGGAATTTAGAGTTTTGTGCAGAAACTTTAATAGGACTATTTTGAGTATAAAAAATTTTCTAAAAATTATTTTTTGAGTGAAACCTTTTGCAAATGGATTTGTTTTGAACCCTCTGACCTTATACACTAACAATTGGAATTAAATATATATTTTGTGACACTAGGAATTATTCCTTTGAATAAAAGCATTTCTAGTTAAACAAAAATGATTTAAAAGGCCTATTTTCACTAACTTGATTTCAAATGAATTTCCACATATTATAAAGACCAGTAGGTGTTTTGAAATGTTTAGAACCTTGTTAGAAAACAATTTTTCAATAAAACAACCTTTTTCATGCTTGCATGCATTTCTTTGTTTTTAGTGTTTTGTGTTGTTATTTGTTTGAGTGCTATTTTTTGAATGTGTGCCTTGTTTGATTGAATTGTAGTGAACTTTGAGGAGTGTGACAATTGCAAGATCAAGGAGAGTACCTAGATTCTATACAAAAAAGGCAAGTGATACTTTGGTCATCAAAAGTCCTATCTTTCAATATTGCATTAGTAATATTTTTGTAGTACGCATTATATGACTATTCTGTATATCGCTATGCTATGGTAGATCTCATAGAATATATCTTGGTAGGAATCTTCCTAAGTCAAGAGACAAGTTATGCTAGTATGCTTAGCCTAGCTATTAGAATACAAGGGTGGAATATTCATACTATGATATTATGCAAAGTCTATGACTATGTTTTTGATTAATAAAACAACATGTGAATGAATCACCTGGGTGGAATTGGAAGATTGGTTTGTGTTGAGTGGTTACTCAAGGCCCATTTCTATGGCTTACCCTGGTGTATCTCACTTGTGGATGGCCACCCAGGAACAAAGAGATTTGAGATGTTTTGTGTTAAGAAGCTTCCAGTGCAGCCACATGGCATATGGGCTCTGCCTTGACCAACTAGGTTGCAAGAACTCAGCCAGATGGACAGTTGGTGGTAGTGATGATAGGTGGAACGCATCCATGGTGGTCTGAGGGATTACTTCTGAAAAGTCTCGTCTCGATGCATGTCGAGTCCTGTGGGGAAAGTGCACCACCTCTCGAGAGGGTATAAACTAAGTACTTAGCCGTGTCCCCGATAATGGAAATTTTGATCCTCAAAGACATTGGAATGATCAAGAATCTCCTCATCCCAATTTCTCTAAGTTAAAACTTGTTGGGTGAACAAGGGAAGCACCTGGTGTGTAACCAGTGTGCCTTGTGTGATGAAATGTTTTGAAAAGAGAAAAACTATTTTCAAAGGATAGGGAAAGGTTATTTTATGCAAAGGCCAACCAAAACTGCACTTAGACATATATTCATGTAGATGATAGATTCTCCATATAAATATGATATCACTTGCCATTACAATTAAAATGTATTGACCCTTGTGGCTGTAACTTATTATATTGCAGGTTTGTTTGATGTTAGTGACGTTTGTTGAGTAGGGATTACAAGTCTACAATCAACATGATTGCCTGTGGTATATGAAGATGAAGGACTCCATGCTATCTGGTTATAGCTTCTACATTGTAATAAGATAGCCATATGAGCTATATAAGATGCATGTAATGAATTATTTTATTACTGGTTATAAGTTGTAATATGACATTTGTTTCTTGATATTACATATTAAACTATGGTGCTAGCTATTCGGTCCAGGGACTAGCACTATAAACATAGGGATCTCTACCTTATCAGGTTGGGACCTCTACACTGCCTCCTCGCCTTGCCTCCTTCGCCTATAAAATCCTCCCGGGGAGAAAACCCTAGATCATCGACCAGAAAGCCATGAAAAGTTCCGCAGGGCCGCCGCCACCGAAGGATAGATTCGGGGGACAAAAAGTCTCTGTTCCGGCACCCTGTCGGGACGAGGAAGTGCCCCGAGAGCCATCTCCATCGCCATATTCATCACCATTGTTGATTCCCATAATGAGGAGGGAGTAGTTCTTCCTCGAGGCTAAGGGATCTATCGGTAGATTTTTGTTTCATCTCTCTCTATACATGATCTTGTTGTGGTCATGAGCTTTGTAATCTAGTAGATCTACCTTGCTACTCAAGTGCTTCAATAGATCTCTGCTCTCCCCATGTGTGTGAAAGTGATAGCGTGCATGCCATGGTGGCACTTAGGCTAGAGTCTAAATAAATACTCATTGTCCTTTAATAGATCTATGCTTTTCCCCACGTGTGTGACAGTGACAGCGTGCACGCCGTGTGTGGCACTTAAGCTAGATTACATATATATTCATGAGTTATATTTTGAGTTGGTTGTCTCTATGAAATTGTGGTGTTTTTTGGAACCATCTAGCGCTCAAGGTGACAGTGTGGGGTTATCTAGATGGGGAAGGCGGACTTTGAGGTGTGCTTTTGTAGGCCTACCGTCGATTAGAGTGTCCGACCAGAGAGTAGTTAAGAGTAGTATCATGAAGAGAGGATATTTATCGGAGAGAGTGTTCACTAGTGAAAGTATGATCCCTAGGCCTTGTTTCTAAACATTGAAACACCGTTTGCTACTTTATTTCAGTTTGAGAGGGATACCTTTGATTTCAGTTTGCCATCTTTATTTCAGTTTGCCTTTAGTCTCTTCCACGTCAACAACAAATCACAAGCTATTTTCTGGCAACGTTTCCACTTGTATTTCACTATATCTTCGCCGAATTAGTGCACCTATACACCTGACAAGTGTATTGGGTGTGTTGGAGACACAAGAGACTTCTTGTGTCTTGATTGCAGGGTTGATTGAGTGGGATACCTTTGACCACTTACTCCCTGAGTTCGATAAACCTTGGTTAATCCCCTTAAGGTAAACTTGATGATGTTCTACAAACCTCTGCACTTGTAGGCCCAACAACTGTCTACAAGAATAGAAGTGTGTAGACATCAAGCTATTTTCTGGCGCCGTTGCCGGGGAGGTAAGTTAAAAGGTACTCACATCCTCTTAGTGTGTGAGTGCTCGAAGTTATTTCCTTTAGATTCTGCAATTTTGTCTTTTTGTTTCTTGTTTTCATTAGTTAGGCTTAATGGAAAACTACGAAAAAATTAGAGAGCTTTATAGTGTTTATCTCGAGTTAGGACATGAAGTGTTTGAAGAGAAAATTAAAAAACCTATGGAACTTTATTTGCATGCTAATAGCAATTTTATTAGTATGAATTCTATGGACAACATTATTGCTAATGCTATGGAAACGTCTAAGCTTGGGGAAGCTAGTTTTGATGAAAATGATCTTTTTAGTCCCCTATCTTTGGAAGATAGCTATTGTATTGCTTATGATAATGCCAAACCTCCAATATATGATGATTACAATGATGAATATGATATTTTCAGTCCACCTACTATTGAGGAGGAAATTAATTGTGATTAAATCCTATATTTCATGATTATGGTGATGATAATAACAATGATAGCTATTTTTTTGAATTTTCTCCCGCCAGAATTAATAAGAATGACTATGCTTATGTGGAGAGTAATAATTATTTATGCATGTGGCTCATGATAAGAATGTTTTATGTGATAGTTATATTGTTAATTTTATTCATGTTGCTACTGAAAGTTATTATGAGAGAGGGAAACATGGTCTTATGTATCTCAACAATATTAAGTTTCCCCTCTTTATGTTGAAAATCTTGAAGTTGCACTTGTTTTGCTTTCCTATGCTTGTTGTTTTGTGCTTTCATGACTTGTTTCTTTACAATATTCCTATGCATAGTAAGTGGGTTAGACTTAAATGTGTTTTGAATTTTCTTCTTGATGCTCTCTTTTACCTCAATTCATATTTCTTATGTGAGCATTTTCTCAAACTATCAAGCCTAACTTAAAGGAGGTAAAGAAAAGTACTTTTCGGGAGATAACCCAAGAGTTTTCTTGAGTCTTGGAAGTCATTAATTCCGTAATGACCTCTCCTTATCCTTTTTATTTTCTTTTTGTGCCAAGAATGACCTCTAATGAGTGGTAAGTAAGATTTGAGGAGTTGCTGTCCCGAAACATATTTTTGTGCTCCACCATAAAAATTCGTGAGAAAACTATGTAAGTCATATTGACCTGAAAATTTACGAATAAAGCCCCCAGTATGTTAGCTAACTTTCATTAGTACAACACTTTTTGATTTGATCAACATAAGGTCTTCTAAAAAACTGGTTTCTACCTGCTGGTTTGTTTTGACAAATTTCTGTTATTATTTGCATTTGCTTCTTATTGATTCCTTTTTGAGTTCTCTTTTGGGGAATTGATCTTTTTAAAGGAATTTTCTATGGTAGCTTGTGTTTTTAGTGAAATTTTTTCTGTTCTAAAGCTAAACACAAAGTTCTATTATATTTTGAATACACTAATGTTGCTAATGAGGATTGTGTGAAGTTTTGTATGAAGGAAAATGTTCACGTGTAGAGAGAGAATGATGTAATGAGATGAAGAATGGAAAAAAGATCAAGCTTGGGGATGCCACCCCGTGTCACCCCAAGAAATATTCAAGAGGTACAAGCGTCAAAGCTTGGGGAGGCCCAAGGCATCCTCTTCTTCATCAATAAAAATCTCAGGTCTTTCTAGACACTTCATTTTTATTGTTCCTTGCACTATTGTGTTGTTCTTGGAGCGTCTTTGTTTTTGTTTTTAGTTTTATTTTGCTTGGTTTGCTGCAATAAGTTGGTTGGATCCTAGCACACTTATTTTGGAGAGAGACACACTCTGTTTTCATTGCCTAGAACACTGTAGTTTTCACTCTTATTGTTCTGTGAGTGTTCTCTTTTGCTAGCACTGTGTTTAGCCTTAGTTTTCTTCTGCTCTCAGCTTAGAACTTTTTAGTTCTTATTTGTGGATTTGCGAGACATTCTCACTGATATTTTTTGATTATTATCTTTGTGAGTTGTTTCAAATAAGTTGATTAGTGTTGGAAAAGAATAGAAAGTTTAATGCTTATAGTGGTACAAAAGGTAGCTTGTTTTGACTGTGGCTTACATTTTATCATGTCATGCTAGATGTTGCTTGACCTTATGCTTAGTGATTATTGTTGTAGCATGATTTGTTCCAAACAATTGAGAGTGATTAGTGTGCCTTGAAGGAATCATGCATTGTTTTAGCATACAAAAGCATATCATTGTGGTATTCTCCTTTGATGATTTGTTTGGGTTGACTTGGCACATGCTCACACCATGTTATGACTATGAACAAGTCACGTTAGCCTCTATTATCATTTAGTCCTTGACTTGTAGTACCACACTATAAATTATTGCACTCTTAGTTGGTCGCTCCTAGTCTTTTGCTAGCCTCCACTTGTATGAGTAAGCTCTACTCATGCTTCCAACTCCCAAGAAACCAAGTTATTCCAAAGTTTCCACTATAAATTCCTATGCATGGTGTGTTACACCATTCCAAGTATATTCTTGTTTTCATCTACCTTCCAATTAAAAGTTCTCTTTGTTATGTGAAAACATAGTGATTAAAGCTCTCAGAAACTTGATGGCACACTCTATTTTTCTTGCCCCTAATAAACTTGAACTATTGTGTCATCTATGTTGTATATGCTTGCACTTATACATTGGGATTAGCAGAACCATGCTGTCACGGGGAATGCTTTCAACACCTGTAAATATCTACCCATTTGATATCATGCTCTTTTGTTTATGGATGTCGTCGGTGTGAAATGAAAGGGGAGCTTGTAAGTCCATGGAGTTATGTATGTCTGGGCCGCTAGCCTAAGCCATGCCTAATCATGGTGAAAACTTGCAGCATCACCATAGTGACATCTATGAAGCATTCTTCTAATAAAAAAGATACATATTGAGAAAATAGGAAAGAGAGAAAAAAGCACCATATTTCCCATGGTAAATAAGAAGATTGCTGAGATGCTCATTGTCTTCTTGCCTTGTCATTTTGGTTATAGGATAGCTCCTGTACCATGTGCAAGGGGTACCCCGTTGGCGGTTCTCTATGATACGCATGTACTTACTATGAAAAGAACTTATGGGTAACTAAAGTTGAGTTGCATGAGTTGTGGCCCTCGTATTAAAGGGACATGAGATTGCCAACTTATACTTTGTCAAGCACACACTCCATAGTTTTTTCACTTTAACCTTAATCACTTCAAGATGATTATGATAGGGGCAATGAAGGCTGAAAGGTAACAAGTACCATAATTTTTTTAAGCTCTTTTTGAGACTTGAAAACCCTTCTTCCCTTTATAAAGGGACTTTCTTCCACTATTATATTGAGTCTCCACCTTCTATCTTTATGCACCAATTAAGAGAGCATAGTTGTCATTCTTAGTTTTATGTGCATTGTCCCAAAACTTATTGATTGATTCATATTGTTGATATTTCTTGTTCTTGAACTATTTGTATCTAGTCACTCTTATGAACTTTGAAGTTGTCCTATGCATCTATTTGCTACTCCATGAGGGACAAGCTGAATGCCACTATACCATGTTTTCTTTATGTGAAACAAACAAACGTTTTTCAATGCATGCTATTTATGATCTTTGTTTGTAGCCTTTCATGTTGCATGCATAGTTACTTTGCCTTACTGTTAGAACTCCATCTTTCCTGATCATGTTTGGAGTTCCTTGATCCCAACTTTCAATGCTTGCAAATGGTTTGATCTTGATTTTGATGGTTCATGTCACCTCAAAAATTATTCTTTTTATCACTTACCTACTTGAGGACGAGCAGGAGTTAAGCTTGGGGATGTTTGATACATCGTAAACGTATCTATAATTTTTGATATTCCATGATTGTTTAGTATCTACTTTGCTTTGCTTTGGCTACACTTTGAGGTGTTTTTATACAGTTTCTGGAACTAACCTATTGACAAGATGCCATAGTGCCAGTTGCCTGTTTTCTGCTATTTTTGGTTTCAGGAAGCTAAAAAATGAATATTCTCGGAATTGGACGGGACAAAAGCCAATGTTCATATTTTTCCTGGAGCGATATGGAAAATCGAAGACGAGACGGCGGAGGACACCAGGGTGCCTACACCCTAGGTGGGCGCGGGGCCCACACTAGCCACACCCACAGGGGGTGTGGGCCCCCTGGACCTCCACCTACCTTGCCTCCTTCGCCTATAAGAATCCCCCGACTCAAAAACCCTAAATAATCTATCGGAAATCCACGAAAACCTCCAGAAGAACACCGCCACTGAAGTGGAGATTCGGGGGACAGAAAGTCTCTGTTCTGGCACCCTGTCGGGACGGGGAAGTTCCCCGGAGCCATCTCCATCGATCTCCATCGCCATGTTCATCACCATTGCTGATTCCCATGATGAGGAGGGAGTAGTTCTTCCTCGAGGCTAAGGGCTCTACCGGTAGGTATGTGTTAATCTCTCTCTCTATGCATGATATTGTTGTGGTCGTGAGCTTTGTAATCAAGTAGATCTACCTTGCTACTCAAGTGCTTCAATAGATCTCTGCTCTCCCCATGTGTGTGAAAGTGACAACGTGCACGCCATGGTGGCACTTAGTCTAGAGTCTACATAAATACTCATTGTGCTTTAATAGATCTATGCGTATCCCCACGTGTGTGACAGTGACAGCGTGCACGCCGTCTGTGGCACTTAAGCTAGCACTAGTGGGAAAACCCTTATCCACATGCCCCTTATTCGCGGCGCACCTGATATCATGCACCACTAACTACATTATCTGTGCCGCACGCATGAATTATGCGCCACTAAACCCAACTTATCTGTGGCGCACGCTGGATCGGTGCGCCACGCATAAGGGGGGCCCACCTCTGACAGGATCCAACGGACGGCCCACTACTATCCGTGGCGCACGGAATTGGGGGTGCGCCACGAACATGGGTGGAGTCTGTGGCGCACCCTTTCTCTCATCCGCCACGAACTATGGTGGGCCAGGCCCCTGCAAATTTTTCCATGGACTTTTGTGGCGCACCCTATTTCGGTGTGCCACGAACCTAGGTAGTCTATGGCGCACGAAAACCAGGTGCGCCACGAACATGTCGTCCCACCCTCCATAAAGGTGGCACCTTCTCCTACCTACCACCACAAGCAAGCCATTACTTCCCATAGATCTAGCTCTACCCCCTCCTCCTCCTCACCCCATTTTCTTCAATTCTACCTCTATTTTAGGTTTCCAAACACCTTTTGGTTGGATGGGTGTGGGGAGGGAGTCCCTCTCCACCATGTAGATTCACTAAAATCCCCACATATATATCATTTATTGGTCACATCATCTCCATCAAGTTAGCCTCCACAAGACACACGCTCCCTCGCACACGGTCTCCATCAACTTGTCTACTAGGTGAGTTGTGTTGGATGGCACATGCTTGTTTGTGATTTGTTGGACATGCATATGCATCTGTCACGGGCCGAGATGTGTGTTGTATGTGAAGCCCGCCGACGTCTTCGTCACGTGTATATGCTTGTGTATGCTTTTGTGTGTTTGTGTGAAGGTGCCGGTGTGGTGCATGGTTGCCGAAATGTTGATTCATTTCTGTTTCGTCCAACTTTTGCACCACCCATATGCCCTATTTACAGGGGAGGAGCTGCCGAAATTTTCTGGCGAGACATGCATGTATATGGTGTGATTCATTTCTCTTGTGCGCAGGTAACCATGGTGCACCAAATGAGTGAAGGTATGGTGGCTAGATACAAGGACCGGGCGACGGCCGTCATGCTTCGTACCAACAAGACCGAGATAATATGTCCTTGCAAGACTTGAAAACTCGGCACCCTAATCAAACCTGATTCCGGGACATTGGAGAAGCACTTGCTCATGGGTGGATTCATGCCCGGCTACAATGATGTCCTGGAGGAGGAAGAGGCACCCGGACATGATCATGTTGAAGGAGATGCCGGACATGATGATGATCATGACGATGAAGGAGATGTCGAACATGATGATCATCACGATGATGATGAAGGAGATGCCGGACATGATCACCATGATGAAGGAGACGCCGGTGGCGGAGAAGACACAGACACGCAGACACCGCTAAGTTCGGCCCTGCAGGACCCTCATCTTCGAGAAGTGCTCCTCAAGGGGGTTACAACACAATAGCGGCCACGAGAGAGAAAGCAAAGTTGGCGCAAATGGATAAAGACACTGTTACTCCGTTGTATCCTGAGTGCCGGCCCGAGCATACACGTATGAATGTAACCCTTAAGGCTTTAGAGATGAAGGTGAACAACAGATGGACCGACGTGAGCTTCAACGATAACATGGAATTCTGGGGCGATGTGCTTCTCGAGAATAACACGTTGCCAATAAGCATCGATGAGGCCAAGAAAGTCGTGTGCCCTCTCGACCTACCATACGTCAAGTATCACGCATGCATCAATGACTGCGCACTTTATCGGGATGAGTACGAGGATAGAGTGACATGTCCGGTGTGCGGCCAGCCACGATACAAGAGGGGTAACAAGAAAGTTCCTCATAAAGTTGTATGGTATTTTCCTATCACTCCCCGTCTGCAGCGGTATTTCGTGGACCCTAAGGAAGCGAATCTCATGCAATGGCACGCGGAAAGGGTTCCACCGGAAGATGATCCCGAGAAGGGCCAGATCCTGACACACCCTGCAGACGCTAACCAGTGGAAGGGACTGGACATGGAGTTTGAAGATGAGTTCGGGGGCGATCCAAGGAACGTGAGGCTGGGCATGAGCACCAACGTATTGAACCCCTTTGGCAACCAGAGTAGCACGCATAGCACCTGGCCCGTGTTCATATGGCCGTACAACCTCCCCCCTGGCTGTGCACCAAGCAGAGGTACGTGCACATGAGTATTCTTATTAAGGGCGCAAAACAACCGGGTATCGACATGCATCTGTATCTCGGGCTATTGAAAGAGGAGTTAGCCACGCTGTGGGAGACGCCGACCCGTACGTGGGACGCCTACACTGGAGACTATTTCGATATGAGGGCCGTGCTGCTCACGACGGTGCAGGACTATCCGGGCTACGCATATGTATCGTGCCAGGTGAACCACGGACACAATGCTTGCGTCAGGTGCATGGAGAATACCCCACATATCCAGCTGCCGAGGGATCCGAGGTCTTCGAAAACCGTGTTCCCAAAGATGCGAAAGTGGCTACGCGCAAATCACGAGTGGAGGAAACGCGCGGATCTGTTCGATGGTACGGTGTATCTCGATGGACCCCCGAAGAGGAGGAGCGGCGACGTAATCAAGGAGTTGCTGGATAACTGGAACGAGTGCCCTGCACCGGGGAAGAAGTGTCCGAGGGTGAAGACGCTGCGCGACGTATGGAAAGCGAGGTCTGTTTTCTGGGACCTGCCGTACTGGAAATACCTCCACACGCCCCACATCCTTGATCTCATGCACATCATTAAGAACGTGTGCGAGAGTCTGTTTAACACTCTGTGTAACATGCCGGATAGGACCAAAGACGGGCCGAAAGCAAGATACAACATGATACATCTGGGCATCAAGGAAGCGCTTCAACAAGGAGGACACCCCGATGATGATGATGAGGACGACAAGGAAGAGACTCAAGGTTGGCGCAAGAGGGCTAAGCCGAACAACTACTACTGACCCCCCTTCCTGCTTCACTATGAGCGAGGACGAGCTCGAGTAGTTTTTCAACACCATCATAGGAATCAAGCTTTCTATCGGCTATGGAGGGAAGATATCGAGATACCTGGACGTACAGAAGAAGAGGTTCAGTGGGATGAAGTCACACGACTGTCACGTGCTGATGATGCAGATACTCCTAGTTGCGATCCGAGGGATCATGGATGAGCACGTCCGTAAGACACTGTTTGGCCTCTGCAACTTCTTCGACGTCATCTCTAGGAAGGAGATCCGGATGAAGCAACTCGAGACCCTGCAGGACGAGATTGTCGTGATACTCAACGAGCTCGATATCTACTTCCCCCTGCGTTCTTTGATGTCATGTTGCATCTGCTTGTCCACCTCGTCGATGACATCATCCATCTTGGTCCGTCGTTCCTACACAACATGATGTCGTTCGAAAGGCTGAACGGCATGCTCAAAGGATATGTTCGAAACAGGGCGAAGCCGGATGGAAGCATAGCCAAGGGCTTTATGCTCTACGAGTGCATATCGTTCTGCCAGAATTATATGCAGTCCGAGGAACCTATTGGTCTCCCGAAGCGCAAGAACTTCGACAAGATCGCTGGAGTTGGTCACCGCGAGGGCTTCACAGCAGTGCACGACATCTTCAAGGGTCGGCGCCCAGACTATGACAGGGCACACCGAGTCACGCTACATCACATACAAGTGGTCGGTCCTTGGGTGGAGAAGCACAAAAGCTTGATTGATAACAGGTTCAACGACACAGGCTGGCGGAGGACGAGGGGAGAAGTGACGAGAGAGCACAACTCTACCTTCACGAGTTGGTTCAAGAAGGAGCTGCTCCTTCTTAATGATGGTAAGGCGCCTGCTGGTGATGATAGACTCTTATTCATCCTGTCACAGGGCCCCTCGTTGAACGTGAGGACCTATCAGGCGTATGACATCAACGGATACACTTTCTACACCGAGGAGAGGGACAAGAATAGCGAATACCAGCACTCGGGGGGTCACGATGCTATCCTACGCCGACGAGGAATCCAATGTGAAGGAAAGGTTGTTCGGAAGGATCGTGGAGATCTGGGAACTCGACTACTGCGGAGAGAAGATGCCGATGTTCAGGGTCAGATGGGCCAAGAACGTCGAAAAAGAAGGCCGGTATTTCACAACCATGGCTATACCCGAAGCCAAGCGTCAAATGTGGCCGACGCGAACGTCCAGGCGAAAAATGAGCCATGGGTACTGGCTAGCCATGTGGATTGATGCTTCTTCATTACTGATCCTACAAGGCCTACCCGTGTTATCGCCAGGAGGGGGAAAAGGAGCATCATCGGAATGGAGGGAGCCGCCACCGAGCAAGACTTCGACAAGTACGGCAATCCGAAGATAGAAGAGGAATTCGACAAGTTCTTCGACAACCCTAGCGTGCATCCTCATCTTAGAAGGAAGACCACCCTCCCCACTAAAGGATGTCCGTACACGAGAAGAAATCCACAAGTTCCAGGGCTCAATTACTCTACCGCGACGAAGAAGGGAAAGAGGATCATGACGAGACATCGACGCTAGCTCGTTCGGAAGCAACATCGCACGAAGTGACCTTTTTCATGTGTGATGTATGCATGTGCGCAATCGTGTGCGTCAAGTCGACAAAATACTATACGTGGTTTTTTGGAGTAGGGTGTTGATATACACAAGATTATTGGTGGTTTTTTTAATAAATTTATTACCTACCCGCAATTATATACATGTTCTCACTTTATATCTTGAAAATATCGGTGCTACTATGTTTTAGCAATAGTAGAAAATTATTATTTGTAATGAGTAAGTGATATTCGTTACATATGGAACTTAAAAATTGTAAAAGAATATTTTTTATTAGAAAAAAAGTGTTGGAGTGCCAGGAATCAAACCTGGCACCTCCAGGTTTTAAACGAGATAACCAACCCCAGAACCACTGGGCTATGCAAGTTTTGTTGTCACTACTGACCGCGCAGCCTTTTTAAGTAATGCCAGGGGAGTTCGTGGCGCACCCCCATATCGGTGCGCCACGGGTAACTTGTCTGTGGCGCACCGATATGGGGGTGCGCCACGAACTCCCCTGACTTAGCCAAAATAACGGCCTCGCCTTGCTCCCTTCTCTCCCATTCTTCCCCAAATTCCCCATGCGCTCCCCATGCGCTCTCGCCTCGCTCCCCCGCCGCTTGCCGGACTGCCCGCCAGCGCCTCCGCTCGCCGGACCGCCCGCCACCGCCTCCTGTCCGCAGGTACTCCGCCGCCCTCTCCCATCTCTCTTCATCCCGCTCGCTGACGAACCAACGAACCCTAACCAACAAACCCTACCCGGCGCTCGCCTCGATCTCCCCTCCCCTCTTCCCACCCCCTCTCTAACCTCTCCCCTCTCTGGTAGCCACCACAGGAGGAGGAGCACCTCAGGAGGAGGAGGCCCGCCCGCACCAGGAGGAGGAGGCCCGCCCGCACCACCGTACCTCGACAAGGCCAAGCTCGCCAAGACGACACTCCACCATGTGAGCCTCTCCGTCCCCTCCCTACCTCTCCCTCACCGCTGGTTAATATCTGTTGCTTTGTTTGTCATTCAGATGATGAAGGAAAATAGTAGAGCATGTTAAAAGGATTACAGGCATCATCGTGACTTAAACACATATTGCTGATGACTGACCAGATGCATACTTATAGATTACCTAATAGATTACCTAATCTAATCAATGTGAGACAAGGCTTTCATACGCCTTGGCAAATACCAGAGATGCATAATTGACAGCATTAACACTTGCTAAACATAGCCATTACAATCCTAGTAGAGTACATATCTAAGTAGAATGAAATATTTAACCAGCTCTATTTCAAAGAACTGTTGGTTTCGGTTGCTGTAACCGGGTTGCTGCTGGCATACATTATTTGACTCTAGTATAGTACACTTGACAGTACTGCTGTTGTAATCCTAGGACCATGCTTGTTGCAATTATCTAAATTATCTTGTTAGAGTTTCTTATAACAGTATTTCTGGTAAGCCACTGTTATTGATGGTGTTCTGCTGTTGGTCTAAGCTTGCTACTGTTTTAATGCCCTAGTTGGTGGAGGACTAGTTGATTTTGATTTTGATGTTAATGCATGGATTGATCAATTTTGATGTTATGTTTTACTTGCCCGATGTTTTGTATGATGATGAATCTTCAGCAAGTGTTTCGATTGTGGTTGTGATTAAAATCCTAGTTATGTGGGTACTACTGTGACATGGGGGTCTCTTATCATTGTGGTTGTGATGGCATACCCTGATCATATATTGTGGATGTTTTGTGTATGTTGCCGACCCTCTGTGGTCGCCGAAGGCACATTTTGTGCCTCTTTTTTTGTGAATTGTTGCAGGGATCTCAAATGAGTGCCCGTTACTCTCGAGATGTTGATTCATTTCTGTTTTTGTTGAGAAACAGGCACTCCTACGTAGATATTTTTAGGGGAGGTGCTGCCGAATTTTCCGGTCGAACTAATGTACTAACAAGTTCTATTTTCTTGCATAGTGCAACAATGTCGATCGGACACGTCAACGACAGTGCCGGCACATCAAAGGACCCGGGACCGACTGTTGAAGAGCAAGCCCGGCAATCTAACCTCAAGTTTTGGGAGTTGTCCCAGAGGTGGGAGGAGGAGGAAATAGATCGGATGGCGGACAATGAAGGCGATGCCGGATCGTCGTCAGGTGATGACGGCAAAGATGAGACGGGGGCCAAGGATGAGACCACCACCGACGGTGGGACCGCACCGATGCCAGTGAACGCATCGCCGGCGGCAAACATATGACCGATACCGATGAACGCACCGATGGCGGCGGTAAGAAGAAGGTTGTGAGGAATCCTCGGCCATCGCCAACGCTCGGTAGTCAACGCCAGGAGTTCACCCAAGTGTCCCCGACCGGCGCGCCCGAGGAGCCAAAATATCTTGCCGCTGGCTACGGGGTCCAAATCGGGTGCATGGTCCTGGAGGTCATGACGATCAACACGCGGAACCTCCGAGATCCTGCCAACATTCACCTCGTCGAGCTCCTCATGGAGAAGCTTCATGGGCGCTACAAGTTCCCGGATGAATTCGACAACAAGGTGGTCAAGGGAAATATCGTGAACCAGGCGGCACTCACGAAGATGAGCACCGCCTTGGCCAGCTGGAGAGCCCGGGTGAAGAAGAGGATCAATGAGAAGAAAAGCTAGGAGGAGATATAGGCCAAGGAGCCGATGCATGAGCACAATCACTATGTTCTCTTCAAGGAGACGCTGGAGACCGATACCGCGAAACTCGACTCGGCGTGGAGGAAGAGACTCTACGACCAGAACATAGGCCACCACCGCCTCAGGAGCGGTGGCTACAAAGCAGCCGGGAGATTTGGGACAAGGAGGATGCCGAGCTTCAGCCTCTAGGAAAACCAAACAGGTGGGACCGATTCACGGACCCGTAGGGGTGAGGAACTTTGTGCGGGCACGCTACTTCCTATGCCCCATAACAAAGGAGTTCAAAACCGTAGACTCAGCCGTGCAGGATTTTGAGAAACTCCTGGTAAGACACTTATTGCGGATCTCAGTAGTTCATATTATTTGCAATCGGTAATGAATCCATCCATTGTAGTACTAAATGGGTTCCGCCTATGCTTGTGCAGGAAGCTGAAATAGCGGCCGCGGCAGGTATCGAAGAGGGTGTAAGGGAGCCGTGGGATACTCCTTTCAATAGGGCGGTCAACGCCAAAAAGAAGAGGCCCAAGAATAGGAAGATGACGTCCGATGGATGTGTTGCCGGCTTTGGGCTTACCACGAAGGTCGGCGCACACTTCAAAGAGGACGCAAAGACCAGGAAGGAGAGGAGGGACAAGAGAGCGGCGGAGCAGGAACGGAAGATCAAGGAGCTCGAGGAAGAAGTGGCCGAGCTGCCAGCAAAATTGGAGGCCAAGATGGAGGCAAAGACTGAAGAGAAGATGCGGAGTATGTTCCCTCCTCACCTGTGGGAGGGTTTGGCCAAGTGGAATGCGGCGGGTGGAGTTGGGCCGATACCGGTGCCCAGCGTGAGCGGCAGCAACTCTCAACAGCACCCGTCGCCGAACTTTGTGACCCCGCCCTCCAACCCCTCCGCGCATCCTCTTCCCACGTTGGTGAGCCCGTAGCCGGCGGCGGCGGCGCCCAACACCCAAGCTCAGCCTGCCGCGCCCAACACCCAAGCTAAGCCTGCAGCGGCGCCGGCGCCCAACACCAACCCGCAGCCGGCGCCGTTGCTTTGGGATTAGCGGGAGCAAGAGCTGACGCTGCCTCGCGTGTCCACACTTTATGAGCTCGACGCCCTCACAACATTAAGTGTTGAATGCTTCATCGTAGGGATTGCGACCTCAGACACAATGAACTAACACACATATATGTTGTCCCGCAGGACGCCAATTGCACATTGCTTCACAAGGTCGACGACGTGTTGAGGGATGTAGGAAAGGGCGCCATCATTCAACCCAAGGGGCTCATGATGCACAAAAAGCCAATCCCTGCTGGCTGGTTCCGGGTCAAGGTCATGAGGGCCCTAAAGGGTTTCAAAAGAATCAACCCGCTGAGGCAACCCGAGGGAGCCGAAGAACATAAGGACCTTGAAGGCTGCTACGGCTGGCCCATGCTATGTCCGAAGAGACACTTCGGCTTGCGAAGGACGACAAAGGATGCGCCACCGCACCAAAGAAGGTATCGCTCATCGTCGCCAACATCGCACGACATAAGGCTTTGGCCGCACACACGCCGTCGCCACCGCCCAATGATGACATGGAGGTTTCACATGATGACGATGATGATCTGGAGGTCAACGTGGATGGCTACTTCAACACAAACGCCGTGGCCAACGACGAATTGTTCATGCCTCCACTTGGAGAGCCAGCCCCCTGCGGTGAACCGGTCGGCCGTCCCTTGTCATGCACGCAGCGTCTGTGGTTTGGCGGTTCCCAGGAGATGCCCGATGCTGACGCCGGTGGTCCTCCTACGGTGATAATCAGCCCCAACACACTACACAAGGCGGCCGGTGAGCAGCTGGCGGGATCTGCTGACCCAGCCGCTAAGAAGTTGAAGTATCGGAAGCATAGCCGGAGCAAGAAGGGTTCGGCGAGCCAGCCGGCTCAGAAGAAGCAGGCAGTTTTTCGGCATCATGACGCCGCCTTCATAGAAGCGCCCCGGCCTTACACGATGCACATAGCAGGCCAGCCGATTCTGACTCAGGAGCTGCTCGATATCGCGGATGCATCCATGAAGCATTTGCATCAGAGCATTCTACATCTCGAAAGCATGCTTTTGAAAGATAAGAACCCCGGGTACCTAGTATTCACATGCAAGGTGCCAAATGGACATGGCTTCGTTGATGCAGCACCCGTGGACCTATTTTTCCTGCGGTACGAGGACATCTACGATCAGATGCACTCAAAGTGTCTGGACTATAACTTGGTCTGCCTCTTCGCCCTCCAGATGTCGATGAGGATCCATAGGGAGAAAATCAAAGGCATAGCTATTATGGACCCCTACTACATGCGCGACGAAATGCTTGCGAGCGACGAATACATGGAAGCGGTGTCGCAATACCTCGGGAATTTCTTCTTCGAGAACTAGGACAAGTCTACGCTTGTCCATGCCTTCCCCGAGTAAGTGCACACAACCGATCTCCATCCATCGTAACACATCCTTAGATTCCTTTTGTCCCCTTCTTCCAACAGTTCTGTTTCTATTGTTTTGCGCAGTGGCATATACTGCACACTCATCTCCGTCTACCCGAGGTTGTCGCAAGCAACGTACTTGGACTCATCTAGTGAAACGAAGCCGAAGAGATGGGACCGAATCAAGCGTGTCCTGGATCTTGCTATACAAGTCTACGCCGCCAAGGGAGGCAAGCTTAGCAGGGGGGCGAAAGAAAGAAGGATGGTAGGAACATCTGCAGCCACGCCACCAAGTTCCCATGCGTCAAGCAGCCGGCGGGCAGTGTGAAGGAGTCCTTCTATGCCTTCCATCATGTAAGGATGTACATGCATGATTCACGGATGGAGGCGCTGCCGGCTAATCTCCGAGTTTGGGCCGAAAAGTTGTTGACAATCGATGATTCAGACCTCATGGAACAGTTCTGGTGCATCCAGAATCAGATCTGTCTATGCATCCATGAAGATGTCATGACAATAGGAGGGGCCTTCCACTACGGCGGCAGACCGCTGACTAACGGCGAGATCGAAGACCGCCTTGAGTTGCAGCGCGACGACAAGACCTTCATGACGAGAGAGGGTTGCCAACCCTTGCCCAAGAAGACTACTGGCTAGTGTGTGTCGTGTGTGTCGTCTGTATATCATGGACTTGATCTACTATCATTGTGATGTTTAGCAAACTGTCGTGTTGGACATGTGTCTGTGTGTGTTAGTCGTAAACCATAAGTTACCAAGGCTCCTTGTGCCTATGTTGGACCTGTTTAATTATGTGTGATACTATTGTTTTAGGTGTATGAATGTCTTTGCTATATTTCTTTATCATGCCATTCTATTCGTTGCATAACATGAATGCCTACTATGTCTATATTTTTGCCTTGTCTGCAGTGATGGCGAAAGGCAAACTGCTATGTGGTGTACAGGGGCCGCGTTCCGGGAGTCTACGAGTGGGAGGACTGCGAGCAACATGTGATCAACTTCAGCGGAAACAACTACAAGGGGTACAAGACTCGAGAGTTGGCGGTAGCCAAGTGGAGGAGGCACCTATGGAAGAAGATCCGGATGAAGATCATCATGGTCTTCTCCTTGCTCACTGCCGCTGCCATTGTCCTCTGTTCAGTCATAGTCTAGGTCATGATCGACGATGATCGAATATGTATCGAGATGCATGTGTGATTTCGAACTTGTACTCTCCCATGAATTGTGTCTAACACTTGGACTGTCCATATTAATGTATTTTGGCACTTTGCATGGATTTCAGTGAGTTTCTGGGTATTCCTGTGAGTTTTGTGCATTTCTGTGATATATTGCTGTATTCTGGTATATTTCCTGTGTATTATGTGTATTTCTGCTATTTTTTTGAAATCCCGAGACAAGTTAGTGGCGCACGTGTTTATCTAGTTAGTGGCACACGTTATTAGTGGAACATCGAAATAGGGTGTGCCATAGATGACATTTGTGGCGCACGTCAGGACGGTGCACCACGGATAACAGGGTAGTTAGTGGCGCACGTAGGGGTGCACCATGAACCTCTTGTATTTAGTGGCGTCTTATTCATGGAAAACGGGGGGTGCGCCACTAACTCCAAAATGCGTGCGCCATGGATATGCTTTTTCCCTCTAGTGTAGATTACATATATATTCATGAGTTATATTTTGAGTTGGTTGTCTCTGAAATTGTGGTGTTTGTTGGAACCATCTAGCGCTCAAGGTGATGTGGGGTTATCTATATGGGGAAGGCGGACTTTGAGGTGTGCTTTTGTAGGCCTACCGTGGATTAGAGTGTCCAACCGGAGAGTAGTTAAGAGTAGTATCATGAAGAGAAGATATTTATATGAGAGAGTGTTCACTAGTGAAATTATGATGCCTGGGCCTTTTTTCTAAACATTGATACATCATTTGCATCTATATCTGTTATATGTTTGCTTGCTTCCATCTTTATTTGAGTTTGCCTTTAGTCTCTTCCACGTCAACAACAAGTCAGAAGCTATTCTCTGGCACCGTTACCACTTGTATTTCACTATCTCTTCCCCGAACTCGTGCACCTATACACCTGACAAGTGTATTGGGTGTGTTGGGGACACAAGAGACTTCGTGTATCTTGATTGCAGGGTTGCTTGAGAGGGATACCTTTGACCACTTCCTCCCTAAGTTTGATAAACCTTGGGTAATCCACTTAAGGGAAACTTGCTGCTATTCTACAAACCTCTGCACTTGGTGTCCCAACAACTGTCTACAAGAATAGAAGTGCGTAGACATGGCTGTGCGTGGTCCACTTCGTTGGAAACCCCAAGAGCAAGGCGTGATGAGAACATCAGGAAGTTTTCCCTCAGTAGAGACCGAGGTTATCAAACCAGAAGGAGGAAGGAAACGTCTCAAAGGTGTTGCAAGCAACGTGGAAACCTACACAACAAAAACTCAACACTTTGTCCCAACAAACAGTGAGTTTGTCAAGCTCACCAGTTTGCTATAACAAAGGATTAACTGTATGGTGTGGAAGGTAATGGTGATTTGCAGCAAGTAAACAGTAACAGTGGAAGATGTATCAATGGTACAGATTAGACCGGGGTCCATAGTTCACTAGAGGTTCTCTCCTTAGATAAACAACATGGCATGAAGGGTAAACAAATTACAGCAGGGGAATTGACAGGAACTGAGCAAGTTATAACAATGCAATACTAGCCAGAAAGATCCTATGATATTCGATTGGGCAATACCCCCTCCAGTATTAAGTTGCAAGCAATAGACAACTGCTTTAAGCAAAGTGTGTAAGGTAAACAATCCACTTATTCCATGAATAAGAGACCGTTGTGTTCTCCATAGTGGCAACAGCACATCTACAACCGAAGAGATTTATGTCACTTCCCTTGGAAACTAGAGGCATGAACCCACTATCAAGCATAAGTACCCCCTCTTGGAGTCACTAGCAACTACTTGGCCAAGATAGCGACTAACAACGGAGAGCATGCAAGATCACAAACAACACAGACATGATAGAATCAAATAGAAAAAACCATTAACCAGGCTGACATAATAATCTCAATATCCATCGGATCCCCGCAAACACAACATGCATGATTACAAATAGATTAGATCTTGAGTATGAATGGTGCTCACAAGATCTATAAATGAAAGCACAAGGAGGATATACAACCATCTAGCTACTACATAGACCCGTAGTCCAAGGTGGAACTACTCACGCTTCATACCGGAGTAGAAGGCCTCCGGGATGATCTCCCCTCCGATAGGGTGCCGGGAAGAACTTCAGATCCCCCCGATCTAGGGACGATGGTGGCGGTGGCTACATAAGGTTTCGTGGAGTTTTGATTGGGTTCCTAGGGTTTCTGCATCGAAGGCTTTTTATATGCAAAGAGGCGAGGAAGGGGTGCCCAGGGGGCCAACACCTTCCCAGGCGCGGGCCAGTCTTGGCCGCTCCTGGGGGGTGTGGCTGCCCAGTGGCGCCCCTCCGTCTCTCCTCTGTACTTCGTGTTTCCCACGGTAAAATATTGACTTTGGCTTTTGTCTCGTCCAATTTCGAGTATATTGATTTTCTGCCTTTCTAGAACCAAAATCAGAAGAAAACAGGCAACTGGCACTGTGGCAACTTGTTAATAGGTTAGTTCCAGAAAACATATAAAAACACCTCAAAGTGTAGACAAAGCAAAGCAAAGTAGATAGTAAACAAGCATGGAACATCAAAAATTATAGATACGTTTCTGGCATGCACCTTCACAATAAAGATCAAACCATTTGCAAGCATTGAAAGCTGGGATCAAAGAACTCTAAACATGTGCATGAAAGATGGAGTTCTAACAATAGGACAAAGTAACTATGCATGCAACATGAAAGGCTACAAACAAATATCATGAATAGCATGCATTGAAAAACGTTTGTTTGTTTCACATACAGAAAACATAGCATAGTGGCAATCAGCTCGTCCCTCATAGAGTAGCAAATAGATGCATAGGAAACCTTCAAAGTTCATAAGAGTGACTAGATACAAATAGCACAAGAACAAGCAATATCACAATATGCATCAATCAATAAGTTTTGGTACACTGCACATAGAAATAAGAATGGCAACTATGCTCTCTTAATGGTTCCTAAAGGTAGAAGGTTGAGACTCAACATATTAGTGGAAGAAAGGCCCTTCATAAATGGAAGCAGGGATTTCAAGTTTCAAAAAGAGCTTCCAAAAATTATGGTACTTGTCAGCTTTCAGCCCTCATTTCCCTTATCATAAGCATGTTGAAGTGATTAAGGTTAAAGTGAACAAACTATGGAGTATATGCTTGACAAAGTATAAGCTGGCAATCTCATGTCCCTTGAATATGAGGGCCACACCTCATGCTACTCAACTTCAGTCACCTGTAAGTTCTTGTCATAGTAAGTGCATGCGCATCATAGAGAACCGCCAATGAGGTACCCCTTGCACATGGTACAGGAGCTTTACCATAACCAAAATGACAAGGCAAGCAGACAATGAGCATCTGAACGATCTTTTTATTTACTATATGCATAGCTTTTTATTGAGGATGCTTCATAGCTAGCTCACTATGGTGATGCTGCAAGTTTCCACCATGATTAGGCATGTCTTAGGCTAGCGGCCCAGGCTTAGGCTAGCGGTCCATGGACTTACAAGCTTCCTTTTTATTTCACACCAGCGAGATCCACAGACAAAATAGCATGATATCAACTTTGTATAAAGTACAAGTGCAATGTTGAAAATGTTCCCCATGACAGCATGGTTCTGCTAATTCCAATGTATAAGTGCAAGAATATACAACATAGACGACACAATGGTTCAAGTTTATTAGGGCCAAGAATATAAAGTGTGCCATCAAGTTCATGAGGGCTTTAATCACTAAGTTTTCACATAACAAAAAACTTTTTTAATTGGAAGATAGCTGAAAACAAGAATATACTTGGAATGGTGTAACACACCATGCATAGGAGTTTATAGTGGACACTTTGGAATAACTTGGTTTCATGGTAGTTGGAAGCATGAGTAGAGCTTACTCTTACAAGTGTAGGCTAGCAAAAGACTGGGAGCTTCCAACTAAGAGAGCAATAATGTCCATAATCATGTAGAGCGACAAAACATTACTAATCAAAGCATAGAGTGGTACTACAAGTCAAGGACTAAATGATCATAGAGGCTATGGTGACTTGTTCATAGTCATAACATGGTGTGAGCATGTGCAAGTCAACCCAAACAAAGCATCAAAGGAGAATACCACAATACTATGCTTTTGTATGCTAAAACAACGTATGATTCTTTCAAGGCACACTAAGCAATCCCAATGACTTGGAGAAAGTCATTCTACAGAAATAATCACTAATAATAAAGTCAAAACAACACCTAGCATGGCATGCTAAAGTCTAAGTCACAGTCCAAGCAAGCTCCTCTTGCACTTCCAAGCAAGAACTTTCTACTCCTTTCCAACACAGCGAGAACGGGGGTCCAAACTACTTTAATCAAGCCAACTAAAAAACTAAGAAAAGCAAACGAAAACTAAGACGCTCCAAGAACAACACAACACTGGATGAAACAATAAAAACGAAGTGTCTAGACAGACCTGAGCTTTTTATTGATGAAGAAGGGGATGCCTTGGGAATCCCCAAGCTTTGACGCTTGTACCTCTTGGATATTTCTTGGGGTGACACCGGGGTGGCATCCCCAAGCTTGAGCTTTTGTCCATTCTTCATCTCATTACATCATTCTCTCTCTACACCTGTAATTTTTCCTTCATACAAAACTTCACACAATCTTCATTAGCAACATTAGTGTATTCAAAAGATAATAGACCTTTGGGTTTATCTTTAGAATAGAAAAACTTTCACTAAAAACACAATCTACTGAAGCAACTTCCTTTAAAGCTCAATTCCCCAAAATAGAAGTCAAAAATAAATCGATAAGAAGCAAATGCAAATAATGGCAGAAATCTGTCAAAACAGAACAGCAGATAGAAACCGATTTTTTCAAAAATATTCTATTTCTCAAATCAAAAAGTGTTGAACTATCTAAAGTTAGCTAACATACTGGGGGATTTATTCGTAAAATATGAGCTCAATATGAGTTACATAGGCTCCTCACGAACTTTTATGGTGGAGGACAGAAATCTGTTTCGGGATAGCAACTCCTCAAATCTTACTTTCCTCTCATTAGAGGTCATTCTTTGCACAAAAAGCAATCAAAAAGGATAAGTAGAGGTCATTACTGATGTAATAACTTCCAAGACTCAAGGAAACTCTTGGGTTATCTCCCAACAAGTACTTGTCTTTAACGCCTTTAAGTTAGGCACAACAGGCAAGAAATCAAGTATTTTAAAATGAGGAAGCATTCACATCTAACCTTGCTTTCAAAGGAGGAGAAAAAAGCAACTTCTCTCTCCTCATGGCAAAGTGTTCAATACCTTTCTTTAATGGAAAATGTATTTAATGGTGCCTTCTTTCATATCAGTGATGGCACCAACTGTTCTAGGAAAAGGTCTTCCCAAAGTAATAGGACAAGAACCATTGTATTCAACATCCAAAACATAGAAATCCACAGGGACATAAGAATTGTTAACCATAATGAGAACATCATTATTACTTCCCATGAGTTTCTTATTAGCATTATCATTAAGTGGGACATCCAAATAACAATCTTCCAATGGTGGCAAATCAATCATTTCATAAATCTTCCTAGGCATAATAGAGACACTAGAACCAAGATCACATGAAGCTTTGAGATCAAAGTCATTCACTTGCATAATAATAATGGGTTCCCAACTATCTTCTACTTTCCTAGGAATAGAATATTTGTGTTTTAACTTCTCTTCCTTAATCTTAACAAGAGCATATGTAATATGTTTGGCGAAAGCAACATGCATATCACTAGCACCAGGACTTCTAGCAACATTTTGTAGGAACATAATCACTTCAGAAATGTTGCAACCATCTATATAAAAATCAAACTTGGCATCACTAGTAGTAGACTCATTAGGCTTAGGCATTGTAGGAGGATGAATAGGGACTTCTTGTGATTTAGTAGTGATGGTGCACACACTATTGTTTCTATCAATTTCATCTTCCCTTTCCCAGCTAGCATGAAGTTGGGCTAACAGTCTAACATTTTCATCAATAGTAACTTGTATGGCATGAGTAGCAGCAAAGGTGCTTTCCATGGTTTCAGGTTTAGTAGCCATTTTATTAATCAAGGAGGACCGTGCTTCAGACAAAGAGGATAAATTTTTCTCAGCACTCAAATTTTTTGACTGTAAACTAGGAACTTCTCTATTTAGATTCTCAAGCTGATGACTAATATTTTTCAAGATAACAGATTGTTCTTCCATAGTTTTAGTGAATATATTGTTTTGCTCATATTGCATATGCATAAAGTTTTTAGTGGATCTTTCAACTTCTAGAGTCCTCTCTTCACTAGGCATTCCAGATCTACCATAATAAGTATTTCCATTATTTAGAGGATAAGGCCTATAGTTATTACCATAAGTATTGTTGCCAAAATTGTTGTTTATAATAAAGTTCACATCAACTTGCTCTTCTTGAGCAACCAAAGAGGCTAAGGGAACATCATTAGGATCTAAAGGAGCTTTCCCATTAACAAGCATAGCCATAATAACATCAATCTTATCACTCAAAGAGGAGGTTTCTTCAATAGAGTTTACCTTATTGCCATGTGGAGATCTTTGAGTGTGCCATTCAGAGTAGTTAACCATCATATTATCAAGGAGTCTTGTTGCCGCACCCAAAGTTATGCCCGTAAAGGTACCTCTAGCAGCTGAATCCAACAGGTTTCTTGAAGAGAAGTTCAAACCTACATAAAAAGTCTGGATAATCATCCAAGCAGTGAGTCCATGAGTGGGACAATTCTTAACCAAAGATTTCATTCTTTACCAGGCTTGAGAAACATGTTCATTATCAAGTTGTTTAAAATTCATAATGTCACTTCTCATAGATATAATCTTAGCAGGAGGGTAGTACTTTCCAATAAAAGCATCTTTGCACTTAGCGCAAGAATGAATACTATTTCTAGGCAAGGATAGCAAGCATTCTTTAGCTTTTCCTCTTAAGGAGAAAGGAAATAGCTTGAGCTTAATAATATCTCCATCTACATCCTTATACGTTTGCATCTCACAAAGTTCAACAAAGCTATTGAGATGGGAAGCAGCATCATTAGAACTAGCACCCGAAAATTGCTCTCTCATCACAAGATTCAACAAAGCAGGCTTAATTTCATAAAAGGTAGCATCAGGAGCAGGTGGAGCAATAGGAGTGCTTGGGAAATAATTGTTTTTTGTGCTAGTAACACAACTTGGTGTTCTCAACAGAGTTCATTTTGTCAAAGGTGGAGCAAGCCAAAAATAGCAGCATCAGCTAGAGAAGGAACTAATTTTTGGGGGGGGGGGGGGGGGGGTTGAAAAGAGAAAGCAAACCAAACTAAACTATTTTTGATAAAAAAGAGGAAAAATAACAAGCAAAACAAACTAAGCAAACTAAAAAAAATTAAAGAGAAAGGAAGTGGAGGACTCCCCTTGTGAAGTCGTACTTAGCCTCCCCGGCAACGGCGCCAGAAAATCTTGTTGGCTGTGCGTGGTGCACTTCGTTGGAAACCCCAAGAGCAAGGTGTGATGAGCAAAGCACCAAGTTTTCCCTCAGTAGAGACCAAGGTTATCGAACTAGAAGGAGGAAGGAAACGTCTCAAAGGTGTTGCAAGCAACATGCAAACCTGCACAACACAAACTCAAGACTTCGTCCCAACGAACGGTGAGGTTGTCAAGCTCACCGATTTGCTGTAACAAAGGATTAACTGTATGGTGTGGAAGGTAATGGTGGTTTGCAGCAAGTAAATAGTAACAGTGGAAGATGTATCAATGGTAAAGATTGGACCGGGGTCCATAGTTCACTAGAGGTGCTCTCCTTAGATAAACAACATGGCATGAAGGGTAAACAAATTACAGCAGGGTAATTGACAGGAACTGAGCAAGGCATAACAATGCAATACCAGCCAAAAAGATCCTAATAGATTAGATTGGGACAACAAGATACATAGAACGCCATCCAACTGCATCTATGACTAGAAGTCCACCTTCAGGTTATCATTCGAACCCCCTCCTGTATTAAGTTGCAAGCAATAGACAACTGCTTTAAGGAAAGTGTGTAAGGTAAACAATCCACTTGTTCCATAAACAAGAGACCGTTGTTTTCTCCCTAGTGGGAACATCACATCTACAACTGAAGAGATTTATGTCACTTCCCTTGGAAACTAGAGGCATGAACCCACTATCGAGCATAAGTACCCCCTCTTGGAGTCACTAGCAACTACTTGGCCAAGATAGCTACTAACAACGGAGAGCAGGCAAGATCACAAACAACACAGACATGATAGAATCATAAAGACAAAACCATTAACCAATCTGACATAATAATCTCAATATCCATCGGATCCCCGCAAACACAACATGCATGATTACAAATAGATTAGATCTTGATCATAAACAGAGCTCACAAGATCTATACATGAAAGCACAAGGAGGAGATACAACCATCTAGCTACTACATGGACCCGTAGTCCAAGGTGGAACTACTCATGCTTCATACCTGAGAAGAAGGCCTCCGGGATGATCTCCCCTCCGGCAGGGTGCCGGGAAGATTTCATGGACTTTTGATCGGGTTCCTAGGGTTTCTGCATCGGGGGCTTCTTATAGGTGAAGAGGCGAGGCAGGGGTGCCCAGGGGGCCACACCCTGCCCAAGCGTAGGCCAGGCTTGGACGTGCCTGGGTGGGGGTGGGGGTTGTGGCCACCCTGTGGCGCCCCTCCGTATCTCCTCTGGACTTCGTGTTGCCCATGGTAAAATATTGACTTTGGCTTTTGTCCCGTCCAATTCCGAGAATATTGATTTTCTACCTTTCTGGAACCAAAAAACAGAAGAAAACAGGCAACTAGCACTATGGCAACTTGTTAATAGGTTAGTTCCAGAAAAAATATAAAAACACCTCAAAGTGTAGACAAAGAAAAGCAAAGTAGATACTAAACAAGCATGGAACATCAAAAATTATAGATACATTTCCGACGAAAAATAGCTTGATGTCTACGCACTTCTATTCTTGTAGATAGTTGTTGGGCTTCCAAGTGCAGAGGTTTGTAGAACAGCGGTAAGTTTACCTTAAGTAGATTACCAAGTTTTATCGAACTCAGGGAGGAAGTGGTCAAAGGTATCCCTCTCAATCAACCCTGCAATCAAGATACAAGAAGTCTCTTATGTCCCCAACACACCCAATACACTTGTCAGGTGTATAGGTGCACTAGTTAGGTGCAGAGATAGTGAAATACAAGTCGTAATGGTGCCAGAAAA
Source organism: Avena sativa (assembly GCA_916181665.1). Taxonomy (NCBI): domain Eukaryota; kingdom Viridiplantae; phylum Streptophyta; class Magnoliopsida; order Poales; family Poaceae; genus Avena; species Avena sativa. The sequence goes on from OV702283.1 coordinate 106,714,404, forward strand.
TATCTTCTAACTTGTTGTTGACGTGGGAAAACGTGTGTGAGTGACAAAAAATAGTTTGACGGTGAGGTAAAGACTAAAGGAAAAAGGATGGAAGCAAGCAAACATGCAACAGATCTAGATGCAAATGGTGTTTAAATGTTTAGAAACAAGACCTAGGGATCATATTTTCACTAGTGAACACTCTCAATAAATATATTCTCTTAATGATACTACTCTTAACTACTCTCTGGTTGGACACTCTAATCCATGGTAGGGCTATAACAACACACCTCAAAGTTCACCTTCCCCAATCTAGATAACACCACACTGTCACCTTGAGCGCTAGATGGTTCCAACAAACACCACAATTTCATAAAGACATCCAACTCCAAATATACTCATGATAACTATATATGTAACCTAGCTTAAGTGCCACACACAGCGTGCACGCTATCACTTCCACACACGTGGGGAAAAGCATAGATCTATTAAAGCACGATGAGTATTTATGTAGACTCTAGCCTAAGTTACACCATGGCGTGCATGCTGTCACTTTCACACACATGGGGAGAGCAGAGACCTATTGAAACACTTGAGTAACAGAGTAGATCTACTTGATTACAAAGCTCATGACCACAACAAGATAATGCATAGAGAGAGATATGAACACATAGCTACCGGTAGAGCCCTTAGCCTCGAGAGAAAACTACTCCCTCCTCATCATGGGAATCAGCAACGGTGATGGAGATGGTGATGGAGATCGATGGAGATGGCTCCGGGGGCACTTCGCCATCCCGGCAGGGTGCCAGAACAGAGACTTTTTGTCCCCCAAATCTCCCCTTTGGTAGCAGTGGCATTGCGGAACTTTTTGTGGCTTTCTGGTCAATTCCTTAGGGTTTCTGAGTCACGGGCTTCTTATAGGCGAAGGAGGCAAGGTCGGTGGAGGGCCAGGAGGCCCACACCCCCTGTGGGCGTGACCAGGGTGGGACCCGCGCCCATCTAGGGTGTGGACACCCTGGTGTCCTCCTCCGTCTCATCTTCGATTTTCCGTATCGTTCAAGGAAAATATGAACTTTGGCTTTTGTCCCGTCCAATTCCGAGAATATTCATTTTTTAGCTTTCTGAAACCAAAAATAGCAGAGAACAGGCAACTGGCACTATGGCATCTTGTCAATAGGTTAGTTATAGGAAGTGTATAAAAATACCTCAAAGTGTAGACAAAAAATAGCAAAGTAGACACTAAACAAGCATGGAACATCAAAAATTATAGATACATTTTCAACGTATCAAACATCCCCAAGCTTAACTCCTGCTCGTCCTCGAGTAGGTAAGTGATAAAAAGAATAAATTTTGAGGTGACATGCACCATCACAATCTTGATCAAACCATTTGCAAGCATTGAAAGCTGGGATCAAAGTAGTTTAAACATGAGCATAAATATGAAGTTCTAACAATAAGACATAGCAACTATGTTGCAACATGAAAAGATACAAACAAATTTCATGAATAACAATTTATGGAGAGCCGTTTGTTTGTTTCACATATAGAAAACATATCATAGTGGCATTCACCTTTTCCCTCATGGAGTAGCAAAACATAAATGCATAGGACACCTTCAAAGTTAATAAGGGAGACTAGATACAAATAGTCCAAGAACAAGCAATATCAACATTATCAATCAATCAATAAGTTTTGGGACAATGCACATAAAACTAAGAATGACAACTATGCTCTCTTAATTGGTGCCGAAGATAGACGGTGGAAACTCAATATAATGGTGGAAGCAAAGCCCCTCATAAGGGAAGCAGGGATTTCAAGTTTCAAAAAGAGCTTCCAAAGATTATGGCACTTGTTAGCTTTCAGCTCTCATTGCCCCTATCATAAGCATCTTGAAGTGATTAAGGTTAAAGTGAACAAACTATGGAATATATGCTTGACAAAGTATAAGTTGGCAATCTCATGTCCCTTGAATACGAGGGCCGCTCCTCATGCTACTCAAGTTTAGTAACTTGCAAGTTCTTATCATAGTAAGTACATGTGTATCATAGAGAACCGCTAACGGAGTACCCCTTGCACATGATATATGAGCTATCCCATAATAAAAATGACAAGGCAAGCAGACAATGAGCATCTCACCAATCTTCTTATTTACCATGGTAATATGGTGCTTTTTTCTCTCTTTCCTCTTTTCTCATATTTTTTTCTTTTTTTCTCGATCTCCTTTTCTGTCTCTTTTTTTCTATTAGAAGAATGCTTCATAGATGTCATTATGGTGATGCTACGGCCCAGGCTTTTCTCTAACACACATACATAACTCCATGGACATAAAAGTTCTCCTTTCATTTCACATCGACGCATCCATAGACAAAAAGCATGATATCAACTGTGTACTAAGTACAAGTGCAGTGTTGAAAGCGTTCCCCATGAGAGCATGGTTCTGCTAATTCCAACGTATAAGTGCAAGCATGTCTAACATAGATGACACAATGGTTCAAGTTTATTAGGGGCAAGAAAAATAAAGTGTGCCATCAAGTTTGTGAGAGCTTTAATCACTAAATTTTCACATAACAAAATATTTTTTAATTGGAAGATAGATGAAAAAAAGAATATACTTGTAATGGTGTAACACACCATGCATAGGAATTTATAGTGAACACTTTGGAATAAATTGGTTTCTAGGGAGTTGGATGCATGAGTAGAGCTTACTCAGCAAAAGTGAAGGCTAGCAAAAGACTGGGAGCGACAAACTAAGAGAGCAATAATGACCATAATCATGTAGAGAGACAAAACTTTATCAATCAAAGCATAAAGTGGTAACACAAGTCAGAAACTAAATGCTATGGTCACTGGTTCATAGTCATAACATAGTGTGAGCATGTGCCAAGTCAACCCAAACAAAGCATCAAAGGAGAATACCACAATACTACTCTTTTGTATGTTAAAACAACGCATGATTCCTTCAAGGCACATTAAGAAATCCTAATTGTTTGTAACAAGTCATGCTACAGCAATAATCACTAAGCATAAGGTCAAAATAAAATCTAGCATGACATGATAAAGTTTAAATCACAGTCAAAACAAGCTCCCTTTTGTACCACTTAAGCTTGAAACTTTCTACTCCTTTCCAACACCAATCAAATTATTTGAAACAACTCACAAATATAATAATCAATAAAGATCAGTGATCTTGTCTCACAAATCCACAAAAAAGAACTAAAAAGTTCGAAGCAGAAAGCATAAGAAAACTAAGGCTAAACACAGTGCTAGCAAAAGAGAACACTCACAAAACAATAAGAGTGAAAACTAGAGTGTTGTAGGCAATCAAAACAGAGTGTGTCTCTCTCCAAAAGAAGTGTCACATCCCAACATTTTCCAAATTTTGAAATGTGAAAAATAAATAAAAGAAATAATTATTGAAATTTAGGGTAAAAAGAAACTTTTTGTTTCTAATGGAAACATCAAAACCCTTCTTGAACAAAATTTGAATGAAAAGGGAATCCAACAAAATTTCAATCAAGTGAAATGCATTCATCAATGAATGTATCTTGAAATTTAAACTTGGGAAAATAAACAAAAACCCTAAAACCCTAATGGAAGAAAATCATCTCCAAGATCTCTCTAAGACTATGGATTTTATCCATATAAAAATTCAGTCACAAACATTTATAAATGATCAAAATGATAAATAAAAATATTATAAAACCATAGAAATTGGTTTCATTTAATTTGGAGCCATGGATAAAAACTTATGAATTTAATAAGGTTAAAGGAAATAATTTCCAAAGCTAATAAAGCTCCTAACTAAAATCCATACCAAAATCTTGAGAAAAAATAATCCTAAAAGGATTTTAAAGATAAACAAATATCAAATAAAAATATACAAGTTGAAATCACCAAGTTTGGATATATAAATAAAAAAATATGGACTTTATGAGGCAAAGAAAGAAATATATAAATAAGGAATATTTAAAAGCCAAATTAAATCTTGGCCAAATCCATAAACAAATAAAATGAAAGATTATTGAATAATAAAAAGGAGTAAAAGATTATTTAAATATAATCATAAGGATTGAACAATATTAAATTTTATTGAAATAAAGACAAATTACCTAAACTAAATAAACAATAAATCCCAAGAAAATTATTTAGAAGACAATTTAAAAATTGAATTAAATCCGTTAGAAAATGGAATAAATATAATCCAAAATAAAGGGATAAAGAATATTCAAATAAAAACATATGGGATTAAACCATATTCTAATTATATTTAAATAGAGACAAAATCCCTAATAGAAATGATTAATTAAATCATGAGTAAATAATAATTGATAATAGCCAAAGTGGATTAAAATTTATCTAATTAAATTCAAAAGAATTATTTGAATAAAATTCATATGGGTTTAAAACCATATTTGACTTTATTTGAATAAAGACAAATGCCCAATTTAAATGAACATTAAATCATATTAAAATATTTTAAATAATTCAAAGTGAATTATTTGCACTAATGAATAAACAAAACCTAAAGAAAAGGGTTTGCTAAAAATTGGTATTCAAATAGAATTTTGAAAACATATTTAAACCCTTAATTAAATAAAGACAAAGGTCTATTTTAAATAAATATTAAACCCTAAGAGAAAATAAGAAATATTTTAAATGGATTGTTAAAATACACTATTTAAACAGAATGAAAAACTACTAAAACTTTGGAAAATATTCAAAAATAAATGAGAGTTTAAATCATTTGATTCAAATCAAAACAGAAATTTAAATCAGAAAAAGAAAAAGAAACAGAGAGAAAAAAAATAGAAAAGGAAACAGCCGAGAAACCCTAGCCCAACCTGGCCCAACTACAGCCCAGCTCAGCCCACCCGGCTCCCCTCTCTCTCTATGCCTTATTTCTTTTCTCACTCACGAACCAACCCAGCCAGCCACTCACTCCGTGACCCCACACTTAATCCCTCACCCCGCGGACTCACCGGTCCCACTGCCAAGTCATCATCGTCTCCACCCCACGCTGACCTCGCCCCTCACCTTACTGTCGTTTCTGCCTGCGATTAATCCGCGTAAATTCGCGTTGATGGCTCAGTAAATCTTGCCAGCGACGACACCCTCATAATTGGCCTCTCCGACGCCACACCCTCTCCGCCCCAGGGCTGCCCGAATTTCTTGCTCAAATAGCACTGCCTCCGACAAGCTTTCCGACCAATTCCGGCTAGCCTCGACCTTCCCACTGCCCCTGGAACATACGAGCTTGCTCGCCAGTGCCACCCACAGACGCCAGTAACTCCAGCTCACCCGCGCAAGCCCCACGGCCTCGCCTTCATCTTCGACTGATCGCCGCCTCCTACTGCGTCGACTCCAGCGGCCTTTCCCGGTAAACCTGACCTCCCCTTTCCCTCTATATGACGCTCACGTACTCACCTTCACCTTACGCATCTAACGCGACCCTTTGCTGGCTTCCTTCTGCTTTGTAGCCTCGCCTCCTACCAAGCATGTATGTGCCCGATGCTAGCGGGAACTCCGGCGAGCAATCGACAGTGATTCTGTGCGCCCCTTTGTCGAAGGCGACAACCTCGAGCTTTCCCACGCCACGACGAACCTGGTGAGCATCTCCTTCCTCTCCCTCGCTTCCCGTAGTCGCTGCAACGCTATAGCTAGAGCGCCACCGCCGCTCGCCGTCGCGCCAGTGCCGCCCATCTATGGTTAACGTGCCGTGAGCCATTGGATTTAGATCCAAGCGATGCGATAGACTCACTTAACGAAGGGGTACGAAACGATCTGCACCACGATATTTCAATTAGATCCAACGATCCACACTGCACGATCCAACCGAACCGGTACCGTCCAATAGGAACGTGACACGTAGACCAACCCGTGTTTTAAAAATATAAACATTTCTATTAGATGTTTAGATTTGAAAAATTCATAACTTTAGATCCACACCTCCAAAATTTACAAATTTTATATCATTGGAATCGGGAAAAATAAACCTTTGCAACCATGCCCTTATCTTAGTATTTTGCTTCTGGAAAATTAGTTGTGTTTGCAGAAACATGTTAGGCCTATTTTGGTTATAAAATTTATTCTAAAAATGTTTTTAGGGTAGAATCTTTTGCAAATGTTTTTTTGAACCTACTGACCATAAAAACCAACTTTTGGATTTAAAATTATATTTTGTGACACTAAGGAATTATTCCTTGAATAAAACATGTTGAGCAAAACAAAAATTGTTGATTATGTTTTAAAAATATTTTTTGAGTAAAACCTTTTACAAATGGTTTGATTTAAACTCTCTGGCCCTAATTTGGATTTAAAAATGTATTTGATTAACCCTATAAAATTATTACTTTGTTTAAAGGCATTTATAGTAAAATAAAATGTTGCTTTGGTTTAAAAATGATATTGCGTGAAACCTCTTGTAAATGGATTTACTTTAAGAACACTTTGATCCTAAACACTAATATTGGGTTTAAAAACATATTTGGATAACTCTATAAATATTACCTGGATTTAAATCATTTCTAGCAAAACAAAAATGATTTAAATGGCCCATTTTCACTAACTTGGTTTAAATAGTTTTTCCACTTTTATAAATGACCAATAGGTGTTTTAAAATGTTTATAGCCTTAGTAGAAACCACTTTTCCAATAAAACAATCTTTCGCATGATTGCATAAATTGTGTTGTTTTCTTTATCTTATGTGATGAATTGTTTGAATGCTAGTTTTTATATGTTCTTGCTTGATTGAATTGTAGTGAACTTTGGAGAGTGTGACAATTGCAAGATCAAGGAGTGAACCTATATTCTCTACCAAAAAGACAAGTGGTGCTTCATACATTTTGTCCTAATATTTTGACTATGCATTAGTGATATTTCTAAGTAGGACTTGCATGGAATTTTTACCAAGTATGCTATGCCATGGGAAATCCTAGTAGATGATGCCTTAGTAGAATTTTCCCTAAGTTAAGATTCTTTCTACTATTATGCTCAGCCTAGCTAGTAGAAAACAAGGGTGGATTATATTCATCCTATGAAATATTTCTATGTCTAGGACTTGTGTTTTGTTTAATAAAACAACTATGTGAATAAATCACCTAGGTGGAATGGAATGAAAGGGTTGTGTTAAGTGGTTACACAAGTCCAGTATATTGGAGAAAACTTGTGTATCACAAGTCTAGTATACTGGAGAAAACTTGGTATCACACTTGTGGAAAGCCACCCAGGAACAAAGAGATTTGAGATGTCAAATGTTGAGAAGCTTCAAGTGCAGCCACATGGAAATATGGGCTTTGGCTAGATCATATAGGTTGCAATAACTTAGCCAAATGGACAGTTGTTGGTAGGGGGTGATAGGATGGAGCGCGTCCATTTGGTCTAAGGGAAGGCTTCTGAAAGATCTTGTCTCGATGCATGTCGAGTCTTATGGGGAAAGTGCACAACCTCTCGAGAGAGTAAAATCTAAGTACTTAGCCGTGTCCCCGAAAATGGAAAATTTGAGCATCAACACATGGAAGCTATCAAGGATCTCCTCATCCCAAAATCTAAGTTAAAAGATTGTGGTTGAACAAGGGATAAAGGTTAACCAATTCTATTGGTTGTTCCTTGGGTGATTTTTGACAAACAAAAAATTAGTTTTTTCAAATTATATGGAAAATATATTTTGAGAAAAGCAAGCCTAAGCTCCACTTGGCCAAATTGCATATAGAAGATAGATACCACTATTCTACCATAGTATCACTTTCCAATACAATTCCAATGTATTGACCCTTGGTGCTGTAACTTATTATGTTGCAGGTTTGTTTGATGTTAGTGAAGTGTGTTGAATAGGATTACAAGTCTACAACCAACATGATTGCATGTGGCACTTTGAAGATGAAGGACTCCATGCTATATAGATATTTCTGTTGCATTGTAATGAGATAGCCAACTGAGCTATGTAATATGTAATGAATTATTTTATTCCTGGTTATAAAGTTGTATTATGACCTTTGTTTCTTGATATTACATCTTAAACTGTGGATGCTAGCTATTGATCCAAGGACTTGCATTGTAAACACAGGGATATCTACCTTATCAGGTTGGGACCTCTACAAATGGTATCAGAGCACTGTGTTGCCTATAGGATTGTAACCCTAGGATTGGACAAAAACCCTTAGAAAAATATAGGATTTGTATTTGTTCCAGACGTATTTACAAACAATCTTGTACACTCTTCCCTCAATGTTTTGTTTTTATTTTACATCTCCCCTCTTTTCAACTTGATGGACAAAGCCTCCACCATGAACCAAGACTTCAACTTCACCAATGACTTTAACTTTTTCATCAAGGACTTCAACTTGGACATCACTAAGGACTACAACTAAGACAAGAATGTTACTCAATACTTAAATACTAAGGAAACCAAACTTAGAATGAATCATCATCACCTTTGAAGCTTTGTGACCAAGATGAAAGAATTTTTCCAAGGAAACCATGATTTCATTCATGAAGAAACAACTAAAGAAGAATGGAATGATTTCAAGTGAAACCTATAGTTGGACCACCATACTTATGTGGTGTAGCAAAAATATTTTGTTACCCAAAAATATGCTTGAACCTTGTTGTTTGAGTGGAATGCATGTTTGTGATTGCTTGCACATTGATTTGTGTGAATTGTTGGGTGTGAGTAGAATTCTTTCTCTAGAAATCTTTTGCCTGTTCTAATCCCAATCCAACTCAAACAAATGACTTCTCCAAGAAACTCCAACAACAAGGATGGTGACAACAACAACAACCAAGAGATGCACATGAGATAACAACTACTAGAAACCCAAGCCCAGTTGAACCAAGTGACAACTCAGTTTTTAGCCAACAACAATGAGTTAGACCCAACCATGCAAAAGTTTTTGGAAATCCGATCCCAATTGTTGCAAAGGATAACCAATCAAATGATAAACATGAGAGACAACCTTTCCCAAGGATATTGTGACACCAATGATGTCAAGGATAATATTATGGAAGGAACTCAAGCTTGCAATATTTTCGGAGACATAGAACACACTTATAAAGAGCACGTGGACCAATGCCCTAATTGTGAAGAGAAACATCCAACTAAACAATGCCCCCACATCTCAAGTGACTTGTTTCCTATGTGAAGGAAATCATCATGTCCCTATCCAATGCCATATATATCCTATAGTTCAACAAATGAAACAAGATGGAATGCATCAAATGGTTGGAAACCTCCATAAGGGAACAACCTCTATCAAGAAGGATGAAGGCAAAGTCAGAACCATGCCTCATAAGGCCACATCCAAAGTGACCACAAAGTGTTGCTACTCTTGTGGCGAAGAAGGTCATATCTCTAGTGACTGCCCAAAGAAAAGAGAAATATTTCCAACCTTTGTGGTGAAATATGAAGAACATGAACTACAAGAACTCCTAGCTTTGGAGAGACCCAAGAAAAAAGAAGAAATGCCCCAACCCCAACAAGCAAGACATTAGCCAGGTGCAATGTTACAATTGCAAAGAGATGGGACACTATGTTAAGGAATGTCCAGAAAAGAAGAAGATCCAAGGAAACAAACCAGAAGGAGTGATGCCAAAGAAGAGAAAGGATATTAGCCGAGTGATGTGGAACAACTGCAGAGAGCTAGGCCATTATGTATCATATTTTCCAGAGAAGATACGGGATGATCTCAACCTTATCACATGTTTCAAATGTGGTGACAAAGGACATTATGCAAACAACTATCCAGAGAAGTTACATCCAGACCCCAAGTAAGACAAGATGTAATCTAGTCAAACATATTTTAAGGGTGGTAGTACCCTAGTTGTCTTGAAGCCAACTTGTAACCTCTAGCCTTCCAAAATCTCGGGACGAGATTTCTTTTAAGGGTGGTAGCCTATCACATCCCAAAATGGTCCAAATTTTGAAATGTGAAAAAAAATAAACAAAAGAAATAATTGTTGAAATTTAGGGTGAAAAGAAACTTTTTGTTTCTAAATGGAAACATCAAAACCCTTCTTGAACAAAATTTTAATGAAAAGGTAATCCAACAAAACTTCAATCAAGTGAAATGCATTCATCAATGAATGTATCTTGAAATTTAAACTTGGGAAAATAAACCAAAACCATAAAACCCTAATGGAAGAAAATCATCTCCAAGATCTCTCTAAGACTATGGATTTTATCCATATAAAAATTCAGTAACAAACATTTATAAATGATCAAAATGATAAATAAAAATATTATAAAACCATAGAAATTGGTTTCATTTAATTTGGAGCCATGGATAAAAACTTATGAATTTAATAAGGTTAAAGGAAATAATTTCCAAAGCTAATAAAGCTCCTAACTAAAATCCATACCAAAATATTGAGAAAAATAATCCTAAAAGTATTTAAAACGATAAACAAATATCAAATAAAAATATACAAGTTGGAATCACCAAGTTTGGATCTATAAATAAAAAGATGTGAACTTTATGAGGCAAAGAAAGAAATAAATAAATAAGGAATATTTAAAAGCCAAATTAAATCTTGGCCAAATCCATAAACCAATAAAATGAAAGATTATTGAATAATAAAAAGGAGTAAAAGATTATTTAAATATAATCATAAGGATTGAACAATATTAAATTTTATTGAAATAAAGACAAATTACCTAAACTAAATAAACAATAAATCCCAAGAAAATTATTTAGAAGACAATTTAAAAATTGAATTAAATCCGTTAGACAATGGAATAAATATAATCCAAAATAAAGGGATAAAGAATATTCAAATAAAAACATATGGGATTAAACCATATTCTAATTATATTTAAATAGAGACAAAATCCCTAATAGAAATGATTAATTAAATCATGAGTAAATAATAATTGATAATAGCCAAAGTGGATTAAAATTTATCTAATTAAATTCAAAAGAATTATTTGAATAAAATTCATATGGGTTTAAAACCATATTTGACTTTATTTGAATAAAGACAAATGCCCAATTTAAATGAACATTAAATCATATTAAATATTTTAAATAATTCAAAGTGCATTATTTGCACTAATAAATAAACAAAACCTAAAGAAAAAGGTTTGCTTAAAATCGGTATTCAAATAGAAGTTTGAAAACATATTTAAACCCTTAATGAAATAAAGACAAAGGTCTATTTTAAATAAATATTAAACCCTAAGAGAAAATAAGCAATATTCTAAATGGATTGTTAAAATACACTATTTAAACAGAATGAAAACCTACTAAAACTTTGGAAAAGATTCCAAAATAAATGAGAGTTTAAATCATTTGATTCAAATCAAAACAAAAATGGAAATCATAAAAATAAAAAGAAAACAGAGAGAGAAAAAAATAGAAAAGGAAACAGCCCAGAAAGCCTAGCCCAACCTGGCCCAACTACAGCTCAGCCCACCGGCTCCCCTCTCTCTGGCTTATTTCTCTTCCCACTCACGAACCGACCTAGCCATCCACTGACTCCACGACCCCACACTTAATCCCTCACCCCGCTAACTCATCGGCCCCACCGCCAAGTCATCGTCGTCTCCACCCCACGCTGACCTCGCCCCTCACCTTGCTGTCGTTTCTGCCCGCGATTAATCCGCAAAAATTTGTGTTGATGGCTCAGTAAATCTCGCCAGCGATGATGCCCTCATAAGCGGCCACGTTCCCTCTCTCTTTCCCCTCAGACGCCACACCATCTCCGCCCTAGGGCTGCCCGAATTTCTTGCTCAAACAGCACTGCCTCCGGCAAGCTTTCCATCCAATTCCGGCCAACGTCGACCTCCCCACTGCCCCTGGAACATACGATCCTGCTCGCCATCACCACCCGCACACGCCAGTAACTCCAGCTCACCCACGCAAGCTCCACGGCCTTGCATTCGACTTCGACTGAACGCCGCCGCCTACTGCGTCGACTCCGGCAACCTTTCTGCGGTAAACCTAACCTCCCCTTTCCCTCTGGATGGCGCTCGCGTACTCACCTTCACCTTACGCATCTAACGCGACCCTTTGCTGGCTTCCTTCTTCTTTGTAGCCTCGCCTCCAACCAAGCATGTACGTGCCCGACGCTAGCGGGAACTCCGCCAAGCAATCGCCAGTGATGCCGTGCGCCCCTTTGTCGAAGGTGACCACCTCGAGCTTTCCCACGCCACGACGAACCTAGTGAGCATCTCCTTCCTCTCCCACGCTTCCTGTAGTCGCTGCAACGCCATAGCCAGAGCTCCACCGCCGCTCGCCGTCGCGCCGATCCGCCCATATATGGTTAACGTGCTATGAGCCGTTGGATTTAGATCCAAGCGATGCGATAGACTCACTAAACGAAGGGGTACGAAACGATCTGCACCGTGAAAATTCAATTAGATCCAACGATCCACACTGCGCGATCCAACCGAATCGGTACCGTCCAATAGGAACGTGACACGTAGCCCAGCTGTGTTTCAAAAATAGAATTATTTCTATTAGATGTTTAGATTTGAAAAATTCATAACTTTAGATCCACATGTCCAAAGTTTACAAATTTAATATCATTGGAATTAGGAAAAAGAAACCTTTTGCAAACATTCCCTTAGTTTAGTATTTTGCTTCTGGAAAATTAGTTGTTTTTGCAGAAACATGTTAGGCCTATTTTGGTTATAAAATTTATTCTAAAAATGTTTTTAGGGTAAAATATTTTGCAAATGTTTTGTTTTGAACCTACTGATCATAAAAACCAACATTTGGATTTAAAGGTATATTTTGTGACACTAAGGTATTATTCCTTGAATAAAAGCATTTTGAACAAAACAAAAATTGTTGATTATCTTTTAAAATAATTTTTGAGTAAAACCTTTTACAAATGGTTTAATTTAAACTCTCTGACCCTAAAAACTAAGTTTTGGATTTAGAAATGTATTTGATTAACCCCTAGAAAACTATTACTTTGTTTAAAGCCATTTCTAGTAAAATAAAATGTTGCTTTGGTTTAAAAATGATATTGGGTGAAACCTCTTGTAAATGGATTTGCTTTAAAAACACTTTGATCCTAAACACTAACATTGGGTTTAAAAACATATTTGGCTAACTCTATAAATATTACTTGGATTTAAATCATTTCTAGCAAAACAAAAATGATTTAAATGGCCCATTTCCACTAACTTGGTTTCAAATAGTTTCACCTCTTTTATTAATGACCAATAGGTGTTTTAAAATGTTTATATACTTAGTAGAAACCACCTTTCAAAAAAAAAGAATATTTTGCATGATTGCATGCATTGTATTGTTTTCTCTATCTTATGTGATGAATTGTTTGAATGCTAGCTTGAATATATGCTTGCATGATTGAATTGTAGTGAACTTTGGAGAGTGTGACAATTGCAAGATCAAGGGGTGAACCTATATTCTCTACCAAAAAGGAAAGTGGTGTTTCATACATTTTGTCCTAATATTCTGACTATGCATTAGTGATATTTCTAAGTAGGACTTGCATGGAATTTTTACCAAGTATGCTATGACATGGGAAATCCTAGTAGATGATGCCTTAGTAGAAATTTCCCTAAGTTAAGATTCTTGCTACTATTATGCTTAGCCTAGCTAGTAGAAAACAAGGGTGTATTATATTCATTCTATGAAATATTTCTAAGTCTATGACTTGTGTTTTGTTTAATAAAATAACTATGTGAATGAATCACCTGGGTGGAATGGAATGAAAGGGTTGTGTTGAGTGGTTACACAAGTCCAGTATATTGGAGAAAATTGTGTATCACAAGTCCAGTATACTAGAGAAAACTTGGTATCACACTTGTGGAAAGCCACCCAGGAACAAAGAGATTTGAGATGTCAAATGTTGAGAAGCTTCAAGTGCAGCCACCTGGCAATATGGGCTCTGCCTGGATCATATAGGTTGCAATAACTTAGCCAGATGGACAGTTGGTGGTAGGGGTGATAGGATGGAGCGCGTCCATTTGGTCTAAGGGAAGGCTTCTGAAAGATCTTGTCTCAATGCATGTCGAGTCTTATGGGGAAAGTGCACCACCTCTCGAGAGAGTAAAATCTAAGTACTTAGCCGTGTCCCCGATAATGGAAAATTTGAGCATCAAGACATGAAAGCTATCAAGGATCTCCTCATCCCGATTTCTAAGTTAAAAGATTGTGGTTGAACAAGGGTTAAAGGTTAACCAATTATATTGGTTGTTCCTTAGGTGATTTTTGACGAACAAAAACTTAGTGTTTTCAAATGATAAGGAAAATCTATTTTGAGCAAAGCAAGCCTAAGCTCCACTTGGCCAAATTGCATATAGAAGATAGATACCACTATTCTACCATAGTATCACTTGTCAATACAATTCCAATGTATTTACCCTTGTGGCTGTAACTTATTATGTTGTAGGTTAGTTTGATGTTAGTGAAGTGTGTTAAATAGGATTACAAGTCTACAACCAACATTATTGCCCGTGGCACTTTGAAGATGAAGGACTCCATGCTATTTAGATATTTCTACTTCATTGTAATGAGATAGCCAAATGATCTATGTAAGATGTAATGAATTATTTTATGGTTAATAGTCTGCTGCCCAGGGGGATAGCTGCCCTCCCCCTGGATGCCCGTCATCTTATGCGCTGAGATACGTGCGAAATAACGATAAGCTAGATGCTTTAATTAAGCAGTCTGACACAAGAACAATATTTTGAAAGCTGACACGCTACATGCATAGCCACCGCCAGTAGCAATTTTTGTTTTTTCTAAGCACGCATGACCGCATTGACCGAATCTAGAGACACGTGAGCCTATGGTACGCTAGAAGTATCAGGACACGAACATGAGGCAAATCAAGTAGATTGAAGCAACCACATTAACGACAGGGCTAGCACACAAAGAGACCGTACACAAACATGGATAAGCTACTTCTAACTTGTTAGACACACATGTGTGCGCGTACGTACGTAAAAGCAGCAGAAAAATAGGCCTAATTCTTGTGTAGGCTATGTAGCTTAACTGCAATAAGAGCTACCATTAAAAAACAAAGCAGGCTAGCTAGGAAAGGCGACAGAAGCAGGTTGCATGGTACTGCAAGTAAGCATTAGCCGGCTAGCTCGCATGTGTTTTCAGGCTTATACTAGTTATCCCTATCTAGTACTGGAACACGTGTAGCTGATATGGAAAAACACAAAAAACAACATACCAACGAAGCACGGGTTTCCATGCTCTGCACACACGCAATGCCAACCGAGAGGGTGCATGCAGACTACTGACAAGGTCCGACAGTCCAAGCATACTCTAATCACTGATTAGTGTCACATCGTCGGAAATACAACAAATGACAGCCAGATGCATGTACATATCTCAGCACGGATCGTACGGTGTTGGCTTGGGGGGCAGCTATCCCCCTTGGCAGCAAATCCACACTCTTATTTTATTCCTGGTTATAAAGTTGTATTATAACCTTTGTTTCTTGATATTACATCTTAAACTGTGGATGCTAGCTATTGATCCAGTGTCACATCCCAAAATTTTCCAAATTTTGAAATGTGAAAAATAAATAAAAAAAATAAACAATTGTTGATTTTTAGGGTGAGAAGAAACTTTTTGATTCCAATTGGAAATATCAAAACCTATTTTTGATCAAATAAAATCCTAAAAGGATTTAAAAAGATAAACATTTAATAAATAAAATTTTGATAGTTGGAATTACTAATTTTGGATCTTTTAATAAAAAGATTTGGTTTTCAAAAGAAAAGGTAGAATTATAAATAAGGATTATTTTATAGAGCTAAATTAAATCTTGGCCAATCTTTTGAAAATAAAATATTTCTATTTGATTAAAAGAGTAAAGGTTTATTTAAATAAAATAATGAGGATTTATTAATAACCAATTTTTTTTAAAGTAATGGCTTTTCCATTTTAAATAAACACTAAAACTTGTCAATTTATTTTAAATAAGATTTCCAAGTGTTTTATATTTTCAAATAAAACCTACTGAAAAGATTTTCGTATTATTTAGATTTCAAATAGAGTTTTTAAATAAATAAAATCCTATTTGAATTAATGACTAAGGTCTATTTATTTAATTATTAATGGATCCTAAAAAGAATAAAGATTATCTTGTTTTGGACTTTTATTTGTGTTGTTTAACAGAATTAAAATAAATTCAAAGTTTGGAAAAGGTTTGAATTCATTTGGGTGTTTGAATTGTTTGAATAAAATCAAAACAGAAATTCCAAATAGAAAAAGAAAAAGCAATCTGTATAAAAAAATGAAACGAACCAACCCAACCCAACAGTCCCAGCAGCCAACAGCGCAGCCCACCAGCTCTCACCCGCTGCGAAACGTTTTTCACCTGAAAAAGAACCCACCCAGTCACTGAGCGCTCGGCCCCATTTTTCCCTCCCCTCTCTCACAGACAGACGGACCCCACTGCCCGCAAAGCATCATCAACCTCGCGCCAGCCGTTCCTCCTCGTCGTTGCAGCTTTGATTACGGCGATCAAATTCGTGTTGATGGCGGCCTTAATTCCTCCAGTGATCACGCGTAGATAAACGCCCACGCCTCCTCTCTCTTTCCCCCAAAACAGCGCCTCCTCTCTGCCCCAGGGTTGCCCCGATTTCCTCTTGCACCGCCGCGGACTCCGATGAGCTTCGCGAGCAATTCCGGCCACACCCCGCCGCCCCTCGACTCCCTCTTCACGCAGGCATATTCCCCATTGTCAGGCGCACCTGCCCATAGCCCCAGCTCAATCCCGCGTGCCCCGTAGCGTCGGCTTCGTCCTCACCTGAGCACTGCCGCCGTCTGTCCCGCCTCCGTCGAGTTTCCCGGTAAGCTCCGTTCGCCCCAGCACCTCCTATTGATGCTCCCATCATACCCATGCTCGTACGCATCTAATGCCCCCTCCCGTTTGCCTTAGGACGAACTGCAGCCTCGCCCCCGTCGTCATACAGAGCCGCCCGACACCACTGCACACTCCGGCGAGGAATTGCCAGCAGCTCCGAGCGCCCCTCGCCAAGCCAACGCCACCTCGAGCTTCGCCAACCCTCTACGAGCACCGTGAGCTATTTCCCTCCTTCCTTTTCTTCCTGTACCGCCGGAACCGCCGTTAGCCGAGCGTCGCCGCCGCGCCCTGCCGTCGAGCGCCGCCAACCATGGTGAGAGGCACCGTGTCCGTTAGATCAGGATCCGTTGGCTGAGATTAGAACTAGACGAAGGGGTACGAGTTAATCAGCGCCGTGCGTTTTAAGTTAAATCCTGCGGTCCAGAGAGGCTGATCCGCACGAAGCGGTACCGGCCAATAGAAACACACCACGTGGACAAGGTTTTGTTTAAAATAGAAATTAGAATCTATTTGAATTGCAAACTTGTAATATTCATAACTTTAATTCTACACGTCCAAATTTTTCAAATTTTATATCAATGGAATCAGCAGAACATGTACTTTGCAACCATGCACTTTGTTTAATGATTTGCTTCTGGAAAATTGGTTGAATTTGCAGAAACTTGTGTCGGCTTATTTTGAATATAAAAATTGTTCTAGATATAATTTTAATGTAAAATCTTTGAAAAATGGTTTGTTGTGAACCTGCTGACCCTAGGAACCAACTTATGGATTTAAAAATGTATTTTGTGAAGTTAAAGTGTAAATATTTGAATGAGCTCATTTCTAGTCAAATAAAAATATTGATTTTGGTTTAGAAATGATTCTTGGAGTGAAACCTTTGGGAAATGATTTGGTTTAAACCTTCTGACCCTAAACACCAAGTTTTGAGAATAAAAATATATTTGGTGAACCATTTAAAGAATATTGCTTTGCTAAAAGCATTTTCAACCACATGAAATATTGATTTGATTTGAAAATGGTTTATAGATAAAACCTTTTGAAAATGGTTTTACCACTTTAGTAAATGACCACTTTTGAACTTTATAATGTTTAGAGCCTAGTGGAAACCACTTTTGCAAATAAAACTATCTTTTGCATGCTTGCATGCATGACCTTGTTTCTATTATTTTATGTGTGATAAAATTGGTTGGAATGCTAGTTGAATTCGTGTTTGCTTGATTGAATTGTAGTGGAATTAGAAAGTGCGATATTTGCAAGATCAAGAAGTGAACCATCGTTCTCTACTAAAAAGGAAAGTGACACTATCATCCATGTCCTACTATTTTCATTACACTTAGTGGATTTTGTAACATGCATGGAAAGGTTTACTATATTTTATGCTATGCTAAATCCTAATAGGATACCCTTAAATATCCCTTAGTGGAAGAAATGTAGCTGTAGTATGCTTAGCCCTGCTATATAATTGGGATGGGATACATGTTATGATTATATGAAGAGTTGAAAAGATATATGTTTTATATAATAAAACAAGTACTCAATGAACCACCTGGGTGGACAAGGATAATCAAGTTTTGGACAAGGAGGCAACAAAAGGAACCATGTTTATATGGCTATCTCTTTTTGTATGTGCACTAGAAGAAAACCACCAAGGGACTTATCGATTGAACATGTTTCTCGTACAGTGGCTTCCGTGTACAGCCACATGCTAAATGGGCTCTGGCTTAGTCAACTACATAGTGGAAGACCCATGCATTGGCATCTTCAGGTTAACTAGAATTGTGTAAGGGAACTTGAAACCCTACATTGGTGCCTGGATGACAAGCTAGCATTGTGTATTGGGAGGATTTCTATGGAAAGACTTTGTCACATTCTCAATCTGCCAGTACTCCATCTTGGTGTGTACTTATCCAGCGGCCACTGGTGGCATCAAGATGAGATTGTGTCATGTGGGTAAAGTGTACAACTTCTGCAGAAGATCAAATTCTAAGTACTTAGTCGTGTCCCCGGTTATGGACAATACTGAGCAACTAAGGCTGGAAGATATGGAAGATCTCGACATTCCAATTTCTCAAAGTTAAAACTTGATGGTGACAACAAGGGATTAGAAGCACTTGGAGTTTTCCAAGAAGTTCAGAAAGATTTGACAAAAGATCAAAACTATTTTCAAAAGATAGGATAAAACTATATTGCTTTCTGCAAAAGAGCCTAAATCCTACTTAGCCAAATATGCATGTAATGATAGGATCCACTTATTTCTACATAGTAGTGAAACTTGCCAATACAATTCAAATGTATTGACCCTTGTGGATGCAACTTATTATGTTGCAGGTTTGTTTGATGTTAGTGAAGTTTATTGCTTAGGATTACAAGTCTACAACCAACATGACTGCCTGTGGCACTTTGAAGATGAAGGACTCCATGCTTTATAGATTTCTGCTGCAATGTAATGTGATAGCCAAATGAGCTATGTAAGATGTAATAAATTATTTTATTCCTGGTTATAAAGTTGTATTATAACCTTTGTTTCTTGATATTACATCTTAACTGTGGATGCTAGCTATTGATCCAGGGACTAGCATTGTAAACACATGGATCTCTACCTTATTAAAGGTTGGGAACCTTACAGATGGTATCAGAGCACTGTGTTGCCTGTAGGATTGTAACCCTAGGATTGGACAAAACCCCTTAGAAAAATAGGAGTTATATTTGTTCCAAAACTTATTTACAAACAATCTTGTAAACTCTTTCCTCAACCATTTTGGTTTTGATTCTACATCTCTTCTATTTCAAACTTGATGGACAAAGCATACCCCATGGCCAAAGACTTCACCATGTGCAAAAGATTTCATCAACTCTAATGACTTCAACATCTTCAAGTGATTTCAACCTTATTCTCAACAAGGACTACAACCTTGGATATCACTAAGGAATACAAGTGATAACCAAGAGACATTAGATTGCCTAGCAAAAACATTGATATCATGTTAGTGTATGGATCATATTGACCTATGAGGTATGACTACTAAGTTAATTATTTCAAGAAAAACTTGTTGTTTCCTTCAACTCATGAGTTAAGCTCATAAGTTGTTAAGTGAATGGTTGCTTGTTGATTGTTTGATTGTTTGATTGAACTTGATTGTTTTGAGTTGTGTGTTAGGACTTCTTAAAAACCTATCCATCATTACTCATCCCTATCAAACCAACAGATGCCTCCCCTTCATGCCAACCCCAACCAAAACAACAACAACAACATCACTCCTGAGATGCAGCAGATGTTGACATCTCAGACACAGTTGATGCAGGAGATGACCACGTTCATACAGAATCAGAACAACAATAACAACAACAACCAGAATAATCCTCCAGCACTTGACATGCTCACCAAGTTTCTGAAACTTAGGCCTGCAAGGTTCTCTGGAACAACTGATCCAATGGAAGCCAATGATTGGTTACGTTTGGTGAATAAGGACTTAGTGACTGTTGGCTGCACCGATGAAGAAAAAGTTAGGTTTGCAGCATTTCTGCTTGAAGGACCAGCAGCAACATGGTGGGACAACTTTCAGATCACCACTCCCCTTGAAGATGTGACATGGGCTATTTTTGAGGATGGTTTCCGTACAACTCACATCTCACCTGGAGTGATGTACTTGAAGAAAAAGGAGTTTCACAATCTGAAACAGCGTCACCTCAGTGTGGCTGAGTATATTGAAGAATTCAACAATCTGGCACGCTATGCACCGGATGAAGTTGACACAGATGCTAAGAGAAAGGAGAAATTTCTTGAAGGACTTAATGATGAGTTGAACCTGCAGCTAGCTGTTGCCTATGTCCCAACTTATCAATCACTCTGTGACAAAGCCACTATATTGGAAAACAAGATGAATCAAGTTGAGAACAGAAAGAGGAAGCATAAACTCAAGAATCACTCAGGATCATCAAAAAAGAAGCATTCATTCAAAAAGAGCAATGAAGATTCTGAACCACATCAGTATCACCACAACAGCAATGGAGGTGATAATAATGGAAATGACACTGACAATGGAGAAGACCTTGGTCAGAACCAACATGACACTTTCAGGAAGAAAGATATTAGCCAGTTGCAGTGCTATAATTGCAAGGAACTTGGACACTATGCATTAGACTGTCCTAAGAAGAAAAAGAAAAAGGATGCTAGAAGAGCCAATGTAAATGACTCCAATGTGACCTAGAAAGGACATGTGAAGCACATTTTTATGGATGGAAACTTTGAAGAAATAGAAGAAGTGGATGTCAGGAACTAGTTAACTCAGTTGAGTCAAATAAGGATTCCTTGTATGGATATTAAGTGTTGAACCCATAGTCAAGTGAACCATCAATGTAATCCTATGAGAATTTATTTTAAGGGTGGTAGTACCCTAATTGCCTTGAAGCCAACTTGTAACCCTAGCCTTCCCAAACCTTAGGACGAGATTTCTTTTAAGGGTGGTAGCCTGTCACATCCCAAAATTTTCCAAATTTTGAAATGTGAAAAATAAATAAACAAAATAAACAATTGTTGATTTTTAGGGTGAGAAGAAACTTTTTGATTCCAATTGGAAATATCAAAACCTATTTTTGATCAAATAAAATCCTAAAAGGATTTAAAAAGATAAACATTTAATAAATAAAATTTTGATAGTTGGAATTACTAATTTTGGATCTTTTAATAAAAATATTTGGTTTTCAAAAGAAAAGGTAGAATTATAAATAAGGATTATTTTATAGAACCAAATTAAATCTTGGCCAATCTTTTGAAAATAAAATATTTATATTTGATAAAAGAGTAAAGGTTTATTTAAATAAAATAATGAGGATTTACTAATATCCAAATTTTTTTAAAGTAAAGGCTTTTCCATTTTAAATAAACACTAAAACTTGTCAATTTATTTTAAATAAGATTTCCAAGTGTTTTATATTTTCAAATAAAACCTACTGAAAAGATTTTGGTATTATTTAGATTTCAAATAGAATTTTTAAATAAATAAAATCCTATTTGAATTAATGACTAAGGTCTATTTATTTAATTATTAATGGATCCTAAAAAGAATAAAGATTATCTTGTTTTGGACTTTGATTTGTGTTGTTTAACAGAATTAAAATAAATTCAAAGTTTGGCAAAGGTTTGAATTCATTTGGGTGTTTGAATTGTTTGAATAAAATCAAAACAGAAATTCCAAATAGAAAAAGAAAAAGCAATCTGTATAAAAAAATGAAACGAACCAACCCAACCCAACAGGCCAGCAGCCCAGCAGCGCAGCCCACCAGCTCTCACCTGCTGCGAAACATTTTTCACCCAGAAAAGAACCCACCCAGTCACTGAGCGCTCGGCCCCACTCTTCCTCCCCCTCTCTCACAGACAGACGGACCCCACCGCCAGCAAAGCATCATCAACCTCGCGCCAGCCGTTCCTCCTCGCCGTTGCAGCTTTGATTACGGCGATCAAATTCATGTTGATGGCGGCCTTAATTCCTCCAGTGATCACGCGTAGATAAACGCCCACGCCTCCTCTCTCTTTCCCCCAAAACAGCGCCTCCTCTCTGCCCCAGGGCTGCCCCGATTTCCTCTTGCACCGCCGCGGACTCCGACGAGCTTCGCGAGCAATTCCGGCCACACCCCTCCGTCCCTCGACTCCCTCTTCACGCAGGCATATTCCCCATTGCCAGGCACACCTGCCCATAGCCCCAGCTCACTCCCGCGTGCCCCGTAGCGTCGGCTTCGTCCTCACCTGAGCAGCGCCGCCGTCTTTCCCGCCTCCTTCGAGTTTCCCGGTAAGCTCCGTTCGCCCCAGCACCTCCTATTGATGCTCCCATCATCCCCATGATCGTATGCATCTAATGCCCCCTCCCGTTTGCCTTAGGACGAACTGCAGCCTCGCCCCCGTCGTCATACAGAGATGCCCGACGCCATTGCACACTCCGGCGAGGAATTTCCAGCAGCTCGGAGCGCCCCTCGCCAAGCCAACGCCACCTAGAGCTTCGCCAACCTTCTGCGAGCACGGTGAGCTGTTTCCCTCCTTCCTTTGCTTCCTGTACCGCCGGAACCGCCGTTAGCCGAGCGTCGCCGCCGCGCGCTGCCGTCGAGCGCCGCCCAACCATGGTCAGAGGCACCGTGTCCGTTAGATCAGGATCTGTTGGCTGAGATTAGAACTAGACGAAGGGGTACGAGTTGATCAGCGCCGTGCGTTTTAAGTTAAATCCTGCGGTCCAGAGAGGCTGATCCGCACGAAGCGGTACCGGCCAATAGAAACACGCCACGTGGACAAGGTTTTGTTTAAAATAGAAATTAGAATCTGTTTGAATTGCAAACTTGTAAAATTCATAACTTTAATTCTACACGTCCAAATTTTGCAAATTTTATATCAATGGAATCAGCAGAACAAGTACTTTGCAACCATGCACTTTGTTTAACGATTTGCTTCTGGAAAATTGGTTGAATTTGCAGAAACTTGTGTAGGCTTATTTTGAATGTAAAAATTGTTCTAGATATAATTTTAATGTGAAATCTTTGCAAAATGGTTTGTTGTGAACCTACTGACCCTAGGAACCAACTTATGGATTTAAAAATGTATTTTGTGAAGTTAAAGTGTAAATATTTGAATGAGCTCATTTCTAGTCAAATAAAAATATTGATGTTGGTTTAGAAATGATTCTTGGAGTGAAACCTTTGGGAAATGATTTGGTTTAAACCTTCTGACCCTAAACACCAAGTTTTGAGAATTAAAATATATTTGGTGAACCCTTTAAAGAATATTGCTTTGCTAACAGCATTTTCAACCACATGAAATATTGATTTGATTTGAAAATGGTTTATAGATAAAACCTTTTGCAAATGGTTTTACCACTTTAGTAAATGACCACTTTTGAACTTTATAATGTTTAGAGACTAGTGGAAACCACTTTTGCAAATAAAACTATCTTTTGCATGCTTGCATGCATGACCTTGTTTCTATTATTTTATGTGTGATAAAATTGGTTGGAATGCTAGTTGAATTTGTGTTTGCTTGATTGAATTGTAGTGGAATTAGAAGAGTGTGATATTTGAAAGATCAAGAAGTGAACCATCATTCTCTACTAAAAAGGCAAGTGACACTATCATCCATGTCCTACTATTTTCATTACACTTAGTGGATTTTGTAACATGCATGGAAAGGTTTACTATATTTTATGCTATGCTAAATCCTAATAGGATACCCTTATATATCCCTTAGTGGAAACAATGTAGTTGCAGTATGCTTAGCCCTGCTATATAATTGGGATGGGATACATGTTATGATTATATGAAGAGTTGAAAAGATATATGTTTTATATAATAAAACAAGTACTCAATGAACCACCTGGGTGGACAAGGATACTCAAGTTTTGGACAAGGCGGCAACAAAAGGAACCATGTTTATATGGCTATCTCTTTTTGCATGTGCACTAGAAGAAAACCACCCAGGGACTTAGAGATTGAACATGTTTCTCGTACAGTGGCTTCCGTGTATAGCCACATGCTAAATGGGCTCTGGCTTAGTCAACTACATAGTGGAAGACCCATGCATTGGCATCTTCAGGTTAACTAGAATTGTGTAAGGGAACTTGAAACCCTACATTGGTGCCTGGATGACAAGCTAGCATTGTGTATTAGGAGGATTTCTATGGAAAGACTTTGTCACATTCTCAATATGCCAGTACTCCATCTTGGTGAGTACTTATCCAGCGGCCACTGGTGGCATCAAGATGAGATTGTGTCATGTGGGTAAAGTGTTCAACTTATGCAGAAGATCAAATTCTAAGTACTTAGCCGTGTCCCCGGTTATGGACAATACTGAGCAACTAAGTCCTAAAACTATGGAAGATCTCGACATTCCAATTTCTCAAAGTTAAAACTTGATGGTGACAACAAGGGATTAGAAGCACTTGGAGTTTTCCAAGAAGTTCAGAAATATTTGAAAAAAGATCAAAACTATTTTCAAAAGATAGGATGAAACTATATTGCTTTCTGCAAAATAGCCTAAACCCTACTTAGCCAAATATGCATGTAATGATAGGATCCACTTATTTCTACATAGTAGTGAAACTTGCCAATACAATTCAAATGTATTGACCCTTGTGGCTGCAACTTATTATGTTGCAGGTTTGTTTGATGTTAGTGAAGTTTATTAATTAGGATTACAAGTCTACAACCAACATGACTGCCTGTGGCACTTTGAAGATGAAGGACTCCATGCTTTATAGATTTCTGCTGCAATGTAATGTGATAGCCAAATGAGCTATGTAAGATGTAATAAATTATTTTATTCCTCGTTATAAAGTTGTATTATGACCTTTGTTTCTTGATATTACATCTTAACTGTGGATGCTAGCTATTGATCCAGGGACTAGCATTGTAAACACAGGGATCTCTACCTTATTAAAGGTTGGGAACCTTATATCCAGGGACTAGCATTGTAAACACAGGGATCTCTACCTTATCAGGTTGGGACCTCTACAAGAAGTGTGTCATGATCAACCAACTTATTGCAGCAAGGAAACCAAACAAGCGAAAACTAAAAACAAAACAAAGACGCTCCAAGAACAACACAACTGTGCATGAAACAATAAAAACAAAGTGTCTATAAAGACCTGATATTTTTATTGATAAAGAAGGGGATGCCCAAGCTTTGATGCTTGTACCTTTTGAATATTTCTTGGGGTGACACGGGGTGGCATCCCCAAGATTGATATTTTGTCCATTCTTCATCTCATTACATCATTCTCTCTCTACACCTGAAAATTTTCCTTCATACAAAACTTCACACAATCCTCATTAGCAACATTAGTGTATTCAAAATATAATAGACCTTTGGGTTTAGCTTTAGAACAGCAAAAATTTCACTAAAAATGCAAGCTACCATAGAAAATTCCTTTAAAAAGATCAATTCCTTGAAAGAGAACTAAAAAAGGAATCAATAAGAAGCAAATGCAAATAATGGCAGAAATCTGTCAAAACAAACCAGCAGGTAGAAACCATTTTTTTAGAAGACCTTCTGTTGCTCAAATCAAAAAGTGTTGTACTAATAAAAGTTATCTAACATACTGGGGGCTTTATTCGTAAATTTTCAGCTCAATCTGACTTACATAGATTCCTCACGAATATTTACGGTGGAGCAAAAAATCTGTTCGGGGACAGCAACTCCCCAAATCTTACTTCCCTCTCATTAGAGGTCATTCTTGGCACAAAAATCAAACAAAAAGGATAAGGAGAGTTCATTAAAGAAGTAATAACTTGCAAGACTCAAGAAAACTCTTGCGTTATCTCCCAACAAGTACTTTTGTTTAACGCCTTTAAGTTAGGCATAATAGTTTCAGAAGATGCTCACATAAGAAATATGAATTGAAGTAAAAGAGAGCATCAAGAAGCAAATTCAAAACAAATTTAAGTCTAACCCACTTCATATGCATAGGAATCTTATAAAGAAAAAACTCATGAAAGCACAAATCAACAACCATACGAAATCAAAACTATAGGGTTCGCAGCATAGAAAACAAAAAATTTCCTACGATGGGAGAAACTATGTACCAAGATCTATCTACTAGATACAAACCACGGGCTGATGTATATCCGTAGAGAACATACCCTTGAATACCGACAAAGCTTAACGAGTTAAACTCGTGGTTGATGTAGACTATCTCTTGCCGATCTCAAGATCGAGAGGAAGTTCTAGCGCCGCAAATCAGCAGCGCATCCGTGCTCGCACACACGTCCGAGGCACCGAGCAACCTCCGCCTCCTCGCTCCAGCGATTCAGCAGAAGCACAAATTTTTCTTGCCGAATAGCCACCGGGAACATGTATCTCACTAGTGCGATACCATGGGGAATAAATTCTAGAGGGGGAGAGAGATCCTTCACGAGGAGGTGTGAGTGAGAAGTGAGGAGAGGGGGGAACCCCAAGGGGGTGGCCGGCGCATGGGACTGCCCACTTGCCCTCCCCTCTTCATGTGAGTGGACACTCCACTCACAAAAACCTCTTCATTTCCCTCCACTCAAAATCCCACTCAAACTTGCAATTAAATTTCCACCAAATTTAATGCAAATTCTCATTAAATAAAACTCTTTTATTTATTCAGAATTTTTTCAATTACTTTAATGACAAACATTCACATATAACCCCTTGCTAGAATTCTATATCACATGCATAACCACACTATGCAATTTTACCCAAAAACCTGTTTTGGTATCTAGTGATATAAATTCCTTCGCTTGTTATTCTTTTCGGCATGAAACTTTTGCTCCAATTGGATGTCGGTGTCTCTTAAGTGTGTCACCCTACGGTTCGTGAATGATGCGGACATGATCGAGACCCCTCTCGGATCAATAATCAGAAGCGGGATCTGGAGACCCATACTGACTCCCGCACATTCAACGATGACTTTCTTGTGATCGTCGGAACGTTTGACGCTAGTATCTTAATCCCTTTGTTTCATGATATATCACATGTCCAAGATTCGATCATTGGTATCTCCATACCTAGTTTGATCTCGTTACTGACATGCACTCTTTTCTCGTTCCCGTGATATAACATTCTAGTGATCAAATCACTTGCTTGCAATCTAACCAATGCGATATCACCGAGAGGGCCCAGAATATATCTATCCGTCATCGGGATGAACAAATTCCACTCTCGATCCATGGGCCTCAACATAACACTTTATTAGTTCTGAACCCATCTTTATAATCACCCTGTTACGGTGTGACGTTTGATGTTATCAAGAAAATCATCCGGTGTTAGTGATTGACATGATCTCATGGTCTAAGGATTAGGATCACTTTGTAAGTTGTTATAGCAATATAAACTCAATGACTTTGATCGTAATGCTATACTTCGGATGAATGTTCATCACACCATTACACTAATGTTTTGATCCCGTTATTAACAACATCCAATGTCCATGATCAGGAAACTTTGATCATCTTGTTAATCAACGAGCTAGTTTATGAGAGAGGCATAACTAGGAACTTTCTGTTTGTTATTAAACACACATGTATTAATGTTTCCGTATTAATACAATTATAGCATGCAAAATAAACATCTATCATATACTTGGAATACACATAATAAACACTTTATTATTGCTTCTCAGGGCATATTCCCTTCAGTCTCCCACTACACTAGAGACAATAATCTAGTTACATAGTGATGAATCTAACACCCATGGATTTCTGGTGTTGATCATGTTTTGCTCTAGGGAGAGTTTTAGTCAACGGATCTGCTACATTCAGATCTGTGTGTACTTTACAAATCTTTCTATCTCCATCCTTGACATGCTCGCGGATGGAGTGAAACCGGCGCTTAATATGCTTGGAATTCTTGTGAGACCTTGGTTCTTTGGCATTGGCAATGGCACCATTGTTGTCACAATAGATCACCATTGGTTCCAACGCGCTTGCAACCACACCTAGTTCGGATATGAACTCCTTCATCCAAACCGCTTACTGAGCCGCTTCCGAAGCAGCAACATATTCGGCCTCCGTTGTTGATCCCACCATCAAAGGTTGTTTGAAACTCCTCCAACTAACCGCTCCGCCATTCATGAGAAATACGTATCCGGATTGAGACTTAGAGTCATCCGGGTCGGTGTCAAAGCTTGCGTCGACATAACACTTAGAGATGAGCTCTTCTTCACCTCCGTATACAAGAAACATATCCTTAGTTCTTCGTAAGTACTTAAGGATATTCTGGACCTCTATCCAGTGTTCCGAACCTGGATCCGATTGGTACCTACTAGTCAAACTAATAGCATGTGCCACATCTGGTCTTGTACATAACATGGCGTACATTATAGAGCCTATGGATGAAGCATAGGGGACTTTGTCCATTATCTCTCTTTCTTCCGCCATAGCCGGACTTTGAGTCTTACTCAATGTTTTGCCTTGCAACATAGGTAAGAACCCCTTCTTACTTCCGTCCATTTTAAACTTCTTTAAAATCTTATCAAGGTATGTACTTTGCGATAGCCCTATTAGGCGCCTAGATCTATCTCTATAGATCTTTATGCCTAATATGTATGACACTTCACCTAGGTCCTTCATTGAAAATTTGCTGTTTAGATAACTTTTAACACTATTTAAAAGATCTATATCATTTCTGATCAATAATATGCTATCCACATATAATATCAAAAATGCCACATTGCTCTCACTCACTTTATTGTAAATACAAGCTTCTCCATAAGTTTGGACAAATCCAAACTCTTTGATCACCTCATCAAACCGGAGATTCCAACTTCGTGATCCTTGCTTCAATCCAAAGATGGATCGTTGAAGCTTGCACACCTTGCTAGCATCCTTAGGATCAACAAAACCCTTTGGTTGTATCATATACAATCTTCTTCAATATTACCATTGAGAAACGCGGTTTTGACATCCATCTACCATATCTCATAATCGAAATATGCAGCAATTGCTAACATAATCCTAACTGACTTTAGCATCGCTACAGGAGATAATTTCTCATCGTAGTCAACTCCTTGAATTTGTCGAAACCCCTTTGCAACAAGTCGAGCTTTATAGACGGTCACATTACCATCAACATCAGTTTTCATTTTGAAAATCCATTTGTTCTCCACGGCCTTTCGGTCGTGAGGTAATTCCACCAAGTTCCAAACTTGATTTTCATACATGGATTCCATCTCGGATTTCATGGATTATAACCATTTGTTGGAATCCGGTCTCATCATCGCTTCTTCATATGTTGCAGGGTCATCAATTTCATCAACCATGAAATTCATAACAGGGTTTCCGTACAGCTCGGGAGCTGCACGTGCCCTGCTAGACCTGCAAGGTTCAGTAGTACTCTTTTTTGGAGTTTCATGATCATTATCATTATTTCCCTCTTCAAAAGGTGAAGCCAACTCCGGAACAACTTCCGGTGCTGCGCTACTCGCCATACTTTGAAGAGAAGGTTCAATAACCTCTTCGAGTTCTACCTTCCGACTACTCACACCTTTCGCGAGAAACTCTTTCGCTAGAAAGGATCCATTCTTGGCAACTAAAACCTTGCCCTCGGATCTGTGATAGAAGGAATACCCAATAGTTTCCTTAGGGTATCCTATGAAGACGCATTTTTCCCCTTTGGGTTCGAGTTTATCCGGTTGAAGTTTCTTAACATAAACATCGCATCCCCAAACTTTAAGAAATAACAGCTTAGGTTTGTTTCCAAACCACAATTCATACGGTGTCTTTTCAATGGATTTAGATGGTGCCCGATTTAAAGTGAATGCAGCAGTTTCTAGTGCATAACCCCAAAATGACAACGGCAAGTCCGTCAGAGACATCATAGATCAAATCATATCCAATAAAGTACGATTACGACGTTCCGACACACCATTTCGCTGTGGTGTTCCGGCAGGTGTGATTTGTGAAACAATTCCACACTCTTTCATGTGAGTTCTAAACTCATAACTTAGATACTCACCTCCACGGCCGGACCATAGAAATTTGATCTTTCTATTATGATGATTTTCCACTTCATTCTGAAATTCCTTGAAATTTTCAAAGGTTTCAAACTTGTGTTTCATCAAGTATATATAACCGTATCTACTCAAATCATCCGTGAAAGTAACAAAATAACGATATCCACCTCACGCCGACACACTCATTGGACCACATACATCAGAATGTATGATTTCCAATAAATCTGTCGCCCGTTCCATTGAACCGGAAAACGGCGTTCTAGTCATCTTGCCCATAAGGCATGGCTCACATGTATCAAATGATTCAAAATCAAGTGATTCCAAAAGTCCATACGAATGGAGCTTCTTCATGTGTTTAACGCCAATATGACCTAGACGGCAGTGCCACATATATGCGGATATATCATCATTAAGTTTAATACTTTTAGAATCAACATTATGAATATGTGTAACATTATTATCGAGATCTAAAAGAAATAAACCATTCATCGTCGGTGCATGACCATATAAGATTTCATTCATATAAATAGAACAACCATTGTTCTCGGATTTAAATGAATAACCACTTCGCATCAAACACGATCCAGATACAATGTTCATGCTCAGTGCAGGCACCAGATAACAGTTATTCAAGTTTATAACTGATACCGACAGCAAATGGAGAGGTAGCGTTCCGACGGCGATCACATCAACACTTGATCCATTGCCGACACGCATCTTGACCTCACCCCTTGCTAGCGGTCGCTTGTTCCGCAGCCCCTGATTCGAGTTACAAATATTAGCAACTTAACCGGTATCAAATACCAAGGTGCTACTGTGAGCACTAGTCAAGTACACATCAATAACATGTATATCATATATACCTTTGTTTGCCTTGCCGGCCTTCTTGTATGCCAAATACGTGGGGAAGTTGCGCTTCCAGTGGCCAGTCCCCTTGTAATAGTAGCACTCGGTATCAGACTTAGGTCCAACTCGGGGTTTCTTTTCTGGAACGGCAACCGGCTTGCCGCCCTTACTTCCCTTCCGTTTTCCCTTCTTATATTTCTTGAAACCAGTGTTCTTATTGATCATCAACAATTGATGTTCCTTTTTGATCTCCACTTCTGTAGTTTTAAGCATTGACAAAAGCTCGGGGAGAGACTTCTTCATGCCTTGCATATTATAGTTCATCACAAAGCTCTTATAGCTAGGTGGCAAAGACTGCAGAACACGATGGATGCCTAAGTCAATGGGAATCGATATTCCCAAGGACACAAGCTTATCGGCGTAACCCGACATCTTGAGTACATGCTCACTAACGGAGATGTGCTCTTCCATCATGCAGCTAAAGAACTTTTCTGAAGCATTGTATCTCTCTACAGCAGCATGTGTGTCGAAAATCATTTTCAACTCACCCATTGTATCAAATGCTTTGCCATTTTCGAAAAGCTTTCAAAGTTCTGGCTCTAGCCCATACAATAAGCCGCAATGAACTAAGTTGTGGTCCTCCTGACGAGTCTGATAGACATTATTCTCCTCGTGAGGGGCATCCTCAAAAGGTGGGGGGCCTAGCGGTTCTTCTAGCACATATTGCTTTTGTGCAGCAGAGAGGAGAATCCTCAAATTCATGGCCCATTCGGTAAAGTTTCTACCGTTCGTTGCAAGTTTCTCTTTCTCCATGAACACATTGAAATTAAAAGCAGGTGGTGCCATCTACAACAGAATTTGTAAAGTTTAGACTAAGTTTATGATAGATTGAGTTCAACTAATCCACATTACGAATGAACTCACACTCAAAAACGACATCCCTCGTGTCCTTTTGGTGATTACATGAACCAAATCCACTACACCAAGTCCGATCATCACGTGAGTCGGTGTAGCTTCAAAGGCCATCATATATACTATATGACTCATGTTTAACCTTTCGGTTCGTGTTCCGAGGCCATGTCTGTACATGCTAGGCTCTCCAAGTAAGAACCTTAGTATTCATGTGTGTAACAGTCTTACACCCGAAATATGGCCGTGGATCCAAGAACACCTGATCATCACGTGATGCCTTGGAGCGACGAAAACATAATCGGTGAATACTAAAGGAAGAACACATTATTATCTTGATATTTAAATGAGGGATCATCTTATTATGCTAATAAAACGCCAAACAAGCAATATAAGATGCTATCAAACATCACATGTTTATTAGTGGAATGATATGGTTCCCGCATATGATCTCTATCATGTGCATCATGGTATGATCACTATCATACCTTTATGTGTAAGGCCAAGCTCTATGGAACTTACACGTTATGTGTGTTGTAAGATTATCATCTCATACTTCTACTTACAACATCACCATATCATAACACTAGCCTAGCAACAATCTAAACTAGACGCCTCTAATTTATCCATTGCAAATTTTACGTGGCTTAGGGCTTTCGAGGATAGAACCGTTCATACCTACAAACATGAACCACAACGAGAATAACCAAATTGTTGAAAACTTGTTGCGAAATAGATATTGACTATAGTAGGAGAGATAGACACCCGCTAGCCACTTATGCAAACTAGTTGCATGCCAAACATGCAACAGGTCTCAAGTGCGAGGACATGTAAAGTTTTTCCGGGCCGCTTCATCCCACTATGCCACCAATATCCAAAATTACAACTAAGGAGCAACAACATGATCATCATCGCCCACATACTCATATGTGTACTACCCGTGTAAAGCATCTACGTATAGATCCGGCTCTGATACCACTATAGGGTTCGCAGCATAGAAAACAAAAAATTTCTGACGATGGGAACAACTATGTACCAAGATCTATCTATTAGATACAAACAACGGGCGGATGTATATCCATAGAGAACATACCCTTGAAGACCGACAAAGCTTAACGAGTTAAACTCGTGGTTGATGTAGACGATCTCTTGACGATCTCAAGATCGAGAGGAAGTCCTAGCGCCGCAAATCAGCAGCGCATCCGTGCTCGCACACACGTCCGAGGCACCGAGCAACCTCTGCCTCCTCGCTCCAGCGATGTAGCGGAAGCACAACACTTTCTTGACTAATAGCCACAGGGAACATGTATATCGCTAGTCCGAGACCATGGGGAATAAATTCTAGAGGGGGGAGAGATCCTTCACGAGGAGGTGTGAGTGAGAAGTGAGGAGAGGGGTGCCTTTTATAGGAGAGGAGGGAACGCCAAGGGGGTGGCCGGCGCATGGGGCTTCCCCCTTGCCCTCCCCTCTTCATGTGGGTGGACACTCCACTCACAGAAACCTCTTCATTTCCCTCCACTCAAAATCCCACTCAAACTTGCAATTAAGTTTCCATCAAATTTAATGCAAACTCTCATTAAATAAAACTCTTTTATTTATTCAGAATTTTTTCAATTACTTTAGTGACAAACATTCACATATAACCCCTTGCTAGAATTCTATTTCACATGCATAACCACTTTATGCAATTTCACCCGAAAACCTATTTCGGTATCTAGTGAAATAAATTCTTGCGCTTGTTATTCTTTTCGGCATGAAACTTTTGCTCTAATTGGATGTCGGTGTCTCTTAAGTGTGTCACCTTACGGTTCGTGAATAATGATATGATCGAGACCGCTCTCGGATCAATAATCAGAAGCAGGATCTGGAGACCCATACCGACTCCCACACATTCAACGATGACTTTCTTGTGATCGTCGGAACCTTTTACGCTAGTACCTTAATCCCTTTGTTTCGCGATATATTACATGTCCGAGATTCGATCATCGGTATCTCCATACCTATTTTGATCTCGTTACTGACATGCACTCTTTTCTCGTTCCCGTGATATAACATTCTAGTGATCAAATCACTTAGTTGCAAGCTAACCAATGTGATACAACCGAGATGGCCTAGAGTATATCTATCCGTCATCGGGATGAACAAAATCCACTCTCGATCAATGGGCCTCAACATAACACTTTATTAGTTCTGAACCCATCTTTATAATCACCCTGTTACAGTGTGACGTTTGATGTTATCAAGAAACTCTTCCAGTGTTAGTGATTGACACGATCTCATGGTCTAAGGATTAGGATCACTTCGTAAGTTGTTATAGCAATATAAACTCAATGACTTTGATCGTAATGTTATACTTCGGATGAATGTTCATCACACCATTACAGTAATGTTGTGATCCCATTATTAACAACATACAATGTCCATGATCAGGAAACTTTGATCATCTTGTTAATCAACGAGCTAGTTTGTGAGAGAGGCATAACTAGGAACTTTCTGTTTGTTTATTAAACACACATGTATTAATGTTTCCGTATTAATATAATTATATCATGCAAAATAAACATCTATCATATACTTGGAATACACATAATAAACACTTTATTATTGCCTCTCAGGGCATATTCCCTTCAAAAACAAGTGCAACTTCAAGATTTTCAACATAAAGAGGGGAAACTTAATATTGTTGAGATACATAAGACCATGTTTCCCTCTCTCATGATAACTTTTAGTAGAAACATGAATAAAATTAACAATATAACCATCACATAAAACATTCTTATCATGAGCCACATGCATATAATAATTATTACTCTCCACATAAGCATAGTCATTCTTATTAATTGTAGTGGGATAAAATTCAACAAAATATCTATCATTATTATTCTCATCACCATAATCATCGAATATAGGAGGCATATTGTTATAATAATTAATTTTCTCCTCAATAGTAGGTAGACTGAAAATATCATATGCATCATTGTAATCATCATATATTGGACGTTTGGTATCATCATAACCAATAGAATATCTATCTTCCAAAGCTGGGGAACTAAAAAGATCATTTTCATCAAAACTAGCTTCCCCAAGCTTAGACTTTTCCATAGCATTAGCAATAATGGTGTCCAAAGAATTCATACTAATAACATTGCTATTAGCATGCAAATAAAGTTCCATAGGTTTTTTAATTTTCTCTTCAAACAATTCATGTCCTAACTCAAGATAAATACTATAGAGCTCTCTAATTTTTTTGTTTTTTACATTAAGACTAACTAGTGAAAACAAGAAACAAAACGACAAAATTGCAGAATCTAAAGGAAATAACTATGAGCACTCACACACCAAGAGGATGTGAGTACATTTTACCTTACCTCCCCGCCAACGGCGCCAGAAAATAAGCTGATGGCATGGAGGAAAGGTAAAATCCCAAAACCTCCCCGGCAACGGCGCTAGAAAATAGCTTGATGTCTATGCACTTCTATTCTTGTAGACAGTTGTTGGGCCTACAAGTGCAGAGGTTTGTAGAACAGCAGCAATTTTCCCTTAAGTGGATTACCCAAGGTTTATCGAACTCAGGGAGGAAGTGGTCAAAGGTATCCCTCTCAAGCAACCCTGCAATCAAGATACAAGAAGTATTTTGTGTCCCCAACACACCCAATACACTTGTCAGGTGTATAGGTGCACTAGTTTGGCAAAGAGATAGTGAAATACAAGTGGTAACAGTGCCAGAAAAGAGCTTCTGACTTGTTGACGTGGGAAAGACTAAAGGAAAACTGAAATAAAGATGGAAGCAAGCAAACATGCAACAGATCTAGATGCAAACGGTGTTTCAATGTTTAGAAACAAGGCCTAGGGATCATACTTTCACTAGTGAACACTCTCAATAAATATATTCTCTTCATGATACTACTCTTAACTACCCTCCGGTTGGACACTCTAATCCATGGTAGGGCTATAACAACACACCTTAAAGTTCATCTTCCCTAATCTAGATAACCCCACACTGTCACCTTGAGCGCTATATGGTTCCAACAAACACCACAATTTCATAAAGACATCCAACTCAAAATATACTCATGCTAAATATATATGTAACCTAGCTTAAGTGCCACACACGGCGTGCACGCTGTCACTTTCACACACGTGGGGAAAAGCATAGATCTATTAAAGCACGATAAGTATTTATGTAGATTCTAGCCTAAGTGCCACCATGGCGTGCACGCTGTCACTTTCACACACATGGGAGAACAGAGACCTATTGAAGCACTTGAGTAATAGAGTAGATCTACTTGATTACAAAACTCATGACCATAACAAGATCATGCATAGAGAGAGAGATGAACACATAGCTACCGTTAGAGCCCTTAGCCTCGAGAGAGAACTACTCCCTCATCATCATCGGAATCAGCAACGGTGATGGATATGGTGATGGAGATCGATGGAGATGGATCCGGGGGCACTTCCCCATCCTGGCAGGGTGCTGGAACAGAGACTTTCTATGCCCCAAATCTCCCCTTCGGTGGCGGCGGTGCTGCGGCACTTTTTTTAGCTTTCTGGTTGATTCCTTAGGATTTCTGAGTCGGCGGGGCTTCTTATAGGCGATGGAGGCAAGGTCGGTGGAGGGCCAGGGGGCCTACACCTCCTGTGGGCTGATACGTCGGAAACGTATCTATAATTTTTTATGTTCCATGCTTGTTAGTATCTACTTTGCTTTGATTTGTCTACACTTTGAGGTGCTTTTTACATGTTTTCTGGTACTAACCTATTAACAAGCTGCCACAGTGCCAGTTGCCTGTTTTCTGGTGTTTTTGGTTTCAGAAAAGCTAGTAAGGAAATATTCTAGGAATTGTACGGGACAAAAGCCAAAGTCAATAACTTTCTGTGGGGAACAAGAAGTCTAGAGGGTAGACGGAGAGGGGTGCCAGGGCGCCCATACCCCCCTAGGCGTGGGTGGGCCCTTCCCCTCGCCTAGGGAGGGTGTGGAGCCCCTGGCCACTACCTCGGTCTCCCCCTTCGCCTATAATAATCCCCCGATGCATAAACACTAAGCACCCGATAAAATCTCCACGAAACCGTCTGTAGTCGCCGCCACCGTCGTCCCTAGATCGGGGGGATCTGAAGTTCTTCCCGGCACCCTGCAGGAGGGGAGATCATCCCGGAGCCCTTCTCTCCGGTGTGATGCATGAGTAGTTCCACCTTGGACTATGGGTCCATGTAGTAGCTAGATGGTTGTATCTCCTCCTTTGTGCTTTCATGTATAGATCTTGTTAGATCCATTCATGATCAAGATCTAATCTATTTGTAATCATGCATGTTGTGTTTGCGGGGATCCTATGGATATTAAGATTATTATGTTGGTTTGATTAATGGTTTTGTCTTTATGATTATATCATGTCTATGTTGTTTGTGATCTTGCATGCTCTCCGTTGTTAGTAGATATCTTGGCCAAGTAGTTGCTAGTGACTCCAAGAGGGGGTATTTATGCTCGATAGTGGGATCATGCCTCTAGTTTCCAAGGGAAGTGACAGAAATCTCTTCGGTTGTAGATGTGCTCTTGCCACTAGGGAGAAAACAACGGTCTCTTGTTCATGGAACATGTGGACTGTTTACCTTACACACTTTGCTTAAAGCAGTTGTCTGTTTCTTGCAACTTAATACTGGAGGGGGTTCGGATGATAAACTGAAGCTGGACTTCTAGTCATAGATGCAATTGGATGGAGGTCTATGTGTCTTGTTGTATTGCCCAATCGAATCTCATAGGATCTTTCTGACTAGTAATTGCATTGTTATGCCTTGCTCAATTCTTGTCAATTGCACTGCTGTAATTTGTTTACCCTTCATGCCATGTTGTTTATCTAAGGAGAGCACCTCTAGTGAACTATGGACCCCGGTCCAATCTTTACCATTGATACATCTTCCACTATTACTTGTTTACTTGCTGCAAACCATTACCTTCCACACCATATGTATAATCCTTTGTTATAGCAACCGGTGAGCTTGACAACCTCACTGTTAGGTGGGGCAAAGTCTTGAGTTTGTGTTGTGCAGGTATCTGCGTTGCTTGCAACACCTGTGTGACGTTTCCTTCCTCCTACTGGTTCGATAAACTCGATTTCTTACTGAGGGAAGACTTGCTGCTGTGCTGTTTCACACCTTGCTCTTGGGGTTTCCAACATGCTCCACATCAATTGAGCCATCAACAAGTTTTCTGGCGCCATTGTCGGGGATCTATAGGACA
The DNA here is from genome assembly GCA_916181665.1 of Avena sativa. Lineage (NCBI taxonomy): Eukaryota > Viridiplantae > Streptophyta > Magnoliopsida > Poales > Poaceae > Avena > Avena sativa. The sequence continues at coordinate 106,752,621 of OV702283.1, forward strand.
ACTTCAACCTCTTCCTCCCCGTTAGGCACCATGTTTTCTGGCGCCGTTGCCGGGGAGGCTAAGGACGTCTTCACTAGGGTAGTCCTTCACTTCCTTTCTCTTTACTTTGTTTTTAGTTTGCTTTGTTTCTTTTGCTTGGTTTTGTTTGCCTCTTTTCAAAAAACCCAAAAAAATTAGTCTAGTTTGGTTTGCTTGCTTTATTCAAAAACACAAAAAATTAGTTCTTGGTATAGCTGCTGCTATTTTTTTGGCTTGCCCACCTTTGCCAAAATTCACTCTATTGAGAACATCAAGTTGTGTGACTTCACAAGCACCAACAACAATTATTTCCTTAGCACACCTATTGCTCCACCTGCTCATGATGCTACCTTTTATGAAATTAAGCCTGCTTTCTTGAATCTTGTGATGAGAGAGAAATTTTCTGGTGCTAGTTCTCATGATCCTGTTGCCCATCTCAATAGCTTTGTTGAACTTTGTGAGATGGAAAATTATACGGATGTAGATGGAGATATTATTAAGCTCAAGCTTTTTCCTTTCTCCTTGAGAGGAAAAGATTGGTTGCTTTCCTTGCCTAAAAATAGTATTGATTCTTGGACTAGGTGCAAAGATGCTTTTATTGGAAAATACTATCCTCCTGCTAAGATTATATCTATGAGAAGTGATATTATGAAATTTAAACAACTTGATAGTGAACATGTTGCTCCATCTGGGGATAGAATGAAGTCTTTGGTTAAGAATTGCCCCACTCATGGACTCAGTGCTTGGATGATTATCCAGACTTTTTATGCAGGTTTGAACTTCTCCTCAAGAAATCTGTTGGATTCAGCTGCTGGAGGCACCTTCATGGGCCTCACTTTGGGTGCCGCAACAAGGCTCCATGATAATATGATGGCTAACTACTATGAATGGCATGTTGAGAGGGCTCCACATGGTAAGAAGGTAAATTCTATTGAGGAAGCTTCCTCTTTGAGTGATAATATTGATGTTATTATGGCTATGCTTGTTAATGGGAAAGCTCCTTTAGATCCTAATAGTGTTCCCTTTGCCTCTTTGGTTGCTCAAGAAGAGCAAGTTGATGTGAACTTCATTAGAAACAACAATTTTGGCAACAATACTTATGGTAATTATAGGCCTTATCCTCCTAGTGGAAATGTTTATCATGGTAGATCTGGAATGCCTAGTGAAGAAAGGATTCTAGAAGTAGAGAGATCCACTAAGAATTTTATGCAAATGCAATATGAGAAAAATAAGATTTTCACTAAAACTATGGAGGAACAATCTATTATCTTGAAAAACATTAGCCATCAGCTTGAGAATCTTAATAGAGAAATTCCTAGTTTATAGTCAAAAAATTTGAGTGCTGAGAAAAATATATCCTCTTTGTCTGAAGCTTAGTCTTTCTTGATTAATAAAATGGCTGCTAAACCTGCAACTATGGAAAACACCTTTACTACTACTCATGCCATACAAGTTACTATTAATGAAAATGTTAGGCTGTTAGCTCAACTTCATGCTAGGTGGGAAAGGGAAGCTGAAATTGATAGAAACAATAGTGTGTGCACTATCAGCACAAAACCACAAGTAGTCCCTATTACTCCTCCTACTATGCCTAAGCCTATTGAGCCTACTACTAGTGATGCTAAGTTTGACTTTGATATTGATGTTTGCAATATTTTTCAAGTGATTATGTTCCTACAAAAGCTTTCTAGAAGTCCTGATGCTAGTGATATGTATGTTGCTTTCACCAAACACATTACAGATGCTCTTGTTAAGATAAAGGAAGAGAAGCTAAAACACAAAGCTTCTATTCCTATGAAGGTAGAAGATAATTGGGAACCCATTATTAATATACAAGTGAATGACTTTGATCTCAAAGCTTCATGTGATCTTGGTTCTAGTGTCTCTATTATGCCTAGGAAGATTTATGGAATGCTTGATTTGCCACCATTGGAAGATTGTTATTTATATGTCCCACTCAATGATAATGCTAAGAAGAAACTCATGGGGAGTATTAATGATGTTCTCATTATGGTTAACAATGCTTATGTCCCTGTGGATTTCTATGTTTTGGATGTTGAATACAATGATTCTCGTCCTATTACTTTGGGAAGACCTTTCTTAGAACAGTTGGTGCCATAATTGATATGAAAGAAGGCACAATCAAATATCATTTTCCATTCAAGAAAGGTATTGAACACTTTCCTATGAGGAGAGAGAAGTTGCTTTTTGCTCCTCCTTTGAAAGCAAGGTTTGATGTTAATGCTTCCTCATTTGAAAATACTTGATTCTTCTTGCTTCATGTGCCTAACTTAAAGGCGTTAAAGAAAAGTACTTGTTGGGAGATAACCCAAGAGTTTTCTTGTGTCTTGGAAGTTATTACTTCAGTAATGACCTCTCCTTATCCTTTTTGTTTGATTTTTGTGCCAAGAATGACCTCTAATGAGAGGGAAGTAAGATTTGGGGAGTTGCTGTCCCGAAACAGATTTCTGTCCTCCACCATAAAAATTCTTGAGGAGTCTCTGTAACTCGAAAGGAGCTCAACATTTACTAATAAATCCCCCAGTATGTTATCTAACTTTCTTTAGTTCAACACTTTTTGATTTGAGCAACATAAGATGTTCGAAAAAATTGGTTTCTACTTGCTGGTCTGTTTTGACAGATTTCTGCCATTATTTGCATTTTCTTCTTATTGATTCCTTTTTGAGTTATCTTTTAGGGAATTGAGCTTTTTGAAGGAGTTACTGTAGTATCTTGTGTTTTTAGTGAAAATCCTTGTTGTTCCAAAGCTTTGGCAGAGGTCTAATATCTTTTGAATAAACTAATGTTGCTAATGAAGATTGTGTGAAGTTTTGTATGAAGGAAAAATTTTAGGTGTAGAGAGAGAATGATGGAATGAGATAAAGAATGGACAAAAGCTCAAGCTTGGGGATGCCACCACGGTGTCACCCCAATAAATATCCAAGAGGTACAAGCGTCAAAGCTTGGGGATTCCCAAGGCATCCCCTTCTTCATCAATAAAAAGCTCAGGTCTGTCTAGACACTTCGTTTTTATTGTTTCATGCACAGTGTTGTGTTGTTCTTGGAGCGTCTTAGTTTTCGTTTGCTCTTCTTAGTTTTTTAGTTTGCTTTATTAAAGTAGTTTGGACCCCCGTTCTCGCTGTGTTGGAAAGGAGTAGAAAGTTCTTGCTTGAAGTGCAACAGGAGCTTGCATTGACTGTGACTTAGACTTTAGCATGACATGCTATGTGTTGTTTTTACCTTATGCTTAGTGATTATTTTTGTATCATGTCTTGTTCCAAACAATTGGGATTGCTTAGTGTTCCTTGAAGAAATTATGCGTTGTTTTATCATGCAAAATCATAGTATTATGGTGTTCTCCTTTGATGCTTTGCTTGGGTTGACTTGGCACATGCTCACACCATGTTATGACTATGACAAGTCCCCATTAGCCTCTGTGATCATGTAGTCCTTGACTTGTAGTACCACTCTATGCTTTGATTAGTAATGCTTTGTTGCTCTGCATGATTATGGCCATTATGCTCTCTTAGTTGGTTGCTCCTAGTCTTTTGCTATCCTCCACTTGTATGAGTAAGCTCTACTCATGCTTCCAACTCCCAAGAAACCAAGTTTTCCCAAAGTGTCCACTATAAACTCCTATGCATGGTGTGTTACACCATTCCAAGTATATTCTTGTTTTTAGCTATCTTCCAATTAAAAACTATTTTGTTATGTGAAAACTTAGTGATTAAAGCCCTCACTAACTTGATGGCACACTTTATATTCTTTGCCCCTAATAAACTTGAACCATTGTGACGTCTATGTTGTATATGCTTGCACTTATACGTTGGAATTAGCAGAACCGTGTTGTCACGGGGAACGTTTTCAACATTGCACTTGTAATTTGTACTCAGTTGATATCATGATTTTTTGTCCATGGATGTCACCGGTGTGAAATAAAGAGGAAACTTGTAAGTCCATGGAGTTTGTATTCTTTGTTAGAGAAACGCCTAGGCCGCTAGCCTAAGCCATGTCTAATCATGGTGGAAACTTTCAGCATCACCATAGTGAGCTATCTATGAAGCATCCTCAATAAAAAGCTATGCATATAGTAAATAAAAAGATTGCTGAGATGCTCATTATCTGCTTGCCTTGTCATGTTGTTTATGTGATAGATCTTGTACCATGTGCAAGGGGTACCCTATTGGCGGTTCTCTATGATATGCAAATACTTACAATGACAAGAACTTACCTATGACTGAAGTTGAGTGTGGCCCTCGTATTCAAGGGACTTGAGATTGCAAACTTATACTTCATCAAGCATATACTCCATCTTTGTTCACTTTAACCTTAATCACTTCAAGATGCTTATGATAGGGGCAATGAGGGCTGAAAGCTAACAAGTACCATAATTTTTGGAAGCTCTTTTTGAAACTTGAAATCCCTGCTTCCTTTACACAAAGGCTTTTCTTCCACCACTATTGAGTCTCCACCTTCTACCTTTAGGCACCATTAAGAGAGCATAGTTGTCATTCTGTGTGTAGTGTTCCAAAGCTTATTGATTGATGCATATTGTAATATTACTTATTCTTGTGCTATTTGTTTCTAGTCACCCTTGTGAACTTTGAAGGTGTCCTATGCATCTATTTGCTACTCTATGAGAGACAAGCTGATTGCCACTATGCTATGTTTCCTGTATGTGAAATAAACAAACGTTTTTCAATGCATGTTATTCATGATGTTTGTTTGTAGCCTTTCATGTTGCATGCGTAGTTACTTTGTCCTATTGTTAGAAATCCATCTTTCATGCACATGTTTAGAGTTCTTTGATACCAACTTTCAATGCTTGCAAATGGTTGGATCTTTATTGTGAGGGTGCATGTCACCTCAAAAATTATTATTTTATCACTTACCTACACGAGGACGAGGAGGAGTTAAGCTTGGGAATGCTTGATACGTCGGAAACATATCTATAATGTTTGATGTTCCATGCTTGTTAGTATCTACTTTGCTTTCCTTTGTCTACACTTTGAGGTGCTTTTTACATGTTTTCTGGTACTAACCTATTAACAAGCTGCCACAGTGCCAGTTGCATGTTTTCTGTTGTTTTTGGTTTCACAAAAGCTAGTAAGGAAATATTCTCGGAATTGGACGGGACAAAAGGTAAAGTAAATAACTTTCCGTGGGAAACAAGAACTCCAGAGGGGAGACGGAGAGGGGTGCCAGGGCGCCCAGACCCCCCTCGACGCGGGTGGGCCCTGCCCTGCACCTAGGCAGGGTGTGGGGCCCCTGGCCACCGCCTCGGCCTCCCCCTTCGCCTATAAGAAGACCTCGATGCAGAAACCCTAAGCACCCGATCAAATCTCCATTAAACCTTCTGTAGCCGCCGCCACCATCGTCCCTAGATCGGGGTGGATCTGAAGTTCTTCCTGGCACCCTGCCGGAGGGGAGATCATCTCGGAGGCCTTCTCTCCGGTATGATGCGTGAGTAGTTCCACCTTGGACTATGGGTCCATGTAGTAGCGAGATGGTTGTATCTCCTCCTTTGTGCTTTCATGTATAGATCTTGTGAGCTCTGTTCATGATCAAGATCTAATCTATTTGTAATCATGCATGTTGTGTTTGCGGGGATCCGATGGATATTGAGATTATTATGTTGGTTTGATTAATGGTTTTGTCTTTATGATTCTATCATGTCTGTGTTGTTTGTGTTCTTGCATGCTCTCTGTTATTAGTAGCTATCTTTGCCAAGTATTTGCTAGTGACTCCAAGAGGGGGTATTTATGCTCGATAGTGGGTTGATGCCTCTAGTTTCCAAGGGAAGTGATAGAAATCTCTTCGGTTGTAGATGTGATGTTGCCACTAGGGAGAAAACAATGGTCTCTTGTTCATGGAACATGTGTACTGTTTACCTGACACACTTTGCTTAAAGCAGTTGTCTATTGCTTGCAACTTAATACTGGAGGGGGTTCAGATGATAACCTGAAGGTGGACTTCTAGTCATAGATGCAGTTGGATGGCGGTCTATGTATCTTGTTTTATTGCCCAATCGAATCTCATAGGATCTTTCTTACTAGTAATTGCATTGTTATGTCTTGCTTAGTTTCTGTCAACTTCCCTGCTGTAATTTGTTTACCCTTCATGCCATGTTGTTTATCTAAGGAGAGCACCTCTAGTGAACTATGGACCCCGGTCCAATCTTTACCATTGACACATCTACCATTTTTTACTTGTTTACTTGCTGCAAACCATTACCTTCCACACCATACGTTTAATCCTTTGTTACAGCAACCGGTGAACTTGACAACCTTACTGTTAGTTGGGGAAAAGTCTTGAGTTTGTGTTGTGCAGGTATCCGCGTTGCTTGCAACACCTGTGTGACGTTTCCTTCCTCCTACTGGTTCGATAACCTCGGTTTCTTACTGAGGGAAGACTTGCTGTTGTGCTGCTTCACACCTTGCTCTTGGGGTTCCCAATAGGCTCCACATCAACTGAGCCATCAAGGGCACGGCCAGGGTGGGACCCGCTCACACCTAGGGTGTGTCCACCCTGGTGTCCTCCTCCGTCTCGTCTTCGATTTTCCATATCGTTCAGGGGGAAATATGAACTTTGGATTTTGTCCCGTCCAATTTTGAGAATATTCATTTTTAGGTTTCTGAAACCAAAAATAGCAGATAACATGCAATTGGCACTGTGGCATCTTGTCAATAGGTTAGTTCCAGAAAGTGTATAAAAATACCTCAAAGTGTAGACAAAACATAGCAAAGTGGATACTAAACAAGCATGGAACATCAAAAATTATAGATACGTTTTCAACGTATAAAGCATGCTTGATACGTCGTAAACGTATAATTTTTGATGCTCCATGCTTGTTTTACATCTTCCGTGCTTGTTTTATATCATTTGTCTTATATAATTTTTGATGCTCCATGCTTGTTTTATCTAGAAAAGGCAGAAAATCAATATTCTCAGAATTGGACGGGACAAAAGCCAATCTTCCTTTTTTCCCGGAGCAACACGGAACCACGAAGCAGAGGTGGAGGAGGACACCAGGGTGGCCATACCCCCTAGGCGCGGGCCAGCCCTGGTGGCGCCCACAGGGGTGTGGGCCCCCTGGCTGCCTCCTCGCCTTTTCTCCTTCGCCTGTAAAAGCCTCCCGGGGAGAAAACCCTAGATCATCGACCAGAAAGCCATGAAAAGTTCCGCTGTGCCACCACCACCGAAGGGTAGATTCGGGGACAGAAAGTCTCTGTTCTAGCACCCTTCCGGGACGGGGAAGTGCCCCTAGAGCCATATCCATCGATCTCCACCACCATCTCCATCACCGTTGTTGATTCCCATGATAAGGAGGGCGTAGTTCTTCCTCGAGGCTAAGGGCTCTACCGGTAGCTATTGTTCATCTCTCTCTCTATGCATGACCTTGTTGTGGTCATGAGCTTCATAATCAAGTAGATATACCTTGCTACTCAAGTGCTCCAATAGATCTCTTCTCTCCCCATGTGTGTGAAAGTGACAGCGTGCACGCCATGGTGGCACTTAGGCTAGAGTCTACATAAATACTCATTGTACTTTAATAGATCTATGCTTTTCCCCATGTGTGTGATAGTGATAGCGTGCACGCCGTGTGTGGCACTTAAGCTATATTATTTATATTCATGAGTTATATTTTGAGTTGGTTGTCTCTATGAAATTTTGTTTTCTGTTGGAACCATCTAGCGCTCAAGGTGATAGTGTGGGGTTATCTAGATGGGGAAGGCAGACTTTACTGTCTGCTTTTATAGGCCTACTATGGATTAGAGTGTCCAACTGGAGAGTAGTTAAGAGTACTATCATTAAGAGAGGATATTTATATGAGAGAGTGTTCACTAGTGAAAGTATGTTCCCTAGGCCTTGTTTCTAAACATTGAAACACCGTTTGCATATAGATCTATTAGATGTTTGCATGGTTCCATCTTTATTTCAGTTTGCCTTTAGTATCTTCCATGTCAACAACAAGTCATAAGCTATTTTATGGCACCGTTACTTGTATTTCCCTATCTCTTCGCCGTGCACCTATGCACCTGACAAGTGTATTGGGTGTGTTGGGGACACAAGAGACTTCTTGTATCTTATTGCAGATTTGCTTGAGAGGGATACCTTTTACCACTTCCATCCTGAGTTCGATAAACCTTGGGTAATCCACTTAATGGAAACTTGCTGATGTTCTACAAACCTTTGCACTTGGAGGCCCAACAACTGTCTACAAGAATAGAAGTTCTAGACATCAAGCTATTTTCTAGCGCTGTTGCCTGGGAGGTTTTGGGCTTTTACCTTTCCTCCATGCCATCATCTTATTTTCTGGCGCCGTTGCCGGGGAGGTAAGGTAAAAGGTACCCACATCCTCTTGGTTTTTATTTTTGTTTCTTGTTTTCACTAGTTAGTCTTAATGGAAAACTACAAAAAAATTAGATAGCTTTATAGTGTTTATCTTGAGTTAGGACATTAAGTGTTTGAAGAGAAAATTAAAAAACCTATGGAACTTTATTTGCATGCTAATAGAAATGTTATTAGTATGAATTTTATGGACACCATTATTGATATGCTATGGAAACGTCTAAGCTTGGGAAAGCTAGTTTTGATGAAAATGATCTTTTTAGTCCCCTAGCTTTGCAAGATAGCTATTGTATTGCTTATGATGATACCAAATTTCCAATATATGATGATTACAATGATGAATATGATATTTTCAGTCCACCTACTTTTGTGGAGAAAATTAATTGTGATTACAATATGCCTCCTATATTTGATGATTATGGTGATGATAATAACAATGATAGCTATTTTGTTGAATTTTCTCCCACTACAATTAATAAGAATGACTATGCTTATGTGGAGAGTAATAATTATTTATGCATGTGGCTCATGATAAGAATGTTTATGTGATATTCATATTGTTCATTTTATTCATGTTGCTACTGAAAGTTATTATGAGAGAGGGAAACATGGTCTTATGTATCTAAGCAATATTAAGTTTCCCCTCTTTATGTTGAAAATCTTGAAGTTGCACTTGTTTTGCTTTCCTATGCTTGTTGTTTTGTGCTTTCATGACTTATTTATTTACAATATTCCTATGCATAGGAAGTGGGTTAGACTTAAATGTGTTTTGAATTTGCTTCTTGATGCTCTCTTTTACCTGAATTCATATTTCTTATGTGAGCATCTTCTCAAACTATCAAGCCTAACTTAAAGGCGGTAAAGAAAAGTATTGTTGGGAGATAATCCAAGAGTTTTCTTGAGTCTTGGAAGTCATTACTTCAGTAATGACCTCTCCTTATCCTTTTTATTTCCTTTTTATGCCAAGAATGACCTCTAATGAGAGGGAAGTAAGATTTGGGGAGTTGATGTCCCGAAACAAATTTTTGTGCTCCACCATAAAAATTCGTGAGGAATCTATGTAATTCGGATTGAGATGAAAATTTATGCATAAATCCCCAATATGTTAGCTAACTTTCTTTAGTTCAACACCTTTTGATTTGAGCAACATAAGGTCTTCAAAAAAAATCGGTTTCTACCTGCTGGTCTGTTTTGACATATTTCTGCCATTATTTGCATTTGCTTCTTATTGATTCCTTTTTTAGTTCTCTTTTGGGTAATTGAAATTTTTAAAGAAATTTGCTACGGTAGCTTGTGTTTTTAGTGAAAGTTTTTATGTTCTAATGCTAAACCCAAAGGTCTATTATCTTTTGAATACACTAATGTTGCTAATGAGGATTGTGTGAAGTTTTGTACGTATGAAGAAAATTTTCAGGTGTAGAGAGAGAATGATGTAATGAGATGAAGAATGGACAACATCTCAAGCTTGGGGATTCCACTCCGGTTCACCCCAAGAAATATTCAAGAAGTACAACCGTCAAAGCCTGGGGATGCCCAAGGCATCCTATAGAGGACCCGAACCCGGCTTGGTTCGAAATCCCTATGATTACGGTGCTAGTCCCTGGATCGAATAGCTAGCACCCATAGTTTAAGATGTAATATCAAGATACAAAAGTCATATCGCATGATCCAGAATATAAATACTTATTACAATCCCATAGCCATAGGCTATCTTATTACAAAGCAGTGGAATAAAAGTAAAGCAAGGAGTCCTTCATCTTCATGTGCCACGGGCAAACATGTTGGGTACAGACTCGTAACCCCTACTCATCAAACATCACTATCATAAAGTAATCCTGCAACATGATAAGTTACAGCCACAATGGTCAATACATATGAATTGTATTGGCAAGTGTCACTACTATGTGGAAATAAGTTGGAACCTATCGATACATGCATATTTGGCTAAGTAGAATTTAAGCTCATTTGCAGAAAGCAATATGGTTTTATCCTATGTTTTCAAAATAGTTTTGATCTTTCAACAACTTTCTGAACTCCTTGGAAAACTCCAAGTGCTTCTAATCCCTTGTTGACACCATCAAGTTTTACTTTGAGAAATTGGAATGTCGAGATCTTCCATAGCTTCAGGACTTAGTTGCTCAAAGTTGTCTGTAACCGGGGATATGGCTAAGTACTTAGAATTTGATCTTCTATAGAAGTTGTACACTTTAACCATATGACACAATCTCGTCTTGACGCCACCAGTGGTCGCTGGATAAGTACACACCAAATGGATTACCGGCAGATCGAGAATGTGACAACGTCTTTCCATAGAAGTCCTCCCAATACATAATGCTAGCACGTCTACCAGGCACCAATGTAAGGATATACTTCCAATACATAATTCTAGTTAACCTGAATAGGTACCAATGCAAGGGTCTTCCACTATGTAATTGACTATGCCAGAGCCCATTTAGCATGTGGATGTACACGAAAGCCACTGTACGATAAACATGTTCAATCTCGAAGTCCCTGGGTGGTATTCTTCTAGTGCACATACAAAAAAGATAGCCATAGATATGGTTCCCTTCATTGCCACCTTATCCACAACCGAGTATCCCCATTCCATCCAGGTGATTCATTGAGTACTTGTTTTATTAGATAAAACATAACTTTTCCAATACTTCATATAATCATAACATGATATTCCACCCCGAAACTATAGCAGCACTAAGCATACTAGAACTTACAATGGTTTCACTAAGTAAAATCTAAAGGATATCCAATATAGGACATAGCATAGCATAGTAACATAGTAGTCCTATCATGCATACTACACAAATTCTACTAAGTGTAATGAAAATAGTAGGACATGGATAATAGTTTAACTTGCCTTAGTAGTTGGTGGTCTTGGTACACTCTTCGCAGTAACACACTTGACAAGCAACACAATCTAGCAAGCAAAACACCAAGACAAAAAAATCACAAGATCAATACTAATGACAACACAAAAATCATGCAAAGTATGCAAACATGCAAGATAGCAATTTTACTTGTATAAATTGTTATAACAAGGTTCTGAAAATTAATAAGTGATTTCTGAACATTTTATATTTTTCAAGATTACAAATGCAACCATTTGTGCAATTAGCAATATTTTCTAACAATTGGAAAGGCCATTTTCACTAAATAATTGCCACAATATTATTTATACTAGACTAAAATTATATGTTAGTCTTACTAGATGGAGGGTTCAATTTACAACCATTTGCAAAAGGATTCACTTAAAAATAATCTACACAACAATTATTATACTCAAAATACTCCACAAATGGTTCTGTATAAAACGTGATTTTAACAGACTCAAAAATACCAAATTATGGATCCACTGTGTTCTAATCGTTTTTGTGAATCCATAGACATATTATTTGCTAAATTTGGATATATAGAACTAAAGATATGATTTTTTACAAGTTTTTATGTTCTTATGTCTAAAAAATCCGAAAATTAGAAGTTGATATGAATAGTGGCAGATTTTCATGCCTCGTACACTTTCGTTTGAGTGATTCAACATGAACCGATCGATGTAAAACCTACAGTTCCTTATTGATTGAATTCTTGGTTCTATTATTAATTTTCTAGACGGATTAAAAGTTTGGGAAAAAAGTTCTCATCGGCAACAATATCACGGGCGGCAACGCGTCGAGAAAACACGTTCTACACGCTATAGAGGATTGGGGATTCTGTGGGCTATACCAATTAAAGCAGAAGGTCGAGGCGATCTTGGTAATGAAGGCGCCGCCGTAGAGGTGCACTCACTCGTTAGTAATCCCTCGCAAGAGTTCCGAGCACAGACGGTGTTCACAGATGAAGATGGTGGAGACGATCAGGAGCACGAGAAAGCACAAAAACAAGTCAAGAGAATGCGCCAGGAGATTCTAGGAAGGATAGAATGAAAAGACGGGCGCGACAGTGACTTCCTTCACCGGAGTTGTCGCCGTAGTTCGTCGGTTGACGTAGATTGACGAGCTCGAACACCAGAAGCCCGGTGGCTCTCTGGTAGAAATAGATGAGGTGACATGGGGAAAGGGTCGTGGAGTTTAAGTGGGCGCAATTTAGTGCAGATTTATTCTGAAAATTAATGCATGTAAAGGACGGGAGTGAAAATGCCATGCCTGCTCAGCTCCTGTAGTGTGTACGATTATTTACCGGAGGTTGAGGACGTGCACGAGCGCACTTGGCCATTCTTCTCCTAGCTAGATGGGCCAAGGATCAGTCTTAAAAAGAAATAAGAGAAAGGAACTAAAAAAAGTTAGGTAAGGGAGACGCCAAGGTGGAACTTGGACTAGTCGGTTCACACTCTTTTTTTATTCTTTTTGTTTTTCCTTTTTCTTTTCTGTTTTTCTATCAATTGATTTAATTTTCAAATTGATTAAAATTTGTATCAATCTTTTCAGAAAATTTATATATAAAATATAATTTGATAGTTTACTCCAATTAGAGTATTTGAAATATTATTTTAATAAAGTATAATTTATTTTTAAAAAATAAGCATGATATGTATGCCTAGTTTTATTATTTCTCATTCTCTTTTCTTATAAAAAATCATATCTTTTGACTTAGGACACCAAACAAAACTGGTGCTCCCCAAGATGAGGAACTTGGTTGGATAAAACCTTTTTGCAACTGTTCTCCAAGTTGCTTCTTGAGTTCTTTCAACTCATCAACTGACATCTTGTACGGTCTTTTTGCTATTGGTCCAGATCCTGGTAGCAAATCAATGAGAAATTCCACATCTCTATTAGGTGCCATTCCCAGTAATTCTTCCGGAAACACATCCGGATATTCACTCACAATAGGCACACTGTCTATGCTAACCCCCTTAAGAGAATTTAGCTTACTCCCTTTTGATTCAAAGTTAGACTTGAATCTAATCCGTTTCTTCTCCGGGGTTGTGAGTGCAACAGTACGTTTAGCACAATCTAATACAACTTCATACTTAGCCATCCAATCCATTCCCAATATTACATCCAGTCCTTGAGAATCTAGGATTATCAGATTCACTGAAAACTTATGTTTTCCAAACTCTATCACTAGATCCCGGCATCCAAGACTTATTATCATATCTCCACCTGGAGAACTAACTTTTATTGGACACCTAATGTTTTCAGTTGGAAACCCATTTCTATCAACAAATGCTTTTGATATGAATGAATGCGATGCTCCAGTATCAAAAAGAACAAGTGCTGGAATAGAATTGAGTTTGAACTTACCAGCAACAACATCTGGCTCTTCATAGATTTCCTCCACATTGATGTGGTTCACTTGTCCCTTCTGAAAAGGGTTGGGCTTGTTGGGTCCTTCAACTTTCTTTGATGGGCATTCATTTGCATAATGCCCCATCTTTTTGCACTTGAAACACTCAACCTGACTAAGATCCTTCTTGACAGGCTGGCTTCCACTGCCACTTCCACTACCACTGTGGTGGCTCTTATATCCACCCTTGTGATTCTTGTACTTGTCATTGTCATGACTACGGTGATGCTTGTTGTCATGATGAAGGTTGTGGTTGTGGTGCTTGTTGAATTTACCATGCTTGTGGGATCCTGAGCTTCAACTATCATCATAATGGGAATGCTTGTGAGACGATCCCGAGCTGTGCTTGTGAGAGTGCTTCCTCTTCCTGCTTTCCACTTGTTTCATTTTGTTCTCCAATATAGTAGCCTTGTCACAAAGAGACTGGTATGTGGGAACATAGGCTACTGATAGCTGCAGGTTCAATTCATCATTCAGGCCTTCAAGAAACTTTTCCTTCGTCTTAGCATTAGTGTCAACTTCATCTGGTGCATAACGCGCCAGATTGTTGAACTCTTTAATATATTCAGCCACGCTGCGGTGGTGCTGTTTCAGATTATGGAACTCTTTCTTCTTCAAACTCATCACTCCGGATGAGATGTGAGCAGTGCGGAAACCATCTTCAAAGATAGCCCATGTCACATCCTCAATGGGAGTGGTGATTTGGAAGTTATCCCACCAAGTAGCTGCTGGTCCTTCCAACAAGTGAGCTGCAAATCTGACTTTCTCTTCATCAGTACAACCAACTGTTACCAAGTCTTGTTAACAGAGCGTAGCCAATCATTGGCCACCATAGGATCAGTTGTCCCTGAGAACTTTGCTGGCCTCAATCTCAAGAACCTGGTAAGCATGTCAAAACCCGGTGGGTTGTTATTATTGTTGTTGTTATTATTGTTATTATTGTTGTTGTTGTTGTTGTTCTGATTCTGGATGAACGTAGTCATCATCTGCATCAGCTGAGTTTGAGCTGTCATCATTTGCTGCATCTCAGGGGTGATGTTGTTGTTGTTGTTGTTGTGGTTGGGATTGGCACGACGGGGAGGCATCTGTGGTTTGTTCAATAGAGATAAGAATGAGATACCCATAGATGCTAACATGCACAATACATCACATAAACAATCACCAAACATGCATCATAATAAAAATAGTTCAACAACAAAAACGACATGTTTGGAAAGTAAACACACCAATAGCAAGCTATCCACATGTTGGATGGTCATTGCGACTGAATGAAAAGCATGATAAATAAATGATAAATGAGTAGTCATCACTACTCCTCGGCATCAACCTCCTCCTCAACAAAGGTAAGACCTGCATTCTCCATAGCGGTCTTGTATTCCTCGACATTGGTGGTCAAGGTCTCTACTTTGGCTTTGAGAGCCCTCTTCTGAGAACGAATCCTCTCAATCACAGTCTGCTGATGCTCAAGCTCTAATTCCTTGTTATCTAGTTCTGCAGTCATGTATCGAATCCTCTTGTTCCTATCTTGGACTCGCTTCTCTTGACTCTTGAACTTTCTGTCCTGACTCTCGAACTTTGCCTCCATCTCCTTGACTATCTCATCTTGCTCTGCGTAGAGCTTGTCCTTCTCACGAATGTAGTGTGCATCATTGTGTTGGTGACCATGCAGAATCCTGATTCCTTGTGATTGTCTTTCCTGTTTTTATACAAGTGAAGTTTCACCCACCAGTACTCAACTCCTTCATCCATCATAGGAAACCTTTGTACACAGCTGCACCATGTATTCCCATTGCAACCATGAGGTCCTTGAGAGCCTTGGGGAATTCTGCCTCACACTCCAAAGTCATTGTCATGAGTGGTCCTTTCCTTACGGCCTCGTTGATGGGGTTCATCTACAAATAGAGATAAGAAAGAAGTTTAGAAAAGTTTACGAGAAGAAAAGACAAGTGTGGAAGTTGTTGAAATTTTTTCCTTAGTGGTTTCCAATCCTAGGGTCATAATCCTACAGGCAACACAGTGCTCTGATACCATCTGTAAGATCCCTCCTTTATAAAGGAAAAGGATCCCTGTGATTACAATGCTAGTCCCTGGATCAATGCTAGGATCCACAGTTTAAGATGAAGTACACAGAAACAAAGGTCATTATTACAGTCATTCCAGAGACAAACATAGTCTTTACAACTCCAAGGCCACAGGCCTAGTACAAGAGTTTAAATAAGTAAATAAATAAAAGTCTTCATCTTCATGTGCCATAGGCAAACATGTTGAGTGTAGACTAATGACTCATATTCATCATCAGAGTAACCTGCAACATCACAAGTTACAGCCACAGTGGGTCAATACATTGGAATATTATTGGCAAGTGATACCTTAGTAGAATATTGGTGGACTAGATACTATATGCAATTTGGCTAAGTGTAGCTTAGGCTTGCTTTGCTCAAAATAGGTTTTTTGCCTATTAGTTGAAAACACTAAGTTTTTCTTTGTCAAAAACTTTTCCCAAGGAACCACCAATAGACATTGCGGTCCATCACCCTTGTTCAACCACACGTTTTACTTAGAAATTGGGATGAAGAGATTCTTGATAGCTTCCATGTCTTGATGCTCAAGTTGTCCTTTTCTAGGGACATGGCTAAGTACTTAGATTCTTCCATCTGCAGAGGTTGTGCACTTTCCCCATAATATTTGATTTTCACCAAGAGAGGACCTTTCAGAAGCCTTCCCTTAGACCAAATGGACGCGCTCCAACCTATCAATCCCACTACCACCAACTGTCCAAATGGCTAAGTTATTGCAACCTATATGGTCCAGGCATAGCCCATATTGCCAAGTGGCTGCACTAGAAGCTTCTTAACACTTGGCCTCTCAAATCCCTTTGTTCCTGGGTGGATTTCCACAAGTGAGATACACAAGATAAACCATAGAAATGGGCCTTGTGTAACCACTCAACATAAACCATTCCTTCCATTCCACCCAGGTGTTTCATTCACTTAGTTGTTTTATTGAGTAAAAACACAAGTCCAAAGACTTAGAAATATTTTTCCATAGCATGAATAATTCACCACCCTTGGTTGCTACTAGCTAGGCTAAGCATGGCATAGATAAGCATCTTAACTTATAAATTTCTAGCAATTCTACAACTACTAGGATTTCCCAAGCATAGCATATAAGCAAAATATAACCATGCAAGACTAGCAAAATATTTCTAATGCATAGTAGAAAACATAGGGATAAAAATATCATGAAGCACCACTTGCCTTGGTAGTTTGGAGAGTAGCTACACTGCTCACAATCACAATCACTATTGGCACCAAAATCTACACATAAAATCATTGCAACAAATCACATACAAAATAAATACAAGAAAAAATATATGGATATGTGATGATTTTTTTAAACTATACAAGACAAGTGTACAGTACTGGTTCATAAACAAGTTCAAAACTTGCCAAACAACATTTATTTAAACGCTAAAACATTTCTCAAATAATTTATATACACAAAATAGGCCTACACATGTTTCTATAGATAAAACCATTTTAACAGAAACAAAACATTAAACACATTGAATATTTGGAAAGGGCTTTCTCTCCTGATTCCATTGATATAAAATTCATCAAATTTGGACGTGGGGATCAAAAGTTATGATTAAAACAAGTTTGAACATTCAATAGATTCAAATCCTGATTTTAAATCTAACTAGCAGACACGCGTCATGTTCCTATTGGCTGGTACCGGTTCGGGCGAATCGATCAATGAGAGCCACACGATTTAAGTGAAGATGCACGGCCAGATCTAACGCGTACCTCTTCGACACAGATCTAATCCTACTCGTTAGATCTAAATCCTACGGCCCTAATCTAATTGACCACAGTCGGGCGGCGCTAGCGGCGGCGACTAGCGGCGGCGTCTCTTTCAGAGCTGCTACCGGCGTTCTAGGTCGCGCGGGAGAGGGAGAAGGGGCTTACCAAGCTCGCCGTGTGTTGCTGATGCTCAAGGTGGCGATGGCTGGTCAAGGGGCGCGCTGTAGTAGCCGAGGGAGCTCGTTGGAGTTGCTGGCAGCATCAGATGCTTGCTGTCGAAGACGAAGGCCACGCTCTGGGACGCGAGGATCCAAACGAAGAGTGTCAGTAGATGCTCTAGATGCATGCTAACATGTTCATGTGATTCAGAGAGGGAGGGGAACACGAGGCTCACCGAATTTTGTCGCCGGAGTTGGAGACGTCGTCGGGAACTTGCAGTGCTTGACGAAGTCGACGACCTGGGGCAGTATAGGATGAACCAAAGACATCAGAAGAAGCGCAAGGATGTTGCGAAGAAGTCTGCATGAACCAGAGAGGAAGGGGCGCACGGTGCTCACCGGGATTGGTCGCCGGAGAGGATTCTGCCTGCGGCGGTGCCAGGGCGATTACGGGCAGCCTGATGGCAGAGTGGTGGCGCTAGGTGAGGGGAAATGTTCGCGGTGCAGAGGGGGTTAAGTAGGCAGGAGGGGGAGGCGATTACGTGCAGAATCAATGGCAATTAAGCCCGCAGTGACTGCGGCGAGGTAACGGCGGAGCGAGCGCCTCGGCCGCGCGTGATTGACGACGACGACGATGTGGTCGCAAGGTCCACTTATCAGCGAGTGAAACAGAGAGGGGGTGGGGTCAGGTGGTCAGTGACTTGCCGGGTTTGTCTGCGAGTGAGAGAGAGAGAGAGAGGGGGAACCCGGGTGGGCTTAGTGGGCTGAATCTGTTGTTGGGCTAGAAAGGTGGCGCTAGCCCTTTTCTAATTCTTTTCTCCTTTTCTTTTTCTGTTTGCAATTTCAGGAATCAAATTCAAATGATTTCAAAATCTATTTGAATTCAAATCTTTTCAGGAGTTTTGTAGAGTGTAACACTCATAAATCTGGACATAAATCCAAGTGGTCACTTTGAATTTGGCCTGGTCACTTGGAATAAAATAAAATAAGCAGTGGCATAGCACTAGTTTAAATAGGTTTTGAAATTGGCTTTCAAATCATATTTGTTTTGAAGCTTTGGTTTAAATCGTAGCAATCTAGCAATACAATCTAAGAGCAATAAGACAACAAGGTTTGGTTCAATGAACAACAATCTCTCATTGGAGAGTAGCATTTGTTTTAAATGATGATCACATAAAATAATGAGCTCATATGCTCCTGTTTTTGAATTGGTTTGTTTGAAATGAACTCTACATGATCATGGATGCATGGATGATATGCATGAGTTTGAAACATGATTTTAGGGATGTTACAGGTGGAGAGTCAATATAGTGGTGGAAGAAAGGCCCTTCTAAGGGAAGCAGGGATTTCAAGTTTCAAAAAGAGCTTCCAAAAATTATGTTACTTGTTAGCTTTCAGCTCGCATTGCCCCTATCATAAGCATCTTGAAGTGATTAAGGTTAAAGTGAACAAACTATGGAGTATATGCTTGACAAAGTATAAGTTGGCAATCCCATGTCTCTTGAATATGAGGGCCACACCTCATGCTACTCAACTTTAGTCACCTGTAAGTTAATATCATAGTAAGTACATGCGTATCATAGAGAACCGCCAATGGGGTACCCCTTGCACATGGTACAGGAGCTATCCCATAACCAAAATGACAAGGCAAGCAGCCAATGAGCATCTTAGCGATCTTTTTATTTACTATTTGCATAGAGGATGCTTCACAGATAGCTCATTATGGTGATGTTGCAAGTTTCCACCATGATTAGGCATGGCTTAGGCTAGCGACCCAGGCGTTTCTCTAACACAAAATACATAACTCCATGGACTTACAAGAACCCTCTTTATTTCTCACCGGTGACATCCATAGACAAAAGAGCATGATATCAACTGTGTACAAAGTAAAAGTGCAATGTTGAAAACGTTCCGATGACAACATGGTTCTGCTAATTCCAACGTATAAGTGCAAGCATATACAACATAGACGACACAATGGTTAAAGTTTATTAGGGGCAAGGAATATAAAGTGTGCCGTCAAGTTCATGAGCCCTTTAATCACTAAGTTTTCACATAACAAAATACTTTTTATTTGGAAGATAGCTAAAAACAAGAACATACTTGGAATGGTGTAACACACCATGCATAGGAATTTATAGTGGACACTTTGGAATAACTTGGTTTCTTGGGAGTTGGAAGCATGAGTAGATCTTACTCATACAAGTGGAGGCTAGCAAAAGACTGGGAGCAACCAACTAAGAGAGCAATAACGACCATAATCATGCAAAGCGACAAAACATTACTAATCAAAGCATAAAGTGGTACTACAAGTCAAGGACTAAATGATCATAGAGGATATGGTGACTTGTTCATAGTCATATCATGGTGTGAGCAGGTGCCAAGTCAACCCAAACAAGCATCAAAGGAGAATACCACAATACTATGCTTTTGTATGCTAAAACAACGCATGATTCTTCCATGGCACATTAAGCAATCCTAATTGTTTGGAACAAGTCATGCTACAACAATAATTACTAAGCATGACATAAGAAATAGTCAAAGCAAGCTCATAGTCAAAGCAAGCTCACTTTTGTACCACTAAAGCATGAAACTTTCTACTCCTTTCCAACGCCAAGCAACTTATTTGAAACAACTCACAAAGATAATAATCAATAAAAAATAGTGAGCATGTCTCACAAATCCACAAAGAAGAACTAAAAAGTTCTAAGAAAACAACATAAGAAAACTAAGGCTAAACACAATGCTAGCAAAAGTGAACGCTCATAGAACAATAAGAGTGAAAACTAGAGTCTTCGAGGCAATTAAAACAGAGTGTGTCTCTCTCCGAAAGAAGTGTCCTTAGCTCCAAAAAACTTATTCAAGCAAACTAAGCAAACAAAAACCAAAAACGAAAACGGGGTGGCATCCCCAAGATTTGATGCTTGTACCTCTTGAATATTTATTGGGGTGACACGGGGTGGCATCCCCAATCTTGAGCTTTTGTCCATTCTTCATCTTATTATATCATTCTTCCTCTACACCTGAAATTTTTCCTTCATACAAAACTTCACACAATTTTCATTAGCAACATTAGTGTATTCAAAAGATAATAGACCTTTGGGTTTAGCTTTAGAACAGCAAAACATTGACTAGAAACACAAGCTACCGTATCAAATTCCTTTAAAAAGCTCAATTCCCCAAAAGAGAACTCAAACAGGAATCAATAAGAAGCAAACGCAAATAATGGCAGAAATCTATCAAAACAGACCACCAGGTAGAAACCGATTTTTTCGAAGACCTTCTGTTGATCAAATCAAAAAGTGTTGAACTAATGAAAGTTAGCTAACATACTGGGGGATTTATTTGTAAATTTCCAGCTCAATCCGACTTACAAAGATTCCTCACGATTTTTTATGGTGGAGCAAAAAAATCTGTTTTGGGACAGCAACTCTCCAAATCTTACCCTCTCATTAGAGGTCATTTTTGGCACAAAAATCAAATAAAAAGGATTATGAGAGGTCATTACTGAAGTAATGACTTCCAAGATTCAAGAAAACTCTTGGATTATCTCCCAACAAGTACTTTTCTTTACCGCCTTTAAGTTAGGCTTGATAGTTTGAGAAAATGCTCACATAAGAAATATGAATTGAGGTAAAAGAGAGCATCAAGGAGCAAATTCAAAACACATTTAAGTCTAACCCACTTCCTATGCATAGGAATCTTGTAAAGAAACAAGGCCTGAAAGCACAAAACAACAAGCATAGGAAAGCAAAACAAGTTCAAGTTCAAGGTTTTCAACATAAATAGGGGAAACTTAATATTGTTGAGATACATAAGACCATGTTTCCCTCTCTCATAATAACTTTCAGTAGCAACATGAATAAAATTAACAATATAACTATCACATAAAACATTCTTATCATGAGCCACATGCATAAAATAATTATTACTCTCCCAAAACATAGTCATTCTTATTAATTGTAGTGGGAGCAAATCCAACAGAATAGCTATCACTGTTATTCTCATCACCATAATCATCAAATATAGGAGGCATATTGTAATCAGAATTAATTTCCTCCTCAATAGTAGATGGACTGAAAATATCATATTGATGGCTCAGTTGATGTGGATCCTGTTGGGAACGCCAAGAGCATGGTGTGAAGCAGCACAACATCAAGCCTTCCCTTAGTAAGAAACCGAGGTTGTCGAACCAGTAGGAGGAAGGAAACGTCACACGGGTGTTGCAAGCAACATGAAAACCTGCACAACACAAACTCAAGACTTTGCCCCAACTAACAGTGAGGTTGTCAAGATCACCGGTTTGTTGTAACAAAGGATTAACTGTATGGTGTAGAAGGTAATGGCGGAGGACAGAAATCTGTTTCGGGACAGCAACTCCCCAGATCTTCCTTCCCTCTCATTAGAGGTCATTCTTGGTGTTTGACACGAGAAAAACATACGGAACGCCTCCGCGAGTATGTGCGGGAGCGGTAGTTTCTCTCGTGCGCACCGGGTATGGTAAGATAAAGGAAAAGTGCGGGCGTGCCAGTGTATAACAAATACACAAAGAAAACAAAAGAAGGGAACAGTATTTTATTAATCTTAGAGATCATAAATACAATTCCCACATATTGCGCTCCGTGGCCTACTAGCGCGGCCAGCCTGACAATGGAGATCGTGCGATCTCCTGGTTCCCGGGGCCTCGGAAGGCTCCCGGTTAATTACTCCCGCGGGTTACGCCGCGAGACACCGCCGATTAAGCCGTGTGGTCATCTTCGTCGTCTTTGCTTCACGTCCTGCATAAATAGTGATGGTGGTGGTGTGTGTGGGCAGCGGCAGAGCCCGTGTCCTCGTCGGTACACGCGCCGCTAAAAGCGTGGCCTTTGCTCCGGCCTCGTCTGCCCTTGCCTTCGCGCCTCGTCGGTCTTGAACGGCGATGAAGAGTTGTTGATGTAGATGGAAGCAGTCCGATCGGCTAGGACTTCTTGACGACCTTGCGGCTTCGTCGGGGTGTGCAAGGGGTATGCCTCGCAGGAGTATTTTTATTAGGAGACCAGTGTCGCTCATATTGGCATGACCGGCGTGGTCGGTCCCTTCGTCTCGGCGCAGTGCCGAGTTTACGGCAGCCGACATAGTCGAAGGCACCGTCTCACGTGATCACGGAGTGGTAGTGTTGAGGGAGTCTGGAGTTTGCTGATTGGCGTAATGAACCTGTTCATGTCCTGATGAGAGTGTAGGGGTTCGTAGCATGGAAAACAAAAAATTTCTATCACATACAAACAAACAAGCCAAGATCTATCTACTAGATTGTAGCAACGAGTCGATGGAATAACTTACCCTCGAAGATTCCAAAGTGTTTAACGAGAGCGGATTCTCGTGGGTGATGTAGTCGTACTCTTCCCGATCTCAAGATCGTGTAGACGATCCTTCCGGCGCTGCGTTCCGGCAGCGCTCCCGCAGTCGGTCACACGTTCGGTACTCGACGAAGACCTTCCTCTCCCTTGTTCCAGCAGGCAGCGGAGGTTGTAGCACTCTCCTCGCGATTCCAGCAGCACAACGGCGTGGTACCGGAAGTAGAGGGGAGATCCCACAGGGCTTCGCCTTAAGCCGGAGCGAGTATGGTGGAGTATGAGAGAGGGCTATTAGTGGTCTAGGGATTAGACACACCAATTATAAGGCTCTAAACCGAAGGCTAGGGCAATTAGAAGCTCTAAACCAAAACGGCTCTAAACCGGAGATTAGAGGATAGGAACTTGTGTGTCTAGAGGAGGAGGCCCTGCCCCTCCTCTTATAGGTGGGAGGCGCGGCCAAGGGGAGGGGAGTCCCTCCCCAAGTCGGCCTTGGGTGGCGCGCCGGCTTGGAGAGGAGGGACTCCTCCCCCAAGTCGGTTTTGCCTCCTCTTGCTTGTTTCCCACAGTTTCCTGTTTTAGCCGTTTGACTTTCAAACTGGACATTTGACTTTTCTGTTTTAGGATTCAATTTAATCCTTTATTTGGAACAGAAAGAACACTTAGTACATGATGCAATCATTCCAATATGTAATGACACATTCATGTACCCCTCCCCCCTCCCGGAGTGCCGGACATTCCGGAACTTTCTAGAACATTCACCGGAATCATTTCCGAACTCCGAAACGGGACTTTCCTTATATGAATCTTATTCTCCGGACCATTCCGGATCACCTCGTGATATCCCGGATCCCATCCGAGACTCCGAACAACATTTGGTCTCTTTCTCATAATACTATAACTACTCAAACAATGTCGAATCCTTAAGTGTGTCTCCCTACGGTTCGTGAATTATGCGGACATGATCGAGACACTTCTCCGAACAATAACCAATAGAGGAATCTGGAAATTCATATGGCTCCCACATATTTCTACGATTACTTTGCGATCGAATGAACCACTTACATACGATACCAATTTCCAGTTGTCTCACGATATGTTACTTATCCGAGGTTATGATCGTCGGTATCTCTGCATACCTAGTTCAACCTCGTTACTGATAAGTACTCTTTTCTCGTTCCCGTGATATGTGATCCCTTCTGAGCCAGTCACATGCTTGCAAGCTAATTGGATGACATTCCACCGAGAGGGCCCAGAGTATATCTATCCGTCATATGGATGGACAAATCCCACTCTTGATCCATGTGTCTCAACCAATACTTTCCGAACACTCAATGCCACCTTTATAGCCACCCAGTTACGGTGTGGTGTTTGATGTCATCAAAGCATCCATCCGGTAAAGGTGATATGCATGATCTCATGGTCGAAGGAATTAGGTTACTATGTATCAGAAAGCATATAGCAATTGAACTATTGAAATGACTTGATCTTTATGCTACGCTTATCTATAGGAGTATGTCCACCATATCATTCTCCTAATGATATGATCTTGTTGTTGATAACATCTCAATGTTCATGATAGGTAAACCACAATCATTAATCAACCAACAAGCTAGTGAAGTATAGAGGCTATACTAGGGACTTCAAATTAAGTTTACAAATCACACAAGTATTAATGTTTCCTTGTTAATACTATTATAGCATGAATGTAAACATTTATCATAAACACAAAGATATAATAATAACTATATTTATTATTGCCTCTAGGGCATATCTCCAACAGTCTCCCACTTGCACTAGAGTCATCTAATCTAGATTACATGGTAATATACCGAACACCCATGGCAGTTTGGTGTTGGTCATGTTTTGCCCTCGGGAGAGGTTTAGTCAACGGATCCGCCACATTCAGATCTGTGTGTACTTTGCAAATCTTTATATCCCCATCCTGGATATGTTCTCGAATAGCGTGAAAACGTAGCTTGATATGCTTTAGCTTCTTGTGTGACCTTGGTTCTTGCGCATTGGCTATGGCGCCCATGTTATCACAGTAGATAGACATTGGGTCCAGCGCACTAGGAACCACACCCAGCTCTGTAATGAACTCTTTCATCCATATCGCTTCTTGTGAAGCCTCCGAAGCAGCCATGCATTCCGATTCAGTTGAAGATCTCGCCACAACGCTTTGCTTTGCACTCCTCTAGCTAACTACTGCACCATTCAAAATAAATACGTATCCAGATTGTGATTTAGAATCATCCGGATCGGTGTTCCAACTAGCATCGGTGTAACCATTAACAACGATCTGTTCATCACCTCCATAAGAAAGAACCATATCCTTAGTTCTTCTCAAGTACTTAAGGATGTTTTTGACCGCTGTCCAATGATCCACTCCTGGATCACTTTGATATCTGCTAGTTAAACTAACAGCATATGCAATGTCGGGTCTAGTACATAGCATGGCATACATTTGAGATCCTATGGCTGAGGCATAGGGAGTCTTACTCATCCTTTCTCTATCTTCTGCCGATGTCGGACTTTGAGTTTTACTCAAGATCGTATTGGGCAACATGGGCAAGAACCCTTTCTTGCTTTCTTCCATTCCAAACCTCTTTAGAACTTTGTCCAAATATGTACTCTGTGACAATGATATTTGGCGTTTCGATCTATCTCTATAAATCTTTATGCCTAATATATAAGCTGCTTCGCCAAGATCCTTCATTGAAAAACTATTATTCAAATATTCTTTGACACTATTAAGAAGGTCTACATCATTCCCAATCAACAATATGTCATCCACATATAGTATTAAGAATGCTACAGAGCTCCCACTCACTTTCTTGTAAATACAAGCTTCTCCATAAGTTTGTATAAAACCAAAAAATTTGATTACCTTATCAAAACGTTGATTCCAACTTCGGGATGCTTGCTTCAATCCATAAATGGACCGTTGAAGTTTGCATACCTTGTTAGCATCTTTAGGATCGACAAAACCTTTGGGTTGCATCATATACAACTCTTCATCAATATCTCCATTGAGGAATGCTGTTTTGACATCCATCTGCCATATCTCATAATCATAATATGCAGCGATTGCTAACATAATCCTCACAGACTTTAGCTTCGCTACCGGTGAGAAAGTCTCATCGTAGTCAACTCCTTGAATTTGTCGAAACCCTTTTGCGACAAGTCGAGCTTTATAGACAGTAACATTACCATCAGCATCTGTTTTCTTCTTGAAAATCCATTTGTCTCGACAGCCTTTCGGCCGTCCGGTAAGTCCACCAAAGTCCATACTTGGTTTTCGTACATGGATCCAATTTCGGATTTCATGGCTTCTTGCCATTTATTGGAATCTGGGCTCATCATCGCTTCCTCATATGTCTCGGGGTCATCGGTGTTGTCCACCAACATGACACTCATAACGGGATCATACCAATCTGGAGTGGTACGAGTTCTCGTTGACCTCCGAGGCTCTGTAGCAACTTCAACCGAAGTTTCATGATCACCATCATTAGCTCCCTCTCTAATTGGTGCAGGCACCACAGGAACTTCTTCCGGTGCTGCGCTACTCGCAATTTCGAGAGAAGGTTCGACAACCTCGTCGAGTTCTACTTTCCTTCTAGTCACTTCTTTCGAGAGAAATTCCTTCTCTAGAAAGGATCCATTCTTGGCAACGAAGACTTTGCCTTCGGATCTATGATAAAAGGTATACCCAATAGTTTCCTTCGGGTATCCTATGAAGACGCATTTTTTTTTCCGCTTTGGGTTCAAACTTGTCCGGCTATAACTTCTTTACATAGGCTTCGCACCCCCAAACTTTAAGGAACGACAATTTAGGTTTCTTCCCAAACCATAATTCATACGGTGTCGTTTCAACGGATTTAGATGGTGCCCTATTTAAAGTGAATGCGGCTGTTTCTAATGCATAACCCCAAAATGATAGCGGTAAATCTGTAAGTGACATCATAGAACGAACCATATCTAAGAGAGTTCGATTACGACGTTCGGACACACCATTACGCTGTGGTGTTCCCGGCGGTGTCAATTGTGAAAGTATTCCGCATTTCTTTAAATGCTCGCCAAACTCGTAACTTAGATATTCACCTCCACGATCAGAACGTAGAAATTTAATCTTCTTGTTACGTTGATTCTCTACCTCACTTTGAAACTCCTTAAACTTCTCGAAAGTTTCGGACTTATGTTTCATGAAATAGATATACCCATATCTACTCAAGTCATCCGTGAAGGTAAGAACATAACGATAACCACCGCGCGATGCTACACTCATTGGACCACACACATCGGTATGTATGATTTCCAATAAGTCCGTAGCTCGCTCCATCATACCAGAAAATGGAGTCTTAGTCATTTTTCCCATCAGACATGCTTCGCATCTTTCAAGTGATTCAAAATCAAGTGATTCAAGAAGTCCATCGGAATGGAGTTTCTTCATACGCTTCACTCCAATGTGACCAAGACGACAGTGCCACATATAGGTCGAATTATCGCTTGATTTCAAACGTTTAGCCTCAATGCTGTTGATATGTGTATTTCCACTATCGAGATTCAATAAGAATAGACCATCTATCAAAGGTGCATGTAAAACATATTACTCATATAAATCGAACAACCATTATTCTCGGACTTAAATAAGTAACCGTCTCGCAATAAACAATATCCCGATATAATGTTCATGCTCAACGCAGGCACCAAATAACAATTATTTAAGTATAAAACTAATCCCGATGGTAGATGAAGGGGTAGCGTGCCGACCGTGATCACATCAACCTTTGATCCGTTTCCCACGCGCATCGTCACCTCGTTCTTCGCTAGCTTCCATTTATTCTGCAGCACCTGTTTCGAGTTACAAATATGAGCAACCGAACCAGTATCAAATACCCAGGCACTACTACGAGTACTAGTGAGATACACATCAATAACATGTATATCAGATATACCTTTCTTCTTGATGTTGCCGTTCTTCAAATCCGCCAAGTACTTTGGGCAATTCCGCTTCCAGTGACCTTCTCCCTTGCAGTAAAAGCACTCAGTATCAGGCTTAGGTCCAGCCTTGGTCTTCTTCGCCGGCGTGGTAACTTTCTTACCACCCTTCTTGAAGTGTCCCTTTTGCTTAGACTTGCCTTTCTTTAATTTGGTGGTCTTATTGACCAACAACACTTGGTGCTCTTTCTTGATCTCCACTTCTGCAGATTTCAACATGGCAAAGAGTTCTGGCAACGTCTTGTTCATGTTCTGCATGTTGTAGTTCATCACAAAGTTCTTGTAACTTGGTGGTAGTGATTGGAGGACACGGTAAATCCCCAAAGCATTAGGAATCACTATACCCAAGCTTTGAAGTTTGTTTGCGTGCCCAGACATCTTAAGCACATGCTCACTGACGGAGCTGCCCTCTTCCATCTTGCAGTTAAAGAACTTTTCAGAAGCCTCATAGCTTTCAATTGCCGCATGAGTCTCAAAAATCAATTTGAGATCCTCGACAATATCATATGGGTCTGAATCTTCAAACCTTTTCTGAAGCTTCGATTCCAAACCATACAAGATAGCACACTGAACTATGGAGTACTGATTCTTCCGAGCGAAGTAAACATTCTTTACTTCATCGGGAGCATCATCTGCAGGTGGGTCACCCAGCGGTGCATCCAGCACATAGGTCAAATTACCAGCTGTGAGGACAATCCTCAAATTGCGGAACCAATCCGCGAAGTTGCTTCCATTGTTTTTCAACTTTTCTTTCTCTAGGAACGCATTAAAATTGATGGTAGGGGCTGCCATTGATCTACAACATATTTGCAATAGTTTAGACTAAGTTTATGACAAATTGAGTTCAAATTAATTAATGTAATTAAACTAGGTGAACTCCCACTCAAAACAACATCCCTCACATTGTTTTAGTGATCACACGAACCAAATCCACCATATCAACACCGATCATCACGAGAGTTGACACAGTTTCAATGGCGAACAATCGACATGTTCATCATATCTACTATATGATTCATGCTTTACCTTTCGGTGATCCGTGTTCCGAGACCATGTCTGTACATGCTAGGCTCGTCAAGATCAAACCTTAGTTTCCGCATGAGCAAATCTGGCTTGCTCACGTTATATACACTTGCAGAATCTAACACACCCGATCATCACGTGGTGCTTCGAAACAACAAGCTTTAGCAACGGTGCTAACTAAGGGTGAACACTTTATGACTTGAAATTCATGTGCATGAAGGATCATCTTATAATGCTACCGTCGTCTACTAAGCAATACAAGATGCATAAAGGATTAACATCACATGCAATTCATAATATGTGATATGATATGGCCTTTCTTCTTTGTGCTTCCGATCTCCATCTTCAAGCACGAACATGATCTCCATCATCACCGGCATTGCATCAAGGTCAATGACGCTTCACCATGGTTGTCGTCCACCGGCTTCAACTATTACAACTACTTTGAATAGACACGCGGGTCTTAACATAAATTAAAAACAACCATATGGCTCCTGCCGGTTGCCAACTTACAATAAGGAACATTGCATACATCAAATATAATCACAATCATGGCCATACACATCACTGCACACCCCTGCAAAACAAAGTTAGACGCCTCTATTTTCTTTGCATATTTTACGTGGTTTGGGGCTTTCAATAAGTGTCGTTCTAACTTACGAACATGAACCACAACATTGATACTAGTATTGTTAATCACCCGTTGTAAATTGGATCTTAACTATGCTAGGAGAAACAGGCACCCGCAAAGCCACTTATGCAATACAAGTTGCATGTCAAGCGTGGAGCAAGTCTCATGAACGATGTCATGTAAGGTTAGCCCGGGCCGCTTCATCCCAACATACCGCAAGATGCAAAGTACACAAGAAGCAATCGACAATAAAAGCATCAACGCCCACAATGACCATTGTGTTCTACTCGTGCAACAGATCTACATATAGACACGGCTCTGGTACCACTGTAGGGGTTCGTAGCATGGAAAACAAAAAATTTCTATCGCATACAAACAAACAAGCCAAGATCTATCTACTAGATTGTAGCAACGAGTCGATGGAATAACTTACCCTCGAAGATTCCAAAGTGTTTAACGAGAGCGGATTCTCGTGGGTGATGTAGTCGTACTCTTCCCGATCTCAAGATCGTGTAGACGATCCTTCCGGCGCTGCGTTCCGGCAACGCTCCCGCAGTCGGTCACACGTTCGGTACTCGACGAAGACCTTCCTCTCCCTTGTTCCAGCAGGCAGCGGAGGTTGTAGCACTCTCCTCGCGATTCCAGCAGCACAACGGCGTGGTACCGGAAGTGGAGGGGAGATCCCGCAGGGCTTCGCCTTAAGCCGGAGCGAGTATGGTGGAGTATGAGAGAGGGCTATTAGTGGTCTAGGGATTAGACACACCAATTAGAAGGCTCTAAACCGAAGGCTAGGGCAATTAGAAGCTCTAAACCAAAACGGCTCTAAACCGGAGATTAGAGGATAGGAACTTGTGTGTCTAGAGGAGGAGGCCCTGCCCCTCCTCTTATAGGTGGGAGGCGCGGCCAAGGGGAGGGGAGTCCCTCCCCAAGTCGGCCTTGGGTGGCGCGCCGGCTTGGAGAGGAGGGACTCCTCCCCCAAGTCGGTTTTGCCTCCTCTTGCTTGTTTCCCACAATTTCCTGTTTTAGCCGTTTGACTTTCAAACTTGACATTTGACTTTTCTGTTTTAGGATTCAATTTAATCCTTTATTTGGAACAGAAAGAACACTTAGTACATGATGCAATCATTCCAATATGTAATGACACATTCATGTACCCCTCCCCCCTCCCGGAGTGCCGGACATTCCGGAACTTTCTAGAACATTCACCGGAATCATTTCCGAACTCCGAAACGGGACTTTCCTTATATGAATCTTATTCTCCGGACCATTCCGGCTCACCTCGTGATATCCCGGATCCCATCCGAGACTCCGAACAACATTCGGTCTCTTTCTCATAATACCATAACTACTCAAACAACGTCGAATCCTTAATTGTGTCTCCCTACGGTTCGTGAATTATGCGGACATGATCGAGACACTTCTCCGAACAATAACCAATAGAGGAATCTGGAAATTCATATGGCTCCCACATATTTCTATGATTACTTTGCGATCGAATGAACCACTTACATACGATACCAATTTCCCTTTGTCTCACGATATGTTACTTATCCGAGGTTATGATCGTCGGTATCTCTGCATACCTAGTTCAACCTCGTTACTGATAAGTACTCTTTTCTCGTTCCCGTGATATGTGATCCCTTGTGAGCCAGTCACATGCTTGCAAGCTAATTGGATGACATTCCACCGAGAGGGCCCAGAGTATATCTATCCGTCATATGGATGGACAAATCCCACTCTTGATCCATGTGTCTCAACCAATACTTTCCGAACACTCAATGCCACCTTTATAGCCACCCAGTTACGGTGTGGTGTTTGATGTCATCAAAGCATCCATCCGGTAAAGGTGATATGCATGATCTCATGGTCGAAGAAATTAGGTTACTATGTATCAGAAAGCATATAGCAATTGAACTATTGAAATGACTTGATCTTTATGCTACGCTTATCTATAGGAGTATGTCCACCATATCATTCTCCTAATGATATGATCTTGTTGTTGATAACATCTCAATGTTCATGATAGGGAAACCACAATCATTAATCAACCAACAAGCTAGTGAAGTATAGAGGCTCTACTAGGGACTTCAAATTAAGTTTACAAATCACACAAGTATTAATGTTTCCTTGTTAATACTATTATAGCATGAATGTAAACATTTATCATAAACACAAAGATATAATAATAACTATATTTATTATTGCCTCTAGGGCATATCTCCAACAGAGAGATCGTCGGCGTGTGCCCTGCAGACGATACGTGCTCATCTCTTTGCATGTGATATGCATGAGAGATCCTCACGTACGTGTATAGCTCAGTATGTGAGCTTGCTCCTGTACTCTGGGCTGAGCATGTACGTCGGATTGAGTAGCGCGTGACGCCAAGCAGGCAAGGCGAAGCTAACCTGTACGTCGTGCCTCTATAATCGGCCGTACGCGGGGTGGAGCTGAAACTCTTCATCGCACCTGTCTATCCAGCCAGTCCGACCTGCACACCGCCATGCTGAGCCGCGTTTGTCCGCCTACACCCGGCACGAGCTCTGAGAAGCGTCCACGTCGGGCAGCATGTCCGCTTGTCTCTTGGAACTTGTACACCGGTGAAGTGCACGCAAGTTCGCCGTGGAGTTGAACCTGTGCGCCAGGCTGCCGTGGAGCGGAACCTGTACACCGGGAACTAAGAAGCGTCGCGCCGGGCCATACTCACGTGTCTTGTATGTATGTGCCGTCACGCGTTGGCGTTATCAACGGCTGGGCACGAAGTATGTGGCCTGCGCAGCGGCGCCTCTGGCTACCGGCGAATGGACGTGGGCTGGTCCTCCGGCAACCGTCGGCGATGGCGAGCTTCGTCGGCGTGGCGGACACACCGGATGGCGGGCTACGCGTGGGCGAGCTCCGATAGCTCCGGTGCTGCTCCGTGTGCGGGGCTTGGGCTAGATGATGGCGTAGCGCTCCCCGGCTCCGTCCCCGTCTTGAACATGTACGCCAAGTTGTGCCGCGCGCGGGCTGACCGAGCTGAAGCTTGAACTCGAGGTGCATCAGCACCGCCGCTTCTTCCTCTCATCTTCAAGAGCACCGCGTGAAGGTGAACACCGGGAAGAATCTCCGCTCCTGCAGCGCCTTGGGGTCTTCCCCTTGGACCTGGGAAGAGTCGTTGGGCAGCTCCTGTATTTGTACGCCGGCTCGACGCGCTGTACCTGCACACCTGACGCCGAGTAATGACTGAGCGTGATGTAGTCAGGACGCACGTCGGTGACTCCGGCTTCTGGTGAGCGGGTCGTGATCACAGACCATGGTATCTCCTCATCGCCTCCGGCAGCGGCGAGCCAACGGCGTGGACGGCGCACCGGCCAACGGGCTGCTCGTGGGCCTGCTTTGTTGGCGCGTTCCGGCGGCGCCGTGGCTTTCGCGCCCTCGTGCGCTCTGCGCTTCCAACTGCTACGGTGGCGGCGAGCTTCGTCCGCGCGTCCGACGCACCGGTCAACGGGCTGCTCGTGGGCGTGCTCCGGCGGTGGCGTTGTTCTGCGTGCTGGACCTTGGGCATGCTAGCTGCAAGAGGAAGAGAAGAAACAATTCAAACATGTACCGAAGGTGCAGTCCTCGAGTCCATGGTTGACCTCCTCCGCTTCCGAGTTCTTATTGTCGTGAGTCCTCTCCAGATGCGATCCTCCTTCTACAGGATGATGCCTGTGAGAGCTGCGCCTCCAGGTGCACGAGCTCGGCTCCTTCGCTCGTTTTCTCTCCTGTCCTCTTTCTCTCTGGGTCTCTCCGCCTCCTTTTTTTCCTGCTCCTCTGCGTCGAGGTGCAGCTCTCCTTATATAGGCAGGAGCTCAACGTCCAGATAAGGATGCAGCCATCCTTTCCGGAACTAATCCCGCGATCGCTTCGTTTTTCTTTCCTCTCGCCCGCTAGCTTTGCTGTTTAAACATCTATCTCTTGAGCTTCTAGAACCTCTTTTAACTTTCTGCAGATTAAACGTACAGGCTCCTCCCGAATATATTGTCACGTCTGCGTACGTCGGTCGGGTGCAGGCGCCACCAGCGCGACGTGCTGGACTGTGTATACGTGCTAAAAATTTGCTTTCCGGCCGGCCGATCGGGTACACATACACGGCTCATATACATAAAGCGGTTGGTGTATGTACATATAAATTTTCTATTTGTTATATGAACACGTCTCCGGCCGATCGACGTGTACCTAGACACGTCATGTATACTACTCATGATTGTTGACCCACCAATTAGGAGTCCATGCACTCGTAGCATGTACTTGTGTTTGAACCTCAAGGATAATATGTAGACAGACTCTGCCACTTGAGCACAAAATTCCGTCGAACAAATTGCCCCCTCACCAAGAAAAATTCGAGCGCGGAGCAGATTGGATTTTGCTTGGTCAACTTTTGCGAGTCGTGTGTGGGCTGGACGTAGAGACCTATCCACAGACGTGGGCCCGGACATTGTGGCATGTCGTGAGCTTGGTTGACTCTTGTCATGGTCAGGTGAAGACCTCCTATATAATACCAGCTTTCCGAATCTTCTCCTCCACAACGATACTTGAAAAAGAAACGCGTGCCCTTCTTTCTTTGCCGCACCGTGAGCTCTCGCTTCAGCTTCGAAGAACAGGTAAACCGATCTCGCTCTTCATCTTCCAAACTCCCTGAGTACTTGAATGTTACTCGACTGGAAGGACAAGGCATGTTGACATTGACGGCGGAGAAGCAAACGCAGCCATGTACTTGGCAGCCTCGCCGGACAGACGTTGCCAGCAACACCGACCCCTGGCCACGCGTAGCGCATGGACGACACGAGGAGAAGACCTTTTTTTTCTTTCTTGATCTGTCTGCTTGCTAGTTTCCATTACAATGTGTGCATGCACTAGTGAAAAAAAGCTATCCATTCGCGACCCCTCAGAGCATTTGTCCCGGTTCCGCCACCAACCGGGACTAATGCTGGCACGCGTCCCGGTTGGAGCGGGCACGGGGCCAGGGGGCATGCGTCCCGGTTGGTAAGGGGGAATACGTCCCGGTTGGAGCCACCAACCGGGACTAAAGGTTTGGCCACAGCCACGTGGCGTGGCACGCACCTTTAGTCCCGGTTGCTGGCTCCAACCGGGACTAAAGACCCCCTGCCCTCTATAAATGCAACGCCCCAGCCCCCTCTGCCTCCACTCTGTTTTTTCGAATGGTGGAAGGTGTGAGGGGGTGTGATAGTTTTTTCTCATGCATGCATTGAAGGTGTTTGTTGAAATGTTTGAGTGAATAATCCCGTTGAATTTCTCATAGAAAAAAATATAGAAGGTGTCCGAGACGGACTTGAGCTTTCTCCTCTTTATTTCCCTCGATCGAGGTTAGCAATCTTATCTTTTCTAGGTCATTGATACAATTCATGTGTCGGTGTGAATTGGTTATTTCACTATTTATGATGTCCTGTTTTTTGATAAACTTACTTATATGATGCAGATGAACGGTCGGGAATGGATGTATGGTGACCGGAGCGTAGCCGGGTATATCAAAGGCGTGGATAAATTTATCGATGTGGCTACGGCAAACAAAGAGAATGGATTTATACGTTGTCCATGTGTTCAATGTCGGAACAACATGGAGTACTCTTCCTCGAAAATCATTCGCGGCCACCTGATTATGAAAGGTTTCATGCCCAACTATAATTGCTGGACCAAGCACGGGGAAAGAGGGGTTATGATGGAAGATGGTGAAGAAGAAGATGATGATAACAACTATCATCATATGTTTCCTGAATACAGTGATACTGCAATGGAAGACAATGGAGAGGAAAGAGGTGAAGAACGGGCATCAGATGAGCCGGCTGATGAACTTGGTAGGGTCATTTCTGATGCAAAGCGAGACTGTGAAACAGAAAATGAGAAGTTGAAGTTAGAGGGCATGTTAGAAGATCACAAGAAATTGTTGTACCCAAATTGTGAAGATGGCAGCACAAAGCTCGGTACCACACTGGAATTGTTGCGATGGAAGGCAGAGTGTGGTCTAACTGACTCCTCGTTTGAAAAGATGCTAAAAATAATGAAGCCGAAGTTTCCAAAACATAACGAACTTCCCGAGAGTACCTACGAAGCAAAGAAGACTCTCTGTCCTCTCGGATTAGATGTGCAAAAGATACATGCATGCATTAATGACTGCATCCTCTACCGCGGTAAGGAGTATGAGAATTTAGATAAATTCCCGGTATGCAATGCGTTGCGGTATAAGATCAGACGAGATGACCCTGGTGATGTTGAGGGAGAGCCCCTCCGGAAGAGGGTTCCTGCTAAGGTTATGTGGTATGCTCCTATAATACCAAGGTTGAAACGCATGTTCAGAAACAAAGAGCATGCCAGGTTGTTGCGATGGCACAAAGAAGACCGTAAGAAAGATGGGAAGTTGAGACACCCTGCTGATGGGTCACAGTGGAGAAAAATCGAGAGAGACTTCCCAGACTTTGCAGGTGACGCAAGGAACTTATGGTTTGGTCTAAGTACGGATGGCATGAATCCTTTTGGGGAGCAGAGCTGCAGTCACAGCACCTGGCCCGTGACTCTATGTATCTACAACCTGCCTCCTTGGTTGTGCATGAAGCGTAAGTTCATTATGATGCCAGTTCTCATCCAAGGCCCGAAGCAACCGGGCAACGACATTGATGTGTACCTTAGGCCATTAGTTGAAGAACTCTTACAGTTGTGGGGCAAACCAGGTGTACATGCGTGGGATGAGAACAAACAGGAGCCATTTGATCTACGAGGGTTGTTATTCGTAACCATCAATGATTGGCCTGCTCTTAGTAACTTTTCAGGACAGACAAACAAGGGATATAAGACATGCACCCACTGTTTAGATAAGACCGAAGGTACATATTTGCATAAATGCAAGAAGGTTGTGTACCTGGCGAATCGACGATTTCTTCCGACCAATCATCCCGTAAGAAAGAAAGGCAAGCATTTCAAAGGTGAGGCAGATCACCGGAAGAAGCCTGAACTCCCTGCTGGTGATGATGTATTTGGTATGGTCAAGGACATAGAAGTAATCTTTGGAAAGGGTCCTGGCGGTCAATCAGTTCCGAACGACGTCGCTACAGGACACGCACCCATGTGGAAGAAGAAATCTATATTTTGGGAGCTTCCATATTGGAAAGTCCTTCGTTTCCGCTCTTCAATCGACGTGATGCACGTGACGAAGAATCTCTGCGTGAACCTGCTAGGATTCCTAGGCGTGTATGGGAAGACAAAAGATACACCTGAAGCACGGGAGGACCAACAAATTATGAAAGACCCAAAGAACATGCATACACATAACAAGACGGATAAAGGGCGTCACTTAAGTCGTGCCAGCTATGCTCTTACCAAAGCAGAGAAGGAAATCTTTTTTGAAGTCCTTTACAGTATCAAGGTGCCGTCGGGCTTCTCATCTAATATAAAGGGGATAATAAATATGGCAGAGAAAAAGTTCCAAAACCTGAAGTCTCATGACTGTCACGTGATTATGACGCAGTTGCTTCCGATTGCATTGAGGGGGCTTCTACCAGAAAATGTTCGAGTACCCATTGTGAAGCTGTGTTCATTCCTCAATGCAATATCTCAGAAGGTAATCAATCCAGATATTCTGCCAAGGTTACAGAAGGATGTGGTACAATGTCTTGTTAGTTTTGAATTGGTGTTCCCACCATCCTTCTTCAATATTATGATGCATCTCCTGGTTCATCTAGTGGAAGAGATTGCCATTCTCGGTCCGGTATTTCTGCACAATATGTTCCCCTTTGAGAGGTTCATGGGAGTCTTAAAGAAATATTTTCATAACCGTGCTAGACCAGAAGGAAGCATCTCCAAGGGATATGGAACAGAGGAGGTCATTGAGTTTTGTGTTGACTTTATTCCTGACCTTAAGCCGATTGGTGTTTCTGACTCGCGGCATGAGGGAAGACTAAGTGGAAAAGGCACGCTGGGAAAGAAAGCAATGATATGTAGGGACGGGGATTCTTTCACTAAAGCACACTACACAGTTCTACATAATTCCACCTTGGTAGCTCCGTATATCGAGGAACACAAGAATATTGTACGCTCCAAAAACCCGGGGAAGCCTGAATCATGGATGACAGATGAACACATGAAGTCTTTCGGTGGTTGGATGCGGACACATCTCTTGAATGACACCACTGTTGGAGATCAGCTATACTTGTTGGCCGCGTCACCATCTTCTACTGTATTGAATTTCCAAGGGTACGAAATAAATGGGAATACATTTTACACGATCGCCCAAGATAAAAAGAGCACCAACCAAAATAGTGGTGTCCGCTTTGATGCAATAGACGAGAATGGACAAAAAACACATATTATGGTTACATAGAGGAGATATGGGAACTAGACTATGGAGTCTCTTTTAAGGTCCCTTTGTTTCGCTGCAAATGGGTCAACCTGAATGAGGAAGGGGTAAAGATAGACCAGTTGTATGGAATGACAACAGTGGATCTCAACAATCTTGGTTATAGAGATGAACCATTCGTCCTAGCCAATGATGTGTCTCAGGTTTTCTATGTGAAGGACATGTCCTCCAGACCGAAAAAAAGAAAAAATATGCAAACGAATACATCAGATGATGAGCCAAAGCGTCACGTAGTTCTTTCAGGGAAAAGAAACATCATGGGAATCGAGGACAAGATAGACATGTCAGAAGATTATAATAAGTTTGATGAAATTCCGCCCTTCACAGTGAAAACTGACCCAAGCATTCCGTTAAGTAAAGAAGATGCTCCATGGTTACGTCTGAAGCGGTCATAAGGAATGACATATGCCAAGAAGTTCATGCTCATATTATGTAATATCTTTCGCGGTTTGTGGCCTTTAGTCCCGATTTTGTAGTCTCAGTTTTTAATATTAATAAATGTCTTGAGTGTTAGTCCTGTTTTGTGGCTGGACCGGGAGTGCCTCTATGACCAGTTTCTTTTGAGATGCCGGAGGACTGGGATCCGGCGGCATCTCCCTGAAACTGGTCGTAGTGGTGTCCCTGCTCTCGAAAACCATCTTGCAGCTTGTAACTTCTCTAACTAGATCAATACGCCTGGGAGCTAACTAATTTCACATATTAGGGAGTGCCTCTATGACCAGTTTCTCGGAGATGCCGGAGGACTGGGCTCCGTCGGCATCTCCCTGAAACTGGCCGCAGTGGTATCCCTGCTCTCGAAAACCATCTTGCAGCTTGTAACTTCACTAACTAGATCAATACGCCTCGGAGCTAACTAATTTCACATATTAGGGAGTGCCTCTATGACCAGTTTCTCGGAGATGCCGGAGGACTGGGCTCCGTCGGCATCTCCCTGAAACTGGCCGTAGTGGTGTCCCTGCTCTCTAAAACCATCTTGGAGATGCCTCAAACTGGCTGGAGGACTGGACTCACAAGGATGCCTATTTATAGTACAAGCAGCTCGGCATAATGTCGACACTCACGACATAATGTCGACACTCACCCCTATTATTAGTGCTGACTCATCTTTAGTCCCGGTTGGTGTCTCCAACAGGGACTAAAGGTTCATCTTTAGTCCCGGTTGGTGACACCATCCAGGACAAGGTACAAGCCGCACGACATAATGTCGACACTCACCCCTATTATTAGTGTTGCTTGGCCCACTCTGCCGCAATCCCTTCAGTCGCGGTTGGTTTATCCAACCGGGACTAAAGATGAACCCTCTCTTTATATAGGCATTTCCCTCTATTTATTAGGTAACACTCAAGACATTTAATATGAAAAACCGGGACAAACCGGGACTAGCTAGCACTCAGGACTAAAGCCGCCCCCTTTAGTCATAATCATGCCTAGTCCTATAGTACGCAGCTTCAGGGTCTTCATCGTCGTCGTCATCATCATCGTCATCGTCACCTGCCACTCCGGGGATCCTCAGCCCATCCATGGCATATACCAGGGGCCATTCCAGCCTCGGATTCACGGCGGGCGGGAGAGGGGTCTCCTGGAAGACGATGCCGCTACCGCCGGGACAGTGTGGGGCCTGTGGCGGGTGGACTCGTGGGCACCGTAGGCGAGGATGGTCTCCCCCGGCGATGTAGCGCATCACTCCGATGATAGTACGGTTCGCCCACCACAGACGACGGCCGGCTTCGTTGTGGTTCACCAGTGGCGGGCCATCACCCTCGTACCTGGCGAGCTCCCTTTCCCGCCTATTAGCGAAGAAGGCATTCCAGGTGTCGTAGTTGTCGGGATCCCACTGGGGATCCATCCGCTGCTCCGGCGTGAGATCGTGGTAGAAGTGGTTTGTGATGGCCGCCTGGCATGCGGAACCTTGAGGGACAGGAGGGACAGGAACCCCTCCAGCGCTCAGCATCCAGCCGGCGGGCGGCCGGTAGCCCGGCGGACAAGGGTAGTTGGAGGCGCACAGCGCCTCGGTCTCCTCGAGGTTCAAAATGGCCCAGTAGGCGTTGTCCATTGTTCTAAGAGAGGAAGGTGTGGATGTGTGGATAGCCATGACACGATTACCCTAAATATAGAGGGAAAGGGCGGGAAAACTTGGCGTGAAGCTTTGGGAAATGGCGGGAAATATCTTTAGTCCCGGTTAGTGACTACATCCGGGACTAAAAGCTCTAGTAGAAAGGAAAGGGCGGGAAAACTTGGCGGGAAGAGGTGGGAAATGGCGGAAAATATTTTTAGTCCCGGTTTGTGACTACATCCGGGACTAAATGTCTGCCGAACAATGAAAATCCTTCGCGTGGTAGTCCATAGTTAGAAATTCAGATAATTCAAAACGGGCATAATAAATTCAAAAAAAATCCGAACAATGAAAATCCTTCGCGTGGTGTCATATTTTGTTACATAGTTGAAAGGAAAAATACCAGACTTGGTATATTGATCATGTTTCGAAAAAACGTTCACAAAATGACCTATCATGTTCGAGGTTTCATGGCTTTCGGTCCAAATGACCGATGTTATGTGCTGAATCACGACATAGTTTGTGATGTTGTGCCCATATTATGCATGTGTGTGGACATTGGTATGGAGAACAATGTTGCAGGAGGAAGTTTTCCTTTTTGTCGCATGGAAAAGCCCTTTTCCATTTTCCGAGCGCAAAAAACGGGTCGTTTTGTGAAGTAACCACCAAAATGCCGTTTCATAATGCTACCGTTCCATTTTCCTAAAATACTAGACCACCTTACATGGACTATCTCCCAACCGGTACATCTCAAACCTTTTCGTCCATCCCGGGTAAAAAGGACAAATGTCTGCCGAATCGGTAGGAAGTGGGTCCGGTTTGTACTACAGGTACCTTATCTATCGCCCGTGATTTTTTGTAAAAATCATTTTTAGACTCGCAATATGTGGTTTCTTCAGAAATCCAATGCAAGTTCTAACGATGCTCGTCCCCTATCTTCATGCACACCGGTTCGACCATAGTTAGAAATTCAGATAAATCAAAACGGGCATAATAAATTCAAAAAAATCCGAACAATGAAAATCCTTCGCTTGGTGTCATATTTTGTTACATAGTTGAAAGGAAAAATACCAGACTTGGTATATTGATCATGTTTCGAAAAAACCTTCACAAAATGACCTATCATGTTCGAGGTTTCATGGCTTTCGGTCCAAATGACCGATGTTATGTGCTGAATCACGGCATAGTTTGTGATGTTGTGCCCATATTATGCATGTGTGTGGACATTGGTATGGAGAACAATGTTGCAGGAGGAAGTTTTCCTTTTTGTCGCACGGAAAAGC
Organism: Avena sativa; assembly: GCA_916181665.1. Taxonomy (NCBI): domain Eukaryota; kingdom Viridiplantae; phylum Streptophyta; class Magnoliopsida; order Poales; family Poaceae; genus Avena; species Avena sativa. The sequence goes on from OV702283.1 coordinate 106,793,951, forward strand.
CCTTTTCCATTTTCCGAGCGCAAAAAACGGGTCGTTTTGTGAAGTAACCACCAAAATGCCGTTTCAGAATGCTACCGTCCCATTTTCCTAAAATACTAGACCACCTTACATGGACTATCTCCCAACCGGTACATCTCAAACCTTTTCGTCCATCTCGGGTAAAAAGGACAAATGTCTGCCGAATCGGTAGGAAGTGGGTCCGGTTTGTACTATAGGTACATGATCTATCGCCCGTGATTTTTTGAAAAAATCATTTTTAGACTCGCAATATGTGGTTTCTTCAGATATCCAATACAAGTTCTAACGATGCTCGTCCCCTATCTTCATGCACACCGGTTCGGCCATAGTTAGAAATTTAGATAATTCAAAACGGACATAATAAATTCAAAAAAAATCCGAACAATGAAGATCCTTCGCGTGGTGTCATATTTTGTTACATAGTTGAAAGGAAAAATACCAGACTTGGTATATTGATCATAATTCTAAAAAACCTTCACAAAATGACCTATCATGTTCGAGGTTTCATGGCTTTCGGTCCAAATGACCGATGTTATGTGCTGAATCACGGCATAGTTTGTGATGTTGTGCCCATATTATGCATGTGTGTATACATTGGTATGGAGAACAATGTTGCAGGAGGAAGTTTTCCTTTTTGTCGCACGGAAAAGCCCTTTTCCATTTTCCGAGCGCAAAAAACGGGTCGTTTTGTGAAGTAACCACCAAAATGCCGTTTCAGAATGCTACCGTCCCATTTTCCTAAAATACTAGACCACCTTACATGGACTATCTCCAAACCGGTACATCTCAAACCTTTTCGTCCATCCCGGGTAAAAAGGACAAATGTCTGCCGAATCGGTAGGAAGTGGGTCCGGTTTGTACTATAGGTACATGATCTATCGCCCGTGATTTTTTGAAAAAATCATTTTTAGACTCGCAATATGTGTTTTCTTCAGAGATCCAATGCAAGTTCTAACGATGCTCGTCCCCTATCTTCATGCACACCGGTTCGACCATAGTTAGAAATTTAGATAATTCAAAACGGGCATAATAAATTCAAAAAAATTCCGAACAATGAAAATCCTTCACAAAAACAGAAAATGGTTTTGAATTACTTATAAGTTAATTCATTTTTAATTGTAAATGGTTCATATTTTAAATGGTTACATTAATTATTTTTTAAAAATAGAAAATGGTTTTGAATTATTTATTCAAATCCAAACACTTTTTATGTTTAAAGTTTTTCTAAATTCCAAATTAATATTTAAAAAATATAAGTTAATTCATTTTTAATTTTAAATGGTTACATTATTTTTTTTAAAAAAATATAAAATGGTTTTGGATTATTTATTCAAATCCATACACTTTTTATGTTTAAAGTTTTTCTAAATTCCAAATTAATATTTAAAAATATAAGTTAATTCATTTTTAATTTTAAATGGTTACATTAATTATTTTTTAAAAATAGAAAATGGTTGTGGATTATTTATTCAAATCCATACACTTTTTATGTTTAAAGTTTTTCTAAATTCCAAATAAATATTTAAAAAATATAAGTTATTTCATTATTAATTTTAAATGGTTACATTAATTATTTTTTAAAAATTGAAATTGGTTTTGGATTATTTATTCAAATCCATCACTTTTTATGTTTAAAGTTTTTCTAAATTCCAAATTAATATTTAAAAAATATAAGTTATTTCATTATTAAATTTTAATGGTTCATAGTTTAAATGGTTACATTAATTATTTTTCAAAAAAGAAAATGGTTTCGAATTAGTTATTCAAATTCAAACTCTTTTTATGTTTAAAGTTTTTCTAAAATCCAAAGTAATTATCATTTAAAAAACATTACAAATTTAAATCCCAAAATAAAAAATAAGGCGGGAACAGAGAGAAAATAACTGAAAAACTTTGAAAACAGGGGAATACGTCCCAGTTGGAGCCACCAACCGGGACTAAAGACCCCCTGCGCGCGCGCCCCTTCAGCTGCTGAAAATTGGAGTATACGTCCCGGTTGGTGGCTCCAACCGGGACGTATGCCCTTTTAGTCCCGGTTGGTGCCACCAACCGGGACGTATACTCTCTCCCCTTTATATAAATTCTCTTCTTCTTCTCTGCTTCTCTGTTTCATCGACGACGCCGCCAGGCTGCCCGCGCCCTCCGTCGTCGTCAACGCCTCCGCCTCCGGCCGCCACCGCCGCGCGCTCCCCGTAGCGGCTCCTCCTCCGGCCGCCACCGCCGCGCGCTCCGTAGCGGCTCCTCCTCCTCCCGCGCGCGTCTCCTTCCCGCCCCGACGACCGCCGCCCTCTCTTCCCGCCGACGACGTCCGTGCCGCCCGCGCCCTTCCCCCACCGCCGCGCGTCAGGTACGCCCCTCCCTGCCTCTCTGTCCTCCCCCTCCCTCTACTGCTGCTGGTGGTGGGCGGCGGCGGCTGCTGCTGGTGGGCGGCGACTACTGCATGGTGGGCTTCGGGTGTGGTGGGCGGCTGCTGCTGGTGGTGGGCGGCGGCGGCTGCTGCTGGTGGGCGGCGGCGGCTGCATGGTGGGCTTCGGGTGTGGTGGGCGGCGGCTGCTGCTGGTGGGCTTCGATCGGGTGGTGGGCGGCGGCTTCGGGTGATCGATGTGTGTTGTCTGCTGCATGGCCCGCGTGGACGTACGTGTGGTTAGTCATATGATTATTAGGGCATGTACTATGACAAGCTCTTGTACAGACGCTTATGTTTAAAAAAATAATATCAGAAAATTGGATTATGGACAAAACGCCTCGTCTCACAGCACGGAACGCTAATTTGGGTAGCTAGCAACAGCTAGGAGCGCTAATCAAACTCCTGTGCGCTGAAAAAAAGTAGTCCTAGCGACCGACGCTTCCTCGTACGTCAACGCTAGGGAAAATCCCCGGATCGGACGGGATGGAGGCCTAACCGCAAGTAAAATCAGCCGTCTGCTTTATTTAAACGTCTGCGTTAAACATGCTCTTAGGGATAGGATAAGGCTTAGAGCGGGTCTGCGGGTATGGGTTTGCCACCCCCATACCCGCCCCATTAAACTTGGAGGGTCTAACTTTTTACCAAACCCTCCCCATTTAAGGCGGGTATCCATCGGGTTTGTGGGTTTCGGGGCCCCATTGCCATCCCTAATCGCATCCTTATCATCGGACTATCCTCGTTTGCTATAGGACTATCACATTTACTCAATGATAGATTTATACTCCCTCATGTCGGGTTTGTAAGGCTCGAGAAAAGGGGATGTCGGTGGCCGGTTCCGCAGGACATGGGAGGCGTGCAGGGACGCGTGGGGCGGGTGTATTGTGGCAAGACAGATGCAGAAGCTCTGTTTGCTCGGGGAAGGTGAGGAGAGGGGGGAGGAGGCGGCGCCTATGGGAGTTCCCCTGTTCTCTCACGCATGGGCGAGACATGGGCGAAGGGGTCACGCGGTCAAAACCATTATGTTCGACGTAGGAAAGCTCGGTCTGTCTCGGTCGCGCGTAAATCTTCCCATGAAATTGCATGCCCCTTAGGTGCATGTGGGTTCGATGATGTGCCTTCGCCAGGGCATTCCGAACCCTCTTAAATCGATTCCAATATGGTATTTTGTTAGTATCTAGTGTTACCTATCTGCTGGATAGTTTCCCTTTTGTAGCCTTATACTCATGTTCCCCTCTCATATGCATCCGAGGTTTCTCCGAACTAGGTTTTACACCCCTCGGAACTCCGGAATATTGATTTTAGTTGATTTTAGCTAGAGTTACCTATCTACTACAAGGTTTCCTTTTTGTAGCTAGTTTTAGGGTTTAGGGTTTCTCTTCATTTTTATTATTGTGTATGTATATATTAGGGTTTCTCCTTAACTTTCTCCTTTAGCCGCTTTGACTTATTCGTTTTTCCACCTATGCAGAAAATATGGACCCACACGTCAGAGACGAAGAAAAGGAAGAGTTGATCCAAGGTGTGATCTGTGGGGAAGAAAATTTAGACGTATCAACGTTTCTGAACAACTCCGGTGAGGGTGATCCTCTTTTTACCGGAATAGACAACTTGTTTGAGGTTCAAGGTGTTGCCTTCCGCGAGGGAGAAGGCGATGCCTTGTGTAATCGAGAAGACGACCGCTCCGGCGAGGTGCATGTAATATAAATCAATTCAATAATTAATCATCTGCTATCTATATAGAAATAGTAACGACGATCTTTCTTCTTTTAGCCCTCCGGATCGAAGGAACCTACTAAAAGAGCAGACGAGGCCCAACCAAAAAGTTGCAAGACCATGAGAGGTTCAGGATCGAAGATGTCGCTGAAGACGGCAAACCGACAGCTCCCGAAGTTGTCGCAACCAAATTTGTGGCACAATGCGGAGTAATCGTTAGGGACTTAATCCCGATCACCATTAGAAATTGGAATAGGCCTGCTAATGCGGATGAAGAGGGAACATTTTTTTTGTCCCTAACCACGCCAAAGATTTACTGTGGAAGAGGCTCACGGTTAATTTCAAACTACCGAAGATAGAGCTGGATCCAAATGCGGAGGATCCAGTTGAGGACGCCTTACAACATGGGAGAGCCATGGAGGCTAAGGTCAGGAAGTGGGCTTTGAAGAAGATGGCCCAGTGTTTTACCAACTGGAAGAAAAGATTGCACCTTGACTATGTCATGAAAAAGAAGACTCCCGATTTAAAGAATATTCAGTTTGAGAAGATAAAACCATTCTGGGCTGAGTTTGTGGAATACAAGAAATCAGAAAAAGCTAAGAAAATGTCTGAAACGAATAAGCTGAATGCTTTTAACAAGAAGCATCACCATACTATGGGGCAAGGTGGCTACAGGGCTGACATTCCTAAGTGGGAGAAACTTGAGAATGAACTGTGTGCTAAAAAGACCACCCGAGAGACAGACGATTGGGTAGAACGTGCAAGGAATTGGTTTTACGGGCATGGGGGCACGTTGGACTCGGAAGGGAGGTGTATATATAACATACGACATAAAGAAGACCCCTTGCCAATCGAGAGGATGAGAAAAGCAGTAAAGGCTGTTAAAGATGGGGACTTCATTCCCGATAGAGAGAATGATGAGCTCACACTCGCCCTTGGAAATAGGGAACATGATGGACGAACACGAGGCACAAGAGGCTCCCAACCATGGAGGACTGGGTTTCCCGAAGAGAGGAAGAAATATCGTGATAGAAGCCGTCAGAGGAGAAAGGACAGGGTGGAAGTTGAAGCAAATAGTCAGAAAGAGGGAATGCGTTTAATTGAAGAACGATTAAAGCAACAACAAGATGAAATTAACGCACTTAAAGAGCAAAGTACTACCAGCCCATCTCAGCAGCACACTGCATTCGATGCTACCGGCCTATCGAATAATCGAAAAAGCAGTGTGGCTTCCACCGAGGTCCCGGGTGATGACAATGGCGATGACGATGATGCACCGACGATGGCTCCTGTTGGCTACCCAGTGGATAATATCACAGAGATGACACACTGCGAGCTACATGTCAAAGTTGTGAACATATCAATGAAGGTGGCGGTCGGCTATACCTTACCAATTGGACCCACACCAACTTACCATTGTCGTCCGGTTCCAGAGGGCTACGCTGTTGTCGGCGTGGATGAAATCATGCCCACCTTTGAAGTTTTGGATCTTCACTACCCTGCAGGTGAAGGGGATGTGACTGTGCTGGGAGACGCAAAAAACGTCACCATTCTATGGCCGAAGGAATGTATCGTGCTTCGAAATCACACGCCAAGGCCATCTTCGCCGCTGCCTCACCCGTCTCCAGCGAGGTCGTCGCCGCCGCGGCAGCCGTCTTCGTCGCCTCACCAATCTCCGGCGCAGCCATCGCCGCGGGAGCCATCGCCGGCGCCTAAGGGTCAAAAGCGTAAGCGTACCGCTACTGTGCCTCGTGGTAAGCGATCGCCGAAACGTAAACAAGAGCCTCTTCCAAAAGTACCAAAGGTTCCTCCCAAGAGAGCTTATGACTATACTGAAGAGGAGACTGCGGCGATCGTTGATGCGGAAACGACAGCGTTTTTCGCTAAGCTGAGGCGGCCGAAAGAGCCAGAGTTCCCCAGCACCAAAGAAGAAAAAGCCAAAGTGTTGAAAATGCTAAAGAATCTTCATCAACCCGAGCCAAAGCTGTCATCACACTATGAGCGTTCTATTCTCAAGTCACATGCGACACAAAAAGCCTCGAAGAGCAGTACTGATGCAAGCGAGAAATCTGTTGCCCAGCTCGGAGAACAAGCAAAACAGACTTGCGCCCCTCGCAAGGTGATTTCTCAAACCATTGTGGGGTCGAGCAAATATGGGGCCGAAGAGCAGTATGATCCAGAGGTAGTTGCACAATACGGAGAAGCTGCCGCTGCTCAAGGTATGAGTATTGCCCAGTACTTATCCCAATTAGAGTTCTTCCCCTTGAGTGAAGTAGCATACAGATACCAGTACGGCAAACCTCTCGTCAAACCTGAGGAGGTAAACAATCTTCTAACAAAAATGCGAAGATTGCATAACTGGTACATGCATGCCACAAGGGCCGGGGCTAACTGGATAGTGCTGAGGGTTACAAAAAAGCATCATGGGAAAGAAAAGGATGACATGATATCCATTGAATTTGATGAACTATTTAATCAATCAAGACGCCTTGGACAAATCGATCATCAGTGCCTATTGTCTGTAAGTACTAATTCTGTAATTAATTTAGTCTCCAGCTATATTATTTTGTTTATTGCATGTATATAATCATACTGTAATATGCAGAATGAAGATTCTCGAATGCAGCAGAGGACAAATCTATGACATTGGCTTCATTGACCCATATTGGGTTCATGAAGCTAATCTCAAAATAAGCCCCCAGGATACGGAGGATAATATAGTACACGCGTTAAGGTTTCAAGAAACCAAAAGGGAAATACTATTTCCTTACAACTTCGAGTGAGTGTTATTGTCTTGTATACACTTTCTATTTCGCTTACTCGATGTTAAGTATATAATTGATTAGTTATGCATTTGCAGCTTCCACTATATTTTGTTAATCATTCAACTTGACAAAGGGCGTGTACTAGTCATGGACTCGAAACATAAACCCCTTGAAACGTGGAAGGACATGCAGATACTTATCCAGCGGTAATTCTAATCATTACGACACTATATCGGCAATGTTCGTGAATTTTATGATATCAAGTACTTAATAACTTATTTTATTCGTTTTCTACGCCGGGCAACGCTTGGAAACGGTTCACCAAGAAGGCTAGGGGTGTTTGGAAAGAGGAGCTTACATTTCAACCACTAGATGTAAGCACCACTAGCTATATCCGCGCATCTCTTTGATTCTAGTTTTGATACAGTTATTATCATGCTTGATTATTATTTTGATTGAACTCTGTTCTCGTAAAGTGCCTGACGCAGGGACTAGGTAACAATCTATGTGGATACTATGTTTGCGAGTTCATCCGGCAGACGTGCGATGAGAAGGGCGGAAATTTAGAGAAACTCCACGTACGTAAACAATTTCTATAGTTTTTAATTACAATCAAATTGTGTTTAGTTTCATTCATATAGGCTGACTCCTTTTTTAAATCAGATCGAACGTCTACGGGACGGTCTTCTGCCAAAGGATCGCGTACGAGCAATTCAGGAGGAATTGGCGGGATTCTTGGATGCAGAAGTCCTAGACCCAAAAGGGGAATACTACTCGGCTGTGTATAGACAGGGATTGTAAAAATAACAACTTTGAAGGAATTGGCCGGTAGCATCGAATAGCAACTTTTGTATGTAGTGCATGAACTCGATCTGTGTATTGAATGTAATATTGTCATGATATTCATGATATAATATAAGGTTCCTTCATTGATAAGTGCAAATAACTAAATAAACAATAAAACAACCTAAATGAATTCTCTGCCGCGGCACAAAAAGTGGCGAAAATGCTGCCGCGGCAATAAAATATGCCAAAATGAATTCTCTGCCGCGGCAGAGAAATAGGCCAAATCTCTGCCGCGACAGAAGGTTATTAGTCCCGGTTCCTGTTACGAACCGGGACTAATGCTCCACCCCCTCTCGCCCTCTGCCGCTGCCACGTGTGCACCCTTTAGTCCCGGTTGGTGGGGCAACCGGGACTAAAGGTTAGAGCTTTAGTCCCGATTGCCCCGTCCCGGTTGGGCAACCGGGACTAAACCTCCGTACCAACCGGGACCTATAGCCCCGTTTCCACCAGTGATGACGCCGGAAACTGGGTGAAGATTTGGATCGTCTAGCTGCATGCATGCTTGATCATCCATGGCGTGTCTTGTCTCCTGATTACTGACTCACTGTCCTTGTATGCCCAGGTTAAGATGACTCTCCCTGACGACCGTGACCGTCGCACGAGGAAACTCGGCTGGTCGGAAAAGAATGAGGCCGTTGTTGCACCTCCTAGACGATCGAGGAAGTCTGTGTCCAGGTCTAGATCCAGGAGGAGAGCTCCGTCGCCATCGCCGTCCGCGCCATCCATACGCTCGAAGCACAACTCAAAAGGAGTTGAGTACACCAGGCTGTCACCTCCAAAGTCCGTGTCTCCGCCGGACGCTCTTCCGGTAGCCACGGGGCTAGCTGCCATGGTCCCCGTTGTTTCCTGCGATGGTCGCCCTTATTCTGGCATCAAGACCGCACCTTCTCCTAGTGTTATCCTAGACTCAGATGCTCCTTTAGCTATTCCAGAGGTACGCCTGGATAAAATCCACGGTTCTGCGTATTTCTTCATGTTCTGATGTTTGCCTTCATGTGCCTGCACAGGATCAACTTGAAGATGTATTGCCGCATGTGCCGGTGAGCACGAGCGAGGCACAATTAGTAGATTCCATTGTAGATGACGCCGTCGGGAGTGCTCCAGCGAGTAAACCTGCAACTATGATTCCTTCAGCAAGCGTCAACGCTACCTGGCCCGCCCCGCTAGTTGTCCTTGAGGGAAACAAGAGGTAGGTAGAGATATCGTCTGGAAGTGACGTCGAGCCAGTGCAAAAGAAAGCAAAGTCACCTCCTCCCGGTATGCACCGCGCACTTCTTTTTTCTTGATCTTTGCAGTATTTATCTTTCTCTTTTTCACCTTCGGCTATTCTTCAGTCATGACTGCAGGAGCGCTAAACCTGCAAGAGTATTACTCCTTCAAGGCCAAGGAGCTCCTAGCCACCATCGAGAAGCACGAGAAGGCATTCGCCGAAGAGGCCACCATTCTTCAGAGGCTTGAGGATTCTTCTGGTGGTCCTGCCCCTGCACCACCTAGCCTTGATCTTCCGGCCAGTGGTACTAGGATGGAGAAGAGCGTCATGAGGAACTTCCCTTCGGATTTTGCGGAAATCCAAGAGGCCTTGAGGGCGCAGCCCATAGATGAGGAAAAAAAATCTTCACAATAGAGAATATAATGCAGACTTGGACCATGGGATATGAAGGAAATCCCTTCCCTCCTGACCTGGAGACGCTGGTTTCCCACCTGAAGGCTGTGGTGACTCGTTTGAGAGGAGATGGAGGTCGTGTCACGGATCCTAAAGCAAATCCCGCCACTGAGCAGGTGCGCGCGCTCATTGGGAGGCTTGAGGCAGCCAGTGCAGAGATTGATGGTGGCATGGAACAACTCAAGAGTGACCGTCCGTGCATTGAGCAACGCCTTGCTAAATTCCCGAGCGCGCGTGCGAAGCAGAGGGAGATCATTGCCATGCACGAAGAGATTGCTGCAGACGCCCGAAGGAGTGAGGCGATAGTCGCCCACATGGAAGAAGCCGATGCGGCCCGTCTTCGGGCTCACGATGATGCAGTTCAAGTCGCGACCAATGCAGCTAGGCTTCTCAGAAAGCACTGCTCGGAGGCGGAAGATTTGCTGACCGGCGGTGATGGACTCGCCGGTCATCCCCAAGCAGCCGATGGCCTTCTTCTGGAAGTCGCCATTATTTTGGCGTACCAGGCTCCCAAGTGAGGGCCGTTAACTATCATCACAGCCGTCATAGGTTCTCTTAGCGAAGAGCGCAACATATAGTTTAGTTATCCAATCGGATTTTTTTAGTCACCATGGTTTTGCTTTAGCTATCTTGAAAAATCTCCCGTTTATTTCTCGTCAGAAACTTATCGTCTTTATTGTAATAAAGTGACGGCTTTTTCAGTACTTCTGGCTCCTTGTATTCCGATGCATGTTTTGCTTCTGTTGTTTTTGTCGGGCTGCTATCGATTGCCTTGTATTCTGGCTGTGTCGTTGATCTACTGCTTTGTCAGGTGTTGTTCGCCCTGGCCTCCCTCGCATGACCTTGGATAGAAGTTTCACAATCTTCTTAGCTAGCAACCGATCATCAGACCTGCCATAAAAAGAATAAAAAAACAAAACCCAGATTACACGTGATTTTTCTCTTCTGTCGGTCAGGACTCGTGCGCGAGCTAGCGGCCGGCTGACAACCCGGTCGTCCTGTTTGCCGCATGCGCGACCGTCGCATCCCGTCGTGCTTGCGACGCATCTGCTTGCATCATTGGTACCATCCCGTGCTCGGCGTAGTATTCGCTCCTCTTCTAGTCATCCTGTGGAGACCCAGAGCCAGGTCACGGTTGATGTAGTTGATCTTCCAATTTGCCGCGACGACATGTTTGCATGTCGCCGTGTATTGGTGCAAATTAGTATGGGCATGAACATCCGCAATTCTGAAGAAAGCTGGTTGAGACCGTGCATGGTGCCAGCCAACCTGCTAATCCTCGCCCGTCTTTATTCCGTGGCGAAAGAACGTGCCACGTCCTGAAAATAATTTTATCAATCTGGTCGGGACCGCCTAGCCCAGGCAGTGCCAGCCGACTAGACTGAAGGGTTTCACAGATTCGCACTAGCCGCACTGGCACGCGTCACTGCTCCCTTATCTTGACGCGTTGATGTAGATGGGGCGCCAGTAAGCCGTCGGCGTGGAGACTCCATCCTTAAGGTGTAGAGAACATCGTCCCATGGGCGTCACGAGGTGTCTGTCGCAGTGGGCAAGGAACGCCATCAGTATTGTTGATGTAGGGCGGAATTGGGACCTCCCGATGATGTACCTGCTCAAACTTGATGAACAAAGCAACCAAGACAAAATAAAAGAAGCAAGGGACAATATCAACAAAACAAGGTTTTGGGTTTGTGTTTTTTTTAATGTTGGCTTTTCCGTTATACACTAGCTATATGTGTGATATCCGAAAAAGCCGCCAAAGGACTTGTCATTGGGAATCGTCGCAAGACCATAACGATCATAACTTGTCCTTCCGTGTGTGTGTGTGTGTGTGTGTGTGTGTGTGTGTGTGTGGAGACGCCGTCTTCGGAGATGCTCCCGAGAGGCAACGGATAGTCATGCCCTATCGCATCGCGGTACCGAGGAACACCACAGCTCAACCATGCCCTGGCACGACGCCCCACGAACGCAGAGACTTGGGAATGGTGGATGATGGTAAATGGGTTTTGGGATGAAAATTTGAGGTTTTCCATGCCTTCTTGAGGGGTGGTGAACAGCTACCTTCCTCCTTCTTTCCATGATTTGCTTGATATTCGGAACCATTGGACTTGATTCTTGAACTTCTGGATATTCTCCCTCTTGAGAGGATTGCTTGAATGGACCACTTGGATGGTCATGGACTTCATTGATTGCTTGAACTTGTGATTTTTTTTTGACTTGAACTTCCTTTAGATTTCTTGCTTGCTTGTGGACCTCCTCGAGAACTTGGAAGGCAACCATTCACCTTGGTGGACTACGTCACCCTCTGGCACTTTATCTGGAGATTTTAACGCCATGCCCCAGAGTTGTCATGCGTCTACACACCAAATTGGGCAGCCTTTTCATGATCTTTTCCTATGGTCTTCCCTGGGGCGTGAGTCCCTATGAGCGTGTGGCCCGCCTGAAAGCATGAGGGGCGTGGAGCCTCGGTACGTTGAAGTGCCCAAGAATCTTTTCCGCTGCCTCCGGAAGCATACCCCTGGTACGTGTCGTGCTTAGTGGGTGTGAGAGCCGCTCCACCTGTAATTTGACACGTTGTGCCACCCTCCGACAAATCCTAGGGTAGCAAGATCTTCTATCACCAGCGTGGTATAATGGGGGAAAGCCGTTTTTTTTTGTTGGGGAAATAAATATCCATGTTATGCAAAAGAGAATGCATCATGGATCCGAGCCGACCGAAGAATTCCCCATTAAAAACGAAAAAGGCAACGGAAGAGGCAAATCTTTTAGCAAAAATACTTTTTGAGAAACCTTCCGTTGATTGGAGGCATAGGCCGGGATCCTTGGGGATCGACCAGCTGGTATGCACCTCCATCGTAGACTTGCTCGAGGTCCTTCCCTCTCCGGCTCGCATTTTCCCTTCGTCTTGTGCGTGACGACAATGGGACGCCTTTGCGCTAGGAATAGTTCACCCTTCCGAAAGACGATCTGCTTGACGGGCTTGTCGTAGGCTCTCACCATGTTCGAGCGGTAGAGCTCCAGGTTTTGCACGACATTGACTCGCTCCTCTTCTAGGGCGTCAACCTCCTGGAAACGCAGGTATACCTATTCGTCTTTGGTGAGTTCCTGGATGGCCACCCGTAGAGAGGGTAGATCGACCTTTGGTTGTAGCCCGGCGAACTATCCATGAATGACAGTGCGCCATGGCCCTTGCTGGAGTCAACAATCATCACCGTGCTCGAAAGGAGGGGGTGTCGTCTTTAGGGCACCTCCATGTTGTCTTCATCCATGCTGCAAGAATGGAGAGAGAGAGTGTGTGTGTGTGCCCGGATACACGTCGGGTGCCCCCGCGCCGTCATCTTCAGCGTTGTTCAAGGGAATAGAGAGGGCGTCGGGTTGTACACCGATGGCCCCAACAACGTGTCTTCGGCACCATGGAGAGGGCGTCGGGCTGCATGCCGGCAGCCTCAGCACCGCCATTGTCTTCAAGTCCATCTGTTCCATGCACTTGGTGTAGACGACAGTGATGTGATGATCAAGTGGAAGGCGGGGCGGTACATCCATTGCCCCGATGATGCTTAGCTTTGTTCCCCGGCTTGTCGATGTACGATGATGAAGATGCCTGGCCTCGTCGGCTCAAACAGGTGTGCAGCCTTCGCCTTGTTGGTGTTTGGCCTGGTGGTGTCCGCCTCGTCGGTGTCGGACTTGATGGCTTGCCTTTGCCTCATCGGTGCCCGGCAAGATATGAATTTCTTCATAAAAAGTACATGTCGGTGAAGTGGCTTTGCCTCGTTGGTGCTAGGACGAAGTCGAAGAAGAGTGTTGATAAGTCGAAGTAGACTTGAATGTCGTCGTTGTATCGTAGCTTGATGATGATGGTATGTGTACAAGCTTAGAGAGGCTTTGTACATTGTGTTCATGTGACATGATTAAGGCATATGGTCGATGTAGACAAATAGAAGTGTGTCGACGCAGCTAGCGTCCATTCTAGGCAAAGGCTGATGAAGAATGCCGCCATGTCGATGTAGTTGGCACCTGCTCGCTGACTGAGGGGTAGCATCATGGCGTCTTGTGTCTTGTTGGACCTGAAGTTGCTCTCCAAGCCAAGGAGGGGATGAAGTCCGCGGTGGAAGTACAACTCATGGGGGATCCCGTGATCTCCACTACTGAGTGGGATGAGGGACCCTCACATATCTTGAAATCGTGACCAACGGTTCCAACGTGGGGGCATGTTAGGATGCCCCCGTTGTGCCTGTCGGACGGGTGAAGGTTGGCGTCTGGGCGCAACGGTATGGCGCTCATGTTGGGGATGATGGATAGGGGCTTGGCGTCTAATCCTTCCCCCAGCTTGTGTTGACGATGAACTTGGCGCTCCTTGGTCATGGAGCCACCTCTGGATGATATTCATTTAATCTTGCAAGCGGCGAAACTCCTGTCGTAGGTCTTCTCCGCATGGTGCAGGTGCCTCATTCTGAAGAACGACGAACCGGTTGTCATTGGGGATGAGACGGCCGTTGACCGCCGAAGTGTGGCAGCATGGTGCACACATGCTTTTTCGAGGATCTTCAGGGTTGATAGAGAGCGTAGGGCCTGGCAAGACGGACTCCTTACAGGAGTATCGTTTCCGGAACTCCTTCATGATTGCTCTTCTCACCACCAGCTTGACCTTCGACGGCTCGGTGCTCGTGCATGTGAACACCTTGTCTGCGAGGTCCCTTGCACCGAGGGACCGATCCTTGCGAGCATCGTGGTCTTAGTGACGCAGAAGCTTAATTGTTGGTGGATTTGTTGTACCTTGCGGTACTTCCTCCTGTAGTCCCTTATCGGTTGCGGGCTTTCTGACAAACGAGTGTTTGTCATGAGTCTCCACAAGTCATCGGAGGCAGCTTCCAAACCTGCAAGAAGCTCAACTCCAATGTGCCTAGTCGTTGGCGTCGACAGCTCTGAGTACAAAGGTGGGGTAGGGCGTGAAGTGAAGCCGCACCCGCCATCTTGTAGGCGGCATTAGAAGAGAGGCGCCGAGTGCCGTCACGCCCCCTTTGATGCCGCGCCTGTTGACTCCTTGAAGAGGACACGTGCCTCGAGCATCAACTCGCGGCACTCCTTCACCATGACGGATGCCCGCCTTTGCGCCTTCTTGGATTGCACCGTTTGAAACTGCACTAGCTCCAAGGTTTGGTGCATACACATCTTGGCGCTGACCTAGAAGACAATCATGGGCGGAAAGGATGATCTAACATGGATCACCCAGGGCTCCATGTTGGTGGCGTGGGAGAGTCCTCCTGCATTAAGAGGATTCTTGATCGACGGAGCTCCACGCCATTGACTTGTCATGCAAGATGCTGTGTAGGTTGGGTGGACGGGCGAAGACGATTCTGTTGACCATAGCAAAGCAAAGATGGGAGGAGAACCAAGTCCCACCGGGCGTGCCAATTTGTATGACAAGATAAAAACGTACGGAACGCCTCCGCGAGTATGTGCGGGAGCGGTATGTAACACCCTCAGAATCGACCCTATGCAAGTTTTAGCGAAACCCGCCAAACCCGCATAGAAACGATTCAAAGGTGCCCACCAGGAACTTTCGTGCGGGTGGAAAACGAAGTAATAACATTACACAACAGTCCTCGATGGGACCCACAGAACAGATATATGCAACAGCGACTCAAAGAGTCAAGAATACAGATATAATATACAAGATCCAAATCACCTTGAAAATGATAGAGCGTCTGGCTATGGACAAGATGCAAATGGGGCTAAGAGCCCTGAAGAATAACCAATGGCGTCCATAACCCTGCCCAGGCCAAGCCGGAAGGGTAACCCTGCTAACGACGTCGATCTCAAAACCTGCTTAAACAAAAGGGGTGCTGACAAAGGGCAAAGGAAAAAAAGAGGAGCGTCAGTACTGAGGCCAGTTCACGGCGAGACTAGAATTCGGCGGTCCTCGCCTACATAGGTATGGTGGACTGAAGCGGCAGCGCAGCATGCACTAAACAACCTATAGAGACTCAATACAACTGGCGGCTATCAGAGAGGGGTAAGGAAGACCTATCCGGATCCAACCTGAATCTTACACCAAACAATCCCATCCTGGTATTTCCCCCTCGAGACCAATCGAGGAAGTCCACCGAGGAACTCACACGGTTGGCAGTTTTATTTATTCAGTTATCATTGCAGCAATTACTAGTCAGGTATAGATAATCATCCTGATAAAATAAGCAGTGGGCCGTTTTAGTTAACCATTCCGTTGTAGTCGCAGCACTTACTAGTCAGATACAATTAGCATGAGATAACCCAAAACCTAGCAGTTGTTGGTACTTTTATTTAGCCATTCCGTTGTCGTTGCAATACTTACTAGTCAGGTACAATGGTCGCAAGCGACAACCCAAACAAGCAATTGTTGGCAGTTTTATTTAGCCATTCCATTATAGTGAAGCTGAATTACTAGTCATTATAAAGTCAAATTTATAGCACTACTTTAGTTATAGTTGTCTATGATCGAGATACTGTGCTCCAAGTCGTCCATACCCGCGGACCGGGCTTTCAGAAAGTTTTACCCGGCCGGGGTGCACAAATAGCAACACACACTCGATCAACCTCGGAAAAACCAAATCAAAACCCAACGAGGCTTTCACGACAAAGCAATCACAGGATTCAGAATTATTTCAGGGGGCCACCCCATTGAGTAGACCCGCAGCGAAGCTAGCTGACTCCGAGACGGACTCAAGGTTTGCGACAATGGCTGTAAACGACTGGGAACCCAAAACTGGGCTTGTCGATACCGCGAAAACATTCCGCTTACCTAAACAATACAGTGTGCTCCTCGCACAATCGTAAATAAAACAGTAGCATGGCATAAGTACAGGATAGTAAATAAATCCTCAAACTAGTTTGTGGCCCCAAGAAATAAGAATGAATCAAGCTCTGGCTCAGGGGGGGTCCCATAAGCCTCCCGGATGTGGATAGCGCGATAAAACAAGGAACAGTTATCAAGCACTCGGGGTCCTACGGGACACAAGTGGACGGTTAACAACCAAATAACATCTATTGCCCACCTGTGCCTCTGCTTACCTACTTCAATTTTAGTTGTTAAACAGTAATTAAAGTGAACGAAAAGTACAGCCATGAGCATCTCCAACCTCAAACATGTGGCAATACTCCAACAACTGTGGTACATGGCGACACGCAACAGCACTTGAGCAAGCGACTACGACGCGCAAGTCCAACTATCTACCAAACAACAGGTAATAGGAGGTGGCCATGGCAATATAAGGCGGCAAGGGATATCACGGGTACGAAAACTAGAGCATCGCAACACAGATAGCAATAGATCAACAGGAGGGAATAAATACTATAAAAGTAAGATAGGTAGAAAGGGGGAGATGCTCGCCTGAAAACATTGTCGAAGGTTCATCCGAAGATCGGGTCGACACTCGCATCAACTCATCGGCCTTATCCACGAAGAAGCAAATCACTAGGAGAAACACCGGATGCAATATTTAATACTACGGCATAAGATCGAGCATGATGCATGTATGATGTATGGCATGGCAAAGATGCGATGCAATTAGGCCATATTAAGCGGAACCAGGGTCCCGACAATTATCCAGATGGTTCATGTTGTTTAGATACCCGCCATTTAATTTTTGTCTTAACATGGCAGAAGATAGCACCGGTTCGCTACACCAATTTAAATGAGGCCAATATAAGGCTAGATTTGCCCGCATATGGGCCCCATATTTAATTATGAGGTGAATCGGCATAAGGCCCCCAAACCACAGACAAATATGCATGCATGTATGACAATTTAATATGCATCAATTTGTTATTATATTTATAAAATAGGGCTCGAGAAAAGGGGTCACACATTAGGGTCCGGCGATCTTGGGGTTCCGGGGTTCGGGGTTCGGTCTCAGGGTCCGGATCTGGGGTTCGGCCTCGGCGGTATCGTTCTCGGATAACAGAAGTAGATCTTGTCGCATCCGCGGTGGTCGGGCCATGTTGTCGGTCTTGTCGTCTCACGCGGAGATCTTGGCGTTCCGGGAGGGAGTACTTGGTCTGGCGTCGGGGCATCGGACTCGCCCTGGTTGCTGTCGTTCTTGTCGTCGATGGCGAACTTGAGTGGATCGGGTACCGGGGTACTCGAGTCTGTGTGGGAGATCTTGAGGCGCCCGCTTCACCGGGTCCAGTAGGAGTTCTTGTCGTTCCATGTAGAATACCTTCGGGTTCGGGGCTTCGGATCCGCGAAGGGGGCCTCGACGTTCCGGACTTCGGTGGTCGATGGAGAACTTGGGTTACCCGTTGGTGCGGTTTTCGCGTGGCACCGATGGTAGACGAACTCGACGACACATGAAGGTCTTGACGTCAACGAAGATCTTGTCGACGGGAATACATACATAGTGGCATACTAGGCAGCAGCGACAACATAGCACGGGCAACAGGACAATTCTACAAGGCCATGTCTCATTCAGACGTACATCAAACATCACCATCGTGGCAACTGCTGACCCAAAACAACAGGGGCGCATCCTGGAGGAACCGAAGCCGACGACGTGCGGCGCGGACGGCAGATACACAACGATGTGGAGGAGGCTCGGGATGGCCATGAACCGGGAGAGCTCGAGGCGTCCAGCAGGTGCCGAGAAGGCGGCGACGACGTGGTTTGCCGCAACGGCGAGGGCGGGGCTCGCGGGGAGGCCGGGGAGGCGAGGCGGGCTTGAGGCGTGGCGACGGGCTCTGGGGCGGGGACGGGGTCGGCGGCGAGGGAGTCCCAGGCGGCGGCGGGCGCCAGGAGGAGGAGAAGGGGCGGGGTCGCGTGGGCGGCGAGGAGGCCGACGGGGGCGCGCCGGCGTAGGGGATGGTCGCCGGCGGCGGAGGGCGGTGCTCCCGCGCAGCGGCGAGGGAGGCGGCGGATGGAGAGGTGGCCGGCGAGCTCGGCTTGCAGGCGGAGGGCCGGACGCAGGCGGGCGGAAGGAGAGGTGAGCGGGGGGAGGAACGCGGCGGAGGACGGGGGAGGCCGGAGGTGGTCTGCAGGGCGACGGGAGGAGGAGCAGAGGCGTTGGGGGGGACGGGGTCCGAGGGGGTGGGATGGCGAGGTGGGGGAGGCGCGGAGGCGCGTGCGCGTCGGGGAGGGTCGCCGGCGGCGGTGAGGGAGCGGGAGCGGGCGATGGGGAGAGAAGAGAGGCAGAGAGGAGGGAGGTGGGGGAGAGGGCCACGCGGGGGAGGGAGAGAGAGAGACGCGGGCGCGGGTGGGGACGAGGTAGGTGGGGCCGGTGGGGCCAGGGGGTGGGGCTGCAGCGTGCGTGTGTTGCTGTGGGGAGGGGTGGGACCCAGTGAGAGAGAGGGGGAGAGAGAGAGGAGTGGGGGGCTGGCATGTGGGAGGTGAGGTGGCAGCAGATGAGTGGTCGGGAGGAGGAAGAGAGGTGAGGTGGCGAGAGAGGATTGGGTGGGGTGAGGTGGCTGGAGGGGTGGGTAGACTAGGTTGGGTAGTTTTAGGATTTTGGTGGACCGATTGGTTTTGTACGGGGGTGGTCGACTGGGTCGGATCGGCCCGTTCGACTGCCCCCTAAAAAAAATAATATAGGTTTTTATTTAATTTAAAATAACTTTTGTAATTAGTTTTAGACAAACAAAATATCCGGAAACATCCGGGGTTTTAATTTGAAATAGAAGGAGAGCTAGTTTCAGAAAACAATAGTCTTTCGCAACATAGTTTCAAGTAAAAATAATATGCATGATGATGTCAAGACGATGCGATGCACAAAATCAACGCGATTTTCTAGTAGTGGTTTTGCGGGATGCCACACGGTAGTTTCTCTCATGCGCACCGGGTACGGTAAGATAAAGGAAAAGTGCGGGCGTGCCAGTGTATAACAAATACACAAAGAAAACAAAAGAAGGGAATAGTATTTTATTAATCTTAGAGATCATAAATACAATTCCCACATATTGCGCTCTGTGGCCTACTAGCGCGGCCAGCCTGACAATGGCGATCGTGCGATCTCCTGGTTCCCGGGGCCTCGGAAGGCTCCCGGTTAATTACTCCCGCGGGTTACGCCGCGAGACACCTCCGATTAAGCCGTGTGGTCATCTTCGTCGTCTTCGCTTCACGTCCTGCATAAATAGTGATGGTGGTGGTGTGTGTGGGCAGCGGCAGAGCCCGTGTCCTCGTCGGTACACGCGCCGCTAAAAGCGTGGCCTTTGCTCCGGCCTCGCCTTCCCTTGCCGTCGCGCCTCGTCGGTCTTAAACGGCGATGAAGAGTTGTTAATGTAGATGGATGCAGTCCGATCGGCTAGGTCTCCTTGACAACCTTGCGGCTTCGTCGGGGTGTGCAAGGGTATGCCTCGCAGGAGTATTTTTATTAGGAGACCAGTGTCGCTCATATTGGCATGGCCGGCGTGGTCGGTCCCTTCGTCTCGGCGCAGCGCCGAGTTTACGGCAGCCGGCATAGTCGAAGGGACCGTCTCACGTGATCACAGAGTGGTAGTGTTGAGGGAGTCTGGAGTTTGCTGATTGGCGTAATGAACCTGTTCATGTCCTGACGAGAGATCGTCGGCGTGTGCCCTGCAGAGGTATGCGCTCATCTCTTTGCATGTGATATGCATGAGAGAACCTCACGTACGTGTATAGCTCAGTATGTGAGCTTGCTCCTGTACTCTGGGCTGAGCCTGTACGTCGGACTGAGTAGCGCGTGACGCCGAGCAGGCAAGGCGAAGCTAACCTGTACGCCGTGCCTCTATAATCGGCCGTACGCGTGGTGGAGCTGAAACTCTTCATCGCACCTGTCTATCCTGCCAGTCCGACCTGCACACCGCCATGCTGAGCCGCGTTTGTCCGCCTACACCCGGCACGAGCTCTGAGAAGCGTCCACGTCGGGCAGCACGTCCGCTTGTCTCTTGGAACTTGTACACCGGTGAAATGCACGCAAGTTCGCCGTGGAGTTGAACCTGTGCGCCAGGCTGCCGTGGAGCGGAACCTGTACACCGGGAACTGAGCAGCATCGCGCCGGGCCGTACTCACGTGTCTTGTATGTATGTGCCGTCACGCGTTGGCGTTATCAACGGCTGGGCACGAAGTATGTGGCCTGCCCAGCGGCGCCTCTGGCTCCCGGCGAATGGACGTGGGCTCGTCCTCCGGCAACCGTCGGCGATGGCGAGCTTCGTCGGCGTGGCGAACACACCGGCCGGCGGGTGTCAAGGTCCCAACTCCCATGCTGGACACTGACATGGGCATGGGAGCTTCCGTGAGACAAGAGAGGCCCAAACGACTGATCCAGCCCAACAGACGTCATGTTGGCCCAGACTGGGTTCCGTGAGCACGGTATTGGCAACACATTTATCATCTACTTAAGGCAAGGAGAGATAAGATGAGAGGTATCCTCGGGATCATCGGCGAAACGGCGGCGGCAGGAGTTTGTCTCCTTGTAATAGGATAGATACCAATTCTACCTCAGTTTCTCTATTGTAATCAAATATTGCTACCGATTGTTGCTGTTAATCGAGAGAGATATCGGGTACCTAACATCTGGTATCAGATTCGCCAGTTCGATCCAATCCACCTCCCCATCGTGCTTGGAGGCGAGCAGGCTGGAAACGCGCAAGCGAACCGAAGATCGGCGACGACTACTGGAAGCCATGGATCCAGCACTCCGCGAGTACCTGGATCGTATGGAGCTGAACGCCAACACGCGGTCAGATGCGATCCTGGCGACGCAGCAGGGGCTGTCGCAGCAAATCGCGGCCCAAACTGCGCAGCTGCGCGATCTGGCCGAATGGCGTCCTGATCTGGAGGCGCGTCTCGCCAACCTCACCGAGGCGGTGGCTGATCTCCAGCGGACCAGGTCGGCTTCACCTGCGACCGACGGTGGATCGGCGGCGGCCCACATCGCCGCCACAGCCTCAGCACCTGAAGGCGCGATCCACGGGCAATCCGGCCACAGCGAGCAAATTCTTCCCGGAGGTTTCCCTCAGGTGAACTTTGGTTCACCGATGGTACCTCCGGTCATGGGTATGCATTCTCTACAATCCCCGCCACCTACTACTGCTGATCCCACGCTTCTTACCAATCAATTGATGACCGCCATGGGGAACACTGCACCATCTATGCTTTTTCCACCGTTCACGGGAGAAAATCCAAACCTATGGAAAACTTTAGCAGAGCAATATTTTCACATGTTTTCTACGCACGAGTCCTACTGGGTACCAATGTCCACTTTGCATTTTAAAGGAGCAGCCGGTATTTGGTTACAAGCAGTGCATAAACGCCTAGCTGGTTTAGATTGGCTCTCTTTTACATCTCTGCTTTGCACTAGATTCGGTCGTGATAGACACCAACTACTGATTCGTCAGTTCTATGCTATCAAGCAACTGACAACAGTAGCAGATTACATTGAGCGTTTTGATATCCTGATGAACCACTTGCTATCATATTCTGAAGATACTCACCCTTTTTATTTTTTAACACGTTTCATCGAGGGCTTGAGGGCGGATATTCGTTCAGTGGTCATGATCCAGCGCCCTGCCGATCTGGACACCGCATGTTCTCTGGCACTTATCCAAGAAGAAGTTTCTGAAGGAGAACCTGTATCACCCACTTGCCAAACAGAACATAGATACATCAGAGTACCAATGAAAGGGCTGCCGGTCCAGCAATATGGTAGCTCCTCTCGCCCACCTTCTAGGTCTGATGATCAGCGTGGTTCGGAAGTTGCTCGTGCCACAACTGATGAGCGTGTTACAGCTTTGCGTGCCTATCGGCGTGCCAAAGGGCTCTGCTACAAGTGCGGTGAACGTTGGAACAAGGAACACTCTTGCCCTCCCACTGTTCAGTTACATATTGTGGAAGAGCTATTGGCTCTGTTCTCAACTGAAGAATTGTCTGGCCCAGATACTAATGAGAAACCATCAACGGAAGCTGAAATTGTATGTTCCATCTCAGTGCATGCTCTGACTGGGTCATCGGCAAATATACCAGGTGTAATTCAGTTGCAGGCATTCATTGCGGACAAGGAAATATTGATCTTGGTGGATTCTGGAAGCTCCACTTCCTTCATCAATCAACAACTGGCAGCTACATTGAAAGGAGCCCAGCCTCTTCTTCAACCGTGTAAAGTGAATGTGGCTGATGGGACTCAACATCGTTGCTCTTCATACATTCCTCGGTGCCAATGGTCTGCTAATGATCATATCTTCCATACTGACCTGAAGATTCTTCCACTAGGCACATTTGATGCCATCCTAGGCATGGACTGGCTCGAGGAACACAACCCAGATATTGATTGGGTCACTAAAACACTAAAAATTCAACAACCAGATGGCGTGATACATCTGCAGGGACACCGCCATGGTAATGTTGAGTGTTCAGCAATTTCAGTGACAGAGTTGTCCAATATCTGTCGTCAAGGCTCGGCAGCACACTTGATTCACGTCTATGCATTGGACGGTGAAATCCAGATCGAGGAAATTGTTCCCGCGGATATACAGACAGTGATTGACCAATTTCCTGATGTGTTTGCCACACCCACCTCTTTGCCACCCAGACGTGCATGCGACCATCGCATCCCTCTGATGCCTGGAGCGCAGCCAGTTAATATACGAGCTTACAGACACAAACCTGAACTAAAGTCAGAGATCGAGCGTCAAGTGGCAGAGCTCCTGGAATCTGGGATAATTCAACACAGCACAAGTCATTTCTCTTCCCCAGCCATTCTTGTCAAAAAGAAAGATGGTACCTGGCGGCTGTGTATTGATTATCGAGCACTCAATTCCATGACGGTGGTAAGCAAGTATCCTGTGCCCATCATCGATGAACTTCTTGATGAGTTGGCAGGTGCACGGTGGTTCACGAAGATGGATTTACGCGCAGGATATCATCAAATAAGACTGGCTGAAGGGGAGGAATTCAAAACGGCATTTCAAACTCACTCCGGGCACTGGGAATACAAAGTTATGCCCTTCGGATTAGCAGGTGCTCCAGCTACCTTTCTGGGTGCGATGAATGCCACCTTACAACCTCTTCTCCGCAAGTGTGTGGTTGTCTTCTTTGACGACATTCTCGTTTACAGCCCAACTCTGTGCGAGCACAAGAAGCATTTGAAATCTGTCCTAGAACTACTTCGCCGTGACAGTTGGCAAGTCAAATTAACCAAATGCTCTTTTGGCCAGCAACAAATTGCTTATCTTGGTCACGTGATCAATTCCCAAGGGGTTTCTTCCGATCCTCAGAAGATTAGCAAAGTTGCAACATGGCCCACACCTCAAAGTAGCAAAGATGTTCGCAGTTTCTTGGGCCTCGCCGGTTATTACAGAAAATTCGTGCAACACTTTGGCATTATTGCCCGTCCTCTCTTCAATTTGCTCAAGAAGAATACACCCTTCATCTGGACAAGCGAAACTGGTACAGCATTCCAGATTCTCAAGCAAAAACTTGTCGAGGCGCCAGTACTCAAACTTCCTGACTTCAGTAAAACCTTCACGATTGACACCGATGCTTGTGACACGGGTGTGGGCGCAGTTCTGCAGCAAGAGGGCCATCCCATAGCATATATGAGCAAACCACTGGGTCCTAAGAATAGAGGGCTTTCAACATACGAGAAAGAATGTCTCGCGGTATTAATGGCGATTGAGCAATGGCGCCCTTACCTGCAGCACAAGGAGTTCATCATTCGTACCGACCAAAAGAGTTTGGTTCATCTCGAGGACCAGCGCCTTACCACAAATTGGCAACATAAGGCATTTACCAAACTTCTAGGTCTCCAGTACCGACTTTGTTACCGCAAGGGAGCTGAAAATCGAGCT
The DNA here is from genome assembly GCA_916181665.1 of Avena sativa. Classification (NCBI taxonomy): domain Eukaryota; kingdom Viridiplantae; phylum Streptophyta; class Magnoliopsida; order Poales; family Poaceae; genus Avena; species Avena sativa. Next base: position 106,818,135 of record OV702283.1, read on the forward strand.
GCTGACGCATTGTCCCGTCGTCAACATGAAACACAAGCGATAATCACATTGATTACTGAGTGTCAGCCAGCTTGGCTTGATGATGTCCGGGCTAGCTATACCATGAACCCTCATGCCACTAAATGGATTTCCAAATTGCAAGAAGGTCCTGACACCAAACAACGTTTCACTTTTCAGCAAGGGATCCTATATTTCCGTAATAGAATTTGGTTAGGGGGCTCAGTCGAAATGCAGAACAAAATATTGGTTGCTTTCCATTCTAGCGCCATTGGAGGCCACTCTGGTTTTCCAGTGACCTATAAGCGCATCCGACGTCTATTTGCATGGCCCAAGATGAAGAACCACATTAAAGATTTTGTGCAATCTTGTCTGGTATGCCAGCAATCAAAACCAGAGAGAGTCAAATATCCCGGACTTCTCCAACCACTTCCCACACCTGATGGCGCCTGGCAGATGGTTACAATGGACTTCATCGAGGGCCTCCCTATTTCTGGACCAGCCAACTGCATAATGGTGGTTGTGGATAAATTCACCCGGTATGCCCATTTTATCCCATTGCATCACCCTTTCTCAGCTGCTAAGGTAGCAACAGCCTACATAGACAATGTGTTCAAGCTCCACAGTCTCCCTAAGATCATGGTTTCAGACCGTGATCCGATCTTCACAAGCAAGTTTTGGAAGGAAGTATTCAAACAAGTGGGAAGTGAATTGCGCATGAGCTCAGCCTACCATCCAGAAACGGACGGTCAATCGGAACGGGTAAATCAATGCCTAGAGACCTACTTACGGTGTTTTGCTCATGCATGTCCTCGAAGGTGGAGTCAGTTCCTCTCCCTTGCGGAATTCTGGTATAACACGAGCTCACATTTTGCACTACAGACTTCACCATTTGTTGCTTTGTACGGCCACGAGCCACGCCACTGGGGCATTGAGGCAATCTCCACTTGCCCTGTACCATCAGTGAACGAATGGCTCGAGGAAAGACAACTGATGCAAAAGCTCCTTCAACACAATCTGAATTATGCAAGGCAACGGATGAAGGAGCAGGCCGACAAGAAACGCACGGACAGAACATTTGCTGCAGGTGATTCAGTGTTCATCAAGCTGCAACCCTATGTTCAATCATCAGTGGCTCGTAGGGCAAACCATAAATTGGCTTTCAAATATTTTGGCCCCTACAGCATCAGTCGCATCATCAACCCCACGGCTTATGAAGTGCAGCTCCCAGCTGAATCCAAGATACATCCTATTTTCCATGTTTCCCAGCTACGCAAGGCTCTGATCCCTGGTACAAAAGTCAGTCCTACACTTCCTATCCCTGCTGATGTTCTTGCAATTCCTGTGAAGATCATTACCCAACGTTGGAAGCGATCACCTACTGGACGCCGTGAACAAGTTCAAGTGCAGTGATCCAATTCAGATAGCCACGACATAACTTGGGAGGACAAGCTGGAACTGCAACAACGTTTTCCAGCAGCGCCGGCTTGGGGACAAGTCGATACTCAAGGAGGAGGGGATGTCAAGGTCCCAACTCCCATGCTGGACACTGACATGGGCATGGGAGCTTCCGTGAGACAAGAGAGGCCCAAACGACTGATCCAGCCCAACAGACGTCATGTTGGCCCAGACTGGGTTCCGTGAGCACGGTATTGGCAACACATTTATCATCTACTTAAGGCAAGGAGAGATAAGATGAGAGGTATCCTCGGGATCATCGGCGAAACGGCGGCGGCAGGAGTTTGTCTCCTTGTAATAGGATAGATACCAATTCTACCTCAGTTTCTCGATTGTAATCAAATATTGCTACCGATTGTTGCTGTTAATCGAGAGAGATATCGGGTACCTAACAGCGGGCTACGCGTGGGCGAGCTCCGATAGCTCTGGTGCTGCTCCGTGTGCGGGACTTGGGCTAGATGATGGCGTAGCGCTCCCCGGCTCCATCCCCGTCTTGAACCTGTACGCCAAGTTGTGCCGCGCGCGGGCTGACCGAGCTGAAGCTTGAACTCGAGGTGCATCAGCACCGCCGCTTGTTCCTCTCATCTTCAAGAGCACCGCCTGAACGTGAACACCGGGAAGAATCTCCGCTCCTGCAGCGCCTTGGGGTCTTCCCCTTGGACCTGGGAAGAGTCGTTGGCAGCTCCTGTATTTATACGCTGGCTCGACGCGCTGTACCTGCACACCTGACGCCGAGTAATGACTGAGCGTGACGTAGTCAGGACGCACGTCGGTGACTCCGGCTTCTGGTGAGCGGGTCATGATCACAGACCATGGTATCTCCTGATCGCCTCCGGCAGCGGCGAGCCAACGGCGTGGATGGCGCACCGGCCAACGGGCTGCTCCTTGGCGCGTTCCGGCGGCGCCGGGGCTTTCGCGCCCTCGTGCGCTCTGCGCTTCCAACTGCTACGGTGGCGGCGAGCTTCGTCCGCGCGTCTGACGCACCGGTCAACGGGCTGCTCGTGGGCGTGCTCCGGCGGTGGCGTTGTTCTGCGTGCTGGACCTTGGGCATGCTAGCTGCAAGAGGAAGAGAAGAAACAATTCAAACATGTACCAAAGGTGCAGTCCTTGAGTCCATGGTCGACCTCCTCCGCTTCCGAGTTCTTATTATCGTGGGTCCTCTCCAGATGCGATCTTCGTTGCCTCTTCTTCTCTTGGACACTGCTGGGCCTCCTTCTACAGGATGATGCCTGTGAGAGTTGCGCCTCCAGGTGCACGAGCTCGGCTCCTTCCCTCGTTTTCTCTCCTGTCCTCTTTCTCTCTGGGTCTCTCCGCCTCCTTTTTTTTCCCGCTCCTCTGCGTCGACGTCCAGATAAGGATGCAGCCGTCCTTTCCGGAACTAATCCCGCGATCGCTTCGTTTTTCTTTCCTCTCGCCCGCTAGCTTTGCTGTTTAAACATCTATCTCTTGAGCTTCTAGAACCTCTTTTAACTTTCTGCAGATTAAACGTACAGGCCCCTCCCGAATATACTGTCACGTCTGCGTACGTCGGTCGGGTGCAGGCGCCACCAGCGCGACGTGCTGGACTGTGTATACGTGCTAAAAATTTGCTTTCCGGCCGGCCGATCGGGTACACATACACGGCTCATATACATAAAGCGGTTGGTGTATGTACGTATAAATTTTCTATTTGTTATATGAACACGTCTCCGGCCGATCGACGCGTACCTAGACACGTCATGTATACTACTCATGATTGTTGACCAACCAATTAGGAGTCCATGCACTCGTAGCATGTACTTGTGTTTGAACCTCAAGGATAATATGTAGACAGACTCTGCCACTTGCACTACGGGAATAACTAAATAGGCTGACGGCTTTTTATACGCCAACGGCAAAATGTCGGGGCCGTCGGCGTAGCTTGACGGGTCGTCGGCCCAGTTTTGTCGTCGGCGTAGAATAAATAGGCCGACGGCCGCCGTCGGCGTAAACATAACCGTCGGCGTAGCCCATTGGGCTAACGGCAGAGTAACGGCGTCAAGTCTAGGTTTTAGACCTATGCCGACGGCTTTGCCGTCGGCGTAGCTATTTTTCTTTTTTTGTCATATTAATCTTAGAAAAATCATAAATCATTTAAATTCAGAAAAATACATATAATATATCAAAACTTGCAGAAAAATAAGATATATCTATATAAACTCAAATATTATATATTTTTATTCAAAAAAATACATAAAAATACAAATACTTTCGTATAACATATTTTTCATTTTTAAGTGCAAAAAAGGGGTGTTTTGTGAAGCAACCACCAAAAGAAAGTTTCAAAATGATAATACCATATTTTTCAAAAATACTAGACCATATTGAATGGACAATTTCCCAACCTAGGAATCTCAAACCTTTCCGTTCAACTCTCGTGAAAAAGACAAATTCCTGCTGAATCGGCAGGAAATTAGTTAGATTTGAACTACAGGTACATGATATATTGCTCATGATTTTTTGTAAAAATCATTTTTAGGTTCACAGTTGCCATTTCATCAGAGATCTAATGCAAGTTTAGTGAGACTCGTTCCCGACCTAAGAATCATCATGCCCCTCGATTTAGGAAGTTTGACGATAGTTTGAAATGTGCATAAAAAATTAAAAAACGATCAAAACAATGCAAAACTTCGCGTGGTGTCATATTATATGACATAGTTCCATGGAAAAATACCAGACTTGATATATTCACTGAGTCTTAAAAAAACCTTCACAAAATGGCCTATCTCAATCGAGGTTTTCTGGATTTCAGGTCAAATGACCAATGTTATTGCTATGATCGTGGTATAGTTTGAGATAATGTGTCCATATTGTGCAAACATGTGTATCATGGGATGGTGAACAATGTTGCAGGAGGAAGTTTTCCTTTTCGTCGCACCAAAAAGCCATTTTTCATTTTCCGAGTGCAAAAAACGGGGTGTTTTTGTGAAGCAACCACCAAAAGAAAGTTTCAAAATGATAATAACACATTTTTCAAAAACACTAGACCATATTGAATGGACAATTTCCCAACCTAGGAATCTCAAACCTTTCCGTTCACCTCTCGTGAAAAAGACAAATTCCTGCTGAATCGGTAGGAAATGAGTTAGATTTGAACTACAGGTACATGATATAATGCTCATGATTTTTTGTAAAAATCATTTTTAGGTTCACAATATGCCATTTCATCAGAGATCTAATGCAAGTTTAGTGAGACTCGTCCCCGAGCTAAGAATCAGCATGGCCCTCGATTTAGGAAGTTTGACGATAGTTTGAAATGTGCATAAAAAATTAAAAAACGATCAAAAATATGCAAAACTTCGCGTGGTGTCATATTATATGATATAGTTCCATGGAAAAATACCAGACTTGATATAATCATTGAGTCTTAAAAAAACCTTCACAAAATGGCCTATCTCAATCGAGGTTTTCTGGATTTCAGGTCAAATGACCAATGTTATTGCTATAATCGTGGTATAGTTTGAGATAATGTGTCCATATTGTGCAAACATGTGTATCATGGGATGGTGAACAATGTTGCAGGAGGAAGTTTTCCGTTTCGTCGCACCGAAAAGCCATTTTTCATTTTCCGAGTGCAAAAAACGGGGTGTTTTTGTGAAGCAACCACCAAAAGAAAGTTTCAAAATGATAATACCACATTTTTCAAAAATACTAGACCATATTGAATGGACAATTTCCCAACCTAGGAATCTCAAACCTTTCCGTTCACCTCTCGTGAAAAAGACAAATTCCTGCTGAATCGGTAGGAAATGAGTTAGATTTGAACTACAGGTACATGATATATTGCTCATGATTTTTTGTAAAAATCATTTTTAGGTTCACAATATGCCATTTCATCAGAGATCTAATGCAAGTTTAGTGAGACTCGTCCCCGAGCTAAGAATCATCATGCCCCTCGATTTAGGAAGTTTGACGATAGTTTGAAATGTGCATAAAAAATTAAAAAACGATCGAAACAATGCAAAACTTCGCGTGGTGTCATATTATATGACATAGTTCCATGGAAAAATACCAGACTTGATATATTCATTGAGTCTTAAAAAAACCTTCACAAAATGGCCTATCTCAATCGAGGTTTTCTGGATTTCAGGTCAAATGACCAATGTTATTGCTATAATCGTGTTATAGTTTGAGATAATGTGTCCATATTGTGCACACATGTGTATCATGGGATGGTGAACAATGTTGCAGGAAGAAGTTTTCCTTTTCGTCACACCGAAAAGCCATTTTTCATTTTCCGAGTGCAAAAAACGGGGTGTTTTTGTGAAGCAACCACCAAATGAAAGTTTCAAAATGATAATACCACATTTTTCAAAAATACTAGACCATATTGAATGGACAATTTCCCAACCTAGGAATCTCAAACCTTTCCGTTCACCTCTCGTGAAAAAGACAAATTCCTTCTGAATCGGTAGGAAATGAGTTAGATTTGAACTACAGGTACATGATATATTGCTCATGATTTTTTATAAAAATCATTTTTAGGTTCACAATATGCCATTTCATCAGAGATCTAATGCAAGTTTAGTGAGACTCATCCCCGAGCTAAGAGTGCCAAAAGCGGGGTGTTTCATGAATCTTGACATAGTTTTAGTTGGTCTAATATTTAAAATTTATGATATATAATTAAATAGATGATAGGGATGTCATATTTGGATTCCTCTCATTTTTCTGATTGATTTGGATATATTATTTGTCGGATTGTGATTTACGGATTTGTAGATATGAATTATTCAAATTTAAATAAAAAAAGCATAATAAATAAAATTTATTTTATTTTTATTTGAATTCAATATTATTATTACTTATTTATTGTTGTTTACTCAAAAAATTGTATGGAATGTAAAAAAACAAATATGTCTAACATTATAGTGTAATGGTTAATAGGTTTGATATGATAATATTCACAACAAGTTCTAGTTTGTTTGTCGGAAGCTCATGTGGAAGGAACGAAGAAGTTAAGCGTGCTGGGGCTGGAGTAGTATTAGGATGGGTGACCGGTTGGGAAGTTTGACTAATTGTGCAATTTGACTTAAGACTAAGTATACTTAGAATTAAAAAGTTCCATGTGAGATTAACAAGTTAAACAATACAAAAATGTTAAAAAAATTTGAAAAAAAAATTTTGAAAAAAAAAATTTGAAAAAAAATTGGAAAAAAAATTGAAAAAATCTACGCCGACGGTAAAGCCGTCGGCGTTACCGTCGGCGTAGCCAAACGGCCGTTAGTCATCTAGGTGGGCCCCATATGGTCTACGCCGACGGCTCCGACTGCTTTTATACGCCGACGGGAGAAGAGGCTACGCCTACGGGGCATTACGCCGACGGCCATACACCGACGGCAGCCGTCGGGCCAGCCTACGCCGACGGCATTTAGGGCCTACGCCGACGGGACCCGGCCGTCGGCGTATTCAGCTTCTCCCGTAGTGTTGAGCACAAAATTCCATCGAACACTCGGCACAAAAATCAAACAAAAGGATTAGGAGAGGTCATTACTAAGGTAATAACTTCCAAGACTCAAGAAAACTCTTGGGTTATCTCCTAACAAGTAATTTTCATTAACGCCTTTAAGTTAAGGCACAAGAAGCAAGAAAATCAAGTATTTTCAAATGAGGAATTAAGATCAATACTTGCAAAGTCTTCAACTATGAAAGGTATCTCATCCAAATGAGTTTTGGAGGATCCCTTCTCATTTCTCTTTGGTTTACTACTTTCATCAAAAATATTTTTGAGCAATCGAATCAAAATTCTTTTCAAAGGCCTCATGCATTCCAACAAGCTTAAAGGTAATGGGCATCTTGAATTCCTCTCTAGGTTTGGTTTTATCTGAAGTACCCACAACATCTACACATGAGCCTAGCATATTGAAACACTCAATGACCTTTTTGGCTTCCCTAGCAACTTCATGGAACTCTTTTAGTAAGGTTTCAAGAATGAATTCTCTCTTTTCAGCATTCTTTTATTCTTTAAGTTTTAGGAACAAAATTTCTATCATGGGGTTAAGGCTAACAAAACTAGCCTCCAACATATGAACTAAAGAAGCTGCAACAATCTCATAATTAGGAGCAAGTTCTGCTATAGATCTATCCTCAATATCCTCATGCTTGCTAGCATGATTAAAGAATTCTTCAATATTGTCTTTCCCAATTATGGAGCCACTACCTATTGCAAGATCCTTTATGGCAAACTTGGGGAACAACATGGTGAGCTAGAGCAAGGTGGCAACTAGAGTAGGAGCTAATTTTTTGTGTTTTTGAATAGAGAAAGCAAACCAAACTAGAATAATTCTTTTGGAGTTTTTGATAAAAAGAGGCAAACAAAACCAAGCAAGATAAACTAAGAAAACTAAAAAAAGTAAAGAGAAAGGTTGAGGAGGACTCCCCTTCTGAAGAAGTCCTTGGCCTCCCCGGCAACGGCTCCAGAAAAGCTTGTTGGCCTTAGTTGATGTGGAGCCTGTTGGGAACCCAAGAGCAAGGTGTGAAGCAGCACAGCAGCAAGCCTTCCCTCAGTAAGAAACCGAGGTTATCGAACCAGTAATAGGAAGGAAACGTCACACGGGTGTTGCAAGAAACGCGGAAACCTACAACACACAAACTCAAGACTTTGCCCCAACTAATAGTGAGGTTGTCAAGCTCACCGGTTTGTTATAACAAAGGATTAACCGTGTGGAAGGTAATGGTGGTTTGCATCAAGTAAACAGTAATAGTCGAAGATGTATCAATGGTAAAGATTGGACCGGGGTCCATAGTTCCCTAGAGGTGATCTCCTTAGATAAACAACATGGCATGAACGGTAAACAAATTACAGCAGGGCAATTGACACGAACTGAGCTAGGCATCACAATGCAATACTAGACAAAAATACCCTATGAGATTCGATTGGGCAATACAACAAGATACATAGACCGCCATCCAACTGCATATATGACTAGAAGTCCACCTTCAGGTTATCATCCAAACCCCCTCCAGTATTAAGTTGCAAGAAACAGACAACTGCTTTAAGAAAAGTGTGTAAGGTAAACAATCTACTTGCTCCATGAACAAGAGACCGTTGTTTTCTCCCTAGTGGCAACAAAACATCTACAACCGAAGAGATTTCTATCACTTCCCGTGGAAACTAGAGGCATGGACCCACTATCGAGCATAAATACCCCTTCTTGGAGTCACTAGCAACTACTTGGCCAAGATAGCTACTAACAACAGAGATCATGCGAGATCACAAAACAACACAAACATGATAGAAACATATAGACAAAACCATTAATCAATCTGACATGGTAATCTCAATATCCATCGGATCCCCGCAAACACAACATGCATGATTACAAATAGATTAGATCTTGATCATGAACGGAGATCACAAGATCTATACATGAAAGCACAAGGAGGAGATACAACCATCTAGCTACTACATGGACCTGTAGTCCAAGGTGGAACTACTCACGCATCATACCGGAGAAGAAGGCCTCTGGGATGATCTCCCCTCTGGCAGGATGCCGGGAAGAACTTCAGATCCCCCGATCTAGGGACGATGGTGGCAGCGTCTATAGACGGTTTCGTGCATTTTTGAGCGGGTGCCTAGGATTTCTACATCGGGGGCTTCTTATAGGCGAACAGGCGAGGCAGGGGGTGCCCAGGGGGCCCACACCCTCCCCAGGCACGGGCTAGGCTTTTCCATGCCCAGGGGGGGTCAGGCCGCCCTGTGGCGCCTCTCCGTCTATCCTTTGGACTTTGTGTTGCCCACGGTAAAATATTGACTTTGGCTTTTGTCCCATCCAATTCCGAAATATTGATTTTGTGCCTTTTTGGAACCGAAAACGGAAGAAAATAGGCAACTCGCACTGTGGCAACTTGTTAATTGGTTAGTTCCAGAAAACATATAAAAACACCTCAAAGTGTAGACAAAGCAAAGAAAAATAGATACTAAACAAGCATGGAACATGAAAAATTATAGATACGTTTCTGAAGTATCAAGCATCCCCAAGCTTAACTCCTGCTCATCCTCGAGTAGGTAAGTGATAAAAGAATAAGTTTTGAAGTGACTTGCACCTTCACAATAAAGATCAAACCATTTGCAAGCATTGAAAGCTGGGATCAAAGAACTCTAAACATGTGCATGAAAGATGGAGTTCTAACAATAAGACAAAGTAACTATGCATGCAACATGAAACGCTACAAACTAAGATCATGAATAACATGCATTGAAAAACGTTTGTTTGTTTCACATACTGAAAACATGGCATAGTGGCAATCAACTTGTCCCTCATAGAGTGGCAAATAGATGCATAGGACACCTTCAAAGTTCATAAGAGTGACTAGAAAGAAATAGCACAAGAACAAGCAATATCACAATATGCATCAATCAATAAGTTTTGGGACACTGCACATAGAACTAAGAATGGCAACTATGCTCTCTTAATGGTGCCTAAAGGTAGAAGGGTGTGAATTAATATAATAGTGGAAGAAAGGCCCTTCATAAGGGAAGTAGGGATTTCAAGTTTCAAAAAGAGCTTCCAAAAATTATGGTACTTGTTAGCTTTCAGCCCTGATTGCCCCTATCATAAGCATCTTAAAGTGATTAAGGTTAAAGTGAACAAACTGTGGAGTATATGCTTGACAAAGTATAAGTTGGCAATCTCATATCCCTTGAATATGAGGGCCACACCTCATGCTACTCAACTTTAGTCACCTGTAAGTTCTTGTCATTGTAAGTACATGCGTATCATAGAGAACCGCCAACGGGGTATCCCTTGCACATGGTACAGGAGATTTCCCATAACCAAAATGACAAGGCAAGCAGACAATGAGCATCTCAACGATCTTTTTATTTACTATATGCATAGCTTTTTATTGAGTATGCTTCATAGATAGCTCACTATGGTGATGCTGTAAGATTCCACCATGATTAGGCATGGCTTAGGCTAGCGGCCCAGGCGTTTCTCTAACACAAAATACATAACTCCATGGACTTACAAGCTCCCTTTTTATTTCACACCGGTGACATCCATAGACAAAAGAGCATGATATCAACTGTGTACAAAGTACAAGTGCAATTTTTGAAAACGTTCCCCATGACAGCATGGTTCTGTAATTCCAATGTATAAGTGCAAGCATATACAACATAGACGACACAATGGTTCAAGTTTATTAGGGGCAAGGAATATAAAGTGTGCCATCGAGTTCGTGAGGGCTTTAATCACTAAGTTCTCACATAAAAAAATATTTTTTTAATTGGAAGATAGCTGAAAACAAGAATATACTTGTAATGGTGTAACACACCATGCATAGGAGTTTATAGTGGACACTTTGGAATAACTTGGTTTCTTGGGAGTTGGAAGCATGAGTAGAGCTTACTCATACAAGTGGAGGCTAGCAAAAGACTGGGAGCAACCAACTAAGAGAGCAATAATGGCCATAATCATGCAGAGCGACAAAACATTACTAATCAAAGAATTGAGTGGTACCACAAGTCAAGGACTAAATGATCATAGAGTATATGGTGAATTGTTCATATTCATAACATGGTGTGATCATGTGCCAAGCCATCCCAAACAAGAATCAAAGGAGAATACCACAATACTATTCTTTTGTATGCTAAAACAACGCATGATTTTTGCAAGGCACACTAAGCAATCCCAATTGTTTGGAACAAGACATGCTACAGCAATCATCACTAAGCTTAAGGTCAAAACAACACCTAGCATGTCATGCTAAAGTCTAAGTCACAGTCAATGCAAACTCCACTTGCACTTCCAAGAAAGAACTTTCTACTCCTTTCCAACACAAACCGACTTATTTGAAATAACATAGCGAGAACGGGGGTCCAACCTACTTTATTAAGGAAAACTAAACAAACTAATCAAAGCAAACGAAAACTAAGACGGTCCAAGAACAACACAACTTTGCATGAAACAATAAAAACAAAGTGTCTAGACAGACCTGAGCTTTTTATTGATGAAGAAGGGGATGCCTTGGGCATCCCCAAGCTTTGACGCTTGTACCTCATGGATATTTATTGGGATTACACCATGGTGGCATCCCCAAGCTTGAGATTTTGTCCATTCTTCATCTCATTACATCATCTTTCTCTGCACCTGTAAATTTTTCCTTCATACAAAACTTCACACAGTCTTCATTAGCAACATAAGTGTATTCAAAAGATAATAGACCCTTGGGTTTAGCTTTGGAACTGCAAAAACTTTCACTAAAAACACAAGCTACTGAAGCAATTTCCTTTAAACAGTTCAATTCCCCAAAATAGAACTCAAAAATAAATCGATAAGAAGAAAATGCAAATAATGGCAGAAATCTGTCAAAACAGACCAGCGGGTAGAAACTGATTTTTTAGAAAATCTTCTGTTGCTCAAATAAAAAATTGTTGAGCTAACGAAAGTTATCTAACATACTAGGGGATTTATTACTAAATTGTCAGCTCAATCCGAGTTACATAGACTCCTCATGAATTTTTATAGTGGAGTACAAAAATCTGTTTCGAGACAGCAACTCCCCAAATCTTACTTCCCTCTCATTAGAGGTCATTCTTGGCACAAAAAGCAAACAAAAAGGATAAGGAGAGGTCATTACTGAATTAATAACTTCCAGGACTCAGGGAAACTCTTGGGTTATCTCCCAACAAGTACTTTTATTTAACGCCTTTAAGTTAGGCACAAGAAGCAAGAAAATCAAGTATTTTCAAATGAGGAATTAAGATCAATACTTGCAAAGTCTTCAAATATGAAAGGTATCTCATCCAAATGAGTTTTGGAGGATCCCTTCTCATTTCTCCTTGGTTTACTACTTTCATCAAAAAGTTTTTCAGGAGCAATCCAATCAAAATTCTTTTCAAAGGCCTCATGCATTCCAACAAACTTAAAGGGTATGGGTATCTTGAATTCCTCTCTAGGTTTGGTTTTATCTGAAGTACCCACAACATCTACACATGAGCCTAGCATATTGAAACGCTGATAGACCTTTTTGGCTTCCCTAGCAACATCATGGAACTCTTATAGTAAGGTTTCAAGAATGAATTCTCTCTTTTCAGCATTCTTTTCTTCTTTTATTTTTAGGAACAAAATTTGTATCATGGGGTTAAGGCTAACAAACCTAGCCTCCAACATATGAACTAAAGAAGCTACATCAATCTCATAATTAGGAGCAAGTTCTGCTGTAGATCTATCCTCAATATCCTCATGCTTGCTAACATGATTAAAGAATTCTTCAATATTTTCTTTCCCAATTATGGAGGCACTACCTATAGCAAGATCCTTTAGGGAGAACTTGGGGAACAACATGGTGAGCTAGAGCAAGGTGGCAACTAGAGTAGGAGCTAATTTTTGTGTTTTTTAATAGAGAAAGCAAACAAAACTAGACTAATTTTTTTGGAGTTTTTGATAAAAAGAGGCAAACAAAACCAAGCAAAAGAAACTAAGAAAACTAAAAAAAAGTAAAGAGAAATGTTGAGGAGGACTCCCCTTGTGAAGACGCCCTTGTCCTCCCCGGCAACAGCGCCAGAAAAGCTTGTTGATAGCTCAGGTGATGTGGAGCCTATTGGGAACCCCAAGAGCAAGGTGTGGAGCAGCACAGCAGCAAGACTTCCCTCAGTAATAAACCGAGGTTATCGAACCAGTAGGAGGAAGTAAACGTCACACGGGTGTTGCAAGCAACGTGGAAACCTGCACAACACAAACTCAAGACTTTACCCCAACTAAAAGTGAGGATGTCAAGCTCACCGGTTTTCTGTAACAAAGGATTAACTGTATGGTGTGGAAGGTATTCGTGGAGGACATAAATCTCTTTCGGGACAGCAACTCCCCAAATCTTACTTCCCTCTCATTAGAGGTCATTCTTGGCACAAAAAGCAAACAAAAAGGATTAGGAGAGGTCATTACTGAACTAATAACTTCCAAGACTTAAGGACACTCTTGGGTTATCTCCCAACAAGTACTTTTCTTTAATGCCTTTATGTTAGGCACAAGAAGCAAGAAAATCAAGTATTTTCAAATGAGGAATTAAGATCAATACTTTCAAAGTCTTCAACTATGAAAGGTATATCATCCAAATGAGTTTTGGAGGATCCCTTATCATTTCTCTTTGGTTTACTACTTTCATCAAAAATATTTTTGAGCAATCCAATCAAAATTCTTTTCAAATGCCTCATGCATTCCAACAAGCTTAAAGGGTATGAGTATCTTGAATACCTCTCTAGGTTTGGTTTTATCTGAAGTACCCATAACATCTACACATGAGCCTAGCATATTGAAACACTCAAAGACCTTTTTGGTTTCCCTAGCAACATCATGGAACTCTTTTAGTAAGGTTTCAAGAATGAATTCTCCCTTTTTAGCATTCTTTTCTTCTTTTAGTTTTAGATAAAAAATTTGTATCATGGGGTAGAGGCTAACAAACCTAGCCTCCAACATATGAACTAAAGAAGCTGTAGCAATCTCATAATTAGGAGCAAGTTCTGCTATAAATGTATCCTCAATATCCTCATGCTTGCTAACATGATTAAAGATATCTTCAATATTGTGTTTCCCAATTATGGAGCCACTACATATTGCAAGATCCTTTAGGGCGAACTTGGGGAACAACATGGTGAGCTAGAGCAAGGTGGAAATTAGTGTAGGAGCTAATTGTTTTGTGTTTTCGAACAGAGAAATAAAACCAAACTAGACTAATTTTTTTGGAGTTTTTGATAAAAAGAGGCAAACAAAACCAAGCAAAAGAAACTAAGAAAACTAAAAAAAGTAAAGAGAAAGGTTGAGGAGGAATCCCCTTGTGAATACATCCTTGGACTCCCCGGCAACGGCGCCAGAAAAGCTTGTTGATGGCTCAGTTGATGTGGAGCCTGTTGGGAACCCCAAGAGCAAGGTGTGAAGCAGCACAACAGCAAGCCTTCCCTCAGTAAGAAACCGAGGTTATCGAACCAGTAGGAGGAAGGAAACGTCACACAGGTGTTGCAAGCAACGTGGAAACCTGCACAACACAAACTCAAGACTTTTCCACAACTAACAGTGAGGTTGTCAAGATCACCAGTTTGCTATAACAAAGGATTAACTGTATGTTGTGGAAGGTAATGGTGGTTTGCAGAAAGTAAACAGTAAACTGGTGCACTAGAGGTAAAGATGTATCAATGGTAAAGATTGGACCGGGGTCCATAGTTCACTAGAGGTGCTCTTCTTAGATAAACAACATGGCATGAAGAGTAAACAAATTACATCAGATCAATCGATAGGAACTGAGCAAGGCATCACAATGCAATACTAGACAAAAATATCCTATGAGATTCGATTGGGCAATACAACAAGATACATAGACCGCCATCAAACTGCATATATGACTAGAAGTCCACCTTCAGGTTATCATCCAAACCCCCTCCAGTATTAAGTTGCAAGCAACAGACAACTGCTTTAAGCAAAGTGTGTAAGGTAAACAATCCACTTGCTCCATGAAGAAGAGACCGTTGTTTTCTCCCTAGTGGTAACAACACATCTACAACCGAAGAGATTTCTGTCACTTCACTTGGAAACTAGAGGCATGAACCCACTATCGAGCATAAATACCCCCTCTTGGAGTCACTAGCAACTACTTGACCAAGATTGCTACTAACAACGGAGAGCATGCAAGACCACAAACAACAAAGACATGATAGAATCATATTTACAAAAACATTCATCAATCTAACATAATAATCTCAATATCCATCGGATCCTCGCAAACACAACATGCATGATTACAAATAGATTAGATCTTGATCATGAACGGAGCTCACAAGATCTATACATGAAATCAAAAGGAGGAGATACAAGCATCTAGCTACTACATGGACCCATAGTCCAAGGTGGAACTACTCACACATCATACCGGAGAAGAAGGCCTCCAGGATGATCTCCGCTCTGGCAGGATGCCGTGAAGAACTTCAGATCCCCCCGATCTAGAGACGTACGATGGTGGCGGCGGCTACAGACGGTTTCGTGGAGTTTTGATCGGGTGCCTAGAGTTTCTGAATCGGGGGTTCTTATAGGCGAAGAGGCGAGGCAGGGGGTGCCTAGGGGGCCCTATGGCGCCTCTCTGTCTCTCCTCTGGACTTCGGGTTGCGCATGGTAGAATATTGACTTTTGTTTTTGTCCCGTCCAATTCCGAGAATATTGATTTTCTGCCTTTCTGGAACCAAAAAAAGAAGAAAACAGGCAACTGGCACTGTGGCAACTTGTTAATAGGTTAGTTCTAGAAAACATATAAAAACACCTCAAAGTGTAGACAAATCAAAGCAAAGTAGATACTAAACAAGCATGGAACATCAAAAATTATAGACACGTTTCCGAAGTATCACATATTCATCATTGTAATCATCATATATTGGAGGTTTGGTATCTCATAAGCAATACAATAGTTATCTTCCAAAGCTGGGGGACTAAAAAGATCATTTTCATCAAAACTAGCTTCCCCAAGCTTAGACTGTCCCAACCATCAAATAGTTTTGGCTCTAATCAGAGGCTTGATCTTGCTGCTATGAAAGCGCATCACTTTGTCATTGTTGGCTCTACCCTTCAGAGCCTGGTTTATAGAATGTTGTTTAATGATGGGGAAGAGAGAGAAGTCCCTCTACCCCAAACCACTTTGTTCAGTATTTCTCAGGGACCTTTGTCATGCTCCAAGGAGGATATGGATGAGAAGCTACGCATTCTTGGCATCCATGGACACTATCAGGGGGATGCGCCCTCATACGACCCCTCTGTGCACTACACAGGGGAGTCCTCGAGCTCTTACCAGGACGAAGGGGCCTCCTCGTCGTACTACGGAGGTGCACCTACTTGGTCACTGTGGAGTTGAGCCCCACGGAGGCCATAAGACTAAGCTTGGGGGGAGGTATACCGACATCACACTCATATATATCATGTTTCATCGGTTCTTTGTATATCCATTGTGTCAACACCCGGATTTTTAATCCCAGATGCCTGTTATGCCATACATCGCAATCCCAGGATTACCATTTTTGCGAGACATAACAGAATTGGATACCATAGTACATCATCCATTACAAACCGTACATAAGTTCTTACACAAATAGGGATCTCATGATCCAGTTCTTAATATAACTTCAAGCAGCGGAGTACGTAATAATAACGATAGCGTGGGCGAAGCTCCATCTTCGGGGTCACAGGCAATGCTGATGATGGGAGATGATCCTAGTTGTCGTAACCTTCCTCGGGTCCATCCTCCAGGTACTCCTCTTCAGAGTCTGGCCATGGGAATAGCCAGGGACAAAGCCATGAGTACTCTTCAAGTACTCGCAAACTAGTACTAACAAGTGAAAGGGGTTTTTGTAGTAGGACACTAAGATCTAGGGTTGTTTTGCAAAAGCCAGATTTATCTCTACTAAGTTTATAAGCAACGAATGCTAGTTGAAGTTTCATAACACCTAAATGGGAACTTGTATCTCATCTCACAACCCTGTTGTGGTCAAGTCAAAGTTTCAATTCATTTCACAAGTCATTTTGAAAAGTCTGACGGGGGAACAGTATGGCCACTCTGTGGCATCACGCAAAAACCACTACTAGAAAATCGCGTTATTTTTGTGCATTGCATCATCATGACCGCATGCTCATGTCATCATGCCACATTGCATTTGAGCATCGTCATCATCCTGCATGGTTTTTGTCTAAACTATTTTTCGAAACGCCTAGTTTTTTTTCTAAATATTCCTGTCTTTAGCCAAATTAAAACCCGGGTCTCTGGAATATTTTGTTTTGACTAACCACGGTTTGCAAAAGCCCCGTTTAAAATAAATAAAATGTTTAATTATTTTAGGGGGCAGCCGTACCGGGCCGATCCGACCCAGTCGGCCACCCCCAGTACAAAACCAGCCTACCCAAAATATTTTCCTACCCCACCCTAACCTACCCAGCCCCCCTCCACCTCACCCCGACCATTCGCAAACCGCCACCTCACCCTGGCCCCAATCCCCACCACTCACCCACTGCCACCTCACCAACCCCCTCCCTTTTTCCCTCCACCTCATCCCCACACCACTTCCCACCACCCGGTCACGCCCTGCCGCCGTCAAGGGTCGCCCCCACCTCGCACGACCCTCGCCTCTGCGCGCCGCCGCCGTGGCCCTCTCCTTGCTTTCGCCGTCTTCGGACCGCCCTCGAGTCCGGCCACCGTCGTCCGCCAGACCCCGCCGGTCTCCTTCCTCCCCACGCCGGATGCCGCCCTCAGCATCCTCCCGTGCCCGGCCCTGCTCGCCTCGCCGAGTAGCGCAGGCCGTCGCCTCGGGCCCCTCTGCATCGACCCCGCGCGGCCCGCCTCCTCCTCGCCAAGCTCTGCCCCGAGCCGACGACGCCCCTGCGGCTGCGCGACGCCGTCCCCGCGGCCCCGAACACTTCCCCCGCCGTCTTGCGTCCTCTCGCCGGACCTCCGTTTCTCGTTGCCAGAGAACACAAGCGCTACATGCTACCCCTGCAAGCTAGCCAAGGGCAACATGTTTTCAGCAGTTGCAGACGTCCTCTAGTAGCAGCATCGCAAGGCACCTCCTGTGGCTGTTTGTACAACACCAAGTCCCTGTCAAGCACTCCCGTGTCTCAAGCAGCGACATCTTGTGCATCCTCGTAGCACAGTCGTGCGTCCGACCCCAAGATCTGCCTCACGGGACCGAACCCCTTGGAACTCCATGTTCTCCTACCCGGAGACCCCGATGCCTTCGACACGGAGCACCGAGGATGCCTTCATGGGACGCCAAGCCACCCGTCGAACCCCGAAGACCGAACCCCGTGGACCGACATGATCTTCTTCACGGATACGACAAGTACTTCCTCGAGGATGCCAAGTTCTTCACCCCGAATGCCAAGACCGACTTGATGGCGCGGACCCGACAAGATCTTCGCAACGACAAGACCGACACCGACCAGGACGAATTCGATGCGCCCCGACACCGACCCAAGTCCTTCTTCGCGGAACGCCAAGATCTACTCTGTTATCCGAGAACGGTCCCGCCGAGACCGAACCCCAGATCCGGACCCTGAGACCCGACCCCGAACCCCTCGGAGCCCAAGTTTGCCGAACCCTAATGTGATCCCCTATCCGAGACCCCATTATTTTATAATATGACATTATCAACTGATGCATATTAAATTGTCATGCTTGCATACATGTTTGTGGTTTGGGGGCATTATGCCGATTCACCTCATAATTAAGTATGGAGTCTATATGCGGGATATCTTTGTCTTATTCCGGACTCCATTTAAATTTGTGTAGCGAACCGGTGCTATCTTTTGCCATGTTAAGACAACAATTGAATGTGGGGTATCTAAACAACATGAACCACCTAAATATTTGTCGGGACCCCGGTTCCGCTTAATCTTGCCTAATAGCATCGCACCTTTGCCATGTCATACATCATACATGCATCATGCCCGATCTTCTGCCGTGGTATTAAGTAGTGCATCCGGTGTTTATTCTAGTGTTTTGCTTCTTCGCGGATAAGACCGTTGAGTTGATGTAAGCTTCGCCCCGATCTTCGGATGTACCTTCGGCAATGTTTTTCAGGCGAGCACCTCCCCCTTTCTACCTATCTTACTTTTATAGTATTTATTCCCTCCTGTTGATCTATTGCTATCTCTGTTGCGATGCTCTAGTTTTCGTACCCGTGATATCCCTTGCGGCCTTATATTGCCTTGGACACATCCTATAACCTGTTGTTTGGTAGATAGTTGGACCTGCGCGTCGTAGTCGCTTGCTCAAGTGCTGTTGCGTGTCGTCCAGTACCACAGTTGTTGGAGTATTGCCGCATGTTTAATGTTGGAGATGATCATGGCTTTAATTACTGTTTAATAACTAAAATTGAAGTAGGTAAATGCATAGGCACAGGTGGGCAATAGATGTTATTTGGTTGTTAACCGTCCACTTGTGTCCCGTAGGACCCCGAGTTCTTGACACCTGTTCCGAGATCGAGCGCTCTAACCACATGTGGGTTGTATGGGCACCCCCATCGATTAGTACCTGATTTCAAAGTATTGTACCGGGGGCCACAATTAGTTTGGGGCTTTATTACTATTCTGTACTTATGCCATGCTTTACTGCTTTATTTAAATTGTGCGATGTACTGCACCTGTACTGTTTAGGTCCGTGACACGTTTTCGCTGTATCGATAAGCCCAGTCATCTTTTCGGGTTCCCAGTCGTTTACAGCCGTCCACACAAACCCTGAGTCCATCTCGGAGACCGGCCGACTTCGTTGCGGGTAGCTTAGTGGGGTGGCCCCCATGTACTTGCTTTGGGTCTGGGAAACGTCATGACTTAGGCCCCGCCGACATACCGATGGGTGTATGTTAACTGATCTGGCAAAAAGGGTCGAAGTGCGTGTGGATACTTTGGTGCACCCCTGCAGGGTTAAATCTTTTCGAAAAGCCGTGTCCGCGGTTATGGACGACTTGGAGCACAGTTCTTGATCATAGACAACTATAACTAAAGTTTACTGTTATAATTTGACTTGTACCCGATATGACTAGTAATCAGCTTCACTACAACGGAATGGCTAAATAAAAGTACCAACAACTGCTGGGTTTGGGACCTCTCATGCTAATTGTATCTGACTAGTAAGTGTTGCAACTACAACGGAATGGTTAACTAAAACTGCCCACTGCTTATTATATCAGGATGATTATCTATACCTGACTAGTAATTGCTGCAACGATAACTGAATGAATAAAACTGCCAACTGTGTGAGTTCCTCAGTTGACTTCCTCATTTGGTCTCGAGGGGGAAATACCAGGATGGGTATGTTTGGTAGTAGTATCAGGTTGGTTCCGAATAGGTCTTTCTTACCCCTCTCTGATAGCCGCTAGTTGTATCGAGTCTCTATAGGTTGTTTAGTGCAGGCCGCGCTGCCGCTTCAGTCCACCATACCTATGTAGGCGAGGACCGCCGAATTCTAGCCTCGTCATGTACTGGCCTCAGTACTGACCGCTCTCTCTTTTTCCTTTGCCCTTTGTCGGCACCCCTTTTGTTTAAGCAGGATTTGAGATCGACGTCGTTAGCAGGGTTACCCTTCCGGCTTGGCCTGGGCAGGGTTATGGACGCCATTGGTTATTCTTCAGGGCTCTTAACCCCAATTGCATCTTGTCCGTAGCTGGACGCTCTATCGTTTTCAAGGTGATTTGGATCTTTGTTCTGTATATCTGTATTCTTGACTCATGGAGTCGTGTTGTATATATATCTGTTTTGTGGGTCCCATCGAGGACTGTTGTGTAATGTTATTACTTTGTTTTCCACCCGCACGCAAGTGCCTGATGGGCACCTTTGAATCGTTTCTATGCGGGTTTGGCGGGAAGCGCTGAAACTTGCATAGGACCGATTCTGAGGGTGTTACAGAGTGGTATCAGAGCTCAGCAGTTGCGATACCCCACAAGTCCAGCCTGTAGGATAACCTAGCTAATGGCCGAAGTAGAGTGTCAAAACTATTTTTGCAAAATTGGTTGGATAGTTCTGATTAGGTCTGATTTTACTCCTTACCCCTCTGCTGCTCTCCTCTCACCTCTGCGTGTTTTGAATCCGCTCTCTTCTCTCTCTTCGAGTCCAGGATTACTCGTGGTTGGGTTCCATCGTACCTTCAGGGTTTCGCTTCCTCCTTTGGTAACGGTGTTGCTACACCTGGTCTTCATGCTATCCGAGGAATCCTTTGTCTGGTGGACTTCTCTTTGTTCCTTCTCGTGCCTTCCGGTGTTTTCCGACGCGACGACATCATCTACACCAGATCCGATGCAGAGTCTGCATCATTCTTTTGTTCCCGAACCTTGCTTGCCGAGATCTACAATCTGAATTCTGAGAGTTGGTTGCATAATTCTCCTATTCATGTACAGAGTAGTGCTTTGAGTGCGGGATGGAGTCGCGACCATACCACTACTCTTATCATTCGCTTTCGTATATTGAATGGTGGATCAATGCAATTCTTACTCCTTCCATGGAAGTTAGAGGGGGCCTTACCTTTAACTTCGTCTGTTGTTATCCGGAGTGTTCTCTTGACGAACAAGATCAACGACCTCTTGTTAGTGGTGTCGCAAGGATCTACACGAGGCGAGAAGACGCAGATCGCCGACCTTCCTTCCGGTACCATGAGGCGGATCTCGAGGGCGAGATCCATTGTTAGTGGTGTCGAATTGTGGCATCCCGCAAAAACCACTACTAGAAAATCGCGTTATTTTTGTGCATTGCATCATCATGACCGCATGCTCATGTCATCATGCCACATTGCATTTGAGCATCGTCATCATCCTGCATGGTTTTTGTCTAAACTATTTTTCGAAATGCCTAGTTTTGTTTTCTAAATATTCTTGTCTTTAGCCAAATTAAAACCCGGGTCTCCGGAATATTTTGTTTTGACTAACCACGGTTTGCAAAAGCCCCGTTTAAAATAAATAAAATGTTTAATTATTTTAGGGGGCAGCCGTATCGGGCCGATCCGACCCAGTCGGCCACCCCCAGTACAAAACCAGCCTACCCAAAATATTTTCCTACCCCACCCTAACCTACCCAGCCCCCCTCCACCTCACCCCGACCATTCGCAAACCGCCAGCTCACCCTGGCCCCAATCCCCACCACTCACCCGCTGCCACCTCACCAACCCCCTCCCTTTTCCCCTCCACCTCATCCCCACACCACTTCCCACCACCCGGTCACGCCCTGCCGCCGTCAAGGGTCGCCCCCACCTTGCACGACCCTCACCTCTGCGCGCCGCCGCCGTGGCCCTCTCCTTGCTTTCGCCGTCTTCGGACCGCCCTCGAGTCCGGCCACCGTCGTCCGCCAGACCCCGCCGGTCTCCTTCCTTCCCACGCCGGATGCCGCCCTCAGCATCCTCCCGTGCCCGGCCCTGCTCGCCTCGCCGAGTAGCGCAGGCCGTCGCCTCGGGCCCCTCTGCATCGACCCCGCGCGGCCCGCCTCCTCCTCGTCAAGCTCTGCCCCGAGCCGACGACGCCCCTGCAGCTGCGCGACGCCGTCCCCACGGCCCCGAACACTTCCCCCACCGTCTTGCGTCCTCTCGCCGGACCTCCGTTTCTCGTTGCCAGAGAACACAAGCGCTACATGCTACCCCTTAAAGCTAGCCAAGGGCAACATGTTTTCAGCAGTTGCGGACGTCCTCTAGTAGCAGCATCGCAAGGCACCTCCTGTGGCTGTTTGTACAACACCAAGTCCCTGTCAAGCACGCCCGTGTCTCAAGCAGCGACATCTTGTGCATCCTCGTAGCACAGTCGTGCGTCTGACCCCAAGATCTGCCTCACGGGACCGAACCCCTCGGAACTCCATGTTCTCCTACCCGGAGACCCCGATGCCTTCGACACGGAGCACCGAGGATGACTTCATGGGACGCCAAGCCACCCGTCGAACCCCGAAGACCGAACCCCGTGGACCGACATGATCTTCTTCACGGATACGACAAGTACTTCCTCGAGGATGCCAAGTTCTTCACCCCGAATGCCAAGACCGACTTGATGGCGCGGACCCGACAAGATCTTCGCAACGACAAGATCGACACCGACCAGGACGAATCCGATGCGCCCCGACACCGACCCAAGTCCTTCTTCGCGGAACGCCAAGATCTACTCTGTTATCCGAGAACGGTCCCGCCAAGACCGAACCCCAGATCCGGACCCTGAGACCCGACCCCGAACCCCTCGGAGCCCAAGTTCGCCTAACCCTAATGTGATCCCCTATCCGAGACCCCATTATTTTATAATATGACATTATCAACTGATGCATATTAAATTGTCATGCTTGCATACATGTTTGTGGTTTGGGGGCATTATGCCGATTCACCTCATAATTAAGTATGGAGTCTATATGCGGGATATCTTTGTCTTATTACGGACTCCATTTAAATTTGTGTAGCGAACCGGTGCTATCTTTTGCCATGTTAAGACAACAATTGAATGTGGGGTATCTAAACAACATGAACCACCTAAATATTTGTCGGGACCCCGGTTCCGCTTAATCTTGCCTAATATCATCGCACCTTTGCCATGTCATACATCATACATGCATCATGCCCGATCTTCTGCCGTGGTATCAAGTAGTGCATCCGGTGTTTATTCTAGTGTTTTGCTTCTTCGCGGATAAGACCGTTGAGTTGATGTGAGCTTCGCCCCAATCTTCGGAAGTACCTTCGGCAATATTTTTCAGGCGAGCACCTCCCCCTTTCTACCTATCTTACTTTTATAGTATTTATTCCCTCCTGTTGATCTATTGCTATCTGTGTTGCGATGCTCTAGTTTTCGTACCCGTGATATCCCTTGCGGCCTTATATTGCCTTGGACACATCCTATAACCTGTTGTTTGGTAGATAGTTGGACCTGCGCGTCATAGTCGCTTGCTCAAGTGCTGTTGCGTGTCGTCCAGTACCACAGTTGTTGGAGTATTGCCGCATGTTTAATGTTGGAGATGATCATGGCTTTAATTACTGTTTAATAACTAAAATTGAAGTAGGTAAATGCAGAGGCACAGGTGGGCAATAGATGTTATTTGGTTGTTAACCGTCCACTTGTGTCCCGTAGGACCCCGAGTTCTTGACACCTGTTCTGAGATCGAGCGCGCTAACCACATGTGGGTTGTATGGGCACCCCCATCGATTAGTACCTGATTTCAAAGTATTGTACCGGGGGCCACAATTAGTTTGGGGCTTTATTACTATTCTGTACTTATGCCATGCTTTACTGCTTTATTTAAATTGTGCAAAGTACTGCACCTGTACTGTTTAGGTCCGTGACACGTTTTCGCTGTATCGACAAGCCCAGTCATCTTTTCGGGTACCCAGTCGTTTACAGCCGTCCACACAAACCCTGAGTCCGTCTCGGAGACCGGCCGACTTTGTTGCGGGTAGCTTAGTG
Organism: Avena sativa; assembly: GCA_916181665.1. Classification (NCBI taxonomy): domain Eukaryota; kingdom Viridiplantae; phylum Streptophyta; class Magnoliopsida; order Poales; family Poaceae; genus Avena; species Avena sativa. The sequence goes on from OV702283.1 coordinate 106,842,481, forward strand.
GGGTGGCCCCCATGTACTTGCTTTGGGTCTGGGAAACGTCATGACTTAGGCCCCGCCGACATACCGATGGGTGTATGTTAACTGATCTGGCAAAAAGGGTCGAAGTGCGTGTGGATACTTTGGTGCACCCCTGCAGGGTTAAATCTTTTCGAAAAGCCGTGTCCGCGGTTATGGACGACTTGGAGCACAGTTCTTGATCATAGACAACTATAACTAAAGTTTACTGTTATAATTTGACTTGTACCCGATATGACTAGTAATCAGCTTCACTACAACGGAATGGCTAAATAAAAGTACCAACAACTGCTGGGTTTGGGATCTCTCATGCTAATTGTATCTGACTAGTAAGTGTTGCAACTACAATGGAATGGTTAACTAAAACTGCCCACTGCTTATTATATCAGGATGATTATCTATACCTGACTAGTAATTGCTGCAACGATAACTGAATGAATCAAACTGCCAACTGTGTGAGTTCCTCGGTTGACTTCCTCGTTTGGTCTCGAGGGGGAAATACCAGGATGGGTATGTTTGGTGGTAGTATCAGGTAGGTTCCGAATAGGTCTTTCTTACCCCTCTCTGGTAGCCTCTAGTGGTATCGAGTCTCTATAGGTTGTTTAGTGCAGGCCGCGCTGCCGCTTCAGTCCACCATACCTATGTAGGCGAGGACCGCCGAATTCTAGCCTCGCCGTGTACTGGCCTCAGTACTGACCGCTCTCTCTTTTTCCTTTGCCCTTTGTCGGCACCCCTTTTGTTTAAGCAGGATTTGAGATCGACGTCGTTAGCAGGGTTACCCTTCCGGCTTGGCCTGGGCAGGGTTATGGACGCCATTGGTTATTCTTCAGGGCTCTTAGCCCCAATTGCATCTTGTCCGTAGCTGGACGCTCTATCGTTTTCAAGGTGCTTTGGATCTTTGTTCTATATATCTGTATTCTTGACTCATGGAGTCGTGTTGTATATATATCTGTTCTGTGGGTCCCATCGAGGACTGTTGTGTAATGTTATTACTTCGTTTTCCACACGCACACAAGTGCCTGGTGGGCACCTTTGAATCGTTTCTATGCGGGTTTGGCGGGAAGCGCTGAAACTTGCATAGGGCCGATTCTGAGGGTGTTATACACTCCAACTGTCCATAACCGCGGACGCGGCTATTCTAATAGTTTGACACTCTGCAGAGATTGTACACTTTCACCACAACATTCGATACATCCGTCAGGAACAAATCCTGAATTCACCATACTCAGTATGCGGATAATCAATCCTAACCTTTCAATTACATGCCCTAGTATAAGTACCTCTCCCGTGAGTTTGGCCTCCCAACCATGACCAACTGTCATCTTGGGTACTGCACAGGTGGACAATCTTCACAAGGTAGCCTCAGCTCAGACCTTGGCCGTGAGGGAACTAATACTAAGGTATATAAGTATCCAGTCAAGCCCTACCCAATCTTCGGGTATTGTGGTTGTACGGTAAAATTGGAATGGTATCGCATCCAGACAACCATCAGTTTTATAAAGGGCTAAGGCTCATGCCTCAATATTTTCATCACCAAAATCATCAGGTGTTCGGAAACACATGTCCAAAACATTTCAATAGAATGATCCATCATTCCAAGGTTTTCATAACCATTTTTCCACCAAGTATTCCCATCTAAAGTTGAATAGGTTTTATGCTTAGCACTAGCATCTACAAATGGGGGGGGGGGGGGTAAGCACTAATGAGGGGTGGTAAACTAGTGGAGTTTTAACTAAGTTCAATCTCATGCCTTAGGATGACATCAAGATTATCTAGCTTAGGCCAAATTTTATGCTCTTGATGCAACCTTCACATTATATTTTTAGTATCTACCAGTCTCTTATCTAAACTCTAAGTAAGAGCTTTGATAAAGAAATAAAGTAAGAGGCTTGCAAGTAAAACTAGGATTGGTTTATCAAGTGGATATGATCACATATGCTTAAGGCATATAGTGGTCATGGTAACAAGCAAGTATTAGCTTGCATAAGTAGGGTATCTTGCAAGTGTTAGCTTACATTGGTCCACTTAGTTAGTAAAGCTTGCCTTGTGCAGAGCAGTGGTTGAAGTTCTGTCAACACCCGGATTTTTCAATCCTAGATGCCTGTTATGCCATACATCGCAATCCCAGGATTACCATTTTTGCGAGGCATAACAGAATTGGATACCATAGTACATCATCCGTTACAACGATACATAAGTTCTTACACAAATAGGGATCTCATGATCCAGTTCTTAATACAACTTCAAGCAGCGGAATACGTAATAATAACGGTAGCGTAGGCGAAGCTCCATCTTCAGGGTTACAGGCAATGCTGACGATGGGAGATGATCCTAGTTGTCGTAACCTTCCTGGGGTCCATCTTCCAGATACTCCTGTTCATAGTATGGCCATGGGAATAGCTAGGGACAAAGCCATGAGTACTCTTTAAGTACTCGCAAACTAATACTAACACGTAAGAGGTTTTTTGGATAATAGGACACTAGGCTCTAGGGTTGTTTTGCAAAAAGCCAGGTTTATCTCTACTCAGTTCCAAAACTAGTCACAATTTTATAACTCCTAAGTGGGATCTTGGAATTCAGGTCACAACTCTGTTGTGGTCAAGTCAAAGTCTCAATTCATTTCACAAGTCATTTTGAAAAGTCTGACGGGGGAACAGTATGGCCACTCCAACTGTCCATAACCATGGACGTGGCTATTCGAATAGTTTGACACTCTACAGAGATTGTACACTTTCACCACAACATTCGATACATCCGTCAGGAACAAATCCTGAATTCACCATACTTAGTATGCGGATAATCAATCCTAACCTTTCGATTACACGCCCTAGTATAAGCACCTCTCCCGTGAGTTTGGCCTCCCAACCATGACCACTATCATCTTGGGTACTGCACAGGTGGACAATCTTCACAAGGTAGCCTCAGCTCAGACCATGGCCGTGAGGGAACTAATACTAAGGAATATAAGTTTCCAGTCAAGCCCTACCCAATCTTCGGGTATTGTGGTTGTACGAAAATTGGAATGGTATCGCATCCAGATAACCATCAGTTTTATAAAGGGCTAAGGCTCATGCCTCAACATTTTCATCACCAAAATCATCAAGTGTTTGGAAACACATGTCCAAAACATTTCAATAGAATGATCCATCATTCCTAGGTTTTCATAACCATTTTTCCACCAAGTATTCCCATCTAAAGTTGATCCAGTTTTGTGCTTAGCACTAGCATCTATAGGTGGGGGTAAGCACTGATGAGGGGTGGTAAACTAGTGGGGTTTTAACTAGGTTCAAACTCATGCCTTAGGATGACATCAAGGTTATCTAGCTTAGGCCAAATTTTATGCTCTTTATGCAACCTTCAGCACAACTGTAGAGTATCCACCAAACTCTTAGGTAGACTCTAAGTAAGCTTTGATAAAGAAATAAAGTAAGAAGCTTGCACATAAAACTAGGATTTGGTTTATCAAGTGGGTATGATCACATATGCTTAAGGCATAAAGTAGTCATATCACAAGTATGGGTTTATGGCATCAGTAGGGTATCTTGCAAGGGTTTGCTTGCATCAGTATCAGTATAAGCTTGCATAGTTACTAGCTTGCATAAGTGTCAATATAAGCTTTCCTTGTGCAGAGCAGTGGTTGAAGTTCTCCTCGGCTTCCTCGTCGTAGTATCCTCCTTCCTCCTCCTATCCTTGGTCGGTACTAGCGTCTATGAAAAAATACGAGGTACACAATCACCAAACAATACTTAGCTACTTGCAATCATCACACACAAGGTTCCTATAGATGATCTAGCATCATCTCTAACATTACAAGGTTAAGGCATGGTTTAAATCTTTTTATTTTTAGAAAAGTAATTTCTACTCATTGAAAAATTACTTAAGATTTAATATTCTCCAAACTAAACATGGGATCATGTTGACACATGTCATCACCACATATTGTAGTCCATGGGAATGTGATTTAAAGTGGTGTCACAATTTAATAAGGTTTTAACCTTTTATTTTAATTAATTAAAGTGGCTAGAAATGCTTATGAAGCATTCTTTTATTACTTGAACAATATTTCTGCAAGTAAACCTACATATTTTTATATATTCTGAAAGGTATGGTTAAATGTGATTTTTGAGAGTTGGAATCAACTCAAAAGCTATTATGGTTTAAATTTGAAAAATGTTTGAATGCAGAAAAGCTTCTGCCTTGTTATTTTTACCAGGGGTGATCTATAGATCCAAATGACTTGAATCGAACGGGCTTGGATTCAGCATTCACAGACCTTTCCAACAAAATTAGTTTCATTCAAATTGGTGCACTGAATCGATCTGGGTTGATTTTTGAAGTTGAGTACAGAAGTGTGTTTGAATTGAAATAGAAAAAGATTTAATTTGAATAACTGGGCTGCGCGGGAAATTCTAACGGGCCGGCCTGCTAAGCGCAGTGCTCCTGCGGGCTGCTTAAGTGGGTGTCCCCACTCGTCAGTGACACGGGGCTGGGCGAAGCGGTATGGGGTAACGTGGATCGTTCGATCTAGTTCTAATCTAACGGCTGGGAGTCATCGTCAACGCGAGACAACTCCGGCGAGAACGAAACCTAGCGCGGCCAGTGAGGGTCGCTGGGGGCTCACCGGGGTACTGGCGAGGGTTGGCGAGGCGGGCGAACGACGAAGTCGACGACGGCGAACTCAGGGGTGGTCGCGGCAGCTCCTGGGGCGGCTCCAATCGCTGGATCCTTTCTTCTCCGGCAGCGGCAGGCTCCAGTGAAATTCCGGCGAGGGGGTGCTCGCCTTGCTCTGAGAATGGTGTGGCACGATCAGTGAGGAGAGGGGAGTGGGATGGTGTGAAGAAATCGAGCGGGGGTGGCCTCTATTTATAGTCGAGCGAGGGGACCGTCGGGGCGCACGGTGAGCTCGTCGGGGGCGACGTTACAGGCGGCTATTGGCATGGGAAAGGGTAGGGGACGGTGCTGTGTCTCCTGGGGATGCTCAACGACATGGTCGCGAGGCATGGGGCGGTGTGGTTTGGTCTGGAACGTCCGGTGCTCTGCGTGGCAGAGGCGGCGTCTTCGACGGCGGACAGTGGCTGTGCGGCACGGGGCGGCAAATGGGGATGTATGGCAGTCTCCTGGGTTGATGGCGATCGTGTATGCACGCGGCGAGGGCGGCGCGCGGTCTGTGGATGCTGGTCGAGGGTGGCGCTCTGGCGCACGCTCGGCATGGTCTGGGCGCGGCTTGTGCGCGTGGTCCAGGGCTTGGCAACGCTTGCGGCTGGGACAGTGGGTGGCGGTGGACGGTGGGCTGCCTCCTAGACAAGGTTGGCACGGCTAGTTCTTCCTCTATCTTGCTGTCCACAATGGGGTGACATTGGGGTGCTCGGCTGTTCACCATTAATGGCAATGGCAAGCTCACAGGGGTGCTAGTGTTGGGCTAAACTTTCTAGATGATCTACTGAGCTGTGTGTGAGCTAACTAGGGAACAAATTAGGCTAGAATCACTGCACACTATAGTGTTTGATGTTTTGTTTGATTTATGTCTGCAACCTGTTTGATGAAATGGCCGCATGAAATCAAGTTTTGAATTTTGAAATGATTTTTGGTGGGTTTGCTAGATTGGTGCTGGTGAGTCTGCAGATGCTTGGGTTTTGAAAGTTGAGCTTGTTTGAGTAGTTTTTGAAAGAGTGGGATCTTCCCATATGAAGAAGATTCAATTTTGAATTGTCATTTAAACTATGCATTTCAAAGTTTATGGATGATCACAAAGTGGGCCTTGATACTCTGTTATGAGTACATTCAAGGGGTGCAAAGATCCAGAAAAGTTTCTGTTAGGTTCTGAATGTTTGAGACAGCCAAAGTAGGCATGGGAGTTAAATTGGTCAAAATGACCATTCACTTAATATATTTGTTTTGATTTACTTGTCTTTAAGGAAAGTGTGGGAAATGTTTTAGATGATGTTCAATTCACCTAAAAAACATTTTACAAGCAATGGATCACACAAACAAGGGGTTTTTAAAAAAAATTCAAAATCCATGCATGCACATATACATGCATTCATGGGTTTATTTAGAAAAGTTTTTGTTAACCATAATCTTGATGATTAGTGTTTGATGATCTAAGTTTGGTATTTTTGGGATGTTACAAACCTTCCCCCCTTAAACAAAATCTCGTCCCGAGATTTGAAAAAGGACGAAAAGATTACCTAGGATTTGAAGAGATCGGGAAACTCCTTCCTGATGTGATCTTCGCGTTCCCAGGTAGCTTCCTCTTCTGTGTGGTTGCTCCACTGAATCTTGAGAAACTTGATGCTTCGGGTTCGGGTAGTTCGAAAAGCTTCTTCCAAAATGCGGATGGGAACTTCGGGATAGGTCAGGTCATCGTTGATCTCTATGGTCCGATGATCGATATTCTTGAACACTTCGGTCTTCTCGGGGACTTCGAGACATTTGCGAAGTAATGAGATATGGAACACATTGTGCACAGCTGACATCTCTTCAGGTAGTTCCAGTTGATAAGAGAATTCTCCTCGACGGTTCAAAATTTTGAAAGGTCCGATATATCTGGGAGCTAACTTTCCTTTGAGTTGGAAACGCTGCATTCCCTTTAATGGCGACACTTTCAGATAAACAAAATCTCCGATGTTGAAGGCGAGGTCTCGACGTCTCTTGTCGGCATAACTCTTCTGTCGGGATTGGGCGTTCTTGAGGTGCTCACGAATCTTGTGAACCTTCTCTTCTGCTTCTCGTAGGATGTCGGGTCCAAAGATCTGACTCTCTCCTACTTCTGACCAGTTCAAAGGGGTGCGACACTTTCTTTCGTACATGAATTCAAATGGGGCCATTTGCAAACTGGCTTGGTAACTATTGTTGTAAGAAAATTCTGCAAACGGCAGACAGTCTTCCCACTTGGATCCATATTCTAGCACACATTCTCTAAGCATATCTTCGAGTATTTGGTTTACTCGCTCCGTTTGTCCATCGGTCTGCGGGTGATACGCGGTACTGAAATCTAGGAGGGTTCCTAAACCTTCATGGACTTTCTTTCCAGAATCTCGAGGTAAACTGAGTTCCTCGATCCGATACTATGTTCTTGGGGACTCCATGCAAACTAACTATTCTAGCGATGTACAACTCCGCTAGCTTCGAACTCTGATAGGTGGTTTTGACGGGCAAGAAATGGGCGACTTTGGAAAATCTGTCCACTATGACCCAGATAGAGTCATTTCCCCTACTAGAAGTAGGTAGTCAAGTGATAAAGTCCATTCCTACAAAATCCCATTTCCATTCCGAAATTTGATGTCCTGCCTTGACTCGCTGGCATATATCACATTTAGCGATATAGCTCCCGATTTCTCTCTTCATCTTATGCCACCAAAATTGCTCTTTCAAATGTTGATACATCTTCGTTCCTCCGGGATGGATAGAATAAAGAGTATCATGAGCCTCCTTCAAGATAACTTCTTTCAACTCCGAATCTGCTGGTACACAAAGGCGTCCTTTGTACCACAGAACTCCTTCTTCATCCTCGGTGAATCCGGGTACTTTGCCTGTACCGATACGACGCTTGATTCCGTCGATACTAGCATTTCCCTTCTGCGCCTCTTTAATCTGACTGATCAAAGTGGGCTGAAGTTCTATGCTAGCCAAAAATCCTTCACTTACTAATTCTATTCGAAAATCGTGCATCTCCTTGTGCAGACTTGGTTGCTCCTCTAAAATCATGGAGTTCAAGCGGCACGGCAATCTGCTAAGGGCATCGGCTACCACATTGGCTTTACCAGGGTGATAGTGAATGTCCAGGTCGTAATCCTTGATTAGCTCAATCCATCTTCTCTGCCTCATATTCAACTCTTTCTGAGTGAATATATACTTTAGGCTCTTGTGATCCGAGTAAATCTCACAACGATTTCCCATCAGGTAGTGTCTCCATGTCTTCAGGGCTAGAACTACTGCAGCGAGTTCGAGGTCATGGGTTGGGTAGTTTTGCTCATGTTGCTTCAATTGTCGAGATAGATAAGATATAACTTTGCCTTCTTGCATTAGCACACATCCGAGACCAATGTTGGATGCGTCACAATACACATCGAAGGGCTTCGTGATATCCGGCATGATCAAGATTGGGGCTGAGACCAATCTCCTCTTGAGTTCTTGCAAACTCGCTTCACACTTAGCTGTCCATTCAAACTTCTTGTCCTTCTTCAGCAATTGGGTCATGGGTTTGGCGATACTCGAGAATCCTTTTACGAATTTGCGGTAATATCCCGCCAATCCGAGAAAAGCACGAACTTGGGTTTGAGTGGTTGGGGCTTGCCAATCTTCTACATCTTTCACTTTGGCAGGGTCAACGGCAATTCCTCCTGCTGATACAATGTGACCGAGGAATCCTACCTCCTGTAACCAGAATTCACATTTGCTAAATTTTGCATACAACTGATGCTCTCTAAGGGTTCCAAGAATGATCCTTAGGTGTAGCTCATGTTCTTCTTCTGATTTGGAATAAAACAGAATGTCATCGATGAAAACAACGACAAACTTATCCAGGAAGTCCATAAAAATCTTATTCATGAGATTCATGAAATAAGCGGGGCCATTGGTTAATCCAAAAGACATGACTGTATACTCGTACAATCCATATCTGGTGGTAAACGCAGTCTTTGGAATATCCTCTGCACGAATCTTGAGTTGATGATAGCTAGTTCTAAGATCAATCTTAGAAAACACCTGGGCACCGGTGAACTGATCAAACAAATCCTCTATCTTGGGCAAGGGGTACTTGTTCTTGATGGTGACATCATTCAACTTTCGATAATCCGTACATAAACGGTTACCTCCATCTTTCTTGTCCACAAATAAGACGGGTGATCTCCATGGTGACGCACTTGGTTGAATTAGTCCAATTTGTAGCATGGAATCCAGTTGCTTCTTCAGTTCTTCTAACTCCGATGGGTTCATACTATAGGGTCTCTGGGCTATGGGTCCTGTTCCGGGGATTAGTTCAATGATAAACTCGATATCCCGATCTGGGGGCATACCGGGCAAAACATCTGGAAATACATCGGGGTATTCACAGACTATCCGGACTTGGTCAATGGTAGGTTGGGCTAAACTCTTGTTACACTTGAATTGGCGAGGTAAGGTTTCAGATACATGCTCGACTGATATTCCTGCGGTACTGGTCATGGTGATGGCTTTCTTGGCACAGTCAATCAATCCCTTATGTTTGGACATCCAATCCATTCCTAGTACTACTTCCAAACCTTTAGTTCTGAGTACTATTAGATTAGCATAAAAATCTATGCCATGGATTCGGATATGGACGGCTTTGCAAATTTGCCTAGCCTTGGTGGTGGATCTGGGGATTTGCACAATGATAACATGCTTCAGCTTGGTTGGTTGAATTTTACTAGTGCAGGCAAATTCTTCGGTGACAAATGAATGCGATGCACCAGAATCAAACAACACTCTTGCAAGTACTGAATTAACAGAAAACATACCCAGCACGACGTCTGGCGCTTCGTGAGATTCTTCAGCATGCATGAGAAAAAGACGGCCATTGCGGTTGAGTGAATTTCCTGGGGCAAATCTCCTTCCTGGCTGAACACGACGCTGTTGCTAAGCTGGGGCATTGGTATTAGGGGCGGTAGCATTCTTCTTGTTGGGGAACTCGTTGGAATAGTGGCCTTTATTTCCACAGTCATAACAGGTCACTTGTGACTTGTCCTTGGCTGCGACAGGCACAGCATTGCTTCCAGTCCTCGGGGCAGTGTTGGTGTTGGCGGTAGCATTGTTGGTGTTGAACTTGGGTGGGGCATGGGTGAAATTGCTAGAGTTGCCGGGGTTGTTGTGATTTCCTCCGGTTCTAGGGTTTCCATGGTTGGGATAGGTTGGACGGGTCATAGGGGGTCTGTTGGTTCTTGGGGCAAATCCTGGAGATGGGTTGGGGCGATACTTTGGGGTCTGATGGGTTCCTGGTTGATGCATCATACGACGCTTGCGGTTCTCATTGGCTTGGTTGATCTTTCCTTCCATCTGGATGGCTGAATCGACAAGGGCTTCAATATCAGCAAAGGGTATATTGACTAACACCGTCTGCATCTCGTCATGCAGACCATTCAGGAATCTTTCTTTCTTCTTGGCTTCGGTGTCTATCTCGTCCGGGGCATACCTAGCTAATGACAAAAATTTGTCACGGTATTCCACTACAGTCATCCTCCCTTGCTTCAGCTCTCTGAACTCGTCTCTCATTCTCTTGATCAAACCTGGTGGCACATGGGTTCTGCTAAACTTTACCTTGAATTCCTCCCAGGTCATCATCTGTCCTCCGGTCATGGCACGAACACTGTTCCACCATGCCCTGGCATCTCCGGCTAGGTAGTGGATGGCAAATAGAACTTTCTCGTTGGCTTCGACTCCTGCTACTTCTAAGTTATTTTCCATGGTTTGCAGCCAATCATCGGCGTCTAGGGGTTCTTCTGACTTGGTGAAAACAGGGTGGTTGGTATTCTGAAAATTCTTGAGCTTAGATCCATGGTTGTCCTAATTTCCATGGCCTTGGTTGTTGTGGGCTAGCTGGGCTATCTGTTGCAGAGTGGCTAGGTTGGCTTGACGTTCCGCTCTTTCAGCTTCGCGGTCAGAGGTCAACATTTGCAGAATCTGCAACATCGGATCCGGGGCTGAACCACTTCCTCCACGTGGCATCTGAAGATTTAGATAAATCATGAGAAAAGAGGGAAATTTTCTAAGGTTTGGGGTCTTTGAAAAGTTTTAAAGGTTTGACTCAGATTTTTCTAGCAACTTGCTTTTTCATTCATTCATTCATAGCACACAGTACAACACACACCATAACAAGGAAAAACAGATGGTTTTAAGAACCATTCTGAAATCTACGGTACAGTGGGACCGACTACTACTCACTACGCTAGTGCTCAGTGCTACTACTCCTTGGAGTCTGTGGCTTCATCATCTTCATTATCATCGATGAAGGCGAAATCATCCTCATCGGTGAAGAAGTCCATGGCCTGATCCTCCAGAAAATCATCGTCATCACTGAGATAAGAGTAAGGGTCTCCATGAAGATCCTCTCCGGCATTCTCCCTTTCCTCCAACTGCATGTCCCTCTCGTGGATGGTCTCTTCTAGAGATGAGATGCGGTGGCGAAGACGGGCAATAATGCGCTCCTTCTTGTCGAGTTGACGGCGACGAGACTTGCGATCCTTTGCTAGCAAGGCTATGGTCTGATCCTTCGTCTTGATGATGGCAGACTTGTGGTTGCAATAGTCACGGCAGTTGTCCAACTCCTGCTGACGATCATACATCATGAAGCTAAGGTGGTCCAATTGAGTCTTCAGCTTGAGGTGGTTTGGGGCTTCCAGTGGTTTTCCATTTGCATCACGCCTTGGGAAAAACTCACAGCGGGTTCCCTTGATCTGATTGATGCTCTGCCCACACAGACGGGAGAGAGATTCCTGCATTGCTCTGGTGAGTCCATCGAGCCATTTGTTCTCTCTTAAGGTAAACTGAATTCCTTCCACAGTGGGAGGTTCAATCTTTCCTCCGAGACTTGCAACAATTAACCACTGCAGATCTTCTCCTCCTTGATCATTGAGCTGAGCTCCGAAGAAGTCGGGGTGTGGACGCTCCAGAAGTTCCTAAAGCTGATCCAGATCCCTCTCAAAGATAAGGTCTCCTCCATTCCCCAACTGGTAAAACTTGCTGTACTTCACGTCCATCTATAAAAATAGAGGATCAGTAGATTAGCAGAGTGATCAAGTGTGTCAAAATTTTAGGTATTTTGCAAGAGTTTTTGAGGAACATGAATTTTTATGAAAGAATCAAAGAGATAAGAATGAGAATAGGTTTTTGTAAATATTTGTTTTTCTTTGGTTTTAAAACTAAGTTTTTGGTTCAACGTCCAGTCTAACTAGGGTCTCCTATGGTCAGGATGGCTCTGATACCAACTTGTCAACACCCGGATTTTTCAATCCTAGATGCCTGTTATGCCATACATCGCAATCCCAGGATTACCATTTTTGCGAGACATAACAGAATTGGATACCATAGTACATCATCCGTTACAACGATACATAAGTTCTTACACAAATAGGGATCTCATGATCCAGTTCTTAATACAACTTCAAGCAGCGGAATACGTAATAATAACGGTAGCGTAGGCGAAGCTCCATCTTCAGGGTCACAGGCAATGCTGACGATGGGAGATGATCCTAGTTGTCGTAACCTTCCTGGGGTCCATCTTCCAGATACTCCTCTTCATAGTCTGGCCATGTGAATAGCCAGCGATAAAGCCATGAGTACTCTTTAAGTACTCGCAAACTAATACTAACAGGTAAGGGTGTTTGGATAATAGGACACTAGGCTCTAGGGTTGTTTTGCAAAAATCCAGGTTTATCTCTACTCAGTTCCAAAACTAGTCACAATTTTATAACTCCTAAGTGGGATCTTGGAATTCAGGTCACAACTCTGTTGTGGTCAAGTCAAAGTCTCAATTCATTTCACAAGTCATTTTGAAAAGTCTGACGGGGGAACAATATGGCCACTCCAACTGTCCATAACTACGGACGCGGCTATTCAAATAGTTTGACACTCTGCAAAGATTATACACTTTCACCACAACATTCGATACATCCGTCAGGAACAAATCCTGAATTCACCATACTCAGTATGCGGATAATCAATCCTAACCTTTCGATACACGCCCTAGTATAAGCACCTCTCCTGTGAGTTTGGCCTCCCAACCATGACCACTGTCATCTTGGGTACTGCACAGGTGGACAATCTTCACAAGGTAGCCTCAGCTCAGACCTTGGCCGTGAGGGAACTAATACTAAGGAATATAAGTTTCCAGTCAAGCCCTACCCAATCTTCGGGTATTGTGGTTGTACAATAAAATTGGAATGGTATCGCATCCAGACAACCATCAGTTTTATAAAGGGCTAAGGCTCATGCCTCAACATTTTCATCACCAAAATCATCAAGTGTTTGGAAACACATGTACAAAACATTTCAATAGAATGATCCATCATTCCAAGGTTTTCATAACCATTTTTCCACCAAGTATTCCCATCTAAAGTTGATCCAGTTCTATGCTTAGCACTAGCATCTACAGGTGGGGGTAAGCACTGATGAGGGGTGGTAAACTAGTGGGGTTTTAACTAGGTTCAAACTCATGCCTTAGGATGACATCAAGGTTATTTAGCTTAGGCCAAATTTTATGCTCTTTATGCAACCTTCAGCACAACTGTCTAGTACCTACCAAACTCTTAGGTAGACTCTAAGTAAGCTTTGATAAAGAAATAAAGTAAGAAGCTTGCACATAAAACTAGGATTTGGTTTATCAAGTGGGTATGATCACATATGCTTAAGGCATAAAGTAGTCATATCACAAGTATGGGTTTGTGGCATCAGTAGGGTATCTTGCAAGGGTTTGCTTGCATCAATATCAGTATAAGCTTGCATAGTTACTAGCTTGCATCAGTGTCAATATAAGCTTGCCTTGTGCAGAGCAGTGGTTGAAGTTCTCCTCGGCTTCCTCGTCGTAGTATCCTCCTTCCTCCTCGTATCCTTGGTTTGTACTAGTGTCTATGAAAAAATACGAGGTACACAATCACCAAACAATATTTAGCTACTTGCAATCATCACACACAAGGGTCCTATAGATGATCTAGCATCATCTCTAACATTACAAGCTAAGGCTTGGTTTAAATCTTTTTATTTTTAGAAAAGTAATTTCTACTCATTGAAAAATTACTTAAGATTTAATATTCTCCAAACTAAACATGGGATCATGTTGTCACATGTCATCACCACATATTGTAGTCCATGGGAATGTGATTTAAAGTGGTGTCACAATTTAATAAGGTTTTACCCTTTTATTTTAATTAAGTAAAGTGGCTAGAAATGCTTATGAAGCATTCTTTTATTACTTGAACAATATTTCTGCAAGTAAACCTATATATTTTTATATATTCTGAAAGGTATGGTTAAATGTGATTTTTGAGAGTTGGAATCAACTCAAAAGATATTATGGTTTAAATTTGAAAAATGTTTGAATGCAGAAAAGCTTCTCCCTTGTTATTTTTACCAGGGGTGATCTATAGATCCAAATGACTTGAATCCAACGGGCTTGGATTCAGCATTCACAGACCTTTCCAACAAAATTGGTTTCATTCAAATTGGTGCAATGAATCGATCTGGGTTGATTTTTGAAGTTGAGTACAGAAGTGTGTTTGAATTGAAATAGAAAAAGATTTAATTTGAATAACTGGGCTGCGCGGGAAATTCTAACGGGCCGGCCTGCTAAGCGCAGTGCTCCCGCGGGCTGCTTAAGTGGGTGTCCCCACTCGTCAGTGACACGGGCCTGGGCGAAGCGGTATGGGGCAACGTGGATCGTTCGATCTAGTTCTAATCTAACGGCTGGGAGTCATCGTCGACGCGAGACAACTCCGGCGAGAACGAAACCTAGCGCGGACAGTGAGGGTCGCTGGGGGATCACTGGGGTACAGGCGAGGGTCGGCGAGGCGGGCGAACGACGAAGTCGACGACGACGAACTTAGGGGTGGTCGCGGCAGCTCCTGGGGCGGCTCCAATCGCTGGCTCCTTTCTTCTCCGGCAGCGGCAGGCTCCAGTGAAATTCCGGCGAGGTGGTGCTCGCCTTGCTCTGAGAATGGTGTGGCACGATCAGTGAGGAGAGGGGAGTGAGATGGTGTGAAGAAATCGAGCGGGGGTGGCCTCTATTTATAGTCGAGCGAGGGGACCGTCGGGGCGCACGGTGAGCTCGTCGGGGGCGACGTTACAGGCTGCTATTATCGTGGGCAAGGGTAGGGGATGGTGCTGTGTCTCCTGGCGATGCTCAACGACATGGTCGCGAGGCATGGGGCGGTGTGGTTTGGTCTGGAACGGCCGGTGCTCTGCGCGGCAGAGGCGGCGTCTTCGACGGCGGACGGTGGCTGTGCGGCACGGGGCGGCAAATGGGGATGTCTGGCGGTCTCCTGGGTTGATGACGATCGTGTATGCAGGCAGCGAGGGCGGCGCGCGGTCTATGAATGCTGGTCGAGGGTGGCGCTCTGGCGCACGCTCGACATGGTCTGGGCGCGGCTTGCGCGCGTGGTCCAGGGCTTGGCAACGCTTGCTGCTGGGACAATGAGTGGCGGTGGACGGTGGGCTGCCTCCTAGACAAGGTTGGCACGGCTAGTTCTTCCTCTAGCTTGCTGTCCACAATGGGGTGACATTGGGGTGCTCGGCTGTTCACCATTAATGGCAATGGCAAGCTCACAGGGGTGCTAGTGTTGGGCTAAACTTTCTAGATGATCTACTGAGCTGTGTGTGAGCTAACTAGGGAACAAGTTAGGCAAGAATCACTACACACTATAGTGTTTGATGTTTTGTTTGATTTGTGTCTGCAATCTGTTTGATGAAATGGCCGCATGAAATCAAGTTTTGAATTTTGAAATGATTTTTGGTGGGTTTGCTAGATTGGTGCTGGTGAGTCTGCAGATGCTTGGGTTTTGAAAGTTGAGCTTATTTGAGTAGTTTTTGTAAGAGTGGGATCTTCCCATATGAATAAGATTCAATTTTGAATTGTCATTTAAACTATGCATTTGAAAGTTTCTGGATGATCACAAAGTGGGCCTTGATACTCTGTTATGAGTACATTCAAGGGGTGCAAAGATCCAGAAAAGTTTCTGTTAGGTTCTGAAAGTTTGAGACAGCCAAAGTAGGCATGGGAGTTAAATTGGTCAAAATGACCATTCACTTAATATATTTGTTTTGATTTACTTGTCTTTAAGGAAAGTGTGGGAAATGTTTTAGATGATGTTCAATTCACCTAAGAAACATTTTACAAGCAATGGATCACACAAACAAGGGGTTTTTTAAAGAAATTCAAAATCCATGCATACACATATACATGCATTCATGGGTTTATTTAGAAAAGTTTTTGTTAACCCTAATCTTGATGATTAGTGTTTGATGATCTAAGTTTGGTATTTTTGGGATGCTACAAGTTCTCCTCGGCTTCTTCTTCATAGAATCCTCCTTCCTCCTCGTATCCTTGGTCGGTACTAGCGTCTATAAATAAATACGATGTACACAATCACCAACCAATACTTAACTACTTGCAATCATCACACAAAAGGGTCCTATAGATGATATAGCATCATCACTAACATTACAAGATTAAAGTTTGGTTTAATTCCTTTTATTTTTAGAAAAGTAATTTCTACTCATTGAAAAACTACTTAAGATTTAATATTCTCCAAACCAAACATGGGATCATGTTGACACATGTCATCACCACATGCTTTAGTCCCTGGGAATATGATTTAAAGTAGTGTCACAATTTAATAAGGTTTTACCCCTTTTATTTTAATTATTTAAAGTGGCTAGAAATGCCTATGTGGCGTTCTTTTATTACTTGGTCATTATTTATGTAAGTAAACCTATATATTTTTATATATTCTGAAAGGTGTGGTTAAATGTGATTTTTGAGAGTTAGAATCAACTCAAAAGCTATTATGGTTTTAATTTGAAAAATGTTTGAATGCAGAAAAGCCTCTGCCTTGTTATTTTTACCATGGGTGATCTATAGATCCAAATGACTTGAATCCAACGGGCTTGGATTCAGCATTCCCAGACCTTTTCTAACAAAATTGGTTTCATTCAATTTGGTTCACTGAATCGACCTGTGTTGATTTTTGAAACTGGGTACAGAAGTGAGTTTGAAATAAAATGAAAAAGGTTTAATTCAAATAACTGGGCTGCGCGGGAAGTGATACTGGGCCGGCCTGCTAAGCGTAGCGCTTCCGCGGGCTGTTTAAGTGGTTGTCCCCACACGTCAGTGAGACGAGGGGTTGCAAAGCGGTATGGGGCGATGTGGTGCGTTCGATCTGGTTCTAATCCAACGGCTGAGAGTCATCGTCGACGTTGAGCAATGCCGGCGAGACAGAAACCTAGAGCGGCCAGTGGGGGTCGCTGGGGGCTCACCGGGGTTCGGGCGAGGGTCGGCGAGGCGGGCGAACGACGAAGTCGATGACGGCGGACTCAGGGGTGGTCGCGGCAGCTCCTGGGGTGGACGAAATCGACGGCGCCCTTCTCCTCCAGAGGCGGCCTGCTCTGGCGCAATTCCGGCGATGCGTTGCTCGCCTTGTTCCGGGACTGAGGTGGCATGGTTCTGGGTGAGAGAGGAGTGGAATGCTGTGAAGAATTCGAGCGGGGAAGGCCTCTATTTATAGTCGCGACGGTGAGACCGAACGGCATGGGCAGGCGACGGTGGCGACACGGCTACGGGCTGCTAGAGGCATGGCCGGTGGTGGCGATCGCTTGGTGGTATCCTGGCGATGCTCTATGGTTTTAATGCGCTTGCAGGGCGGTGCAGTTTGGTCTGGAACACGCGACGCTCTGCGCGGCAGAGGCGGCGTCTTCGACGGCGAGCGGTGGCTGTGAGGCATGGGGCGGTGAACGGGGATGTCTGGCGGTGTACTGGGACGGTGGTGATCGTGTAGGCACGCGGTGATGGCGGCGCGCGGTCTATGGGCTTCGGTCGAGGGTGGCGCTCTGGCGCACGCTCGGCATGGTTGAAAGAGGCACGGGCGCGGCGTTCCTGGGTGCTGTGTTCGACGTCTTCGAGGCAGGGCTGGTCGAGAGGGGGCGGTGAGGCATGGTTGATCTCCCAGACAAGGTTGGCACGACTAGTTTCTTTCCTAGCTTGCTATCTACACTAGGGTGGAAAGAGTGCACTCGGCTGTTCACCATTGATGACAATGCCAAGCTCACAGTGGTGCTAGTGATTAGTTAAGATTGTTGGATGATCTACTAAGGCTAGTGGTGCCTAGAGAGGGAACAAGTTAGGCTCAATTCACTGCTCAAAACAGTGTTTGGATTTGGTTTGATTTGTGTCTGCAATGTGTTTGATGAAATGGCCGCATGAATTCAAGTTTTGAATTTTGAAAAGATTTTTGGTGGGTGTGCTAGGTTGGTGCTGGTGAGTCTGCAGATGCTTGGGTTTTGAAAGTTGAGCTTGTTTGAGTGGTTTTTGAAAAAGTGGGATCTTCTCATATGATAAAGATTCAATTTTGAATTGCCATTTAAACTATGCATTTGAAAGTTTCTGGATGATCACAAAGTGGGCCTTGATACTTTGTTATGAGTAAAACCAAGGGGTGCAAAGATCCAGAAAAGTTTCTGTTAGGTTCTGAAAGTTTGAGACAGCCAAAGTAGGCATGGGAGTTAAATTGGTCAAAATGACCATTCACTCATTTAGCTTTGTTTTGATTTATTTGTCTTTGAGAAAAGTGTGGGAAATGTTTAGATGATGTTTATTTCACCTAAGCATCCATTTACAAGCAAAGGAACACACAAACAACTTGTTTCAAAAGAATTTCAAATGAAATGCATACACATATGCATGCTTTCATAATTTTAATTAGAAAAGTTTTTGTTAACTCTAATTTTGATGATTAGAGTTTGATGATTCAAGTTTAGTATGTTTGGATGTTACACATTGTTTCGCTTTCTTTTTGGTTTTTGTTTCTGCTTACTCAAAACACAAAAATACCAAAAATATTTTCATTGTTTCTCTTGGTTTGTTTCTTTGCTTTTTAGCTTTGGATTGCCTTAAAATAAAAATCCAAAAAGATTTTGATTTGTTTGCTTCTTGTTTTGTTTGTTTTTGCTTTGTTTGCTTGCTTTAAAAAATCAAAAACACCAAAAATATTTGTTGTTCTTCTTTGATTTTGTGAGTTCTTTGCAGGGTTCAGCCGTCCTCAGTGGAGTTTGGTTTCGTATTATTATTCAAGTCGCACACGTGAAGGACAATAATGAAGATTAAGACAACTTAAGGTGTGGTAAGAGGCTGCTAACGACCTCTATTTGTTTTAATTTTTGTACATATACTCAACATTGTGAGCATGCTTAGCCTGTTCATGTAAGGAGTATGTTATTATGAATGCTTAGTAGTTCTTGCTTGCTTGTGATTAGCTTCATCTTGCTAATAGTTTGTAGCATGTCATATGAATGTTTGCTTGCATTGTTTTATTCATAACTTGGTATGATATTGTGGTATCCTCCTCTGAATGTTTCATGTGAATCGACTTGGCACATGCTCACGCATGCATATGACTAAACAATAGTTAGTAAGCCTCGGTGATTTATTTTGCCTCAGAGTTCCTGTATCACTTTCATGCCATAATTAGTCCTGTTTTGTTGCAAGCATGATTATGACAGTTATTGCTCTCTCGTTTGTCGCTCCCTCCCTATTGCTAGCCTTCACTTGCATTGAGTATCAGCTCTACTTGTGCATCCAACTCCCCAAAACCAATATTGCCAACAGTTTCCACCATACCTACCTATTAGCATCAATTGCTATTTCAGTGCATATTCATTATGCCTTGTTTTCTTCCAAATAAAATGTTTGACAGTTTTGGGAAAGTTAGTTAGTAAATCTATCATGAACTTGATGGAACACTTTATTTCTTGCACTTAATAATCCTGAACCATTGTGACCTATCCATGAAAGTTATATGCTTGCAAATTATATGCTGGGAGTTAGCAGAACCGTGCTGTCACGGGGAACACTTTCAACACTTTTTGGATATTTATCCAGTTGAGATCATGCTATTTTGTTTGCGGATGTCGTCGGTGTGAAATAAAAGGGGAGCTTGTAAGTCCATGGAGTTATATACATTGTGTTAGAGAAACTCTTGGGCCGCCAGCCTAAGCCATGCCTAATCATGGTGGAAACTTGCAGCATCACCATAATGAGCCATCTGTGAAGCATACTCAATAAAAATTTATGCAAATAGTAAATAAAAAGATCGCTGAGATGCTCATTGTCTGCTTGCATTGTCATTTTTATTATGGGATAGCTCTTGTATCATGTGCAAGGAGTACCCCGTTGGCGGTTCTCTATTATATGCATGTATTTACAATGACAAGAACTTACAGGTAACTAAAGTTGAGTAGCATGCGGCGTGGCCCTCGTACTCAAGAGACATGAGATTTCCAGTTTATGGTCTGTCAAGCATATAACTCAGATTGGACCTCACTTTCACCCTAATCATAAAAAGATGCCTATGATAGGTGCAATGGGAGCTCAAAGCTTATGAGTACCTTACTTTCAGCATTGGGAAGACTTTCAAACTCTTCAAAACCTTTTCACTCCCTTGTTGAGTCACCACTTATTCTATGAGCACCTTCTTGAGAGCATAGTTGTCATTCTTGTGTTTGTTCCAAAACTTGGTTAATTATGTCATGACTTTGATGCTTGTATCTCTTATATCTTTACTTCTAGTATTCACTTGAACTTTAGAGGTGCCTTGGAATTTATATTGTTCTCTACAAACAAAGGCAAGCAAGATACCACTCTATCATACCTTCTTATCAGCATTGCAATGTTCCTTATGTTTATGTTTCAAGCTACTTATTATTATTGAGTTGGTTTCTCTTCATAGGTTGCATTGACTATTGAGTAGACTTAGTTGCATACTTTTTATTATGAATGGTTTAAGCATCTACTCCTGTGCTGAGAATATTTACATCACATGAAGCAAATGTGTTCGTGAAAGTTCTTTTATCGCACTCAGTTTTCAACTGAATTGCTTGAGGACAAGAAATAAGCTAAGCTTGGGGGAGTTGATATATCCAAAACGTATCTACTTTCCCGAACACTTTTGCTATTGTTTCTCCTCTAAACCTTGGTGTCTACTTTCCCCAAGCAGAATTACCTTGGTGTCTAGTTTTTTTGTAGAAAATCAACTATCAGGAAAAATTCCACAAAATATACCAAAAATCCTATTTCACCAGAAGACTCACGGATCTAGAGTACGAGACGGAGTGGAGGCCTGGGAGGCCCACACCCCTGCCAGGCGCGGGCCAGGCCTGGCCGCGCCTGGGGGGGTCAGGCCACCTCAGGCACCCCCTCGGCCTCCCTCTTCACCTATAAGAAGCCTCTTGACCTAAAAACCGAGGGGGTTCAACGTTTTTCTAGAAAGAGTTCCGCTGCCCCGCCACCACCAGAAACTGCGATTTGGATCCAGAAACTCCGTTCTGGCACCCTGCCGGGACGGGGAATTTGGAGAGGATCATTGCCATCGTCATCACCAACGCCTCTCCATCAACCATCCAAGTTTCCCTCATCCATGAGTAAGTAATCCCCCGCAGTAGGCTATGGGGATGTTAGGGATTGGATGAGTTCTATCATAATATAATCGAATAAGATTGTTAGGGCTTAGTGCCTAGTATCTCTATTAGTGCTATTTGACTTTGTTGCAACTTGTTGTGCTTAATGCTTGTCAGTAGGGACCGAGTGTCATGATCTCAGATCTGAACTTATTATTGAATCATTATGATAGTATTATTTGTGATCTTATCTGCAAGTTGTGTACACATATCATTGTCCGGATCCAAAGGCCTCGAAGTGATACAAATTGGGACAACCGGAGGGGATGGCTGTGATGTGAGAATCACAAGTGTTCGTGGAGTGTTAATGCTTTGCTCCGGTGCTCTATTAAATGGAGCACCTTAATTTCCAGTAGTTCCCTTGAGGCCCCGCTGCAACGGGCTGGCTGGACAGAAGATGTTGTGCAAGTCCTCACTACGAGCACGCATGACTATATATGGAGTGCATGCCTATGATTGTTTAGTACTTGGATGCTTATTCTTATATATCTGCAATGCCCTAGGTCTTGAAGTTACATGTTTAGACTCGTCCATGCAACGCCCGTCCATCCATCCCTATGCCTACCGCACTTGAATCCTACTATTTACTTTTACTGTTACTATTGCTCCTGTTTTACTACTGCTGTTACTTTGCTATTGCTACTACCAAACTGTTGCTACTGATAAACTTCTGTGATCAAGAACTATTTCCAGGTGTAGCTGAATTGACAACTCAGTTGTTAAGGCTGGCAAGTATTCTTTGGCTCCCCTTCTGTTGAATCAATAAATTGGGTAATACTACCCGCGAAGACTGTTGCGATCCCCTATACTTGTGGTTCATCAAGACTATTTTCTGGCGCCGTTGCCGGGGAAAGCGTGATCTATAATTTCTGGTAGTACTTTATGTAGTACTAGTTCTAATGAGACCTAGGCCCAAACATTTGCACTTTCACAATTAATAAGTTGTACTAGATACATAAATATCCTTAAAGACACTACCTAGCTTGATGTCTACGCACTTCTATTCTTGTAGACAGTTGTTGGGCCTCCAAGTGCAGAGGTTTGTAGAACAGCAGCAAGTTTCCCTTAAGTGGATTACCCAAGGTTTATCGAACTCAGGGAGGAAGTGGTCAAAGGTATCCCTCTCAAGCAACCCTAAAATCAAGATACAAGAAGTCTCTTGTGTCCCCAACACACCCAATACACTTGTCTGGTCTATAGGTGCACTAGTTCGGCGAAGAGATAGTGAAATACAAGTGGTAACAGTGCTAGAAAATATCTTCTAACTTTTTGTTGACGTGGAACAAACTATAGGAAAACTGAAATAAAGATGGAAGCAAGCAAACATGCAATAGATCTAGATGCAAATGATGTTTCAATGTTTAGAAAAACAAGGCCTAGGGATCATACTTTCACTAGTGAACACTCTCTCATATAAATATCCTCTCTTTGTGATACTACTCTTAACTACTCTCCGGTTGGACACTCTAATCTATGGTAGGGCCTTCCCCAATCTAGATAACCCCACACTGTCACCTTGAGCGCTAGATGGTTCCAACAAACACCATAATTTCATAGAGACAACCAACTCAAAATATAACTCATGAATATATATGTAATCTAGCTTAAGTGCCACACACGGCGCGCACGCTGTCACTGTCACACACGTGGGGAACATAGATCTATTAAAGCACAATGAGTATTTTTGTAGACTCAAGCCTAAGTGCCACCATGGTGTGCATGCTGTCACTTTCACACACATGGGGAGAGAAGAGATCTATTGAAGCACTTGAGTAGCAAGGTAGATCTACTAGATTACAAAGTTCATGACCACAACAAGATCATGCATAGAGAGAGAGATGAACACATAGCTACCGGTAGAGCCCTTAGCCTCGAGAGAGAACTACCCCCTCCTCATCATGGGAATCTACAACGGTGATGATGATGGTGGTGGAGATCGATGGAGATGGCTCCGGGGGCAATTCACCATCCCGTCAGGGTGCCGAAACAGAGACTTTTTGTCCCCTGAATCTCCCCTTCGGTGGCGGTGGTGCTGTGGAGGTTTTTGTGGATTTCCGCCAGATGATATAGGGTTTTCTCCCAGGGAGGCTTTTATAGGCGAAGGAGGCAAGGAGAGGAGGCAGCCAGGGCTGGCCCGCGCCTAGGGGGGTTCGGCCACCCTGGTGTCCTCCTCCACCTCTTCTTCGTGGTTCCTTGTTTCTCCGGGAAAAATAGGAAGATTGCCTTTTGTCCTGTCCAATTCCGAGAATATTGATTGCCTTTTCTGGAACCAAAAACAGAAGAGAACAGGCAATTGGTACTGTGGTATCTTCTCAAAGTTTAGACAAAACATAAGACAAATGATATAAAACAAGCATGGAGCATAAAAATTATGGATACATTTACGACGTATCAAGCATCCCATATAATAGGAATTTATGTATCATTATAGATACCGTATCAAATGCGTAATACTTGCTTGAGGTCTATAATTAGGGCATGTGGATACCGTAGCTCCATTGTTTCTAAGATCTAAGATTGTTATAGTGATAATTGCCATGTGTCTATAATTAGTTACAATGAGAACCAAGATTGTACCTAGTTTCATTGTTGAGCGTAGCAGCTATGAAGGCCAAATGATAGCTGGAAATATTACTAGTGTTCTCCCTACCAAGAACACTAGTAGCAAGATAGTAAGCAAAGTACTTGATAGCTGGGAGTTGAATATTTCTTATCTTTCCCCGCTGAGCTCTACGGTCATCATCACTAGTTATCCCACGGTTGAGCTCCAACAAATCAGCCGGTTGAGCAGGAATCTTCTTCACCGACCCAGCTGTACCAAGGCCCAGGATCTCACATCGGTTTTGAACATGCTGTTAGCAAAAGAGAAGCTCTCCACAAATGTTTTAGTGAGCGTAGCATATAGAACGCTCTCATCCTGCATATAACTTGTTAGACCAACCCTCTGAACCAAGATTAGGAGATCATTGAGAATTCCCGCGGCCCGCAAAAAGGTAGGACAAGGAAATGTAGAAGGGTGTGCATCCCCCTCATCTCCCTCGTCGTCAAATCACGGAGTAATGAGATCCTCATTGTATGAAGGCCTGGCTCGGGAGGATGATCTTGAAGTCCTTTCCCTCCTAGGTGCATCACTCTCAAATATTTCACTAAAGGTGTGGTTTCCATGACCTCTTTTATTTTCTGAAATTTTTAGACAAACATTAAACCAAACGATTTCCATGTTGATAAATGATAAGTAACTAGTATAGAAACTTGCTAGAGGGCTACACATGCATCAAAATTTAATCTCTAGGAATAGAACAAGCATCCAAGCTCACACAACCTGACACCTATAGCAGCAAAATACTCAAGATACAATCTACCAATCACAAATCTAATTGGACAAGTGGAGGAGGCACATTCCAAGGAGCAATCCCTCCAAAAATCAGCAAAGATGGGATAATCAAGGAGATCGAAAATCGGGAGCAAGAATAGAAAGAACTCGATCTTGAGAAAGTTTTCCGGTGTTTTTCGGGAGAGAGAGAAAGAAGATGGCTGAGAGGAGGCACCCAGGTGGGCCACACCCCAGCCAGGCGCCACCTAGGGGCTGGCCGCGCCCACCAGGGGTGTGCTGGCCTGGGGTGGCCCACTGGGTCACTCCAGATGTCCCTCTTCCCCTTTTTTCGAGGAAAAATTTATTTTGAATTTTCTAGGATTTTTCGAGAAACTTTATTTTTTGGCCAATTTTCAGGGTATGAAAATTGATTTTCTCGCAGAAAAGATTTTTTTAGAAGAAGCAAAAGGAAATAAAAAACCAGACTACAGAAGTTCTAAAACACTCTAACAAGCAAACAACTACCAAAACTAAGGCTAACAAGAGAATGAGCAAAGACTAGGAAGGAGAAAAGGTAAAAGGGAGCAAGTATAACCATAGTGAAAACATTATTTTGTTCATTAAAATTCTTTTGTTAACAAGGTTGATCAAGTATTGTTACCAAAATAATCTTATATGAAACAAAAATTTGTATTCCACAAGGTGATTATGTTACCTCAAGCTTGATAGCAATGGTCCCAATCATAATAGTTTCAAAAATTTCTTATGGAATGGGAAAATATATTTCTCCAACCTTGATGCTCTCAATAGTTTCAATGGAGTTAAGGCAATAGATTTTAGCAACCTTCTTGGGGAAATAAACAGTAGGCTCTTTGTCATTAATATTAAAAGTTTCTTTTCCTTGATTACAATTGATGGCAGCACCCCCAGTATTAAGAAAAGGTCTCCCAAGAATAATAGACATATTATCATCTTCAGGAATTTCAAGAACCACAAAATCAGTTAAAACCAAGCAATTATGAGCCACTTGAACAGAAACATCCTCACATATACCAACAGGAATAGTAGTTGACTTATCATCCATTTGCAAAGATATATCAGTTAGTATCAACTTTTCTAGCTGTAGTCTCTTTTAGAGAGAAAAAGGCATAACACTAACTCCAGCTCCCAAATCACATAAAGCAGTTCTAACATAATTATTCTTAATAGAGCAAGGAATAGTTGGTATACCTGTGTCACATCCCAAAATTCTCCAAATTTTGAAATGTGAAAAATAAATAAACAAAAGAATTAATTGTTGAAATTTATGGTGAAAAGAAACTTTTTGCTTCTAAATGGAAACATCAAAAGCTTACTTGAACAAAATTTGAATGAAAAGACAACAAACAAATATTCAAAGAATCAAATGCATTCATGAGGAAAGACTCTTGAATTTAAACACTTGGATAAGTTAAACCGAAACCCTAAATCTTAATGAAATAAATCATCATTCAAGATAACCCCAAGACTATGGATTTGTTCCATATAAAAATTTAGCAACAAACATTTATAAATGACCAAAAATGATAAACAAAAATATTATAAAACCATGGAAATTGCTTTCACTCAATTTGAAGCCATGAATAAAAACTTATGAATTTAATAAGATAAATGGAAATAATTCCCAAAGCTAATAAAGCTCCTAACTAAAAACAATGCCAAATTGTGAGAAAAGTAATCCTAAGAGGATTTAAAAAGATAAATAAATATTAAATAAAATTATACAAATTGGAAACAACAATTTTGGAAATAAAAATAAAAATATATGGATTTTATAATACAAAGAAATAAATAAATAAATAAATAAATAAATAAAAATAAGGAATATTTAAAAATCAAATTAAATCTTGGCCAAATCCATAAGAAAATGGAATAAAGATAATCCAAATAAAACAAATGAATAATGATTATTTAAATAAAATTATATGGTCTTTTAACCATATTTAGTTTATTTGAATAAACACAAAATTCACTAATATAAATGATTAATTAAAACATGAGAAAGATAATTGAAATTACCAAAATGGATTAAAAGTTATCGAATTAACTTAAAAAGAATAAAGGATTATTTGAATAAAATTTATATGGTTTTAAAACATATTCAATTTATTTCAATAAAGACAAAAGCCTCATTTAAATAAATATTAAAGCATAATAAAATATTTGAAATAATTCAAAGTGGACTATTTAAACACATTAATAAACAGATAAAACCCACTGAAAAGGTTTGGTAAAATTTGAATTCAAAATGAAACTTGAATCAAATTGGTTTAAATGAAAATAGAAAATAAAAACAGAAAAAGAAATCAGAAAGAAAAAATATAGAAAACAACCAACCCATCTAACCCTACCCAGCCCAGCAGGCCCAGAACCAGCCCACCCGGGACACTCTCTCACCCTCTCTCCCTGCAAGCCCGTTATTTCTCACCCGCGCTCACCCCACCCCCTCTTACTGACAATGCAACCCCACGACCACGTCATCATCGTCCCCGACACGCTGAACCCGCCCCCAACTCCTCCTAGCCGTTTCTACCGTTGATCAATCCTCGTAAATTCGTGTTAATGCCGCAAGTAATTCCTCCCAGCGACCGTTCTATCTTAAGCGCCTCCCTCCCCTCTCTCTTTCCCCTCAATCCCCACTGCCAGAGAGCCCCTAGGCTGCTTGAATTTGTGCTCGCGCCACCGCTGTCTCCGGCGACCTTCAGCTCGAATTCCGCCAAGCTCGACCCTCCCCCTACCCCCTAGTGCGCGCTAGATTGTTCCCCATTGACACACGCATCTTCCTGCTACCTCCACTTGCTCGCGCGCGCCCTAGAAGCTCGACAACGACTATGTCTAAGCGCCACCGTCTCTTGCCTCGACTCTGGCGACCTCTCCTGGTAATCTCTGATCTCCCATTTACCTCTCGATGACACTCTCGCACTCGCCATGATCTCATGCATCTAACGCCACCTCTGGCTTGCCTTAGCACGCTCTGTAGCCTCGCCCCTGACAACGTCCGTGAGAGCCCGACACCGATGTCAACTCCGGTGAGAGATTGACGACAACTCCGTGTGCCCCCTGCCCTCCTACGCCCACCTTGAGCTTCACCGTGACCCTGCAAACCCGGTGAGCCCCACCTCCATCTTCTTTGCTTCCTGTTTTCGCTGGACCGCCGATGACAGAGCCGCCGCCGCCACACAACGCCAGTCAGCATCGCGAGTTAGTGGTTAGTCGTTGTGAACCGTTAGATCTAAAATCTATGACGTAGATTAGATGAGTTAACTGAAACGGTACGCTTGATCTGAGCCGCACAAATCTATTTAAATCCAACACTCCACATTGCACGATCCACACGAATCGGTATCGTCCAATAGGAAACTGACGCGTGACCTAGCTGTTGTTTTAAAAAACAGAAATGAATCTATTAGATGTTTGAGTTTGGAAAATTCATAAATTGTGTTCAGCTTGGCCAAAATTACAAATTTTATATCAATGGAATCAGGAAAATGTAAACTTTGCAACTATGGCCTTAGTTTAGTATTTTACTTCTGAAAAATTAGGTGTTTTTGCAGAAACATTTGTAGGACTATTTTGTGTATAAAAATTATTCTAAAAATGCTTTTTGAGTAAAACATTTTGCAAATGGTTTAATTTGAACTCTCTGACCCTAAACAGTAACATTAGAATGTAAAAATATATTTTGTGACACTAAGGAATTATTTGTTTGAATAAAAGAATTTCTAGCAAAACAAAAATAATTTAAAAAGGCCATTTTCACTAACTTGTTTTTAAATGGTTTTGCCACTTTTATAAATGACCAGTAGGTGTTTTGAAATGTTGATAACCTTATTATAAAAAACTTTTTCAACAAAACAACCTTTTGCATGCTTGCATGCATTTCCTTGATTTTATTATTTTATGTGATGAATTGTTTGAATGCTAGTTTTGAATTTGTGCCTTGCTTGATTGATTTGTAGTGAACTTTGAAGAGTGTGACAAATATAAGATCAAGGAGTGTATATAGTTTCTCTAATAAAAAGGCAAGTGCTGCTTCATATATTTTGTCCTATTATTTTGACTATGCATTAGTGATATTTTGAGTAGGACTTGCATGGAAATTTTTCTAAGTATCTATACTATGCTATGCCTTGGGAAATCCTAGTACATGTTGTCGTAGTGGAAAGCCACCTAGGAACAAAGAGATTTGAGATGTTAAGTGTTGAGAAGCTTCTAGTGCAGCCACATGGCATATGGCATATAGGTTGCAATAACTTAGCCAGATGGACAGGAAGTGGTAGGGGTGTGTAGGGGTCTCAACCTAAAAAGGTAGATTCCTCCTGTGTTTTACAATGCTAGTCCCTGGATCAATAGCTAGCATCCACAGTTAAGATGTAATATCAAGAAACAAAGGTCATAATATAACTTTTATAACCAGAAATAACATAAGTTTATTACATCAAACATAGCTCATTTGGCTATTACATTACATTGCAGCGGAATAACTATAGTCATGGGGTCCTTCATCTTCAAAGTGCCACAGGCAGATGTTTGTTGTAGACTTTGTAATCCTAAACAATCAATCTTCACTAAAATCAATTAAACCTGCAACATTACAAGTTACAGCCACAAGGGTCAATACATTTGAATTGTATTGGCAAGTGATAATATGGTAGTATAGTGGAGTCTATCATCTATATGCATTTGGCTAAGTGGATTTGAGGCTTGCATTGCTCAAAATAGATTTTTTCTTAACCTTTGAAAATACTAAGTTTTTGCTTTGATAAAATCATTTTTCTCAATCAAAGATTGAAGATCCTTTACAAGACATCTCTCAATCAAAGATTGAATATTTCAAACAACCCTTGTTCAATCCACAAGATTTTAACTTAGAAATTTGAATGATGAGATCCTTGATTGCTTCCATGTCTTGATGCTCAAATTGTCCTTTACCAGGGACATGGCTAAGTACTTAGATTTTACACTCTGCAGAGGTGGTGCACTTTCCCCACAAGACTTGGTTTCCCAAGACAAGATCTTTCAGAAGCCTTCCCTTAGACCAAAATGGACGCGCTCCAACCTATCAAACACTACCACCCACTGTCCATATGGCTAAGTTCTTGCAACCTATATGATCATGGCAGAGCCCATATTGCCAAGTGGTTGCACTTGAAGCTTCTCAACATTTGACATCTCAAATCTCTTTGTTCCTGGGTGGCCATCCACAAGTGAGATACACAAGCCAAGTCCAAGGCCTTGTGAACCACTCAACCAAAAACCACCAAGCAAGCCCATTCCACCCAGGTGATTCATTAACTTAGTTGTTTTATTAAACAAAATCACAAGTCCTCAGAATTAGAATATTTTCCATAGTGTGAATATATATTCCACCCATGTTTTCTATTAGCTAGGCTAAGCGTGATAGTAGTAGGAATCTTAACTTAGGAAAATCCTACTAAGGATTCATCTACTAGGTTTTCCTATAGCAAGGTTTTTACTTAGCAAAATCCATGCAAGTTTTACTTAGAGAAAATCACTAATGCTTAGTGAAAGTAATAGGATAAAAAGTATGAAGCATCACTTGCCTTTTTGGTAGAGGGTATAGGTTCACTCCTTGTCTTTGCAACAATCACACTCTTCAAGTCACTACAAATCAATCAAGCAAGGCACAAACTCAATCTACCAATCAAGCAAAACAACACATAAAATGACAAAGTCAAAGTAATGCATGCAAGCATGCCAAGCTTTGTTTTGTTTGAAAAAGTGGTTCCTAATGGGTCATGGACATTTGAAAACACCTAATGGTCATTTTGTAAAGTGGAAAAGTCATTTGTAAATGGGTTTTATCTATAAACAATTTTTAAATCTTTTCATCATTTTATGTGGTGAAACTTATTAATTTCAATACCATAACCTTTAGTGATTTCACTAAATAAGTTGTTGTTTCTAAAAAATTGGTATTTATGGTCGGTAGGTTTGGTCAAAAACATTTTCTCCAAAGTTTTTTTTTACTCAAAATCATTTTCATAAACAAATCAATAGTTTTATTTAGCTAGAAATGGACTACACCAATAAATCCATTCTAAACTTTTCCAAATCCATTTTGCAAATCATGGGTTGGTTCCTAGGGTCAGTAAGGTCACAACAAACCATTTTGCAAAGGTTTTAATCCAAAAATCATTTTTAAACAATTTTTCTAATCTTAAACAAGCACACAAAAGGATCTGCAATTATAAGCAAGATAACAGGTACTATTTGCTAAACTAATTCCAAAGTTGGCTAGGGCTTGCTCTCCTGAATCCAACGACATAAAATTTGTAATTTTTGGACGTGTGGATCCAAAGTTATAAGGGTTTGAAATTCACAAAATATTCTATTTTCAAATCAGTTTTTAAACAGAACAGTGACACGCGGCGCTTTGCTATTCGCGGGTACCGATTCGGTTGGATCGCGTCTGTAGGGCGTTGGATCTGATCGATCGCACGGTCCTGGACGCGTAACCCTTCGCGGTTAAGTTAAACTATCGTGAGCGTCAGATTAGGATCCTACGGTCTATAGTACTCGTCCAAAGTTTGGCAGCGCTCGGCGACTGCGCGCGGCGGCGACGGCCAGGCAGAGGCGTTCCGGCTATTCTAGGAAGAGAGGGAGAGGGAGGAGGGGCTCACCGGGTTCAGGAGGTCACGGCGATGCTCAACGTGTCGATGGTTCGATGAGGGGCGCTCTGGTCCGATGTGGATTGTTCGCCGGAGTAGGTGGCGGCGTCGGGCGCGTCAGGTGGTCGTCGTGTGCTGTGCTGTGGTTCTCCCCAAGGAATAGCGAAAACGCAGTTAGATGCGCAGGAACAAGGCAGGGTTGTGTGCGTGAACGAGAGATGAAGGGGTGGTCTGGTTCACCTGGAAGTCGTCGTCGGAGAAGAACTAGTCGCGGCGGCGTTCAGAAGCTTGTCATTGCCGAAGCTCCAGTGCGCCCACGGTCGAATGGGTGGTACGGGGGAATGCGTCTGGGAGTGGGAAAACTGCCAGGGTGCTCAGGGGGGCTCGGGGTGGTGTGTGCTGGCCGGATTTTGGGAAGAAAGCTCGTCGGAGTAGTGTGCTTGCCACGAACAATCCGAGCAGCCTGGTGGCGAAGAGAGGTTGGCGTCTGAGGGGAACGGAGGATAAGGCTCTGGCGTTTTATCGAGCATGTTTAAAGCGAGGTAAAGGCGCGGCGTTATGGCGAATTGAACGCGCGGATTGAAAGCAGCAACGGCAGCGAGGTTTGGGAGAGGGAGGTCACGGGGTGAGGACGATGAACAGAGGAAAGTGGGGCCGTTGCGTCAGTGGGAAAAGGAGAGAGGGGGAGGGTCCACTGGTCATTGGTTCTGTGGGTCAGAATCTGGGGGCGAATCGTTTTCTTTCGGGGAGAGGGGAAGCTGGGCTGCTGGGCTTAGTTGGGCTTGGCCAGTTGGGTCAGGTCCGACTCTATTTTTTTTCTTCCTATAATCCTTTTCTTTTTCTGAATCTAATTTCTGTTTTGAATTTTTAAACAAACAAACATCAACCAAATCAATTCAAACAACACCCAAACTTTGTAATATTGAAGTTAGTTCTGCTCAGTAATATGAACCAAAATCCAAAATAAAATAATAATTTTTATTCTTTTTAAGATCCATTCTTTAATTAAATAAAATGTACCTTTAGTTATTTTAATTAAATAGGGTTTGATTTAATTAATAAAATCAACTTTTTAAATCCAAATATTTTCAAAACAAAATCAGTAGGTTTTATTTGAAAATATAAGATACTTGAAATACTTGTTTAAAATAAAATAACATTTTATTTTAGGGTCCATTAATCATTAAATGAATAGACCTTATTCATTTAATTCAAATAGGTTTTGTTTTATTAAAATCTTTATTTTGAAAATCTAAAATAAAATCAAAACACTTCAGTAGGTTTTAAATTAAGAAAATAAAATACTTAGAAAACTTATTTAAAATAATTTAATAAGTTTTGAGGTTTTAATTAAAATGGTAAAACCTTTTATTTAAATAAAATTTGGATATTATTTCCTTATTATTTTATTTAAATAAACCTTTGCTATTTTTATTCAAAACAAAAATGTTTTAGTTCACATGTTTGGCCAAGGTTTAATTGAACTTTATGAAACAATCTTTACCTATAAAACTTTTATTTCAATTGGAAACCAAATCCTTTTATTTTAAAGATCCAAAATAGTATTTCCAAAATATTTTGTTTTCCTTTATTTAAAACGCTTATCTTTGTAAATCCTTTTAGGATTTTATTTAATTCAAATTGGATTGAAGTTCCAATTAAATTCAAAAAGTTTCTTCTGGCCCTGAAAATCAACAAAGTTTTATTTTATTCATTTATTTTTCACATTACAAGATTTGGAAAATCTTGGGATGTGACAGGCTACCACCCTTCAAATAAATCTCGTCCCGAGATTTGGGGAGGCTAGGGTTTACATGTTGGCTCAAGACAACTAGGGTACTACCACCCTTAAAAATTTTCAAACAAAAATTACATATTGGCCTTCTTGGGATCCTGGGAAAACTTCTCTAAGCAAACTTTTGCATGGTGTCCTTAATTTCCATGCTTGACTCATGGGCCAAGGTTGAGATCCTTCATAGACTTGTTTAACTTGTTCTTCATCTTTTCTGGACAATTGTTTGCATAGTGGCCTAGTTCCTTGCATTTGAAACATGTTATAAGTTTGAGGTCTTGAGGTGGCTTCTCTGGACAGTATGATGCATAATGTCCTAACTCCTTGCAGTGTTTGCATATCACTTGGCTAATATCCTTCCTCATCTTGGGTTTCACTAGCCTTTGTTTGTCTTCTTGGCTTTTCTCCTTTTCTGGGCATTCATTGGCATAGTGTGCCATCTCTTTGCAATTGTAACATTGCACTTGAGTAATGTCCTTCTTGTTAGGGTTGGGGCATTTCTTCTTCTTCTTGGGTCTCTCCAAAGCTAGGAGTTCTTCTAGTTCATGTTCTTCATGAGTGGGAGATCTTTCTCTCTTCTTGGGGCATTGATCTTCATGTTCCTTGGATGCATGATCCTTGTCTCTAAAAACATTGCTAGCTTGGGTTCCTTCTAGATTAGAATCTTTGTCATCCTTGTTGTCATTAGCTCTTGGGGAAAAGTTTTCTCCCATGTTGATCATTTGAGTAACCAATCCTTGCAACAATTGGGATTGAAGTTTCAAAATCCTTTGTATGGCTGGGTCTAGTCCATTGTTGTTGGCTAAAAACTAAGTTGTCTCTTGGCTCAACTGGTTTTGGGTTGCTATAAGTTCTCTCATGTTGTCCTTTTGGTTGTTGTTGGTGTCATCAACCTTGATGTTGGAGTTTCTTGGAGAAGTCATCTGTTTGGGTTTGAAGGGAGATTAGAATAGGCAAGATATTTCTAAGGAAATATTTCTAATCACACACATCACAATTCACACAAGCAATGTGCAAGCAATCACAAACAAACATTTCACTCAAACAACAAAGCTCAAGCATATTTTTAGGCAACCAAAAATATTTTTGTTACACCACATAAGTTGGTGGTTTTGTCTTAACTAAAATATGGTGGTCCATCTATATGGTTCACTTGTGATCTTTCCTTCCTTCTTGGTTGATTCTTCTTACTTGGGACCATGGTTTCCTTGAGAAAAACTCTTGGTTGCAATACTTCAAATGATGTAGGTTCCTTCTAACTTTTGCATTACTCAGTCTCTAATTCTTGATTAAGATTTCCTTGTTTCACTTGTAGTCCTTAGTAGTATCCAAGTTGGAAGTCCTTGGTGAATATGCTGAAGATGTTGAAGTCATTAGAGTAGAAGAAGTTGAAGTCATTAGAGTTGAAGTAGTTGAAGAAGTCCTTTGCACATGGTGTAGTCCATGGCCATGGGGTAGGTTTTTCCATCAAGTTGAAGTAGAGGAGAAGTAGAGTTGAAACCAAAATGGTTGAGGAAAGAGTTTACAAGTTTTTGTAAATAAGTTTTGGATTAAAACATAACTCCTATTCTTCTAAGGGTTTTTTTCCAATCCTAGGTTTACAAATCCTACAGGCAACACAATGCTCTGATACCATCTGTAGGGGTCTCAACCTAAAAAGGTAGATTCCTCCTGTGTTTTACAATGCTAGTCCCTGGATCAATAGCTAGCATCCACAGTTAAGATGTAATATCAAGAAACAAAGGTCATAATATAACTTTTATAACCAGAAATAACATAAGTTTATTACATCAAACATAGCTCATTTGGCTATTACATTACATTGCAGCGGAATAACTATAGTCATGGGGTCCTTCATCTTCAAAGTGCCACAGGCAGATGTTGGTTGTAGACTTTGTAATCCTAAACAATCAATCTTCACTAAAATCAATTAAACCTGCAACATTACAAGTTACAGCCACAAGGGTCAATACATTTGAATTGTATTGGCAAGTGATACTGTGGTAGTATAGTGGAGTCTATCATATATATGCATTTGGCTAAGTGGAGTTGAGGCTTGCATTGCTCACAATAGATATTTCCTTAACCTTTGAAAATACTAAGTTTTTGCTTTGATAAAATCATTTTTCTCAATCAAAGATTGAAGATCCTTTACAAGGCATCTCTCAATCAAAGATTGAATATTTCAAACAACCCTTGTTCAATCCACAAGATTTTAACTTAGAAATTTGAATGATGAGATCCTTGATTGCTTCCATGTCTTGATGCTCAAATTGTCCTTTACCAGGGACATGGCTAAGTACTTAGATTTTACACTCTGCAGAGGTGGTGCACTTTCCCCACAAGACTTGGTTTCCCAAGACAAGATCTTTCAGAAGCCTTCCCTTAGACCAAAATGGACGCGCTCCAACCTATCAAACACTACCACCCACTGTCCATATGGCTAAGTTCTTGAAACCTATATGATCATGGCAGAGCCCATATTGCCAAGTGGTTGCACTTTAAGCTTCTCAACATTTGACATCTCAAATCTCTTTGTTCCTGGGTGGCCATCCACAAGTGAGATACACAAGCCAAGTCCAAGGCCTTGTGAACCACTCAACCAAAAACCACCAAGCAAGCCCATTCCACCCAGGTGATTCATTAACTTAGTTGTTTTATTAAACAAAATCACAAGTCCTCAGACTTAGAATATTTTTCATAGTGTGAATATATATTCCACCCATGTTTTCTATTAGCTAGGCTAAGCTTGATAGTAGTAGGAATCTTAACTTAGGAAAATCCTACTAAGGATTCATCTACTAGGTTTTCCTATAGCAAGGTCTATACTTAGCAAAATCCATGCAAGTTTTACTTAGAGAAAATCACTAATGCTTAGTGAAAGTAATAGGATAAAAAGTATGAAGCATCACTTGCTTTTTGGTAGAGGGTATAGGTTCACTCCTTGTCTTTGCAACGATCACACTCTTCAAGTCACTACAAATCAATCAAGCAAGGCACAAACTCAATCTACCAATCAAGCAAAACAACACATAAAATGACAAAGTCAAAGTAATGCATGCAAGCATGCCAAGATTTGTTTTGTTTGAAAAAGTGGTTCCTAATGGGTCATGGACATTTGAAAACACCTAATGGTCATTTTGTAAAGTGGCAAAGTCATTTGTAAATGGGTTTTATCTATAAACCATTTTTAAATCTTTTCATCATTTTATGTGGTGAAACTTATTAATTTCAATACCATAACCTTTAGTGATTTCACTAAATAAGTTGTTGTTTCTAAAAACTTGGTATTTATGGTCAGTAGGTTTGGTCAAAAACATTTTCTCCAAAGTTTTTTTTACTCAAAATCATTTTCATAAACAAATCAATAGTTTTATTTAGCTAGAAATGGACTACACCAATAAATCCATTCTAAACTTTTCCAAATCCATTTTGCAAATCATGGGTTGGTTCCTAGGGTCAGTAAGGTCACAACAAACCATTTTGCAAAGGTTTTAATCCAAAAATCATTTTTAAACAATTTTTCTAATCTTAAACAAGCACACAAAAGGATCTGCAAAAATAAGCAAGCTAACAGGTACTATTTGCTAAACTAATTCCGAAGTTGGCTAGGGCTTGCTCTCCTGAATCCAACGACATAAAATTTGTAATTTTTGGACGTGTGGATCCAAAGTTATAAGGGTTTGAAATTCACAAAATATTCTGTTTTCAAATCAGTTTTTAAACAGAACAGTGACACGCGGCGCTTTGCTATTCGCGGGTACCGATTCGGTTGGATCGCGTCTGTAGGGCGTTGGATCTGATCGATCGCACGGTCCTGGACGCGTAACCCTTCGCGGTTAAGTTAAACTATCGTGAGCGTCAGATTAGGATCCTACGGTCTGCAATACTCGTCCAAAGTTTGGCGGCGCTCGGCGACTGCGCGCGGCGGCGACGGCCAGGCAGAGGCGTTCCGGCTATTCTAGGAAGAGAGGGAGAGGGAGGAGGGGCTCACCGGGTTCAGGAGGTCACGGCGATGCTCAACGTGCCGATGGTTCGATGAGGGGCGCTCTGGTCCGATGTGGATTGTTCGCCGGAGTAGGTGGCGGCGTCGGGCGCGTTAGGTGGTCGTCGTGTGCTGTGTTGTGGTTCTCCCCAAGGCATAGCGAAAACGCAGTTAGATGCGCAGGAACAAGGCAGGGTTGTGTGCGTGAACGAGAGATGAAGGGGTGGTCTGGTTCACCTGGAAGTCGTCGTCGGAGAAGAACTAGTCGCGGCGGCGTTCAGAAGCTTGTCATTGCCGAAGCTCCAGTGCGCCCGCGGTCGAATGGGTGGTACGGGGGAATGCGCCTGGGAGTGGGAAAACTGCCAGGGTGCTCAGGGGGGCTCGGGGTGGTGTGTGCTGGCTGGATTTTGGGAAGAA
Source organism: Avena sativa (assembly GCA_916181665.1). Taxonomy (NCBI): domain Eukaryota; kingdom Viridiplantae; phylum Streptophyta; class Magnoliopsida; order Poales; family Poaceae; genus Avena; species Avena sativa. The sequence continues at coordinate 106,879,848 of OV702283.1, forward strand.
AGCTCGTCGGAGTAGTGTGCTTGCCACGAACAATCCGAGCAGCCTGGTGGCGAAGAGAGGTTGGCGTCTGAGGGGAACGGAGGAGAAGGCGCTGGCGTTTTATCGAGCATGGTTAAAGCAAGGTAAAGGCGCGGCGTTATGGCGAAATGAACGCGCAGATTGAAAGTAGCAACGGCAGCGAGGTTTGGGAGAGGGAGGTCGCGGGGTGAGGACGATGAACAGAGGAAAGTGGGGCCGTTGCGTCAGTGGGAAAAGGAGAGAGGGGGAGGGTCCACTGGTCATTGGTTCTGTGGGTCAGAATCTGGGTGCGAATCGTTTTCTTTCGGGGAGAGGGGAAGCTGGGCTGCTGGGCTTAGTTGGGCTTGGCCAGTTGGGTCAGGTCCGACTCTATTTTTTTCTTCCTGTAATCCTTTTCTTTTTCTGAATCTAATTTCTGTTTTTAATTTTTAAACAAACAAACATCAACCAAATCAATTCAAACAACACCCAAACTTTGTAATATTGAAGTTAGTTCTGCTCAGTAACATGAACCAAAATCCAAAATAAAATAATAATTTTTATTCTTTTTAAGATCCATTCTTTAATTAAATAAAATGTACCTTTAGTTATTTTAATTAAATAGGGTTTGATTTAATTAATAAAATCACCATTTTAAATCCAAATATTTTCAAAACAAAATCAGTAGGTTTTATTTGAAAATATAAGATACTTGAAATACTTGTTTAAAATAAAATAACATTTTATTTTAGGGTCCATTAATCATTAAATGAATAGACCTTATTCATTTAATTCAAATAGGTTTTGTTTTATTAAAATCTTTATTTTGAAAATCTAAAATAAAATCAAAACACTTTAGTAGGTTTTAAATTAAGAAAATAAAATACTTAGAAAACTTATTTAAAATAATTTAATAAGTTTTGAGGTTTTAATTAAAATGGTAAAACCTTTTATTTAAATAAAATTTGGATATTATTTCCTTATTATTTTATTTAAATAAGCCTTTGCTATTTTTATTCAAAACAAAAATGTTTTAGTTCAAATGTTTGGCCAAGGTTTAATTGAACTTTATGAAACAATCTTTACCTATAAAACTTTTATTTCAATTGGAAACCAAATCCTTTTATTTTAAAGATCCAAAATAGTATTTCCAAAATATTTTGTTTTCCTTTATTTAAAACGCTTATCTTTTTAAATCCTTTTAGGATTTTATTTAATTCAAATTGGGTTGAAGTTCCAATTAAATTCAAAAAGTTTCTTCTGGCCCTGAAAATCAACAAAGTTTTATTTTATTCATTTATTTTTCACATTACAAGATTTGGAAAATCTTGGGATGTGATAGGGTGATATGATGGAACGCATCCATTTGGTCTAAGGGAAGGCTTCTGAAAGATCTCGTCTCGATGCATGTCAAGTCTTGTGGCGAAAGTGCACCACCTCTCGAGAGAGTAAAATCTAAGTACTTAGCCGTGTCCCCTGCAATGAACAATTTGAGCATCAAAGACATTGAAGCTATCAAGGATCTCCTCATCCCAATTTCTAAGTTAAAAAATTGTGGTTGAACAAGGGTAAAGGTTCACCAATTTCTATTGGTAGTTCCTTGGGTGATTTTGATAAACAAAAACTTAGTGTTTTCAACTAATAAGGAAAACCTTATTTTGAGAAAAGCAAGCCTAAACTCCACTTAGCCAAATGCATATAGATGATAGATACCACTATTCTACTAGAGTATCACTTGCCAATACAATTCAAATGTATTGACCCTTGTGGCTGTAACTTATTATGTTGCAGGTTTGTTTGATGTTAGTGAAGTTTGTTCAGTAGGGATTACAAGCCTACAACCAACATGATTGCCTGTGGAACTTGAAGATGAAGGACTCCATGCTATATAGTTATATCTGCTGCATTGTAATAAGATAGCCAAATGAGCTATGTAAGATGTAATGAATTATTTTATTCATGGTTATAAGTTGTATTATGACCTTTGTTTCTTGATATTACATCTTAAACTGTGGATGCTAGCTATTCGATCGAGGGACTAGCATTGTAAACACAGGGATCTCTACCTTATCAGGTTGGGACCTCTATAGATGGTATCAGAGCCAAGTTTCCAGTAGGATTGTAACCCTATCATTGGACAAAACCCCTTAGAAAAATAGGAAGTGTATTTGTTCAAACTTATTTACAAACAATCTTGTAAACTCTTTCCTCAACATTTTGATTTAATTATACATCTCTTATTTTTCCAACTTGATGGACAAAACTTCAACATGAGCAAGGACTTCACCATCACCAATGACATCAACTTCAGTTACACCAAGGACTTCAACTTGGACATCACTAAGGACTACAAGTGAGACAAGAATAATACTCAAGACTTGGAAGACTAAGGAAACACAACTTAGGAAGAACCACCACCACCTTGAAGCTTTGTGACCAAAATGCCAGAATTTTCCCAAGGATACCATGATCTTGTTCATGAAGAAAAAACTAAGAAGGATGGAAGTATATCAAGTGAACCCCATAGATGGACCACCATACTAGTGATTAGTTTAGATCGATTTATAGATCACACCAACTTATGTGGTGTAGCAAAAATGTTTTGTTGCCTAAAATATGCTTGAACCTTGTTGTTTGATTGGAATGTTTGTTTGTGAATGCTGCACATTGCTTTGTGTGATTTGTTGAGTGTGAGTAGAACTTTTCCTCTAGAAATCTTTTGCCTAATCCAATCCCCATCCAACCCAAACAGATGATTTCTCCAAGAGACCACAACTCCAACATCAAGGATGGTGACAACAACAACCAAGAGATGCACATGATAGAACAACTGCTAGCAACCCAAGCCAGCTGAATCAAGTGACAACTCAGTTTTTAGCCAACAACATTGAGTTAGACCCAGCCATGCAAAAATTCTTGGAAACCCAATCTCAATTGTTGCAAAGGATGACCAATCAGATGATCAACATGAGAAGCAACCTTTCCCAAGGAAATTGTGACAACAATGATATCAAGGATAATATTATATAAGGAACTCAAGCTTGCAAAATCTATGGAGACATAGGACACACATATAAAGAGCATATTGACCAGTGCCCAAATTGTGAAGATAAACATCCAACTAAACAATGCCCCACATCTCAAGTTACATGTTTCCTATGTGAAGGAAATGATCATGTCCCTATCCAATGCCCCATCTATCCTATAGTTCAACAGATGAAACAAGATGGGAAACATCAAATGTTTGTAAAACTCCATGAAGGAACAACTTCTACCAAGAATGATGGAGACAAAGTCAAATCTTAGTATGCACCTCCATACATTGTAACCCACCATGGTGGACAAAAGAGGAAACATGGACATTATCCTAGGAATTGTTTTAAGAACCGAGGAAGTTTTCCCACCTTTGAGGTGAAGTATGAAGAACATGAACTAAGAGCCCTCCTAGCTTTAGAGAAACCCAAAATAAGAAGGATATTAGCCAAGTGATGTGCCACAAATGCAAAGAGCTAGGCCATTATGCATCACATTGTCCAGAAAAGAAGGAAGACAAGACAAGCAAACCTATGAGGGACATCAACCTTGTCACATGTTTCAAATGTGGAAACAAAGGACACTATGCAAACAACTATCCATAGAACATGCATCAAGATCTCAACCTTGTCACATGTTTAAATGTGGTAACAAAGGACACTATGCAAACAACTGTCCAGAGAAGTTACATCAAGACACCAAGTAAGCCAAGATGCAATCTAGTTAAAAATCTTTTAAGGGTGGTAGTACCCTAGTTGTCTTGAAGCACAACTTGCAACCTCTAGCTTTCCTGAATCTCGGGACGAGATTCCTTTTAAGGGTGGTAGTCTGTCACATCCCAAAATTCTCCAAATTTTGAAATCTGAAAATAAATAAACAAAAGAATTAATTGTTGAAATTTAGGGTGAAAGGAAACTTTTTGCTTCGAAATGGAAACATCAAAACCTTACTTGAACAAAATTTGAATGAAAAGACAACAAACATATATTCAAAGAATCAAATGCATTCATTAGGAAAGAATCTTAAATTTAAACACTTGGATAAGTTAAACCAAAATCCAAAATCTTAATGAAAGAAATCATCATTCAAGATCACGCCAAGACTATGGATTTGTTCCATATAAAAATTTAGCAACAAACATTTATAAATGACCAAAAATGATAAACAAAAATATTATAAAATCATGGAAATTGCTTTCACTCAATTTGAAGCCATGAATAAAAACTTATGAATTTAATAAGATAAAAGGAAATAATTCCCAAAGATAATAAAGCTCCTAACTAAAAACAATGACAAATTGTGAGTAAAGTAGTCCTAAGAGGATTTAAAAAGATAAATAAATATTAAATAAAATTATACAAAGTGGAACCACCAATTTTGGAACTATAAATAAAAAGATATGGATTTTATAAGACAAAGAAAGAAATAAATAAATAAGGAATATTTAAAAATCAAATTAAATCTTGGCCAAATCCATAAGCAAATGGAATAAAGATAATCCAAATAAAACAAAGGAATAAAGATTATTTAAATAAAAGTATATGGGGTTTTAACCATATTCAATTTATTTGAATAAACACAAATTTTCCTAATATACATGATTAATTAAAACATGAGAAAGATATTTGAAATTGCCAAAATGGATTAAAAGTTATCTAATTAACTTAAAAAGAATAAAGGATTATTTGAATAAAATTTATATGGGTTTAAACCATATTCAATTTTGTTTGAATAAAGACAAAAGCCTCATTTAAATAAATATTAAAGCATAATAAAATGTTTGAAATAGTTCAAAGTGGACTATTTAAACACATTAATAAATAGATAAGACCCACTAAAAAGGTTTGGTAAACTTTGAATTGAAAATGAAACTTGAATCAAATTGGTTTAAATGAAAACAGAAAATAGAAACAAAAAAAGAAAAATATATAGAAAACGACCAACCCATCTACCCAGCTCCTGGCCCAACAGGCCCAGAACCAGCCCACCCGGGCCATTCTCTCACCCTCTCTCCCCGTGAGCTCGTTATTTCTCACCCGTTCTCACCCCATCCCCTCTCACTGACAACGCAACCCCACGACCACGTCATCATCGTCCCAGACGCGCTGAGCCCGCCCCCAACTCCTCCTAGCCGTTTCTGCCGTTGATCAATCCTCATAAATTCATGTTAATGCCGCCAGTAATTCCTCCCAATGACCATGCTATCTTAAGCGCCTCCCTCCCCTCTCTCTTTCCCCTCAAACCCAACTGCCAGAGAGCCCCTAGGCTGCACGAATTTGTGCTCGCGCCACCGCTCTCTTCGGCGAGCTCCAGCTCGAATTCCGGCAAGCTCGACCCTCCCCTACACCCTAGTGAACGCTAGCTTGTTCCCCATCGACACGTGCATCTTCCTGATACCTCCACTTGCTCGCGCGCGCCCTAGAAGCTCAACAATGACTACGTCTGAGCGCCACCATCTCTTGATTCGACTCCGGCGACCTCTTGTGGTAATCTCTGACCGCCCCTTTCCATCAGAGAGAACAACTAGCTCAATGGACTTGGCAGGTCCATGCAGGAAGCTCTTGACTGTCTTTGTGGGCAAAGCACCAATCAGATCAAGGGTACCTGCTTTGAGTTCTATCCAAGGCGTGATGTTATGGGACAACCACTAGAAGCACCATATCACCATGAGATGAAGACCGTCAGATGTATGACCGTCAGAAGGAGTTGGACAATCGCCATGCTAGTGAAGTATTGCAAGTCTTGTCACCGTCAGCTCGACAAGAAGGAGCGCATCATTGCCCGTCTTTGCCACATGATCAACTACTTGGAGGAGACCATCCACGACAGAGACATGCAGCTTGAGGAGAGGGAGAATGCAGGGGAAGACCTTCGTGGAGACCCCTACTCCTATCTCAGTGACGATGATGACTTTCTGGAGGATCAGGCCATGGACTTCTTCACCGATGAGGATGACTTCTCCTTCATTGATGATGATGATGATGAGGATGAGGAAGCCACTAATTCCGAGTAGTAGCACTTGAGCACTAGCGTTAGGAAAGTTGTATCCGGTCCCGTTGTATCGTAGTTTCACAGAATGGTTCTTAAAACCATATGTTTTTCCTTGTCGTGGTGTGTCTTGTATTGTGTGAATGAATGAAAAGCAGGTTGCTAGAAAAAAATCTAAGCCAAACTTCAAAAACTTTTCAAAACCCCTAAACCTTAGAAATTTCCCTCTTTTCTCATGATCTATCTCAATCTTCAGATGCCTCGCGGAGGAAGCAGCTCATCCCCAGACCCAATGTTGCAAATCTTTCAAATATTGGTTTCTGACCGCAAAGCTGAAAGATCCTAACGTCAAGCCAACTTAGCCACCCTCCAACACATAGCTCAGATGGCCAACAACAACCAACGCCATGGAAATTAGGACAACCATGGATCAAAGCTCAAGAACTTCCAGAACACCAATACACCCATTTTCACTAAGTTTGAAGATCCCCTAGATGCCGATGATTGGCTGCAAACCAGAACAACTTAGAAGTCGCTGGAATGGAAGCCAACGAGAAGGTACTGTTTGCCACCCACTATCTATCCGGAGATGCAAGAGCATGGTGGAACAATGTTCGTGCCATGAATGGAGGACAGATGATGACTTGGGAGGAATTCAAAGTCAAGTTTAGCAGAACCCATGTGCCACCGAGTTTGATCAAGAGGATGAGAGATGAATTTAGAGAAATGAAGAAAGGGAGGATGACAGTGGTTGAGTACCGTGACAAATTTTTGTCATTGGCTAGGTATGCACCGGATGAAATTGACACTGAAGCCAAGAATAAGGAGAGATTCCTGAATGGTCTGCATGACGAGATGTAGACAGAGTTAGTCAACATTCCATTTGATGACATTGAAGCTTTAGTGGACTCTGCCATTCAGATGGAAGGCAAGATCAACCAAGCCAGTGAGAACCACAAGCGTCGCATGATGCATCAACCAGGAACCCATCATACTCCAAAGTATCGCCCCGACCCATCTCCAGGATTTTCCCCAAGAACCAATAGACCCCCGATGAACCGTCCAACCTATCCCAACCGTGTAGGACGAAACCCAAGGCCCGCAGGAAACCACAACAACAACCCCGGCAACCCCAGCAATTTCAATCGTGCACCGCCCAAGTTCAACAACAACAATGTCACCACCAACACCAACACTGCCCCAAGAACTAGAAGCAATGATGTGCCTATTGCATCAAAGGACAAGTCCCAAGTGACTTGTTATGAATGTGGAACCAAGGGTCACTATTGAAGGGAATATGAACTGAGAGGCAATAATAAAATGTTTATTATGTGTATTCCAAGTATATGATAGATGTTTATTTTGCATGCTATAATTGTATTAATACGGAAACGTTAATACATGTGTGTTTAATAAACAAACAGAAAGTTCCTAGTTATGCCTCTCTCATAAACTAGTTCGTTGATTAACAAGATGATCATAGTTTCCTGATCATAGACATTGGATGTTATTAATAACGAGATAAAAACATTAGTGAAATGGTGTGATGAACATTCATCTGAAGTATAACATTACGATCAAAGTCATTGAGTTTATATTGCTATAAACAAACTACGAAATAATCCTAATCCTTAGACAATGAGATCATGCCAATCACTAACACCAGAAGAGTTTCTTGTTGACATCAAACGTCACTCCGTAACTGGGTGATTATAAAGATGGCTTCAAAGCTACTAAAGTGTTATGTTGAGAATCATGGATCAAGAGTGGAATTTGTTCATCCCGATGACGGATAGATATGCTCTGGGCCCTCTCGGTGATATCACATTGGTTAGCTTGCAAGCAAGTGATTTGATCACTAGAATGTTATATCACGGGAACGAGAAAAGAGTGCATGTCAGTAACGAGATCAAACTATGTATGGAGATACCGATGATCGAATCTAGGACATGTAATATATCGTGAAACAAAGGGATTAAGATACAAGCATAAAAGGTTCCGACGATCACAGGAAAAGTCATCGTTGAATGTGTGGGAGTCAGTATGGATCTCCAGGTCCCGCTACTGATTATTGATCAGAGAATGGTATCGATCATGTCCGCATTATTCGCGAACCGTAGGGTGACACACTTAAGGGACACGGGCATCCAGTTGGAGCAAATGTTTCATGCCGAAAGAATAAACAAGCGCAGGAATTTATTTCACTAGATACCGAAACAGGTTTTCCGGTGAAATTGCATAAAGTGGTTATGCATGTGAAATGGAATTCTAGCAAGGGGTTATTTGTGAATGTTTGTCATTAAATTAATTGACAAAATTCTGAATAAAATAAAATAGTTTTATTTAATGAGAGTTTGCATTAAATTTGGTGGAAATTTAATGGGAATTTGAGTGGATTTTTTAGGGAGAAAATTGAAGGGCCATTTTGTGAGTGGAGTGTCCACCCACATGAATGAAGGAGGGGAGGGGGCAGCCCCCATGGCCGACAGCCACCCCCTTGGGTGCCCCCCCTCCTCCTATAAAAGGAGCCCCTCCTCTCACTTGTCTCTCACACCTCCTCGTGAAGGATCTCTCTCCCCCTCTAGAATTTATCCCCATGGTCTCGGACTAGCGAGATACATGTTCCCGGTGGCTATTCGGCAAGAAAGGGTTGTGCTTCCGCTGCGTTGCTGGAGAGAGGAGGTGGAGGTTTCCCGGTGTCTTGTACGTGTGTGCGAGCACGAATGTTCTGCTGCTTTGCGGTGCTAGGACTTCCTCTCTATCTTGAGATCGGCAAGAGATCGTCTACATCAACCACGAGTTGAACTCATTAAGCTTTGTCGGTCTTCGAGGGTATGTTCTCTACGGATATACATCCGCCCGTTGTTTGTATCTAGTAGATAGATCTTGGTACATAGTTCCCATCGTAGGAAAATTTTTGTTTTCTATGCTGCGAACCCTATAGTGGTATCAGAGCCGGATCTATGCGTAGATGCTTTAAACGGGTAGTACACATATGAGTATGTGGGCGATGATGATCATGTTGTTGCTCCTTAGTTGTAATTTTGGATATTGGTGGCATAGTGGGATGAAGCGACCCGGACAAACTTTACATGTCCTCGCACATGAGACATGTTCCACGCTTGACATGCAACTAGTTTCCATAAGTGGCTAGCGGGTGTCTGTCTCTCCTACTATAGTCAATATCTATTTTGCAACGAGTTGTCAACAATTTGGTTATCCTCATTGTGGTTCATGTTCGTAGGTAAGAACGGTTCTATCTCGAAAGCCCTAAGCCACGTAAAAATTGCAATGGATAAATTAGAGGCGTCTAGTTTAGATTGTTGCTGGGCTAGTGTTATGATATGGTGATGTTGTAAGTAGAAGTATGCGATGATACTCTTACAACATACATAACGTGTAATCTCCATAGACCTTGGACTTACACATATAGGTATGATAGTGATCATACCATGATGCACATGATAGAGATCATATGCGGGAACCATATCATTTCACTAATAAACATGTGATGTTTGATTGCATCTTATATTGCTTGTTTAGCACTTTGTTAGCATAATAAGATGATCCCTCTTTTAAATATCAAGATAAGAATGTGTTCTTCCTTTAGTATGCACCGATTATGTTTTCGTCGCTCCAAGACATCACGTGATGATCAGGTGTTCTTGGATCCACGACCATATTTCGGGTGTAAAACAGTTACACACGCGAATACTAAGGTTCTAACTTGGCGAGCCTAGCATGTACACACATGGCCTCAGAACACGGACCGAAAGGTTAAGCATGAGTCATATAGTAGATATGATACCCATTTGATGCTCTCCTTTGAAGCTACACTGACTCACGTGATGATCGGACTTGGTGTAGTGGATTTGGTTCATGTAGTCACCAAAAAGGCACGGGGGATGTCGTTTTTGAGTGGGAGTTCATTCGTAATATGGATTAGTTGAACTCAATCTATCATACACTTAGTCTAAACTTTACAAATTCTGTTGTAGATGGCACCACCTGCTTTTAATTTCAATGTGTTCATGGAGAAAGAGAAACTTGCAACGAACGGTAGCAACTTTACCGAATGGGCCATGAATTTGAGGATTCTCCTCTCTGCTACACAAAAGCAATATGTGCTAGAAGCGCCGTTAGGCCCCCCACCTTTTGAGGATGCCCTGACGAGGATAAGAATGTCTATCAGACTCGTCAGGAGGACCACAACTTAGTTCATTGCGGAATATTGTATGGGCTAGAGCCGGAACTTCGAAAGCGTTTCTAAAACGGCAATGCTTTTGATACAATGGGTGAGTTGAAAATGATTTTCGACACACATGCTGCGGTAGAGAGCTACAACGCTCCAGAAAAGTTCTTTAGCTGCATGATGGAAGAGCACAACTCTGTTAGTGAGCATGTACTCAAGATGTCGGGTTACGCCGATAAGCTTGTGTCCTTGGGAATAACGATTCACATTGACTTAGGCATCCATCGTGTTCTGTAGTCTCTACCACCTAGCTATAAGAGCTTCGTGATGAACTATAATATGCAAGGCATGAAGAAGTCTCTCCCCGAGCTTCTGTCAATGCTTAAAACAGCAGAAGTGGAGATCAAAAAGGAACATCAAGTGTTGATGATCAGTAGGAACACTGGTTTCAAGAAATACAAGAAGGAAAAACGGAAGGGAAGTAAGGGCGGCAAGCCTGTTGCCGTGCCTGAAAAGAAACCCCGAGTTGGACCTAAGTCTGATACCGAGTGCTACTATTTTAAGGGACTGGCCACTGGAAGCGCAACTGCCCCAAGTATTTGGCCGACAAGAAAGCCGACAAGGCAAACAAAGGTATATATGATATACATGTTATTGATGTGTACTTGACTAGTGCTCGCAGTAGCACCTGGGTATTTGATACCGGTTCATTTGCTAATATTTGTAACTCGAATCAGGGGCTGCGGAACAAGCGACCACTAGTAAGGGGTGAGGTCAAGATGCGTGTCGGCAATGGATCAAGCGTTGATGTGATCGCCGTCGGAACGCTGCCTCTCCACTTGCCGTCGGGATTAGTAATAAACTTGAATAATTGTTATCTGGTGCCTGCACTAAGCATGAACATTGTATCTGGATCGTGTTTGATGCGAAGTGGTTATTCACTTAAATCCGAGAACAATGGTTGTTCCATTTATATGAATGAAATCTTTTATGATCATGCACCGATGATGAATGGTTTATTTCTTTTGGATCTCGATAATAATGTTACACATATTCATAATGTTGATGCTAGAAGGATTAAACTTAATGATGATATATCCGCATATATGTGGCATTGCCATCTAGGTCATATTGGCGTTAAATGCATGAAGAAGCTCCATTCGGATGGACTTTTGGAATCACTTGATTATGAATAATTTGATACATGTGAGCCATGCCTTATGGGCAAGATGACTAGAACGCTGTTTTCCGGTTCGATGGAACGGGCGACATATTTATTGGAAATCATACATTCTGATGTATGTGGTCCAATGAGTGTGTCGGCGCGAGGTGGATATCGTTATTTTGTTACTTTCACGGATGATTTGAGTAGATACGGTTATATCTACTTGATGAAACACAAGTCTGAAACCTTTGAAAGGTTCAAGGAATTTCAGAATGAAGTGGAAAATCATCATAATAGAAAGATCAAATTTCTACGGTCCGACCGTGGAGGTGAGTATCTAAGTTACGAGTTTAGCACTCACATGAAAGAGTGTGGAATTGTTTCACAACTCACACCTGCCGAAACACCACAGCGAAATGGTGTGTCAGAACGTTGTAATCGTACTTTATTAGATATGGTTCGATCTATGATGTCTCTGACGGACTTGCCGCTGTCATTTTGGGGCTATGCACTAGAAACTGCTGCATTCACTTTAAATCGGGCACCATCTAAATCCGTTGAAAAGACACCGTATGAATTGTGGTTTGGAAACAAACCTAATCTATCATTTCTTAAAGTTTGGGGATGTGATGTTTATGTGAAGAAAGTTCAACCGGATAAACTCGAACCCAAAGCGGAAAAATGCGTCTTCATAGGTTACCCTAAGGAAACTATTGGGTATTCCTTCTATCACAGATCCGAGGGCAAGGTTTTTGTTGCCAAGAATGGATCCTTTCTAGAGAAAGAGTTTCTCGCGAAAGGTGTGAGTAGTTGGAAGGTAGAACTTGAAGAGGTTATTGAACCTTCTCTTCAAAGTATGGCGAGTAGCGCAGCGCCGGAAGTTGTTCCGGAGTTGGCTTCACATGTTGAAGAGGGAACTAATGATAATGATCATGAAACTCCGAAAGAGAGTACTACCGAACCTCGCAGGTCTAGCAGGACGCGTGCAGCTCCCGAGCTGTACGGAAATCCTGTCATGAATTTCATGGTTGATGAAAATGATGACCCTGCGACATATGAAGAAGCAATGATGAGCCCGGATTCCAACAAATGGTTAGAAGCCATAAAATCCGAGATGGAATCCATGTATGAAAATCAAGTTTGGAACTTGGTGGACTTACCTCACGACCGAAAGTCCGTGGACAACAAATGGATTTCAAAAGGAAAACTGATGCTGATGGTAATATAACCGTCTATAAAGCTCGACTTGTCGCAAAGGGGTTTCAACAAATTCAAGGAGTTGACTACGATGAGACATTCTCTCCCGTAGCGATGCTAAAGTCAGTTAGGATTATGTTAGCAATTGCTGCATATTTTGATTATGAGATATGGCAGATGATGTCAAAACCGCGTTTCCAATGGTAATATTGAAGAAGAGTTGTATATGATACAACCAAAGGGTTTTGTCGATCCTAAGGATGCTAACAAGGTGTGCAAGCTTCAGCGATCCATCTATGGATTGAAGCAAGCATCACGAAGTTGGAATCTCTGCTTTGATGAGGTGATCAAAGAGTTTGGATTTGTCCAAACTTATGGAGAAGCTTGTATTTACAAGAAAGTGAGTGGGAGTAATGTGGCATTTCTGATATTATATGTGGATGACATATTATTGATCGGAAATGATATAGATCTTTTAAACAGTGTTAAAAGTTATCTAAACAGCAAATTTTCAATGAAGGACCTAGGTGAAGCGTCATACTTATTAGGCATAAAGATCTATAGAGATAGATCTAGGCGCCTAATAGGGCTATCGCAAAGTACATACCTTGATAAGATTTTAAAGAAGTTTAAAATGGAAGATAGTAAGAAGGGGTTCTTACCTATGACATAAGGCATGACATTGAGTAAGACTCAAAGTCCGGCTACGGCGGAAGAAAGAGAGATAATGGACAAGGTCCCCTATGCTTCAGCCATAGGCTCTATAATGTACGCCATGCTATGTACAAGACCGGATGTGGCACATGCTATTAGTTTGACTAGTAGGTACCAATCGGATCCAGGTTCAGAACACTGGAAAGCGGTCAAGAATATCCTTAAGTACTTACGAAGAACTAAGGATATGTTTCTTGTATACAGAGGTGAAGAAGAGCTCGTCGCTAAGTGTTATGTCGACACTAGCTTTGACACCGATCCGGATGACTCTAAGTCTCAATCCGAATACGTATTTCTGATCAATGGCGGAGCGGTTAGTTGGAGGAGCTCCAAACAACCTGTCGTGGCGGGATCAACAACGGAGGCCGAATATGTTGCTGCTTGAGAAGCGGATCAAGAAGCAGTTTGGATGAAGGAGTTCATATCCGAACTAGGTGTGGTTGCAAACGCGTTGGACCCAATGGTGATCTATTGTGACAACAATGGTGCCATTGCCAATGCCAAAGATCCAAGGTCTCACAAGATTTGTAAAGTACATACGGATCTCAATGTAGCAGATTCGTTGACTAAAACTCTCCCTAGAGAAAAACATGATCTACACCAGAACTCCATGGGTGTTAGATACATCACAATGTAACTAGATTATTGTCTCTAGTGCAAGTGGGAGACTGAAGGGAATATGCCCTGAGAGGCAATAATAAAATGTTTATTATGTGTATTCCAAGTATATGATAGATGTTTATTTTGCATGCTATAATTGTATTAATACAGAAACATTAATACATGTGTGTTTAATAAACAAACATAAAGCTCCTAGTTATTCCTCTCTCATAAACTAGTTCGTTGATTAACAAGATGATCATAGTTTCCTGATCATAGACATTGGATGTTGCTAATAACGAGATCACAACATTAGTGTAATGGTGTGATGAACATTCATCCGAAGTATAGCATTACGATCAAAGTCATTGAGTTTATATTGCTATAAACAAACTACGAAGTAATCCTAATCCTTAGACCATGAGATCATGCCAATCACTAACACCGAAAGAGTTTCTTGTTGACATCAAACGTCACTCCGAAACTGGGTGATTATAAAGATGGCTTCAAAGCTACTAAAGTGTTATGTTGAGAATCATGGATCAAGAGTGGAATTTGTTCATACCGATGACGAATAGATATGATCTGGGCCCTCTCGGTGATATCACATTGGTTAGCTTGCAAGCAAGTGATTTGATCACTAGAATGTTATATCACGGGAACGAGAAAAGAGTGCATGTCAGTAACGAGATCAAACTAGGTATGGAGAGACCGATGATCGAATCTCGGACATGTAATATATCGTGAAACAAAGGGATTAATATACAAGCGTAAAAGGTTCCAACGATCACAAGAAAAGTCATCGTTGAATGTGTGGGAGTCAGTATGGATCTCCAGGTCCCGCTACTGATTATTGATCGGAGAAGGGTCTCGATCATGTCCGCATTATTCACGAACCGTAGGGTGACAAACTTAAGGGACACTGGCATCCAGTTGGAGCAAATGTTTCATGCCGAAAGAATAAACAAGCGTAGGAATTTATTTCACTAGATACCGAAACAGGTTTTCGGGTGAAATTGCATAAAGTGGTTATGCATGTGAAAAGGAATTCTCGCAAGGGGTTATTTGTGAATGTTTGTCATTAAAGTAATTGACAAAATTCTGAATAAAATAAAAGAGTTTTATTTAATGAGAGTTTGCATTAAATTTGGTGGAAATTTAATGGGAATTTGAGTGGAGAAAATTGAAGGGCCATTTTGTGAGTGGAGTGTCCACCCACATGAATGAAGGAGGGCAGGGGGAAGCCCCCATGGCCGGCGGCCACCCCCTTGGGTGCCCCCCTCCTCCTATAAAAGGATCCCCTCCTCTCACTTGTCTCTCACACCTCCTCGTGAAGGATCTCTCTCCCCCTCTAGAATTTATACCCCATGGTCTCGGACTAGCGAGATAAATGTTCCCGGTGGCTATTCGGCAAGAAAGGGTTGTGCTTCCTCTGCATCGCTGGAGCAAGGAGGCGCAGGTTGCCCGGTGTCTTGTACGTGTGTGCGAGCACGGATGCGCTGCTGCTTTGCGGCGCTAGGACTTCCTCTCGATCTTGAGATCGGCAAGAGATCGTCTACATCAACCACGAGTTGAACTCGTTAAGCTTTGTCGGTCTTCAAGGGTATGTTCTCTATGGATATACATCTGCCCGTTGTTTGTATCTAGTATATAGATCTTGGTACATAGTTCCCATCGTAGGAAAATTTTTGTTTTCTATGCTGCGAACCCTACAACTATTCCAATGAGTGCCCCAATAAGATTGCCGCAGCCCCCAATGCAAATGCCCCAGATCAGCAGTAGCGTCGTGTTCAGCCCGGAAGAAGGTTTGCCCTAAGGAACTCGCTCAACCGCAACGACCGTCTCTTTCTCATGCATGCTGAAGAAGCCCAAGAAGCGCCAGATGTCGTGTTGGGTATGTTTTCTGTTAACTCAATACTTGCAAGAGTGTTTTTTGATTCTGGAGCATCACACTCGTTTGTTACCGAAGAATTTGCACGCACTAGTAAGATTCAACCAACAAAATTGAAGCATGTTATGATAGTTCAAGTACCTGGTTCAACCACCAAGGCTAGACAAATTTGCAAGGCCGTGCCTATCCAAATCCATGGCATAGTTTTTTATGCTAATCTGATAGTACTTGGAACTAAAGGTTTGGAAGTAGTACTAGGAATGGATTGGATGTCGAAACATAAAGGATTAATCCACCGTGCCAAGAAAGCCATAACCATGACCAGTACAGTCGGAATATCAGTAGAGCATGGATCTGAAACCTTGCCTTGTCAATTCAAGTACAACAAGAGTCTAGCCCAACCAACCATTGACCAGGTCAGAATAGTCTGTGAATACCCTGACGTATTTCCAGATGTTTTGACCGGTATGCCCCGAAATCGGGATATCGAGTTTATCATTGAACTAATCCCTACAACCGGACCCATAGCCCAGAGACCATATAGTATGAACCCGTCTGTATTAGTGGAGCTGGAGAAGCAACTGGATGCTATGCTGGAGATAAGACTGCTTCAACCAAGTGGTTCGCCATGGAGATCACCTATCTTGTTTGTGGACAAGAAGGATGGAGGTAATCGTTTGTGTACAGATTATCAGAAGTTGAATGATATCACCGTCAAGAACAAGTATCCATTGCCAAAGATAGAAGACCTTTTTGACCAGTTGACTGGTGCCAAAGTGTTTTCTAAGATTGATCTTAGAACTGGTTACCATCAACTCAAGATTCGCGTAGAGGATATCCTGAAGACTGCCTTTACCACTAGATATGGATTATACGAGTACACCGTCATGTCTTTTGGATTAACCAATGCCCCCGCTTATTTCATGAACCTCATGAATAAGATTTTTATGGACTTCCTGGAAACCTTTGTTGTTGTTTTAATCAATGACATTTTGATCTATTCCAAATCAGAAGAAGAACATGAGCTACACCTAAGGAACATCCTTGGAACCCTTAGGGAGCATCAGTTGTATGCAAAGTTTAGAAAATGTGAATTCTGGTTACAGGAGGTAGGATTCCTCGGACATATTGTATCAGCTAGAGGAATTTCCATTGACCCTGTAAAGGTGAAAGATGTTGAGGATTGGACAGCCCCAACCACCCAAACCCAAGTTCGTGCATTTCTCGGATTGGCAGGATATTACTACAAGTTCGTAGAAGGATTATCGAGTATCGCAAGACCCATGACCCAATTGTTGAAGAAGGATAAGAAGTTTTAATGGACGGACAAATGTGAAGCGAGTTTTTAAGAACTCAAGAGGAGATTGATTTCAGCCCCAATCTTGATCATGCCGGATATCACGAAGCCGTTTGACGTGCATTGTGACGCATCCAAGATCGGTCTCGGATGTGTTCTAATGCAAGAAGGCAGAGTTATATCTTATCTATCCCGACAACTGAAGCAACATGGGCAAAATTATCCTACCCATGACCTTGAACTGGAAATCGTAGTTCTAGCCCTGAAGACATGGATGCATTACCTTATGGGTAATCGTTGTGAGATTTATTTGGATCACAAGAGCCTGAAGTATATATTCACTCGGAAGGAGCTGAATATGAGGCAGAGAAGATGGATAGAGCTAATCAAGGACTATGACCTGGACATCCACTATCACCCCAATAAAGCCAATGTGGTAGCAGATACCCTTAATAGATTGCCGTGTTTCTTGAATTCCATGATTCTGAAGGAGCAACCAAGTTTGCACAAGGAGATGGAAGACTTTAGAATGGAATTAGTAAGTGAAGGATTTTTGGCTAGCATAGAACTTCAACCACTCTGATCAGTGAGATTAAGGAGGCGCAAAAATGAAATGCTAGTATCGACAGAATCAAACATCGTATCGGTACATGCAAGGTACCTGGATTCACCGAGGATGAAGAAGGAGTTACGTGGGACAAAGGACGTATCTGTGTGCCAGCAGATTCAGAGCTGAAGGAGGCCATTTTGAAAGAAGCTCATGATACTCTTTATTCTATCCACCCCAGAGGAATGAAGATGTGTCAAGATTTGAAGGAGCAATTTTGGTGGCATAAGATGAAGAGAGAAATCGAAAGCTACATAGCCAAGTGTGATATTTGTCAGAGAGTTAAGGCGGAACATCAGAGACCGGCAGGACTGTTGCAACCATTGCAGATTCCGGAATGTAAATGGGATTCAATAGGAATGGACTTTATCACCGGATTGCCTACTTCTAGTAGGGGAAATGACTCTATTTGGGTCATAGTTGATAGATTGTCCAACATAGCCCATTTCTTGCCGGTCAAGACCACTTTCCAGAGTTCAAAACTAGCGGAGTTGTACATCGCTAGAATCGTCAGTTTGCATGGAGTCCCCAAGAACATTGTGTCGGATCGAGGAACTCAGCTTACCTCGAGATTTTGGAAGAAAGTCCAAGAAGGATTAGGAACAAGACTGGATTTCAGCACCGCGTATCACCCTGAAACCGATGGTCAAACAGAGCGAGTAAATCAAATACTCGAAGATATGTTGAGAGCCTGTGTGCTAGAGTATGAATCTAAATGGGAAGACTGTCTGACTTTCGCAGAATTTTCTTACAACAACAGTTATCAAGCTAATTTGCAAATGGCCCCATTTGAATTCATGTACGGAAGGAAGTTTCGTACCCCTTTGAATTGATCGGAAGTAGGAGAGAGTCAGATCTTCGGACCCGACATCCTACGAGAAGCAGAAGAGAAAGTTCACAAGATCCGTGAGAACCTCAAGACCGCCCAATCCAGACAGAAGATTTATGCCGACAAGAGACGTCGAGACCTTGCTTTCAATATCGGAGATTTTGTGTATCTCAAAGTGTCGCCTTTTAAGGGAATGCAACATTTCCAGCTCAAAGGAAAGTTAGCCCCCAGATATATCGGACCCTTTAGGATTTTGAATCATCGAGGAGAAGTGTCGTATCAACTGGAACTGCCAGAGGAGGTGTCAGCAGTGCATAATTTGTTCCATATATCGTTGCTTCGCAAATGCCTAGAAGTCCCGGAGAAGACTGAAGTTTTCAAGAACATTGATCACAGAACCATAGAGACCAACAATGACCTGAGGTATCCCGAAGTACCCATCCGTATTTTGGAGTAAGCTTTCAGAACCACCAGGACCCAAAGTATCAAGTTTCTCAAGATCCAGTGGAGTAACCACACTTAAGAAGAAGCTACCTAGGAGCGGGAAGATTACATCAAGACGGAGTTTCCCGAACTCTTTAAATCCTAGTTTTCTTTTTCTTCTTTCTCAAATCTCGGGACGATATTTTGTTTAAGGAGGGAAGGTTTGTAACACCCCAAAAATATTGAACAATGATTATCAATTCCAATCACCAAAATTAGGGTTAACAAAAACTTTGTTAATTACAATCATTATGAATGCATGTGTGTATGTGATGTTTGTATGCATGCATGAATGGACTTGTGTGATTGTTGTGACTAGCAAGGATTGGTCTAAAGATAAAAACAACATCATCTAAATCAAATCCAAGAAAAAAATATCAAAGGAAATTCAAAAACAAACCAAATAAGGTAAATGGTCACTTTTGCCAATCTTGCTCACTAGACCACTTTGAGTGTTTCTAGTCCAGGATTACAAATAGAAACAATTCCAATTCTTTTCACCCCTTGTTAGACAAGTAAAAGTGAACCCAAGCCCACCGTTCAAACTCACAGAAACAATTGGCAACTTGATTCAAATTACAATTCAAAATTGAATCTAGTTCATATGTGAAGATCACCCATTTTACAAAAACCAAGCAAACCAGTGCAACTTGACCTTTCCAACTAACCAGAGACTACCTAGTATGTAACTAGTGCACCCACCAAGTTTGAACCAAAAATTCAAATTCAAATCTCTTTCGGCCATTTCATCAAACACCTTGCAAACACAATTCAAACAAACACAAAACACTATAGTGAGCAGTGTTCTGGCCAACCTTGTTCCCCCTCTAGCTCACAACATGCTATTAGTAGATCATCTAGCTCAATTAACCAGTTTTAGATCACTGTGAGCTTGCCATTGCCATCAATGGTGAGCATGCCGAGCCTCACCTTGCCACCCCATGGTCGACAGCAAGATAGGAGAAGCACCAATCCTAGCCACCTTGTCTAGAACATTAACCACCGTCCACCGCCACCCCCTGTCCAACGCCAACACCCTGCCAGCCACTGGACCACTCTAGAATCGCCATGACCTATGCCTCTGTGATATACCGAGAGCGCGCCAGAGCGCCGCACTCGACACGCACCGACAGACCGCGCGTCGCCCTCGACGCTTGCAAGCGTGATCACCACCGTCCCAGGAGACCACCAGAAAACCCTGTTCGCCGCCGCGCAACCCGTAGCCACGGTGCGCCATTAAAATGTCCGACGGACCTGCCCAGAGCACCGCAGCGTTTCGACCATCTCGCACCGCCCCCACGCCTCGCGACCATGCTGTTGAGCTTCGCCAGGGAGCACAGCACCGCCCCCTACCGCCGCCCATGCCATTAGACCACTATGACGACGACCACGACGAGCTCCACCCGCGCCCTTCGGTCTCCTCTTGGCCCTATAAATAGAGGCCACCCCCGTTCAATTTATTCACACCAACACACTCCCCTCTCTCTCAGAACCACCTCACCTCACCCCCGGAGAAAGGCGAGCAGCACATCGCCGGAATTTGGCCGAAGTCTGCCGCGGAGGAGGAAGAAAGGAGACAGCGATTGGAGCCGCCCCAGGAGAAGCCGCCGGTACCAGGAGGTTCCCCGTCGTTGACTTTGTTGTTCGCCGCTACCGCCGGTACCAGGAGGTTAAACCTTATTAAATTGTGACACCACTTTAAATCACATTCCCATGTACTGAAATATGTGGTGATGACATGTGTCAACATGATCCCATATTTTAGTTAGGGAATATTAAATCTTAAGTAGTTTTTCAATGAAGTAGAAATTACTTTTCCAAAATAAAATAAATAAGACAAGTGCCTTGATGATTGTAATGTGTGTGATGATGCTAGATCATCTAGTGAAAACCTTGGTGTGATAAATAGAAGTAGTTAAGTATTGTTTGGTGACTGTGTACCTCGTATTTATTTATAGACGATAGTACCAACCAAGGATACGAGGAGGAAGGAGACTACTACGAGGAAGAAGCCGAGGATAACTTCAACCACCGCTCTGCACAAGGCAAGCTATCCTAGCAAGCTTATACTTGCAATTATGCAAGCCTAACACTACAAGTTACCTTAGCAAGCTACTATCTTAGCAAGCTAAGCTAAACCATGCAAGTTTTACTTGCAAGCTTACATCACTTGATACCCAATCCTAGTTTTATTTGCAAGCTTAGTTATTTTATTTCTTTATCAAAGATCCTTAGTTTGGTTTACTTGGTAAATTTTAGAACTTAGAAAGATTATTTAAAGGTAGCATAAAGAGCATAAAACTTGACCTAAGTTAGATAAATATTGATGTCATCCTGAGGCATGAGATTGAACTTAGATCTCTCTCACTTGTTTACCACCCGTCATTAGTGTTTATCCCCCACTTGTAGATGCTAGTGCTAAGCATAAAAGTTGATCACTTCAGATGGGAATACATGGTGAAAATGGTTATGAAAAACTTAGAATGATGAGTAATTATTTTGAAATGTTTTGACATGTGTTCTTGAACACCAGATGATCTTGATGACGAAAATGTTAAGGCATGAGCCTTAGCCCTTTATAAAACTGATGGTTGTCTAGATGCGATACCTTTCCAATTTTATCGTAACCACAATACCCGAAAATTGGGTAGGGCTTGATTGGAAATTTATATACCTTAGTATGGGTTCACTTGCATCCAAGGTGTGAGCTGAGGATACCTTGTTAAGATTGTCCACCTGTGCAGTTCCCAAGATGACAGTTGGTCATGGTTGGGAGGCCAAACCCACAGGAGAGGTGCATGTACTAGGGCGTGTATTTGAAAGGTTAGGATTGATTATCCGCATACTGAGTATGGTGAATTCAGGATTGTTCCTGAAGGATGTATCGAATATTGTGGTGCAAGTGTGCCTCCTGTGTAGAGTGTCAAACTATTCAAATAGCCGCTTCCGCGGTTATGGACAGTTGGAGTGGTCATACTGTTCTGTCGTCAGATGTTTTCGAAATGACTTATGAAATGAATCATGACTTTGACTTGACCATAACAAGGTTGTGTTATGAAAACTCAAGTTCCCACTTAGATGTTATAAAACTTTCAACTAGCTTTCTTAGCTTCTGAACTCAGTAGAGATAAATCTAGCTTTTTGCAAAACAACCTAGAGCCTAGTACTTCCTACTGAAAAACCACTTCACTTGTTAGTATTAGTTTGCGAGTACTTAAAAAGTACTCATGGCTTTGTCCCTGGCTATTCCCGTGGCCAGAATATGAAGAGGACTATCAGGAGGACAGACCGTAGGAAGGTTACGACAACTAGGATCATCTCCCATCATCAGCATTTCCTGTGACCATGAAGATGGAGCTTCGCCCATGCTACCGTTATCTTTACGTTATTCCGATTCTTGATTGTATTAAGACTGGATCATGAGATCCTTTATTATTTTGTAAGACCTTATGTATGGTTTGTAATGGATGGTGTACTGTGATATCCAATCTGTTATGTCTCGCAAAAATGGTAATCCTGAGATTGCGATGTATGGCATAACATGCATCTGGGATTAAAAATCCGGGTGTTGACATGAAGCCACTCTGCTTCAACAGTGGCTGGGTCTAATGCTGTGAGTTCTGCTTCCATTGTTGACCTTGGTAAGATGGCCTGCTTGCAAGACTTCCAAGAAACAGCGCCACCACCAAGTGTAAACAAATAACCACTTGTGACCTTAATCTCATCAACATCAGATATCTAGTTTGAATCACTATAACCCTCAAGTACCCTTGGATACCTAGTATAGTGAATACCATAACTCGTAGTGCCTTTCAAATAGCGCAAAATTCTTTGAAGATCATGACAATGATCATCTCCAGGATTTGACACAAATCGACTCAGTTTTCTTACAGCAAAGGAGATGTCAGGTCTAGTAGCACTGCATAAATACATGAGCGAGCCAATAATTTGAGAATATCTCAATTGATATTTAGCAATCCTTCTACTCTTTAAAAGTAGCACACTCGGATCATAAGGCGTTGGAGAATACTTGAAGTCACTATACCCGAAGCGAATCAATATCTTTTCCACACAGTGAGACTGAATCAGTGTAATCCCTCCATTGTCATCCTATATGAACAAGAAGACCATGTGAGGTAGCCAAGGTTAGTAGTACTCGAATAGTGGTTGATGGCGTGTTGTTGACATGGGAGCTTATTCTTCCTTAATCCCTCGCAACGGCGCCAGAAAACTCGTTGATGCGGCTCAGATCACTGTAGAGCTTTGTTGGGATACTCCAAGAGGAAGCTATGATGAGCACAGCAGTAAGTCTTCCCTTAGTAAGAAACCAAGGTTATAGACACAGTAGGAGGAAGGAAACGACTGAAAGGTGTTGCTAGCAACTTGGAAACCTTCACAACACAAACTCAAGAATTTGCCCCAACGAACAGTGAGGTTGTCAATCTCACCGGTTTGCTAAAAACAAAGGATTAACTGTATGATGTGGATGGTAATGGCGGCTTGTAGAAAGTAACAGTAGAAGTGAAAGATGTATCAATCGTAAAGATTGTACCGAGGTCCACAGTTCACTAGAGGTATTCTCCTTAAGATAAACAACATAACATGCTGGGTAAACAAATTACAGTGGGGCAATTGATAGGACTGAGTAAGGCATAACAATGAAATAATAGACATTCATGATCCTATGAGATTCGGTTGGGCATTACAAAAATATACATAGACCGCCATCCAACTGCATCTATGACTAGTAATCCACCTTCAGGTTATCATCCAAACCACCTCCAGTATTGAGTTGCAAGCAACAGATAACTGCTTTAAGCAAAGTGTGTAAAGTAAATTGTAACATCACAAAGTTCATGATTTACAAAAGCATGCATTTCATTGATGAATTCATAGCATTCTTGGTTTGCACAAAAAAATTCAAATCAAAACTCCAAATAAAACCAATTTTATGCATATTATTCATATATCTATAAGGCATGGTTTATTTTACTTTTCAAAGAATCAAAGTGTATTTGATTGAACAGTAGTGTTTTATACAAAAATAAGTGCAAGGTTCACTGTATAAAAACCTAGAGAAAATTTGCATTCAAACAAACTTGAAGAAGGTTTCAAAACCATTTCTGAAAATTCAAACAGAAAGAAAACACACCGCGCTACCTATTCGGCCCAGTGCCAGAAGCGGCCCAGCAGCCCACCCGGGCCACTTCCCCTCGCCCCTCTCTCACGCATGCAGCTCCTACCCTGCTGTCACTCCCAGTGCCCCCACGCCAGCTCAGCGTCGTCTCCTCCTCACCGCACGCGCAGACGCCATCGACGCCCATTTCTTCCCCATTCACCGCCACATTGATTCCGGGCTTGATTGCCATTGATGCGCAGCACGATTTCCTTGCCCCCGTTGGCTACTTAAGCTCCACCCCGCCACGAGCATTTCCCCTCACTCGCCACCCCCTCTCTGCCACCAGGCTGGTCACAATTCGACTCGCACCGCCGCTGCCCGAACATCGCCGATGAGGTATTTCGGTGAGTACCGTTCTCGCACCCACCCCTCATTCTGTAGAGGTCCCAACCTTTAATAAGGTAGAGATCCTTGTGTTTACAATGCTAGTCCCTGGATCAATAGCTAGAATCCACAGTTAAGATGTAATATCAAGAAACAAAGGTCATAATACAACTTTATAACCAGGAATAAAATAATTTATTACATCTTACATAGATCATTTGGCTATCTCATTACAATGCAGCAGAATATAAAAATAGCATGGGGTCCTTCATCTTCAAAGTGCCACAGGCAGTCATGTTGGTTGTAGACTTGTAATCATAATCAATAAACTTCACTAACATCAAACAAACCTACAACAGAACAAGTTACAACCACAAGGGTCAATACATTTGAATTGTATTGGCAAGTGATTCTATGGTAGTATAGTGGAGTCTATCATCTATATGCATTTGGCTAAGTGGAGCTTAGGCTTGCTTTGCTCAAAATAGATTTTCCTTATCATTTGAAAACACTAAGTTTTTGTTTGTCAAAAATCACCCAAGGCATCTACCAATAGAAATTGGTGATCCTTCAACCCTTGTTCAACCACAAGCTTTTAACTTAGAAATTTGGATGAGGAGATTCTTGATAGCTTCCATGTCTTGATGCTCAAATTGTCCTTTACCAGGGACATGACTAAGTACTTAGATTTTACACTCTGCAGAGGTGGTGCACTTTCCCCACAAGACTTGGTTTCACCAAGACAAGATCTTTCAGAAGCCTTCCCTTAGACCAGAATGGACGCGTTCCAACCTATCATCCCCTACCACCAACTGTCCATTTGGCTAAATTATTGCAACCTATATGATCCAGGAAGAGCCCATAATGCCAAGTGGCTGCACTTGAAGCTTCTCAACATTTGACATCTCAAATCTCTTTGTTCTTGGGTGGCCATCCACAAGTGAGATACACAAGGTAAACCATAGAAATGGGACTTCTGTAACCACTCAACACAAACCATTCCTTCCATTTCACCCAGGTGATTCATTTACTTAGTTGTTCTTTTTAAACAAAACACAAGTCCTTGACTTAGAAATATTCCATAGCATGAATATAATCCACCCTTGTTTTCTACTAGCTAAGATAAGCAATGATAGTAGTAGGAATCTTAACTTAGGAAATTTCTACTAAGGTTTCATCTACTAGGATGTCCCATGGCATAGTTTATACTTAGCAAAAATTCCATGCAAGTCCTACTTACGAATATCACTAATGCATAGTCAAAATAATGGGACAAAAGTATGAAGCATCACTTGCATTTTGGGTAGAGAATATAAGCTCACTCCTTGATCTTGCAATGTTCACACTCTTCAAATTCCACTACAATTCAATCAAGCAAGCAAGAATTCAATCTACCATTCAAGCAATCATCACATAAAATAATAAAAACAAAGCAATGTATGCAAGCATGCAAAAGATTGTTTTATTTGGAAAAGTGGTTTCTATTAGGTTATAAACATTCTAAAACACCTATTTGCTCATTTTATAAAGTGGCAAAACTATTAGCAAAAGATTTTACCTATAAACCATTTTTAAACCAAATCGATATTTTATGTGGTTGAAAATGCCTTTAGCAAAGCAACAATCTTTAGAGGGTTCTCCAAATACATTTTTAAGCCATAAAACTTGGTGTTTGGGGTTAGAGAGTTTAAATAAAAACATTTCCCAAAGGTTTTCTTCAAAAATCATTTTTAAACCATAATCAACATTTTTAATTGGCTAGAAATGCTTTTATTCAAAGATTTATACTTTTGCTTCAACAAATATATTTTTGAAACCACAAATTGATTTATATGGTCAGTAGGTTAAAAACAAACCGTTTTCCAAAGATTTTATCACCAAAATAATTTTAGAAAGAATTTTATGCTCAAAATATGCCTACACAAGTTTCAGCAAAAACAATCAATTTAACAGAAGAAATTTACTAAACAAAGTGCATGGTTGGGTAGGATTTGTCTTGCTGATTCTATTGATATAAAATTTGCAAAATTTGGACGTGTGGTTTGAAAGTGTGGATTTTACAAATTTTATCATCTAATAGGAAAGTGTCTGTCTATTTAATCAAAAGCTGGCCACGTGGCGTGATTCTATTCGCCCATACCGTTTCGTTCAGATCAGCCTCTCTGGTGCGTTGGATCTAAACAGATCGTGTGGCGTAGAGACACTCGTACCCCTTCGATTATGAATCTGTCGTGGCGCTTGGATCTGAATCCTACGGTGCACAACACGCTTACCATCGAGTGGCAGCGCTGGGAGTGGCAAGTGGCGGCTCGCGCTCTGGCTACGGCGGAGCCGGTGATATAGGAAGCAACAGGGGTAGACGAAAGGCTCACCGGGTTCGCAGCTTGCTGCTGATTCTCAAGGTGCTTGCCGCTTGTCGAGGGGCGCACGGTAGAGTCGAGGATTGCTCGCCGGAGATGCTGCTGTCGTCGGGTCACGCACAACTTCGTCGGAGGCGAGTCTCTGCAACGCAAGGAAGCAAAACAACGCGTCAGGAAGATGCACATGGGTTCAAGGACCGCGGGAACACTCACCAGTGAGCAAGGGGCGCACGAGGTCATCGGCTATGTCTCGCCGGAGTCGAGCTCATCATCGGTGGCGCTCGGACATGGACAGAGCTGAGGCTGCGGGGCACGCGCGGGTGAGTGCGAGGCACTGGCAGGTGCGCCTCGTTCTGGCGAACTAGATCGTGTGAAGCAGGGACAGTGGGGAGGTTCGTGCTCGTTGGAATCGACCGGAAAGGTCGTCGGAGCCAGTGGTGGTGCGAGCGAAAATTAGCGCATCCTGGTGTCTCACTGGGTATGGCGTGAGCGAGGAAAGAGAGAGAATAGACAGGCGATTTAACGAGCGTGGACGTTGGAGAGATTAACGCCTCCATTGATGCGAATTTAACTGCAGAAATCAAAGCAGAAAACTGCCGGCGTGATTTGGGGATGAATCAGTCGCGGGGACGATGATGACGGGGCAGTGGGGTCCAACGGTCAGCGAGAGAAAGAGAGATGAGGTGGGGTCCAACCGTCAGTGTTGGAGCGGGTGAGTTCTGCGGTGAGAAAACGGTTCGCTCGGGGGTGAGAGGAAGTGGGTTGCTGTGCCAGTGGGCTGGGCTGGATTCTTTCATTTTTTGTACTGATTGTTTTTATTTTTCCATTCCTAATTTCTGTTTTGATTTTGTTTAATGTTTTCAAACATCTATTTGAATTCAAACTTCTCTCAAACTTTGAGTAGATTTTAATACTGATTAATAGTATATTCTGATGCCATATTAAGAATAAATCTTTTATTCCTTCTAGGGTATAATAATTATTTAAAATAGGCTCTTGTATTAATTCATATAAGATCAAAAATATTTTTAATCCTTATTTAAATTTCATTTTTCCACAAAACCTTTTCAGTAAGTTTTATTCAATTATTATGGTGTCAAATAATTCACTTTGAATTATTTTGGGATATTTTTAATATGATTTTTTATTAATCATTTTAATTTGGGTACTTGTCTTTATTCTAATGAAATCAAGTATGGTTTTAAATCCATAATTTTTATTTAGAAGATTTCTTTGATCTCATTTGAGTTAAATAAATAACTTTTATTCCCACTTGGGTAAATTCCAAATTCTATTTTCCCAAAATTTAATTAATCCTTCTTATTAGGGATTTGTCTTTATTCAGACAGATCTAGAATTTGGTTTATGCCATTTTATTTGGAAATTCTTTATCCATTATTTCATTTGGATTTGGATTATATTCATTCCATTTGATTATGGATTAGGTCAAGATTTGATTTGGCCTTTAAATAATCCTCATTTAATATTTCTTTCTTTATCTTATAAACTCCATATCTTTTTATTTATAGATCCAAGCTTGGTGATTCTAATTTGAAAAACCTTATTTAATATTTGTTTATCCTTTTAAATCTTTTTAGAATTATTTGCTCACCATTTGGTTTGGATTTTTTAGATAGGTGCTTTATTAGCTTTGGAAATTCAATTTCCTTAACTTGTTAATTTCATAAGATTTTATCTATGCCTCCAAATTAAGTGAAACCAATTCCTATAGTTTTAATAATATTTCTATTTGTCTTTCTTGATCATTTATAAATGTTTGTTGACAAATTTTTACTTGGATCAAATCCATAGGATTAGAGATAACTTGGAAATGATTTTATTCCATTAGGGTTTAGGGTTTGGGTTTATTTCCCAAGTGTTTAAATTTCAAGATACATTCATTGAGGAATGCATTTCACTTGATTTGGATTTTGTTTGGATTCAAACATTAACCAAAGTTTGTTCAAGATGGAATTTTATGTTTCCATTTAGAAACAAAAGTTTCTTTTCACCCTAAAATTCAACCATTATTTATTTTGTTTATTTATTTTTCACATTACAAGATTTGGAAAATCTTGGGATGTGACACATTCATACGATGATGATCCTCTGCTTCTTGCGCATCCTCTCATGGCCTTTTTTCATCTACTCGTGATCCAGAACATCGGCTTCATCGAGAACCGTGAGCATCCAACGCTGTCCCCAACTCCGACGAGAAATCCCGGTGAGATATGACCGCCCCTCGCCTTCTGATTCACGCTATCTAGTTCGCCTATTCTTTGTGCACATGCTGATGCCTTTGGCTTGCGCTAGGGTGTCCCAGGTCGTTGCCTCCGTCGCCATCCACACGAACCCGTCGATGTCCACAACTCCGATGAGCCCCAGCAACCAGTACAGCACGCCCCCGCCAACGCCAATGAACACCTTGAGCATCCTCGTGTTCTCGCGAGCCTGGTAATCTGCTGCACCACCCCTAGCCCCTCTAGAATCAACAGAGCATTGCCACCAGTAGCGCCGTCGCCGCCAGCACCCATTAGCGCCGCCAGATTCTGGTCGCACGCGTCATAGCCGTCAGATCCAGATCTAGTGGATCTGATTGGATCACTTAACGAAGGGGTACGCTTAGATCTGTGCCACACGATCTAACATAAATCCTACGGCCCACGTTAGCCGATCCGCGCGAAGCGGTATGGGCCAATCAGATGCGTCCACGTGTCTGAGATTTAGATTTAATATCTGTTTTTGAATCTATTAGAGATTTAAACTTGTAAAATTCATATCTTTTGTTGTGTTTATCCAAAAAATGCAAATAATATATCATTGGATTTAGAAAAATGAGACCTACACTAATGTGGGCTTGAATTTGTATTTTTCCTCTGTAAAAATTGGTTTATTTGCAGAATCAATTGTAGGCTTATTTTGGCTATATAAATTATTTAGAAAATGATTTTAAAGAAAATTTAAGTTTATTTAGAATATAAATAGTTGGTTTTGTGTTCAGTACTGTTTGACTTGACTTGTTTAGTATATAAAAGTCATTTCATTGCATTTGCATGCATTCATAATATTTTTTGCTTGAATATTGGAATGTGAATTTGGTGCTATTATTTTATGTGTAGATTTTGGTGCTAGTGGTGATTGTGATTCTGAAGATTGTTGCTACTCCCCCAACTACCAAGGCAAGTGGTGCTTCATGTATTTTGTCCTATTATTTTGACTATGAAGTAGTGATATTTTGAATAGGACTTGCATGGAATTTTTGCTAAGTATAAACTATGCTATGCCTTGGGAAATCCTAGGAGTTGTAGCCTTGGTAGAAATTTCTCTAAGTTAAGTTACTTGTTATGTTATCATGATTAGCCTAGCTAGTAGCAAACAAGCTTGGAATATATACATGCTATGATATTGTGCAAAGTCAATGACTATGTTTTTGATTAATAAAACAACAACTAAGTGAATGAAACACCTGGGTGGAATGGTAATTGCTTGGATGGATTTGTGTTGAGTGGTTACACAAGGCCCATTTCTATGGATCACCTTGTGTATCTCACTTATGGAATGCCACCCATGAACAAAGAGATTTGAGATGGTAAGTGTTGAGAAGCTTCTAGTGCAGCCACATGGCATATGGGCTCTGCCTTGATCATATTGGTTGCAATAACTTAGCCCGATGGACAAATGGTGGTAGGGGTGATAGGATGGAACGCGTCCATCTGGTTTAAGGTAAGTCTTCTGAAAGATCTCGTCTCGATGCATGTCGAGTCTTGTGGGGAAATTGCACCACCTCTCGAGAGGGTAAAACCTAAGTACTTAGCCGTGTCCCCGGCAACAGACAATTTGAGCATCAAGACATTGAAGCTATCAAGGATCTCCTCATCTCAATTTATAAGTTAAAAACTTGTGGTTGAACAAGGGTTAAAGGTTCACCAATGTCTATTGGTGGTTCCTTGGGAGTTTTTGACAAACAAAACTTAGTGTTTTCAACTACTAAGAAAAACCTTTTTTGAGCAAAGCAAGCCTAAGCTACACTTAGCTAAATTCATATAGATGTTAATAACCACTATTCTACTATGGTATCACTTTCCAATACTATTCCAATGTATTGACCCACTGTGGCTATAACTTATGATGTTGCAGGTTACTCTGATGGAGATTAGGGTTATGAGTCTACACTCAACATGCTTGTCTGTGGCGCATGAAGATGAAGACTTAGTTATTTACATTATGTTGTGAACTCTTGTGTTAAGCCTTTGGCTATGGAGTTGTAAAAGACTATGTTTATCTCTGGAATGACGATGTAATAAAGACCTTTGTATCTATGTACTTCATCTTAAACTGTGGATGCTAGCATTTGATCCAGGGACTAGCATTGTAATCACAGGGACCTTTACCTTATAAAGGTGGGGTCTTACAGATGGTATCAGAGCCACTGTGTTGTCTGTAGGATTATGACCCTAAGTTGGATTAGACTAAGAAAACCACTAAGGAAAAATGCAATTCTTTGCAAATTCCACACTTGTCTTTTTCTTCTCGTAAACCTTTTCTAATCTTCTTTCTCATCTCAATTTGTAGATCGCCGCCATCAACGAAGCCATCAAGAAGGGACCACTCATGACTATGACTTTAGAATGTGAGACGGAGTTTCCCAAAGCACTAAAAAATCTTATGGTTAGCTTGCGAATACATGGTGAGGCCATGTAGAAGGGATTTCCAGTAATGGATGAAGGAGAAGAATATTGGTGAGTGCAACTTCACTTGTACAAAAACAAGGGAGACAACCACAAAGAGTTGGGATTCTACATGGGCACCAACTCAGAAATGTATACCACATTCTTTGATTCTGCAAGAAATGCAGCTTGGAATACTATCAAGGAGCTTGGTGAAAGACTCAAGTGTAGAATGCTTCAGACTAAAAATGATCTTGAGGAGGATAAGAAGTATACCCAAGACTTAGAGACCGCCATAAAACGTGTAAGGGATGATATCATAGACTTAGAATATGAGTGAGAATTGTAACGTACTCCGCTAGTTGGACCACCACACTTGTCGTTTTCTCGCAATTTTTTTTCTAAGTTATGTTTGAACCTTAGTGCTTGTGGTAGACCTTGTATGCCATGACTTGTATGTTTCATGGATGATGTATGATTTTTACTTTCATATTACTGTCTTGTTTTCTCTTACTTGTGTTGCTCTAATATTTATCTATCTTACATTACATGCCTAGCTTTGTGATCAGCACTGCCGAGTAGTTCAATGGAACTCGTTTTGGAGCACGGATCGTGCAATTAACTATTGTTCTCAACCTCCCACTTTCTAGTATCAAGGCACTTTAGCTCACCAAGTTTGAGAGGAAGGACCTTTGGGGCTTTAGAGTCTCATAGCCGGGACGCCAGGCGGAGCCACTCAGGGAGGAGATTTCCTTCAAGCTGATGGATGATGACAAACATAAGGGTCTAGATGTAGTGTAACATACCTAAAATCATGTTTCAAAACTCATGCATATCATCCATGCATCCATGATCATGTAGGGTTTCATTTCAACAATCAATTCAAAAACAGGAGCATATGAGCTCATTATTTTATGTGATCAGCATTGAATCAAATGCTACTCTCCAATGAGAGATTTTTGTTCATGAATCAAACCATGTTACTCTCAGATGGCTTTGCTTGCTTGCTATTTTCTTAAACCAAAAATTTGCAAAACAAAAGTGAATTTAAATCTATTTTCAAAACTTGATCAAATCTAGTGCCATGTCTTATTTTATTTGATCAAAGAACCAAGCTTGTACAGAGAGAGCACATGTTTTTATGCCCAGAAATATGACTGTTGCACACTACAAAAATCCTGAAAAGGTTTGAATTCAAAAAGCTTTTGAAATCATTTGAAAAAGGTTCCTAGAAATTCATTCAGAAAAAGAAAAACAATTGAGAAAAGGAAAAGGGTCGGCGCCAGTTATTTAGCCCAACAGAGAAACGAGCCCACTAAGCCCACCCGGGTCATTTTTCCCTTCTCCCTCCCTCACCCGCACCCGCTCTGCCCCGCTGCCACTGGCACTGGGCCCGAGCCACGTCAGCTCCTTCTTCTCCACCCCCGCGCGCGCAGACCCCGTCGCCACCGCCGTTTCCTCCAGAAACGCCGCGATTGAATCCTCGCTTAATTGGCATTGATCTGCAGCGTAATTTCCTCGCCCCTCCTAGCTATTTAACCCCCCTGCACCGCGAGCATTTCCCCTCACTCAATTTCCTCTCCACGCCACCAGGCTACCCGTAGTCTTGCTCACACCGCCGCAGCTCCGACGACCTCCGGCGTGCGATTCCGGTAAGACCCCGTCGCCCCTTGCCGTCTAAGTTTGCCAGACTGATCACAACATCCATGCGCATGTTCTCATCCCATTGGTGCATGCTAGGGCCATCTGGAGACTCGCCAACGACGACGACCGAAAGAGCCCGACGCTTTCTTCCTCTCCGGTGAGAAATCACAGTACGAAATCGAGCGCCCCTTGCTCCCTCTTTGACACTAACCTGTTTGCCTGATCGATGCGCACCCGCTGATGCCCTCCGTTTGTGTTAGGACGGATCATAACGTCGCCAACGTCGCCGTCCACCCGAGCCCGACGCTGTCCTCTACTCCGACGAGCTCCCACGGCCACTACAGCGCGCCCGTTGTTAAGCCATCGCCACGTTGAGCTTCAGTACATCGCCGCGAGTCTGGTAAGCATATCCGATGACCCCAAACCCTCCTGTAGCCGCCGCGCCGCCGTAGACAGAGTGCTCCGCCGCCAGCCGTCGCCGCGCGCCGCCAGTCTTTGGCTGTTTGATCGAACACCGTAGGATCTAGATCTAACGCGTAGGATAGATCTTAGGCGAAGCGGTAAGTTCAGATCTGAGCCGTGCGATTAAGTCAGATCCAACGGCTCAGAAGTGTGATCCGGCGCGAAGCGGTACCAGCCAGTAAGATAGCGCCGCGTGGCACAGATTTCGTTTTAAATTTCTGATCTGAGTCTATTAGAGGTTTGATTTTGTTTTAATCATAACTTTTGATTCCCACGCCCAAATTTGATGAATTTTATATCAATGGAATCAGGAGAAAAAGCCCTTTCCAAATATGCAATGTGTTTAATGTTTTGTTTCTGTTAAAATGGTTTTAATCACAAAAACATGTGTAGACCTATTATGTGTATATTAATTATTTGCGAAATGATTTAATGTTCAAATAAAGTTTGATTGGCAAATTTTGAACTTTTTTAGGAATCAGTACTATGCACTTGTCATGTTTGGTATAGAAGATCATCACATATCATATTGCATGCATCCATATATTTTTGCGTGTATTTATTTTGTATGTGACTTGGTGTTATCATTTTATGTGTAGATTTTGGTGCAAATAGTGATTGTGATTGTGAGGATTGTAGCTACTCTCCAAACTACCAAGGCAAGTGGTGCTTCATGATTTTATCCCTATGTTTTTCAACTATGCATTAGAAATATTTTGCTAGTCTTGCATGATTATATTTTGCTTATATGCTATGCTTGGGAAATCCTAGTAGTTGTAGAATTTCTAGATATTTCTAGGATAAGATGCTTATCTATGCCATGCTTAGCCTAGCTAGTAGAAACCAAGGGTGGCTATATGTTCATGCTATGAATAAATGTTTCTAAGTCTTTGGACTATGTTTTTACTTAATAAAACAACTAAGTGAATGAATCACCTAGGTGGAACGGTTGTGAATGGGTTATGTTGAGTGGTCACACAAGGCCCACTTCTATGGTTTACCTTGTGTATCTCACTTATGGAAAGCCACCCAGGAACAAAGGGATTTGAGAGGACAAATGTTAAGAAGCTTGTAGTGTAGCCACTTGGCAATATGGGCTTTGCCTGGATCATATAGGTTGCAATAACTTAGCCATTTGGATAGTTGGTGGTAGTGGGATTGATAGGTTGGAGCGCGTCCATTTGGTCTAAGGGAAGGCTTCTGAAAGGTCCTGTCTTGGTGAAAATCAAGTCTTTTGGGGAAAGTGCACAACCACTGCAGATGGAAGAATCTAAGTACTTAGCCATGTCCCTGGTATAGGACAATTTGAGCATCAAGACATGGAAGCTATCAAGAATCTCCTCATCCCAATTTGTAAGTAAAACTTTTTGTTGAACAAGGGTGAAGGACCCCAATGTCTATTGGTGGTTCCTTGGGAAAAAAAATTGACAAAGAAAAACTTAGTGTTTTCAGTTGATAGGCAAAAACCTATTTTGAGCAAAGCAAGCATAAGCTACACTTAGCCAAATTGCATATAGTATCTAGTCCACTAATATTATACTAAGGTATCACTTGCCAATACTATTCCAATGTATTAACCCACTGTGGCTGTAACTTGTGATGTTGTAGGTTATTCTGATGATGATTAGGAGTCATGAGTCTACACTCAACATGCTTGCATGTGGCACATGAAGATGAAGACTTATTTATCTATTTACTCATTTAAACTCTTGTACTAGGCCTGTGGCCATGGAGTTGTAAAAGACTATGTTGTATCTGGAATGACTTTAATAATGACCTTTGTTTCTGTGTACTTCATCTGAAACTGTGGATGCTAGCATTGATCCAGGGACTAGCATTGCGGTCACAGGGATCCTTTTTCTTTATAAAGGAGGGATCTTACAGATGGTATCAGAGCACTGTGTTGCCTGTAGGATTATGACCCTAGGATTGGAAACCACTAAGGAAAAAAATTCAACAACTTCCACACTTGTCTTTTCTTCTCATAAACTTTTCTAATCTTCTTTCTCATCTCTATTTGTAGATGAACTCCATCAACGAAGCCGTGAAGAAGGGACCACTCATATCTATGACTTTGGAATGTGAGACAGAGTTTCCCAAGGCTCTCAAGGAACTCATGGTTGCCATGGGAATACATGGTGCAGCTGTGTACAAAGGCTTTCCTGTGATGGATGAAGGAGTTGAGTACTGGTGGGTGCAACTTCACTTGTATAAAAACAAGGAAGACAACCACAAGGACTCAGGATTCTGCATGGTCACCAACACAATGATGCACACCACATTCTTTGATTCAGCAAGGGATGCAGCTTGGAGGGCCATCAAAGAACTTGGTGATAGAATCAAGTGCAGAATGCTTAACACCCAGAATGATCTTAGGGAGGAAAAGAAGCATGCCCAAGAGCTAGAGGCTACCAATCAAAGTTTAAGGAAAGACATCATGGACTTAGTAATGGAGTCATGTGATCAAGATAAACAGATTGCCTCTAGGGATGCCTTGTTAGCCAACTTGGCAAGTGAGATGGGATTGTAACGTACTTCGTTAGTTGGACCACAACACTTATCATTTATTTTCCAAATGGTGTTTAAAATAAGTTGAACCTTGGATGCTTGTAATGGATTTTATGTATGCTATGACTTGTGTGTTTGCCAATGTTATGCTTGTGATGCTCTGTCTTGAAATTTATTTATTGTGTTGATTCTAACTTTTTCTATCTTATTAAATAGATGCCTAATGTTACCATCAGCACTGTTGAAGAGTTCCAAGGAACTCGTTTTGGCCCTCGTATTATTGAGCTCACTAGTTTGCTCAATCTCCCTCTTCCTATCATCATGGTGCTTCCCCTCACCAAGTTTGAGAGGAAAGACCTTTGGGGTTTCAAGGTCAATCATCCCGGACGCCAGACTGAGCCTACCACGGAGGCAATCATCTTCAAGCTCATGCACGATGACAAGGAGAGAGGCCTAGAGGTAGTCATGCAGGACTTGATTGGATGTCTGTTAGGGAGACACTCTCGACAGGTTAGAGGTACTCACTTCCACACCTTCGATAGACGTGATGAGGATGGTGAGGCCATTGACTTCGAGGACACTTCCAGGGAGACAGCAGAGCCGATTCGTCTATACTTCCAGGACTTAGAGGTTCTTCTTAGGCACGTGGACATTGATAGGACCAACGTCATGCTCAGCAATGACGAACTCCATGTGCAGCTTCGTGAGAAGGGCAAGCTCTTCGCATAACAAGATGAGATAGTCAAGGAGATGGAGGCCAAGTTCGAGAGTCAGGACAGAAAGTTCAAGAGTCAAGATAAGCGAGTCCAAGATAGGAACAAGAGGATTCGAGACATGACTGCAGAACTGGAGGCCAAGGACTTCGAGCTCGAGCATCAGCAGACTGTGATTGAGAGGCTTCGTTCTCAGAAGAGGGCTCTCAAAGCCAAAGTAGAGAACTTGACCGCCAATGTCGAGGAATACAAGACCGCTATGGAGAATGCAGGTCTTATATTTGTTGAGGAGGAGGTTGATTATAAGGTTCCCAACCTTTAATAAGGTAGAGATCCCTGTGTTTGCAATGCTAGTCCCTGGATCAATAGCTAGCATCCACAGTTAAGATGTAATATCAAGATACAAAGGTCATAATACAACTTTATAACCAGGAATAAAATAAATTATTACATCTTACATAGCTCATTTGGCTATCTCATTACAATGCAACAGGAATTAACAATAGCATGGGGTCCGTCATCTTCAGAGTGCCACAGGCAGGCATGTTGGTTGTAGACTTGTAATCCTAATCATTAAACTTCACTAATATCAAACGAAACCTGCAACATAACAAGTTACAGCCACAAGGGTCAATACATTTGAATTGTATTGGCAAGTGATACTATGGTAGTATAGTGGAGTCTATCATCTATATGCTTTTGGCTAAGTGGAGCTTTAGGCCTGCATTGCTCAAAATATATTTTCCTTATCATTTGAAAACACTAAGTTTTTGCTTGACAAAATCACCCAAGGCATCTCCCAATAGAAATTGGTGATCCTTCAACCCTTGTTCAACCACAAAGTTTTAACTTAGAAATTGGGATGAGGAGATTCTTGATAGCTTCCATGTCTTGATGCTCAAATTGTCCTTTACCAGGGACATGGCTAAGTACTTAGATTTTACACTCTGCAGAGGTGGTTCACTTTCCCCACAAGACTTGGTTTCACCAAGACAAGATCTTTCAGAAGCCTTCCCTTAGACCAGAATGGACGCGTTCCAACCTATCAAACCCCTACCACCAACTGTCCATTTGGCTAAGTTATTGCAACCTATATGATCCAGGCAGAGCCCATAATGCCAAGTGGGTGCACTTGAAGCTTCTCAACATTTGACCTCTCAAATCTCTTTGTTCCTGGGTGGCCATCCACAAGTGAGATACACAAGGTAAACCATAGAAATGGGCCTTGTGAACCACTCAACAAAAACCATTCCTTCCATTCCACCTAGGTGATTCATTCACTTAGTTGTTTTATTAAACAAAACACAAGTCCTTGATTTAGAAATATTCCATAGTATGAGTATATTCCACCCTTTTTTTCTACTAGCTAAGCTAAGCATGATAGTAGTAGGAATCTTAACTTAGGAAATTCTACTAAGGTTTCATCTACTAGGATTTCCAATGGCATAGTTTACACTTAGCAAAATTACATGCAAGTCCTACTTAGAAATATCACTAACGCATAGTGAAAATAATGGGACAAAAGTATTAAGCATCACTTGCCTTTTTGGTAGAGAGTATAAGTTCACTTCTTGATCTTTGCAATGTTCACACACTTTAAGTCACTACAATTCAATCAAGCACACAATATTTCAAACTACCATTCAAGCAATTCAACACATAAAATAATAATAACAAAACAATGCATGCAAGCATGCTAAAGATTGTTTTATTTGGAGAAGTGGTTTCTAATGGGTCATAAACTTTTGAAAACACCTAATGGTCATTTTATAAAGTGTCAAAATCATTTGTATAAGATTTTACTTCATAAACCATTTTTGATCAAGTCATTATTTTATGTGGTGAAGAAATGCTTTTAATAAGGCAAAATTCTATAGGTTTCACAAAATATGTTTTAAAACCATATAACCTTGTTTTTAGGGTCAGAGAGTTTATTTCCAAATCATTTCTCAAAGGTTTTCTTCCAAAACCACTTTTAATAATTAAACCATATTTTATTTGACTAGAAATGGTTTAAATCAAAGATTTATTCATTTGCTTCACCAAATACATTTTTGGAACCACAATTTGTTTCCTATGGTCAGTAGGTTCAAAACACACCATTTGCCAAAGATTTTATCTTCAAAAACATTTTGGAATAAATTTTATATCCTAAACATGCATACA
The DNA here is from genome assembly GCA_916181665.1 of Avena sativa. NCBI lineage: Eukaryota > Viridiplantae > Streptophyta > Magnoliopsida > Poales > Poaceae > Avena > Avena sativa. Next base: position 106,918,864 of record OV702283.1, read on the forward strand.
CAAGTTTCTGCAAAAACAAACATTCTAACATAAGCTTTTTAGTAAACAAAGTGCATGGTTTGCTAGGGCTTGTTTTTCTGAATCCATTGATATAAAATTTACAAAATTTGGACGTGTAGATTAAAAGTTATAGATTTTACAAAGTGGAACATCTAATAGAACTATTCTGTTTTAAAACAAACCAGCAGGGACACGTGGCCACTTCTCATTCGTCGGTACCGCTTCGGTTGGATCGACAGACAACAGCCGTTAGATCTAAAGTGAATTGTGCGGCACAGAGGCGAGCGTACCCCTTCGTTCACGTTCTAATCTTAACCGTCAGATCAAAATCCTATGGACCATATCGCCTTGACCATTAGGTAGCGGCGCTGGCGGCGGCGACTGGCGGCGGCGTGTCTGGTGGCGGTGGTTCATCGAGTCTAGGAAGCGAGGGAGTGAAGGGAGGTTCTCACCGAGTTCGCCGTGGCGTGGGGGTGCTCGAGGTGCTTTCCGTTTGTCGAGGGGCGCGCTGGAGCTACCGGGATTCCTCGCCGGAGTGGTGTCTGGCGACGGGCATGCGCTGTCGTCGTCTGGGACGTCGCTGTAGAGCACGGGAGAGGGGGAAGATGATACTATTAGACGCGTGGGAGAGTAGGGAGCATGGGGGCATCAAAGAGAGAGGGCGGCGCGGTCAGAGGCTACCTGTGGAGCTCGTCGGAGTTGGAGCAGACGGTGGCGTCGTTCAGACAAAGACGGAGTCGACGACACGAGGCTCGCGCGAGTGAGCTGAGGGTGCAGGGAGGTGCGCTAGAGTCTGGGGAAGGTGCTCGTGTGCTCCAGTGGGCTAGGGGTGGAGGAGGCTGGCCGGAATTTGCTTGCGAGCTCATCGGAGCAGAGCGTGGTCTCTGGTGAAATTAGCGCAGCCCGGTGGCGAGCTGGTGCGTGCGAGGGAGGGGAAGTAGAGAGGAGGGGCAGGCGCTTTAGTACACGTGATCGAGGGGCCGATTAATGGCTGTGTTACTGCGTATTACGCCGGCATTGATTTGGCAGTAACGGCCGGCGAGGTCAGCGGGAGGGTGAGGAAGAAAGGAGCTGGCGGTGGGGTCGTCTGGCAGCGAGAGAGAAAGAGAGGGAATGAGGTCCACCAGTCAGCGTCACTGCGGGTTCGATTGCGAGCGAATAACGGTTTGCTCGGGTGGGGTGGGGAGTGGGCTTGCTGGGCCTTGACTGGGCTGCCGAGCTGGGATGCTTCCTTTTCACATTTTTTTTGTTCTGTTTGTTTTTCTTTTTCCTTTTCCTTTATTCTGTTTTGATTTTGTTTGGTCAATTAAAACATCCATTTGAATTCAAATAATTGCCAAATTTTGTGTGGGTTTAAATACTGGTTAATAAAACATTCAGATATCATTTTTAGAATAATTTATCTATTCTTTTTAGTCTTTAATTATTCAAAAAGGCCTTTGTTTTAAATCATATAAGATTTAATAATATTTTTTTAAACACCATTTAAATTCTTTAAACTTACCAAATCCTTTCAGTAGGTTTTTATTTGATTATTTGGGTTCAAATAAATCATCTTGAATTATTTGGGAAGTATTTAATTTGATTTTTAAATCATTTGAATTGGATACTTATTTTAATTCCAATGGAATTAAATATAGTTTTAATTCCCTAAATTTTATTTGGAAGATTTCTTTAATATTAATTAGGTTGAAAATAAACACTTTTATTTCACTTGGGTAAATTCCTAAATACTATTTCCTCATGAATTATGTATTAATTCTTATTAGAGATTTGTCTTTATTATAATAGGGATAGAATGGTTAATGCCATTTTTATTTTATTTTGGAAATTCTTTATCCTTTTAGTTTATTTGTATTTGGATTATATTCAGTCCGTTTTCTTATGGATTTGGCCAAGATTTATTTGGTCTTTAAATATTCTTTATTTAATATTTCTTTCTTCATCTTATAAAATCCATATCTTTTTATTTAGAGATCCAAACTTGGTGATTCCAATTTATAAAATCTTGTTTAATATTTATTTATCCTTTTAAATATCTTTAGGATTATTTGCTCACCATTTGGTATGGATTTATAGATAGGTTCTTTATTATCTTTGGAAATTTAATTTCCTTATCTTATTATATTCATAAGATTTTATTTATGGCTCCAAATTAATTGAAACCAATTTCTATGGCTTTATAATATTTTTATTTGTCATTCTTGATCATTTTGAAATGTTTGTTTGACAAATTTCTATTTGTATCAAATACATGGTCTTAGAGATAACTTGGAAATGATTTTTATTCTATTTGGGTTTAGGGTTTGGATTTATTTTCCAAGTTTTAAATTTCCAGATACATTCATTGAGGAATGCATTTCTCTAGATTTGGATTTTGTTGAATTCAAACTTTAATTAAAGTTTGTTCAAGATGGGATTTTAAGTTTCCATTCAGAAACAAATGTTTCTTTTCACCCTAAAATTCAACAATAATTTATTTTGTTTATTTTATTTTTCACATTACATGATTTGGAAAGTCTTTGGATGTGACATTGATGCCGAGGAGTAGTGATGACTACTCGTTTATCATTTATTTATCATGATTTTTATTGAGTCGCAATGACCATATAACATGTGGATGGCTTGCTATTGGTGTGTTTACTTTGCAAACTTGTCGTTTATGTTGTTGAACTATTATTATTATGATGCATGTTTGGTCATTGTTTATGTGATGTATTGTGCATGTTAGCATCTATGGGTATCTCATTCTTATCTCTATTGAACAAACCACAGATGCCTCCCCGTCGTGCCAATCCCAACCCCAACAACAACATCACCCCTGAGATGCAGCAAATGATGATAGCTCAGACTCAGCTGATGCAAATGATGACTACGTTCATCCAGAACCAGAACAACAACAACAACAACAATAACAATAACAATAACAACAATAACAACATCAACAATCAGAACAACCCACCGGGTTTTAACATGCTTACCAGGTTCTTGAGATTGAGGCCAGCAAAGTTCTCAGGAACAACTGATCCTATGGTGGCCAATGATTGGCTACGCTCTGTGAACAAGGACTTAGTAACAGTTGGCTGTACTGATGAAGAGAAAGTCAGATTTGCATCTCACTTGTTGGAAGGACCAGCAGCTACTTGGTGGGATAACTTCCAAATCACCACTCCCATTGAGGATGTGACATGAGCTATCTTTGAAGATGGTTTCTGTACTGCTCACATCTCATTCGGAGTGATGAGTTTGAAGAATAAAGAGTTCCATAACCTGAAGCAGCGCCACCGCAGCATGGCTGAATATATTGAAGATTTCAACAATCTGGCGCATTATGCACCGGATGAAGTTGACACTGATGCTAAGAGGAAGGAAAAATTCCTTGAAGGGTTGAATGATGAACTGAACCTGCAGCTAGCTATGGCCTATGTTCCCACATACCAGTCTCTTTGTGACAAGGCTGCTATTTTGGAGAACAAGATGAAGCAAGTTGAAAGTAGGAAGAGAAAGCACTCTGACAAGCATAGCTCGGGATCGTCTCACAAACGTTCCCATTATGATGATAGTGGGAGTTCAGGATCCCACAAGCATGGGAAATTCAACAAGCACCACAACCACAACTGTCATCATGACAACAAGAGTCACCGTAGTCATGACAATGACAAGTACAAAAATCACAAGGGTGGATATAAGAGCCACCACAGTGGAAGTGGCAGTGGAAGCCAGCCTGTCAAGAAGGATCTTAGTCAGGTTGAGTGTTTCAAGTGCAAGAAGATGGGGCATTATGCAAATGAATGCCCAGAAAATAGAGTTGAAGGACCCAACAAGCCCAACCCTTTTCAGAAGGGGCAAGTGAACCACATCAATGTGGAGGAAATCTATGAGGAGCCAGATGCTGTTGCTGGTAAGTTCAAACTCAATTCTATTCCAGTACTTGTTCTTTTTGATACTGGAGCATCACATTCATTCATATCAAAAGCATTTGTTGATAGAAATTGGTTTCCAACTTAAAACATTGGGTGTCTAATAAAAGTTAGTTCTCCAGGTGGAGATATGATAGTAAGTCTTGGATGCCGGGATCTAGTGATAGAGTTTGGAAAGCATAAGTTTCCAGTGAGTCTGATAATCCTAGATTCTCAAGGAATGGATGTAATTTTGGGAATGGATTGGATGGCTAAGTATGAAGGAGTACTAGATTGTGCTAATCGTACTGTTGGACTCACAACCCCGGAAAAGAAACGGATTAGATTCAAGTCTAACTTTGAATCAAAAGGGAGTAAGATAAATTCTCTTAAGGGGGTTAACATAGACAGTGTGCCTATTGTGAGTGAATATCCGGATGTGTTCCGGAAGAATTGCCGGGAATGCCACCAGATAGAGATGTGGAGTTTCTTATTGATTTGCTACCAGGATCTGGACCAATAGGAAAAAGACCATACAAGATGTCAGTTGATGAGTTGAAAGAACTCAAGAAGCAGGTTGGAGAACAGTTGCAGAAAGGTTTTATCCAACCAAGTTCCTCATCTTGGGGAGCACCAGTTTTGTTTGTGGAAAAGAAAGATAGAAGTCAAAGGTTATGCATAGATTACCGTTCACTCAATGAGGTGACTATCAAGAACAAATACCCTTTGCCTAGAATCAATGACTTGTTTGATCAGTTAGAAGGATCTTGTGTGTTCTCAAAGATTGATCTCCGGTCAGGTTATTTTGAGCTGAAAATAAGGGAACAAGACATACCCAAGACAGCTTTCACCACAAGGTATGGATTGTATGAGTATACTGTGATGCCATTTGGTTTGACCAATGCACCAACATACTTCATGAATATGATGAACAAGGTGTTCATGGAATTCCTTGATAAGTTTGTTGTCGTTTTCATCGATGACATTCTAATCTACTCCAAGAGCAAAGAAGAGCATGAAGGACATCTACGTTTGATACTTGAGAAGCTTAGAGAGCATAAGTTATATGCCAAATTCAGCATGTGTGAATTTTGGTTAAATGAAGTGGGATTTCTTGGACACGTTGTGTCAGGAGATGGAGTAGTAGTTGATCCTGCTAAAGTTCCAGCTGTGACTGAATGGGAATCACCTAAGTCAGTAAAAGAAGTTCGTAGTTTCCTTGGCTTGGCAGGATACTATAGAAGGTTCATTGAGAATTTCTCCAAGGTGGCAAAACCTATGACAGAATTGCTAAAGAAAGACAAGAAATTTGCTTGGTCAGATGGTTGTGAACTCAGCTTTCAAGAATTTAAGAAGAGACTAGTGACAGCACCAGTCTTATGTCTGCCAGATTTGGAGAAGGATTTCCAAGTGTATTGTGATGCATCTCATCATGGATTGGGTACAGTACTTATGCAAGATGGAAAAGTTGTGGCATATGCCTCGAGACAACTCAAAACCCATGAGGTAAATTATCCTACTCATGATTTGGAATTAGCCTCTGTGGTCCATGCACTCAAAACATGGAGACATTATCTTTTGGGAAAGCGATGTGAAGTGTTCACAGATCACAAGAGTTTGAAGTATATTTTCACCCAGAAGGAAATTAACATGAGACAAAGAAGATGGCTAGAACTCATCAAGGACTATGACTTAAGTTTGCAGTACCACCCCGGTAAAGCAAATGTTGTAGCGGATGCTCTAAGCCGTAAGGTTTTTGTGAATGGCCTTACTAAGGGAGACTTGCCAGATGATCTGTGTGCCCAATTTAGAGATCTCAGATTGGAGATTGTGCCTGAAGGGCATCTCATGTCTTTGGATGTTCAACCTACTTTGTTGGACAAGATCAAAGAATCCTAGAAGACTGATTAGGAAATTGAAGAGATTAAGGAAAAGATTGGCAAATGAAAAGCCAAAGGATTCCATGAAGACGAACAGGGTACTTTATGGCATGGAAAACGTATCTGTGTTCCACAAGATCCGGAGCTTCAGAAACTGATTTTACAAGAAGCACACAACTCACCGTATTCCATTCATCCGGGTAACACCAAAATGTACATGGATATGAAGGAAAGATTTTGGTGGAATAATCTCAAGAAAGACATCGCCGAACATATTGCTTTGTGTGATGTATGTAGTAGAGTGAAAGTTGAACATCAAAAACCAGCAGGATTGCTTCAACCACTACCTATTCCTGATTGGAAGTGGGACAAGATTGGTATGGATTTCATTACCGGATTACCAAGGACCAGGTCAGGATATGATTCTATTTGGGTAGTAGTGGATCGCCTAACTAAAGTGGCTCATTTTATACCCGTGAAGACAACCTATACTAGTGCTAAGTTAGCCAAGATCTATATGAGCAGAATTGTATGTCTACATGGAGTACCCAAGAGTATTGTGTCTGATAGAGGAACACAATTCACTTCTCATTTTTGGAGACAGCTACATGAGTCATTGGGAACGAGGTTGGAATTCAGCACTGCTTTTCATCCTCAAACTGATGGACAAACAGAAAGGACTAATCAGATTCTTGAAGATATGTTGAGAGCATGTGCTCTAGACTATGGAGCCAGTTGGGATGAAAGTTTGCCTTACAAAGAATTTTCTTACAATAACAGCTATCAAGCCAGTATTGAGATGGCACCATTTGAGTTTCTCTATGGGAGAAAGTGTACCACCCCATTGCTATGGAATGGTGTGGGAGAAAGAAGTTTGTTCGGACCAGAACTCATCAAAGAGGCAGAAGAGAAAGTCAAGGTGGTTAAGGACAGATTGAAGATAGCACAGTCCCGACAAAAGAGCTACGCGGATCCTAAGCATAGAGAAGTCACCTATGAAGTGGGTGATAGAGCTTACCTTAGAGCGTCACCACTCCATGGAGTGAAGAGGTTTGGTGTCAAAGGTAAATTGGCCCCAATATATGTTGGACCATTCAAGATTCTGAGTCGTAAAGGAGAAGTTGCTTATGAGATTGAATTTCCAGAGTCTTTGTCAGCAGTTCATAATGTGTTTCATGTGAGTCAGCTTAAGAAATGTCATCCAGAAATGGAAGAAACTTCCTTGAAGGATACTATACCTTTGGAAGAGGTTCAATTGGAAAGTGATCTCACTTATGAAGAGAAACCTATCAAGATTCTTGAGACTGCAGAAAGAGTTACTCGGACTAAGACTATCAAGTTCTGCAAAGTTCAATGGAACCGTCATTCTGAAGAAGAAGCAACATGGGAAAGAGAAGATGATCTTCGGAAAGACCACCCTCACCTATTTGCTAGACAACCCGAATCTCTAGGGCGAGATTCACCTTAAGGGGGTTAGATTTGTAATATCCCTAAAATCATGTTTCAAAACTCATGCATATCATCCATGCATCCATGATCATGTAGGGTTTCATTTCAAAAATCAATTCAAAAACAGGAGCATATGAGCTCATTATTTTATGTGATCAGCATTGAATCAAATGTTACTCTCCAATGAGAGATTTTTGTTCATGAATCAAACCATGTTACTCTCAGATGGTTTTGCTTGCTTGCTATTTGCTTAAACCAAAAATTTGCAAAACAAAAGTGAATTTAAATCCATTTTCAAAACTTGATCAAATCTAGTATCATGTCTTATTTTATTTGATCAAAAGAACCAAGCTTGTACAGAGAGAGCACATGTTTTTATGCCCAGAAATATGAATGTTGCACACTACAAAAATCCTGAAAAGGTTTGAATTCAAAAAGCTTTTGAAATCATTTGAAAAAGGTTCCTGTAAATTCATTCAGAAAAAGAAAAAGAATTGAGAAAAGGAAAAGGGTCGGCGCCAGTTATTTAGCCCAACAGAGAAACGAGCCCACTAAGCCCACCCGGGTCATTTTTCCCTTCTCCCTCTCTCACCCGCACCCGCTCTGCCCCGCTACCACTGCCACTGGGCCCGAGCCACGTCAGCTCCTTCTTCTCCACCCCCGCGCGCGCAGACCCCGTCGCCACCGCTGTTTCCTCCAGAAACGTCGCGATTGATTCCTCGCTTAATGGGCATAGGCGTAATTTCCTCGCCCCTCCTGGCTATTTAACCCCCCTGCACGGCGAGCATTTCCCCTCACTCAATTTCCTCTCCACGCCACCAGGCTGCCCGTAGTCTTGCTCACACCGCCGTAGCTCCGACGACCTCCGGCGTGCGATTCCGGTAAGACCCCGTCGCCCCTTTCCGTCTAAGTTTGCCAGACTGATCACAACATCCATGCGCATCTTCTCATCCCATTGGTGCATGCTAGGGCCATCTGGAGACTCGCCAACGACGACGACCGAAAGAGCCCGACGCTTTCTTTCTCTCCAGTGAGAAATCACGGTACGAAATCGAGCGCCCCTTGCTCCCTCTTTGACACTAACCTGTTCGCCTGATCGATGCGCACCCGCTGATGCCCTCCGTTTTTGTTAGGGCAGATCAGAACATCGCCAACGTCGCCGTCCACCCGAGCCCGACGCTGTCCTCTACTCCGACGAGCTCCCACGGCCACTGAAGCACGCCCCTTGTCAAGCCATCGCCACATTGAGCTTTAGTACATCGCCGCGAGTCTGGTAAGCATCTCCGACGACCCCAAACCCTCCTGTAGCCGCCGCGCCTCCGTAGACAGAGTGCTCCGCCGCCAGCCGTCGCCGCGCCGCCAGTCTTTGGCTGTTTGATCGAACACCGTAGGATCTAGATTTAACGCGTAGGATAGATCTTAGGCGAAGCGGTAAGTTCAGATCTGAGCCGTGCGATTAAGTCAGATCCAAGGGCTCAGAAGCGTGATCCGGCGTGAAGCGGTACCAGCCAGTAAGATAGCGCCGCGTGGCACATATTTCGTTTTAAATTTCTGATTTGAATCTATTAGATGTTTGATTTTGTTTTAATCATAACTTTTGATTCCCACGTCCAAATTTGATGAATTTTATATCAATGGAATCAGGAGAAAAATCCCTTTCCAAATATGCAATGTGTTTAATGTTTTGTTTCTGTTAAAATGGTTTTAATCACAGAAACATGTGTAGGCCTATTATGTGTATATTAATTATTTGAGAAATGATTTAATGTTCAAATAAAGTTTGTTTGGATAATTTTGAACTTGTTTAGGAATCAGTACTGTGCACTTGTCATGTTTGGTATAGAAACTCATCACATATCATATTGCATGCATCCATATATTTTTGCTTGTATTTATTTTGTATGTGATTTGGTGTTATCATTTTATGTGTAGATTTTGGTGCAAATAGTGATTGTGATTGTGAGGATTGTAGCTACTCTCCAAACTACCAAGGCAAGTGGTGCTTCATGATTTTATCCCTATGTTTTTCAACTATGCATTAGAAATATTTTGCTAGTCTTGCATGCTTATATTTTGCTTATATGCTATGCTTGGGAAATCCTAGTAGTTGTAGAATTGCTAGATATTTCTAAGATAAGATGCTTATCTATGCCATGCTTAGCCTAGATAGTAGCAACCAAGGGTGGCTATATGTTCATGCTATGAATAAATGTTTCTAAGTCTTTGGACTATGTTTTTACTTAATAAAACAACTAAGTGAATGAATCACCTAGGTGGAACGGTTGTGAATGGGTTATGTTGAGTGGTTACACAAGGCCCATTTCTATGGTTTACCTTGTGTATCTCACTTGTGGAAAGCCACCCAGGAACAAAGGGATTTGAGAGGCCAAATGTTAAGAAGCTTCTAGTGCAGCCACTTGGCAATATGGGCTCTGCCAGAATCATATAGGTTGCAATAACTTAGCCATTTGGACAATTGGTGGTAGTGGGATTGATAGGTTGGAGCGTGTCCATTTGGTCTAAGGGAAGGCTTCTGAAAGGTCCTGTCTTGGCGAAAATCAAGTCTTGTGGGGAAAGTGCACAATCACTGCAGGTGGAAGAATCTAAGTACTTAGCCATGTCCCTGGTATAGAACAATTTGAGCATCAAGACATGGAAGCTATCAAGAATCTCCTCATCCCAATTTCTAAGTAAAACTTGTGGGTGAACAAGGGTGAAGGACCCCAATGTCTATTGGTGGTTCCTTGGGAAAAGTTTTTGACAAAGAAAAACTTAGTGTTTTCAACTGATAGGCAAAAACCTATTTTGAGCAAAGCAAGCCTAAGCTACACTTAGCCAAATTGCATATAGTATCTAGTCCACTAATATTCTACTAAGGTATCACTTGCCAATACTATTCCAATGTATTGACCCACTGTGGCTGTAACTTGTGATGTTGCAGGTTATCCTGATGATGATTAGGAGTCATGAGTCTACACTCAACATGCTTGCCCGTGGCACATGAAGATGAAGACTTATTTATCTATTTACTCATTTAAACTCTTGTACTAGGCCTGTGGCCATGGAATTGTAAAAGACTATGTTGCCTCTGGAATGACTGTAATAATGACATTTGTTTCTGTGTACTTCATCTTAAACTGTGGATGCTAGCATTGATCCAGGGACTAGCATTGCGATCACAGGGATCCTTTTCCTTTATAAAGGAGGGATCTTACAAGTAGTCATGCAGCAGCTACTCGGCCGCCTCTACGGACGCCACTCCGCCGAGCTTAGAGGCCTTTACTTCCACCCGTTCGGGAGACGTGACGAGGAGGGAGATGCATTGGTGTATGAGGGCGATTCTAGAGAGACGATATATCCAGTTCGTCTGTACCTCCAAGACCTAGAGGGTCTTATTAGACACCTCGACACAAATAGGACCAATGTCATGCTTAGCAATGACGAGCTCGAGGTTCAGTTGAGGGAGAAGGACAAGCTCTTCGCGGAGCAAGACGAGATCGTCAAGGAGATGGAGGCTAGATTCGAGAGCCAGGCCAAGAAGTTCAAGAATCAGGAGAAAAGAGTCCAAGACAGAAACAAGAAAATCAAGGACATGAAGGATGAGATGGAGGCCAAGGACTTCGAGATCGAGATCCAGCGGGGAGTGATTGAGAGGCTGCGATCATAGAAGAGAGCTCTCCGTGCGAAGGTTGAAGCCTTGACCACTAGTGTAGAGGAGTACAAGGCTGCCATGGAGACAACAGGTCTTGCTCTTGCTGACGTGGAGGTCGACATGGAGGATTAGTGTAGACTACTCGACTATCTTTTATCTATCATACTTTGATTATTGAGTCGCAATGACCATCCAACATGTGGATGGCTTGCTATAGTGTTTTCACTTTTTCAAAACCTTTTGTTTATGTCGTTCAAACTCTATGTTATTTGGAGATTTGTTATTGTGATTGTTACTATGTGATGTATTGTGCATATTAAGCATCTATGGGTTATCTGATTTCTTATCCTTATTGAAACCATAGATGCCTCATCATCATGCCAATCCCAATCAAAACAACAACAATAACCTCAATCCCGAGATGCAGCAGCTGATGACAGCTCAAGCATAGTTGATGGAGATGATGACCCAGTTCATGACAAATCAAAATCAGAATAACAACAACAAAAATAACAACAACAACAACAACAACACAACAACAACAACAACAATCAGAACAACCCACCTGCATTTGACATGCTCACCAGATTTCTGAGAGTGAGGCCTGCGAAGTTCTCAGGAACCACTGATGCAATGGTAGCCAATGACTGGTTACGTTCAGTGAACAAGGAATTGGTCACCGTGGGCTGTACTGATGAAGAAAATGTCAGGTTTGCAGCACATCTACTTGAAGGACCATCAACCACATGGTGGGACAATTTTCAGATCACCACTCCTATTGAGGATGTGACATGGGCTATCTTTGAGGACGGTTTCCGCACTGCCCACATCTCATCAGGGGTGATGAATTTGAAGAAGAAGGAGTTCCACAATCTGTAACAGCATCACCATAGTGTGGCAGAGTACACTGAAGAGTTCAACAATATGGCACGCTATGTGCCGGATGAGGTTGACACAGATGCCAAGAGAAGGGAGAAGTTCCTTGAGGGACTGAATGATGAGTTGAACCTGCAACTATCTTTTGCCTATGTCCCAACATATCAATCACTTTTTGACAAGGCCACCATCTTAGAAAGCAAGATGAAACAGGTGGAGAGCAGAAAGAGAAAGCATAACTTTGATAAGAACAACTCGGGATCGTCTCACAAGCGCTCCCATGGTGATGATAGTGGAGGATTTGGATCCCACAAGTTTGGGAAATATAACAACCACCACAACAGCAACCGTCACCATGACAACAAGCACCACTACAGTCATGATAATGATAGATACGAGAACCACAAGAATATACATAAGAGCCACCACAGTGGAAATGGCAATGGAGGTCAGCCTACTAAAAGAGATATTAGTCAGGTTGAGTGCTTCAAATGCAAGAAGACTAGACACTATGCAAATGAGTGCCCAGAAAAGAAAGTTGAAGGAGCCAACAAGCCCAACCCTTTCCAGAAGGGACAAGTAAACCACATCAATATGGAAGATATCTATGAGGATACTGATGCTGTGGCTGGTAAGTTAAAGCTTAATTCGTTTCCAGCACCTGTTCTTTTTGATACCGGCGCATCGCGTTCATTCATATCAAGAGCATTTGTTGAGAAAAATGGACTTCCAATTGAAACTATTGGGTGTCCTATAAAAGTAAGCTTTCCCGATGGAGAGATGATAGTGAACATTGGATGTCATGATCTAGTGATAGAATTTGGAAAGTATAAGTTTCCAGTTAGTCTGATAATCCTAGATTCCCAAGGATTTGATGTTATTTTGGGCATGGATTGGATGACTAAGTATGAAGGACTATTAGATTGTGCCAATCGTACTGTTACACTCACAACCCCGGATAAGAAACGGATTACGTTCAAGGCTAACTTTGAATCTAAAGGGAGTAAGTTAAATTCTCTTAAAGGGGTTAGCATAGATAGTGTGCTAATTGTGAGGGAGTATCCGGGTGTGTTTCTGGAAGAATTGCCTGGAATGCCACCAGATAGAGATGTAGAGTTTCTAATTGACTTGTTGCTAGGATCTAGACCAATAGCAAAGAGACCCTACAAGATGTCAGTTGATGAGTTGAAAGAACTCAAGAAACAACTTGGAGAACAGTTGCAGAAAGGATATATTCAACCAAGTTCTCCGTCTTGGGGTGCACCAGTTGTTTTTGTCGAGAAGAAAGATAGAAGTCAAAAGTTGTGCATAAACTATCGATCACTCAATGAGGTGACTATCAAGAACAAATATCCTTTTCCTAGAATCAATGATCTGTTTGATTAGCTAGATGGATCCCGTGTGTTCTCAAAGAACGATCTCCGATAAGGCTATTTTCAGTTAAATATTAGAGAGAAAGACATACGTAAGACTGCTTTCACCACTAGGTATGGATTGTACGAGTACACCGTGATGCCATTTGGTGTGACGAATGCACCAGCATATTTCATGAACATGATGAACAAAGTGTTCATGGAGTTTCTTGAAAAGTTTGTTGTCGTATTCATCGACAACATTTTGATATATTCCAAGAGAAAAGAAGAGCATGAAGAGCATTTTTGTTTAATACTTGAGAAGCTCAGGGAGCACAAGCTATATGCCAAGTTGAGCAAGTGTGAATTATGGTTGAATGAAGTTCGATTTCTCGGACATATTGTGTCGGGAGATGGTATAGCTGTCGACCCCGCAAAGGTGTCAGCTGTAACTGAGTGGGAATCTCCCAAGCCAGTTAAAGAAGTTTGTAGTTTCCTTGGTTTGGCAGGATACTATAGAAGATTCATCGAGAATTTCTCAATGGTAGCTAAGCCAATGACGGGGTTACTGAATAAAGAAAAGAAGTTTGATTCGACTAAAGGATGTGAACTCAGTTTCCAAGAATTGAATAAGAGAATAGTGACAACACCAGTCTTATGTTTGCCAGATTTGGAGAAGGATTTCCAAGTATATTGTCATGCATCCCACAAAGGATTGGGTAGAGTTTTGATGCATGAAGGAAAAGTTGTGGCTTATGCCTCGAGACAACTCAAAACTCATGAAGTGAATTATCCTACTCATGACTTGGAGTTAGCCTTTGTTGTCCATGCACTCAAAACATGGAGACATTATCTTTTGGGAAAATATTGTGAAGTGTTCACGGATCATAAGAGTTTAAAGTATATCTTCACTCAGAAAGAAATCAATATGAGACAAAGAAGATGGCTTGAGCTCATCAAGGACTATGACTTGAGTTTACAACACCACCTCGGTAAAACAAATGTTGTAGCGGATGCTATAAGTCGTAAGGTTTATGTGAATGGTCTTACTAAGGGAGAATTGCCAGATGATCTGTGTGCCCAATTCAAAGATCTCAGATTGGAGATAGTGCCTGAAGGACATCTCATGTCATTGGATTTTCAACCCAAATTGTTGGACAAGATCAAGGAAGCCCAAAATATGGACAAGGAAATTGAAGAGATCAAAGGTAAAATTAATAAAGGGAAAGCTAAAGGATTCCATGAAGACGAACAGGGTACTTTATGGTATGGAAAACATATCTGTTTTCCGCAAGATCCGGAGCTTTGGAAACTGATTCTGCAAGAAGCACACAACTCACCATATTCCATTCATCCGGGTAACACCAAAATGTACATGGATGTGAAGGAAAGATTTTGGTGGAACAATCTCAAGAATGACATCGTAGAACATATTGCCTTGTGTGATGTATGTATTCGAGTGAAAGCGGAACATCAGAAACCAGCAGGGTTATTGCAACCACTACCTATTCCTGATTGGATGTGGGACAAGATTGGTATGGATTTCATCACCGGACTACCAAGGACTAGATCGTGATATGATTCTATTTGGGTTGTTGTTGATTGTCTAACTAAGGTGGCTCATTTCATACCCGTGAAGACTACATATACAAGTGCTAAGTTAGCCAAGATCTATATGAACAGGATTATATGTCTAAATGGAGTACCCAAGAGTATTGTGTCTGATAGAGGAACTCAGTTCACTTCGCATTTTTGGCGACAACTACATGAATCATTGGGAACAAGGTTAGAGTTCAGCACGACTTTTCACCCCCAGGCTGATGGACAGACAGAAAGAACCAATCATATTTTGGAGGATATGTTGAGGGCATGTTCCCTAGACTATGGTGCTAGTTGGGATGAAAGTATGCCTTACGCAGAATTCTCTTACAAAAACAGCTATCAAGCCAGCATTGAGATGGCACCGTTTGAATTTCTCTATTGAAGGAAGTGTACTATGACATTGCAATGGAGTGGTGTAGGAGAAAGAAATTTATTTGGACCAGAACTGATTAAGGAAGCTGAAGAGAAAGTCAGATTAGTAAGGGACAGATTGAAGATAGCACAGTCCCAACAGAAGAGCTACGCAGATCCAAAGCGTAGAGAGGTCACCTATGAGGTAGGTGATAGATCCTATCTTAGAGTCTCACCACTCCGTGGTGTGAAGAGATTTGGGATGAAAGGAAAGTTGGCACCAAGATACGTTGGACCGTTCAAGATCTTAAGTCGCAAAGGAGAAGTGGCTTACGAGATTGAGTTGCCTAAAGCACTGTCTGGAGTTCACAATGTATTTCATGCGAGTCAGTTGAAGAAATGCCATCCGAAGATGGAAGAAACTTCTTTTAAGGATACTATACCTTTGGAAGAGGTTCAGTTGGAGAGTGATCTCACCTATGAGGAGAAACCTATCAAAATCCTCGAGACTGTAGAAAGAGTTACTCGTACCAAGACTATCAGATTCTTCAAAGTTTAGTGGAACCATCATTTCGAAGAAGAAGCAACTTGAGAAAGAGAAGATTGAAGGGAATATGCCCTGAGAGGCAATAATAAAGTGTTTATTATGTGTATTCCAAGTATATGATAGATGTTTATTTTGCATGCTATAATTGTATTAATACGGAAACGTTAATACATGTGTGTTTAATAAACAAACAGAAAGTTCCTAGTTATGCCTCTCTCATAAACTAGCTCGTTGATTAACAAGATGATCAAGGTTTCCTGATCATGGACATTGGATGTTGTTAATAACGGGATCACAACATTAGTGTAATGGTGTGATGAACATTCATCCGAAGTATAGCATTACGATCAAAGTCACTGCGTTTATATTGCTATAACAACTTACGAAGTGATCCTAATCCTTAGACCATGAGATCATGTCAATCACTAACACCGGAAGAGTTTCTTGATAACATCAAACGTCACACCGTAACAGGGTGATTATAAAGATGGATTCAGAACTAATAAAGTGTTATGTTGAGGCTCATGGATCGAGAGTGGAATTTGTTCATCCCGATGACGGATAGATATACTCTGGGCCCTCTCGGTGATATCACATTGATTAGCTTGCAAGCAAGAGATTTGATCACTAGAATGTTATATCACAGGAACGAGAAAAGAGTGCATGTCGGTAACGAGATCAAACTAGGTATGGAGATACCGATGATCGAATCTCGGACATGTAATATATCGTGAAACAAAGGGATTAAGATACTAGCGTAAAAGGTTCCGACGATCACAAGAAAGTCATCGTTGAATGTGTGGGAGTCAGTATGGGTCTCCAGATCCCGCTTCTGATTATTGATCCGAGAGGGGTATCGATCATGTATGCATTATTCACGAACCATAGGGTGACACACTTAAGAGACACCGACATCCAATTGGAGCAAATGTTTCATGCCGAAAGAATGAACAAGCGCAGGAATTTATTTCACTAGATACAGAAACAGGTTTTCGGGTGAAATTGCATAAAGTGGTTATGCATGTGAAATAGAATTCTAGCAAGGGGTTATTTGTGAATGTTTGTCATTAAAGTAATTGACAAAATTCTGAATAAAATAAAAGAGTTTTATTTAATGAGAGTTTGCATTAAATTTGGTGGAAATTTAATGGGAATTTGAGTGGACTTTTGAGTGGAGGGAATTTAAAGGAGATTTGTGAGTGGAGTGTCCACCCACATGAAGAGGGGAGGGAAAGGGGGCAGCCCCATGCGCCGGCCACCCCCTTGGGGTCCCCCCTCCTCCTATAAAAGGAGCCCCCCTCCTCACTTGTATCTCACACCTCCTCGTGAAGGATCTCTCTCCCCCTCTAGAATTTATTCCCCATGGTCTCAGACTAGCGAGATACATGTTCCCGGTGGCTATTCGGCAAGAAAGAGTTGTGCTTCCGCTGCATCACTGGAGCGAGGAGGCGGAGGTTGCTCGGTGCCTCGAACGTGTGTGCGAGCACGGATGCGCTGCTGATTTGCGGCGCTAGGACTTCCTCTCGATCTTGAGATCGGCAAGAGATCGTCTACATCAACCACGAGTTGAACTCGTTAAGCTTTGTCGGTCTTCAAGGGTATGTTCTCTACGGATATACATCCACCCATTGTTTGTATCTAGTAGATAGATCTTGGTATATAGTTCACATCGTAGGAAAATTTTTGTTTTCTATGCTGCGAACCCTACAGTGGTATCAGAGCCGGATCTATGCGTAGATACTTTACACGGGTAGTACACATATGAGTATGTGGGCGATGATGATCATGTTGTTGCTTCTTTGTTGTAATTTTGGATATTGGTGGCATAGTGGGATGAAGCGGCCCGGACAAACTTTACATGTCCTCGCACATGAGACCTGTTCCACGCTTGACATGCAACTAGTTTGCATAAGTGGCTAGCGGGTGTCTGTCTCTCCTACTATAGTCAATATCTATTTTGCAAGCGAGTTGTCAACAATTTGATTATCCTCGTTGTGGTTCATGTTCGTAGGTAAGAACGGTTCTATCTCGAAAGCCCTAAGCCACGTAAAACTTGCAATGGATAAATTAGAGGCGTCTAGTTTAGATTGTTGCTGGGCTAGTGTTATGATATGGTAGTGTTGTAAGTAGAAGTATGAGATGATACTCTTACAAAACACATAGCGTGTAAAATCCATAGACCTTGGATTTACACATATAGGTATGATAGTGATCATACCACGATGCACATGATAGAGATCATCTGCGGGAACCACATAATTTCACTAATAAACATATGATGTTTGATAGCATCTTATATTGCTTGTTTAGCGCTTTGTTAGCATAATAAGATGATCCCTCATTTAAATATCAAGATAAGAATGTGTTCTTCCTTTAGTATGCACCGATTATGTTTTCGTCGCTCCAAGACATCACGTGATGATCGGGTGTTCTTGGATCCACGACCATATTTCGGGTGTAAAACAGTTACACACGCGAATACTAAGGTTCTAACTTGGCGATCCTAGCATGTACAGACATGGCCTCGGAACACGGACCAAAAGGTTAAGCATGAGTCATATAGTTGATATGATGCCCATTTGATGCTCGCCTTTGAAGCTATACCGACTCACGTGATGATCGGACTTGGTGTAGTGGATTTGGTTCATGTAATCACCAAAAAGGCACAAGGGATGTCGTTTTTGAGTGGGAGTTCATTCGTAATATAGATTAGTTGAACTCAATCTATCATACACTTAGTCTAAACTTTACAAATTCTGTTGTAGATGGCACCACCTGCTTTTAATTTCAATGTGTTCATGGAGAAAGAGAAACTAGCAACAAACGGTAGCAACTTTACCGAATGGGCCATGAATTTGAGGATTCTCCTCTCTGCTGCACAAAAGCAATATGTGCTAGAAGCGCCGTTAGGCCCCCCACCTTTTGATGATGCCCCTGACGAGGAGAAGAATGTCTATCAGACTCGTCAGGAGGACCACAACTTAGTTCATTGCGGCATATTGTATGGGCTAGAGCCGGAACTTCGAAAGCGTTTCGAAAACGGCAATGCATTTGATACAATGGGTGAGTTGAAAATGATTTTCGACACACATGGTGCTGTAGAGAGCTACAACACTTCAGAAAAGTTCTTTAGCTGCATGATGGAAGAGCACAGCTCCGTTAGTGAGCATGTACTCAAGATGTCGGGTTACGCCGATAAGCTTGTGTCCTTGGGAATATCGATTCCCATTGACTTAGGCATCCATCGTGTTCTGCAGTCTCTGCCACCTAGCTATAAGAGCTTCGTGATGAACTATAATATGCAAGGCATGAAGAAGTCTCTCCCCGAGCTTCTGTCAATGCTTAAAACTGCAGAAGTGGAGATCAAAAAGGAACATCAAGTGTTGATGATCAATAGGAACACTGGTTTCAAGAAAGACAAGAAGGGAAAACGGAAGGGAAGTAAGGGCGGCAAGCCTGTTGCCGCGCCTGAAAAGAAACCCCGAGTTGGACCTAAGTCTGATTCCGAGTGCTACTATTGTAAGGGGACTGGCCACTGGAAGCGCAACTGCCCCAAGTATCTGGCAGACAAGAAGGCCGGCAAGGCAAACAAAGGTATATATGATATACATGTTATTGATGTGTACTTGACTAGTGCTCGCAGTAGCACCTGGGTATTTGATACCGGTTCAGTTGCTAATATTTGTAACTCGAATCAGGGGCTGCGGAACAAGCGACCGCTAGCAAGGGGTGAGGTCAAGATGCGTGTCGGCAATGGATCAAGCGTTGATGTGATCGCCGTCGGAACGCTGCCTCTCCACTTACCGTCGGGATTAGTTATAAACTTGAATAAATGTTATCTGGTGCCTGCACTGAGCATGAACATTGTATCTGGATAGTGTTTGATGCGAAGTGGTTATTCATTTAAATCCGAGAACAATGGTTGTTCCATTTATATGAATGAAATCTTTTATGGTCATGCACCGATGATGAATGGTTTATTTCTATTAGATCTTGATGATAATGTTACACATATTCATAATGTTGATGCTAAAAGGATTAAACTGAATGATGATATATCCGCATATATGTGGCACTGCCGTCTAGGTCATATTGGCGTTAAACGCATGAAGAAGCTCCATTCGGATGGACTTTTGGAATCACTTGATTATGAATCATTTGATACATGTGAGCCATGCCTTATGGGCAAGATGACTAGAACGTCGTTTTCCGGTTCAATGGAACGGGCGAAAGATTTATTGGAAATCATACATTCTGATGTATGTGGTCCAATGAGTGTGTCGGCGCGAGGTGGATATCGTTATTTTGTTACTTTCATGGATGATTTGAGTAGATACGGTTATATCTACTTGATGAAACACAAGTCTGAAACCTTTGAAAAGTTCAAGGAATTTCAGAATGAAGTGGAAAATCATCGTAATAGAAAGATAAAATTTCTACGGTCCGACCGTGGAGGTGAGTATCTAAGTTACGAGTTTAGCACTCACATGAAAGAGTGTGGAATTGTTTCACAACTCACACCTGCCGGAACACCACAGCGAAATGGTGTGTCGGAACGTCGTAATCGTACTTTATTAGATATGGTTCGATCTATGATGTCTCTGACGGACTTGCCGTTGTCATTTTGGGGTTATGCACTAGAAACTGCTGCATTCACTTTAAATCGGGCACCATCTAAATCCATTGAAAAGACACCGTATGAATTGTGGTTTGGAAACAAACCTAAGCTGTCATTTCTTAAAGTTTGGGGATGCGATGTTTATGTGAAGAAACTTCAACCGGATAAACTCGAACCCAAAGCGGAAAAATGCGTCTTCATAGGATACCCTAAAGAAACTATTGGGTATTCCTTCTATCACAGATCCGAGGGCAAGGTTTTTGTTGCCAAGAATGGATCCTTTCTAGAGAAAGAGTTTCTCGCGAAAGGTGTGAGTAGTCGGAAGGTAGAACTCGAAGAGGTTGTGGAACCTTCTCTTCAAAGTATGGCGAGTAGCGCAGCGCCAGAAGTTGTTCCGGAGTTGGCTCCACCTGTTGAAGAGGGAACTAATGATAATGATCATGAAACTCCGAAAGAGAGTACTAGCGAACCTCGCAGGTCAAACGGGACGCGTGCAGCTCCCGAGCTGTACGGAAATCCTGTCATGAATTTCATGGTTGATGAAAATGATGACCCTGCGACGTATGAAGAAGCAATGATGAGCCCGGATTCCAACAAATGGTTAGAAGCCATGAAATCCGAGATGGAATCCATGTATGAAAATCAAGTTCGGAACTTGGTGGAATTACCTCACGACCGAAATGCCGTGGAGAACAAATGGATTTTCAAAAGGAAAACTGATGCTGATGGTAATGTGACCGTCTATAAAGCTCGACTTGTCGCAAAGGGGTTTCGACAAATTCAAGGAGTTGACTACGATGAGACTTTCTCTCCCGTAGCGATGCTAAAGTCAGTTAGGATTATGTTAGCAATTGCTGCATATTTCGATTATGAGATATGACAGATGGATGTCAAAACCGCGTTTCTCAATGGTAATATTGAAGAAGAGTTGTATATGATACAACCAAAGGGTTTTGTCGATCCTAAGGATGCTAACAAGGTGTGCAAGCTTCAGCGATCCATCTATGGATTGAAGCAAGCATCACGAAGTTGGAATATCCACTTTGATGAGGTGATCAAAGAGTTTGGATTTGTCCAAACTTATGGAGAAGCTTGTATTTACAAGAAAGTGAGTGGGAGCAATGTGGCATTTCTGATATTATATGTGGATGACATATTATTGATCGGAAATGATATAGATCTTTTAAACAGTGTTAAAAGTTATCTAAACAGCAAATTTTCAATGAAGGACCTAGGTGAAGCGTCATACATATTAGGCATAAAGATCTATAGAGATAGATCTAGGCGCCTAATAGGGCTATCGCAAAGTACATACCTTGATAAGATTTTAAAGAAGTTTAAAATGGACGGAAGTAAGAAGGGGTTCTTACCTATGTTGCAAGGCAAGACATTGAGTAAGACTCAAAGTCCGGCTTCGGCGGAAGAAAGAGAGATAATGGACAAAGTCCCCTATGCTTTAGCCATAGGCTCTATAATGTACGCCATGCTATGTACAAGACCGGATGTGGCACATGCTATTAGTTTGACTCGTAGGTATCAATCGGATCCAGGTTCGGAACACTGGATAGCGGTCAAGAATATCCTTAAGTACTTACGAAGAACTAAGGATATGTTTCTTGTATACGGAGGTGAAGAAGAGCTCGTCGCTAAGTGTTATGTCGACGCTAGCTTTGACACCGATCCGGATGACTGTAAGTCTCAATCCGGATACGTATTTCTCATGAATGGCGGAGCGGTTAGTTGGAGGAGCTCCAAACAACCTGTGGTAGCGGGATCAACAACGGAGGCCGAATATGTTGCTGCTTCAGAAGCGGCTCAGGAAGCAGTTTGGATGAAGGAGTCCATATCCGAACTAGGAGTGGTGGCAAACGCGTTGGACCCAATGGTGATATATTGTGACAACAATGGTGCCATTGCCAATGCCAAAGAGCCAAGGTCTCACAAGCATTCCAAGCATATTAAGCGCCGGTTTCACTCCATCCGCGAGCATGTCAAGGATGGAGATATAAAGATTTGTAAAGTACATACGGATCTCAATGTAGCAGATCCGTTGACTAAAACTCTCCATAGAGCAAAACATGATCAACACCAGAACTCAATGGGTGTTAGATTTATCACTATGTAACTAGATTATTGTCTCTAGTGCAAGTGGGAGACTGAAGGGAATATGCCCTGAGAGGCAATAATAAAGTGTTTATTATGTGTATTCCAAGTATATGATAGATGTTTATTTTGCATGCTATAATTGTATTAATACGGAAACGTTAATACATGTGTGTTTAATAAACAAACAGAAAGTTCCTAGTTATGCCTCTCTCATAAACTAGCTCGTTGATTAACAAGATGATCAAGGTTTCCTGATCATGGACATTGGATGTTGTTAATAACGGGATCACAACATTAATGTAATGGTGTGATGGACATTCATCCGAAGTATAGCATTACGATCAAAGTCATTGAGTTTATATTGCTATAACAACTTACGAAGTGATCCTAATCCTTAGACCATGAGATCATGTCAATCACTAACACCGGAAGAGTTTCTTGATAACATCAAACGTCACACCGTAACAGGGTGATTATAAAGATGGATTCAGAACTAATAAAGTGTTATGTTGAGGCTCATGGATCGAGAGTGGAATTTGTTCATCCCGATGACGGATAGATATACTCTGGGCCCTCTCGGTGATATCACATTGATTAGCTTGCAAGCAAGTGATTTGATCACTAGAATGTTATATCACAGGAACGAGAAAAGAGTGCATGTCGGTAAAGAGATCAAACTAGGTATGGAGATACCGATGATCGAATCTCGGACATGTAATATATCATGAAACAAAGGGATTAAGATACTAGCGTAAAAGGTTCCGACGATCACAAGAAAGTCATCGTTGAATGTGTGGGAGTCAGTATGGGTCTCCAGATCCCGCTTCTGATTATTGATCCGAGAGGGGTCTCGATCATGTCCGCATTATTCACGAACCGTAGGGTGACACACTTAAGAGACACCGACATCCAATTGGAGCAAATGTTTCATGCCGAAAGAATGAACAAGCGCAGGAATTTATTTCACTAGATACCGAAACAGGTTTTCGGGTGAAATTGCATAAAGTGGTTATGCATGTGAAATAGAATTCTAGAAAGAGGTTATTTGTGAATGTTTGTCATTAAAGTAATTGACAAAATTCTGAATAAAATAAAAGAGTTTTATTTAATGAGAGTTTGCATTAAATTTGGTGGAAATTTAATGGGAATTTGAGTGGACTTTTGAGTGGAGGGAATTTAAAGGAGATTTGTGAGTGGAGTGTCCACCCACATGAAGAGGGGAGGGCAAGGGGGCAGCCCCATGCGCCGGCCACCCCCTTGGGGTTCCCCCCCTCCTCCTATAAAAGGAGCCCCCCTCCTCACTTGTCTCTCACACCTCCTCCTGAAGGATCTCTCTCCCCCTCTAGAATTTATTCCCCATGGTCTCGGACTAGCGAGATACATGTTCCCGGTGGCTATTCGGCAAGAAAGAGTTGTGCTTCCGCTGCATCGCTGGAGCGAGGAGGCGGAGGTTGCTCGGTGCCTCGAACGTGTGTGCGAGCACGGATGCGCTGCTGATTTGCGGCGCTAGGACTTCCTCTCGATCTTGAGATCGGCAAGAGATCGTCTACATCAACCACGAGTTGAACTCGTTAAGCTTTGTCGGTCTTCAAGGGTATGTTCTCTACGGATATACATCCGCCCGTTGTTTGTATCTAGTAGATAGATCTTGGTATATAGTTCACATCGTAGGAAAATTTTTGTTTTCTATGCTGCGAACCCTACAAAGATGACCTTCAGAAAGATTACATTCACCTATTTTCTAGCCAATCCGAATCTCGAAGGCGAGATTCATCTTAAGGGGGTTAGATTTGTAACATCCCAAAATTCATGAATTCCAAAAGCATGCATTCCATTCATGCATTCAAAGCATTCTTGGTTTACACAAAAAAGTTCAAATCAAAACTCCAAATAAAACCAATTTTAGGTCTATTATTCATATATCTATAAGGAATGGTTTATTTTCCTTTTCAAAGAATAAAAGTGTATTTGATTGAACAGTAGTGTTTTATACACAAACAAGTGCAAAGGTTCACTGTATAAAAACCTAGAGAAAATTTGAATTCAAACAAACTTGAAAAAGGTTTCAAAACCATTTCTGAAAATTCAAACAGAAAAAGAAAAGGAGAAAACAAAAATAAAAAGCACCGTGCTACCTATTTGGCCTAGTGCCAGAAGTGGCCCAGCAGCCCACCCGGTCTACTTCCCCTCTCCCCTCGCTCTCACACATGCAGCACCTACCCCGCGCCAGCTCAGCATCGTCTCCTCCGCACCGCACGCGCAGACACCCTCGCCGCCCGTTTCTTCCCTATTCACCACCGCGTTGATTCCGGGCTTGATTGCCATTGATTCGCAGAACGATTTCCTTGCCCCCACTGGCTACTTAAGCTCCACCCCACCACGAGCATTTCCCCTCACTAGCCGCCCCCTCTCTGCCACCAGGCTGCTCACAATTCGACTCGCACCGCTGCTGCCCGAGCATCTCCGGTGAGTACCATGCTCGCGCCCACACCTCGTTCATACGATGATGATCCTCTGCTTCTTGCGCATCCTATCATGGCCTTTGTTCATCTTCTCGTGATCTAGAACGCCGGCTTCGTCGAGCACCGTGAGCATCCGACGCCGTCCCAACTCCGATGAGAAATCCCGGTGAGATACGACCCCCCCCTCGCCTTCTGATTCACGCTATCTAGTTCGCCTGTTCTTTGTGCACACACTGATGCCTTTGGCTTGCGCTAGGGTGGCCCAGGTCATCGCCTCTGTCGCCATCCGCACGAACCTGACACTGTCTGCAACTCCGACGAGCCCCAACGACCACTACAGCATGCCTCCGCCCATGCCAGCGACACCTTGAGAATCCTCGTATTCTCGTGAACCTGGTAAGCTGCTACACCACCCCTAGCCCCTCAAGAATCGCCGGAGCATCGCCGCCAGTAGTACCGCCGCTGCCAGTACCCATTAGCGCCGCGAGATTCTGGTCACACGCGTTGTAGACGTCAGATCTAGATCGAGTGGATTTGATTAGATCACTTAACGAATGGGAACGCTTAGATCTGAGCCACAGGATCTAACTTAAATCCTACGACCCACGTTGGTCGATCCGCGCGAAGCGGTACAGGCCAATCAGATGCGTCCACGTGTCTGAGATTTAGATTTAAAAATCTGTTTTTGAATCTATTAGAGATTTAAACTTGTAAAATTCATATCTTTTGTTCTGTTTATCCAAAAAATTCAATTAATATATCATTGGATTCAGAAAAATGAAAATAATATATCATTTCTATTTTTCCTCTGTAAAAATTGGTTTATTTGCCGAATCAATTGTAGGCTTATTTTGGCTATATAAATTATTTATAAAATGATTTTAAAGAAAATTTAAGTTTATTTAGAATATAAATAGTTGGTTTTGTGTTCAGTACTGTTTGACTTGACTTGTTTAGTATAGAAAAGTCATTTCATTGCATTTGCGTGCATTCATAATATTTTTTGCTTGAATATTGGAATGTGAATTTGGTGCTATTATTTTATGTGTAGATTTTGGTGCAAGTGGTGATTGTGATTGTGAAGATTGTTGCTACTCCCCCAACTTCCAAGGCAAGTGGTGCTTCATTTATTTTGTCCTATTATTTTGACTATGCACTAGTGATATTTTGAATAGGACTTGCATGGAATTTTTGCTAAGTATAAACTATGCTATGCCTTGGGAAATCCTAGTAGTTGTAGCATTGGTAGAAATTTCTCTAAGTTAAGTTACTTGTTATGTTATCATGCTTAGCCTAGCTATAGTAGCAAACAAGGGTGGAATATATATATGCTATGATATTGTGCAAAGTCAATGACTGTGTTTTTGATTAATAAAACAACAACTAAGTGAATGAAACACCTGGGTGGAATGGTAATTGCTTGGATGGATTTGTGTTGAGTGGTTACACAAGGCCCATTTTTATGGATCACCGTGTGTATCTCACTTGTGGAATGCCACCCAGGAACAAAGAGATTTGAGATGTTAAGTGTTGAGAAGCTTCTAGTGCAGCCACATGGCATATGGGCTCTGCCTTGATCATATAGGTTGCAATAACTTAGCCAGATGGACATATGGAGGTAGGGGTGATCGGATGGAACGCGTCCATTTGGTTTAAGGGAAGGCTTCTGAAAGATCTCGTCTTGATGCATGTCGAGTCTTGTGGGGAAAGTGTACCACCTCTCGAGAGGGTAAAACCTAAGTACTTAGTCGTGTCCCCGGCAACAGACAATTTGAGCATCAAGACATTGAAGCTATCAAGGATCTCCTCATCCCAATTTCTAAGTTAAAAACTTGTGGTTGAACAAGGGTTAAAGGTTCACCAATATCTATTGGTGGTTCCTTGGGAGTTTTTGACAAACAAAACTTAGTGTTTTCAACTGATAAGAAAAACCTATTTTGAGCAAAGCAAGCCTAAGATACACTTAGCCAAATTCATATAGATGTTAATAACCACTATTCTACTATGGTATCACTTGCCAATACTATTCCAATGTATTGACCCACTGTGTCTGTAACTTATGATGTTGCAGGTTACTCTGACGGAGATTAGGGTTATGAGTCTACACTCAACATGCTTGCATGTGGCACATGAAGATGAAGACTTAGTTATTTACATTATGTTGTGAACTCTTGTGTTAAGCCTTTGGCTATGGATTTGTAAAAGACTATGTTTATCTCTGAAATGACGATGTAATAAATATCTTTGTATCTGTGTACTTTATCTTAAACTTTGGATGCTAACATTTGATCCATGGACTAGCATTGCAATCACAGGGACCTTTACCTTATAAAGGTGGGGTCTTACATAAATAATACAATTGTTCCATGAAAAATATCGTTGTTTTATCCCTAGTAGAAACAACACATCTATAACCGTAGTGATTTCTATCACTTCCCCATATTCAATAGAGGCATGAACTCACTATCGAGCATAAATACCCCCTATTGGAGTCACTGGCATCTACTTGGCCAAGATAGCTACCAGAAATGGAGAGCATGCAAGATCTCAAACAACACATACATGATAGAATCAATAAGATAAAACCATTAACCAATCTGACATAGTAATCTCAATATCCATCGGATCCCCGTAAACACAACATGCATGATTACAAAAAGATGATCTTGATCATGAACGGAGCTCACAAGATCTAAACATGGTAGCAGAAAGGAGGAGAAACAACCATCTACCTACTGTATGGACCCATAGTCCAAGGTGGAACTACTCACACATCATATAGGAGGCTGGCATGGTGATAAAGGGGCCTCTGGGATAATCTCTCCCCTCCAGCAGGGTGCGGGGAAGAGCTTCAGATCCCCCCGATCTAGGGACGATGGTGGCGGGGGCTACGAACTTTTTCATGGAGATATGATCGGGTACTTAGGGTTTAGGTATCGGGGGATTCTTATAGGCGAAGGGGAGACTGAGGGGGTGCCCAAGGCGGCCGCACCCTCTCCAGGCTCGGGCCAGGCCTGGCCGCACGGCCAGGGAGTGTGGGCACCTTCTGGCCCTCCTCCGTCTCGTCTTCTAGATCCGTGTTCTCTGCGGTGAAATATTGAATTTGGCTTTTGTCACTTCCAATTCCGAGAATATTCTTTTTTTGACTTTTCTAGAATCAAAAACAACAGAAAACAAGCAACTAGCACTTCGGCATCTTGTTAATAGGTTAGTCCTAGAAAACATATAAAAATACCTCAAAGTGTAGACAAATCAAACCAGTGGATACTAAATAAGCATGGAACATCAAAAATTATAGACACGTTTACGACATATCAAGCATCCTGATACGTCCATAACGTATCTATAATTTTTGATGGTTTTATGCTATTATTAGGCTTTTGACACTTCTTTTTATATAAACTTCATGAGTTATTTGGACTAACCTACTAATAGTTGCAAAAGTACACAATGTTCTTGTTTTACACTTTGATGTGTAGGAATTATCAAGAATACAAGTGGAACCCTTGTTGGAGTTGAATTGCGATTTTCTAGAAATCTGTCTCAGAACTCTTTTTGAAGATGGTCACGTTTCGGGTCGAAGACGGCGTCAAATAGAAAACTCTTAAACTAAATAGTTGTAGGAAATTTCACGACAATCGTTCTGGATATAAAATTTAGCTGATTCCAAATCCGTACGGGCCCGCTAGGCCCGATTTACAGCAGCCCCCAAGATGGGGTGACGGGAATTTGAGAAGCTATATAAAGGGAGGAAACCTAATTCGTGGGAGACACATCCACACATGAATTTGCAGCCACCAAAACCATGTTTTTGCCTCCCCCATGGATCCCATCTCCATGGGAGAGGGCTCCCAAGAATTTATGACGCGAGGGGGCTAAGGGGCGGTGCTCCCCCACGATACCGGCGGTGGGGAAGGAGTCCCCCGCGCCGCCGCCGGTGCCGCCGCCGCCCTCTTCACCATTTTCACTTCCATCTCCATCACATAATCCTCCTAGTATGTAGTGGTTCATCCTCCCACACACCTCTACACCGTCCTATGTAAACATGGTGTTTGATGCTATAAGTTATAATCCTATGATCTATGTCATGTTTGTGTAGTTTCTTTGTTCTTAGATTGAATGGTTGAACGTCTTTGGTTCATTAGAGTTGTATGTTGATATGGTACAGTCCTTTGGTGTCCATTATATTTGTGTGCACATGGATTAAACATCATAGGGTTTGTAGTATGTGTAAGAGGAAGGGGAAGTTCTGCCGGAGTGACAGAAACCTAAGGACGCGAACCGGATCGTTGCATGTATGGGAGTAACAGGACCATTAACTTAAGGGTCGTACTACGCGTCCCCCAGGGGATAATTCCCCAAAATCCCCTGGGTCCTCCTGCTGACACGTGTCCTCCAAAAAGCCCCAAAATACCACTTTTTCTAAAAACATACCCGCTTTTGCTACAAATAGTCCCTCTTTTGCTACGTGTAGCAGAAAACGGTTCAGCCCAAAAATAGAAAAACAGACTGGACTTTGTCGGAGATTTCGCCAGAGACCACGTAGCAAAAAATTTATGCTAATGTAGCAGATCTGACCTCGCCGGAGACTCGTCGGAAACTTTCGCCGGAAAACCTCACCGGAGATCGTGTAGCAAAAATTTTATGCTATTGTAGCAAAACCGTCAAATGGTGGTAGAAAAAAGATGTGCTAATGTAGCAAAGAACGACCTCGCCGGAGACTTTCGCCGGTAGACTTCATCGGAGACCGTGTAGCAAAAAAGGATACCGTGTAGCAAAAACTTCACGCTATTGTAGCAAAACCACAAAACAGTTGTAGCAAAAAAACTTATATTGTAGCAAACCCTAGAGACATCGCTGGAGATCACCCGATACCCGTATCAAAAACATCCCATAGGAAAAACTATACCCTATTGTAGCAAAATCAGTAAAAGAAAGTAGCAAAAAAATCTACTAATTTAGCAAATCCGATTTGAGGAGAGGCCTCGCTAGAGAACTTGTTCGCAGGTAGCTGCGCTGCCCACCGTAGGTAGCAACCCTTCTCGCCGCATGTAGCAATAGCACTCGTCGTATGCAGAAAAAGTAGCACCTTACAGCGATGGCGGGAGATTCATGGCAGAACCTACCATGCGTGTAGGTAGTAGAAAAAACATGGCCTGCACAATTTGTGGCCATGGCAGCGCTCGAAGACGCGAGGCCGGCGGCCAGGTTCGGTAGGCGGAGCACCAGTGAGAAAAAGGCCGCGACCGCCAGAATCTCGTCGGTGCCTGACACAGTGCTAGCGGAGGAGGACGGACGGCCGGCTGTACAAAGACACCGTCGTTCTCGATGCCGGCAGGGAGCCGCTGGGGAAGCATGGAGGGACTGCAGGGCGGTGGGCGGTGCAGGGCGGCGGAGCGCGAGAGCTGCAGGGCAGCGGAAGGCAAGAGCCGTAGAGGGCGGGCGGAGCAGACTGAGTGAGTTGGAGCCGGCGACACATACAGAGACCTAGGATCGTACGGGAAAGAAGTAAAAGAAAGAGATAAGACCAAGTATGTCCATACGTACGCGGCGCGAGAGATGACCCGGGGGATCGTTTCGTTTGATCCCCCGGGGGAACAGTATCATTTTCCTTCGTTTAAGGCTATGGTTGGGGAAACCTTAATGCCTTGTTAGTAGTTACGGATGTTTGCTAACAATCCAATCATATAGTACATGTAATTCCAAGTAGTGAAGCGCATGTATATTTAGCCTCTCCCAGATAGAAAACTGCATCGAAGACAATGAACCCGATTTATTCGCCAATTAAACTTGGACAAAGCCACCACAATTACCACCACTATTCCACACTCATGGTTCTATTAGTTTAGTGTATTTTATTGCTGTAGCAACTAGCTTTACTTTCTTATTATTTATTTTCTTGCAAGCTATCTCTAGTGCTTGGGTTGTTGATCTAGCTTTATTTCCTAGATAATGCAAACGTTTAGTGTGCATAGAGTTGTATCAGTGGTTGACAGAACTTGAGAGAATATTTATCCTACCTTTAGCTCCTCATTGGGTTCGACACTCTTACTTATCGAAAAGGCTACACACGATCCCCTATACTTGTGGGATATCACATCCCCAAGCTTAACTCCTGCTCGTGCTCGACTAGGTAAGTGATAAAAATAATAATTTTTGAGGTGACATGCACCATCACACTCAAGATCAAACCATTTGCAAGCATTGAAAGCTGGGATTAAAGTACTCTAAGCATGAGCATGAAAGATGAAGTTCTAACAATAAGACAAAGCAACTATGCTGCAACATGAAAGGATACAAACAAAGATTCATGAATAACAATGCATTGAAAGACGTTTGTTTGTTTCACATATAGAAAACATAGCATAGTGGCATTTAGCTTGTCCCTCATGGAGTAGCAAAAATGCATAGGACACCTTCAAAGTTAATAAGAGTAACTATATACAAATAGTTCAAGAACAAGCAATATCAACAATATGAATCAATCAATAATTTTTGGGATAATGCACATAGAACAAAGAATGGAAACTATGCTCTCTTAATTGGTGCCTAAGGAAAGAAGGTGGAGATTCAATATAAAAGTGGAAGAAAGGCCCTTCATAAAGGGAAGCGGTGATTTGAAGTCTCATAAAGAGCTTCCAAAAATTATGGTACTTGTTAGCTTTCAGCTCTCATTGCCCCTATCATAAGCATCTTGAAGTGATTAAGCTTAAAGTGAACAAAAATGGAGTATATGCTTGACAAATTATAAGTTGGCAATCTCATGTCCCTTGAGTACGAGGGCCGCTCCTCATGCTACTCAACTTTAGTCACCGGTAAGTTCTTGTCATAATAAGTACATGTGTATCATAGAGAACCTCCAACGGGGTACCCGTTTCCCAATGATACAGGAGCTATCCCATATCAAAATGACAAGGCAAGCAAACAATGAGCATCTCTGCAATCTTCTTATTTACCATGGGAAATGGAGCTTTTATCTCTCTTTTCTCATCTCTTTTTTTCTTTTTCTCAATATCTTTTTTCTATCTCTCTTTTTTATAAGAAGAATGCTTCATAGATTGCTCACTATGGTGATGCTGCAAGTTTCCACCATGATTAGGCATGGCTTAGGCTAGCATCCCAGGCGTTTCTCTAACACACATACATAACTCCATGGACTTACAAGCTCCCCTTTCATTTCACACTGACGACATCCATAAACAAAAGAGCATGATATCAACTGGGTAGATATTTACAGGTGTTGAAAGCATTCCCCGTGACAGCATGGTTCTGCTAATCCCAGCGTATAAGTGCAAGCATATACAACATAGATGACACAATGGTTCAAGTTAATAAGGGGCAAGAAAAATAAAGTGTACCATCAAGTTTGTAAGATCTTTAATCACTAACTTTCACATAACAAGTTTAATTTGGAAGATAGATAAAACAAGAATATACTTGGAATGCTGTAACACACCATGCATAGTAATTTATAGTGAACACTTTGGAATAACTTGATTTCTTGGGAGTTAGATGCATGAGTAGAGATTACTCAATACAAGTGGAGGCTAGCAAAAGACTGGGAGCGACCAACTAAGAGAGCAATAATGGACATAATCATGCAGAGCGACAAAACATTACTAATCAAAGAATAAAGTGGTCCACAAGTCAAAAACTAAATGATCATAGAGTCTAAGGTGACTGGTTCATAGTCATAACATGGTGTGAGCATGTTCTAAGTCAACCCAAACAAAGCATCAAAGGAGAACACCACTATACTATGCTTTTGTATTCTAAAACAACGCATGATTCTTTCAAGGCACATTAAGAAATCCTCTTTGTACTAAGCATAAGGTCAAAACAACATCTAGCATGACATGATATAGTCTAAGTCATAGTCAAAGCATGATCCTCTTTGTACTACTAAAGCAACGGGAAGAGCAGGCTGACGCAGATGCACGTGTTCGAACCAGCGGAGCAAGGCGAGCTGGATAGAGGCAGCGCTGCCCGGATTTGGTCACCAAAGCGATGACTACGATGATGACTAGGGGATAAAGACGGCGGTGCATGAAACAGGCTCAAAGAAAAATGGAGGGAGAGAAAGGAAGGGTCTAGGAGGACCTGCGGCTCAGTGTGATTCTAACGGAGGTGACATAAGGGCCAAAGGAGGTCGAGGCTGACGGCGATGGCGATAGTGGAGCTCGTCGAAGTCTGGGAGGAAGTGGATGATGTGGGTGATTGCAAGCGCCCGGTATCGATTCCGTCGGGGAGGAACACTAGAGCAACAAGATGGAGCCGATGGTGGTCGCAGATGGACTCATGGTGGCCCAGAACGACGGCGATGGCATCGGTTAGGACTCGGCCCTGCACGGTACAAAGAGGGAGAGAGAGAGAGCGGCGAGGGGGAAGATAAGTGATGGGGATGTGCCTACCGGGGTATACCCAGCAGGACGTTTCCGACTGGCCCAAGGACCGGCGAGTGGGCCTGCAGGACGGCGACTGGATTGAAGCCCAGCGAGGAACCGAGCGACTGGAAGCTGAAGGCCCAGGCGAGTAGATAGGCCCAGTCGGATTAGGTTAAACGAGTACCGAAGCTTTAACTGAATCGGTTGAGATATGTAAACCCTAGGGGAGGTGAGCCTATATAAACCTCCCTATGGGGTGAGTAGAGATACGTTCCCTCATACACCCAAGCGACTCGCCGCCTAGCCGCCGAGCTCGCCCATTGTACCACCTCCATAATACAATCTAGCAGGAGTAGGTCTTTACCCTCCGGGGGGGCGAACCTGGGTAAAACCCTGTGTCTCTGCCCTCATCTCGCACCGCAGATGGCTGGCCGCCCTTGCCCCTCGTTCTACTACTCGCTGCCGATTGCAGCATCTGCCGTGACCATTCCCACGACAGTGGTGCCCACCGTGGGGCCTGGCCGGTCTGGCCGGTGTTCTGCGGCGAGATCCAATCTGCCCATCAACGAGACGGTCGCGACCGGCCGCATGATAGCGATCGGCGAGATGCTCCAAATCTTGCCGAGCAGCTACGTCCCGGCGGCGCGACCCGTCACGCACATCGTGATCCTGCCGATCGGCACGATCAGCCTCTTCGTCGGTCTCACCGACGTCATCATCTCGGAGGATTCGGCTCGCATCCGCGAGTCGCCGCCACGCGATCGGCTCTCTGAGAGCCAGATCCGCACGATCCATCGCCTCGCCTCCGAGTACAATTCGGCCCACAGCAACGTGGCCGAAAACTCAGCGGCCGCAGAGGACGCGGCCCTCAACGACGACGCCGACTCGGCGACCCCGGCGTTACTCGCCGGATCCATCGCCCAGGACTCCAACGTGGGAGACTTCGAGGACCCCTCCATCCTCGGGATCTTCGAATTCGACTCCGGCTCGGAGAACTCCGCCGACCTCCGCGACGGAACCGGTCGCCACGCCGCGACCTACATGGCGACCGGCACCGATCCTTCGGAGGATCAATTCTCCACCCCAATCCCTCCTAACGCCACGGCAACGGAGGTAGAGGAACTCCGCCTGAAACTGGCGGAGGCGGTGCGCAAGGAGCAAGCCGAGCGCGAAAAATTTCGCCTCGAGCAGGTGACGGCGCAGGAGCTATCACGCTACCACCAGCAGCGGATCAGGTCGTGCCTGAACCCCACCGTCCAGGGGCGTGCCCTGAACTTCGACGACGAAAACGACCCGGCCCGCGCGGCCGAGCGCGCGATCTGCGAGAACGCGCCACCAGGAGGAAGCGCCCGGCCCCCGCCAGGATCAACGGCAATGGGCGCCCCACCTCCACCCAACCGCACCCCTCCCAGGGACCAGCCGAGGATAGTAGTCTCCTCACGGGAGCGAGACGCAAACGGCCTCCCACTGTTCTCCACCCCGATGGACAACCTCGTGGCAGGCCGAGCAGTAGCCGACAGCATCACGGCCACCGGTGACGGCGCCCTACAGATCCAATACGTCAGGGCCCTGCCCGCGAAGGCCGTCGAGCAGCAAAGAGCGGGCGCCGACTCGCAAGGTCGAGTATACTCGCGTTCCTCGAGAAGCAGAGCGGCCTCCAGCGGCCGCCCAGCGGCGGCAAACACCCTCAACTGCCCGCCACCAGAGCCACTGCAGCTCCAACACCGACCCGCGAACGCGGCACTCTTCACCAACGACCCCAGGCCGGCAACCAACTTTGTCGCTGCCAACGGGCAACCCATCGACGCCCGCACCCACATCATCAACAACCAAAGTTGGCGCGCACGCCAGCCCGACGACCTGCGACATACCCTAACCAATCGCCGCGACGGCGAGCCCATGGGGTCGCTCAGTCGACTCGGACCCAAGTGCTTCGGACCAATGATCTGAGGCGAGAAGTACCCACCAAACTTCAAGGCGCCAAAAGAGATAGAAAAGTACGACTCCTCGTACGACCCCGCCATCTGGCTCGACACATACCTCATGGCAATGGTGATCGCAGGCCACACTGACCTTCTAGCCGCCCGTTACCTCCCCCTGATGATGGAGGGGACGTGCAGGCAGTGGATCAACACCCTCCCCCAGGACAGTGTCGACTCCTGGGAGGAGATGCGCGACGCCTTCGTCAGGCACTTCGAGTGCTCCTACACCCGCGCCACCACTATCGAGGACCTGGAGCGATGCGTCCAGGGACCCCGCGAGTCGACCCGCAACTGGGTCCAACGGTGGCAAGAACTTTGGTACAACGCGGTCGGCATCCACCCGGACACCGCGATCCATTGCTTCAAGACCTCGTGCCGCTACGAGCCCCTGGTCGCCAAGCTCAAGCGACACTCCCGCACACTCGACAACATCCCCGACCTCCTCGAGATCGCCAAACGGTACGCCGAGGAAGATCCAAACCAGGAAACTGACGACGAGTCAGGAGGTCAACGCCGCACGAGCGGCAACGACAGCGGACGACGGTCCGACCTACGCTACAACAACACTCGCCTCACCGGGAAGCGCCGCAGTGACGGGCGAGTCGACTTCGTCGCCAACGCCGGGCACGTGCAACGCGAGCCCAAGAGCTTCCGCCGCGACGGAGGACAATGCCGCGACGGCGGCAACTACAAGGCCAAGCCAAGGTTCGACCCCGCGGCTCTCCTTAACCAACCATGTGCGTTTCATAGCAGGGAAGGGAAGCCCGCAACGCACACCACCGCCGACTGCCACACCCTCAGGGAAATCGAGTAGGCACGGAGAGCGCGGGAGGACCCAGACAACGACCCGCCAAACAGCGGAAAATTCGGCAAAGTGGCCGGCTCGCTCCACACCTTCACAGGCTTCAACACGAAGCGCGAGAAGAAGGTCATCGCCCGCGCTGTCGCCGTCAACGCGGTGGCCCAGGTGGACGTTCCCCAGTTCCTAAACTGGTCAGAGCAGCCCATCACCTGGACCCGCCAAGACCACTCGCCACGCATCGAGTACCCAGGACGAGTCGCCCTGGTGGTCAAGCCCAAGGTCGGCGACTACTGGCTCCCCAAGACATTGATGGACGGCGGCAGCTCCATCAACATCCTGTACCTCGACACCTTCAGGCGGCTGCGGCTCCCGCAGTCGATGATCGAGACGACCCACAGCCCATTCCACGGCATCGTCCCCGGTCGGAAGGGGTACATGATCGGCAAGGTCACGCTGCCAGTCACCTTCGTCACACCAGCAAACTTCCGCACCGAGCGGATCGTCTTCGAGCTGGTGCCCTTCGACAGCCCCTACCACTGCGTCCTGGGGCGC
Source organism: Avena sativa (assembly GCA_916181665.1). Taxonomy (NCBI): domain Eukaryota; kingdom Viridiplantae; phylum Streptophyta; class Magnoliopsida; order Poales; family Poaceae; genus Avena; species Avena sativa. The sequence goes on from OV702283.1 coordinate 106,955,378, forward strand.
CAGGCGTTCGCTAAATTCATGGCAGCGCCCCACTACGCGTACAACGCGATGAAGCTCCCCGGGCCGTGCGGCGTCATCACCATCCACGGCGACCCCGACATGGCCGCCGAGTGCGAGGCCAAAGGAGCCGAGCTCGCTGACACCGTCATCGCGGCGGAGACCAACCACGCTGATGAGCTCGCCAAGTACGCGAGCGGTGTCAACAACGACGACCCCACCATACTCAAGAAGCCCAACTCAGAGGGCGCAAACACCTCAACCTTTGAGGCCACGACGCACACCCGCACCATCGAACTGGTCCCAGGCGACTCCAGCCAGACGGTGACGATCGGGACGGGCATGAGCCCAACATAGGAAGGCGCGCTCATCGAGTTCCTCCGTGAGAACAGGGACATCTTTGCATGGAAACCCTCTGACATGCCCGGTGTCCCTAGGGAGCTCGCTGAGCACAAGCTAAACGCCGACCCCAAAGTGCGACCTGTCAAGCAGTCGCTGCGGCCCTTCAATGAAGAACGCCGTCGAGCAATCGCCGAGGAGGTGCAACGTCTACTCGCTGCCGGCTTCATCCGGCCAATCAAGTACTCCAAGTGGCTGGCAAACCCAGTCCTGGTCGAGAAGAAGAACGGGACCTGGAGAATGTGTATCGACTACACAAACCTGAACAGCGCCTGCCCAAAGGAGCAGTTCGTCCTCCCGCGGATCAACCAGATAATCGATTCAACCGCGGGCTCGGAGTCGCTATGTTTCCTCGACGCCTACTCTGGTTGCAACCAGATCAAAATGGCTGTCGAAGACGAGGAGAAGACGGCGTTCATCACGCCATTCGGAGCCTTCTGCTACACCGCCATGACCTTCGGCCTCAAGAACGCCGGGGCGACGTACCAGCGGTGCATGCAAGAATGCCTCGCGAGCCAAATTGGCCGCAACATCCATGTCTACATCGACGACGTGGTCGTAAAGTACGCTCGCCAAGGCGACCTACTCGCCGACCTGGTGGAAACATTCACCAACCTGCGAAGATATAAGATAAAGCTCAACCCAGGCAAATGCACCTTCGGTGTACCTGCCGGACAACTACTGGGGTACGTCGTCTCCAAACGAGGGATCGAGGCGAACCCCACGAAGATCGACACGATCGCCCGGCTCGGCAAACCCGAGTGCCTGCGCGACGTCTAGAAGCTGGCCGGGCGAGTAGCGGCTCTCAGTCGCGTCATCCCCCGCCTGGGCGAAAAGGCGATGCCCCTATACCGCCTGATGCGCAAGAACCCCACCTTCCAGTGGGACAAGGAGGAGGACGACGCGCTCCGCGACCTCAAAAAGGTGCTACTCGCCGCACCATTACTCGCTTCCCCCGCCGACAAAGAACCCATGCTGGTTTACGTTGCGGCTTCCGAGCGCGTCGTCAGCGCCGTGATGGTCGTCGAGCGACCAGAGGAAGGAAAGGAGCGCCCAGTCCAGCGGCCGGTGTACTACATCAGCGAGGTCCTCACCGAGTCGCGCCAGCGGTACCCACAGTACCAAAAGCTAGTATACGCGGTCTTCAGAGCTCAGCGGCGCCTGCCGCACTACTTCCAGGAGCACCCGATCACGGTCGTCTCCTCAGCACCACTGCAAGACATCATCCGCAACCGCGAGGCGACCGGGCGGGTCGCCAAGTGGGCCGTCGAGATCGGCGTCCACAACATCAAATACGAGCCACGAAAAGCGATCAAGTCGCAGGCACTGGCAGACTTCATCGCCGACTGGGAAGAGGCCCAGCAGCCAGAGAAGCTGCCGTACCTCCATTACTGGAGCCTGCACTTCGACGGCTCCAAGAACGCGGACGGCGCAGGCGCAGGGATAGTGCTAACTTCACCAAAGGGCGACAAGCTCCGCTACATCCTCTGCCTTGACTTCACACCCTGTACCAACAACATGGCTGAGTACGAGGCCCTACTCCACGGCATGCGAGCTTCCAAGGAGATGAACGTCAATCGCCTCCGCTGCTACGGAGATTCCGACCATGTCGCGGGGCAAGTCGCTGGCACCTGCGACGCCGTCTCCCCTACCATGGCGGCGTACCGCCAAGCAGTGGACAAGTTGGGCGGACACTTCACCGTCTACTCCGTCGAGTGGATCGACAGATGAAAAACAAGGAGGCGGACGCACTCTCTCGCATTAGGTCGGCTCGACTCGCACCACCCGCCGGCGTTTTTCTCGACACGATCACCAAGCCATCAGTCTCTCCCCCGAGGGAGATCGACATCGGAGTCCCACTCCAACCAGAGGCAGCCTTCGTCGCACTCGTCAACGAGCCAAACAACTGTACCAAGCCCTACATCGCCTACCTGGAAGCCGGCACCTTGCCGGCAGACGAGACGGACGCTCGGATGATCGCTCGTCGATGCAAGTCCTACACCATCATCGACGGCGAGCTCCACAAGCGCAGTGTCACCGGCGTGTTCCAACGCTGCGTCCAACCAGCCGAAGGACGCAAGATCCTGCACGACATCCACTCCGGTGACTGCGGCCACAACGCCGCCGCTCGCTCCCTGGTCGCCAAGGCGATGCGACATGGCTTCTACTGGCCCACCGCACACGCCGATGCTGTCGACATCGTCCAACGGTGCGCCGGGTGCCAGAAGTACGCCAACCAGACGCACGTGCCGAGCTCGGCGCTCAAAACAATCCCCATCACTTGGCCATTCGCTGTGTGGGGCATGGATATGGTAGGCCCCTTCAAGAAGGCCCCCTCCGGCTACACCCACCTGCTAGTCGCTGTCGACAAATTCACGAAGTGGGTGGAGGCCAAACCAGTCCGGAAATGCGACGGGAAGACCGCCACTAAATTCCTACGCGAGCTCATATATCGCTACGGGTTCCCAAACAGCAACATCACGGACAACGGCACCAATTTCGCCAAGGGAGCCATGGCCGAATTCTGCGAAGAGCACCACATTCGGCTCGACCTCGCGTCAGTCGCCCACCCGGAATCCAACGGCCAGGCAGAACGGGCCAACCAAAGCATCCTCCTTGGCCTGAAACCGCGACTCCAAGTACCACTCGAGCGCACCGCCGGGTGCTGGCTCGAGGAGTTGCCCTCTGTCATCTGGGGGATCCGCACCTCAGTCAACAGATCGACAGGGTTCACCCCCTTCTTCATGGTCTACGGCGCCGAGGCAGTCATGCCCACCGACCTCGAGCACGACTCGCCGCGGGTCGTCCACTATACGGAGGCTGCGAACGAGCTTGCCCGCCAAGACGGGATCGACCAACTCGACGAAGCACGTGACCTCGCTCGGTCACGCACCGCCATCTACCAGCAGGGACTCCGCCGCTACCACAGCCGGCGGGTGAAAACTCGCACCTTCCAAGAAGGCGACCTGGTGTTACGCCTCATCCAGGACAAGAAGGGCATGCACAAGCTCTCCCCTTCGTGGGAAGGCCCATTCGCCATCGGGTGCGTACTCGGCAACGACGCCTACTACCTCATCGACGTCCGCGGGGACGGCGAACTCGACGTCAAGCGACCATGGAATGTAAACCTCCTACGGAAGTTCTACTCCTAGAACCCCACACATGTAATCTCCAGTCGCTATGAAATAAAAAGAAACGGTTACCGCAAATTGCGCCTACTCTCCATGACTTGTGCCACTCGCACTCGTAATAACAGCGTTACGCTAACCGCAGAAGTCAACCTTTGGTACAGCGATCGGCACGGCTAAGTAGTGCGGTGTAACTACCTCGGTGAATTACGCTCCTAGTTACAAGCCTGGATGAGCGGAAATGGTTAAAATAGTACGGTGGGGCCCAAATGCCACTCACAGGTAGACCTTTCGGCCGTCCTAACCATTTCCAAACATCGGGACAAGAACGGGCGGCGTAATCGGCAGGCGAAGGGATCAACTACATACACAAATGAGTATGTATGCAAGCCACCATACAACAGTCCTCAGAGCCATTCCATCTAAAAGAAATAGAAATATTGCAACGCCATACGGCAAGATCCAAATGTCCTAGATAGATATAATAGTTTAGGATATCTCCTCATACATCAAACATCAGAGTATCAGGCGGAAGCGGCAAACAAGATCCGAGTACGGATAAGAAGCAAATCGGCATAAGATGCCCCATAATAAACACATCCTGCCCACAAATCTCACGGATCCCCGTTCCCGGAATCTCTACACCGAATGATCGTTGCCCACATCGTTCGTCTCCTCCACCCAGTATCCATCTCGTGAGTGTACCTGTTCATCTGAATCAAATAATTTATCGTGTGAGACCCTAGGGGTACTCAGCAAGTCTTTATGCCTCTAAAGGGGACACAACCTGGGGTGACGCAATTGCAGCAAAAGATAAACCCTAACAATTCTATAGATACTTGTTAACCATCCGCCTAACCAAAGATAGACGGATGTCCGTGAATTAATAACAACAGTTATAACAGTAATATTAACAGATCCATCCTCCTCCTCGCTTACCAACGAGGAAGCGGACGAACACCCCCCATCCGTTGGCAGTTTTATTATCCATTCCATGAGTGTTGCAATATTTACTAGTCAGTTACTTAGTCAAATTAAAAGCGGTACTTTAGTTATACTTGTCTATGATCGAGAAACTGTGCTCCAAGTCGTCCATAACCGCGGACACGGCTTTCAGAAAGTTTTACCCTGCAGGGGTGCACAAATAGCAACACACACTCGATCAACCTCGGAAAAACCAAATCAAAACCCAACGAGGCTTTCACGACAAAGCAATCACAAGATTCAGAAATATTTCAGGGGGCCACCCCATTAAGTATACCCGCAACGAAGCTGGCCGGCTCCGAGACGGACTCAAGGTTTGGGTGGACGGCTGTAAACGACTGGGAACCCGAAAGTGTGACTAGGCTTGTCGATACCGCGAAATCGTGTCCCGATCCTAAACAGTACAGGTGCAGTACCTTGCACAATTTTAAATAAAGCAGTAAAGCATGGCATAAGTACAGGATAGTAAATAAAACCTCAAACTAGTTTGTGGCCCCAAGAAATAAGAATGAATCAAGCTCTGGCTCAGGGGGGTCCCATAAGCCTCCCGGATGTGGATAGCGCGAATATTCAAGGAACAGGAATCAAGTACTCGGGGTCCTACGGGACACAAGTGAGCATGAAAACCAAATAGAAGATATTGCTCACCGGTGCCACTTTCATTAGTTATCCCATACTACTCAGGTTAAGTTGTTTAGGTACCTCGTTATCCATCAGACACTCACATACCCTACACATGCTGTTCTACGACTCGCATGGCTCAAACAACTCCTGTAGTAATGGCTCATGGGATGGAGGAACAAGCTTCGGTGGGGTTTAAAAGTAAAGGCTATGCAGTACTTGGGATTCAGTTTAATGCAATCGCGACTCAATGATGCAAGAATAAGATAGAGGCAATAGGTACTATATGTATGCAAGCATGTGGTAGTGCTTGCCTGGCAGCTCAGTTGAAGCGAGAGAAGGATCTGGGTAGTGCTCCTGGGTTTCTTGATATATCCCCTGCTCAGCGTCTATTCGAAGAAGAACCAAACAAACAAGGGCCAACATAAATAAAGTGCACAAGCATATGAATAAGATGCGACAAGTAAACAATCATGCCATGATGAACACAATTTGCATGGCAATAATGTAGCATGGCATGGGTGAGATGTGGAATACAAGAATAAAGCCTTTTATTGAGTTTTGGTCACATTTTAAACTCATATAAGTTGCTGTATACTTTATATTTATATGATGCATGCTGCAAAACAGAACATGTAATGCATAAACAGAAAGGTCTCGTCGAGCTGATCATTTTAGACATATTATTTGTCAAATTTGGAGTTATAAAACTAAAGTTATTAATTAATTAAGGCAAAAGGGCATTTTATTGTAATTTTAATCAACTCGAAAATTAAAGTGTTCAAAATATATTTTGAAGGCCATATTTGAAATCCTCACATTTTTCTGCTTTCAAAACATATATTACATGTTTAATTTGGATTTATAATTTAAAAGTTATTTAAATACAGATTTGAATTTTGAATTTAATTTAGTTTTGAAAAGGTTTGATTAACACAGACAACAGGATAAACTTTTGTTACTCAGGCAAAACTAGCCACGGTCACTGACGGGTGGGACCGATGCTGACTTGGCGAAACGGCGCGCAGAAAACCTTCTGTCACCGCGGGCTAATCTAGCCGCAGCAACTGACCAGCGGGCCTGACGCGCGAGCGGACCCACGCGCCAGTGGTTGGACGCATCGGTGACACGCGGCGAACCCAGGGACTGCGGGTTGAGAAACGCAAAGTAGAGGTGCCTTTTTATAAAAACGCACAGAGTCAGACGGTAGGGTCGGCAGGAGCGCGGATTGAGGAAACAAAACGGAAGGGGGGTTTTCTGAGAAAACGCCACGCGGTACTGTTTTTCTTCTAGGGTTTGTCTGACGAAACTGAAGACGCGAATCTAGGCGCGGAGGGGCTCGATCTGGTCACCTTGCGCGCGCGCGCGGCGGCGGCTACCGCTGGGCTAGGGCGGGGTAGTTGTTAGGGGGTTAGGCACGGCCTAGTTATGGCGCTATGCAGTGCGGAAGCGAGCGGACAGCAGCGAGCGGCGGTGCGCTGAGGGCGCTCGACGAAAAGAACGGCGGATCTAGACGGCGACAGCGAGAGTGAGGATGTCAGCGAGAACGAGGGGCTCACCGCGGGTTGGTTGGTGTGGTCAGATCGGGGAGAGGCGCAGAGGATCGTCGACGAGGCTGGCGGCCAGAGTTCTAGGGTTTGGCGTCGGGTGGCGGCGGTACCGGCGGTTCTGGGGCTCCTCCTTCATGTCGGCGGGTCCAGGGTGAAGCAGAGGGATGTCCTCGATCTTCCTCGACACCTGGACGCCGCGCCCGCCGCCTGGTACGGTGGAGGCCGACAGTTTTGCTGGTGATGGGGTAGACGGAGGCGGTGGAGAAGAGTGGGAGAGGGCAAGGCCCTGGGTGGATCTGGGAGGCGGAGGGGAGCCGTGTGGGAGGGGGAAAGGAGGGAGAGGGAGAAGACCAGCTGTGGCAGGGGGGGTAGATAGGGTGGCTCGGTGCCACCTTTTTCCTCCTCCTCACGTGCTCGGGCTGGACGGCAGGGCAGGGGGGAGGGTGATGGAGGCTGCCAGGTGGGGTCAGGGCGAGGCCAAGGTGGCTGGCTCGGTGTGGGGCATGCAAGGCAGAGAGAGAGCTAGAGAGAGAGAGAGGGGGGTGGCATGGAGCTAGGGTTGGAGTAGGTTCGGGTTAGGGTTTGGTTAGGGATAGGGCTTTGGCCTGGGGTGGTTAGGTAGCTAGGGTTAGCTAGAGAGGGAGGCTCGGGTTAGAGAGGGTTAGAGCTAGGATGGTTAGGGTTTGAAGAGAGAGAAAAAGAGAAAGGGCTAGGGAGAGAGGGTTTTGGGCATGAACAAAAATAAAGGCAAGCAACAAGGGGTTTGGGTGATGGAAAGAGGGTGAGGTTGCAAGGTCAAAACAAAAGAATAGGGCCAACATGAGTAGACTCTCAAAGATCCATGCTTCAATTGCAAAAACACATGAAAAACCCAAAGGAGGGAAAGATGGTGAGATTTGCATGGCCCATGCATGAACATTAATGCTAGGTTTCATCTTGTGAAAACAAAATAAATATCCATAGCATTTATACATATGCATTCCAAAAATATGGAATAAGCCAAGCTAAAAGAAGTGAAAGGATGCCCCATGTGGAGTAGATGGAGATGACCATATTTGAATAAAATGGGACATGCTAGTGTGTATGTGCCACTAGGCATTTAGTAAGCCCAAAAATATCCCAACATGATAATAACCCCAAAACAACACATATGGAAGCTAGTAAAAGGTTCCACTCACAAGGCATGCAAAGGTGGCCATGTGGCTCTCATAAACCAATAATGTGAAAACAAAATGGTGCATATATGAGAGCATGTGGAGATAGAATTGGATCCATCCCAACCCACATGAGCTAGAGGTAAAACCAAATAAAGTGCAAAGCTCATATTTAGTTGGATGGTGGAATTATAAGGTGGTGGCAGAGAAAGGTGATGGAGTTGAATAAAAGATATGCCCCCAACTCAACTTGGGCATTTAAACAATATATCAAGAACCAAATACAATATCAAGAGGCAAATACAATTTACAATGCATATGAGAGAAGAACCAACACAAAAAGGGTTTTATATGATGCTCAAATGCAAGGTGGCATGATGACATGAGCATGATATAATGATGATGCAACAATTATATATATGAAGTAGCCATTATATTACTAGACCAAGTAGCATTACAATTGTTAGACAATTGGGATGCTACATGCGGTGTAAGAGCACTGAATCACCTCAGGTCTTGCATAGTCCATGAAAAACGCCTACCCGGAGCCCCATTGGAGTCGCCTAGCTCGACTGGTTCTACGAGCCAAGACAACTGCCCTCGCTTCTCACAGCGACCTTGGTCCTCCGCATCCTCGGCATAGCGACTCGAACGGCTAAGTACCACGCTCGGGGACTGAAGACCAGTTCATCGCGAGCGGTCAGGGAAAACGCCAAGTAGGAGAACATGCCCAGGACTCGCCACGCGACTGACCCCACGGGCCAGGCAGGAGTGACGCGCTCAAACCAATGCGCTAAGTCCTCAACCACCCTCGAGTCGCGCCTAGAACAACCAAGTACCACGCTCGGGGACTCGTTCAAACATCAATCACATACACACGACAAATACCAAAATAGACACGACGACTCATTCGATTGCATATTGCATTGTCTCATGTTACAAAATATGCCTGCATGGCAGACCTGCTGCTAACGCCACAAGGCAAACTATCCTACTCTGCAGGCATTGATGACGACTCGCCAACATCCTGGCGATTGCGGATGAACGGCGTGTACGGGTTCGACGGATACGTCGTCAGTTCACCCGCCATTGCCGCGCGAAAAGGTTGCTCGACCTTGAAGTCACGATGCGGCGGCTCGGGGTCGTTCGGCACGACGACCGTCTCCTGGTACGGAAGGAGGTCACCCATTGCCCAGACACGTTCCGAGTTCGTGGCGGCGCGGTCCTTCAACTTGAGAACCTCGGACAGCTCCACCGCGCCAGTCGACGATGGATATCCACTCGTCACATCGTCGATGTCGAAGTCCTCGGGGAAGTGGGCAAGTCCAAGACTAAGTGCCGTCGACGCTCCGCGCCGAAACGCCGACCGCGTCATGAACTCAACGACCGCGGGCGCCTTCTCCAAATACTTCCACACCTCAACGAGGTCGCCAGGAATCACCTCCATGGGCGATATCTCTTGGAGATAGGAGCGGATGCACGTCGCCGACAACATTGCCGAGTCGACAAGCATGCTTACACACTGCCTCGCGTCGAACGAGCTCGCCTCTCCCTCGCTATCGATGATGCGACCTGCGAGTACAAGACAATAATGAGTACGAAGGACACCACAAAAGACACAACCACCGGAAGGGGCAGATACACTTACCAATCAACGGGCGGGCGAGTTCCGTGATGAAGCTTTGAAGCAACGTATGGTCGTCCTAAAGCCCAGCAACAAGGGCATCAGACACTTTGCGATCCTCTTCGGTGGCTGCAATGGCGGCCTTGGCTCGCCCGTCAGCCGAGCTCGCTTCTTGTTTTGCCTCCCGTAGCTCGCGCTCGATATTGGCGACCCGCTGTTCAGCCGCACTCAAAGCCAATTGCGCCGCCACCAAATCACTAGCGGGGACAAGCCCCTGGCGAGCTTCCTCTGCCTTCGCGGCAACAGCCTGAAGCCCTTTGTTCGCCTCCTGGACGATGGCCAATTCTTTCTCTACGCGCTGCTTCGCGGCCAATCGGTCAGCCGATTCAAGCTGTAGACCCTGCATATCATCAAAAAGGTTAATCAAAAAAAAATTCCTAAGTGCCCACCCGCTGAAATTCAGCGAGTGCGCACTCGGGGACTGGTACTCAAAGAAATTCCTAAGTGCCGACCCGCTGAAATTCAGCGAGTGCGCACTCGGGGACTGGTACTCAAAGAAATTCCTAAGTGCCCACCCGCTAAAATTTAGCGCGTGCGCACTCGGGGACTGGATGCGAAAAATAAAGTTAAGATATTATAAGAATCAGGCCGCTGCAAAGCACCGACCTGATCCTCGGGGACTGGATGTACCTGGATGGCTGCGCCAAGCATGCCGTGGAGTTGTATCGCGTCCACGGACGTGAGGAGAGCCGGCGTATGCTCACGACGTTGGTCGACTTCAGCATCGGCGGTCCCAGGATCGTGGCTTGAGGGCGAAGTCCCACTCGCCGTGGCCGCCTTGGTCACGAAGCGTGGGAAGGTAGCGATAGAGGCACCCGCTCCAAAAGAGGTCGGCTCCGCCGGTCCAGGCAAGGGAGCGCCCTCCTTCGTAGACGCGGCTGCCTCCATCACGGGTCCGGCTGGCGCAACCGCCGTGTCATCAGAAATAGTGACGATGTCGTCACCCTTGGCCTTCTTGCTGCCATCCACAGAGACGACGACCTCGTCCGCCATCCTCTTGCGGAAAGGATCCTCCTCGCTAACGATGGGCGGCACCTTAGCCATGGTCGGATGGCCCATCCTCTTCACTCCAGTCCTGTGCATCAATCGTATAAGAAAAAATAATTGAAGTGATTATGAAAGACAAAGAAGGGTGAGTGTACTCACTTGGCGACTGGAATAAAGCGTAGCCCCGTACGGAGGCCGGCTGGTTTTTCCAGTTCAGGGCCCAGTCGGCGACTGAGCCCCATCTCCAGGACGTCGCGTGCCCAAGACACGGATGGCTTCTTCGTCGTTGAGGCCGCAGCTGGAGCCTCTGGGATATTTTCGGCAGGAGCCTCCTTGCGAGGCGAAGCCGCTGCAGCCGGAGCATCCCCCAGCCCAGAGACTGGGGCGAATGGCGGAGGTATTGAAGCCAGCGGCACTTCCACGGTCGCCGCGTCCAGCACGGCTGTCACTGGTGGCGCATCGTCACTGGCCGGGCTGGGAGCGTCAGAGCTGCTCGCCGAGTGCGGCGGCGAGGCCGGCTTCGATGGCTTTGTCTTCTTCTTCGGAGGGGCCCTTGCCTCCCTTTCTTTCTTATTCTTCTTCGATGGAGTGGCTTGACGGCGCGAGGTGGTCTCTGGGAGCTCGTCGTCGTCATCATGACGCTCGAGGCTTCTGCTTGCCTCGAGCTCGCGCTATTGTTGTCCGCGGGTCTTTCGGACCAGCGGGGCGACCTCCTCCTCGGACTCGTCGTCGTCGTCCTCGTCGCCCTTAGCGGGTGGCGACTCGCCTACGTCCTGAGTGGACGAGCTCGAGTTCTCACCGTCCGAAGGTGGGAGCCACCCTTCCACCACTTGGAATAGCTGCGATGAATACAAAATGAAATCAGAATTACCGCGACTGCATAAACTGCGACTGCGAGCGAAGTGAAATGATTACCGTTGGAGCTGGACGCTTTGCGGTATAGGGGCGACCCCAGCCTGCGCATCCAGGTACACCGCCTGGGTAATTTTCTTCAGTGCTGGGAGATAGTCCTCCAGCTTCCACTCATCGAGGCAGGCCTTCGTCGAGTCTCCCCGGCCCGTGTACTGGTACATGTAGTGGTCGCGCTGGGCGAGCGGGACGAGCCGCCGCCCGAGCCAGCAGTTGTACAGGTTTATCGTCTGGAGGCCCTTCTTTTTTAGACCGCGGATGGTCTGGAGCATCTCGTCGACGACCATCCGCTGATCGTTGGGGAGCTTGCCGACTTGGAGATGGCGCGGCTCGGACCGATTGGCGGAATACCGCGGGATCGCCGCCTCGTCCTCCGGGGTCGCCTCGGCCACGTAAAACCACGACTTCTTCCAGTCGCTCGCTGCCTTGGCGGGCAGCATCAGATCAAAGAATGAAGCTTTTGACTTGAGCTGGAACGTCAGGCCGCCCGCGGCTAGCATTGGGCCGCCTGCTTCCTCGCGGCTGATCCGTCCGTGGAACAGATCTTGCCACAAGGGGAAGTAGGGCCGGCAGCCCAAGTAGCATTCGCAGAATGCCACGAAGATGGCGAGCTACTTGATGCTGTGGGGACCCAGATCTGAAGGCTGGATCCCGTAGTAGGCGCAGAAGCGCCGGGAGAACAGGGACGTAGGAAATGCGTAGGTCGGGGGATTTCAAGTCGGCTGGATCGCGATGCGAGGGGAGGCGAAAATGCGTGCAGTCGGAAGAAATGGTGAGAAGGTGGCTCTCCGATCGCCTGCCATTCCCCTTATATAGTGGATGTTACCCGCCAAATCAGGGAACCGTTACCGCACGATGATTACGCCAAAAGTTACCGTTGGATTACCCCAACGGCTAGTTTGACCATGCTTGACGGTCCAACTACGGCCATTCGGCTCGCCGACCCAATCACTATGACAGTGTTTCGCCGACTCGACTCGCCAGAGCTGCGACCTGGATCACTGGTTTCCTCCTTTATACAGGAGCCCGCCGATGATTCGACTGGATGCCTACTCTGCAGCCGTATACTCCGACTGCCAGCAGCCACCTACGCCTAATCGACGATGGCCTCGGGGACTACTGATGGGGATGTGCCTACCGGGGTATACCCAGCAGGACGTTTCCGACTGGCCCAAGGACCGGCGAGTGGGCCTGCTGGACGGCGACTGGATTGAAGCCCAGCAAGGAACCGAGCGACTGGAAGCTGAAGGCCCACGCAAGTAGATAGGCCTAGTCGGATTAGGTTAAACGAGTACCGAAGCTTTAACTGAATCGGTTGAGATATGTAAACCCTAGGGGAGGTGAGCCTATATAAACCTCCCTATGGGGTGAGTAGAGATACGTTCCCTCATACACCCAAGCGACTCGCCGCCTAGCCGCCGAGCTCGCCCATTGTACCACCTCCATAATACAATCTAGCAGGAGTAGGTCTTTACCCTCCGGGGGGCCGAACCTGGGTAAAACCCTGTGTCTCTGCCCTCATCTCGCACCGCAGATGGCTGGCCGCCCTTGCCCCTCGTTCTACTACTCGCTGCCGATTGCAGCATCTGCCGTGACCATTCCCACGACAATAAGACCAGGGGAGGGAGAGGCATGCAGGGCTGCTCCTTATCTCCATCAGGAGTGGCGACGAAGATCTTACGCTGGTGAGCGGTGGCGCTGTCGACACACAGCTGCTTCGGAGCGAGCGAAAGGTGGTCGATGGCGATGATTCAGACCGAAACGGTATTGGGCTTGGGTGGTCCGTAGGTCGGCTAATACTAGCACGCATGAGAGGCAGGGAGAGAGGGAAGGGATCTGGGCCGACCTGGGTAGCTAGGTTTTCCTTATTTTTTCTATAAAATTGTTTTTCTTTTGTGTTTTCTCTTTTCCATTTGTATTTGAATTTATTTTTTGTTTTTGGTTATTCCAAATATACCAGAGAGTGTATAAAATATGCAAAATATTGCAGGGCCCTTATAATCCATTTGGGCTCCACTATTTTTGGTAGTTTTCAAAATATTCAAAACCATTTAGAAGGGATTTCAAAGAGAGGGGAAGATTAGGGTTTTAGGGTTTTAGTTTCCATTTATTCTTGGTTGCATTTTTTCTTAGCGGAATAATGATGCTCATGAATACACAAACAACCCTAAGCACTATTTAACTAAAACTAGGGGTGTTACATGAACATATAGTTCTAGCCCAGTCGTCTCTGCCGGAACCTCCTCCGACGTGCATGAATAATGCAGATCTATTGAAGTTTGGCGAGAAGGTAAGATTTGAATTGCGGTTGATTTATTATTAAAAGTGTGTATCTTCTAAGAAATTAGACCACGAAATTTCATACACATATCAGTTGTAGTTTCTTCAGCTAAAAATAGTGTAGTCCAGACTAACTCTAAAGAATAGCTTTTGTACAGGCAACCTCCAAAGCATAGCTTAAAATCTTATGAAAAGTTTAGCCCACTTTTGTGCAACCATTATATACTTATGTATCATCAGAACTGACGCAACTAAATAGTATCAAATCTCTCATTTATTTAATTAAGTACTTGTAATTAAATTTAGTAAACTGATAAAGTTAGTGGAGACTAAAAAAACCTATGTAAAGTTATACATCGTATATGTATTAAGTTTGAGCTGTATACTACTGCATATTCTGTATAAATTCATACACCATTATGAACATAAGTCAGTGGGTGTTCAATACATCAATTCAATAACAAGAGATTGCATATTCAATACACTGCTAGTGCAAATAGGGAGCGTTATTTGCACATTAGTTACGACCTACCAATACCAATACAGATCGAATTCAAATTCATTGCATTACAAAAAGAATGCAAACACATTGCATTATTCCTAGCAAATTCAGAAGGAATAGATATATATATATATATATATCTTTTGAAGCACAACTCAAAGGGTGTTCACTACAAGTTCAGTGCACATAGATACTACACTTCACATACATAGTCAACGGGTGCATAATAATTTCAACCATTACAACAACAAGCTTGCATAAACAAAATGAATATAGATGTGAAATTCAATCTAACTACATGTTCCCAATATTCTTCAATTGCGCCAAACTTTAGAAGTCACTGATGAGAAATCAGAACCACCAGTTTTGCCTCGCCTAGTTTGACCTGCAAAACTATACACATCGTCGTGAAAAGGTGGCATTCCCTTGCCATCGACCCTTCTGGGCCAACACTCGAGGCGACGATGATGTTTTCTGCTTTCCTCATCAATTTACTGAATTCTAGGGATGGGGTCCAACAATTCCTCTAGGTGGGTGATGACTGGGTGCTTCCATTTAAGTTGTCACCTTGCCCTGCTGGTAATCTCCACCTCGTATATCGTTTGGACATAATCTAGATCTTTCAGCCACGCCTTTAACTTGATGATCCATCTGTTCCTTGGTGGAAGAATGTGCACAAGCTCATCGACAAGGATGTCGACGACCTTCTTGAGGGACTTTGGTTCACAAGCATCTATATATAGGTCGTCGAAGCCAAGTTTCGAGAAGAAACATAGCTGCCCCAAGCGATCATATTAAGATCATTTTCTCTCCACACCACACGAATGAATGAGAAGAAAGCAGAACACGCTCGTAGTCTGGGCCACTGGAACCTAGCAAAGAAATCGAAGGGTAGGGCGCGTACCTTAATCTTCACAACATTGTGCGTGATACCAAAATGGGATCTTAACGACGCTAAGAACGTGCGGTCCTCAAACTCCGTTGTTAGGGCAACCACCTCGGGTGTGAGACAGAACGAAACCTCCCGAGGTCAGTCGTCGATATGGATCTCTAGGCAGGCCCTGCTACTCTATTGGCAAGGAACCAACCATGGGGAGATGTTGGGGAAGAGATTCTGAGTTTTGATCTGGTGACTGAGACAGCATAGGCGACAACGAGGCCTGGTTAGGGGGCATGCGAGGCTGACTGACCATGGCAGAGAGGCAAGCAGAGCGATAGTGATCTCCGACTTATGGAGAGGAGGAGTCGGAGGTGAGCTAGGGATTTGGGGGAGAATGGAAAAGGAGAGAAGAAGACCTGGTACAGATGGGGGTCAACTAGTCAATGCCGGTAAATCATAACAAAAATACTAACATGCCGGGCCAAAGAAGAGATAATGGGGGGTTTCTCATGTTCGTATTTGAGTTCAAACGAATTTTTTTGAGTCCAAACGACTGCATTTGTGTTTGTTTTGTATTTACCCCATTTTCCCCCTCTAGATAGTTTTCACAACTAGTTGGTCCGTCATGTTTAATTACACGCAACTCTCCCCCCACACCCCACCCACACACAAGAGGAGAGCTCGTGAACCGCCGAACCTTAAAGTGATGTATCCCATGTTGCTTAACACATTAGTTTTCTTCTGATAATTGTTTAACCTAGAAATTACTTTGATTTGTTACGTAGAAATCTAACCTTCATACTTCCATGAATTTTGTAACATAAATATTTCTAGGCCGGTCAAAATTGTACTATCTTATTATGCCATATAATTTAAAACAAAAGGAGGATGATAGACAGAAGTAAAAAAATTTATCAAGACGATGATCTCCTTGTAATGCATACGATGAAGCACTAGTGCACACACATGCCTCTAACACTGGTTCAGACCAGCCTCTAATAGCGGTTGTAGAACCGTTGTTGGCTGTTTGGTGTTAGAGGCCCCCCTTTAACAGCGGTTCTTATATGAACCGCTGTTAAAGGGTGGCGCACGTGGGGCTTCCGCAGCGCTCTGGGCCTCCCCTTTAACACCGGTTCATAACACGAACCGGTGTTAAATGTTCTCTGCCACGGCAGGAAAAAGACATAAATCTCTGCCGCGGTAGAGTTCTGCCGTCGCCCCGTTCTAGGCGTATTTCTACGGCGCGACGGGGACGGGGGGGGGGGGGGGGAGGGAGGGGGAATCGATCAGGAGAGGTATATACATACATCATCGTCGGTACATACGAGTACATGAATAATTAAGCAACTATTATTATACACAAACATCGTCATTGTGGTATTCTCCCTAAATGTTGAAGCATCAAGTACAAGACAAACACGTTCAAGCATATATACAACGTTTATTTTGGTGGATATCTAAAGAGTTCTCCGCCAGGCGTGACGACCTCATCAAGTATGAACCGCGCCAATTCCTCTTGAATGGCTCGTATGCGGTCAAATGGTAGCATCTCTTTAAAGTCTGCCCATATCTCTTGGTCTTTTCGTAACGAGTCCATGACAAGGACTTTTCCTGAGTCAGGTTGAATGACTAGCAGAATAAAGTGGAACCTGCGCAAGCATAACTCATCATTAGCTACACTTAACATCGAGTAAGCCGAAACAGAATGTGTACAAGAGAGGGTAACAGTACTAACGACAAGTTGTAAGGCAATAGTATTTCCCTTTTGGTTTGTTGTCTCAGTAAAGACTTTAGCAAGAAATCTTCTGTTTGCCCGGGTCTGTGTTTTACCACTTGTTCATGAACTCTATTTGGGTCAACGAACCCAATGTCAAAAGGGCCTCCTTTCATGCATTCCATAACCTTTTTCCTACATAATAGTATATACATATATGGTGAGCATATATATACATGCAATTAATGAATTGAATGAGATGAGATAGAAATTCCAGAAATAGTACTTACACATAATAAAGGCTGATGGCAGCTTTGTCGAGTTCCTTCTGATTGAATAGAAAATGCAAGTATTGAATGTTGAAGGCGATCTCGTCGTCTCCGCACAAGAAAATCTCATCTCTTATTTGCGCCGTGATCCATTCTTACTTTCTCGTCTTGCAGAAATCAAGGTACCACTTGTGCAATCTTCGCATCTTTGTTGGTAGATTCTTGAGCTCATCTTTCTTGACGAGATTCTTCCTATACTTCCATGGCTTTATGGGGTTGACATCGCCTTTGGGCAAGTTGTCTCCCATGATGTTCAAGTATGCAATGTAAGTCATCCCCATCTCATTGGCCTTTTTTTGTAGCTCCGCCTCGTAATCATTTACAGGAGGAGCTATCCATGTGTCGAACACTTGGAGCGGGGCGCATGATTGGTTTTCCTGCTCTCCGAGCATGGGAATTGTTTTCTGGGGTGCCGCACGACTACTACTTTCAGTCCCCCTCCGCCTTGCTTGGGAACTTTCAGTAGGAGATGGCTGGCGCGCCGTAGATGGCTGCCGCGCAGGAGATGGCTGAAGCGCCGGAGACGACAGGGGAGTATTCTGATGACTTGGAGACGGCCGAGGCGGCTCAGACTACTGACGCTGCGGAGACGGCGGGGGTGCCAGTGTCCTCCAATTTGGAAGCACGATGTGTTCCTTCTTCCAAAGAATGGTTGTTTTCACTTCAAATTTGAGTTGAGTTTCCCCTTCACCAGTAGCATGGTCAAGCTGTGCTTCCTCATATTCCTTCACAACCTCATCCACTCCGACAATTGCATAGCCATCTGGAATCGGTCGGCAGTGGTAAGTTCCACCAGCTATAGGAGGTAAGGCATAGCCGACTGCCACCTTAATAGATAAGCCCATTAATCTCACATGCAGCTCAGCGTGTTCGCTCTCCGTGATGTCATCCACGGGGTATCGAGGACCCGCCATTTCAAGCGTGGGCTTCACGTTCTCCGTGGAAGCCACGCTGCTTTTCCCCGCAGAGTCTGGGCCGCCGGCAGCTTCCAATGCAGGCTCTTCGTGCCGCTGAGATGGGCCGGTAGATTGCTAGCTCTTTTGTGCATTCACTTGCGCCTATAGCGCCACAAGTGCATGTTCTATCCGTGTCATCCGATTTGTACGCTCTTTATCTTTTCTGCCGCGCCATTTGTAAGAGTCGCCCCACTCGGCAAACCCATCCTGCCACGTCATACCCCCTGTGCCTCGTGCAAGTCTAGGGTGTTCTTTTTTACCGATGGCACGTGTCAGTTGGTCATTCTCTCTGTCAGGATGGAAGGTCCTGGCGGCTGTTTCCTCGTATGCCGTGATGAGTTCAGTGACGGGTTTGGCAAGGAGGGTTGGGAAGATACACAATCCCGTTTCTGGGTCCAACCTTTCCCCGATTCCGTAGAACCAAGTCTTTACACGTAGGTCCCACCCATATGTCTGGGGTGTGATCCCTCTATCACGCAGGGCCTTCTCAGCTTCCTCCCACTTAGGCCTCTGAGATATGTAGCCACCTGACCCCGTCCTCTGGTGATATTACTTCTTCTGGGCATTTAGCATATTGGTTTCTGACCTCTTTGTAGCTATAGAACCTTCCTTGTACGCCACAAATTCGAGCCAGTGAGGTCTTATCTTCGTATAATATGCATCTTCGAAATCTGGAGTCTCGCGAGCTTTGACAAATTTGTTCAATTTTGTCTTCCAGTTGCGGAAAGCATCAGCCATCTTCTTTAGAGTCCACTCTTTGACCTTTTCCTTTATAACCAGTTTATTTTCATCCTCCTCTGGCGGTAGGGTGAAATTTACCAACAGCGAATTCCAAAGCGTTTATTTCGATCTTTCATCGACAAAGGTACCATCGCCCTTCTTTGGCTTATTCAATATTCAATTATGATTGGGATTTGGTCCCTAACAAGAACTCCAGCCTGACGTATAAATTTGTCTGTGGCCTTCTTGGGCTCCATCGGCCCGCCATCAACACGGACTGCTTCGATCGTGAACTTTGCATGATCTTTCAACCGATGGCTCACGCCTCGCTTGCTCTTTTTCGTAGAAGAAGATTGTTGCTGGCTGGTCGATCCAGAGGGCTAAAAGAAGAAAGAAGCGTTAATTAATACATGTACATATATATACAAATCAATCGGTGTAATTCAGGAGAGGTTTAATCCATGCATATACCTCGACGGACTTTGTAATTACTAAAGTGCGTTCACCGGAGTCGTCGTCTTCTCCATGACTACTTGAGCTGTCATCATGTCCCTCCAAGTTCAGATATTGTGAGGTGTTATCGTGGATCATGTTCTCCATTATTTCTTCCTCTTCAAGGTGTCTACTGAGTGGATCCATAGTTTCTAAAACAATAATATTATCGCACAAATATCAGTAATACATCTATTGAAATGCTCAAGCAAGGATGATGATATGATAGGTTAAAAGTATTGAAATGTAACCCTAATACATGCTTGGTCATTTTAAACGGGGTCCAAACCCTAATTCGTAGAAACCCTAAAGCCCGGATTATCAATGCATGGTTATAATGTGCTATTGACAATGAGCGGTGTGCTAGGGCGGCGGCGCTAGGGCGAGAGAGGGGATGCGTGGGGGTGTGCGGTTCGAACCCTCGACGCGTGTGTAGGCTCAGTAAGGGCAGAGGATCAAAGGTCAGGGGTCGACGGCAATGGTGGCGGTGGTCGTTGGTGGCGGACGGATATACATACACTATATATTCAATCAAAATATGCATATATTCATACAACAATATATATACAACAATCAAATATATACAACAATATATATACAATAATCAAATATATACAACAATTATATGTACAATCAAATATATACATCAATCAAATATATATACAATCAAATATATTTACAATAAATTATATGTACCATAACAAATAATTACACTAACTCCCATGAAGTATCATTGAGTCGTAATAAAATATTTCGCATTTAAAGGGAAGAAGCTCGGGGATTTTGCATATTTTCCACACTTTTTTTAAATTTCCATATTTGCCATTTTGGATCGTTATTGATAGCCATCCGATTAAAATCTTCTAGTTTATTTTTTACTTCCATGAATCTAGACATCCAGATTGCATTGATATATATTAGCAGTAACTTAGAAGCAATTATTGTAAAATTTGTTTTGACCTTATGATCCCTCTCACCGGCGGCAAGCTATCGATCGGCCGGCAGGGTCGGCGGGGTCAGCGGGGAGTGGCGGCACCGGGCATGGACGACGGGGTCGGCGGAGGCTTCGCGAGTGGCGGCGCGCTGGCGGCGGCCGGTGGCGGCTCCGAGAGTGGACGGGGGTGGCGGACGGCACGGGCGGCGGTGACGGCGGCGGACGGCGAAGGCGTGGTCGAGCAGCCTGGCGGCGTCTCTGTTTCTCCCTCGCGGCTCCTCTGCTCCTCTTTGTGCTCGATCGAATTCTGGCTGGGGGGGGAAGAGGAAGAGGAAGGCACGCGCCTTTATACCACCCCCTTTAATACCGGTTCCAGCCACGAACCGGTGTTAAAGGGGGGCATTTATTTCGTACATTAAAGGGCTGGGGGCTTTTTTAATTCAAAAAATAGGATAGAATTAAGAAAATTAATATCTTTTTCATTGTAACTCTGAAAAATATGAATAATGTATCATAATTTTCAGAAAAATAAGATATATCTAATCATATAAAAACATTTTATAGTTACTGTAGATGAAATTTTTCAAAATGATTAAAACACTTACATATAAATTTTGATTATTCAATTAAGACAAAATTAAAATAGTCAAACCCTAAAACTTTGAACTTAAGAAATATTAAGCATCTGAAAAGGAATGTTACCATATTTTATTAGAGAAAATCATATTTTATTTTCTATTAACTTTTTTGAATTGTTTGGATATTTAAATTTAGCATCTTTTGTACACTTTGGAATCTGATAAAACTTTCAACATGAAAATTGTTTGTATTTGAATAATTAATCCTAAAACATTTTTTGTTTTTAAAAAATAAAATTCTAACTATTTAAACTAGTAACATATGGGAAAGGGCAGGCAGAATGCGCGGGAGGAAAAGTGAGGGAAGAAAATTTTATTACGATAGAACTGGAATTAAAGTACATAACGCAACTAACAAAGCACGACTAAAAATTAAGATACATAGAATAACTAAAAATTAAGATACATCCAGATTAAGTCACAATCGGCCGAACTTGTTTTGGAATGTTGGAGTGATCCAGTCATGCTCCTGCCTACACTTATAATACTCGCCACTGTAGTCGTCGTACTCGCCGTGGCCATCGTCGCTGTCGTCGTCTGGGTCGCCATAGTTGAACCTTGAAGGCTGAGTACGCGTGGGCTGGACTTGAGGGTAGCACAGACGGGGGTTAGAGTCGGCGGCGGTGTCGTAGGCCATGTCGCTCTAGAGAGTCTGTCAACACCCAGATTTTTCAATCCTAGATGCCTGTTATGCCATACATCGCAATCCCAGGATTACCATTTTTGCGAGACATAACAGAATTGGATACCATAGTACATCATCCGTTACAACGGTATATAAGTTCTTACACAAATAGGGATCTCATGATCCAGTTCTTAATACAACTTCAAGCAGCGGAATACGTAATAATAACGGTAGCGTAGACGAAGCTCCATCTTCAGGGTCACAGGCAATGCTGACGATGGGAGATGATCCTAATTGTCGTAACCTTCCCGGGGTCCATCTTCCAGGTACTCCTCTTCATAGTCTGGCCATGGGAATAGCCAGGGACAAAGCCATGAGTACTCTTTAAGTACTCGCAAACTAATAATAACAGGTAAGGGGTTTTTGGATAATAGGACACTAGGCTCTAGGGTTGTTTTGCAAAAAGCCAGGTTTACTTCTACTCAGTTCCAAAACTAGTCACAATTTTATAACTCCTAAGTGGGATCTTGTAATTCAGGTCACAACTCTGTTGTGGTCAAGTCAAAGTCTCAATTCGTTTCACAAGTCATTTTGAAAAGTCTGACGGGGGAACAGTATGGCCACTCCAACTGTCCATAACCGCGGGGGTCAGTGGTATGGTGGAAGCCATGGGAAAGAGTGATGAGGTTGCAGATATGAGTCTAGAGATGTGCAATGACAATGGAGGCCAACCCTATATATATATATATAGTGAGAAATGGCAAGAAGATAACTGGAGGGAAGAACTGGCGGGAAAAACTGGCGGGAAGAAATGGCGGGAAGAACTGGCGGGAAAAATGGTGGGAAGAAAAATGGCGGGAAGAAATGGTGGGAAGAAAAATGGCTCATTTAATACATATAGTGTTAACAGAATAAATATGACATTGATTTCCATTTTGAGATACATATGTGTGCCAAAAATGGCTCAATTAATACATATAGACAATCTTATGATCGCGTCTGCAATAACCATGGAGTATCAGCACCGTTTAACAGGATGGTTGGGTCAGTCTTCACTCTGAAGGGCGGAATTTCATCAAACTTATTATAATCTTCTGACATGTCTGTCTTGTCCTCCACTCCCATGATGTTTCTTTTCCCTGAAAGAACTATGAGACGCTTTGGCTCATCGTGTGATGTATCTGTTTGCTTATTTTTTCTTTTTTTCGGTTTGGTAGACATGTCCTTCACATAGAAAACCTGAGCCACATCATTGGCTAAGACGAATGGTTCATCTAAGTTCTTGTCTACCTTCATAAGATCGTTGAGATCCACTGTTGTCATTCCGTACTTCTTGTCTACCTCAACCCCTCCTCCTATTAGCTTGACCCATTTGCACCAAAACAAGGGGACCTTAAAATTAGGTCCATAGTCAAGTTCCCATATCTCCTCTATAAACCCATAATACATGGCCTTTTGCCCATTGTCTTCTGCTGAATCGAAGCGGACACCACTATTTTGATTGGTGCTCTTTTTATCTTGGCCTATCGTGTAAAATGTATTCCCATTTATCTCGTACCCTTGGAAAGTACATACAGTCGAAGATGGTGTCCTGGCCAACAAGTACAGCTGATCTCCAACAATGGTGTTATTCGTGAGAAGTCTTTGCAGCCAGCCGCCAAAACTCGCCATGTGTTCACTTATAATCCATTCATCAGACTGCCTCAGGTGTTTGAGGCTTATAAAATTCTTGTGTTCATTGATATACGGGGCAACCAAGATAGATCTTTGTAAAACCGTGTAGTGTGCTTGATTGAGAGAATGCTCGTCCCTACATATCATTCCTTTACATTCTAGGGTGCCTTTTCCACACAGTCTCCCCTCATGTCGTGATTCTGGAACACCAATCACCTTAAGGTCAGGAATAAAATCAACACAGAACTCAATGACCTCCTCTGTTACATAGCCCTTGGAGATGCTTCCTTCTGGCCTAGCACGGTTATGAACACATTTATTTAAGACTCCCATGTACCTCTCAAAGGGGAACATATTGTGTAGAAATACAGGACCGAGAATGGCAATCTCTTCTACTAGGTGAATGTGGCACCCCGCAAAACCACTACTAGAAAATCGCGTTGTTTTTGTGCATTGCATCATCATGACCGCATGCTCATGTCATCATGCCACATTGCATTTGAGCATCGTCATGTCATCTTGCATTTGTTTGCATAAAACTATCTTCGAAAAATCTATTTTTGTCTTCTGAACGCCCCGTCTTTATTCAAACACAAAACCCGGGTCTCCGGATTATTTTGTTTCGTCTACCAATGGATTTCAAAAGCTCGTTTTACATAATAAAATATTTTATTTTATTTTTAGGGGGCAGCCAAACCGGGTCGATCCGACCTAGCCGGCCACCCCCAAAATTACCCAAAAACCAGCCTGTCTAATTCCTAATCCTACCTACACCTAATTCTACCCAGCCTCCCTCCACCTCACCCTGACCAATCCCCTCTCTCCACCTCACCGAACCCCCTCCACCTCATCTCTCCTCCCTCCATCCACCCAACCACCATCTGCCACCTCATCCAACCCACTCCCCTCCTGCCCACGCCACCTGCCGGTCCCACCTGACGCGCCCTGCCCGAGAGCACCCCACCTGCCCCGCCCCTCTTCCCCCGCTTGCAGCCCCACTCCCCTAGTCCGCCCGCCCGACAGCCTGGCCCCACCCTTGTCGGCACGCCCCCGCATCACACCCCTCTCTCTCTCCCCGCGTCGGCACCCTCCGCCGCCACTGCTGCTTGCTCGCCTCTACTGCGCGCCCCCTCACCGGCGACCTCGCCCTGCTCCTCCCTTTCTTCTAGACCCCCGCCACCGAGCCGCGTCGCCCGACTGCGCCCTCCTCTCCTTCCTCTCCCCCGGCCCCAGCCAGGCATCGCCGTCACCCCCCTCGCAGACGCGCGCCTTCCTCCTATCTGCGTGCCAGTGTCCCCCGGTCCCTGCTCCTCTCGGCCGCCACCAGAGCGACGTCAGCAGCCGCGCGCCTCCTCCATCGACCTCCGCCGGTCCTCCTCCGACCTGACCTGGCGCCGCTGGCCTCGCTGCGGGTCTCCTCTGCGCATCCCCCATCGTCGCCCCTATGCTGCTGCCGTGGCGTTTTGGTGCTAGTGCAGGTTTCCTCTAGTACCAGTGGGGTTTCTCCTATGCTTTGTTTTGGCACTGATTTTGTGAAGATGGGTCAGCGGCGATGCTCTGATTCCGGCGACTTCCATCGTACCAGTTTGGCGAGTATCTCACCAAGGCCGACAAGACCGGCTTGATGCCGAAGAATATACAGGTGCTCCTTGAAGACCTCGACCCCGAAAGACGAGCTCTCCATCTCGGATGCCAAGACCGATCTCGGCGTCTGAACCCGGACCCCATCTAACCCAAGATCTCCGACCCCCGATGTGTGACCCTTTATCTCGAGCCCTATTTTATAAATTGATACCTATATGAATTGTTGCATATCAACTTGTTCATGTTTGCATACATATTTGTGGGTGTTTGGGGGTCTTATGCCGATTCACCTAAAATAAATATGGGACCCATATGCGGGCAAATCTAGTCTTATATTGGTCCCATTTAAATTGGTGTAGCGAACCGGTGCTATCTTTTGCCATGTTAAGACAACATTTAAATTGCGGGGTATCTAAACAATATGAACTGTCTAATTAATTGTCGGGGCCTCGGTTCCGCTTAATATGACCTAATTGCATCGCATCCTTGTCATGCCGTACATCATACATGCATCATGCCCGTTCTTATGTCATAGAATTAAATAGTGCATCCGGTGTTTCTTCTAGTGTTTTGCTTCTTCGCGGATTAGGCCGATGAGTTGATGCGAGTGTCGACCCGATCTTCGGATGAACCTTCGGCAATGTTTTCAGGCGAGCATCTCCCCTTTTCTACCTATCTTACTTTTATAGTATTTATTCCCTCTTGTTGATCTATTGCTATCTGTGTTGCGGTGCTCTAGTTTTCGTACCCGTGATATCCCTTGCAGCCTTATACTGCCTTGGACACATCCTATTACCTGTTGTTTGGTAGATAGCTGGACTTGCGCGTCGTAGTCGCTTGCTCAAGTGCTGTTGCGTGTCATCGAGTACCACAGTTGTCGGAGAAATGCCTTATGGTTTATGTTGGAGTTGATCATGGCTTTAATTACTGTTTAATAACTAAAATTGAAAGTAGGTAAATGCAGAGGCACCGGTGGGTAGTAGACAATATTTGGATTTTAACCGCTCACTGGTGTCCCGTAGGACCCCGAGTTCTTGACACCTGTTCCGTGATCGAGCGCGCTAACCACAGGTGGGGTGTGTGGGCACCCCCATCGATTTAGTACCTGATTCCAAGTACTGTACTGGGGGCCACAAAGTAGTTTGGGGCTTTATTACTATCCTGTACTTATGCCATGCTTTACTGCTTTATTTACGATTGCGCGTGGAGCGCCTGTACTGTTTAGGTAAGCGGAGTGTTTTCGCGGTATCGACAAGCCCAGTCACACTTTCGGGTTCCCAGTTGTTTACAGCCATTGACGCAAACCCTGAGTCCGTCTCGGAGACCGGCCGACTTCGTTGCGGGTAGCTTAGTGGGGTGCCCCCATGTACTTGATTTGGGTCTGGGAAACGTCATGACTTAGGCCCCGCCGACATACCGATGGGTGTATGTTAACTGATCTGGCAAAAAGGGTCAAAGAGCGTGTGGATACTTTGGTGCACCCCTGCAGGGTTAAATCTTTTCGAAAAGCCGTGTCCGCGGTTATGGACGACTTGGAGCACAGTTCTCGATCATAGACAACCATAACTAAAGTTTACTGTTATAATTTGACTGGTATCCGATATGACTAGTAATCAGCTCCACTACCACGGAATGGCTAAATAAAAGTACCAACAACTGCTGGGTTTGGGATCTCTCATGCTAATTGTATTTGACTAGTAAGTGTCGCAACTACAACAGAATGGTTAACTAAAATTGCCCACTGCTTATTATATCAGGATGATTATCTATACCTGACTAGTAATTGCTGCAACGATAACTGAATAAATAAAACTGCCAACTGCGTGAGTTCCTCGGTTGACTTCCTCGTTTGGTCTCGAGGGGGAAACACCAGGATGGGTATGTTTGGTGGTAGTATCAAGATGGTTCCGAATAGGACTTTCTTATCCCTCTCTGGTAGCCTACAGTTATATCGAGTCTCTATAGGTTGTTTAGTGCATGCTGCGCTGCCGCTCAGTCCACCATACCTATGTAGGCGAGGACCGCCGAATTCTAGCCTCGCCGTGTACTGGCCTCAGTACTGATCGCTCTCTCTTTTTCCTTTGCCCTTTGTCGGCACCCCATTTGTTTAAGCAGGTTCTGAGTTCGACGTCGTTAGCAGGGTTACCCTTCCGGCTTGGCCTGGGCAGGGTTATGGACGCCAGTGGTTATTCTTCAGGGCTCTTAGCTCAATTTGCATCTTGTCCGTACTCGGACGCTATATCGTTTTAAAGGTGATTTGGATCTTTGTACTGTAAATCTGTATTCTTGACTCTTTGAGTCGCTGTTGTATAAATATGTTTTGTGGGTTCCATCGAGGACTATTGTGTAATGATATTACTTCGTTTTCCACCCGCACGAAAGTGCCTGGTGGGCACCTTTGAATCGTTTCTATGCGGGTTTGACGGGAAGCGCTAAAACTTGCATAGGGCCGATTCTGAGGGTGTTACAGAGTGGTATCAGAGCTCAGCAGTTGCGATACCCCACAAGTCCAGCCTGTAGGATAACCTAGCTAACGGCCGAAGCAGAGTGTCAAAACTATTTTTGCAAAATCGGTTGGATAGTTCTGATTAGGTCTGATTTTACTCCTTACCCCTCTACTGCTCTCCTCTTACCTCTGCGTGTTATGAATCCACTCTCTTACCTTTTGTCAAGTCCAAGATTTCTCGTGGTTGGGTTCCGTCGTACCTTCAGGGTTTCGCTTCCTCCTTTGATAACGGTGTTCTACCATCCGGTGTTCATGCTGTCTGAGGAATCCGTCTACTGTGGTACCATTCTTTGTTCCTTGTTTGTGCCTTCCGGTGTTTTCTGAGGCGACGACATCATCTACGCCAGATCCGATGCAGAGTCTGCATCACTCCTTTGTTTCTGAACCTCGATTGTCGAGATCTTCAGTCTGATTCCGAGAATGGTTGCACGCTTTTCTACTGATTGTGCGGAGTAATAGTTTGGGTGCGTGATGGATTGGCCCCCATGCCGACTACCCCTTCTATTCGCTTTGGTACATTGAAGTGGATGAGAATGCATCGGTTCTCTCTTTCTATTGAAGCTAGAGGTGGCTTTATTTGTTGATACCTCTACCTTCGACCTTTTGTTCCCGGAGTGTTCTCTCGACGATCACGGACAACGACCTCTTGTTAGTAGTGTCGCGAGGATCTACACAATGCGAGAAGATTCAGATCGCCGCCCTTCGTCCCGGTACCATGAGGCGGATCTCGAGGGCGAGATCCATTGTTAGTGGTGTCGAATTGTGGCGCCCCGCAAAACCACTACTAGAAAATTGCGTTGTTTTTGTGCATTGCATCATCATGACCGCATGCTCATGTCATCATGCCACATTGCATTTGAGCATCGTCATGTCATCTTGCATTTGTTTGCATAAAACTATCTTCGAAAAATCTATTTTTGTCTTCCGAACGCCCCGTCTTTATTCAAACACAAAACCCGGGTCTCCGGATTATTTTGTTTCGTCTACCAATGGATTTCAAAAGCCCGTTATAAATAATAAAATATTTTATTTTATTTTTAGGGGGCAGCCAAACCGGGTCGATCCGACCTAGCCGGCCACCCCCAAAATTACCCAAAAACCAGCCTGTCTAATTCCTAATCCTACCTACACCTAATTCTACCCAGCCTCCCTCCACCTCACCCTGACCAATCCCCTCTCTCCACCTCACCGAACCCCCTCCACCTCATCTCTCCTCCCTCCATCCACCCAACCACCATCTGCCACCTCATCCAACCCA
Organism: Avena sativa; assembly: GCA_916181665.1. Classification (NCBI taxonomy): domain Eukaryota; kingdom Viridiplantae; phylum Streptophyta; class Magnoliopsida; order Poales; family Poaceae; genus Avena; species Avena sativa. The sequence continues at coordinate 106,983,883 of OV702283.1, forward strand.
CTCCCCTCCTGCCCACGCCACCTGCCGATCCCACCTGACGCGCCCGGCCCGAGAGCACCCCACCTGCCCCGCCCCTCTTCCCCCGCTTGCAGCCCCACTCCCCTGGTCCGCCCGCCCGACAGCCTGGCCCCACCCTTGTCGGCACGCCCCCGCATCACACCCCTCTCTCTCTCCCCGCGTCGGCACCCTCCGCCGCCGCTGCTGCTTGCTCGCCTCTGCTGCGCGCCCCCTCACCGGCGACCTCGCCCCGCTCCTCCCTTTCGTCTAGACCCCCGCCACCGAGCCGCGTCTCCCGACGGCGCCCTCCTCTCCTTCCTCTCCCCCGGCCCCAGCCAGGCATCGCCGTCACCCCCCTCGCAGACGCGCGCCTTCCTCCTCTCTGCGTGCCAGCGTCCCCCGGTCCCTGCTCCTCTCGGCCGCCACCAGAGCGACGTCATCAGCCGCGCGCCTCCTCCATCGACCTCCGCCGGTCCTCCTCCGGCCTGCCCTGGCGCCGCTGGCCTCGCTGCGGGTCTCCTCTGCGCATCCCCCATCGTCGCCCCTATGCTGCTGCCGTGGCGTTTTGGTGCTAGTGCAGGTTTCCTCTAGTACCAGTGGGGTTGCTCCTATGCTTTGTTTTGGCACTGATTTTGTGAAGATGGGTCAGCGGCGATGCTCTGATTCCGGCGACTTCCATCGTACGAGTTTGGCGAGTATCTCACCAAGGCCGACAAGACCGGCTTGATGCCGAAGAATATACAGGTGCTCCTTGAAGACCCCGACCCCGAAAGACGAGCTCTCCATCTCGGATGCCAAGACCGATCCCGGCGTCTGAACTCGGACCCCATCTAACCCAAGATCTCCGACACCCGATGTGTGACCCTTTCTCTCGAGCCCTATTTTATAAATTGATACCTATATGAATTGTTGCATATCAACTTGTTCATGTTTGCATACATATTTGTGGGTGTTTGGGGGTCTTATGCCGATTCACCTAAAATAAATATGGGACCCATATGCGGGCAAATCTAGTCTTATATTGGTCCCATTTAAATTGGTGTAGCGAACCGGTGCTATCTTTTGCCATGTTAAGACAACATTTAAATTGCGGGGTATCTAAACAATATGAACAGTCTAATTAATTGTCGGGGCCTCGGTTCCGCTTAATATGACCTAATTGCATCGCATCCTTGCCATGCCGTACATCATACATGCATCATGCCCGTTCTTATGTCATAGAATTAAATAGTGCATCCGGTGTTTCTTCTAGTGTTTTGCTTCTTCGCGGATTAGGCCGATGAGTTGATGCGAGTGTCGACCCGATCTTCGGATGAACCTTCGGCAATGTTTTCAGGCGAGCATCTCCCCTTTTCTACCTATCTTAATTTTATAGTATTTATTCCCTCCTGTTGATCTATTGCTATCTGTGTTGCGGTGCTCTAGTTTTCGTACCCGTGATATCCCTTGCAGCCTTATACTGCCTTGGACACATCCTATTACCTGTTGTTTGGTAGATAGCTGGACTTGCGCGTCGTAGTCGCTTGCTCAAGTGATGTTGCGTGTCATCGAGTACCACAGTTGTCGGAGAAATGCCTTATGGTTTATGTTGGAGTTGATCATGGCTTTAATTACTGTTTAATAACTAAAATTGAAAGTAGGTAAATGCAGAGGCACCGGTGGGTAGTAGACAATATTTGGATTTTAACCGCTCACTGGTGTCCCGTAGGACCCTGAGTTCTTGACACCTGTTCCGAGATCGAGCGCGCTAACCACAGGTGGGGTGTGTGGGCACCCCCATCGATTTAGTACCTGATTCCAAGTACTGTACTGGGGGCCACAAAGTAGTTTGAGGCTTTATTACTATCCTGTACTTATGCCATGCTTTACTGCTTTATTTACGATTGCGCGTGGAGCGCCTGTACTGTTTAGGTAAGTGGAGTGTTTTCGCGGTATCGACAAGCCCAGTCACACTTTCGGGTTCCCAGTCGTTTACAGCCATTGACGCAAACCCTGAGTCCGTCTCGGAGACCGGCCGACTTCTTTGCGGGTAGCTTAGTGGGGTGGCCCCCATGTACTTGCTTTGGGTCTGGGAAACGTCATGACTTAGGCCCCGCCGACATACCGATGGGTGTATGTGAACTGATCTGGCAAAAAGGGTCGAAGTGCGCGTGGATACTTTGGTGGACCCCTGCAGGGTTAAATCTTTTCGAAAAGCCGTGTCCGCGGTTATGGACGACTTGGAGCATAGTTCTCGATCATAGATAACCATAACTAAAGTTTACTGTTATAATTTGACTGGTATCCGATATGACTAGTAATCAGCTCCACTACCATGGAATGGCTAAATAAAAGTACCAACAACTGCTGGGTTTGGGATCTCTCATGCTAATTGTATTTGACTAGTAAGTGTCGCAACTACAACAGAATGGTTAAATAAAATTTCCCACTGCTTATTATATCAGGATGATTATCTATTCCTGACTACTAATTGCTGCAACGATAACTGAATAAATAAAACTGCCAACTGCGTGAGTTCCTCGGTTGACTTCCTCGTTTGGTTTCGAGGGGGAAACACCAGGATGGGTATGTTTGGTGGTAGTATCAAGATGGTTCCGAATAGGACTTTCTTATCCCTCTCTGGTAGCCGACAATTATATCGAGTCTCTATGGGTTGTTTAGTGCATGCCGCGCTGCTGCTCAGTCCACCATACCTATGTAGGCGAGGACCGCCGAATTCTAGCCTCGCCGTGTACTGGCCTCAGTACTGACCGCTCTCTCTTTTTCCTTTGCCCTTTGTCGGCACCCCTTTTGTTTAAGCAGGTTTTGAGTTCGACGTCGTTAGCAGGGTTACCCTTCCGGCTTGGCCTGGGCAGGGTTATGGACGCCAGTGGTTATTCTTCAGGGCTCTTAGCTCAATTTGCATCTTGTCCGTACTCGGACGCTATATCGTTTTAAAGGTGATTGGGATCTTTGTACTGTAAATCTGTATTCTTGAATCTTTGAGTCGCTGTTGTATATATATGTTTTGTGGGTTCCATCGAGGACTATTGTGTAATGATATTACTTCGTTTTCCACCTGCACGAAAGTGACTGGTGGGCACCTTTGAAATGTTTCTATGCGGGTTTGGCGGGAAGCGCTAAAACTTGCATAGGGCCGATTTTGAGGGTGTTACAGTGAACCAGGAGATGCGTCATAATATTGAAGAAGGATGGTGGGAACACCAACTCAAAACTGACAAGATATTGGGCCACATCTGTTTGTAACCCTGGTAGGCTTTCTGGATCGATTACCTTCTGAGATATTGCATTGAGGAATGCACATAGCTTCACAATGGGTACTCGAACATTTTCAGGTAGAAGCCCCCTCAATGCAATCGGAAGCAATTGCGTCATAATCACGTGGCAGTCATGAGACTTCAGGTTTTGGAATTTTTCTCTGCCATATTTATTATTCACTTTATATTCGATGAGAAGCCAGACGGGACCTTGATACTGCTGAGGCATTCAAAAAAGATTCCCTTCTCTGCTTTGGTAAGAGCATAGCTGGCAGGAGTTAAGTGTCATCATTTACCCTTATCATTCTCAGGATGCATAGGCTCTTCAGGGTCTTTCATACGTTGCTGGTCCTACCGTGCTTTCGGTGTATCTTTTGTTTTTCCATACAATCCTAGGAAGCCTAGCAGGTTCACGCAAACATTCTTCGTCACGTGCATCACGTCGATTGAAGAGCGGACCTCTAGGAATTTCCAATAGGGTAGGTCCCAAAATATAGATTGCTTCTTCCACATGGGCGCGTGTCCGGCATCGTCATTCGGAACAGATAGACTGCCAGGACTTTTCCAAAGATTACTTCTAGGTCCTTGACCATACCAAATACCTCCTCACCGGTACGGAGGACATGCTTACTCCGGGGTTCTGCCAGATGCTTGAAATGCTTGCATTTCTTTCTTAAAGGATGCAGGTTCGAAAGAAATCGACGATACCCTAGGTACACAACCTTCTTACATTTATCCAAATATACACTTTCAGTCTCATCTAAACAGTGTGTGCATGCACTGTATCCCTTGTTTATCTGCCCTGAAATGTTACTAAGAGCAGGACAATCATTGATGGTTACGAAAAGCAACGCTCGTAGGTCAAATGGCTCCCCTTTGTGCTCATCCCACATACGTACACCTGGTTTGGCCCACAGCTGTAAAAGTTCTTCAACTAATGGCCTTAGGTACACATCAATGTCGTTGCCGGGTTGCCTCGGGCCTTGGATGAGAACTGGCATCATAATGAACTTCCTCTTCATGCACAACCAAGGAGGAAGGTTATAGATACATAGAGTCACAGGCCAGGTGCTGTGACTGCAGCTCTTCTCACCAAAAGGATTCATGCCATCTGTACTCAGACCAAACCTTAAGTTCCTAGTGTCACGTGCAAAGTCCGGGTACTCTCGCTCGACTTTTCTCCACTGTGACCCATCAGCGGGGTGTCTCAACATCTTGTCTTTCTTATGGTCTTCCATGTGCCATCGCAACAACTTGGCATGCTCTTTATTTCTGAAGAGACGTTTTAACCATGGTATTATAGGAGCATACCACATAACCATGGCAGGAACCTTCTTCCTAGGGGCCTCACCCTCAACATCGCCAGGATCGTCTCGTCTGATCTTATACCGCAGTGCAGTGCATAATGGGCATGCATCCAAATTCTCGTACTTCTCACCGCGGTATAGGATGTAGTCATTAATGCAGGCATGTATCTTCTACACGTCTAATCCTAGAGGGCAGACAACCTTCTTTGCTTGGTATGTACTGTCGGGCAACTCATTATTTCTTTGAAGCAGATTCTTTATTTTTACCAACAACTTTGAAAATGTGCGTCAATCACACTGTTCTCTGCCTTCCATTGCAGCAAATCCAGTGTGGTACCCTAGCTTTTTGTGGCCATCTTCGCAAGTTGGGTACAACAATGTTTTGTGATCCTTTAACATCTGCTCCAGCTTCTCCTTTTCAGTTTCACATTCTTCCTTTGCATCAGTAATGGCCCGACCAAGATAGTCATCAGTGGGCCCATCTGCTGCCTCTTGATCTTCATTATCTACCCCCGTTGCAGTATCATCGTATTCAGGATACATATTATGATAGTTGTCATCATCCTCTTCTTCTTCATTGTCTTCCATCACAACCCCTTTTTCTTCGTGCTTGGTCCAACAATTATAGCTGGGCATGAAATCGGATCGAAGTAGGTAGGCGTGAATGGTCCTTGTATTTGAGTAGTCTTTCTTGTTCTGACAGTGAACACACGGACAGCACATAAAACCATTGTGACCACAGTTTGTATTAGTCACAACGATGAAATTTTGGAGGCTCGTAATGTACTCGGAAGTGCGTCGGTCACCGTACATCCATTGTCGGTTCATCTGTATTAATATATAGTATATCAAATAGGGAGATGACCATTGATATAGTACATCAATGAAACATGAAAGGATAAAGTTGCCGACCTCGACCGAGAAGGAAAGAGCAACGAGAAAACTTATTTCGAGCTCTCGGGCATTTCACCGAACACCTCTTGTGCATAGGAAAAAAACACAAACTAGCACACCTATCACCCTCTTGCTATGTCCAAAATGAGAGAGTGAAAAAATAAGAGAGAGGGGTGTGGGCTGCGGTGGTTATATAGGCGCACCCCCTTTAACACAGGTTCAAGCCACGAACCAATGTTAAAGGTGGGGGTGCGCGGGCCACTGGTGCAGGGCTCGAACCGGTGTTAAAGGGGGGCTCCTTTTTTCTTTCTGGATCATGCTGGTACGGACGCCCCCTTTAACACCGATTCGTAGGAGAATCGGTGTTAAAGCCCATTTCCGACCTAAACTAAAGGCCTCGTTTCCACTAGTGAAGTATTCTACATGGTGTTGGGTGCTTGTTATAAATAATTTTGGGCCGGTCAAAATTGTACTATCTTAAAACGCCCTACAATTTTATCAATATGATAAAGCGATCTCCTTGTAATGCATACAATGAAATATTCTACATGGTGCTGCGTCCTTCGCTGGCACTCTAAAAACGCTTGAATGCTTTGGCGAGTGATGCTACAAAACCTGTTCACTTCAGATAGAAGAATAGATGGAAAGCATATGGGGATCGCTGTCCCCTATGATTCATCCGAATGACCAGAACATACAGATTGAGAACCGTTGGACTTAGGAGGCCCTTCAAGCCGACACTGCTCAGCGCTGACCCTGGCCGGCCTCCTATATAAAGAACTCTCTCCACTAATCCCCTCTCTCCCCTCATCCCGGCTCTCTCTCTATATCTGTGTTCCCTGACGCTAGCTCGTCCCCACCCTTTCTCCCAGCAGCCCACTTGGATCCACGCCTCCACCTTAGCCATGGTCGTCTCCGTCTCCTCCACCGGCGCCCTCCCTCTCACGGAAAACAAGAATCGGCTGCTTGTAGACGTTTCCTTCGCTCCCAGAGGGACACGCAATAGGTTTGAGGTGCTGCCGGACATCAACCCCGAGGAGGAGATCGCCGCTCCTGCCTCCGCCACCGGCTCCCCCTCCCATGTTGACGCCACCGCCATCAACATCTCCGTCTCCTTCGACGCCACCAACGGCTCCTCCGCGCCACGCCCTAACCAGGATCAGGGCCGACAACACCCAGAGGCCCTCCAGGAGCATCGCGCCGAAGAGGTCTTCACCGACGATGGCCGTCGATGGCGTTCGTCCCTCTACTCCGAGGTTCTGGTCTACGGGTTGGCCGCGGTGGTGCTCCTCATCGCCATCCTTCTTCAACTTAGAGCGTATGCCGCCACGCCGGCATCTTCTTCCCGCAGCCGCTGGTAGGTACGCCCATCGTCATTGTTCCACACCGACCATTCTAGAACATTCTTTCTTCGAATACAAGAAACCAAGAATCACCAAGAAACAAAGATAAGCAGCCACAACCACAGAAAAGGAAGAAACGAAGAGCATAACTTCTTGTTTTCTTGCAGAGGCTTCATTGGACTGGATTCCAATTTTCGACCACGCATGTAATTTTCGAGGAGACAGATTGCATAACATTTTGTTCTCAATGACACTACAATTTTCGCTTGTAAATTCCAATTTACACAACATTATTTTAGCAATTGTGTGAGGTGGCCTGGTTTGGAACCCAGGACGTCCATTTGATCGAAGCCCCGGCCTCTGCATCAAGCGATGCACACAACCTTTATTTATTAATGGAATAACAAAGTCTGGTAAAAGCCATTACAAAGATCAAACAATGATGTAAGGTTCCCAACCTTTAATAAGGTAGAGATCCCTGTGTTTACAATGCTAGTCCCTGGATCAATAGCTAGCATCCACAGTTAAGATGTAATATCAAGAAACAAAGGTCATAAGACAACTTTATAACCAGGAATAAAATATTTCATTACATCTTACATAGCTCATTTGGCTATCACATTACAATGTAGCATAACATATAGCATGGAGTCCTTCATCTTCAAAGTGCCACAGGCAAACATGTTGGTTGTAGACTTGTAATCCTAATCATTAAACTTCACTAATATCAAACAAACCTGCAACATAACAAGTTACAGCCACAAGGGTCAATACATTTGAATTGTATTGGCAAGTTTCACTACTATGTAGATATAAGTGGATCCTATCATTACATGCATATTTGGCTAAGTAGGGTTTAGGCCCTTTTGCAGAAAGCAATGTAGTTTTGTCCTATCTTTTCAAAATAGTTTTAATCTTTTGTCAAAACTTTCTGAACTTCTTGGAAAACTCCAAGTGCTTCAAATCCCTTGTTGTCACCCTCAAGTTTTAACTTTGAGAAATTGGAATGTCGAGATCTTCCATAGCTTCAGGCCTTAGTTGCTCAGAGTTGTCCGTAACCAGGGACACGTCTAAGTACTTAGAATTTGTTCTTCTGCAGAAGTTGTACACTTTACCAACATGACACAATCTCGTCTTGACGCCACCAGTGGCCGCTGGATAAGTACTCACCAAAATGGAGTACCGCAGATCGAGAATGTGACAAAGTCTTTCCGTAGGAGTCCTCCCAATACACAATGATAGCTTGTCATTCAGGCACCAAGGTAGGGTTCCAAGTTCCCTAGCACAAATCTAGTTAACCTGAAGATGCCAATGCATGGGTCTTGCACTATGTAGTTGACTAATACAGAGCCCATTTAGCATGTGGCTGTACATGGAAGCCACTATACGAGAAACATGTTCAATCTCTAAGTCCCTGGGTGGTTTTCTTCTAGTGCACAACAAAAGAGATTGCCATATAAACATGGTTCCTTTTGTTGCCACCTTGTCCAAAAACTTGTGTATCCTTGTCCACCCAGGTGGTTCATTGAGTACTTGTTTTATTATATAAAACATAAGTCTTTTCAATACTTCATATAGTCACATCATGTATCCCATCCCAATATATAGCAGGGCTAAGCATACTACAACTACAATTTTTCCACTAAAGGAATATATAGGGGTATCCTATTAGGATTTAGCATAGCATAAAATATAGAAATCATTATCATGCATGTTTCAAAAATCCACTAAGTGTAATGAAAATAATAGGACTTGGATGATAGTGTCACTTGCCTTTTTGGTAGAGAATGTTGGTTCACTTCTTGATCTTGCTAATATCACACTCTTCTAACTTCACTACAAATCAATCAGGCAAAAATAGATTCAACTAGCATTCCAACCAATATTCAAACAATTTATCACACAAAAAATAGTAGAAACAAAGTCATGCATGCAAGCATGCAAAAGATAGTTTTATTTGCAAAGGTGGTTTCTACTAGGATCTAAACATTATAAGGTTCAAAGTGGTCATTTACTAAAGTGGTAAAACCATTTGCAAAAGGTTTTATCTATAAACCATTTTTAAGTCATTTCATTATTTTATGTGGTTGAAAAATGCTTTTAGCAAAGAAATAATTTTATATTGTTCATCAAATAAGTTGTTAATTCACAAAACTTGGTGTTTAGGGTCAGAAGGTTTGAATCAAATTATTTCCCAAATGTTTTACTCAAAAATCATTTCCATATCAAAATAAATATTTTTATTTGACTAGAAATGAGCTAATTCAAGTATTTATTCCTAAACTTCACAAAATTCATTTTTAAATCCATAAGTTGGTTCCTAAGGTCAGTAGGTTCACAACAAACCATTTTTGCAAAGATTTCACATTAAAATTATATCTAGAACAATTTTTATATTCATAATAAGCCTACACAAGTTTCTGCAAAATCAACCAATTTTCCTGAAGCAATTCATTAAACAAAATACATGGTTGCAAAGTACTTGTTCTACTGATTCCATTGATATAAAATTTGCAAAATTTGGACGTGTAGAACTAGTGTTATGGATTGTTCAAATTTGCATACCAATCTGATTCTAATTCTGTTTTTAAACAAAACTCTGTACACGTGGCGCAACCTAATTGGCTGGTACCGCTTCGGGTGGATCGGCCTTTCTGGATCGTTGGATCTAAGTTAGATCTAGTGGCTCGGATGGGCTCATACCTCTTCATTTAAGTTCTATTCTTATCCACTGGATTAACATCTAATGGTGCATAATGACTTGACCTAACTCGAGCGGCGCCGACGGTGGCTGGCGGCAGAGCACGGTCAGACGGTGTGCTAGCCGATGAACTAGGAAGCAAGGAAGACAGAGGAGGGTCTCACCATGCTCGCGAGGTCTAGGTGAAGCTCAAGGTGGTCACGAGGAGGCAAGGGGCGCTCGTATTCCAAAGGGATTGCTCGCCGGAGTTGGGTTCATCGTCGGGTCCGTCTGGTCGTTGTCGGAGGCGAGGCTATAGGCCATGCCAAAGCAAAAGAATGACACGGTTAGGTGCGCACGAGGGTCGCGAGTAAGGGAGCATCACTGAGAGGTGCTGGGGAGGTCTGAGCTTACCAAGGGGGGTCACCGGAGAAGGGACAAACGCGGCGGCGCGTTGACCTTGTCCTTGTCGACGCTCTAGGGAAAGCGCGGGCGAACGGGAGGCACTGGCAGGTGCGCCTGGAGGTGGAGAACAGGCTAGTGTGCAGTGGGAGTCGAGGCGAGGATGGACGGCGCCGGAATTGGTCAGGGAAGCTGTCAGAGACAGAAGGTTTCAAGCTCTCAATTGGGGCAGCCCTGGGGCAGAGGGGAGGAGCTGTTTTGGGGGAAAGAGAGAGGAGCGTGGGGCGAGTAAGTACGCGTGATCACTGGCAAGAATTACTCGCGCAATAACTCGTATTTACGCTGGAGTTAATCGGCAGCAACGACAGGGAACGGCTGGCGCGAGGTTGATGACACTGAGGTGGCGTGGGGCCTGTCTGTCAGCGTGAGGAAGAGAGGGGGAGTGGGGCCTGCCTGTCTGTGACTGCGCGGGTGCGTGTGTGGGCGAAAAACACTTCGCGCGTGGGGGGGGGGGGAAGTTGGGCTGCTACTGGGCTGTTGGGCTTGTTTGCTGGGTTGCGTCCGTTTCTATTTTTTTATTCTAATTGTTTTTTATTTTTCTATTTGATTTTCTGTTTTGATTTTTAATCAAACAATTCAAACACCAAATGAATTCAAACCTTTGCCAAACTTTGTAAAAATTTTAGTTCTGTTTAACAACACAACCCAAAGTTAAAAATAAAATAATACTTTTATTCTTTTAGGATCTATTTGATAATTAAATAAAATAATCCTTAGTTATTAATTCAAATAGGATTTGATTTATTAAATTCTCCATTTGAAATCTAAGTAATACCAAAATCATTTCAGTAGGTTTTATTTGAATAAATAAAACACTTGGAAATCTTATTTAAAATAAATTAATAAGTTTTAGTGTTTATTTAAAATGGAAAAGCCTTTACTTTAATAAAATTGGATATTAATAAATCCTCATTTAATATTCTACCTTTGCTTTATAAAAACCATATCTTTTTATTTAAAGTTCCAAAATAGTATTTCCAATTATTAAAACTTTCTTTATTAATTGTTTATCTTTTTAAATCCCTTTAGGATTTTATTTGATCCAAATAGGTTTTTGATGTTTTCCAATTGGATTCAAAAAGTTTCTTCTCACCCTAAATTTCAACAAAGTTTTATTTGTTTAATTATTTTTCACATTTCAAAATTTGGAAAAATTTTGGGATGTGAGAGGCTACCACCCTTAAAATAAATCTCGTCCCGAGATTTAGGAAGGCTAAATGTTACAAGTTGGCTTCAAGGCAACTAGGGTACTACCACCCTTAAAAATAAAGTCTCATAGGGTTACATTGATGGTTCACTTGACTATGGGTTCAACACTTAATATCCAGACAAGGAATCCTTATTTGACTCAACTGAGTTAACTAGTTTCTAACATCCACTTCTTATATCTCTTCAAAGTTTCCATCCATGTCAATGTGGTTCACATGTCCTTTCTGGGTCACATTGGAGTCATTTCCATTGGCTCTTCTAGCATCCTTTTTCTTGTTCTTCTCAGGACAGTCTGATGCATAGTGTCCAAGTTCCTTGCGGTTATAGCACTGCAAATGGCTAATGTCTTTCTTCCTGAAAGTGTCATGTTGGTTCTGACAAAGGTCATCTCCATTGTCATTATCATTTCCATTATTCTCATTTCCATTGTTGTAGTGGTGATACTGATGTGGTTCAGAATCTTCATTGCTCTTTTTGTATGAATGCTTCTTCTTTGATGATCCTGAGTGATTCTTGAGTTTATGCTTCCTCTTCCTATTCTCAACTTGATTCATCTTGTTTTCCAATATTGTGGCTTTGTCACAGAGTGATTGATAAGTTGGGACATATGCAAATCATTAAGTCCTTCAAGAAATTTTTCTTTTCTCTTAGCATCTGTATCAACTTCATCTGGTGCATAGCGTGCCAGATTGTTGAATTCTTCAATATACTCAGCCACACTGAGGTGACGTTGTTTCAGATTGTGAAATTACTTTTTCTTCAAGTACATTACTCTAGGTGAGATGTGGGTTGTTCTGAATCCATCCTCAAAGATAGCCCAAGTTACATCTTCAAGGGGAGTGGTGATCTGAAAGTTGTCCCACCATGTTGCTGCTGGTCCTTCAAGCAGAAATGCTACAAACCTAACTTTTTCTTCATCGGTGCAGCCAACAGTCACTAGGTCTTTGTTCACTGAACGTAACCAATCATCAGCTTCCATTGGATCAGTTGTTCCAGAGAACTTTGCAGGCCTAAGTTTCAGAAACTTGGTGAGCATGTCAAGTGCTGGAGGGTTATTCTGATTGTTGTTGTTGTTGTTGTTCCGATTCTGTATATATGTGGTCATCTGTTGCATCAACTGTGTCTGAGCTGCCATCATCTGCTGCATCTCAGGGGTGATGTTGTTGTTTTGGTTGGGGTTGGCACGACGGGGAGGCATCTGTTGGTTTGATAGGGTAAGTATTGGTGGATAGGTTTTTAAGAAGTTTTAACACACAACTCAAAAACAACCAAGTTCAATCAAACAATCAAACCATCAAACAATCAACAAGCAACTATCCACTTAACAACTTATGAGCTTAACTCATGAGTTGAAGGAAACAACAAGTTTTCTTGAAAATAATAACTTAGTATAATCATACCTCATAGGTCAATATGATCCATACTCTAACTTGATATCAATGTCTTTTGGGAGGCAATCTAGTGTCTCTTGGTTTTCACTTGTAGTCCTTAGTGATATCTAAGGTTGAGTCCTTGGTGAAAATAAGTTTGAAATTTCTTGAAGATGTTGAAGTGCTTGGTGAAACTAAAGTTAAAGTCATTTGTCATGGTGAAGGCTTTATCCAACAAGTTGAAATAGGAGAGATGTAGAGTCAAAACCAAAAAGGTTGAGGAAAGAGTTTACAAGATTGTTTGTAAATAAGTTTTTGGAACAAATTCAACTCCTATTTTTCTAAGGGGTTTTGTCCAATCCTAGGGTTACAATCCTACAGGCAACACAGTGCTCTGATACCATCTGTAAGGTTCCCAACCTTTAATAAGGTAGAGATCCCTGTGTTTACAATGCTAGTCCCTGGGTGGTTTTCTTCTAGTGCACAACAAAAGAGATTGCCGTATAAACATGGTTCCTTCTGTTGCCACCTTGTCCAAAAACTTGTGTATCCTTGTCCACCCAGGTGGTTCATTGAGTACTTGTTTTATTTATAAAACATAAGTCTTTTCAATACTTCATATAGTCACATCATGTATCCCATCCCAATATATAGCAGGGCTAAGCATACTACAACTACAATGTTTCCACTAAGGAATATATAGGGGTATCCTATTAGGATTTAGAATAGCATAAAATATAGAAATCATTATCATGCATGTTTCAAAAATCCACTAAGTGTACTGAAAATGATAGGACTTGGATGATAGTGTCACTTGCCTTTTTGGTAGAGAATGTTGGTTCACTTCTTGATCTTGCTAATATCACACTCTTCTAACTTCACTACAAATCAATCAAGCAAACATAGATTCAACTAGCATTCCAACCAATATTCAAACAATTTATCACACAAAAAATAGTAGAAACAAAGTCATGCATGCAAGCATGCAAAAGATAGTTTTATTTGCAAAGGTGGTTTCTACTAGGATCTAAACATAATAAGGTGCAAAGTGGTCATTTACTAAAGTGGTAAAACCATTTGCAAAAGGTTTTATCTATAAACCATTTTAAGTCATTTAATTATTTTATGTGGTTGAAAAATGCTTTTAGCAAAGCAATAATTTTATATTGTTCATCAAATAAGTTGTTAATTCACAAAACTTGGTGTTTAGGGTCAGAAGGTTTGAATCAAATTATTTCCCAAAGGTTTTACTCAAAAATCATTTCCATATCAAAATCAATATTTTTATTTGACTAGAAATGAGCTAATTCAAGTATTTATTCCTAAACTTCACAAAATTCATTTTTAAATCCATAAGTTGGTTCCTAAGGTCAGTAGGTTCACAACAAACCAGTTTTGCAAAGATTTCACATTAAAATTATATCTAGAACAATTTTTATATTCATAATAATCCTACACAAGTTTCTGCAAAATCAACCAATTTTCCTAAAGCAATTCATTAAACAAAATACATGGTTTCAATGTACTTGTTCTACTGATTCCATTGATATAAAAGTTGCAAAATTTGTACGTGTAGAACTAAAGTTATGGATTTTTCAAATTTGCATACCAATCTGATTCGAATTCTGTTTTTAAACAAAACTCTATACACGTGGCGCAACCTAATTGGCTGGTACAGCTTCGGGTGGATCGGCCTTTCTGGATCGTTGGATCTAAGTTAGATCTAGTGGCTTGGATGGGCTCATACCTCTTCATTTAAGTTCTATTCTTATCCACTGGATTAACATCTAACGGTGCATAATGACTTGACCTAACTCGAGCGGCGCCGACGGTGGCTGGCGGCGGCGCACGGTCAGACGGTGTGCTAGCCGATGAACCAAGAAGCAAGGAAGACAGAGGAGGGTCTCACCGTGCTCGCGAGGTCGAGGTGAAGCTCAAGGTGGTCGCGAGGAGGCAAGGGGCGCTCGGATTCCAGAGGGATTGCTCGCCGGAGTTGGGTTCACCGTCGGGTCCGTCTGGTCTTTGTCGGAGGCGAGGCTATAGGCCATGCCATAGCAAAAGAATGACACGGTTAGGTGCGCACGAGGGTCGCGAGTAAGGGAGCATCACTGAGAGGTGCTCGGGAGGTCTGAGCTTACTAGGGGGGTCGCCGGAGAAGGGACAGACGCGGCGGCGTTGAGCTTTTCCTTGCCGACGCTCTGGGGCAAGCGCGGGCGAACGGGAGGCACTGGCAGGTGCGCCTGGAGGTGGAGAACGGGCTAGTGTGCAGTGGGAGTCGAGGCGAGGCTGGACGGCACCGGAATTGGTCAGGGAAGCTATCGGAGACAGAAGGTTTCAAGCTCTCAATTGGGGCAGCCCTGGGGCAGAGGGGAGGAGCTGTTTTGGGGAAAAGAGAGAGGAGCATGGGGAGAGTAAGTACGCGTGATCACTGGCAAGAATTACTCGCGCAATAACTCGTATTGACGCCGGAGTTAATCGGCAGCAACGGCAGGGAACGGCTGGCGCGAGGTTGATGACGCTGAGGTGGCGTGGGGCCTGTCTGTCAGCGTGAGGAAGAGAGGGGGAGTGGGGCCTGCCTGTCCGTGACTGCGCGGGTGCGTGTGTGGGTGAAAAACGCTTCGCGCGTGGGGGGGGGGAGTTGGGCTGCAACTGGGCTGTTGGGCTTGTTTGCTGGGCTGGCCAGTTGGGCTGCGTCCGTTTCTATTTTTTTATTCTGATTGCTTTTTATTTTTCTATTTGATTTTCTGTTTTGATTTTTAATCAAACAATTCAAACACCAAATGAATTCAAACCTTGTCCAAACTTTGAAAAAAAAAATTAGTTATGTTTAACAACACAACCCAAAGTCCAAAATAAAATAATACTTTTATTCTTTTAGGATCTATTTAATAATTAAATAAAATAGTCCTTAGTTATTAATTCAAATGGGATTTGATTTATTAAATTCTCCATTTGAAATCTAAGTAATACCAAAATCATTTCAGTAGGTTTTATTTGAATAAATAAAACACTTGGAAATCTTATTTAAAATAAATTAATAAGTTTTAGTGTTTATTTAAAATGGAAAAGCCTTTACTTTAATAAAATTGGATATTAATAAATCCTCATTTAATATTCTACCTTTGCTTTATAAAAACTATATCTTTTTATTTAAAGGTCCAAAATAGTATTTCCAATTATTAAAACTTTCTTTATTAATTGTTTATCTTTTTAAATCCCTTTAGGATTTTATTTGATCCAAATAGGTTTTTGATGTTTCCAATTGGATTCAAAAAGTTTCTTCTCACCCTAAATTTCAACAAAGTTTTATTTGTTTAATTATTTTTCACATTTCAAAATTTGGAAATTTTTTGGGATGTGACAAATGAAGACCGCCAAAACAAAACACCGAGCATAACTATAACCGTATTGCTATCTCCTTGATGAGACCTAGCAAACACCCAACTGCCCCATGCAAGCTTGGAGCCCAGATCCTCCTAGCATATCCACGAAACGGCGCCCATGCACTCACTCCGGATGTAGATGCCTCCACTATCTTCCGCAAAATCATCTTCGGCATGTAGATCGATGCGCCGACTCTCGCCACACCAGCCACTAACACCATCGTGGTGCCAAGTAGAACCACCTCCCTACGCACTATATCCAAAGCACGTCGTGGTCGCCACTGGTACCTTGCAGCACCATGGTACCAAGTACCACCAGCCAACACAGCTTAACATTTCTAGAGGATCTGTCGTGCGTAGCACCTACCGGACAGGCATTACTCAGCGTAGCACCTGTCGTTCAAGCATGAATTGACTTCATCGCCGAAGTTCCATGCAAGAGACCGACGGTCTGTGGTCCCCGTGCGAGAGACAAGTGGAGACCGACGCCCAACCACCAAGCCGCCCACATGTCCGTCCAGCTGCGACATGTCTCCAAAGATGATGCCCCCATGGGGGTGACGACAAAGACGATGCCATTATCCGATCCAGGAGGCCCCCACAACGCAAAAGATATATATATATATATATATATATATATATATATGTCCAGTGTTACAAATAGTGTGCAGGGTTCATCATGAAATAAGCACTGTGTTACAAATATTGGCAGTTTGACAACTCAAATTCTAGCACATCATGGATCTGCGAGCAGGTGAGGAGCCACCTAACACTGCCAAGTCCCTTGGTCATGACAACGGTAACCCATGCAATCAAGCATAAGGCCAGCAGAAGCTCTAGGAGATCGAAGTCGAAGCTTTCTGTGAACCTCCCGAGCAGCATCAGCCACAACAGTTGTCTACGCACTTCTATTCTTGTAGACAGTTGTTGGGCCTCCAAGTGCAGAGGTTTGTAGAACAGCAGCAAGTTTCCCTTAAGTGGATTACCCAAGGTTTATCGATCTTAGGGAGGAAGTGGTCAAAGGTATTCCCTCTCAAGCAACCCTGCAATCAAGATACAAGAAGTTGCTTGTGTCCCCAACACACCCAATACACTTGTCAGGTGTATAGGTGCACTAGTTCAGAGAGCATATAGTGAATTACAAGTGGTAACGGTGCCAGAAAAGAGCTTGACAGTGAGTTAAAGACTAAAGGCAACAAGAAGGAATCAAGCAAACATGCAACAGATCTAGTAGCAAACGGTTTTTCAATGTTTAGAAACAAGGCCTATGGATCATACTTTCACTAGTGAACACTCTCTCATATAAATATCCTCTCTTCATGATACTACTCTTAAATACTCTCCGGTTGGACACTCTAATCCAACGTAGGGCTATAACAACACACCTCAAAGTCCGTCTTTCCCAATCTAGATAACCCCACACTGTCACCTTGAGCGCTAGATGGTTCCAACAAACACCACAATTTCATAGAGACATCCAACTCCAAATATAAGTCATAACAAATATTCAATCTAGCTAAAGTGCCACACACGGTATGCCCGCTGTCACTTTCACACATGTGGGGAAACGCATAGATCTATTAAAGCACAAAGAGTATTTATGTAGACTCAAGCCTAAGTGCCACCATGGATTGCACGCTGTCACTTTCACACACATGAGTAGCAAGGTAGATCTACTTGATTACAAATCTCATGACCACAAGATCATGCATAGAGAGAGAGATGAACACATAGCTACCGGTAGAGCCCCCTGCGGAAGAACTACTCCTCCCTCATCATGGGAATTAGCAATGGTGATGGAGATGGTGGTGGAGATCGATGGAGATGGCTCCGGGGGAACTTCCCCGTCCCGGCAGGGTGCCGGAACAGAGACTTTCTGTCCCCCGAATCTCCCCTTAGGTGGCGGCGACACAGCAGAGGTTTTCATGGATTTCTTATAGGTTATTTAGGGTTTTTGGGTTGGAGGCTTCTTATAGGTGAAGGAGGCAAGGTCGATGGAGGGCCAGGGGGCCCACACCCTCCCCAGGCGCCTCCAGGGATTGCCCGTGCCTAGGGGGTACAGCCACCCTGTGGGCCCCATCCGTCTCTTCTTCGTGGTTCCGTGTTGCTCCGGGAAAATAGTAACTTTTGCTTTTGTCCCGTCCAATTCCGAGAATATTGATTTTCTGCCTTCGTGGAACCAAAAACAGAAGAAAACAGGCAACTGGCACTGTGGCAACTTGTTAATAGGTTAGTTCTAGAAAAGATATAAAAACACCTCAAAGTATAGACAAAGCAACGCAAAGTAGATACTAAACAAGCATGGAATATAAAAAATTATAGATACGTTTCCGACGTATCAAGCTCCTCTTTCCAAACACCCCTACCCTTGTTGGTAAACTGTTTCCAAGCGTTGCCCGGCGAAGATAACGAATAAAAGGAGTTATTAATTACTTGATATTAGGAAATTCAAGAATGTTGCCGATACAGTGACATAATGATTGAAATTGCCGTTGGAGCATCATCTGCATGTCCACCCAGTGCTTAAGGGGTTTATGTTTCGAGTCCATGACTTGTACCAGCCCTTTGTCAGGTTGAATGATTAGCAGAATATAGTGGAAGCTGCACAAGCATCAATTATAAACTTAACATCGAGTAACCAAAATAGAATGTGTACAAGACAATAACACTCAGCTGAAGTTGTAAGGAAATAGTATTTCCCTTTTGACATGTAGCTCACAATGTGTCATCTCCGTGATATCATCCACTGGGTAGCCAACATGAGCCATCGTTGTTTTAGGTCCAATTGGTGCACCATCATCATCGTCATCACCCGGGACCTCGGTGGAAGCCACACTACTTTTCTGATTATTCGATAGGCCGGTAGCATCGAATGCAGGTTCTACCATGTGTCGCTGAGATGGGCCAGTAGTACCTTGTTGGCTAAGTGCGTCAATTTGATCTTGTTCCCACTTTAACAGTTCTTCAATGTTACGCATCCGGTCTGCCTAAATATTTGCTTCAATTTCCTCCTTGTCCTTTCTCCTCTTACGGCTTCTATCAGGATATTTCTTCCTGTCTACAGAAAATGCAATGCTCCTTGGCTAGGAGCCCATTGTGCCTCGTGTTCTTCCTTCAAGTTCTGGATTCCCAAGGGCGAGAGTGATCTCGTCATTCTCTCTATCGGGAATGAACCTCCCCTGTACAACAGCCTTTATTGCATTTCTTATGTCCTCGATGGGGAAGGGGTTTTCTTTATGTTTTATTTTATATATACACTTCCCTTCTGAGTCCAACATGCCCCCGTGCCCATAATAACAATTCATTGCACGTTCGATCCAATCGGTTGTCTTTGGGAAGACCCCTTTAGCATGCAGGTCATCCTCAAGTTTGTTCCACCTAGGAATACAATCCATGTAGCCACCTTGCCCCATAGTATGGTGATACTTTTTGTTAGCAGCATTTTTCTTATTTGTTTAGACCTTTTCTGAGCTACCACTAATATCTTGTACTCCACAAACTCATCCCAGAATTGGTTTGTCTTCTCATACGCTCCCTTGAAATCCGGAGTCTTCTTTCTCACGATAAAGTCAAGGTGCAATCTTTTCTTCCAGTTGGTGAATCGATGGGCCATCTTCTTAAGAGCCCACTCCTTGACCTTCTGATGCATGGTAGCGGCATGTTGCTTGGCCTCCTCATCTGAATTCTCCACATTTGGATCCACCTCTACCATCGGTAGGGTGAAATTAAGCATGAGCCTCCTCCAAAGTAAATCTTTGGCTTTGTCCGATACATATAAAGGCATAACTTCTTTCTCAACAGGCTTATTCCAATCTCGAATGGTGATCGGGACGAAGTACCTAACAATTACTCCGCATTATGCCACAAATTTGTTTGTGACATGAAGGGGAGTCATTGGTTTGCCGTCGTCAGCGACTTCTTCGATCATGTACCTTTCATGGTCTTCCAACTTTTTGGTTGGGCCTTGTTTGCTCTTTGCAGTAGATTTGCTTGATCTGGAGGGCTAAAAGAAGAAAGAGCGTTAATATATGTATATATACAATAGAGGATTAATGACTATTATATGCACCTTGCCGGAGTTTGTAATATTTAATGTTCCATCGGAGCGGTTGCCTCCTCCCTCACGGAAGGCGTCGCCTTCCCCATCACGAAAGCCATCGCCTTCTCCCTTAATGAATTCGTATCTTCCGGTGAAAAGAGGATCACCCCCACCGGAGTTGTTCAGAAACATCGATACATCCATATTTTCTTCCCCACGGATCACACCATGGATCAACTCTTCCTTTTCTTCCTCTCTGCCGCGTGGTTCCATATTTTCTACATAGGTGGAAAAGCGGATAAGTCAAAGCGGCTAAGGGAGGATGTTAGGTAGGCGAGATTTGACGGGCTAGGGCCGGGTGCTAAGAGATATAAACCCTAATTCGGAGAAACCCTAGTATGTACATACACAATAATAAAAATGCCAAGAAACCCTAAATGAGATATATAAACCCTAATTCGGAGAAACCCTAAATCAATATTTACAACTAAAATCAACTAAATCCACTAAAATCAATATTTACAACTAAAATCAACTATATGCACTAAAATCAATATTTACAACTAAAATCAAGTAAATGCACTAAAGTCAATATTTACAATATTTCCTACTTAAATCAACTAAATCCACTAAAATCCATATTTAAAACTAAAATAAATTAAATGCACTAAAATTAATATTTACAATTTTTCTAACTAAATCAATATTTACAAGTAAAATCAACTAAATCCACTAAAATCAATATTTACAACTAAATCAATATTTACATTCCCAATATGTACAATAATTAGAATATATATTTACAACTAAAATCAAATAAATCAATATTTACATACACAATATTTACAACTAAATACACAATATTTACAACTAAAATCAAATAAATCCACAAAAAAACTAAAAAAATGTGTGTGTGTGTGCTTGTGCATCTGTGTGTGTGCGCGCGCGGCGACAGGAGAGCGCTCGCGACCGGCGTGTACCTGTGCACGGGCGGCGGGGGCAAGATCTGGTGCGCCTGCGGCAGGGGCGACACGGGCAGTGAGCTCTGGTGTCCGCAGGCGACGGGGGAGACCTTCGATGCGCGGGCGGTTTAGGTGGGAGTGGAGTGCGCGCGTAGAGGCCGGTGGGGGCGGTGGGGGCAACCTCTGATGCACGGCGCACGTGGAGGCCAGCGGCAGGGGACGGCGGGGCTGTGGTTCGACAACCTGATGACACACGTGGATGTCCTCGATCGCGGCGACGGCTGCTCTACTCGCGTGAAGTGGAGTAGAATGGGAAGGAAAAGGGGCACACGCGGTTAAGTAGGGGCGGGCCTTTAGTCCCGGTCGATGGCTCCAGCTGGGACTAAAGGGTGGAGAATTGTAACATCCCAAAAATATTGAACTTGAATCATCAAACTCAAAGCATCAAAATTAGGGTTAACAAAAACTTTTCTAATTAAAATTATGAAAGCATGCATATGTGTATGCATTTAATTTGAAATTCTTTTGAACCAACTTGTTTATGTGTTTCTTTGCTTGTAAAATGTTTCTTGGGTGAATTAAGCATCATCTAAAACATTTCCCACACTTTTCTCAAAGACAAATAAATCAAAACAAATAAAATAAAGGAATGGTCACTTTGACCAATTTAACTCCCATGCCTACTTTGGCTGTCTCAAACTTTCTGAACCTAACAGAAACTTTTCTGGATCTTTGCACCCCTTGAATGTACTCATAACAAAGTATCAAGGCCCACTTTGTGATCATCCAGAAACTTTCGAATACATAGTTTAAAAGACAATTCAAAATTGAATCTTTATCATATGGGAAGATCCCACTTGTTCAAAAACCACTCAAACAAGCTCAACTTTCAAAACCCAAGCATCTGCGGACTCACCAGCACCACTCTAGCAAACCCACCAAAAATCTTTTCAAAATTCAAAAGTTGAATTCATGCGGCCATTTCATCAAACAGGTTGCAGACATAAATCATCAAAATCCAAAACACTATAGTGAGCAGTGATTGAAGCCTAACTTGTTCCCTCTTTAGCTCACAACCATATCACTAGATCATCTAGTAAGCTAAACCAAGCACTAGCCTCACTGTAAGCTTGGCATTGCCATCAATGGTGAATAGCCGAGCACACCCATGCCACCCAGTGGAGACAGCAAGCTAGGAGGAGAAACAATCCTAGCCAGCATGTCTGGGAGGCAGCCCACCGTCCACCGCCACTCCCTGTACACCGCTTGAACCCTGCCAGCCACTGGACCACACACACGGACCGCGCCCAGACCGCCAGCGACCATGCCGAGCGTGCGCCAGAGCGCCACCCTCGACCGAAGCCCACAGACCGCGCGCTGCCCTCGCCGCATGCGTACACGATCGCCACCGACCCAGGAGACCGCCAAACATCCTCGTTCGCCGCCCCGTGACGCATAGCCACCGCTCGCCGTCGAAGATGCTGCCTCTGCCGCGCAGAGTGTCGCATGTTCCAGACCAAGCCGCACCGCCCCACGCCTCAAAACCATGTCGTTGATCATCGCCAGGGAACACCGCACCGTCCCCTACCTTCGCCCATGCCAATAGACGCCTGTACCATCGCCCCCGACGAGCTCACCATGCGCCCCGACGGTCCCCTCGCTCGACTATAAATAGAGGCCACCCCCGCTCGAATCCTTCACACCATTCTACTCCCCTCTCCTCACTTATCGTGCCACACTGTTCCCGGAGCAAGGCAAGCAGCACATCGCCGGAATTTCACCGAAGCCCGCCGCCTCTGGAGAAGAAGGACGCCATCGATTTTGTCCATCCCAGGAGCTGCCGCGACCACCCCTGAGTTCGTCGTCGTCGACTTCGTTGTTCGCCTGCCTCGCCGACCCTCGCCAGCACCCCGGTGAGCCCCCAGCAACCCCCACTGGTCGCGCTAGGTTTATTTCTCACCGGCGTTGCTCAACGTCGACGATGACTCTCAGCCGTTGGATTAGAATCAGATCGAACGCACCACGTTGCCCCGTACCTCTTCGCACCCCCCTGTCTCACTGACGAGTGGGGACACCCACTTAAGCAGCCCGCGGGAGAACTGCGCTTAGCAGGCCGGCCCGGTATCGTTTACCGCGCAGCCAAGTTATACAAATTAAACCTTTTCCATTTTATTTCAAACTCACTTCTGTACCCAACTTCAAAAATCAACCCAGATCGATTCATTGCACCAATTTAAATGAAACCAATTTTTTTGGAAATGTCTGTGAATGCTGAAGCCAAGCCCGTTGGATTCAAGTCATTTGGATCTATAGATCACCCCTGGTAAAAATAACAAGGCAGAAGCTTTTCTGCATTCAAACATTTTTCAAATTTAAACCATAATAGCTTTTTTGTTGATTCCAACTCTCAAAAATCACATTTAACCATACCTTTCAGAATATATAGAAATATATAGGTTTACTTGCAGAAATAATGTTCAAGTAATAAAAGAATGCTACATAGGCATTTCTAGCCACTTTAATTAATTAAAATAAAAGGGTAAAACCTTATTAAATTGTGACACCACTTTAAATCATATTCCCATGGACTAAAATATGTGGTGATGACATGTGTCAACATGATCCCATGTTTGGTTTGGAGAATATTAAATCTTAAGTAGTTTTTCAATGAGTAGAAATTACTTTTCTAAAAATAAAAAGAATTAAACCAAGCCTTAATCTTGTAATGTTATAGATGATGTTAGATCATCTATAGGACCCTTGTGTGTGATGATTGATAGTAGCTAAGTATTGTTTGGTGATTGTGTACCTCGTATTTATTCATAGGCGATAGTACCGACCAAGGATACGAGGAGGAAGGAGGATACTACGGAGAAGAAGCCGAGGAGAACATCAACCACTGCTCTGCACAAGGCAAGCTGATACTATACCTATGCAAGCTATTAAACTTGCAAGCTAACACTTGCAATTTGGCAAGCTTATATTGACACTAATGCAAGCCTGATACTACTAGTGAATGTGCAAGCTAACCCTTGCAAGATACCCTACTGATGCCACAAACCACTACTTGTTACTATGACCACTATATGCCTTAAGTATATGTGATCATATCCACTTGATAAACCAATCCTAGTTTTTACTTACAAGCTTTATACTTTATTTCTTTATCAAAGCTCTTACTTAGAGTTTACCGGAATAAATGGTAGATACTAGAAGGATATGCGAAGGTTGCATAAAGAGCATAAAATTTGGCCTAAGCTACATAGTCTTGATGTCATCTTAGGGCATGAGATTAAACTTAGCTGAAACTCCACTAGTTTACCAGCCCTCATTAGTGCTTACCCCCACTTGTAGATGCTAGTGCTAAGCATAAAACTTGATCAACATTAGATGGGAATACATGGTGAAAATGGTTATGAAAACCTTGGAATGATGGATCATTCTATTGAAATGTTTTGGACATGTGTTTCCGAACACCGGATGATTTTGGTGATGAAAATGTTGAGGCATGAGCCTTATCCCTTTATAAAACTGAAGGTTGTCTGGATGCGATACCATTCCAATTTTATCGTACAACCACAATACCCGAAGATTGGGTAGGGCTTGACTGGAAACTTATATACCTTATTATTAGTTCCCTCACGGCCAAGGTCTGAGCTGAGGCTACCTTGTGAAGATTGTCCACCTGTGCAGTACCCAAGATGACAGTTGGTCATGGTTGGGAGGCCAAACTCACAGGAGAGGTGCTTATACTAGGGCGTGTAATCGAAAGGTTAGGATTGATTATCCGCATACTGAGTATGGTGAATTCAGGATTTGTTCCTGACGGATGTATCGAATGTTGTGGTGAAAGTGTACAATCTCTGCAGAGTGTCAAACTATTTGAATAGCCGCGTCTGCGGTTACGGACAGTTGGAGTGGCCATACTTTTCCCCCGTCAAACTTTTCAAAATGACTTTTGACATGAACTGAGACTTTGACTTGACCACAACAGGGTAGTGACATGAGTTACAAGATCCCACTTAGGAGTTATAAAATTGTGATTATCTTTGGAACTTCGTAGAGATAAATCTGGCTTTTGCAAAACAACCCTAGAGCCTAGTGTCCTATTATCCAAAAACCCCTTTTACCTGTTAGTATTAGTTTGCGAGTACTTAAAGAGTACTCATGGCTTTGTCCCTGGCTATTCCCATGGCCATACTATGAAGAGGAGTACTTGGAGGATGGACCCCAGGAAGGTTACGACAACTAGGATCATCTCCCATCGTCAGCATTGCCTGTGACCCCGAAGATGGAGCTTCGCCTACGCTACCATTATTATTACGTATTCCGCTGCTTGATGTTGTATTAAGAATTGGATCATGAGATCCCTATTTGTGTAAGAACTTATGTACGGTTTGTAATTAATGATGTACTATGTTATCCAATTCTGTTATGTCTCGCAAAAATGGTAATCCTGGGATTGCGATGTATGGCATAACAGGCATCTGGGATTAAAAATATGGGTGTTGACAATCATACGTCCCGGCTAGAACCGAGATGTATGCTCCACCCTTTAGTCCCGGTTGGATCCACCAACCGGGACTAAAGGCCAATTTTGGGTTGGGCCCGAAATGGCGCATGCATGGGCCTTTAGTCCCTGTTGGAACCACCAACCGAGAGTAAAGGGCCTGTTTTCAAAGTTTTTCCAGATTTTCTCTCGGTTCCCGCCTTAATTATTATTGAGGGGTTTAAATTTGTAATGGATTTTAAATGATAAATAATTTGGAATCTTAAAAAACTTTAAACATAAAAAGTGTTTGAATTTGAATAACTAACTAAAACCATTTTCTGTTTGTAAATTAATTAATATAACTATTTAAAATATTAACCATTTTAAATAAAAATGATTTAACTAATATTTTTTGCATATTATTTTGGAATCTTAAAAAACTTTAAAGATAAAAAGTGTTTGAATTTGAATAACTAATTCAAGACAATTTTCTATTTTTTTTAAAAATAATATAACTATTTAAACTATTAACCATTTTAAATAAAAAATGACTTAACTAATATTTTTTGCATATTATTTTGGAATCTTAAAAAACATTAAACATAAAATTGTTTGAACTTGAATAACTAATTCACAAACATTTTCTGTTTTTTAAAATAATTAATGTAACTATTTAAACTATTAACCATTTTAAATAAAAATGACTTAACTAATTTTTTTGCATATTATTTTCGAATCTTAAAAAACTTTAAACATAATTTTTTTTAAATTTGAATAACCAATTCTAAAACATTTTCTATTTCTTAAAATAATTAATGTAACTATTTAAACTATTAACCATTTATATAAAAAATGACTTAACTAATATTTTTTGCATATTATTTGGAATCTTAAAAAACTTTAAACATAAAAGGTGTTTGAATTTGAATAACTAATTATAAACCATTATTTGTTTTTTTAAATAATTAATGTAACTATTTAAACTATTAACCATTTTAAATAAAAATGACTTAACTAATATTTTTTGCATATTATTTTGGAACCTTAAAAAACTTTAAACATAAAAATTATTTGAATTTGAATAACAAATTCAAAATCATTTTATGTTTTCTAAAATAATTAATGTAACTATTTAAACTATTATCAATTTTAAATAAAAAATGACTTAACTAATATTTTTTGCATATTATTTTGGAATCTTAAAAAACTTTAAACATAAAAATTGTTTGAATTTGAATAACTAATTCAAAAGCATTTTTTAATAATTAATGTAATTTAAACTATTAACCATTTTAAATAAAAAATGACTTAACTAATCAATATACCAAGTTTGGTATTTTTTCTTGTAACTATGTCAGATAATATGACAACACGCGAAGGATTTATATTATGCGGACCGTTTTTGAATTTCTTATGCGCGTTTTGAATTTTTCCCGTTTGAAACTAAGGTCAAAATACGAGACGAGCCTCGTTAGAACTTGCATTGGATCTCTAAAGAATCAACATATTGTGTGTCTAAAAATGATTTTTTTTTAAATCATAGCCGTTAGTTCATGTACATGCAGTTCAAACCGTACCCACTTCATACCGATTCGGCAGACATTTATCTTTTTTACCCGGGAAGGATGGAAAGATTTGAGATCTCCCGGTTGGGATATCGTCCATTTAATAGGTCTAGTATTTTAGAAAAATAGGATGGTAGCATTCTGAAACAACATTTTGGTGGTTGCTTCACAAAACTACCCGTTTTTGTGCTCGGTAAATGGAAAAATGTTTCTCCGTGCAACGAAAAGGAAAACTTCCTCGTGCAACATTGTTCTCCATCCCAAGATCTACATGCATGCATAATATGGGAACAGAGACCACCTGGGGTGAGTTCCACCAAGGACCCTGCACGATTTCTGAGGCATGAGGCTCCTTTGAGGTGACCGTTGGTCGGCCTCCATCCTTCGCCGACTTCTCTCCGACGTGGGTTCTGCATGGATTCCTCTGGTGGCGGTTGGAAGGTCACCTACTCTGGGGTGACCACGGGTGGTAAGTTTCGTGAGGGATCGCTTGTTCTCTCGACTGATTCTTGGCTGGTTCTTCTAAATGCTAAAGGTTCACCCCTTGAGGGTAGATATTTGGAAAATGGGGAGAAGATTTCTACTGGATCTGTTTTGAGGTTCCCCTCTCACCTCTCTCGTGTTAATGATATTTTGGTTCCTTCATCTAGATTTCTTGGTAGATCTCCTACCATCTCTGGAACAGATGAGGATACTGGTCTTAAATGGCATGCTCTTTGCTCCTCCCTGCCGGTTGATAATCTGGAACCTTCTAAGGGTTTTCTGATGCTTTTCCCTAGTGCTAAAAAGATTAGTTCTCCTCAACCACAATGAGGTTGTCATTGATGCTAGATATTTGCTCCAAGGGGAGGTTGTGGCCACTGGGGTTTCTATTGATCTTCAAGTGAAGAGGGTTGTGGTTGGTACTCAGATCTTGCCTCGCTCTTTGGTAAAAGATAATTTTCTCAAAGCTGAAAAGATTGAACCAAAAACCCTAGATTTCGTCAAGGATTTTCCTAAGGAGTTTCTTCATAAGTATGCATCAATGAATCGACCTGCCCTGGATTTCTCTATTGGGAAGGAATTTGAGAAGAAGCTATTTGATAAGTTTAGGCATCAAGTTAATTGCCTTGGTGGTTTCAGAAAGAGACCGTTCTATCTGGTTTGTTCTTTTGGAAGAGCAAATTTTAAATTGGATCTCCATACGGTTGGTCTTGCACTCCAAGATTGTTTTGGTGGCCAGGCCTCTAAATTCCAAGTGAAATTGTTGCAAGATAGAACTTTTCGTTTCTCAGTTGCTTCAAGGGCGGTGGGTTTTGAAATTTACAATATTTCAAAATTTTCATGTGATTCTTTTGTGGTTCATGTTAATCTTTGGGGTAATGGTGGCCCAAATTGGATTTTTGAAGAAAAGGAATTTTACAAAGAATCTGCTGGAGATTGGAAAGTTGTCACGTACAAAAAGAAAAGTCCCAAAAAATCTCCTGTGATGAAGCATGGAAAAAAGGTTTTGTCTGTTTTCCAACGGCTCAAATTTCCGATTGCTGCCGCGGATTCCTCGCTTGATCCTGCTGTAAGCAGTAAGTGTGATATCATTTCGAGTAATCAAGACAGGTCTTACGCGCATGTTCTCGCTAATAGTGGTGTTAAATCTGTGGTAACGCTGGTCGGGTCAAAAGGTGACGCTAATCACGCGACATTTAAACTCCCTGGTCTTATTTCTTTTTTGAAATTTCCTTCCTTACCAAAATGTTTGTGGCCCGATAAGTCTTACATTGGGTGGTTCAAGGCCCACCAAAATCCTCATTTTCGTCCCACTGTATACAACGGTTTTCAAGAGTTCTCCATTTCACTGCAAAAAACAACTGCTCGATTCCCTGTCTCCTCAACTCCCTCGCCTGCAGAAACCCCAACTCTTCCATGCTCGTTGCCGGCGAAGTCTGATGCAATGGCGAACATTCCAATTGATCCTGATCCATTCTTGCCGAATGGCTTTCAAGCTTTGCAAGTGGCTGGAAGAACCCGCGTCAAGAGGGTAGTGGTTCCATGACAGTCGCGGACCCATGAATCCCCTTCCCCCTAGTCAGGTTCCTTTCTTGAATATTCGTGAGGTTCTTGTCGATTTCCTCAACAATGAGGCTCGTGTGCACTTTCGGGATGTTCAGGCCTGTCCTTTTGGGGATGCATATGTGCAATTTCATCATGTTAGTGACAGGGACAGGCTCATCGTGGCCAGCCCTATCCCTTTCCAAGACGTGCATGTTTCTTTTGTTAAGCACAACGAGGGGGAAAGTTGGAGGAGATCACAGTTCAACAAAGAGTGTTGGGTGATGCTGGTTGCTCCCCCCTTGGACCACTGGCATACTGAAGATCTAAATGCGGGTTTTGCTGATATTGGGAAGGTTCTTCTATGGGAGCAGGACCAGGACCACAAAGGAAGGATTCTTGCGAAAATTCGTGTTACTGATTTCGTGGATATTCCCAAGAATGTCAGGTTCACTATAGGCGACTTGGTGGAGTCTGAATCTTGGACCTTTTCTGTTGAGGTTTTACAGAGTGACTTGCTTGGGGGAGGCCACCTGAGGAGGACCCACTTCCAGCTGACAATGAGGACCCACATACCTTACCTGTCTTTGGGCCCCAGATCCCCCCTCCTCCACCTCCCCCACCTGCTCCTGGGGGTGAGGCTGGTGGTTGGGGTCAGTGGTTGGCTCCTGTGCAGGATCCTGCTCCTGGTGGGGATAACAATGAAGGTTGGGACCCTTGGGAAGCTGCTGCTGCTCCAGCTCAAGGCCCTGTGATTGCTCCTGGTGAAGACATGCCAGTGGATAATCATAATCTTCCCCCACAGGATGTTAACTGTGGAGTTATTGGTGCTATTCTTGTTAATGACTGGGAGTCTGATGATGATGACTCTGTGAATGCTGAACCTGCAGTTGTCGAGGGGAAGGCAGTGGTGGAGGAGCCTCAGGGTGTTGGTATTGGTGAGGGCCTGCAGAACATCCTTCAGAACTACTTGGTGGAGGATGAAGCTAACTCTGATGAAGAGGGGATGGTGGAGAGCCCCATGGACACTGGTGCTGAGGCTGAAGAGAATATTGATTTGATGATGGAAGACCAGCACCTCCTTTCCCCTAATGAAGCTCATCTTCAGGTTGGAATGGTCAGAACTTTTGTTTCCATTCCTGATGTTCATGCTGCAAAGTAGGGCTTTTCTCAACAAGGTCTGGATCTCTGGGAAAGCTACTTTGCTCCCCATATTCAGAAGGACTCTTCTTCAAAGGACTCACTCATGAGTGAAATTCCTATAACTTGGTTCAATTTTATTACTCTCATGCTTGCTACTCCTGAGAAGTTTAACTGGGTCAAGAGCTTTCTTACTTCTCCATTATGGGAAATTATTAAAGGCCCTATTGCTGAGGAGAATTCAATCTCTTTCATCATCCCTAATGAAAGCATTTCATAGATGGCACCCCCTTGTCTGGGCATTGAGGCCAAGCAGTCCTCTTGCTCTCCTTCCACTCCTGCCAGAAAGAGAAAGGGCAAGGAACCTCTAGTTGAAATTGAGGTGAGAAGAAGTCCTAGAATTGTCGAATTAAATGGGGGTTTCAAAAGTCACTTAAACTACTCAATTGCTGACTGTCTGACTTGCAATGCTACTCCACCTTGTTTAAATCCTAAAGTGTTTAAAAATCTTGCTGCCTCTTTCTGCAAGGTAAAGGATGGTAACCTAGAGAAGAGGTTGCTCAAGAAAGGGAAGGCCACTAAAGTGGCAGTCAAGGCTCCTCCAAAAGGCATCATCAACGGGAATGGATCCTCAAGCTTGAACCTTGGAGGCAAGAAGAAATATGGGGCTGTTGGTACCTGTGGTCAGCAAGCCAAGAAGAAACCCCCAACTTAAGTGTTTAATGTATCACAATCTGTCTTTTGATGGAGCCTTGTTGGTTCCCTATTCTGAAACCTGTATTAGTGGTTATCTAATGTGTTTGCTACCTAATGTCATCATGGATGTTGCATCTATCAGTGGGTTTATGGTATGGAATGAATTTTGTCTACTTGGTTGTGATCTTTTTTGTTGGGTGATTACATTGGTTGTATCACCTATTAACTCAATATCCAATTGGTTTTTTAATGGATAATAAAAGAATATGGAAGATTTTGAATTGGAACATCAGGGGCATTAATTCAAAAATAAAATGGGTTGCTCTCACAAATAAAATTGATGAATCTGGTTGTGAAATTATTTGCCTCCAAGAAACTAAGAGGGAAGTTTTTGATATCTCTTACATCAGAAAATTCTGTCCCCCCAAATTTACCAAATTTGAATTCCTTCCCTCCAGGGGGGCTTCTAGGGGGTTGATTATCATTTGGAATAGCTCTTTGTTTTCTAGGCAACTTTCTTTCCAAAATGAGTTCTCCATTTCCATCACCTTGACATCTCTCTTATGCAATGAAACCTGGATTCTCACCAACATTTATGGGCCATGCTTAGCTGAAAAAAGCAGATTTTCTAGAATGGTTTGGAAATATTGACATGCCTCATGATATGGATTGGCTCATTGTGGGTGATTTCAATTTTATTAGAAAACCCTCTGACAGAAACAGGCAGGGAGGGGATGTGAATGATATGCTACTTTTTAATGAAACCATTAGCAATCTGGGACTCATTGAATTACCCCTTAAAGGTAGAAAGTTCACATGGAGTAACATGCAAAAGGAACCTCTTTTGGAAAGGCTGGACTGGTTCTTTACATATGCTTCCTGGACATAGAGCTATCCTTCAACTTTTGTTGTCCCTCTTACCAAGCCTACCTCTGACCATCTACCTTGTGTCATCTCCATTGGCACAATGATTCCAAAATCCCAGGTTTTCAGATTTGAGAATTACTGGATGCATCATAGTGATTTTAAAGCAATTTTTCAAAATTTCTGGAACATCCCAGTTGGCTTCCCTGATTCTGCCAAAAAAATTAATGTAAACTCAAAAATGTCAGAAGGGGGCTGAAGAACTTGGCAAAAAAACTGCCTTGTTTGAAAGCTCAAATTAGTAATGTCAATGCCACCATTGATCTCTTGGATGTCTTGGAGGAAATGAGAACTCTTACTGTTCTGGAATGGAATCTCAGGGATCTTCTGAAAAGTCTTATAATCTCACTTCTTCAAGATCAAAATGCTTTTTGGAAGCAAAGAGGAAAAGTCAAATGGGTCAAGTTGGGTGATGAGAACACAAAATTCTTTCATTCACAAGCCACCATAAGCTTCAGGCATAACTACATATCCATGCTCACAGATGACTCTAATGAAGAGATTCATGCTCATTCGGGTAAAGCTGATCTACTCTAGAATGCCTTAAAAGATAGAATGGGCACATCTGATAAGCCTGAAATGCACTTTAACCTTAGTGAGTTGGCAGGGGAATGCTTGAGTCAAGAGGAAAAAGATGTTTTAGAAGAACCATTATCTGATAATGAGATTGAAGGTGTAATCAAGGAACTTCCTAATGACAAATCTCCTGGTCCTGATGGCTTTAATAATGAATTCATTAAGCAATGCTGTCCTATTATTAAGGAGGATGTTAAACAACTCCTTGTGGATTTCTATGAAGGTAGGACTTCTTTGGAAACCATTAAAGCTTCTTTTATCAGCCTCATTCCAAAAAATGAGGCCCCTTTGACACCTGCTGATTTCAGACCTATTTCGCTGCTCAATAGTGTCTTCAAGATTATAACCAAGCTTCTGGCTAACAGGATTCAAAAAATTATCCTTAAACTTGTCCACAAGAACCAGTGAATGGATTCCTAAAACAAAGATCTATTCAGGACTGCTTAGGATGGGCTTTTGAATTCCTTGATCAATGCCACAAGTCCAAAGAGAAAATTTTAATTCTAAAGCTTGATTTTGAAAAGGCTTTTGATAGAATTGAGCATTCAACAATCATCAATATTCTCAAAGCCAAAGGTTTTGGTGAAAAATGGATTAATTGGATTTAGTTGATCTTTGGTTCTGCTTCATCCTCTGTTTTGTTAAATGGAGTGCCTGGGAAAAAGTTTTATTGCAGAAGAGGTGTAAGGCAAGGGGATCCTTTATCCCCACTCCTGTTTGTCCTGGCTGCTGATCTTTTCCAATGCATTCTCAACAAAGCAATGAGACTGGGGTTTCTCTCCCTTCCTCTTGAAGGTGTGTTCTGTCCTGATTTACCTGTAGTACAGTATGCAGATGACGCCTTATTAATCCTTAAGGCTGATTCAAAGCAATTAATGTGCCTTAAGGCTCTACTTCATACTTTTCCCCTTTCCACTGGACTCAAGGTTAATTATTCTAAATCTAGTATGATGCCAATCAACATGGATTCTGAGAGACTAAGACACTTTGCTAGAACACTTTCATGCCTCACTGATTCACTACCCTTCACTTACCTTTGATTGCCTTTAAGCATCAACAAGCCTGCAGTGGAGCATTTTCTGCCTATTGTTCAGAGAGTGGAGAGAAGATTATGTGGGATTTCTGATTTCCTAAACCATGGGGGAAAATTACAGTTGGTTAAATCTGTCTTATCCTCCCTTCCCATATATTATATGAGTTGTTTTGAACTTCATGTCTCTATTAAAGATCAGCTGATTAAGTATATGAGGCAGTGCTTGTGGAGGAAGAAAACCACTGATGTTCAAGCTAGAGGACAAGCTCTAGTGGCCTGGAATAAAGTTTGTAGACCAAAGAATCATGGAGGTTTGGGGGTTCTTGATCTTAACATTCAAAAATCAGCACTTGTTTTGAAAAATTTGGATAAATTCTACAATCACAAGGATATTCCATGGGTTCATCTTGTTTGGAACACTTATTACTGCAATGGTAAATTGCCTGGACGAAGTCTGGAGGGATCCTTTTGGTGGAAGGCTCATCTGAAATTAATTGACACTTTTAAAGGAATGGCAAAGTGCTTGGTGGGAGATGGAAAATACACCCTCCTCTGGACTGATATGTGGAGAGAAGAATGTTTACAGCACAAGCTTCCTCATCTTCTTTCTTATGCAAAAAATCCTCACATTTTTGTTTGTGAGTTCTTGCAGACATCCAACATGCAAGATCACTTTTTTCTTCCTCTGTCACAACAAGCTTACTTTGAATATCAATGCCTTGAGCAAATTATCAGTGATGGAATGCAGGGAGAAATAGACAGCTGGAGCTATATTTGGGGCAGTGCTATTTTCTCAGTCAAAAAGGCCTATTCTTCATTATCTGGATACCAGTCAGTGCAACCACATTTTTCCTGGTTGTGGAAGTCCTCTTGCCAGCAAAAACACAAGTTCTTCTTCTGGCTTTTGCTCCTTGATAGACTAAACACCAGAAATCTTTTGAAAAGGAAAAGATTTGTTCTGGCTTCATATGATTGTGTGTTCCATGGTTGCACGAGTGAGGAAACTTTACTTCACTTATTTTGGGGCTGTTCTTTTGCAAAAGCATGTTGGGCTGAAATTTGTCATGTTCGAGACAATGATCTAAATCTCTTAGAGGCGTTGACTAGTATTAAAAGCAACCTAAAAGTCCCCTTTGCAATGGAAATCATTATTCTTGGGGCTTGGGGCATATGGATGTGCAGAAACAATGAAATCTTCAATAACAAGCATGCTTCCCTTGATGAATGGAGGGCTATTGTTTCTTGGGAATTAAGATGTGTCCTGTGTAGAATAAAGAAAAAGTATTACTAGGACCTCAAAGATTGGATTAGCAA
Organism: Avena sativa; assembly: GCA_916181665.1. NCBI lineage: Eukaryota > Viridiplantae > Streptophyta > Magnoliopsida > Poales > Poaceae > Avena > Avena sativa. The sequence goes on from OV702283.1 coordinate 107,018,551, forward strand.
TAATTTAGACAGGAGATAGTTACCCATGGTATTTCTTATCCCTCATTGAGGTGGCTTGAAAGTTGTAGATGTTCACTATTTGTAACTCTTTATGATTTATAAAAATTGCAGTGGGGTTTTTTTACCCTACTGTTTTACCCTAAAAAATGTCGCGATTCTACACATAACATTGTTCATTTGGACCGAAAGCAATGAAACCTCGAACATGATAGCTCATTTTGTGAAAGTTTTTTGAGACATAATGAATATACCATGTTTGGTATTTTTCCTTGTAACTATGTCAGATAATATGACACCACGCAAAGGATTTACATTGTTTGGACCGTTTTTGAATTTCTTATGCCTGTTTTGAATTTTTCCCGTTTGGAACTAAGGTCAAAACGGCGTGCATGAAGATATGGGACGAGCCTTGTTAGAACTTGCATTGGATCTCTGAAGAAAAAACATATTGTGAGTCTAAAAATGATTTTTTTCAAAAAAATCACGGAAGTTAGATCATGTACCTGTAGTTCAAACCGAACTCACTTCCTACCGATTCAACAGACATTTGTCTTTTTCACAGGACAGAAAGGTTTGAGTTCTCCCGGTTGAGATATCGTCCATGTTAGGTGGTCTAGTATTTTATAAAAATAGGATGGTAGCATTCTGAAATAGCATTTTGGTGGTTGCTTCACAAAACGACCCTTTTTTTCTGCTCGGAAAATGGAAAATGGCTTTTCCGTGCGACGAAAAAGAAAATTTCCTCCTGCAACATTGTTCTCCTCCCAAGATCCACATGCATGCATAATATGGGAACAATATCACAAACTATGCCGCGATTCTTCACTTAACATCGGTCATTTGGACCGAAAACCATGAAACCTCGAACATGATAGGTCATTTTGTGAAGGTTTTTTCGAGGCATAGTCAATATACCAAGTTTGGTATTTTTCCTTGCAACTATGTCAGATAATATGACATCACACGAAGGATTTACATTGTTCGGAATGTTTTTTAATTTCTTATGCCCATTTTGAATTTTTCCCGTTTGGAACTAAGGTCAAAACGATGTGCATGAAGATACGGGATGAGCCTCATTAGAACTTGAATTGGATCTCTGAAGCAACAACATATTGTGAGTCTAAAAATTATTTTTCCAAAAAATCATAGGCGTTAGTGTCTATAGAGGTCCCAACCTGATAAGGTAGAGATCCCTGTGTCTATAATGCTAGTCCTTGGATCAATAGCTAGAATCCATAGTTTAAGATGTAATATCAAGAAACAAAGGTCATAATACAACTTTATAACCAGGAATAAAATAATTCATTACATGTTACATAGATCATTTGGCTATTTCATTACAATGTAGCAGGAATATCTATATTTCATGGAGTCCTTCATCTTCAAAGTGCCACAGGAAATCATGTTGGTTGTAGACTTGTAATCCTATTCAACACACTTGACTAACATCAAACAAACCTGGAACATAATAAGTTACAGCCACAAGGGTCAATACATTTGAATTGTATTGGCAAGTGATACTATGGTGGAATAGTGGTATCTATCATCTATATGCATTTGGCTAAGTGGAGATTAAGCTTGCTTTGTTCAAAATAAGGTTTTGCTTATAAGTTGAAAACACTAAGTTTTTGTTTATCAAATCACCCAAGGAACTACCAATAGGAATTGGTTAACCTTTACCCTTGTTCAACCACAAGCTTTTAACTTAGAAATTGGGATGAGGAGATCCTTGATAGTTTACATGTCTTGATGCTCAAATTGTCCATTGCCAGGGACACGACTAAGTACTTAGATTTTACTCTCTCGAGAGGTGGTGCACTTTCCCCCACAAGACTCGACATGCATCGAGACAAGATCTTTTAGAAGCCTTCCCTTAGACCAAATGGACGTGTTCCAAACCTATCACCCCCTACCACCTTCTGTCCATCTGGCTAAGTTATTGCAACCTATATGATCCTGGCAGAGCCCATATACCATGTGGTTGCACTAGAAGCTTCTCAACATTTGACATCTCAAATATCTTTGTTCCTTGGTGGCTTTCCACAAGTGTGATACACAAGTTTTCCCCAGTATACTGGACTTGTCATACACAAGTTTTCCCTAGTATACTGGACTTGTGTAACCACTCAACACAAACCTTTCCTTCCATTCCAGCCAGGCGATTCATTCACATAGTTGTTTTATTAAACAAAACACAAGTCATAGACTTAGAAATATTTCATAGAATGAATATAATCCACCCTTTTTTCCTACTAGCTAGGATAAGCATAATAGTAGCAAGAATCTTAACTAAGGTAAAATTCTACTAAGGCATCATCTTCTAGGATTTCCCAAGGCATAGCATACTTAGTAAAAGTTCCATGCAAGTCCTACTCTATCACTAATGCATAGTGAAAATAATAGGAAAAATGTATGAAGCACCACTTGCCTTTTTAGTAGAGAATATAGATTCACTCCTTGATCTTGCAATTGTCACGCTCTTCAAAGTTCACTACAATTCAATCAAGGCACAAATTCAAACTAGCATTCAAACAATTCACCACCTAAAATAAAGAAAACAAAACAATGCATGCAAGCATGCAAAAGATTGTTTTATTTTTAAAGGTGGTTTCTAATAGGCTATAAACATTTTAAAACACCTATTGGTCATTTATAAAAGTGGCAAAATCATTTAAAATCAAGTTTAATGAAAATGGGCCATTTTAAAACACCTATTGGTCATTTGCTAGAAATGATTTTAACGAAAGGAATAATTTATAATGTTTGCCAAATATGTTTTTAAACACAAATGTTAGTGTTTAAGGTCAAAGTGTTTAAAACTAATCTATTAGCCAAAAGGTTTCACTCAAAACCATTTTTAAATCAAAGCAACATTTTTGTTTTACTAGAAATGCCTTTATTCAAAGAATAAATTTCTAGGGTTAATCAAATATATTTCTAAACCCAAAATTTTGTGTTTCTGGTCAGTAGGTTCAAAATAAATCATTTGCAAAAGATTTTACCCAAAAATCATTTTTAGAATAAATTTTATACTCAAAATAGGCCTAGAAATGTTTCTGCAAAAAAACTAATTTTACAGAAGCAAAATACTAAACTAAGGGCATGGTTGCAAAGTTCATATTTTTGTGATGCCATTGGTATAAAATTTGCAAAATTTGGACATGTAGATCAAAAGTTATGAATTTTACAAAATCCATACACTAATAGAAATGTTTCTGTTTTTAAAACAAAGTCTGTGTCACGCGTCAGTGTATTATTGACTGATAATGGTTCGTGAGTATCGCGCTACAAGGACCGTCAGATTTAAATAGCAACGCACGTCACAGATCAAGTCATACCTCTTCGTTTAATGATTCGATAGTGTCATCATGATCTACATCTAACGACTCAGATCCACTGGTCACTAACTGGCGGCGCTAGCGACGGTGGACGGCGGCGGCGCGCTCGGGCTGCGGTGGTCCGGTGCAATCAGGAAGCAAAGGAGAGAAGGGCGATTCTCACCAGATTCGCCGAAGCATGTAGATGCTCAACGTCGTCGTTGAAGGAATAGGGGCGCACGAGATTGTCGACATGGGCGATGCTGCAAGGCTCGGGAAGGCAAGGCAAAGGGTCCGTTAGACGCGCAAGACCAAGGCGAGTACACGAGCATCGCTGAGAGGGAGAGGCGCGGTCGGATTTTACCAGTGGGGTCGCCGGAGTCGGGGCAGGTGACGTTGGCGGTCAGTCGAGGTCGTTGCCGACGCTCTAGGGCACGCGCGGCCAAGCGGGCGATACTGGGAGGTGCGCCTGGTACTGGGAATCCCACTCGTTTGCTCTAGGGGCAATGGGGCTGGCGGTGTTGGCCGGAATTGTCGTTGGAGTGTCGTCGGTATAGTGGCGGAGCGAGGAAGAATTGGAGCAGCCTGGGGACAGAGAGGTACGGGCGAGTGAGGGGAAAGAAGAGGAAGAGGAGGGCGCTTAAGTAGGGCGTGGTCGTGGGCAAATTACTGGCGTGATTGCTTCGAATTTAACGCCGCGAAATCAACACGAAAACGCTCGGAGTGAAAGGGGGAAGAACATGTCTCGCGGGTTGAAGACGATGCCAAGCTTGTGGTGTGGGGTCGCGCAGTCAGTGGCGTTGAGGGTAGGCTTGCCTGTGAGAAAAGAAACTGGGAGAGGGGGTTTCCCGCATGGGCTCCTGCTAGGCTAGTTGGGCCTGCTTAGTTGGGCTAGGGTTTCCCGGCTGTTTTCTTTTCTATTTTTTTCTTTCTGATTCCTTTTTCTTTTTCTGTTTTTATTTTCTGTTTTGATTTTATTCAAATGAGTTCAAACTCAATTGGAATCCATATTTTTATCAAACCTCCTCTAAACTTTCAGTAGGTTTTAATACTATTTATTAATGTATTTTAAAGTCCATTTTAGAATAATTTCTTATATTCTTTTATTGTTTATTACTTATTTAAACAATACATTTATCTTTATTTAAAATAGATTCAAATATGGTTCCAATCCATATTATTTATTCAAATAATTCTTTTATTCTTTTTAGATAACTTTTAATCCACTTTGGCAATTTCTATTATTTTTCCATGATTTAATTAATCATTTATATTAGGGATTTTGTCTTTATTCAAAACAAATATGGTTAAGTCCATATTAATTTTATTCAAATAATCTTTAATCCATTATTTTATTTGGATTATTTTTATTCCATTTTCTTATGGATTTAATTGAAGTATTAAATTCTCTTCTAAATAATTTCTTGAGATTTATTATTTAGTTTAGGCAATTTGTCTTTATTTAAATAAAATTGGATATTGTTTAATCCTTATGATTTTATTTAAATAATCTTTTACTCTTTTTTATTATTATTCAATACTTTCATTTTTTTATGGATTTGGCCAAGATTTAATTTGTCTTTTAAATATTCCTTATTTTTTTATTTCTTTCTTTGTCTTATAAAATCCATATCTTATTTTATAGATCCAAAATTGGTGATTCCAATTTGTAGAATTTTATTTAATATTTGTTTATGTTTTTAAATCCTTTTAGGATTATTTTGTTCACAATTTGGCATGGATTTTAGTTAGGTGCTTTATTAGCCTTGGAAATTATTTTTATTTATCTTATTTAAATCATAAGTTTTTATCCATGGCTCCAAATTAAATGAAACCAATTCCCATGGTTTTGTAATATTTTGTTTTATCATTTCTTGATCATTTATAAATGTTTGTTGCTGAATTTTATACGGATCAAATCCATAGTCTTTGAGAGATCTTGGAAATGATTTATTCCATTAGGATTTGGAGTTTTGGTTTAACTTTCCCAAGTGTTTAAATGTCAAGATACATTCATTGATGAATGCATTTCACTTGATTGAAATTTTGTTGGATTCCCTTTTCATCAAATTTGTTCAAGGTGGGTTTTGATGTTTCCATTTAGAAGCAAAACGTTTCTTTTCACCCTAAATTTCAACATTTATTTATTTTGTTTATTTATTTTTCACATTTCAAAATTTGGAAAATTTTGGGATGTGACAGTGTCGTGGTATTGCCGACGAGTAGGCCATGGAGGGGTCCTCATAGAGCATGTTTAGAGACATGGGGTGAGGCGGAAGGTTGGCGGGTACGAGGTGACACAGTTTACCCAGGTTCAGATCCCACGATGGTGGCAGAATCGTACTCCTTCTATAAATCACTATATGGAAATACGCCGGGTTACAGGGATCAGTTCTCTATGCATGAGTTGTGTAATTACGTGCCCTAAAGGTTCCTCTAGGTCCGGCTTATATAGTCGCCAGATCCTAGGGTTACAGGGAAAGTCCTAGCGGGATAGGTTACAGAGTCCTACACATTATATAACTGGTCTAACGCGTCTTGCACTCCAAGGCTCCGGGTATGCCGATGACTCCACTGTAGCAGTCCTTTATCCGGCATGGGCCTCCCTTCTTGATCCATCTAACTGGGCCTCCCAGCAGGCCATAGGCCTTGATACCAACTATGGGACACCCGGGTTATCCGGATTAGAGACATGCAATGGTGATACCCATTTAGCATATCCCGAACAGTAGCCCCCGGAGAACTCCCAGATCTTGCGCCGTCTTGCCTCTTCAAGTTGAATGCTCCATCTAGATGAATGTCGACAAACCGTTAAGCAATATCTTGTAGTCCTCCCAAGAACCCTGCGATGCTCTCTGTCTTTGATACTTAGTCGGAGAATCATTGAGATTTGCATCGTACTCTTCTTCTAGCCGGATAGAATACGACCATGCCAGAATCTTCGGATGGGACTGTTCACCTGCCTATGTCAGTAGCGTGCCGTAGACGATAGGTCAGCGATGCCTCATAACTCACACATGTAGAGAACGTAATCATAGCCGTTTTGCTAGCGTGAAGGATACGAAACATTGGTGGCCGCGGTAGGAACGTGGCAAAATTTCCGCGCACGCTCGTGCACACGCTGTCCACGGAATCAACTGTTGGATCAATTTGCACAAATCTTGACGCTGAGTACTATATATTAGAATTGCGGTGACATTTATATTTTCACCTCATTCTTCCTCGCGTCATCGTCTTCCTCCAGCCAAACCTATCCTCGAGATCCTCATGCACACAAAAAAAACCTAGCCTTTTCCAATCTCCAGCGACCTTCCACCCACCCCAATGGCGAGCAGATGCAGCGCTCTATCGATGGCGGCATCAGGCGAGGCCACGTCCAAGCCATCTAGAAGCGTGCATGTCCCACCGAAGGGTGTGGTGGTTCCACATTCTGCAGTGGTCGAGTCCACCGGCGGCGACCAAATTCCAGCGGGGCTGGAGCCGTTGGAGGAAGAGGCGGACTCGCACAAAGGAGAATGGCGAGGTTCGGACACCTTCGAGAGCGATATCAAGGAGATGCTCACTGAAGGGTACCTCCCCGCGACGGAGGGCCTGGTATGGCAGGCGGCGCCGGACGACGAGGTCGTCTCCTCTCCCCAAGGTATACATCAAGGCCCAGTTCGTGCGGGGCGTCTCCCTCCCAATTTCCGACTTCTTCGTCCAATTCCTTCAACACTTCCGGGTTCAACCTCAGAACCTTTATCCTAATAGTATCCTTGCGCTTAGCAACTACGCGGTGTTATGCGAGGGATACCTAGGATCAGGCCTAGGTTAGATCTATTCATTTACTTCTTCACCATGAAGAGGGAAGATGGGGCGAGTGAAGACGAGCTCAGAAATTGTGGAACCATTAGCTTCAAGATCCGGCCTGGTCAGTGGTTCCCCGACATCATGGGACACGAGTCCTGCAAAAACTGACAAAGGACATACTTCTACGGCCCAGATATCCCTCTGGCTGGCCGAGAAGCATCGTACCTGGACTTTGTTGACGGGCCCGCCACTGAATCCCCAACATGGATAACACAAGCCCTTCTCCCCTCCAACGACGAAGCCACTCGCGCCGTAAGACGGATTAACTGGTTCATAGAGACGGGTCTGACCAGCTTGGACCTAGCCATGTGCTCGTTTGTCAGGCGGATCCAGCCTCTGTAGCACAGCGTGAAGCTTATGCACCAGTACACCAAGGATAAGAAAGATAGCCTCTGGATTTCCGAGTACAACTTCACTAGTGACTTTGTCAAGCTTTGTCTCAAGGACATAGTCAAGGTGAAGGATCGGAAGCGTGACTTCACCATCACCTACGACGTGTTCGAGGCCGGCAAGTGCCTAGAGGTACTCATTTAGTTTCCGTGTATGACATATACTCCAGTTCTTCCATCTTGCACATACTTTTGCATATAACACTTAGGATTCATTTAACAGCTGAAGGATCTGGAGGAAGCCAGCATAGCTCCCCAAGTCTACGACCCCAAGATGAAGGATGTCACTATCGTGTCCGACGACGAGGTCCCGTTGGCGCGAAAGTGGAAGAGCTCCACCTCTGACGCTGTCGACGTAGGCAAGAAAAAGAAGACGGAGGGTGGAGCCTCCAAGAAATGCACCACCTCCCTGGAGGAAGAGAAAAGAAGAATAACTGGTATCCCGTTGACCAAGGAACCAACCATTGTGTAAGCTTCTTATCATCCGACATCGTCTTTTGCTCATATTATTCATGTACTTATACTTTTGCACGTTTCAGGAAAAATTCTAGTGTGAGTTTGAAGAAGACCTCCAAAACATCGGGTGATTCTAAAAATATCAAAGAAATGTTTGCCCAAGCGTCTCCCACCATCTCCCCTCCTACTCCAAGCATTCAGCCTTCTGCCGCACCAGCTAGATCTCCGGCAAAGGTAACATCTGAACCTTCCGCCATGGAAGTGGACCCAACTCCTTCTCAGGAGGTCCCAGATGCTACCGCGGAGCTCCATGTTTCCGGCTAACAGACGATGCAGGAGAGAACTTCTTCCAAAGTGGCCGAACCCCCGGCTAAGGATTCCACTGGTAGCGCTAAGGCAATGATGGAAACTGGAACTTCTGCCAAAGTGGGAGCCATTGCACCCAAGATTCCAACTGAGCTTCCCAAGATTGTATATCCGGTCCTCACACCGAGTAGCTCAGCTCTGGCTCCTGGTGCCGCGCTGACTTCTCCTTCATGCGGCCTTGAGGAGCTGCTCAAACAGGTGGAGATTGTCCAAGTTAACACACTTGCTTTTAGCAAGATATTTTCTGAGAGCGCCAACAATCTCAAGATCATCGCACTTGTGAGTTTTGCATGCCTTTTTCATTTCATATGTAGTATCCCACTCTAGCCCCCAAGCATTTAGACGAAAAACCATAGGTCTTTGGGTATGAATGCTCTAAGTGTGACTAATAAGCTAGAAACTTTGCACTGTTTCCCCCAAGTATTTAGTTTGAATGAATTATTCCGACTAGATACTTTTTAGAGAAGCATACGTAGTGTTTGTAAATTTCAATACTATAGCCCCCAAACCTCTAGCTGAAACAGAATTAGTTCCGACCAGATGCTTAAAAAATACTAAGCATAGCTTTGAGTTTAAAAACTCGTACTGTAGCCCCCAAGACTCTAGGAGGATATTTATCCAGCTAGATGCTTCAAGTAGACTAAGTAACTTTGTTCTTTTTGCAGAATGAGAATACTTGGAGGACTGCTGCCAATGAAAAGTTCCACAAGATGCGCAAGGACCTTGAAGATGAAAAGGGTAAAATAGCCATCCCGAAGGAACAAATCACCAAGGGCAAGAGTCTATTTTATTTTTAGTTTCATGCTTAACTTGCTCTTGTGTCGTTATCGTCCGACTACTCATCATGCTCTGTCATTTATCCGACTTGCAGAAGCTTTTGCTAAGGCCAAGGAAATTGTTGAGCAATCCAAGCACATACAGGAGCTGAATAGCGAAAATAAGTAGGACAAAGCCGACTCGCTGAAGATGCATGAAGATGGAATGAATGTCATGCAAGAATCTACGAACACGAAGATCAACCGCCTTAAGGAGGAGACTGCAACCCTCAAGTAGCATAACAAAGCCGGTGAAGAGCAAAATACTCGGAACCTTGAGGTATGCAAGACCCTCCGACAAGAACGGGACTCCATAGTGGTGATTCTCCAACAAGTAGAGAGAAGCATCTTTGGTAAGCATTCTCTGTCTTGTACTTCTGTAAATCAGGTACTTTGATCTTATTGTGCCGAACTCATGCACTCAAACATTTTGGTCGGAAATGCGGCTCCTATTGGTTTGACCAATAATCCTCCTCCGCCAACGGAATGCATGGTTCTTGCCGGCAACTTCATCAGCACCACCATCACCTAGGCCAAAGAAATTTCCAAGCCCGTGGACATCAACATTAAGGAAGTGGACTCTGTAATGAAGTACACGGAGATCCTGCGCCGAGCCCCCGAGCGTATCGTAAGATGGATAGCTTCATGTACCCAGGCTGGCGCTAGGATGGCCCTAGCCATGGTCAAGGCCCACTATGACGACGACGACATCACCACAGTGACCTCTGGGTTGCCGGACATAGACGAAGACAAACAGAAGATCGATCACGACGCTATCTGGGCTTCGCTTGCCGGCTGCGATACCAGGGCCGCCCAACTAGTCGATGCGAACACCTTTGTGCCTCTTGAGGTAATCGATGTCGACCAAGCTAGATCCTCCGAGTCCCTGAAAACTGTCATCTTTGTTGATGGGCAAGATGGCTCTCCTGCCGCCGATGACGCGACCTCGAAGTCTCCTGCACCAGAGAAGTGAAAAAACACTATGTAATTTTTATCACCTCTAGATGTTGTATGTATGCGGAAAAACTACTATGTTATTTTAAGGCGGAAAACTATGGCACTACAAGAAATCTGCTCACTAGTGACCTTTTCTTAACGGTCATGCATTTTTTGGTCATAGATCTATGACCATTCTGAACCACTTGGTCGTAGGAAATTTAGGACGGTCCAAACCTTGAAAAATAATGACCAATTTAGTCAAGAAGGTCATGATTTCCTAAAACGAAAAGGTCATAGATAGTTAGAACTGGTTTGAAGCCTTTTATTTGGTAGACTATGACCAATTAAAATGGTCGTTATGGTTAAAATCTGAGGCAAAAAATTACAGAATTGCCAACTGAGCAATATCACCTTCATATCATGTCCATGTGCCATTTTTTTTCTTACTTGTCATGCCTACATGGTCTAGACCTGGCATCTCGAACCACGTGCTGGAATATATGGCAAAGAAGAGACCCACGGGGGTTTGTACTCAAGACCTCACAAACTCCCCACCGGATCCTAATCACTAAGCCAGACAACTCGTTCATGCCACATGGATTGCACGGCGTCATTTAACCACGACCTTGGTAGATAATGAAAATTCACGCGCACGAATATATGTCAAAAAAGAGAGCCCCAACACTCCAACCCGCCACCTCACCCACTCCGAACGATATCCCAACCACTATGCCACTGAACTTGTTGGTGCTAGATAGGGAGTTTGGCTACTTTAACCACACCTCATACATAAATGGAAATTTGGCAAAAATGAGGGCACCGGCGCTCGAACCCGCGACCTCCTCCTCTAGACAAAGGGGGCAACGGGACTTGAACCCGCGACCCTTGCAACTTCCATCAGAAGTTAACCACTACAACACACAATTGTATCTGTTAGATAAACCCGCGTGACACTATTAGTATGAGCCAAATCCTGTGTTGGGCCTGGGATTCCAGCGGACAAAACATCCTTCTTTTTTTATCCTCAAATGTTTCAGCCGACCGGCTGGGCTAACAGCCAAATAGGACATTTGCTTGTCGCTTTTACTAGAAATTATGGGCCTTTTTAAAGTTTAAGCCCACACGAATGGACAAACAATTTTTTCAGAAAGTCTAAAAACGTAATTTTCCCTTAATTTGTGCACATGACCTCGGATTGAGATGATATAATAATCAATTTGGTTTATCTTTAGGAGGTGCATAACTTTCTTTTCATATAAAATTATGAAATGCGACTATTTTCTATTTTTTAATATTTTTAATTAATTCTGTGCGACGAAAAGGAAAACTTGCTCCTGCAACATTGTTCGACATAGCAAGATACACATGTGTGCATGACAAGGGAACATTATCACAAACTATGCAACGATTTTGGACATAACATTGGTCGATTGGCCCCGAAGCCATGAAACCTCGAACATGATAGGTCATTTATGTGAAGTTTTTTGAGATATTCACGATATACCAAATTTGTTATTTTTCCTTGCAAATATGTCACATAATATGACGCCACGCGAAGGATTTACCTCGTTTGGACCATTTTTGAATTTATTATGCCTGTTTCAAACTATGGTCAAAATGGCGGGCATGAAGGTTCCTATTTAGGGGATGAACCTCGCTAAACTTTCATTATATCTCTGATAAAACGTCATATTGTGAACCTAAAAATGATTTTTGCAAAAAATCATGAGTATTAAATCATGTACATGTAGTTCAAATCGGCCCCACTTCCTACCGATTTGGCAGACATTTGTATTTTTCACGAGGGGTGGATCGAAAGGTTTGAGATACCCTAGTTGGGATATTGTGCATGTAACATGGTCTAATATTTTTCAAAAATATGATGGAACCATTTTGAAACTCTCATTTGGTGGTTGCTTCACAAAACGCCCTATTTTCGGCATTCGAAAAATAGAAAATGTATTTTCTGTGCGACGAAAAGGACAAATTCCTCTTGCAACATTGTTCTCCATCCCAAGATTCACATGCTTGCACAATATGGGCACATTATCACAAACGATGCCACAATTCTGGACATAACATTGGTCGATTGGCCCGAAAGCCATGAAACCTCGAACATGATAGGTCATTTATGTGAAGTTTTTTTGAGATATTTCGCGATATACCAAATTTGTTATTTTTCCATGCAAATATGTCACATAATATGATGCCACGTGAAGGATTTACCTCGTTTGAACCGTTTTTGAATTTATTATGCCCGTTTCAAACTATGGTCAAAACGGCGAGCATGAAGGTTCCTATTTAGGGGGTGATCCTCACTAAACTTTCATTAGATCTCTAATAAAACATCATATTGTGAACCTAAAAATGATTTTTGCAAAAAATCATGAGTATTAAATCATGTACATGTAGTTCAAATCGGACCCGCTTGCTACCGATTCGGCAGACATTTGTCTTTTTCACGAGGGGCAGACCGAAAGGTTTGAGATACCCCGGTTGGGACATTGTCCATGAAACATGGTCCAATATTTTAAAAATATGGTGGAACCATTTTGAAACACTCATTTGGTGGTTGCTTCACAAAACTCTCTGTTTTTCGGCATTCGAAAAACAGAAAATATATTTTCTGTGCGACAAAAAGGAAAAATTCGTCTTGCAACATTGTTCGCCATCCCAAGATGCACATGCGTGCACAATATGGGCACATTATCAAAAACTATGCCGTGATTATGTCCATAACATTGGTCGTTTGACCTGAAAGCCATGAAACCTCGAACATGATAGGTCATTTATGTGAAGTTTTTTTGAGATATTCGCGATATACCAAGTTTGTTATTTTTCACGGATACTGATGGCGCCTGATAGAGTTTCGTTGGGAAACCCCAAGAGCAAGGTGTGAAGAGCACAACAGAAAGTATTCCCTCGGTAAGAAACCGAGGTTATCGAACCAGTAGGAGGAAGGAAACGTCTCAAAGGTGTTGCTAGCAACAGGGAAACCTGCACAACACAAACTCAAGACTTTGCCCCAACGAACAGTGAGGTTGTCAAACTCACCGGTTACTTTAACAAAGGATTAAATGTATGGTGTGGAAGGTGATAGTGGTTTGCAGAAAGTAAACAGTAACAGTGGAAGATGTATCAATGGTAAACATCGGATTGGGGTCCATAGTTCACTAGAGATGTTCTCCTTAGATAAACAAACATGACATGCTGGGTGACTAAATTACAGCAAGGAAATTTATAGGAACTGAGCAAGGCATAACAATGCAATACTAGACATTCATGATCCTACGAGATTCGATTGGGCAATACAACAAGATACATAGACCTCCATCCAAATGCATCTATGACTAGAAATCCACCTTCAGGTTATCATCCGAACCCCCTCCAGTATTAAGTTGCAAGCAACAGACAACTTCTTTAAGCAAAGTGTGTAAGGTAAACAATCCACTTGTTCCATGAACAAGAGACCGTTGTTTTCTCCCTAGTGTCAACAACACATCTACAACCTTTGAGGTTTCTGTCAGTTCCCTTAGATTATAGAGGCATGAACCCACTGTCGAGCATCAATGCCCCCTCTTGGATTCACTAGCATCTACTTGGCCAAGATAGCTACTAGAAACGGAGAGCATGCAAGATCACAAATAACATAGACATGATAGAATCAATAAGACAAAACCATTAATGAATCTAACATAGTAATCTCAATATCCATCGGATGCCCACAAACACAACATGCATGATTACAAATAGATATGATCTTGATCATGAAAGGAGCTCACAAGATCTAAACATGATAGCACAAAGGAGGAGATACAACCATCTAGCTACTACATGGACCCATAGTCAAAGGTGGAACTACTCACGCTTCATACAGGAGGCTGGCATGATGAAGAAGAAGGCCTCCAGGATGATCTCCCCTTCGGCAGGGTGCCGGGAAGAGCTTCAGATCCCCCCGATCTAGGGACGATGGTGGCGGCGGCTACAGATGGTTTTGTGGAATATTGATCGGGTCCTTAGGGTTTTGGCATAGGCGGGTCTTTATAGGCGAAGAGGCGAGGCAAGGGGCGGCTAGGGTGGTCACACCCCCTAGGCGCGGCTAACCCTTGCCCACCCACCAGGGGGCGTGTCCCCCTGATTCCTCCCCTCCGTCTCGTACTCTGGCTCCATGTTCCCCATGGTAAAATATTGACTTTGGCTTTTGTCCCGTCTAATTCCGATAATATTGATTTTCTGCTTTTCTGGAACCAAAAATAGAATAAAACATACAACTAGCACTGTGGCACCTTGTTAATAGGTTAGTATCAGAAAACATATAAAACACCTCAAAGTGTAGACAAAGCAAAGCAAAGTAGATACTAAACAAGCATGGAACATAAAAATTATAGATACATTTCCGACGTATCAGATAATATGTCATACAAAACAACGCGATGCGAAGGTTTTTCATTTTTTTGATTTGTTTTGAATTAGTTTTGCATGTTAGAATAGAGCGAGACAATCAGAATAGAGAATCATACTATCCACGGATTACCCCACTGAAGCTGATCTCAGCCGTTTATATGCCCCACATCCAATGGCCGAAATGTTTATCTCCCGCCTCCTTGTATTTTTCTTTGTATGTAAAATAACTGAAATTCCCTATGGTTCCTACAGTCTTCCACCATAGAAGTGAGGTCAGGGTAGTTTTGTAAAATTGGCACACCACCATCCAGATCACGATCGACCGACACCCCCCAAACCCTAATACTGCGACGCCACTCCACCCCCGCGCCACTCCTGTGAGTACCACCTCCCCCTCAGCCCCAACCCTTCTCCCCGACCATGAGCCACTGCACCCACCTCGCCTCATGTGCCACCAAATGCCACCTCGCCGGTTGCTATCCCGCACCCACCCACCCCCACCTCGCCTCGTGCACCGCCAAGATCGATGCACCCTGCCCCATATCGACCCTCCCTGCCCCAGATCAACGCACTCCGCCCCAAGCCCTCCTCCCACTCATTGGTGCATGCAAGATCCAGTGGCGATGGGGCCACTACCGTCCTCCCTCGAGTGGCTCCACCCCCACTCCACTCCCACCTCCACGCCTAGCTCCGGAAGCGAGTCGCCCTATCCATCTAAGGAGAGGAGCAAGGCGACGAGTTCATCATGGAGGTGTCCAGATCGATGCACCCTGCCCCGTACCAGGAAGAGGACGAGAAGGACAACACGCGAGAGGGGCGTGTTCTGGAGGAGCTCATCTACCTAGATCTGTCGCGGGCGTCATCCCGCGACCACCTTGTCGAGCTGCTGCCGGACACCATTCCGTCCCGCTGTCGCAGGCCAATTTTGTGGCCTTGGTCAGGAGGTGATATTTAACTGTAACCAATTGATTGACCCCATCCTCCTACAGCTGGCCTATGCAGCACAAGTACATCTGCCGTAAGTACGCACGTGTCGCAACACATGCCAATCTATTTGTTAAATTTTCTTCTCATTGGTTTCCATCATGTAATTGTGGTTGTGTTTCCAAAGTTGCATTGCTTTTGGTATGTGCTAGACTGCTAGTTAGCACTTAGTAAAGGTGAGCAGCCAGTTAGTTCTTGGTTTCATGAAATAGTACACTGCCATATTCTTGGTTTAATACCCCAGTCATCATAGTGCTGAACATAACATCTTTCTATGATGCTTGTTTCAGACTTTTGCTCTCTAGGTTCTCATGATCTCATCATCAGTATAAAGAATCATATATTCATACAGTTTTGTTCTTATGTTGTGTATTGGTGTCTACTTTGACTATTAGATCTGTGTTGTGTACTGCTCCTTGCATGCTAAATTGACAATCTCCCAGTTCTCCAACAATTTGTGCTATCCGGCTTGTACATATTCCAATCACTAGCAGCGTCTAACATATCAATATAGTAATGTTAATATAGTAGGCTTACATTCTGTATTGTAGTTCTATTTGCCAATTTCAGGCTTACATTCTGTAGGATCTGTATAGAATGCTAATTACTTGATGATGCATATATAGTAATGTTGTATTGTTCCTGATATCTGCAAATTTGGTTAGGCTGTTGTGTTATTTGGTTGATCCATGAAACTGAACCTTGTTTATGCATTTTTCTTTGAGTTGATCGGCTAGCAACTACAAAATGGTCGTGGATGGGGCTTGGTGTTGCGGCCGCAGTGGTTGCCAGCTCCTGCTCCCGCCCCTCCTACATCGTCTAGTACCTCTTCGTCATCGCCAAAGACCACTACAACGAACTATCGTGCTCCTAGACATGTACTATGTTTGTGGTACAGATGAGATGGTGTGCTACTACTATAATTTGTAGAGTTTAACTTCTAGTTCCTATTCTGATACTAATTATGTGGATATTCTATTGGTCTTAGATTGAATTTCTAAATATGTTCCTAGTGATACGTTGATCACCCAGGAGTGTGGTATTTCTTGTCCTGGTTATGTGCAATCAGATAATTAGTTGCTGGTTCAAATCTTTGATCAAATCTTTGAACCAAAGGATAAAAACACATAATATATATCTAGTTTACTTTTGTCCTGAAACAAACTTATATGTTTTTGTTAGGTCTTGCAGTCTCCTAGAAAGGATGATGTTGAATACAATTATTTCTTGCTAGATAGTGGTCCAGTAACTAATAATCTTTGCATTGCCTTAATGTTTAATTCTATTTATGTTTGAATGTATGAATATGATGGAAACTTATTTATATGTTGGAGGTGGATTATAAGTCTCTGTACACTGAGCTGCCGAAGTGAGCTGATGGAATGGTCATCGTTCCAATTTTTTCCGACACAAGTTCAGCGGCTCAAGACCTTCTTCATTGAGTTCCATATGTCACTCAACATTGACCATAAGCTATGTATCGGCCTCTTCGCAGCCTCGCCATCGACGCCTGATGTTGTGAGTTGCTGTCACTCAGAACCCACTCTCTTTTGTGGGGTTTGGTTTCCTCTAATTCCAATCATGATTTTGATCTGCCTTTTGTATTTCTTCCACTTAAGGTGAAGTGAAAATTGCCATATTTCACACACATGGGAGTATACTGTATAGGTTCTATTTAGTTTGTAGATACTTCCCTAGTAGTGGGCTCTTGGTGTTGAATTCAACAAAGTTGAGTGTTATGCTCTATTGAAGCCAATATCACTTTGACAGTGTGTATGTGATGTCCTGTATTGTATGCCTTTATTGTTGTGACAATCCTATTTTCATCTGTTGCTACTACACTCTATACATGAGCATTGCTTGCACGTTTCTTTTTCATTTCAAGGATAATATTTCACTTCATTCCATGTCAAGTCCATGTATGCTTGAATAACTTGTTCTCTTTTGTTGTTACCAGATAATGACTGGTCTTCCTTTGAAGAAGTATGTAGTAGCAAACAGCTGTAGGTTGTCGAGGAGAGGATCCACTGAAGAACCGGACAATAGTCTGATGATGTAGCCGAGCGGTGCTCTGCTTGCTTGTGTGAAACTTGTTGTAGCTTTTGATCATATGTGTGTGCTGCTTATTGTAGCTTGCACTTAGCTTTTTATGCCTTACTATCTTGGTTGTTAACCCAGATGTTGGTGTCTTGTAATCAGAACATTTTTTTGTTCTTAACCTAGTGATAGTAGGAATTGTGTAATCATGGTAATGCAATGAGCTTACTATTAGACAAATATGGCATGTTCGATGATTTTATTATTTATTTAATATCAAAATTAGCTAATTAAAAATGTCTGAAAAGGCCCAAATAATATTATTTGAAACATTAGCTAAAATGGACCATATAAAGGCTCAAGCCCAAACATATATGGATCATGAAAAGGCCAAGGCCCAAATAGAAATGGACCGTGTTTCAGAACAAATAAATAAAATGGACTAAAAATAGCCGCGTGTAAAAAGGCTGGAATTGTTGGGCTTTGCCCATATAAAACATCTAACTGGACTGGGCTAAATATGATTGACGACCTTTCCAATTGGTCACAGATTTGCCACGTAGGATTGGCCACGTTGGATCCTACGTGGACAGGGCAAACAGTCTGTGACCAATACAGTTGGTCATAGAATCTGTGACCAACTGTATTGGTCATAGACGTCTATGACCAATTCAGAAAAAAGGTCCTGGTGTTTAACTAGTGAAGTTGAGCTTTTGACCTTCTGTATTGGGTCACAAAAAGGTCACAAATTAAAAACTGTGACCTTCTAGTGACCAATATGGAGGGTCATGTATCACCAGATTTCTTGTAGTGTGGCTATAAGCTTCCTGCCGCTTAAGAGCTAATTCTAGCATGTATATATTTTTTAAGCAAGTGCTGGCTTATCTATTACTCTGGTTTTTATGCTTGACTTTTCATGAGTCGAAAGACCCTTAGTCGGAACTATGCGCTTAGGTGATGATACCCAATGGCACCGTCAAGACCCTAAGCACAAAAGCGCCGACTTCGAGTGCCAAAAGTCACTACCCTAGAATCCACATAAAAACAACAAAGAACGTGTAGACCAGAAAACTTAAGCTAACGCCCGTAGGCGGAATTTTCACAAGTGCAAATGCAAAACTTGTGCATAAAGGTTTTATATGATCCAAAAATGAACACTAAAGGAGGTAAAATACTCAATCATATGATTGAACCAAATATCTTTATTTCATTGATCATATAAGAGATACATAATAGATAGTAAAAATATGTTAAGTGTAGAAAGGACGTAGTTGTGCTATGTTCCATGGCCGATCAAGCTCCGGGTAGTCATCATCTGGGTCATGTCTCTTACTCTTATGATCCTCGTTTGACCTATCCTCTAGTTTATGATTATCAACGAGGTAATAGGAACCATTGAGTAGTTCCTTGCTTATGATGAATGGTACTTCCCATGACCGGGATAGTTTGTGTGACGTCTTCTGCTTAAGTCGGAGCACCAGGTCCCCCTCTTTAAACGAGTGATGCTGAATGCGATGACTATGGTAGCTGAGTAGATTCTGCTGGTAGATGCCTGATCTTTGGCATGCTAGTACGCGCTCCTCCTTGAGAAGGTCTACATCTAGGCGTCTGGATTCTTTAGCATCATCCTCGTCGTAGGCGGAAACTCTTGGCGAATCGTGGAGGATGTCGGAGGGTATAATTGCTTATGCTCCATATACCATGAAATAAGGGGTGTAGCCAGTCGATCTGTTAGTAGTAGTTCGTAAACTCCACAAAACAGATGGCAATTCCTCCGCCCAAGCTCCAGCTGCTCTATGTAGTGGTGCTTCTAGTCGTGGATTTATTCCATGTATAATTAATCCATTGGCTCGCTCGACTTGTCCATTGGATTGTGGATGTGCCACATATGCCAAATCAACTCAGATGCCTTTATTCCAATAGTAAGCTTCCACTTCTCTGAGTGACAAGTTGCTGCCATTGTCGGTGATAATGCTATGTGGGCGACCAAATATCACCACTAGATCCCGGACAAACCTAAGGGTAGTTGCCCCCTCAAGCTTTCTAATGGGTTTAGCTTCTATCCATTTTGTGATTTTATCAACTGCTACTAGCAGATGCGTAAACCCAGAAGGTGCCATCTGCAATGGACCAACCATGTCAAGCCCCCAGACTGCAAACGACCAAGTTATTGGTATGGTTCGCAATTCTTGAGTAGGTACATGTGGTTGTCGGGCATAATACTGGCATCCCATGCATGTCTCGACCAGCTTGTCAGCATCTGCCTTCGCGGTTAGCCAGTAGAATCCTTGCCGAAAGGCTTTGGAGACCAATGATCGAGGAGTGGTGTGATGCCCACAATCTCCGAGATGGATCTCACGAAGGATTTCAATACCTTCTTGCTAGGAGACACACTTCAGGTATACACCAGTGGTACTTCTTTTGTAGAGCTGCCCATTGATTATGGTATAGCCCTTTGCTGGACGTACTATTTGCCTACTTTCAACCTCATCGATGGGAAAAGTTCCATGTACGAGATATTCCATGAACGTTTTTGTCCAAGCCAGAGGGACTTTTGTTACTGCATGAACAAATGAGTCTCCTCTATCCGGGTTCTCGGGGTCCGCTCCCTTCACGGATGTGGTTCGTAGATGCTCCAAAAAATGCCAGGCAGAATTGGTTTGCGTCCTGATCCGAGCATTGACAGTAGATCAGCCGCCTCATTTTCCTCCCTTTTGACATACTTGACTTCATAGCCTTCGAAGCACTTGGCTATCTCGTCCACTTCGTCTCGATATGCCGCCATCATAGGGTTCCGTGCATTCCAGGTGCCAGCCACCTACTGGGCAACCAAGTCGGAATCTCCACAGCAAACTATGCGCTTGATGCCAATATCCTTGGCTACGCAAAGTCTGTGAATGATCATATTCCGCCATGTTATTTGTAGCCTCAAAGTGGATCTGCAAAACGTAGTGCAGTTTTTCCCCTATTGGTGAATGTAATAGCACACCAGCCCCTGAGCCGTTGAGTAGCTTTGATCCGTCAAAGTGCAGCACCTAGTATTCTGGATCTGATACAGGGGTAGCATCTGGCATCTCCGTCCAATCTGCAATAAAATCCGCCAAGATTTGTGATTTGATAGCATCGCGTCTCTTGTAGGTGATCTCGAATGCGGCAAGCTCAATGCTCCACTTCGCAATACGTCTCGTAGCGTCTCTATTGTTGATGATGTCAGACAGTGGAGCCTTGCTCACTACTGTGATAGGGTGCTCCTGGAAGTAGTGCCTTAGCTTCCGAGAATCAAGGAACACTCCATAAGCTAGCTTTTGGTAGTGCGGGTACCGCTGCTTGCACTCCGTCAAGACCTCTCTTACATAGTAAACTGGTCGTTGTACTCTGCACTCATGCGTTGGTTCTTTCCGCTCTACCACGACGACGATGATGATAACCCAGTTGGTGGATGCCATGTAGATTAACATAGGCTCCATTGGCTCGGGTGCTGCGAGTATAGATGCCAAAGAAAGTAAACTTTTTAACACCTTAAGCGCAGCATCTTCTTTGTCTGTCCAAGTGAATTTGTCTGACTTCTTCATCAACTTGTATAGCGGCAGAAACTTCTCTCCAAGTCGGCTGATGAACCGGCTTACCGTTTCAATGCAGCCTGTGAGCCGTTGAATGTCCTTCAGGCATGTCGGACAATTAATGTTTAGGATGGCCTTGATCTTCTCCGGTTTGACCTCGATTCTGTGTTGGGAAATGATGAAGCCCAACAATTTGCCGGCTGGAACCCGGAAGATGCACTTCTTTGGGTTAAGCATCATGTTTTATTTCCAGATATTATCAAAGGTTTCCTTTAAGTCGGAGATTAAGTCGTTTGACTTTTTAGACATCACCGCGATATCGTCCACATAGGCATGAATGTCCCGACCAATTTGGTTGTGTAGGCAATGCTGCATAGTTTGCACGTACGTAGCACGAGCGTTTTTAGCCTAAAGGGAATTGTGACATAGCAAAATGTGTCGTAGGGTGTGGTGAACGAAGTGGCCAATTGGTCCAACTTCCTCATCTTTATCTGGTGGTATCCCGAGTATGCATCTACAAAACACAGAAGTTCTGAGCCAGCCGTCGATTCAATGATGTGGTCAATCCGAGGCAAAGCAAATGGATCCTCCGGACATGCTTTGTTCAAGCCGGTGTAATCAACACACATTCTTAATTCTTCGGTTCCCTTTTTGGGGACAAGTACAGGATTGGCCAACCATCGGGTGTGAAGGACTTCTCAGATAAAACTAGCCCTAAGTAACCTAGCTATCTCTTTGCCTATGGCGCGTCTCTTCTTGTCCCCGAAGCGTCGTAGAGGTTGTTTCACCGGTTTGCACTTTGGATCAATATTCAAGTTGTGCTCGGCAAGTTCCCTAGGTACACCTTTCATGTCGGCAGGTTGCCATGCAACTATGTCCCTATTCTCACGGAGGAACTCAATGAGCACGCTTTCCTATTTAGGGTCCAGTTTAGTCACAATGGCGGTGACCTTGGAGGCATCGTCTACCACAAGTTCCACCGATTTGGTTTCGATGGTTGCCTTGAAGAAGGGATCGGAGTCAGAAATATGTTTCTTCGATGCCGGCATCTCCAAGGAGTCAACCTTGCTCTGGATCACCTTGAATTCTTTGCTATAGAGGAGAGCTTCTAGAAAGGCCGCCTCTCCAATCTCGCAGTCCCTTGCTTTTGAAAAGCTTCCGGATACGATGATAACACTGTTTGGTCCGGGTATCTTGAGCTTGTTGTAGAAGAAGTATGGATTGGCCATGAAGGAGTGGAAGATGTCGTGTCCGAATATGACGTGGTACACGCTCTTGAAGGGGACCACTTCAAAGGTCATGCGTTCTTGGCGGTAATTGTTCGCCAAAAGCGACCGGAAGCATGATGCACCCAAAGGACCGAGCCTCCTGACCAGGAACTATGCCATGGAACATGGTGCTGGTCCGCCTTAGGTTGGTCTCCGTCAAATTCATCTTGTGCAGTGTATCCATGTACAAGATATTGATGTTGCTTCCACTGTCCACCATGCATTTGGTGAACTCGTTGACGTCATTCAGAGGGTTGATGACCATGGCATATTGGTTCTCCGTCAGAACAAGGTCTGGGTGATCCTTCCTGTCCCAAGTGATTGGAACCTCCGACCAGCGCAGGTATTGGGGAACCGGGTGTAGGGTGGCCATCAGTATCCTTGGTAAGGTTTTCTGTGCCTGGACAGTTGGGGTGCCAAGGAAACTCTGGTAGACGGGGGCCTTCTACTCGAAGGGTTTCTTGCCTTTGCCATCACCCTTGTAGGCATGCTTGGGGTCAACGTCCTCATCCATGTCACTTGAATCCTTGGACTCCTCTTCTTTCTTCGTTCCCTTGCCCTTGCCTCGCGGTCGGTTCTTCCGGCTTTGTTTGTAGTTGGACTCTGGGTCTTCTTTAAGTCGTTGATGAACTTGCAATGGTGGTTGGTTTGGATGGCTTTGCCATTAGCGTCGAGGTGTACAAGGCATGGCATATCATGGTATTACTCATACGTTTGGGGAACGTAGGGCACTGTCGGGATAGTTTCACTACTGCGCTGCTGCCCACGACAAGCCCCCCATCCTCGGACACGTTGTCCGCTATCGCCTCTTCCTGCAAACGTCATTGCGACCATGTCGGAGGTTGGCTTTTCTTCTGGCAGACCGTTATGCTTAGTGTTGTTGTTCCTCTTAGCTTGGTTTGGAATGGCAATTGCCGGCAAAGAGCCGCGAGCATCATCGTCGGCAGCCGCGAATTCACTAGCCAATGAGATCATCTGATTGAGATCTAGCCTGTGATTTTCCTGCAAGCTCTTCAACTTATGTCGGAGCAACGTACCTTTTTCCACGCCATCAATATAGGCGGCCATAGCAGTCTGATCGTGCACTTATATGCAGGAATATTTCATATCCAGCCAGCGGAAGAGGTAGGCCCAAGACGTCTCGTCTTTCTCTTGCACTCACCGCTGTAGGTCTCCAACCGTGTAGGGACGTTTGTATGTACCCTCAAATTTCTTGGTGAACGCCTCTTGCATGTCCAACCAATTGCATATAGACTTCTCCGTCAAGTTGTCGATCAATATGGCAGGTCGTTCCCGTCAAGATCAGTGGGAGGTGCTTGACGGCAACATTGGTGTTTCCCGAGCAATCTCCACCGCGTTTCCATAATCCTGCAACCACGTAGCTGGCTTGGTGGTGCCGTCATAGGGTTTGATCGTCTTGTCTATCCGGAAACCCTTGGGGTAAGTTGCGGTCCGTATCACAGTTCCAAAGCAACATGGTCCCAGGTACTGTCCTTCCCGGGCCTCGTGAATCTTGTCCAAGCGTGAACGTGCATCGTATGGCTTTGGGCTTGCTTTTTTTTTGTTCTTGCCATCAGGGGAGGGGATTTTTTCTTCTTGCCGCCATGGTGCCTGCTAGGTGGAGACGGAGGCGCAGGTGGAGGTGGGTTAGCCTTCTTGCTATTACCCTCCTACGACTCCTCACGTCTATCGCGGTTGCTTGTCGGACGCGGAGGGTCATGGTGTGACCTGCTCTTATGTCCTTGATTGCCATTGTGCTCCCCACCATGACAGGGTTGCTCCACATTGTCGCGGATGATGATGCCGCCCTGAGGGCGTCTAGGCAGAGGCAAGCTCGTACGGTGGTGAGCTCTTGGGTTCGTGATGTCGGGGGGATTGGGGCGGTGGGGACGGGCGACGAGGGTGAGACTTGCCTCCGTGGTTGGAGGATATGGGGATATCATCCTTCCTGTTGCGTGCGTGCCTCCGTCTTCATTCTGACGAACCCGTCCGGGAGTCAACATCGTGAGGAGATGTATCCCTTGGAGGCTTAGGATTGCTAGACTGGCAATATGCTAGACCAGACTCAAGCCTCTAAGAGGCGTCCTTTTCCTGCTGTTTGACATCCTTGGAGACGAGGTCGTAGACCTGTTCCACAGCCGCGGGCGATCTATCCTGCTCCAGTAGATTCTTGGCGACAGCCAAGTTGAGGATAGGAGTGGGCATGACCTGCCTGCCTTCATTGTCAATGTATGGCTTGGCATGTGGCCGCTTCGAGGGAGCCCATCCTAGGTTGCGCCATACACCAAGGTTGTTGACAACATGAGCCGAAGCTTTCCTAGCCTTTTGCTGTTTGAGCAAAATCTTTTACTCGGACTCCATGGCTCTTGCTGCTTCGATTGATTTCTGCGCCTTGGCCAGATCTCGATCTAGTTTTACACCTTGCTTCGTGATGGCCCGCGCTTCCTCCAGTAACTGTTGGCACATCTCATAAAGTTGGACTACGTTCCGTATATGGGCCGCGGACATAGGCTCGACGAGAAAATTTCCGTACATCACTCTATAAGCCAGAGTGACTTGGGCGGCCGCAGATGTAGATGCTGGTGGGGGCGGATTTGCGGTGTTGGAGTTGCTCGGGCCGGTGTTGAGTTCCTGCGACTGTTGCACTAGGTTAGGTGGAGGAGGCATGGCCTTTGTGCGATCATTGTCGGTAGCATCGGCTGGTCCCTTACCCTTGTCTAGCGGCTTCGACAAAGCTTGTCCAGTTGATCTTCTTCCATCACACTCCCAATGGCGACGAACACCTCTCAGGATGTGATGGCCTTGTCAGCCTTCTCCTCACACTTGATATCTTCCTCTATCTCTTGCATAGCAGAGTCGAGCTCCTCCAGGTTGATATCCATCTCCTCCGAGAGTTTGCGGGGGCTTCCTCGATGACGGAGGATATTGCTGAGGCATCAGGGATGTTGACTGAAGGCGGTGGCGGTGGTGGCTGTGGCGGCGGTGGCCCGGGTATAGCAGCGATCTCGGCCTGAGCAGCTGCATCAACGGCCGCGTAACTGTTGACGGTGCCAATCATGCTCTCAAAGGTGAGGAGACCCGCGGCCTGTTGCCGCCTTAGCATATGCCAGTGAAGTGTAGCGTGGTCCAGCCCTTCCACAAAGTGATAGGTAGCATCATCACTGGGGTAGTGTTCCAGGTAGGCCCGTATCTGGAGTCATCTGGAGAGATAACCACAGGGGGTTTCACCCTCTCTCAATGCATCATGCCAGATCAAAAATAGTCACCACACCGATGAAGTGCGATCTCTGCTTTCCAGACACACAGGTGAACTCGGCGGATTTGCAGCGATCTTCCACCATTATTTCCTGCACAGGGGCGGTTTGGGTGGGCCTTGATTTTTTCCAATCTAAGTCCGCAAACTCCAAAGAGAGATCCGACGTTGATCCTTCCGTGAACGTATCCTGCCCGTAGGAGGGCTGTGCGGACCTTGAAGATACTCCAACTTCCAAGAAACTAGTGCCCGAGTCGGTTTTGCTGATGAAGAGGTGGATGTCCCCGATTGGGACAATCGAGAAGCGGGTGTGGTTCATCTTCATCGAGATCCAGAACTCATCGGGAGGGACGATCAGAACGTTGCCAGAGAAGAGAACGCGACCAATGGCTATGGTTTCGCCGATTCCCGCAAAGAGATTTGACCTTTCCCGTTGTAGATCCTGAAGTGCCTCTTGCCCCACGGTGGGCTCCAACTGTCGTGGTATTGCCGACGAGTACGCCATGGAGGGGTCCTCACAGAGCGTGTTTTGAGACGTGGGGTAAGGCGGAAGGTTGGTTTGTACGAGGTGACACAGCTTAACCAGGTTTAGACCCACAATGGTGGCAGAATCCTACTCCTGCTATAAATCACAATAATGGCAATACGTCAGGTTACAGGGATTGGTTCGCTGTGCGCGAGTTATGTTGTTATGTGCCCTAAACGCTTATATAGGTCCGGCTTATATAGTCGCCAGATCCTAGGGTTATAGGGAAAGTCCTAGACGGACAGGTTACAGAGTCCTACTCGGTATACAACTAGTCTAATGTGTCTTGCACTCCAAGGCTCCGGGTACACTGATGACTGCACTCTAGCCTTTCTTCATCCGGCATGGGCCTCCCTTCTGGATCCATCTAACTGGGACGCCCAGCAGGCCATATGCCTTGCTACCAACTGTGGGCCACCCGGGTTATCCGGATTAGAGACATGCTTTGGTGATACCCATTTAGCATATCCCCAACAATTAGATCATGTACTTGTTGTTCAAACCGGACCCACTTCCTACCGATTCGGCAAACATTTGTCTTTTTCACCCGGGAAGTATGGAAATGTTTGAGATCTCCCGGTTGGGAGATCGTCCATGTAAGGTGGTCTAGTATTTTATAAAAAATGGGATGGTAGCATTCTGAAACAGCATTTTGGTGGTTGCTTCACAAAACGACCCATTTTTTGCGCTCGGAAAATGGAAAATTGCTTTTTCATGCGAGGAAAAGGAAATATTCCTCCTGCAACATTGTTTGTCATCCCAAGATCCGCATGCATGCATAATATGGGCACAATATCACAAAATATGACGCGATTCTGCACATAACATCGGTCATTTGGACCGAAAGCCATGAAACCTCAAACATGATAGGTCATTTTGTGAAGGTTTTTTCGAGACATAATCAATATACCAAGTTTGGTATTTTCCTTGGAACTATGTCAGATAATATGACACCATGCGGAGTATTTACATTATTCTGACCGATTTTGAATTTCTTATGTCCGTTTCGAATTTTTCCCGTTTAGAACTAAGGTCAAAACGATGTGCATGAAGATACGGGACGACTCTCGTTAGAACTTGCATTGGATCTCTAAGAAACAACATATTATGAGTCTAAAAATAATTTTTTCAAAAAATCACGGACGTTAGATCATGTAACTGTAGTTCAAATCGGACACAGTTCCTACCGATTCGGTAGACATTTGTCTTTTTCACCCAGGAAGGACGGAAAGGTTTGATATATCCCGGGTGCACTATAATATGACCCTCCATTTTTGTCACAAAATCGTCATAGTAGTCCGTTTATGATGATTTTGAGATCGTCGAAAGCTGGGCGTCGCAAATGAACTATAACGACGTTTTTGGTAAAATCGTCATAACCGTCTATGACGATATTGGATCGTCATAACATCTATGACCATCCAATATCTTCATTGGCCATCTAGCCTAGCCAAGTCATATCCTACGTGGCTGATCCTACGAGGAAAAATTGTGACAAAATTAAATCGTCCTAAATCAAAATCAGCCCAGTCCATTTAGGTTGCTTACATGGGCTGAGCTCAATAATTCTGGCCTTTTACTTGGCCTAATACGCATGATTCGTTACTCTTATGGGCTTTGGCCATTGTGTTTCGCATTTAATTTTTGGGCCTTGGCATTTTCACTATCCAATTAGTTCTTAGCTTCTTCTATTTTTTTAAACATTTATGTATTTATTTGGGGCACGGCCTATTTAGAGCCCAACAATTAATATTTGGTCCAATACAATTTTCAGCCCTTTTTTTATATTTCTTCTATCCCAAAAATCACAGTCAATAATTTTATAAGATGATTCCGCTCATCAAAGTTCTATTCATCATTACATAACATTTGGGTAACTGAAACATAAAAGACAGTCAGATATTACAATCGTTACAAATTTTGAATAACATCCAAGAATAGTCTATTAGTATATTACAATCATTACATGGTTCATTCCAAACAGCCAGATATTTTGACTATTAGAATACAAGTAGCTCTAAAATATAGGGCCTTCAAGATTTTCTCAAATTTCTTTGGCCGGAACTCCTGAAAAAGAGAGGAAAATACATGTTTTTAGAGTTAGGATATAGCAAATAATTGGCTACTATTACGAAACAGTAGAATCATAAAATAGGCAACAATAGTAGAGAAACAACACAGCATGAGATTTGTTGATAAATTCTATAATAAGGTAGTTTTAAACATTACAATACAAACACCAGGCAACTTTGCATTTCATTTAATCTAATCTAACAAGACATGGTCAATCACACACGCATACAAACAAGAAGTCCATGCAGGCAAATGTGCACAACAGTAAATTTAAGAGACACAAGATACATGTTTTAGTTTTCCAAGTCATTCTAGAGAATGTACACCATAATCAGACTCTTCTGAAAACAGTTCTTTGATTAAAAAACTACCAATCCATCCCATGATAGTAACCAACCAGTTGTAGTTTCCAACAAGTCATCTCTACGACTACCAATCCATCCCACGATACACCCATCCTTGACCTCACACCAGACATAGAACATACCTCGATGGGCAGGAGAAGCGCAGAATACGAACAAGACATTGGGCGGATCTATCCTTTCACTGCATGATAGTGATCTGTCATTCTATTGGTATCAGTCACTGTGGACAAGCTACAGCTGAGACCAATCAGGAACCTAGTTTTCTAGTTGCCCAAATAAATAAAAAATCTTGAGATGCCCCAATCAACAAAACATCAGAGAGGCTGACATGTCTAGATTCCCTTTTCCAATCACAAAACTATCTGAAGAATCACATAAAGCATGCAACAGGGGTGTTAACTCACCAAAGGTTTGTTCGAGATCCATATTTTCTCTAAATCTGCAAGCTTCATTCAGCAACAAAAATAGTTTAGAACCACAGCACAACAAACACAAACAGAGAATTCAGTGGTACATAGACACTGAAGGTTTGCAGCAGACCTGGAGCGAGAAATCGGTGACGCCGAGGAGCAACAGTCGGGCCTTGTAGTGGTGAGACAGAGCCCTGTCGAGCAACTTCAGGTAAGGGCTACAGAACTGCAGGGTATGTGCAGAGTGAATAGTATGGATCCAGCCAAATCGTCCGCATGAGAATCATGTGCACACATAAGCATGGTAGTCTACTGCTACTGCTACTGCTACTGGAGGAACTCCTGCTGTATAGATGGTCCACAATAAGAACTACTGAAAATAGTACTGCAAGACACCAAAATAAGCAAGAATTGACAACGAAGTATTCATTCATTATTAGACCATAGGATCTCTAGCTCTGTTATTGTTTGCATAATACACCAGTAGTTGTTCACATAAAGAAATAGAAAAGTATAGTGCTTGAGATACAATCAGAATCACAAACTAAATTATCCATCTGATGAGGACTACATATAAATCTAGAAAACATGGTTGTCTCAACTAATTTCTATCTCAAGTTGATGCATTATTATAGCACAATCATCAAATTAGAAAATCTCTGACAAATTACAAAAGGGCATATATACCAGATTATCATTTCCAGTGAATAACATCATAACAAAATGAATAATACAGATACAAGAGGAACATAAGGTCTAGCCATTTTCATTTCAGTAGTTTGACTACTTCATTCATGAGCTTTCCTGCAAGAATAACATTGAGATAGCTCAAGTTTCTTTGAAATTGTATCTGAAGGTACATGATGTGTAAACATGAAATCAACATAAGGAAAATAGCAAGGCAAGTTTATGGTTGTTCGGTTGACGGCTTATGTGATGTTACTGGTTACACTAACATACTACTACTCCCTCCATTTCATAATATAAGACGTTCTATGATCTATTCTGACAGCGTTCCAAACGCAAATTGTATAATAAATTGCACAGTCCCAGGCTAAACTAAATTGCACACGCAAGCATATTGGGAGAAGGAAGCGGTGGTCAACACTAAAATTAAAATTCAAGTGACCGGACCCAAATTCAGAGTACCAGGTAAACAAGGGCACATGCATACTAAATACTGAAAATGAAATGAACAGGTTGTCAGTGCTATCTTTGACATGCAAGATATTGAAAATCATACTCCAAATATTGACAACCTGATTATGCAGGCAGGAGCAAGGTCAATAATAAAACCTCATACAGAGAGGAAAATAATACTGCAGCTATTCATAATCTAAGACTGGAAAATTAAAATTCAAGTGGTTGGACTCAAATTCAAAGTACCAGGTAAAACATGGGCACATGCATACATAACAGGAACACAAATTTCAGAGTACCAGCTCAAAAATATGGAGCTCAAAATTCAGTTGATATGAATAAGTAAATTATTTTACTCATTTTGGTTATATGAGTAACAACTCCTTGCTACCGAGCATAGCTTGATCAACACTAGCATAGCTGAATGTTTACTTACTGCACCAGTACCAATTGGTTGTGCGTTTGTGTGTTTGTAGATACTTCCATTAGTACAAAACGGTAGCCATGCATCAGTATAAGTTACTCTTTTGTGCATGGCTACTTTCAATGAAGTAATTCATGTATGAATTCCATATCACAACGAGTGAAATTTTTCATCACCACTGCTAGTTAACTAAAGTTATTGAAACATGTTTTTTTTGCAAAGAACAAGAATAAGTAAACAACCAACACACACTTGAAGAAATTTCAGAGCAAGGACGAGCACTGAGTAATTTCAGAGGAAGATGAACTTACTGGTTGCAGTGGTTGTCGTGGTTGGTCGTTCTGGTCGGCGAAGAAGTTGAAGGCCCGATGCTCCTAGGCGCAAGCGGCGTCCTCCCGCTACTCCGGTGCTGCAGGCCACAGGGGTGGGCTTTCTTCCCTTGACGACGACCCAGAGCACAATCGGCCGGACGAGGCGCAGCGTTCATGCAGAGGGAGCCGACGGAAAGCTTCTGGAGTTGGCCGTGGGCTCATTGTGCTTAGCATGGTGGAGCATATATGGGAAGCGGGTAAGCTTGGGCGGCCCTGTGAAGGGATGAGGAAAGGCGTAGCCGCTGCTGGGAGGAGAAGGGGGCAAGGCAGTCGAGCGGAGATGGGTGCGGTGATGCACGGGATCGAGAGGAGATGGTCGGCGGGAGGCAGATCTAGTCTTAGGAGGGAGATGGTGGATTGGCGGCGTATAGATAGGGGAAGGAAGGGGAGGCGCGAGGGGAGTTGGTCAGGCTAGGTTTCGTGAGACCGTGGGCGCGTTGGGGGAGTATGTTGTGCTTATTTGAGTGAGAGATCAGACGTTGGATCGGCAATGAACGATTCAGATCACGTCGACCAGAGCGATTCGTGGGAGGCAGTTTCCTCTGTTTTGATTGGTTGCTTCACAAAACACCTCATTTTTTGCATTTGTAAAATAGAAAGTGATTTTTTGTGCAACGAAAATGAATCCTCCGATTACATTAATCTTACGAGGAGCGACTAGGTGTTAGACTCACAATATGCCCGCCGTTTGACCATAGTTTGACCATAGTTTTTTATGCCCGCCATTTGACCATAGTTTAAAACGGGCATAAAAAATTCAAAATGGTATGATCAATGCAAATCCTTCACCTGGTGTCTTACTGTGTGACATAGTTGCAAGGAAAAATACCAAACTTAGTATATTGCAAGTGTCTCGAAAAAACCTTCTCAGAAATGACCTAACATATTCGAGGTTTCATGGCTTTCGGGCCAAACGACCAATGTTATGGCTATAATCGCTGCATAGTTTGTGATAATGTGCCCATATTTTGCACCCATATGTATCGTGGGATGGCGAACAATGTTGCAGGAGGAAGTTTTTCTTTTTGTCGCACAGAAAATCCGTTTTCCATTTTCTGAGCGCAAAAAACGGGGAGTTTTGTGAAGCAACCACCAAATGACAGTTTTATAATGCTACCAAAACATTTTTCAAAAATAGTAGACCACCTTACATGGACAAATGTCCCAACCTGGGTATCTTAAACCTTTCCTTTCATCCCTGGCAAAAAATACAAATTCCTGCCGAATCGGTAGAAAGTGACTGCGATTTGAACTACAGGTACATTATCTGATGCCCATGATTTTTCGAAAAAATCAATTTTAGACTCGCAATATGATCTTTCTTTAGATATCCAATGCAATTTTAGCGAGGCTAGGCCCCGAGCTAAGAACATTCATGCCCGCCGTTTTGACCATAGTTTGAAACGGGCATAAAAAATTCAAAAACAGTCCGATCAATGCAAATTCTTCGCGTGGTGTCTTATTATGTGACATAGTTGCAAGAAAAAATACCAAACTTGGTATATTGCAAGTTTCTCGAAAAACCTTCTCAGAAATGACCTATCATGTTCGAGGTTTCATGGCTTTCGGGCCAAACGACCAATGTCATGGCTAGAATCACGGCATAGTTTGTGATAATATGCCCATATTGTGCACACATATGTATCGTGGCATGGCGAACAATGTTGCAGGAGGAAGTTTTTCTTTTTGTCGCACAGAAAATCTGTTTTCCATTTTCCTAGCGCAAAAAAGGGGGCGTTTTGTGAAGCAACCACCAAATGACAGTTTTATAATGCTACCAACACATTTTTCAAAAATAGTAGACCACCTTACATGGACAAATATCCCAACCTGGGTATCTCAAACCTTTCCTTTCATCCCTGGCAAAAAACACAAATTCCTGCCAAATCGGTAGAAAGTGGGTCCGATTTGAACTACAGGTAGATTATCTGATGCCCATGATTTTTCGAAAAAATCATTTTTAGACTCGCAATATGCTATTTCTTTAGAGATCCAATGCAATTTTAGCGAGGCTCGACCGCAAGCTAAGAACCTTCATGCCCGCCGTTTTGACCATAGTTTGAAACGGGCATAAAAATTCAAAAACAGTCTGATCAATGCAAATCCTTCGCGTGATGTCTTATTATGTGACATAGTTGCAAGAAAAAATACCAAACTTGGTATGTTGCAAGTTTCTCGAAAAACCTTCTCAGAAATGACCTATCATGTTCGAGGTTTCATGGCTTTCGGGCCAAACGACCAATGTTATGGCTAGAATCGCGGCATAGTTTGTGATAATGTGCCCATGTTGTGCACACATATGTATCGTGGGATGGAGAACAATGTTGCAGGAGGAAGTTTTTCTTTTTGTCGCACAGAAAATCTGTTTTCCATTTTTCTAGCGCAAAAAACGGGGCGTTTTGTGAAGCAACCACTAAATGACAGTTTTATAATGCTACCAACACATTTTTCAAAAATAGTAGACCACCTTACATGGACAAATGTCCCAACCTGGGTATCTCAAACCTTTCCTTTCATCCCTGGCAAAAAAGACAAATTCCTAACAAATCGGTAGAAAGTGGGTCCGATTTGAACTACAGGTAGATTATCTGATGCCCATGATTTTTCGAAAAAATCATTTTTAGACTCGCAATATGCTATTTCTTTAGAGATCTAATGCAATTTTAGCGAGGCTCGACCGCAAGCTAAGAACCTTCATGCCCGCCGTTTTGACCATAGTTTGAAACAGGCATAAAAATTCAAAAACAGTCTGATCAATGCAAATCCTTCGCGTGATGTCTTATTATGTGACATAGTTGCAAGAAAAAATACCAAACTTGGTATATTGCAAGTTTCTCGAAAAACCTTCTCAGAAATGACCTATCATGTTCGAGGTTTCATGGCTTTCGGGCCAAACGACCAATGTTATGGCTAGAATCGCGGCATAGTTTGTGATAATGTGCCCATGTTGTGCACACATATGTATCGTGGGATGGCGAACAATATTGCAGGAGGAAGTTTTTCTTTTTGTCGCACAGAAAATCTGTTTTCCATTTTTCTAGCGCAAAAAACGGGGCGTTTTGTGAAGCAACCACTAAATGACAGTTTTATAATGCTACCAACACATTTTTCAAAAATAGTAGACCACCTTACATGGACAAATGTCCCAACCTGGGTATCTCAAACCTTTCCTTTCATCCCTGGCAAAAAAGACAAATTCCTGCCAAATCGGTAGAAAGTGGGTCCGATTTGAACTACAGGTAGATTATCTGATGCCCATGATTTTTCAAAAAAATCATTTTTAGACTCGCAATATGCTATTTCTTTAGAGATCCAATGCAATTTTAGCGAGGCTCGGCCGCAAGCTAAGAACCTTCATGCCCGCCGTTTTGACCATAGTTTAAAACGGGCATAAAAAATTCAAAAACAGTCTGATCAATGCAAATCCTTCGCGTGGTGTCTTATTATGTGACATAGTTGCAAGAAAAAAAACCAACCTTGGTATATTGCAAGTGTCTCGAAAAAACCTTCTCAGAAATGACCTATCATGTTCGAGGTTTCATGGCTTTCGGGCCAAACGACCAATGTTATGGCTAGAATTGCGGCATAGTTTGTGATAATATGCCCATATTGTGCACCCATAAGTATCGTGGGATGGCGAACAATGTTGCAGGAGGAAGTTTTTTTTTCGTCGCATGGAAAATCCATTTTCCATTTTCCGAGCGCAAAAAACGGGGCGTTTTGTGAAGCAACCACCAAATGACACTTTTATAATGCCACCAACACATTTTTCAAAAATAGTAGACCACCTTACATGGACAAATGTACCAACCTGGGTATCTCAAACCTTTCCGTCCACCCCTGGCAAAAAACACAAATTCGTGCCGAATCGGTAGAAAGTGGGTCCGATTGGAACTACAGGTACATTATCTGATGCCCATGATTTTTCAAAAAAAACATTTTTAGACTTGCAATATGCTATTTCTTTAGAGATCCAATGCAATTTTAGCGAGGATCAGCCCTGAGCTAAGAACCTTCAAAACCCTAGTTTCAAAATCATAGTATTTTGAATTATGATATTGTCCCTACTATGGACTAACATGGTATTAGTAGATCCACAATTTCAAGTAATCATACTATTCATAATTAACATCCTACTATGATCTAATGAAATTTATAAAAGTTTAGAGACAAAAACCAATTATTTTGGAGTTCTTATGAGAAAGATACACAAGAATTATGAAAACACAAAAAGAAAAACAAAAAAACATAACTGAACCTAATCTACTACGCCCAAGGTCAAAGCCCGCCCAAAATACTCATTCCCAGCGAGGTCCATTAGGGAGAACCTGGCCGCCAGGCCCAGTTGCGATCGAGAGTAATAGTCAAAATGGTTGAGCGCGTCTATGGGACAACAAAATTGAGTTGGTCGGGTGGTTATGTCCCTTCCATCTGTGGAGAGGTCTCTGGTTCAAGCCCCTTTTTGCTTATTATTCCCGCGCAAGCCATCGAGGGTGATAGTCAAAAGGGCTAAGCGCGTGTATGTGATAGCTAAGTGGAGTTGGTCTGGTGGTTCGGTTCCTTGCATCTGTGGGGGGGGGGGGGTCTCTGGTTCGAGCCCCCCTGCAGCCCTTTTTTGTTTATTATTCCCATGCAAGCGATCAAGGGTGATAGTCAAAAGGGCTGAGCGCGTGTATGGGACAACTAAGTTGAGTTGGTCTGGTGGTTTGACGCCTTCCATCTATGGGGAGGTATCTGGTTCCAATCTCCTTTCAGCCCTTTTTTGCTTATTATTCCCGCACGCGTGAGTTTAATTTGTGGGGTGTCCTAAAACGAAATATTGACACATAGGTATGCCACATATGCAAAAACTAACACATAGACATGCCACATAGATGAAAATGGTGGGGCAAATGCTTACTCATTTCAACTTTATTCTATTTTAGACGTTATGACCAATTTAAATCGTTGTAATCATCTATAATAAATGTCGTAGGCTACATCTGCCATATTATGACGATTTTAGCTAGGGAAAATATGACGGTTTGGAGTCAAAACGTCTTAATTTTTCAAGGTTTTGACCCCTTCGAACGACTTATGACTATCTAGTGCAAAATCATCATAGATCTATGATGATTTTATTCACGGTCAATATCAGAAGGTCAGAGTTTGTCACATTTCTTGTAGTGTTGGGAGATCATCCATGTAAGGTGGTCTAGTATTTTATAAAAATGGGATCATAGCATTTTGAAACAGCATTTTGGTGGTTGCTTCACAAAATGACCCGTTTTTCCGCTTGGAAAATGGAAAATGGCTTTTCCGTGCGAGGAAATCATGTCAGCAAATATCTTTTGTCCCGAACTTAAGGGAAAACATGGCAGGAAAGGTCATATTTAGTCCCGGTTGGAGCAACCAACCGGGACTGAAGGGATTGCGGTAGGCTGGGGCAGGCAGCTCTAATGATAGGGATGAGTGTCGACATTATGTCGTGAGTGTCAACACTATGTCCTACTACTTGTACCTTGTCCCGAATGGTGTCGCCAACCGGGACTAAAGATGAACCTTTAGTCCCGGTTGTAGACACCAACCAGGACAAAACGTGAGTCCTGGGTGGCTGCACTAATGATAGTGGTGAGTCTCGACATTATGTCGTCAGTGTCGACACTATGTCATGTTGTTTGTACTATAAATAGGAACCCTTGTGAGTCCTCAGGCATCTCCAAGATGGTTTAAGAGAGCAGGAACACCACTACGGCCAGTTTGAGGGAGATGCCAGTTCCGACCAAACCGCACCACCCCACGCCTCGCCACCATGTCGTTGAGCATTGCCAGGGAGCACCGCACTGCCCTTACCGTCGCCCATGCCGCTAGCCTTCTCTGCCGTCGACCACGACGAGCTCAGCTTGCGCCCGTCGGTTCCCTCTCGCCACTATAAATAGAGGACACCCCCAGCCGAATTGAGCACACCACCTCACTCCCCTCTCACCCAGAACCACCTCGCCTCAGTCCCGAAGCAAGGCGAGCAGCGCTTCGCCGGAATTGCACCGGAGCCTGCTGCTGCTGGAGAAGAAGGGGGCCAGCGATTAGAGCCGCCCCAGGAGAAGCTTCCGGTACCAGGAGGTTCGCCGTCGTCGACTTTGTCGTTTGCCCGCCTCGCCGACCCTCGCCTGAGCCCCGGTGAGCCCCCAACGACCCCCCACCTGTCGCGTTAGGTTTCAGTCTCGCCGGAGTTGCCCGACGTGGACGACGACCCTCAGCCGTTAGATTAGAACAAGATCCCACGGCTCACATCGCCCCATACCTCTTCGCAGCCCCTCGTCTCACTGACGCGTGGGGACAGCGACTTAACCAGCCCGCATAAGCGATGTGCTTAGTAGGCCGGCCCAGTATCGCTTCCCGCGCAGCCCAGTCATCTGAATTTAACCTTTTTCATTTTATTTCAAACACACTTATGCACCTAGATTCAAAATTCTACCCAGATCGATTCAGTACACCAAATTGAATGAAACCAATTTTGTTAGAAAGGAATTGAAATGGTGAATCCAAGCCCGTTGGATTCAAGTCATTTGGATCTGTAGATCATCCTTGGTAAAAATAACAAGGCAGAAGCTTTTCTGCATTCAAACATTTTTCAAATTTAAACCATAATAACTTTTGAGTTGATTCCAACTCTCAAAAATCACATTTAACCATACCTTTCAGAATATATAAAAATATATAGGTTTACTTACAGAAATAATGTTCAAGTAATAAAAGAATGCCACATAGGCATTTCTAGTCACTTATTTAATTCAAATAAAAGGGTAAAACCTTATTAAATTGTGACACCACTTTAAATCACATTACCATGGATTAAAATATGTGGTGATGACATGTGTCAACATGATCCCATGTTTGCTTTGGAGAATATTAAATCTTAAGTAGTTTTTCAATGATTAGAAATTACTTTTCTAAAAATAAAAGGAATTAAACCAAGCTTTGATCTTGTAATGTTAGTGATGATGCTAGATCATCTATTGGACCCTTTTGTGTGATGATTGAAAGTAGTTAAGTATTGTTTGGTGATTGTGTACCTCGTATTTATTCATAGACGCTAGTATCGACCAAGGATACGAGGAAGAAGGAGGATACTACAAGAAGAAGTCGAGGAGAACTTCAACCACTGCTATGCACAAGGCAAGCTAACACTTGCAATTATGAGAGTTAAATAACCTATGCAATGCACTCAGCATGCTTGGTTAGATACATTTGATGATACCCAATCCTAGTTCTACTTGCAAGCTTATTAATTTATTTCTTTATCAAAGCTCTTACTTAGAGTTTACTAGAATAAATGGTAGATACTAGAAGGATAATTAAAGGTTGCATAAAGAGCATAAAATTTGGCCTAAGATAGATAATCTTGATGTCATCCTAAGGCATGAGATTAAACTTAGTTAAACTCCACTAGTTTACCACCCCTCATTAGTACTTACCACTTGTAGATGCTAGTGCTAAGCATAAAACTTGATCAACTTTAGATGGGAATACTTGGTGGAAAATGGTTATGAAAACCTTGGAATGATGGATCATTCTATTGAGATGTTTTGACATGTGTTTTCCGAACACCAGATGATTTGGATGATGAAAATGTTAAGGCATGAGCCTTACCCTTTATAAAACTGATGGTTGTCTGGATGCGATACCATTCCAATTTTATCGTACAACCACAATACCCGAAGATTGGGTAGGGCTTGACTGGAAACTTATATACCTTAGTATTAGTTCCCTCACGGCCAAGGTCTGAGCTGAGGCTACCTTGTGAAGATTGTCCACCTGTGCAGTACCCAAGATGATAGTTGGTCATGGTTGGGAGGCCAAACTCACAGGAGAGGTGCTTATACTAGGGCGTGTAATTGAAAGGTTACGATTGATTATCCGCATACTGAGTATGGTGAATTCAGGATTTGTTCCTGACGGATGTATCGAATGTTGTGGTGAAAGTGTACAATCTTTGGAGTGTCAAACTATTCGAATAGCCGCGTCCGCGATTATGGATAGTTGGAGTGGCCATACTGTTCCCCCGTCAGATGTTTTCAAAATGACTTGTGAAATGGATTTAGATTTTGACTTGACCACAACAGAGTTGTGATATGAAATACAAGTTCCCACTTAGGTGTTATAAACTTCAACTAGCTCTCTTGCTTCTGAACTTGGTAGAGATAAATCTGGCTTCTTGCAAAATAACCCTAGAGCCTAGTGTCCTATTATCAAAAAACCCCTTCACTTGTTAGTATTAGTTTGCGAGTACTTAAAGAGTACTCATGGCTTTGTCCCTAGCTATTCCCGTGGCCATACTATGAAGAGGAGTACCTGGAGGATGGACCCCAGGAAGGTTATGACAACTAGGATCATCTCCCATCGTCAGCATTGCCTGTGACCCCGAAGATGGATCTTCGCCTACGCTACCGTTATTATTACGTATTCCGCTGCTTGTGTTATATTAAGAACTGGATCATGAAATCCTTATTTGTGTAAGACCTTATGTATGGTTTGTAATGGATGATGTACTGTGGTATCCAATTCTGTTATGTCTCGCAAAAATGGTAATCCTAGGATTGTGATGTATGGCATAACATGCATTTGGGATAAAAAATCCGGGTGTTGACAAGTTGGTATCAGAGCCATCCTGACCATAGGAGACCCTAGTTAGACTGGATGTTTGAATCAAAAACTTAGTTTTAAAACCAAAGGAAGCAAATATTTACAAAAACTAATTCCCATTCTTATCACTTTGATTCTTTCACAAAAATTCATGTTCCTTAAAAACTCTTGCAAAATACATAAAATTGGACACACTTGATCACTCTACTAACTTACTCATCTTATATTCTTTTAGATGGACGTGAAGTACAACAAGTTTTACCAATTGGGAAATGGAGGAGACCTTATCTTTGAGAGGGATTTGGACCATCTTTCGGAACTTCTGGAACGTCCTCACCCCGAGTTCTTCGGAGCTCA
Organism: Avena sativa; assembly: GCA_916181665.1. Taxonomy (NCBI): domain Eukaryota; kingdom Viridiplantae; phylum Streptophyta; class Magnoliopsida; order Poales; family Poaceae; genus Avena; species Avena sativa. Next base: position 107,058,476 of record OV702283.1, read on the forward strand.
GCTCAATGATCAAGGAGGAGAAGATCTGTAGTGGCTAATTGTTGCAAGTCTAGGAGGAAAAATTGAACCTCCCACTGCGGAAGGAATTCAGTTTACCTTAAGAGAGAACAACTGGCTCGATGGACTTGCCAGGGCCATGCAGGAAGCTCTTGCCCATCTGTGTGGGCAAAGTATCAACCAGATCAAGGGTACCCTCTTTGAGTTTTGCCCAAGGCGTGATGCTAATGGACAACCACTGGAAGCCCCATACCATCACGAGCTGAAGACCCAATTGGACCACCTTAGCTTCATGATGTACGATCGGCAGAAGGAGTTGGATAATTGCCGTGACTACTCCAACCACAAGTCTGCCATCATCAAGACAAAGGACCAAACCATCGCCATGCTAGCGAAGGATCGCAAGTCTCACCGCCGTCAGCTCGACAAGAAGGATCGCATCATTGCCCATCTTCGCCACTGTATCTCGTCTTTGGAGGAGACCATCCACGAGAGGGACATGCAGTTGGAGGAAAGGGAGAATTCCGGAGAGGATCTTCGTGGAGACCCCTACTCCTATCTCAGCGGTGATGATGATTTTCTAGAGGATCAGGCTATGGATTTCTTCACCAAAGAGGATGATTACGCCTTCATCGATGACGACGAGGATCATGAGGATGACGACTACAGTGACTCCGAGGAGTAGTAGCACTTGAGCACTAGCGTAGTGAGTAGTATTTGGTCCCAGTGTATCGTACTTCCAGAATGGTTCTTAAAACCATCTGTTTTTCTTGTGTTGTGGTGTGTGTTTGTATCGTGTGCTATGAATGAATGAATGAAAAGCAAGTTGCTAGAAAAATCTAAGTCAAACGTTAATTTTTTTAAAGTCCTAGAACCTTAGAAATTTCCCTCTTTTCTCATGATCTATCTCAATCTTCAGATGCCACGCGGAGGAAGTGGTTCATCCCCGGACCTGATGTTGCAGATCCTGCCAATGTTGGTTTCTAACCGCAAAGCTGAAAGAGCGGAACGTCAAGCCAACCTAGCCACCCTGCAACAGATAGCTTAGCTTGCCCACAACAATCAAGGCCACGGAAATCAGGACAACCATGGATCTAAGCTCAAGAATTTCCATAATACCAATCCACCTATTTTAACGAAGTCAGAAGAGCCCCTAGATGTCGACGATTGGCTGCAAACCATGGAAAATAACCTAGAAGTGGCCGGAGTGGAGGCCAACGAGAAAGTTCTGTTTTCCACCCACTATCTAGCCGGAGATGCCAGAGCATGGTGGAGCAGTGTTCGTGCAATGACCGGAGGCCAGATGATGACCTGGGAGGAATTCAAGTTCAAGTTTAGCAGAACCCATGTGCCACCGGGTTTAATAAAGAGGATGAGAGATGAGTTCGGAGAACTTAAGCAAGGAAGGATGACTGTAGTGGAATACCGTGACAAATTCTTGTCATTAGCTAGGTATGCCCCGGATGAGATTGACACCGAAGCCAAGAACAAAGAGAGATTCCTGAATGGTCTGCACGATGAGATGCAGACTATGTTAGTCAGTATCCCCTTTGCTGATATTGAATCCCTTGTCGACTCTGCCATCCAGATGGAAGGAAAGATCAACCAAGCCAATGAGAACCGCAAGCGTCGCATGATGCATCAGCCAGGAACCCATCAGACCCCAAAGTATCACCCTAACCCATCTCCAGGATTTGCCCCAAGAACAAACAGACCCCCGATGAACCGTCCCACCTACCCCAACCGTGGAAACCCTAGACCCGGAGGAAATAACAACAACCCCGGCAACTCTAGCAATTTCAACCGTGCCCCACCCAAATTCAACAACAACAATGCTGCCACCAACACCAACACTGCCCCGAGGACTGGAAGCAATGATGTGCCTGTAGCAGCAAAGGACAAGTCGCAGGTAACTTGTTATGACTGTGGAAATAAGGGTCACTACTCCAACGAGTGCCCCAACAAGAAGAATGCAGCAGCACCCAATGCAAATGCCCCAGCTCAGCAGCAGCGTCGTATTCAGCCAGGAAGGAGGTTTGCCCCAGGGAATTCACTCAACCGCAATGGCCGTCTTTTTCTCATGCATGTTGAAGAAGCTCAGGAAGCGCCAGACATCGTGTTGGGTATGTTTTCTGTTAATTCAGTACTTGCAAGAGTGTTGTTTGATTCTGGTGCATCGCATTCATTTGTCACCGAATAATTTGCATGCACTAGTAAAATTCAACCAACCAAACTGAAGCATGTTATGATTGTTCAAATTCCCGGATCAACCACCAAGGCTAGGCAAATCTGCAAATCCGTCCCTATCCGAATCCATGGCATAGATTTTAATGCTAACCTGATAGTACTCGGAACAAAAGGTTTGGAAGTAGTACTAGGCATGGATTGGATGTCCAAACATAAAGGATTGATTGATTATGCCAAGAAAGCCATCACCATGACTAGTACAGCCGGAATATCAGTCGAGCATATATCTGAAACCTTACCTCGCCAATTCAAGTGCAACAAGAGTATAGCCCAACCTACCATTGACCAAGTCTGGATAGTCTGTGAATACCCTGATGTATTTCTAGATGTTTTGACCGGTATGCCCCCAGATCGGGATATCGAGTTTATCATCGAACTAATTCCCGGAACTGGACCAATAGCCCAGAGACCATATAGTATGAACCCGTCTGAACTAGCAGAACTGAAGAAGCAACTGGATGCCATGATGGAAATTGGATTGATGCAACCAAGTGCGTCACCATGGAGGTCACCTGTTTTGTTCGTGGACAAGAAGGATGGAGGTAACCGTTTGTGTAAGGATTATCGGAAATTGAATGATGTCACCATCAAGAACAAATACCCCTTGCCCAAGATAGAAGATTTGTTTAATCAGTTGACCGGTGCCAAAGTGTTTTATAATATTGATCTTAGGACTGGCTATCATCAACTCAAAATTCGTGCAGAGGATATTCCAAAGACTGCCTTTACCACCAGATATGGATTATACGAGTATACAGTCATGTCTTTTGGATTAACCAATGCCCCCGCTTATTTCATGAATCTCATGAATAAGATTTTTATGGACTTCCTGGATAAGTTTGTCGTTGTTTTCATTGATGACATCCTGATTTATTCCAATCAGAAGAAGAACATGAGCTACACCTAAGGACCATTCTTGGAACCCTTAGAGAGCATCAGTTGTATGCCAAATTTAGCAAATGTGAATTCTGGTTACAGGAGGTAGGATTCCTCGGTCACATTGTATCAGCCAGAGGAATTGCTGTTGATCCCGCAAAAGTGAAAGATGTAGAAGATTGGCAAGCCCCAACCACTCAAATCCAAGTCCGTGCATGTCTCGGATTGGTGGGATATTACCGCAATTTCGTAGAAGGATTCTCGAGTATCGCCAGACCCATGACCCAATTGCTGAAGAAGGACAAGAAGTTTGAATGGACCAAAAAATGTGAAGCGAGTTTTCAAGAACTCAAGAGGAGATTGATTTCAGTCCCAATCTTGATCATGCCGGATATCACGAAGCCCTTCGGCGTGTATTGTGATGAATCCAAGATCGTTCTCGGATGTGTGCTAATGCAAGAAGGCAAAGTTATATCTTATCAATCTCGACAGCTGAAGCAACATGAGAAAAATTACCCAACCCATGACCTCGAACTCGCAGCCATAGTTCTAGCCCTAAAGACATGGAGGCATTACCTGATGGGAAACCGTTGTGAGATTTATTCGGATCACAAGAGTATGAAGTATATATTCACTCAGAAGGAGCTGAATATGATACAGAGAAGATGGATTGATCTAATCAAGGATTACGATCTGGACATTCACTATCACCCTGGTAAAGCCAACGTGGTAGCAGATGCCCTTAGCAGATTGTCGTGCCGCTTGAACTCCATGATCTTGGAGGAGCAACCAAGCTTGCACAAAGAGATGGAAGATTTTCGAATAGAATTAGTAAGTGAAGGATTTTTGGCTAGCATAGAACTTCAGCCCACTTTGATCAGCCAGATCAAAGAGGCGCAGAAGGGAAATGTTAGTATAGACGGAATCAAGCGTCGCATTGGTACAAGCAAAGTACCCGGATTCACCGAAGACGAAGAAGGAGTTCTGTGGTACAAAGGATGCCTTTGTGTACCAGCAGATTCTGAGTTGAAAGAAGTTATTCTGAAGGAAGCTCAAGATACTCTCTATTCTATCCATCCCGGAGGAACTAAGATGTATCAAGATTTGAAAGAACAATTTTGGTGGCACAATATGAAGAGATAAATCGGAAGCTATATCGCCAAGTGTGATATATGTCAGCAAGTCAAGGCAGGACATCAAAGACCCGCTAGATTGTTGCAACCCTTACAGATTCTGGAATGGAAATGGGATTCCGTTGGACTGGACTTTATCACCGGATTGCCTACTTCTAGTAGGGGAAATGACTCTATCTGGGTCATAGTGGACCGATTGTCCAAAATCGCCCATTTCTTACCCATCAATACCACATATCAGAGTTCGAAGCTAGCGGAATTGTACATCGCTAGAATAGTTAGTTTGCATGGAGTCCCCAAGAACATCGTATCGGATCGAGGAACTCATTTTACCTCGAGATTCTGGAAGAAATTCCAAGTAGGTTTAGGAACCCGCCTAGATTTCAGCACCGCGTACCACCCTCAGACCGATGGACAAACGAAGCGAGTAAATCAAATACTCGAAGATATGCAGAGAGCCTGTGTGTTAGAATATGGATCCAAGTGGGAAGACTGTCTGCCGTTTGCAGAATTTTCATACAACAACAGCTATCAAGATAGTTTGCAAATGGCCCCATATGAATTCATGTACGGGAAGAAGTGTCGCACCCCTTTGAACTGGTCGGAAGTAGGAGAGAGTCAGATTTTCGAACCCGACATCCTACGAGAAGCAGAAGAGAAGGTTCACAAGATTCGTGAGCACCTCAAGACCGCCAAATCCAGACAGAAGAGTTACGTCGACAAGAGACGTCGAGACCTCGCCTTCAACATAGGAGATTTCGTATATCTGAAGGTGTCGCCATTGAAGGGGATGCAGCGTTTCCAACTCAAAGGAAAGTTATCCCCCAGATATATCGGACCCTTCAAGATTCTGAACCATCGAGGACAAGTGTCGTATCAATTGGAACTACCCGAAGAGATGTCAGCCGTGCACAATGTGTTCCATATCTCATTACTTCGCAAGTGTCTCGAAGTCCTAGAGAAGACCGAAGTGTTCAAGAATATCGATCATCGGACCATAGAGATCAACGATTATCTGACCTATCCCGAAGTACCCATCCGTATTTTGGAAGAAGCCTTCCGAACTACCTGAACCCGAAGCATCAAGTTTCTCAAGATTCAGTGGAGCAACCACACGGAAGAGGAAGCTACCTGGGAGCGCGAAGATGACATCAGGACGGAGTTTCCCGATCTCTTCAAATCCTAGGTAATCTTTTTCGTCCTTTTTCAAATCTCGGGACGAGATTTTCTTTAAGGGGGGAAGGTTTGTAACATCCCAAAAATATTAAACTAGAATCATCAAACTCTAATCATCAAATTTAGGGTTAACAAAAAAACTTTTCTAAAATAAAATGAGAAAGCATGCATGTGTGTATGCATCCCATTTTGAATTCTTTCGAATTGCCTTGTCTAGGTGTTTCTTTTCTTGTAAAATGTTTCTTAGGTGAAATAAATATCATCTAAACAATCCCCACACTTTTCCCAAAGACAAATAAATCAAAACAAACCAAATTGGGTGAATGGTCATTTTGACCAATTTAACTCCCATGCCTACTTTGGCTGTCCCAAACTTTCAGAACTTAATAGAAACTTGTTTGGATCTTTACACCCCTTGATTGTACTCATAACAAAGTATCAAGGCCCACTTTGTTATCATCTAGAAGCTTTCAAATGCATAGCTTAAAGGACAGTTCAAAATTGAATATTTATCATATGGTAAGATCCCACTTTTTCAAAAACCACTCAAACAAGCTCAACTTTCAAAACCCAAGCATCTGCAGAATCACCAGCACCAACCTAGCACACCCACCAAATATATTTTCAAAATTCAAAACTTGAATTCTTGCGGCCATTTCATCAAACACCTTGCAAATTCAAATCTTCTAAAATCTAAACACTATTGTGAGCAGTGATTGGAGCCTAACTTGTTCCCTCTCTAGTTGCAACTAGGCTTTAGTAGATCATCTAGCTCAATTGCAAACCTCTAGCATCACTGTAAGCTTGGCAATGCCATCAATGGTGAGTAGGCCGAGTGCACCCTTGTCACCCCCATGTCGACAGCAAGCTAGGAGAAGAACCAAGCCTAGCCAACATGTCTGGGAGGAAGCCAACACCCCACCGCCACTCCCTGTTCAGCGCTCGAACCTTGCCAACCCCTAGACCACACGCCCGTACCACGCCAAGCTCGCCAACAACCATGCCGAGAGCGCGCCCCATGTGCCACGCTCAACCGATGCCCACAGACCGCATGCCGCCCTCGCCGCGTGCATACGTGATCACCACCGTCCCAGCAACCCCTCAGACACGCTCGTTCGCCGCCGTGCGGACCACACACGTTGTGCGCATTAAAAACCTCCCTCGGGAACGCACAGAGCACCGCCGCGTTCCGACCAAACCGCACCGCCCCACGCCTTGCCACCATGTCGTTGAGCATCGCCAGGGAGCACCGCACCGCCCCTACCGTCGTCCACACCGCGAGCCTTCTGTGCCGTCGACCACGACGAGCTCAGCTTGCGCCCGTCGGTTCCCTCTCGCCACTATAAATAGAGGCCACCCCCAGCCGAATTGAGCACACCACCTCACTTCCCTCTCACCCAGAACCACCTTGCCTCAGTCCCGAAGCAAAGCGAGCAGAGCTTCGCTGGAATTGCACCGGAGCCTGCCGCTGCTGGAGAAGAAGGGGGCCAGCGATTGGAGCCGCCCCAGGAGAAGCTGCCAGTACCAGGAGGTTCGCCGTCGTCGACTTCGTCGTTCGCCCGCCTCGCCGACCCTCGCCTGAGCCCCGGTGAGCCCCCAACGACCCTCACCTGCCACGTTAGGTTTCAGTCTCACCGGAGTTGCCCGACGTGGACGACGACCCTCAGTCGTTAGATTAGAACAAGATCACATGGCTCACATCGCACCATACCGCTTCGCACCCCTCGTCTCACTGACGCATGGGGACAGCGACTTAACCAGCCCGTGTAAGCGCTGTGCTTAGCAGGCCGGCCCAGTATCGCTTCCCGCGCAGCCCAGTCATTTGAATTTAACCTTTTCCATTTTATTGCAAACACACTTCTGCACCTAGATTCAAAATTCAACCTAGATCGATTCAGTAAACCAAATTGAATGAAACCAATTTTGTTAGAAAGGACTTGAAATGCTGAATCCAAGCCCGTTGGATTCCAGTCATTTGGATCTGTAGATCATCCTTGGTAAAAATAACAAGGCAGAAGCTTTTCTGCATTCAAACATTTTTCAAATTTAAACCATAATAGCTTTTGAGTTGATTCCAACTCTCAAAAATCACATTTAACCATAACTTTCAGAATATATAAAAATATATAGGTTTACTTACAGAAATAATGTTCAAGTAATAAAAGAATGCCACATAGGAATTTCTAGTCACTTATTTAATTAAAATAAAAGGGTAAAACCTTATTAAATTGTGACACCACTTTAAATCACATTCCCATGGAGTAAAATATGTGGTGATGACATGTGTCAACATGATCCCATGTTTGGTTTGGATAATATTAAATCTTAAGTAGTTTTTCAATGAGTAGAAATTACTTTTCTAAAAATAAAAGGAATTAAACCAAGCTTTGATCTTGTAATGTTAGTGATGATGCTAGATCATCTATAGGACCCTTTTGTGTGATGATTGAAAGTAGTTAAGTATTGTTTGGTGATTGTGTACCTCATATTTTTTCATAGACGCTAGTACCGACCAAGGATACGAGGAAGAAGGAGGATACTACAAGAAGAAGTCGAGGAGAACTTCAACCACTGCTCTGCAATGCAAGATAACACTTGCAATTATGAGAGTTAAATAACCTATGCAATGCACTAAGCATGCTTGGTTAGATACATTTGATGATACCCAATCCTAGTTCTACTTGCAAGCTTATTACTTTATTTCTTTATCAAAGCTCTTACTTAGAGTTTACTGGAATAAATGGTAGATACTAGAAGGATAATTGAAGGTTGCATAAAGAGCATAAAATTTGGCCTGAGCTAGATAATCTTGATGTCATCCTAAGGCATGAGATTAAAATTAGTTAAACTCCACTAGTTTACCATCCCTCATTAGTACTTACCCCCACTTGTAGATGTTAGTGCTAAGCATAAAACTTGATTAACTTTAGATATGAATACTTGGTGGAAAATGGTTATGAAAACCTTGGAATGATGGATCATTCTATTGAGATGTTTTGACATGTGTTTTCCGAACACCAGATGATTTGGATGATGAAAATGTTAAGGCATGAGCCTTAGCCCTTTATAAAACTGATGGTTGTCTGGATGCGATACCATTCCAATTTTATCGTACACCACAATATTCGAAGATTGGGTAGGGCTTGACTGGAAACTTATATACCTTAGTATTAGTTCCCTCACGGCCAAGGTCTGAGCTGAGGCTACCTTGTGAAGATCGTCTACCTGTGCAGTACCCAAGATGACAGTTGGTCATGGTTGGGAGGCCAAACTCACAGGAGAGGTGCTTATACTAGGGCGTGTAATTGTAAGGTTAGGATTGATTATTCGCATACTGAGTATGGTGAATTCAGGATTTGTTCCTGAAGGATGTATCGAATGTTGTGGTGAAAGTGTACAATCTCTACAGAGTGTCAAACTATTCGAATATCCGCGTCCGCGGTTATGGACAGTTGGAGTGGCCATACTGTTCCCACGTCAGATGTTTTCAAAATGACTTGTGAAATGGATTTAGATTTTGACTTGACCACAACAGAGTTGTGATATGAAATACAAGTTCCCACTTAGGTGTTATAAACTTCAACTAGCTCTCTTGCTTTTGAACTTGGTAGAGATAAATCTGGCTTCTTGCAAAACAACCCTAGAGCCTAGTGTCCTATTATCAAAAAACCCCTTCACTTGTTAGTATTAGTTTGTGAGTACTTAAAGAGTACTCATGGCTTTGTCCCTGGCTATTCCCGTGGCCAGACTATGAAGAGGAGTACCTGGAGGATGGACCCCAGGAAGGTTACGACAACTAGGATCATCTCCCAT